>OY283139.1:63193580-65682789 GCA_958299785.1 Medicago lupulina
CAATTGTTGAGGGCTTATGCTCTGGAACGCCTTGTCGTTCAACTATTGAGGGCTCATGCCTTGTGAATACTTTAACCATTCAAAATGTGAGGGCTCATGCCCTAGAATGCCTTGTCATTTAAACGCGTTAAATGGTACCACATGCATGTGCATTGTTGCATTGTCGTTATTCATCGTTGTGTCATTGCATAGTCGTTGTCGTTGGTTGAGCTGTTGTTGTGTTCTGTTGTAGGTTGAATTTGAATATGTTGAAAATGTTGTTATCCATGAAGTATATAAGTATATTGAAGTATTTGTTGATATTTAGGGTGTTAGATTCAATTGATGAATTATAATATTATTATTATTGTTTGTGAATCTCACCCCTTCTGCTTGAAAATGTTGCCCTTCGTATGGGTAACTTGCAGGTGATCCAGAATAGTATAGAGTGGTGGCTCATGTGTCTTAGGGCTCTGATACGTAATGGGATGGGAATTAGATGTTGTGTTTTCATTCCTTATGTATCAATTTTGAAGCATGTTGTTGGAGTTTTATTTGAAATTAAATGTTAAATAATTACCTATGATGGGGCCTTTGTGCCAGATTTATATGATGTGGTTGTAATGTTTAAAACGATTTTCCGCTGCAATATTTTATGTTGTTGACGTTGTTGAATAAATAGTATTTTAAATCTATTTATGAAATTTTGAAAAAGCAGTGTGACATTCTCGTTTGTTGTTAAACTCTGATTTACTTATTTATTTATATAATAATTAGTTGTTGGGATAACGGGGTGTTACACTTCCTCCTTTCATTCAACACTATCACCCCTCATGTTGTTTCTTCAAAAGATCCCACCTTTCTTTTCCACCTTTCTATTTTTGATTTGCTTTATGTTTGACTAAGAAAGTTGCATAATGATATGATTCTTTACGGATCAAGAGTTTTTAATTATTTTTTATTTAAAAAAGATTAAAATCCGGTCCAATCTCATCAACCGGTCCAAGCGTCGGTTTTGACCAGTTTTGGCCTCGTTCCCCGGTTCAATCACCAATTTTTTGGTTCATTCATTGGTTCAGTGACAGCCTGGTTTTTGTGTTTATCCGGAGGACTTGTGTCCAGTTCACGGTTCAACCGATCAGACCGGCTGGTCCGGTTTTGACTACCTTGATATAAATAGAGGATTCCACTCAGTTTAAAAATCACACTAAAGAGTTTCTATTGAGTTGTCAAGAACTCTTACTCTGTTCTCCCTCCAGCTAGTGTTAACGAGATATTCTTCTGCTCACTCTCCTATTTTTGTCCCTTCGCAAATAAAAGTGTTCTTAACACTTTAATCCCTATACATGTATAATGTCCATTCAGAATTAAGAAAGGTCTTAAAAACATAGTCCCTTCGAGAATGTACGGCCTTCAGAATAAAGAGTACTTGTCCCGTCAAAATTAAGAATGAACTTAATAGTATATAAATATTCTTTCAATAGTTTTCTACTTGAGGAGAAATTTTTAGCCTAGGATATCAGATTCTCTCCCAGGAACTGACAGTTACCACTGGTTGATTTTCTTTCAATCTTATCACCAGCATAGTCAGCATCACAGAATCCAACCAAATTATAATCTAAGGATTTCCTATAAAGGAGTCCAAGATTAGTTGTTCCTTTCAGATACCTGAAGATTCTCTTAACAGCTGTTTGTTGGATATTTTTATGTTGGCTTCGATTTTGCCTAAAACAAATATTCACTTCAGATGTGGAACACAATGTTCCAACATCCAGGCATGGTTCTGTGTGTTTTGTACCTTGTCTTATTTTACGCACGCGTTTGTTTGTTTAAGGAATCCACGCCTTCATTAGTGTTGGTCAACCTGCGTGTTTTTATGAGAAGATCAGAACATATTTGATTTCTTGAGGAAGTGCTAATGACTTAGGAAAGTCTTTGAAGGTGATCATAATGTTCCTAAAGATGTGCCTACTTTTTTGGAGTTTCCTTATCCGGTCCTGTTGACTGAGTAATGGATCACCAGTTTTATCTGAAGCCCGAAAAATGATCTGACCCATATTGCTTCAGTATTTAGACAAGGCTGCAAGACCTAGTTCATTATTCAAGCCATCATTTTTGAAGAATAGATCTTTAGGGTTTTGAGTCTTTGTTAATTGTGAGCCTTTCGTGTGTCAGATGATACATGTTTAGGACTGTGCTTTGAGTTGTATTTTGTTCACTGCTCTGAAGCTTTTAAGCAAAGAGTCAGGTAGATTGTGTACTGCACCAAAGTTGTGAAGCACGATGTAAGTTGTTGTGTTTTGAAGGTAACTTCATGTTGATTAATTGTATATGTATTGTAAGAGTCACAGAGTCTGTGATCAGTTGTAAGGAAGTGAGATGGGATCTCAAATCTAGGAGTTCATAGGTTGAAGTCAGTATGGGTAAGTCCTAGGTCCATAGTGCAAACGTGGTTTGTTGAGAGCTATTGAACAAGGTCCTAGGTCCATAGGTTGAATTGTGTTTTCAAAAACTTTTCTTTCTCACGAAATAAAACTGTTCTCAGGATCAGATTCTGATAGAATTCAGAGTCTGATAGAGTTCAGAGTCTTAATGTAGCGGATAGAGAGTAAGAATGAAGAAAAGAAAGAAGAACACAAGCAATTTATACAGGTTCCTTCCACAAACCGAAAGTAGCCTTGTCCCCTTTGCACTTCCAAGGAGAGTTTCACTAAAATGTAATATCAAATTACAAGTTGCTCAAACACACAGTAAGAGACTTCTCAATGCTCAAGGACAACTCCAAGAGACTTCCTTTGCTCAATCACACAAGAAAGAGACTTCTATGCTCAAGGACACCTCCAAGAGACTTCCTTTGCTCAATCACAAAAGAAAGAGACTTATCTAAACAATTACAAAGAATTGAAAAGAGTTTTGAATACTTGATATATAATCAGAGGTATTCACAAAACAATGCAAACAGAACAGACTATGTTTTTCTAGACACTTAGGAATTCTAAGATATGAACTTTTGTAAGAATTCATTAAGTTGTTGATGTGTATTTTGTGACGCTTTGTTCAGAGAAAATGTGTTGGTCTTTTCTTTCAGCTCTCGTATGTATGTGTTTGTTTCTTCAAGTCTTCATCTCTATTTATAGAGGATTTGAGGGACGTTGGAAACTAGCCGGTACATCAACTTGTTTTGACTGAAGCTTTGATTCTTCACCGTTGATCTTTTACCCGATTTGATAATTGTCCTGTGAAGAAACAATTTCAAATCCATTCCAATAGAGAACGAACACTTGAAGGTGAGAAAAAACACAAGAAGGGGGGGTTGAATTGTGTTTTCAAAAACTTTTCTTCCTTACGAAATAAAACTGCTCTCAGGATCAGAGTCTGATAGATTTCAGAGTCTGATGTGAGTTCAGAGTCTTAATGCAGCGGATAGAAAGTAAGAGTGCAGAAAAGAAAGAAGAACACAAGCAATTTATACAGGTTCCTTCCACAAACCGGAAGTAGTCCTGTCCCCCTTGCACTTCCAAGGAGAGTTTCACTAAAATGTAATATCAAATTACAAGTTGCTCAAACACACAGTAAAAGACTTCTCAATGCTCAAAGACAACTCTAAGAGACTTCCTTTGCTCAATCACACAAGAAAGAGACTTCCTTTGCTCAATCACAAAAGAAAGAGACTTATCTAAACAATTACAAAGAATTGAAAAGAGTTTTGAATACTTGATATACAATGAGAGGTATTCACAAAACAATGCAAACAGAACAGACTTTGTTTTTCTAGACACTTAGGAATTCTAAGATATGAACTTTTGTAAGAATTCTCTAAATTGTTGATGTGTATTTTGCGATGCTTTGTTCAGAGAAAATGTGTTGGTCTTTTCTTTCAGCTCTCGTATGTATGTGTTTGTTTCTTCAAGTCTTCATCTCTATTTATAGAGGTTTTGAGAGACGTTGGAAACTAGCCGGTTTATCAACTTGTCTTGACTGAAGATTTGATTCTTCACCATTGATCTTTTGCCCGATTTGATGATTGTCCTATGAAGAAACAATTTCAAATCCATTCCAATAGAGAACGAACACTTGAAGGTGAGAAAAAACACAAGAAGGGGGGGTTGAATTGTGTTTTCAAAAAATTTCTTCCTTACGAAATAAAATTGTTCTCAGGATCAGAGTCTGATAGATTTCAGAGTCTTAAAGCAGCGGATAGAGAGTAAGAGTGCAGAAAAGAAAGAAGAACACAAGCAATTTATACAGGTTCCTTCCACAAACCGGAAGTAGACCTGTCCCCCTTGCACTTCCAAGGAGAGTTTCACTAAAATGTAATATCAAATTACAAGTTGCTCAAACACACACTAAGAGACTTTGCAATGCTCAAAGACAACTCTAAGAGACTTCCTTTTCTCAATCACACAAGAAAGAGACTTCCTTTGCTCAATCACAAAAGAAAGAGACTTATCTAAACAATTACAAAGAGTTGAAAAGAGTTTTGAATACGTAATATACAATCAGAGGTATTCACAAAACAAAGCAAACAGAACAGACTCTGTTTTTCTAGACACTTAGGAATTCTAAGATATGAACTTTTGTTAGAATTATCTAAGTTGTTGATGTGTATTTTGCGATGCTTTGTTCAGAGAAAATGTGTTGGTCTTTTCTTTCAGCTCTCGTATGTATGTGTTTGTTTCTTCAAGTCTTCATCTCCATTTATAGTGGTTTTGAGAGACGTTGGAAACTAGCCGGTACATCAACTTGTTTTGACTGAAGCTTTGATTCTTCACCGTTGATCTTTTACCCGATTTGATAATTGTCCTGTGAAGAAACAATTTCAAATCCATTCCAATAGAGAACGAACACTTGAAGGTGAGAAAAAACACAAGAAGGGGGGGTTGAATTGTGTTTTCAAAAACTTTTCTTCCTTACGAAATAAAACTGCTCTCAGGATCAGAGTCTGATAGATTTCAGAGTCTGATGTGAGTTCAGAGTCTTAATGCAGCGGATAGAAAGTAAGAGTGCAGAAAAGAAAGAAGAACACAAGCAATTTATACAGGTTCCTTCCACAAACCGGAAGTAGTCCTGTCCCCCTTGCACTTCCAAGGAGAGTTTCACTAAAATGTAATATCAAATTACAAGTTGCTCAAACACACAGTAAAAGACTTCTCAATGCTCAAAGACAACTCTAAGAGACTTCCTTTGCTCAATCACACAAGAAAGAGACTTCCTTTGCTCAATCACAAAAGAAAGAGACTTATCTAAACAATTACAAAGAATTGAAAAGAGTTTTGAATACTTGATATACAATGAGAGGTATTCACAAAACAATGCAAACAGAACAGACTTTGTTTTTCTAGACACTTAGGAATTCTAAGATATGAACTTTTGTAAGAATTCTCTAAATTGTTGATGTGTATTTTGCGATGCTTTGTTCAGAGAAAATGTGTTGGTCTTTTCTTTCAGCTCTCGTATGTATGTGTTTGTTTCTTCAAGTCTTCATCTCTATTTATAGAGGTTTTGAGAGACGTTGGAAACTAGCCGGTTTATCAACTTGCCTTGACTGAAGATTTGATTCTTCACCATTGATCTTTTGCCCGATTTGATGATTGTCCTATGAAGAAACAATTTCAAATCCATTCCAATAGAGAACGAACACTTGAAGGTGAGAAAAAACACAAGAAGGGGGGGTTGAATTGTGTTTTCAAAAAATTTCTTCCTTACGAAATAAAATTGTTCTCAGGATCAGAGTCTGATAGATTTCAGAGTCTTAAAGCAGCGGATAGAGAGTAAGAGTGCAGAAAAGAAAGAAGAACACAAGCAATTTATACAGGTTCCTTCCACAAACCGGAAGTAGACCTGTCCCCCTTGCACTTCCAAGGAGAGTTTCACTAAAATGTAATATCAAATTACAAGTTGCTCAAACACACACTAAGAGACTTTGCAATGCTCAAAGACAACTCTAAGAGACTTCCTTTTCTCAATCACACAAGAAAGAGACTTCCTTTGCTCAATCACAAAAGAAAGAGACTTATCTAAACAATTACAAAGAGTTGAAAAGAGTTTTGAATACGTAATATACAATCAGAGGTATTCACAAAACAAAGCAAACAGAACAGACTCTGTTTTTCTAGACACTTAGGAATTCTAAGATATGAACTTTTGTTAGAATTATCTAAGTTGTTGATGTGTATTTTGCGATGCTTTGTTCAGAGAAAATGTGTTGGTCTTTTCTTTCAGCTCTCGTATGTATGTGTTTGTTTCTTCAAGTCTTCATCTCCATTTATAGTGGTTTTGAGAGACGTTGGAAACTAGCCGGTACATCAACTTGTTTTGACTGAAGCTTTGATTCTTCACCGTTGATCTTTTGCCCGATTTGATAATTGTCCTGTGAAGAAACAATTTCAAATCCATTCCAATAGAGAACGAACACTTGAAGGTGAGAAAAAACACAAGAAGGGGGGGTTGAATTGTGTTTTCAAAAACTTTTCTTCCTTACGAAATAAAACTGCTCTCAGGATCAGAGTCTGATAGATTTCAGAGTCTGATGTGAGTTCAGAGTCTTAATGCAGCGGATAGAAAGTAAGAGTGCAGAAAAGAAAGAAGAACACAAGCAATTTATACAGGTTCCTTCCACAAACCGGAAGTAGTCCTGTCCCCCTTGCACTTCCAAGGAGAGTTTCACTAAAATGTAATATCAAATTACAAGTTGCTCAAACACACAGTAAAAGACTTCTCAATGCTCAAAGACAACTCTAAGAGACTTCCTTTGCTCAATCACACAAGAAAGAGACTTCCTTTGCTCAATCACAAAAGAAAGAGACTTATCTAAACAATTACAAAGAATTGAAAAGAGTTTTGAATACTTGATATACAATGAGAGGTATTCACAAAACAATGCAAACAGAACAGACTTTGTTTTTCTAGACACTTAGGAATTCTAAGATATGAACTTTTGTAAGAATTCTCTAAATTGTTGATGTGTATTTTGCGATGCTTTGTTCAGAGAAAATGTGTTGGTCTTTTCTTTCAGCTCTCGTATGTATGTGTTTGTTTCTTCAAGTCTTCATCTCTATTTATAGAGGTTTTGAGAGACGTTGGAAACTAGCCGGTTTATCAACTTGCCTTGACTGAAGATTTGATTCTTCACCATTGATCTTTTGCCCGATTTGATGATTGTCCTATGAAGAAACAATTTCAAATCCATTCCAATAGAGAACGAACACTTGAAGGTGAGAAAAAACACAAGAAGGGGGGGTTGAATTGTGTTTTCAAAAAATTTCTTCCTTACGAAATAAAATTGTTCTCAGGATCAGAGTCTGATAGATTTCAGAGTCTTAAAGCAGCGGATAGAGAGTAAGAGTGCAGAAAAGAAAGAAGAACACAAGCAATTTATACAGGTTCCTTCCACAAACCGGAAGTAGACCTGTCCCCCTTGCACTTCCAAGGAGAGTTTCACTAAAATGTAATATCAAATTACAAGTTGCTCAAACACACACTAAGAGACTTTGCAATGCTCAAAGACAACTCTAAGAGACTTCCTTTTCTCAATCACACAAGAAAGAGACTTCCTTTGCTCAATCACAAAAGAAAGAGACTTATCTAAACAATTACAAAGAGTTGAAAAGAGTTTTGAATACGTAATATACAATCAGAGGTATTCACAAAACAAAGCAAACAGAACAGACTCTGTTTTTCTAGACACTTAGGAATTCTAAGATATGAACTTTTGTTAGAATTATCTAAGTTGTTGATGTGTATTTTGCGATGCTTTGTTCAGAGAAAATGTGTTGGTCTTTTCTTTCAGCTCTCGTATGTATGTGTTTGTTTCTTCAAGTCTTCATCTCCATTTATAGTGGTTTTGAGAGACGTTGGAAACTAGCCGGTACATCAACTTGTTTTGACTGAAGCTTTGATTCTTCACCGTTGATCTTTTGCCCGATTTGATAATTGTCCTGTGAAGAAACAATTTCAAATCCATTCCAATAGAGAACGAACACTTGAAGGTGAGAAAAAACACAAGAAGGGGGGGTTGAATTGTGTTTTCAAAAACTTTTCTTCCTTACGAAATAAAACTGCTCTCAGGATCAGAGTCTGATAGATTTCAGAGTCTGATGTGAGTTCAGAGTCTTAATGCAGCGGATAGAAAGTAAGAGTGCAGAAAAGAAAGAAGAACACAAGCAATTTATACAGGTTCCTTCCACAAACCGGAAGTAGTCCTGTCCCCCTTGCACTTCCAAGGAGAGTTTCACTAAAATGTAATATCAAATTACAAGTTGCTCAAACACACAGTAAAAGACTTCTCAATGCTCAAAGACAACTCTAAGAGACTTCCTTTGCTCAATCACACAAGAAAGAGACTTCCTTTGCTCAATCACAAAAGAAAGAGACTTATCTAAACAATTACAAAGAATTGAAAAGAGTTTTGAATACTTGATATACAATGAGAGGTATTCACAAAACAATGCAAACAGAACAGACTTTGTTTTTCTAGACACTTAGGAATTCTAAGATATGAACTTTTGTAAGAATTCTCTAAATTGTTGATGTGTATTTTGCGATGCTTTGTTCAGAGAAAATGTGTTGGTCTTTTCTTTCAGCTCTCGTATGTATGTGTTTGTTTCTTCATGTCTTCATCTCTATTTATAGAGGTTTTGAGAGACGTTGGAAACTAGCCGGTTTATCAACTTGCCTTGACTGAAGATTTGATTCTTCACCATTGATCTTTTGCCCGATTTGATGATTGTCCTATGAAGAAACAATTTCAAATCCATTCCAATAGAGAACGAACACTTGAAGGTGAGAAAAAACACAAGAAGGGGGGGTTGAATTGTGTTTTCAAAAAATTTCTTCCTTACGAAATAAAATTGTTCTCAGGATCAGAGTCTGATAGATTTCAGAGTCTTAAAGCAGCGGATAGAGAGTAAGAGTGCAGAAAAGAAAGAAGAACACAAGCAATTTATACAGGTTCCTTCCACAAACCGGAAGTAGACCTGTCCCCCTTGCACTTCCAAGGAGAGTTTCACTAAAATGTAATATCAAATTACAAGTTGCTCAAACACACACTAAGAGACTTTGCAATGCTCAAAGACAACTCTAAGAGACTTCCTTTTCTCAATCACACAAGAAAGAGACTTCCTTTGCTCAATCACAAAAGAAAGAGACTTATCTAAACAATTACAAAGAGTTGAAAAGAGTTTTGAATACTTAATATACAATCAGAGGTATTCACAAAACAAAGCAAACAGAACAGACTCTGTTTTTCTAGACACTTAGGAATTCTAAGATATGAACTTTTGTTAGAATTATCTAAGTTGTTGATGTGTATTTTGCGATGCTTTGTTCAGAGAAACTGTGTTGGTCTTTTCTTTCAGCTCTCGTATGTATGTGTTTGTTTCTTCAAGTCTTCATCTCCATTTATAGTGGTTTTGAGAGACGTTGGAAACTAGCCGGTACATCAACTTGTTTTGACTGAAGCTTTGATTCTTCACCGTTGATCTTTTGCCCGATTTGATAATTGTCCTGTGAAGAAACAATTTCAAATCCATTCCAATAGAGAACGAACACTTGAAGGTGAGAAAAAACACAAGAAGGGGGGGTTGAATTGTGTTTTCAAAAACTTTTCTTCCTTACGAAATAAAACTATTCTCAGGATCAGAGTCTGATAGATTTCAGAGTCTGATGTGAGTTCAGAGTCTTAATGCAGCGGATAGAGAGTAAGAGTGCAGAAAAGAAAGAAGAACACAAGCAATATATACAGGTTCCTTCCACAAACCGGAAGTAGTCCTGTTCCCCTTGCGCTTCCAAGGAGAGTTTCACTAAAATGTATTATCAAATTACAATTTTCTCAAACAAACAATAAGAGACTTCTCAATGCTCAAAGACAACTCTAAGAGACTTCCTTTTCTCAATCACACAAGAAAGAGACTTCCTTTGCTCAATCACAAAAGAAAGAGACTTATCTAAACAATTACAAAGAATTGAAAAGAGTTTTGAATACTTGATATACAATGAGAGGTATTCACAAAACAATGCAAACAGAACAGACTCTGTTTTTCTAGGCACTTAGGAATTCTACGATATGAACTTTTGTAAGAATTCTCTAAATTGTTGATGTGTATTTTGCGATGCTTTGTTCAGAGAAAATGTGTTGGTCTTTTCTTTCAGCTCTCGTATGTATGTGTTTGTTTCTTCATGTCTTCATCTCTATTTATAGAGGTTTTGAGAGACGTTGGAAACTAGCCGGTTTATCAACTTGCCTTGACTGAAGATTTGATTCTTCACCATTGATCTTTTGCCCGATTTGATGATTGTCCTATGAAGAAACAATTTCAAATCCATTCCAATAGAGAACGAACACTTGAAGGTGAGAAAAAACACAAGAAGGGGGGGTTGAATTGTGTTTTCAAAAAATTTCTTCCTTACGAAATAAAATTGTTCTCAGGATCAGAGTCTGATAGATTTCAGAGTCTTAAAGCAGCGGATAGAGAGTAAGAGTGCAGAAAAGAAAGAAGAACACAAGCAATTTATACAGGTTCCTTCCACAAACCGGAAGTAGACCTGTCCCCCTTGCACTTCCAAGGAGAGTTTCACTAAAATGTAATATCAAATTACAAGTTGCTCAAACACACACTAAGAGACTTTGCAATGCTCAAAGACAACTCTAAGAGACTTCCTTTTCTCAATCACACAAGAAAGAGACTTCCTTTGCTCAATCACAAAAGAAAGAGACTTATCTAAACAATTACAAAGAGTTGAAAAGAGTTTTGAATACTTAATATACAATCAGAGGTATTCACAAAACAAAGCAAACAGAACAGACTCTGTTTTTCTAGACACTTAGGAATTCTAAGATATGAACTTTTGTTAGAATTATCTAAGTTGTTGATGTGTATTTTGCGATGCTTTGTTCAGAGAAACTGTGTTGGTCTTTTCTTTCAGCTCTTGTATGTATGTGTTTGTTTCTTCAAGTCTTCATCTCCATTTATAGTGGTTTTGAGAGACGTTGGAAACTAGCCGGTACATCAACTTGTTTTGACTGAAGCTTTGATTCTTCACCGTTGATCTTTTGCCCGATTTGATAATTGTCCTGTGAAGAAACAATTTCAAATCCATTCCAATAGAGAACGAACACTTGAAGGTGAGAAAAAACACAAGAAGGGGGGGTTGAATTGTGTTTTCAAAAACTTTTCTTCCTTACGAAATAAAACTATTCTCAGGATCAGAGTCTGATAGATTTCAGAGTCTGATGTGAGTTCAGAGTCTTAATGCAGCGGATAGAGAGTAAGAGTGCAGAAAAGAAAGAAGAACACAAGCAATATATACAGGTTCCTTCCACAAACCGGAAGTAGTCCTGTTCCCCTTGCGCTTCCAAGGAGAGTTTCACTAAAATGTATTATCAAATTACAATTTTCTCAAACAAACAATAAGAGACTTCTCAATGCTCAAAGACAACTCTAAGAGACTTCCTTTTCTCAATCACACAAGAAAGAGACTTCCTTTGCTCAATCACAAAAGAAAGAGACTTATCTAAACAATTACAAAGAATTGAAAAGAGTTTTGAATACTTGATATACAATGAGAGGTATTCACAAAACAATGCAAACAGAACAGACTCTGTTTTTCTAGGCACTTAGGAATTCTACGATATGAACTTTTGTAAGAATTCTCTAAATTGTTGATGTGTATTTTGCGATGCTTTGTTCAGAGAAAATGTGTTGGTCTTTTCTTTCAGCTCTCGTATGTATGTGTTTGTTTCTTCATGTCTTCATCTCTATTTATAGAGGTTTTGAGAGACGTTGGAAACTAGCCGGTTTATCAACTTGCCTTGACTGAAGATTTGATTCTTCACCATTGATCTTTTGCCCGATTTGATGATTGTCCTATGAAGAAACAATTTCAAATCCATTCCAATAGAGAACGAACACTTGAAGGTGAGAAAAAACACAAGAAGGGGGGGTTGAATTGTGTTTTCAAAAAATTTCTTCCTTACGAAATAAAATTGTTCTCAGGATCAGAGTCTGATAGATTTCAGAGTCTTAAAGCAGCGGATAGAGAGTAAGAGTGCAGAAAAGAAAGAAGAACACAAGCAATTTATACAGGTTCCTTCCACAAACCGGAAGTAGACCTGTCCCCCTTGCACTTCCAAGGAGAGTTTCACTAAAATGTAATATCAAATTACAAGTTGCTCAAACACACACTAAGAGACTTTGCAATGCTCAAAGACAACTCTAAGAGACTTCCTTTTCTCAATCACACAAGAAAGAGACTTCCTTTGCTCAATCACAAAAGAAAGAGACTTATCTAAACAATTACAAAGAGTTGAAAAGAGTTTTGAATACTTAATATACAATCAGAGGTATTCACAAAACAAAGCAAACAGAACAGACTCTGTTTTTCTAGACACTTAGGAATTCTAAGATATGAACTTTTGTTAGAATTATCTAAGTTGTTGATGTGTATTTTGCGATGCTTTGTTCAGAGAAACTGTGTTGGTCTTTTCTTTCAGCTCTCGTATGTATGTGTTTGTTTCTTCAAGTCTTCATCTCCATTTATAGTGGTTTTGAGAGACGTTGGAAACTAGCCGGTACATCAACTTGTTTTGACTGAAGCTTTGATTCTTCACCGTTGATCTTTTGCCCGATTTGATAATTGTCCTGTGAAGAAACAATTTCAAATCCATTCCAATAGAGAACGAACACTTGAAGGTGAGAAAAAACACAAGAAGGGGGGGTTGAATTGTGTTTTCAAAAACTTTTCTTCCTTACGAAATAAAACTATTCTCAGGATCAGAGTCTGATAGATTTCAGAGTCTGATGTGAGTTCAGAGTCTTAATGCAGCGGATAGAGAGTAAGAGTGCAGAAAAGAAAGAAGAACACAAGCAATATATACAGGTTCCTTCCACAAACCGGAAGTAGTCCTGTTCCCCTTGCGCTTCCAAGGAGAGTTTCACTAAAATGTATTATCAAATTACAATTTTCTCAAACAAACAATAAGAGACTTCTCAATGCTCAAAGACAACTCTAAGAGACTTCCTTTTCTCAATCACACAAGAAAGAGACTTCCTTTGCTCAATCACAAAAGAAAGAGACTTATCTAAACAATTACAAAGAATTGAAAAGAGTTTTGAATACTTGATATACAATGAGAGGTATTCACAAAACAATGCAAACAGAACAGACTCTGTTTTTCTAGGCACTTAGGAATTCTACGATATGAACTTTTGTAAGAATTCTCTAAGTTGTTGATGTGTATTATGCGACACTTTGTTGAAAGAAAATGTGTTGGTCTTTTCTTTCAGCTCTCGTATGTATGTGTTTGTTTCTTCAAGTCTTCATCTCTATTTATAGAAGATTTGTGAGACGTTGGAAACTAGCCGGTACATCAACTTGTCTTGACTGAAGCTTTGATTCTTCACCATTGATCTTTTGTCCGATTTGATAATTGTCCTATGAAGAAACAATTTCAAATCCATTCCAATAGAGAAGGAACACTTGAAGGTGAGAAAAAACACAAGAAGGGGGGGTTGAATTGTGTTTTCAAAAACTTTTCTTCCTTACGAAAAAAAACTGTTCTCAGGATCAGAGTCTGATAGATTTCAGAGTCTGATGTGAGTTCAGAGTCTTAATGCAGCGGATAGAGAGTAAGAGTGCAGAAAAGAAAGAAGAACACAAGCAATTTATACAGGTTTCTTCCACAAACCAGAAAAAGTCCTCTCACCTTTGCACTTCCAAGGAGAGTTTCACTAAAATGTAGTATCAAATTACAAGTTGCTCAAACACACAGTAAGAGACTTCTCAATGCTCAAAGACAACTCTAAGAGACTTCCTTTTCTCAATCACACAAGAAAGAGACTTATCTAAACAATTACAAAGAATTGAAAAGAGTTTTGAATACTTGATATACAATCAGAGGTATTCACAAAACAATGCAAATAGAACAGACTCTGTTTTTCTAGACACTTAGGAATTCTAAGATATGAAATTTTGTAAGAATTCTCTAAGTTGTTGATGTGTATTTGGGACGCTTTGTTCAAAGAAAATGTGTTCGTCTTTTCTATCAGCTCTCGTATGTATGTGTTTGTTTCTTCAAGTCTTCATCTATATTTATAGAGGATTTGAGAGACGTTGGAAACTAGCCGGTACATCAACTTGTCTTGACTGAAGCTTTGATTCTTCACCATTGATCTTTTGCCCGATTTGATAATTGTCCTATGAAGAAACAATTTCAAATCCATTCCAATAGAGAAGGAACAATGTCTGCAAACATTACTGTTATTCTTGTCTTGTAGTGGAGACAAAAACGCAGAGATGGTGGTGGTACACTTCATACAATGTACTTTGTCAACGCTCTTAAGCTTCTGGTGAAGTATCTTCTGATGAACTTGTTTATGATGACGTGGATTCAGGAGCTCTTTTCTTCAGATGCACTAAGCTTCTGATGATGTAGCTTCTGATGACCTTACTTCTGATGACATCATCTTCATGAGAACTTCCATTCAGACGCGCTAAGCTTCAAAATAAATTCCTTTGCTCTTTGATTCGTTCAAACAGAACCTCTATGAATAAGACTTTTAATTATGGTCCTGCACACTTAAACAAATGTTTAGCATATCCAATTGACAATTTTAATACCTTGTTATCATCAAAACTTAAACGGTAATTATGTGAAACACCCTTTCTTTCAACAATCTCTCCCTTTTTGATGATGAAAAACACAAGTATTTAAAAGGTCAATTGTTGTTAACTTAATTAACAAGCTGACTCTTGGGTTCTTAGATTTGTAAGCTCAGAGTCTGAGGTTTGTAAGCTCTGACTCCCCCTAAGTCTGATAGTCTTTTAGGTGAGGTTTGTAAGCTCCCGCTAAGTCCTATCCAGGTTAATTAAATTCATTTTAAGCATAAAAAAAATTGCAATATACGCACAGATTCATTAAATAAGGTTCTCATAAAATAAAATTGCTTAAGAATTTTATTTTAGCTTGGGCTCAGATTCTTGTTAAATACTTCTACTGCTCCCCCTTTTGTCATTAACAAAAAGAAACAAAAAAAAATGTACGAGAAGTAAAAACAAGTATAAAGACACTAAAGGTGAGAAAAACAAAACATTAATATATATATATATATATATATATATATATATATATATAAAGACTGATACAAATTGAAAATTCAGAAGCACAACAATAAAACAAAATAAAGAAGGTGTGCATCTTAGGGTTGGATTGCTGTTGTTGTTGGATAAAGGTCATCATGCGAGAAATGTCCTCAGATTGCTTCTTCAGGAGCTCTAATTGTTGCTTAACAGTCTCTTCAAGAGCTATCTGCCTCTAAATGAGATAATTCTCTCTAGCCTTAGATTCTTCCTGTTGTTTCAGTACTTTCTCTTTTAGCATCTTGAAAACCTTGGCTTCTCTGGAGACATGGTCTGATTCAGCATAGAAAGGTGCATTTGGCAGATAGAGGAGTGGACTTGAAGATTCCTCAGAGGAGTGCAGACTTCTCAGGTGACGCTTCAGTGCAGCAGCTTGAATACGTAGACACTTCTTGCTAACAACATCTATTAGTTCAAAAGCTTTGCTTTTCAGCGATGCCCACTGATATTCATAGTCAACAGATAGAGTATGGACTTTTCTTAGTTGAACTAGAGCTTTCATTTCTTAACTTATTTTCAGCAGCTTAGCCTCAAATAATTCAAATTCCAGAATGTTTAGGGGTGGTTGGTGAAGGATCTGAATATGTGATGGAGATGAGGGTTGGTCAGAAGCACTAAGGATTAGGTTTTGTGTTGGTTCAGAACCTGAAACAGACACAGAAAGTTCAGACTCTGTCACTAGGACAGACTCCTCAACAACTGTCTCTATAACAAATTCTGGAATGGTCGTTTGTTGAGTTTAAGTTTGGGTTGTTTGTTCAGGGTTGTTTTGTTGTGATGGTTGTGGGTTAACTAAATTAATCTTGTTAGGGACTGATTTAGTGGCTTTTTGTGGAGTGATAGGAATTTCACCATCTAAGTGTTTTCTAAAGAATGTAGGTTTGAAGGTGAACTTAAAGGGGTTTGGTCAGAGGTGGATGACTTCTGAATTGTTGAGCCCATTATGACCTCAACAAGTCCAGTAGTACTAATTGTTGGGTTGACACGGATTTGTGTTTGATTTGGGTTTGTTGAAGTGGAAGTGTTGGGTTTAGGTTTAGGAGAGGGTTTAGGTAGGTTTTATTTCTGACTAAGAGGAATGTTGTTTAGGTCAGAATCAGTTGATGATGATGGTGAGGTGTGGATGGGGGGTCTAGAATATGAGTTTCCTTGGCTGAGAGAGGAGCTTCTGATCTTTCAGCCTCTGAAGTAGCAGACTCTGGAACAGGTCCTGAAGCACCAGCTTCTGATGTTCCTTGAGTCTTCTTCAGGATTTACTGAGCCTCCTTCACAACCTCTTGCGCAACTTCAACAGAAATTGCCTTAACCTCAGCAAGTTTCTCCACATAGAACTTGTCACAGTCTCCTAGCCCAACAACTTTGAGCTTTTCATCCCTTTCAGCAATGTATTATGCAGCCTTCTTCTTCTTGTCTGCAGTCAGCTTATCAGCATGTTCCTTAGCTCTTTTGGCCATTTTAGGAGTCACAATGAACATTGGACTAACAATATCTACACCACCTGTGTGTTTCTTACTAGCCATTTTCTCTTCTGCATCCATTTCTTCCAGAGCTAATTTAGGTGCCTCAGTGGTTATTGAAGAATCTCTTTTACCTCTTTTTCTCTTAGGAGTAGAAGCAGAACCACTGTCGTAGTTTGTTGCTTCAGACTTAGCAACCTTCTGCTTTTTGGCCTTAGCATCAGCATCTTCAGAGTCAGTATCCACCTTGGTCCTTTTGCCCTTGACTCTGAGAGAAGTATCATCAAAAGAGTCAGGAATGACTATACCCTGAGAGGTTCTGCCTGATTCCTTGGCATGTGCAGCTATGTATCCAGTCAAAACTTCAGGATTATCCTCAGTTGAGATGCGAGGAAAATCCCTCATCGGTCCTGATTGAACTAGGATTCTTTCAGGTCCTTCTCGTTGGAAGAGAATTTCCCAATGATCTTCATATTTTGTAGAGTCTTGCCATTGATGATCTTCCCAGTAGCAATTCCAAGAACTTTATCAGAAGCAAGATTGAATTTCTCTAGAGTCTCTATCAATCCTCCTTGATAAAAGATCTCAGACAGCAACCTTCCACATGGTACTTGCCTTCTTTTCCCTTTGATTCCTTCTTTGATAGCCCAGCACAGATGATGCATGAGGTATCTTAGAAGATTTATAGCTTGATAGGCAGCCAAGAATTTCAAAACCATCTTGTGGTCCAGACTTGGTTGGTCAGACCCTCCTCCCTTCTGAAAGAAGCAGTCAGTGACAAACTTCATAAGCATCTTATCTTTATCATCCATGTCTACCAACATTGTTGTTGGATTTCATTTCAGCAGAAGATTAGTGTAACCATCCAACAGGGGTTCCTTCTTGCCAACATTCCACAGAAATCTGCCTTTAGGAGCCACTCTGCATGCTCTTGCAATAACCTCTTCTGTGATGGTTATAGGAATACCCATTGTAACGCCCATTTTGATTATTTAATTATTTAATTATTTGAATTATTTGAGGAGTGTAGATATATTTATTAATATATTATGAAATGTTGAATTAAGATTTTATATGATTTTATGAGACGTGGTGACTTATTTTATTGTTTAATAAAATAAGATTTGAAAATAAAATAAAACATTTAGTTGTGGGTTAGTTTTGGATTTTAGAGAGTTATGTGGGAGAAAGAGTAAATAAGATAAGATTTGTTGGGAGTATATAAAGGGAAATTAGGTCAAGAGAGTCAGTATACGCATTATCAGAATTTGGAAAAAAAAGGGAGAATATCACGTGAAGGAGAGAAGAGCTTAGGGGCTGCGATTTTCTGCATTTTAAGGTAAGGGTGAGCCTAGAAATTCAATTATATTATTCTGTAGTTCATCTAATCGTGATTAACAAACCTAGGGCTGTTTTGAGAGAATTCGAATTAGGTCAAAATTGGAAAAAGAATCATGAATTGAAGCTATAAACTGTGAAACAGGAGTAGAGATTGAGTACATAACATAGAATAATCATAGTGATGATGTTTAGACAGTTTTATTGATTAGTGTGATGAATTTTGAGACTTTTAGAAGAGATTTTCGCAGAATCCGTAGCAGCTGTTCATCGCTCACCTAGGCGAGCTATGCAATTCGCCACGACGAGTAAACCTAGATCGCTCGCGAGGCGAGCAACTCAACTCGCCATAGCGAGCAAGACCTGTAGTTACTCGCGAGGCGAGCAATCCCACTCGCCACAGCGAGTTCTGTCAGATTTTCCCAACCTGTTCTGTTTGCGATCTGTTGTCGCATATGACCTTGAGAGATGACCTTGGGGTAGCTCTAGAGGCTTCTAATGATGTTTAATGCAATCTGTGATGATGATACTTGATGATCGGAATTGTTTATGATGGTTTACGAAGCTTATGTGTGTTATAAGAATTTAATAAGTTGTGAATATTTGATTTACATGCGATGTTTGCAATATTGATGTCATACTTTGTGATGTACTTGCTGCCATGTTGCTGTTTACTTATGTATAGTTGCCGCATGTGTCAGTCTATGATGATTAAGATGTTTCGTGACGTATATGATGTTAACTTGTTTAAGTTTAAAAAGTGTTGAGTCTCATGCATACTCATTCTATGATGAGGGCTTATGCCCTGGAGTTTTTACTCACCAGCGACGAGGGCTCATGCCCTGGAGCTTTGCTCACCAGCGACGAGGGCTTATGCCCTGGAGTATATTTATGCTCACAGTGACGAGGGCTTATGCCCTGGATTGGTACCACATGCATATAAGATGTTAGAGTTGCATAGTCAAGTGATGTTGTCGAGTCGAGTCGTTTAAGATGTCTATGATGATGATTTACGATGATGATATGATGCTAAGTGATATGTTTTTACACGATGATGCTTTAACTGCTAAATGTCTTTCTTGTGATATGATGAGCTATGATTTGACTGTTGATTGTGATTATTGAATTACATGTTTAATATAATTATTTGTGAATCTCACGCCTTCTGCTGGAATTGCCGCCTTGTGGGCAAGTGTAGGTAACCAAGATTAGGTGCAGTCGTGTGAGGCATTCTACGGTTGTGTCTAGGTGCTCTGATACGTAACGGGATGGGGGAACCTTACTTACATTTTCTCTGTTCCTTGCGTTTTATATTATTTATTTATGATCATGTTATTTGAGGATATTTATCTAAGACGTTGACAAGGCCTGCGTGCCATAGACTTTTATGAATTCCGCTGCAACATTGAGTATTACTTATGACTAATTTTCTGAAGGAATAAATAATTATTTATCCATTACTTGAGATGATTTAAGAACGTGATGCCCTGTTTGTGTGTTTACTCTGATATATGATTATCTTTTAAAAGAAATTTTTATGCTGGGAAAACAGGGTGTTACAATTGGTATCAGAGCAGGTCGGTCCGTCCGGCCAAGTAGAGAGTCGAGTGACGTTGTCTTAGAGTTAGAATATTATATTTGTATTATTCTAACTTATGTTTACTTTGTAGAGGACTAAGATGGCTGGAAGGAATGACGCTGCGATTGCTGCTGCTTTGGAGGCTGTTGCCCAAGTTGTAGGACATCAACCGAATGTCAATGTTGGTGCTAATGCTGAGGTCCGTATGCTAGAAACCTTCTTGAGAAACCATCCTCCTACCTTCAAGGGGAGATATGATCCAGATGGAGCCCAGACATGGCTCAAGGAGATAGAGAGGGTGTTCCGGGTGATGCAATGTACTGAGGTGCAGAAGGTGCGTTTTGGTACGCACATGCTAGCTGAGGAGGCTGATGACTGGTGGATTAGTCTTCTACCTGTTCTGGAGCAAGACGGTGCTGAGGTTACACGGGCCATATTCAGGAGAGAATTCCTCGACAGATACTTCCCAGAGGATGTACGTGGAAAGAAAGAGATTGAGTTCCTAGAGCTTAAGCAAGGGAACATGTCAGTGACTGAATATGCGGCGAAGTTTGTGGAGCTGGCTAAATTTTATCCACACTATACCCCTGAGACTACTGAATTTTCAAAGTGCATCAAATTTGAAAATGGATTACGAGCTGACATCAAGAGAGCAATTGGTTATCGAAGATCAGAAATTTCTCCGAGCTGGTGAGTAGTTGCAGGATCTATGAGGAAGATACTAAGGCTCATTACAAGGTTGTTAATGAGAGGAAAGGAAAGGGGCAGCAAAGTCGTCCTAAGCCCTACAGTGCCCCTGCAGATAAAGGCAAACAACGAGTTAATGATGAAAGGAGACCTGTTAAGAAAGATGCTCCTGCTGAGATTGTCTGCTATACTTGTGGTGTGAAAGGCCATAAGAGTAATGCTTGTCCTGGAGAGGCAAAAAGGTGTTTCCGTTGCGGCAAGAAGGGTCATACTACTGCTGAGTGCAAGCATGGTGATATCGTATGCTTTAATTGTAATGAGGAAGGTCACATTGGTTCACAATGCAAGAAGCCTAAGAAGGCTCAGACTACTGGGAGAGTTTTTGCTTTGACTGGTACGCAGACGGAGAGCGAGGATCGCTTGATCAGAGGTACTTGTTATTTTGATAATATACCTTTAGTTGCTATTATTGATACTGGTGCTACGCATTGTTTTATTGCTCTTGATTGTGCTGCTAAGTTGAATCTTGCTGTGTCTGATATGAATAGGGAGATGGTTGTCGAAACTCCAGCTAAGGGTTCGGTGACTACTTCCCTTGTGTGTTTGAGATGTCCTGTGTCTATGTTTGGTCGTGATTTTGAGATTGATTTAGTGTGTCTACCGTTAATTGGAATGGATGTGATTTTGGGGATGAATTGGTTAGAATACAATCATGTCCTCATTAATTGTTTTAGCAAGACGGTGCATTTTTCTTCTCCCGAAGAAGAGAGTGGAGCAGAGTTCTTATCTACTAAACAGTTGAAGCAGTTAGAACGCGAAGGGATTATGATGTTTTCTTTGATGGCGTCCTTATCTATTGAGAATCAGGTAGTGATTGATAAGCTACAAGTAGTATGTGATTTTCCTGAATTTTTCCCAGATGAGATTCCTGAAGTGCCTCCGGAAAGAGAAGTGGAATTTGCGATTGATCTTGTTCCGGGAACGAAGCCTGTGTCTATGACGCCTTATCGTATGTCAGCTTCTGAGTTGGCTGAGCTGAAGAAACAGTTAGAGGATTTACTTGATAAGAAGTTCGTGAGGCCTAGTGTTTCACCATGGGGAGCTCCAGTGTTGTTAGTCAAGAAGAAAGATGGTAGTATGAGGTTGTGCATCGACTATCGACAATTGAATAAAGTGACGATAAAGAATAGGTATCCACTTCCAAGAATTGATGATTTGATGGATCAGTTGGTGGGTGCCCGTGTGTTTAGCAAGATAGATTTGAGATCAGGTTATCACCAGATTAAAGTGAAGGACGAAGATATGCAGAAGACGGCGTTTAGGACGCGTTATTGGCATTATAAGTATACGGTGATGCCGTTTGGCGTTACCAATGCACCTGGTGTATTTATGGAGTATATGAATAGGATCTTTCATGCTTATTTGGATAGTTTTGTTGTGGTATTCATTGACGATATTTTGGTATACTCAAAGACCGAAGAGGAGCACGTGGAGCATTTGAGGACTATTTTGCAAGTATTGAAAGAGAAGAAGCTTTTTGCTAAGTTATCTAAGTGTGAATTCTGGTTGAAAGAGGTGAGTTTTCTTGGCCATGTTATTTCTGGTGATGGTATAGCAGTTGATCCGTCTAAGGTTGAGGCAGTATCACAATGGGAGACTCCTAAGTCGGTTACAGAAATTAGAAGTTTCTTGGGATTAGCAGGTTATTACCGAAGATTTATAGAGGGATTTTCTAAGTTGGCTCTTCCATTAACGCAGTTGACGTGTAAAGGTAAATCTTTTGTGTGGGATGTTCATTGTGAGAACAGTTTTAATGAGTTGAAGAAGCGTTTGACGACGGCCCCAGTTTTGATTTTGCCAAAGTCTGACGAACCTTTTGTGGTGTATTGCGATGCGTCCAAGTTGGGTCTAGGAAGGGTGCTTATGCAGGATGGTAAAGTGGTGGCTTATGCTTCAAGACAGTTGAGGGTTCATGAAAAGAATTACCCGACGCATGATTTAGAGTTGGCAGCCGTGGTCTTTATATTGAAAATATGGAGACATTACTTGTATGGTTCGAGGTTTGAGGTGTTTAGTGATCACAAGAGTTTGAAGTACTTGTTTGACCAGAAGGAATTGAATATGAGACAGCGAAGGTGGCTTGAACTATTGAAAGATTACGACTTTGGTTTGAATTATCATCCGGGCAAGGCTAATGTGGTTGCAGATGCCTTGAGTAGGAAGACTTTGCATATGTCGGCCATGATGGTGAAGGAATTCGAGTTGTTGGAACAGTTTAGAGATTTGAGCTTAGTTTGTGAAAGGACACCTCAGAGTGTAAAACTAGGAATGTTAAGAATTGATAATGATTTCTTGAAGAGTATCAAAGAGGCACAGAAAGAAGATGTTAAGTTTGTGGACTTGTTGGTCGCTAGTAATCAGACAGAGGTTAGTGACTTTAAAGTTGATGATCAGGGAGTGTTGAGATTCCGAGGTAGAATTTGCATTCCTGACAATGATGAAATGAAGAAGATGATTCTTGAGGAGATTCACAGAAGTAGCTTGAGTATTCATCCGGGAGCTACGAAGATGTATCATGATTTAAAGAAGCTGTTTTGGTGGTCTGGTTTGAAACGTGACGTGGCACAGTTTGTTTACTCTTGTTTGATTTGTCAAAAATCGAAGGTTGAACATCAGAAACCTGCTGGATTGTTCACACCATTAGATGTGCCAGAGTGGAAATGGGATAGTATATCCATGGATTTTGTGATGAGCTTGCCGAATACTCCTAAAGGGAATGACGCCATTTGGGTGATTGTTGATAGATTGACGAAGTCAGCTCATTTTCTACCGATTAATATCAGTTTTCCTATAGCTCAGTTGGCAGAGATTTATATCCGAGACATAGTGAAGTTGCATGGTGTTCCTTCGAGCATCGTATCGGATAGAGACCCGAGATTTACTTCTAGATTTTGGAAGAGTCTGCAAGAGGCTTTAGGTTCTCAGTTGAGGTTGAGTTCGGCTTATCACCCGCAGACAGATGGTCAGTCGGAGAGGACGATTCAGTCGTTGGAGGATTTGTTGAGAGTGTGTGTACTTGAGCAAGGAGGAACTTGGGATAGTCATCTTCCATTGATAGAGTTCACGTACAACAACAGTTACCATTCGAGTATTGGGATGGCACCCTTTGAGGCTTTGTATGGACGGAGATGCAAAACTCCGCTGTGTTGGTTTGAATCAGGCGAAAAGGTGATGTTAGGACCGGAGATTGTTCAACAGACTACTGAGAAAGTAAGAATGATCCAAGAGAAGATGAAAGCGTCGCAGAGTCGACAAAAGAGTTACCATGACAAGGGTAGAAAGGACCTTGAGTTCCAAGAGGGAGATCATGTGTTCCTAAGAGTGACTCCTATGACCGGCGTTGGCCGCGCGTTGAAGTCAAAGAAGTTAACCCCGAAATTTATTGGTCCGTACCAGATATCAGAGAGGATTGGGGCGGTGGCCTATCGTGTTGGATTGCCACCACATTTATCGAATTTGCACGATGTTTTTCACGAGTCGCAACTGAGGAAGTATGTTCCGGATCCATCTCATGTGATCCAGAGTGATGATGTGCAAGTTAGAGACAACCTTACGGTGGAAACTTTACCGGTAAGGATTGACGATCGGAAAGTGAAGACGTTGAGAGGCAAGGAGATACCTCTCGTTAGAGTCGTTTGGTCGGGAGCGACTGGTGAAAGCTTGACGTGGGAGTTAGAGAGTAAGATGCTGGACTCATATCCAGAGTTGTTTGCTTGAGGTAATTTTTGACGACGAAAATCTTTTAAGTTGGGGAGAGTTGTAACGCCCATTTTGATTATTTAATTATTTAATTATTTGAATTATTTGAGGAGTCTAGATATATTTATTAATATATTATGAAATGTTGAATTAAGATTTTATATGATTTTATGAGACGTGGTGACTTATTTTATTGTTTAATAAAATAAGATTTGAAAATAAAATAAAACATTTATTTGTGGGTTAGTTTTGGATTTTAGAGAGTTATGTGGGAGAAAGAGTAAATAAGATAAGATTTGTTGGGAGTATATAAAGGGAAATTAGGTCAAGAGAGTCAGTATACGCGTTATCAGAATTTGGAAAAAAAAGGGAGAATAGCACGTGAAGGAGAGAAGAGCTTAGGGGCTGCGATTTTCTGCATTTTAAGGTAAGGGTGAGCCTAGCAATTCAATTATATTATTCTGTAGTTCATCTAATCGTGATTAACAAACCTAGGGCTGTTTTGAGAGAATTGGAATTAGGTCAAAATTGGAAAAAGAATCATGAATTGAAGCTATAAACTGTGAAACAGGAGTAGAGATTGAGTACAGAACATAGAATAATCATAGTGATGATGTTTAGACAGTTTTATTGATTAGTGTGATGAATTTTGGGACTTTTAGAAGAGATTTTCGCAAAATCCGTAGCAGCTGTTCATCGCTCGCCTAGGCGAGCTATGCAACTCGCCACAGCGAGTAAACCTAGATCGCTCGCGAGGCGAGCAACTCAACTCGCCATAGCGAGCAAGACCTGTAGTTACTCGCGAGGCGAGCAATCCCACTCGCCACAGCGAGTTCTGTCAGATTTTCCCAACCTGTTCTGTTTGCGATCTGTTGTCGCATATGACCTTGAGAGATGACCTTGGGGTAGCTCTAGAGGCTTCTAATGATGTTTAATGCAATCTGTGATGATGATACTTGATGATCGTAATTGTTTTTGATGGTTTACGAAGCTTATGTGTGTTATAAGAATTTAATAAGTTGTGAATATTTGATTTACATGCGATGTTTGCAATATTGATGTCATACTTTGTGATGTACTTGCTGCCATGTTGCTGTTTACTTATGTATAGTTGTTGCATGTGTCAGTCTATGATGATTAAGATGTTTCGCGACGTATATGATGTTAACTTGTTTAAGTTTAAAAAGTGTTGAGTCTCATGCATACTCATTCTATGATGAGGGCTTATGCCCTGGAGTTTTTACTCACCAGCGACGAGGGCTCATGCCCTAGAGCTTTGCTCACCAGCGACGAGGGCTTTTGCCCTAGAGTATATTTATGCTCACAGTGACGAGGGCTTATGCCCTGGATTGGTACCACATGCATATAAGATGTTAGAGTTGCATAGTCAAGTGATGTTGTCGAGTCGAGTCGTTTAAGATGTCTATGATGATGATTTACGATGATGATATGATGCTAATTGATATGTTTTTACATGATGATGCTTTAACTGCTAAATGTCTTGCTTGTGATATGATGAGCTATGATTTGACTGTTGATTGTGATTATTGAATTACATGTTTAATATAATTATTTGTGAATCTCACCCCTTCTGCTGGAATTGCAGCCTTGTGGGCAAGTGCAGGTAACCAAGATTAGGTGCAGTCGTGTGAGGCATTCTACGGTTGTGTCTAGGTGCTCTGATACGTAACGGGATGGGGGAACCTTACTTACATTTTCTCTGTTCCTTGCGTATTATATTATTTATTTATGATCATGTTATTTGAGGATATTTATCTAAGACGTTGACAAGGCCTGCGTGCCATAGACTTTTATGAATTCCGCTGCAACATTGAGTATTACTTATGACTAATTTTCTGAAGGAATAAATAATTATTTATCCATTACTTGAGATGATTTAAGAACGTGATGCCCTGTTTGTGTGTTTACTCTGATATATGATTATCTTTTAAAAGAAATTTTTATGCTGGGAAAACGGGGTGTTACACCCATCACTGCTGATCTGATCTCTAACCTTCTAAAAGGTTCAAGACCCATTTCTTTTCTTGATTTTCTTTTCAGACTTGGATCCCTCGCCACAACCTGTCTTTCTTCTAAGATAGCAGCTTCTTGATCGTAGATCTCAGCCTTTACCCTGAAATCTTTAACCAAGTTTACATTTGTTGGTCCATTCAACATACAAAAGTAACCAAACATCTGTTGTGCTGAAATGAGTGCTTCCATGTCCATTCCGTTTTGCTTCAGAGATGCGAAATCCACTGGTGATTCTATTTGTACCTCAAACGATTCAAGCGGAATAGGCATCGTTTTTGGTTTGATTAAGTAACCGGACCCTGTTCCGAGTTGCATACCAGAACCACTTGTTGAAGTTGCCATTGAAGAAGTTGAAGGTTTAGGGTTTCTAGTTTGAGAGAAGAGAAAATTTGATTTTTCTAAGTAAACGGCTTAAAAACTTGAAAGTGTAGGAAAGTGAGTGAGTTGTGTGTGACTGATATATATAGTGAGTTTTTGACACCAAACCGTTTCGCATTCAGGGGGGACAAACAGACACACGCATTAATGACAATATAGAGGGCGCGAGAGAATAACTATCATTGCCCTTACAGAGTTATTACCCAATACAGATAGACCACGTCAGAGGACTAAAAAGTAACTTTTTGTCAGTAGGGGACTAGGTGTCACTAGACTTAACTTCCACCTTTTCCTCTTCCGCACACTATCAGAGTCAAAAGATTCCTTCCCAGAATCTGAGAGTTTTTCAGGGACTGAATTTCTTCAGAGTCTCTGACAGAGAGTCTGATACTCAACAGCTTCAAATAAATTTAAGAGTCTGATTTTTCATTCAAAGGCAAGCATTACTCAATGACAAAATGCATGTTCAAATTTTTCTTTATAAAATTACATCTTTCAACAGTTAAGGGTTTTGTAAAGATATCAACCCATTGATGATCAGTATCAATGAATTGAATATCCAAAACTCCCTTTTGAACATAGTCTCTGATAAAATGATGTTTAATTTCAATGTGCTTGGCTCTTGAATGAAGAATAGGATTCTTTGACAAATAAATAGCAGCGTTATTTTCACAATAAATGGGAATACAGTTTTCAGTTATTTGATAGTCTTCTAACTGATGTTTCATCCAGAGTAGTTGTGTACAGCAACTAGCAGCTGCGATGTATTCTGCTTCTGCTGTTGACAGAGCAATAGTTGCTTGTCTCTAGCTAGCCCAGGATTTTCTTTCAATCCTATCACCAGCGTAGTCAGCATCACAAAATCTAACTAGCTTATAATCTGAAGATTTCTTATACAGAAGCCCAAGATTAGTTGTTCCCTTCAGATATTTAAAGATTCTATAGGATCTGATTGAAACCTTGCACACAAGCATACACTGAACAAAATATCAAGTCTAGATGTAGTGAGATATAACAAAGAACCAATCATACCTCGATACAGCTTCTGGTCAACTTTAGATCCTTGATCTTTTTTTCTTAGAGTGCAGGTAGGATGCATTGGAATGTTCATCTCTTTACATTCTTCAAGCTTGAACTTTTTCAGAAGGTCCTTGGTGTATTTGGATTGATGAACGTACACTCCATCTTTGCATTGGATTATTTGAATTCCCAAAAAGAACTTCAGTTCTCCCATCATGCTCATTTCGAATTCATCCTGCATCATCTTAGAAAATTCCTTGCAAAGAGATCCATTAGTTGAACCAAAAATGATATCATCAACATAAATTTTCACAACCAGTATGTCTTTCTCAAGAGTCTTGTTGAATATTGTTGTGTCAACTTGTCCTCTTTTAAAATCATTTTTAAGCAAGAAATTACTTAGTCTGTCATACCAGGCTCTAGGAGCTTGTTTCAGATCATACATAGTCAGGATGTTTTAAATCTTCAAATCCAGGAGGTTGTTTCACAAACACTTCTTCAGAGATGACACCATTAAGAAATGCAATTTTAACGTCCATTTGATACAAAGTTATGTTGTGATTTACTGCGTAGGAAAGAAGTAACCTGATTGCTTCCAATCTTGCAACAAGTATGGATTTATTCCTGATTACTTCTCCCTGTTCATCTAGCTTGTTCCTAAACACCCATTTGGTTCCAATAATGTTCTTGTGTTCAGGCTTAGGTACAAGATTCCACTCATCATTTATTTTAAATTGATTGAGTTTATCTTGCATTGCTATGATCCATCCATCATCAGCTAGTGCTTCATCAACTGTTGTAGGTTCTATAATGGACAGCAATCCCAAAGCAGACTCTTCTGGTCTGAAATGTGATCTAGTTCTTCTGGGACTTTCCTTGTTGCCAATGATTTGATCCTCAGGATGAGAAGACTTGTATTTGAATGAGTTTCTGGACTGGATAACTTGTTGTGAATCAACGTGAGCTTCTTCAGAAGCTTCTTCAACTGGTCCATCAGGATCTGTTACAGCTTCTAGAGCATCATTCAACTCTGAAGTCTGATCAGGTTCTGAGTAATCATCTGACTCTTCTGAACCTGTAATACTTTCATCCTGCTCTGGAATTTTACTTCCAGGCTCTTTGTCATCAAATTTAACATGCATAGATTCTTTGTAACACCCCGTTTTCCCAACTTTTAAATAACATAGATTAATCAGAGTTTTTCAACTTAAAAACAAAGTGTCACATTCAACTTACAAAATTTTCCACAAATATAAATGGAACAAAAATGCTATTTATTAAAACATCTGCCTTAATAGAAATTCAACAAAATGCAGCGGAATTATTTTCAACATCTTAAATAGTACTTGGCACTAAAAGGCCACAACATCAACATTATCTTAAATCCTCATAAAAATAGTTCATCATTGTCTAATAAAAGAGATACGTAACCAGAAATGCAATCAAACATAACAAACTCCCATCCCGTTACGTATCAGAGCACCTAAAGACACAACGAGAGATAGCCACTCGCGACAGCAATGAACAGCTACTTATTCTCGATTACCTGCAAGTTACTCATACGAAGAGCAACATTTACAAGCAGAAGGGGTGAGATACATATTCAAAAATAGTAAGTATATAATTCATCAATGGAATTCAACAACATAAGCTACAATGTTTAAAAATATTATTACTTCACATAATTCTTCATTAGTATCTCATTAATAATAACCAACGTGACAACAACAACTAACACGACACAATGACACCGACTTGACTATGCAACAACGCCAACTTAGCAACTTGACAAATGCATTATGCATGTGGTACCAATCAGGGCATAAGCCCTCAACTTTAATTGAGCATAAGCTCCAGGGCAAAAGCCCTCAACTTTAATGAGCATAAGCTCCAAGGCATAAGCCCTCAACTTTAATTAAGCATAAGCTCCAGGGCATAAGCCCTCAACTTTAATTGAGCATAAGCTCCAGGGCATAAGCCCTGAACTTTGTATGCATGAACTCAACGACCAACAACTTAGAAAACCAACAACTTAGACAACCAACAACTTGGACAACCAACAACTTAAACAACCAACAACTTAGACAACCAACAACTTGGACAACCAACAACTTAAACAACCAACAACTTAGACAACCAATAACTTAGACAACCAACACCTTAAATGGCATAAGCAACATAACATTATACAACATACAATAATCACATAATATATTCCAACCTATCAACAACAATAGCAACATATACAATAATCAATTACTTACATATCAAACCAAGCTAGATTCATCACAACATAGATTAAATACTTATAAACACCTTAATTAAACTCATAGTACTTAAGCTCTGAAGTTCGAAGACAATCTATAAGTTTTGGGTTAGTTTTCATAAAATTTCACTAAGACCTCCTTAGAGTATGTTGGAACAAAGGGTGTTTCACAATTATACCACTTAAGTTTTGATGATAACAAGGTATTAAAAATTATCAATTGGATATGCTAAAAGTTTATTCAAGTGTGCAGGACCATTATCAAAGAATTTATTTACAAGAGGTTCTGACTGAATAAATTAAAGAGCAAAGGAATTCTAGATCAAAGCTTGAAGAGCATCTGAATGAAAGTGCGTCTGAAGAAAGCGCTCCTGAAAAAGTCAGAAGCATAGTGTGTCTGAAGAAAAGCGCCTCTGAAGATGACGTCATCAGAAGCCAATTCTCAGAAGCCAGTTTCATCAGAAGCCAAGTTATTCAGAAGCCAAGCAGCGTTGACAAAGTACAAGTACGAACTGTACAACCACTAAGTCTCTGCAACCACCTTCTCTGCATTGTGTCTCCTATACAAGACAAGGATAACAGCAACAATGGCAGTCTTTGTTCCATTTATTATTGGAATGGATTTGAATTTGTTTTCACAACGGTAAACATCAAATCGGGCAAAAGATCAATGGTAATTTATTCAAAGCTTTGATCAAGACAAATGATGAGCTGGCTAGTTCCCAACGTCTCTCAAACCCTCTATAAATAGAGCTGAAGACTAGAAGAACGGTGCCACAAGAATTACAACGTATACACGCGAATAAGACTATTTCTCATACTCCAAGTCGCAAACATTGCTCATCATCAACTTAGATAATTCTTACAAAAGTTATATCTTAGAATTTCTAAGTTTCTAGAGAAAAATAGAGTCTGTTCTGTTTCGTTTGGTTTTGTGAATACCTCTGATTGTATATCAAGTATTCAAAACTCTTTTCAATTCTCTGTAATTGTTTTGAAGTCTCTTGCTTGTGTGCTTGAGCATTTGGAAGTCTCTTTCTTGTGTGATTGAGCAAAGGAAGTCTCATACTTGTGTGTTTGAGCAACTTGTAATTTGATATTACATTTTAGTGGAACTCTCCTTGGAAGTGCAAGGGGGACAGGACTACTTCCGGATTGTGGAAGGAACCTGTATAAATTGCTTGTGTCTTCTTTCTTTCTTGCATTTGTTCTATATTCCGCTGCTAAGACTCTGAACTCTGATCAGACTCTAAACTCTATCAGACTCTGTATCCTGAGAAAAACGTTTTCATAAGAGATAAACGTTTTTGAAAACACAATTCAACCCCCCCTTCTTGTTATTTTCCCACCTTCAGAGTATTTTCATCTTATCTTAAGATCTAAAAATCATTTTCAAGCCAAACCAAATCCATTAGAAAGCTAACTCAATTATCTACAACTTTCATGTTTACACCAAAAGCCAGTTCAAAACAGAAACGGGTGGAAATATGAATGTTTTCCAGTTTTGACTGACAGAAAAATCGGCGGCCGAATTTGACAATTCGGTGGCCGATTTTTGTTGAACCAAAGCTGGAAAATCAGCTCAGAATTCGGTGGCCGATTTTGGCAATTCGGTGGCCAAATTCGGGCTTCACAGCTTACGGGAACAAACCAGTTTTCACTCCAAAAACCCAATTTTCAATCACCCAAACCCCAAATTTGATAGGAAACATTACCTATGATTTTACTAAGACCTGAACATCAATTTAACACAACAATTCATGGCAACTCATATACTTTCTACAATTTTTATTCACAATTCAAGACCTAATTTCTCAAATTACAAAACTATGAACATCAACATAAGACTAACCTTAGTCCCCAAAACTCACAATCTACAACTTTTGTCAAACCCAATTTCAGAAAAACATACTTAAGATTAGACAATATGAGTCCCACCCTGACCTTAGATTGTTCTTCAATAGCAGCCTTCTTCTTTCCTAGGGTTCTCTCTGAGTTCTCCTCTTTTTCTCCTTTTCTCCAAAAACTCTTGTACGTGTTTCTGTTTTCTAACTTCTCTATTCTCTACCTCTTACCGACTCTTTAATATAATAACTCTAATTTCTCTTATCACCACAAAATTACTCTTCCCCTTTATCTTATTATTTCTAATAGTTATATTCCTCCCCCACTTAGAATATTAACACACCAAATAATGCACATAATAATATATTTTATCAATATATATATATATATATATATATATATATATATTATCAATCAAATAATAACACACTAAAAATACAATAAATTAATAAAATAATAAATAAGAAATTTGGGCGTTACATTCTTCAATACATAGTGTTTCTGAATTATACAGTCTGTATGCCTTATACCTCTCAGAGTAACCTAAAAAGATTCCCTTTTGAGCCTTTGCATCAAATTTTCTCAAATAGACCTTGTTGTGTAAGATATAACATGTACATCCAAACTGATGAAAGTAAGAAATGTTAGGCTTCCTACCTTTAAGGAGTTCATATGTTGTTTTGTTCAGTATGGGTCTAATATAGATCCTGTTCTGAACATAACATGTTGTGTTTACTGCTTCTGCCCAGAAATGTTTTGCCAAGTTGTTTTCATGAATCATGGTTCTTGCCATTTCTTGTAAAGACCTTCTTGTAAAGACCTATTCTTTCTCTCTACAACCCCATTTTGCTGTGGAGTTCTAGGAGAAGAGAATTCATGGACAATTCCATGTTTTTCACAAAATATTTCGAATGGCTCATTTTCAAATCCTCCCCCATGATCACTCTTGACTTTTAAAATATTCAGTTCCTTTTTAGATTGGACTTGAATGCAGAATTTGGTAAACACATCATATGAGTCATCTTTAGATTTAAGAAACTTAACCCAACTCCATCTACTGTAATCATCAACTATAACCAATCCATATTTACTCCCATATAAGGATGCAGTGCTAACTGGTCCAAATAAATCAATGTGGAGTAGTTCCAAGGGTCTGGAAGTAGAAACAATGTCTTTTGAATTGAAAGAAGTTTTAACAATTTTTCCCTTCTGACATGCACCACAAAGTGCATCTGAATGATAGTCAATGTCTGGTAAGCCTCTGACAAGTTGTAACTTGCTAAGTTTAGAGATTAATCTCCAATTAGCATGTCCCAATCTTCTGTGCTACAACCATTTCTTATCACTCATTCATAAAAGGCAATATACCTTCTGATTAGCCAGTTCTGAAAAATTAATCTTGTATACATTGTTTCTTCTCTTTCCTTTGAAGATTATGGATTGATCATCTTTGTTGATCATTGTGCAGTTGTTCTTACCAAACAAAACATCATAACCATTATCACAAAATTGACTTATGCTAAGTAGGTTATGTCTAAGTCCATCAACAAACCACACATTATTAATAGAGATTGAAGAATTACCAATTGTTCCAGTACCAATGATTTTGCTAGTTTGGTTCCAAATCCTATAGTTCCTCCCTCTTTCATGGTCAGGGTTAGTGTCATACCCTCATTTTGGACCTAAAAATACTCATTCAAATTTCTTTTCTATTTCTGATACTTTTCAATTCACTGTGTATTACTCTGCAATTTTCTACTGTGCTTCGACTGCACATTTTACTGTTTCTGTCTTTAAATTTTCTTGCATATAGAGCCATCCAAAGTTCTTTTCTAGCATTACACGTCATTAGAAAGTTTCTAAAACCATTGCACATTTTCTTGCATTTTATTCCAAATTTTTGCACAAAAATCATACAAAAAGGGTATTTTGGTCATTTCCTGCAGTGGAACCCATTTTTGTCCCTACATTTGTCTCTGAGTCTTTTCAACTTGTCTGTACAAATCATTGATCAAACTCTGTTTAAAAATCATTTCAGCATTGCATCTGAGTCAGTCTGAGTCGTTTTAGTCCTTAGGGGCATTTTAGTCTTTTCACATCAAAATTTTGACAAAGAGGTATTTTAAAATACCTCATTTTGGTAGTTTGTTCGTTTTAGTCCGTTTTGTCGTTTTTTAACTATTTCACTTTACGTTATTTTCAAAATTACAATTTTTACCAATTTTATTTTTTATTGCAAACTAGTCCAATTTTATGGCAAATTAGTCCAATTTTATTTTTTTTATTGCAAGTAAGTCCAATTTTATCTTTTTTTATTATTGCAAGCTGGTCCTTTATATTTAACATTTTGCAGAAGGGTCCTTAAGTCAAATTTAGTCCAAAAGCCACGCAAGCAGTCCAGGCCAGATGTCACAGTCCCATTGGTCCAATGCACACTTGGCAGCCTATAAAAGGCCGGCCACTGTAGAGTCAGAAAAAGGAGCCACAGATAGAATGCCACATCACTAACAGATTCAGACTTTCTCTCTCTATTCAATTACGATCAAAATCCACAAAAAACCCAGAAATTCACAAGAACACAGAGCAATGCATAAACCCTAACTTTTCCAGAATCAAATTCAAGCGAAATTCAATGGAATTCACGGTGGTTCTCAGAGATTCAACACTGAATCTTCATCATTGAACCATTTCCCCTACAATTCAAGCGCGAATTCACCACTGGAAGCGGCGAATTCAAACGCGATCGTAGAGGAAAGATTGAGAAGGAGAAGGAAAGAAAATTCAAAGGATTTGAACCGGTGAAGGTGAAAAGAAGAGATTACCAATTTATTTTCGGATTCAAGCCAAAAATCAACAAAAACAGAATCAAAATCCAAAGTTCTTGAAGATTTTGGTTCGAATCTCCGATTAAAACACAGGTAAACACATAAACTTACCTTTTTTTTCTTGCTCACGAACATCAACAAGTTCAAATCGATGTAGATCCATGGAAGTTCAGAGAGTTTCATTCAAAAAACTGTGGAACCCTAAAAATCTTTGAAAACTGTAAAAATCCACGATCTACAACGAATACCAACCGTTGTAGATCTACGAAGTCGTAAGAGACTTCATTCAGAAAAGATTTGAACAAAACAAAAACGGTTTGAACCGTGAAAAAGCCTTCCAAGATTTACATCGATTCGTGTTTGCATGTGAATTCTAAGAGTGGATTTGTGTTTAGAATGATAGAACGAATTGATTGAAGCATGTTTGAACGAATTCTGGGTAGGTTAGAACAAACTAGGGTTAGGGTTCAATCGGAGAAGAAGAGAGAACGATGAGAGAAGAGAGAACGATGAGAAGAAGAGAGAGAAACGGTGAAAAAAAATGAACTGAACCGGAGCAATTCCTTTTATATAGGCGCGCTGGACCGGGTCGATTCAAACCCGATCCAGCCTTCCTGTATCCTGAGCCGCTAGATCTAGGTTTTAGGGGATCCGGATTGATCCAACGCCTCTGAGGCATCCTGAGGATCCGGATCCACCAGCTGCGTGGGTCTTGGGCTTTATACCCGTGGGCCTTTGTTTTTTCTTTCTTTTCAGCTTTTCTTGTGTTTTTGCTACATATACCTCTGTTCTTGCTATCTGAACCTCTGTGCGCTTTATTTTTCTTGAGAAAATTCCTAAGAAATTCCTACGTGTTTCTCGATGCATTTTTGGTTGTTTTGTGATGTTTTGACATGTTTAAAATTGATAAAAAATATATGTTAGGTTTTTCTATTGATTTGTGTATTTTGAGTATTCTTGTGAAGTTTCTTGCAATATTTTTGACCTAATCTTTGCCACATGATATTGATACTTGATACATGACTTTGTGATATGTTTACTTCTGAGTTCATGTTAATTCTTACAGTTTTGCAAGTTTGATTGTTAGTTTCTTGTTTTGCAAGTAATAGGAATTCTTTGTTTGAAAATAAAGTGTGAAATATGCTCATGAATGTGTGATAATATTGAGTTTGAACATGTCTTGTAATTCTCACATTGTGTCGAGATAAACTCCTTGCAAATTGCTTTGAATGAGAGAATTATAGGTCATGTCCTTGCTTCAATTTTGAAGCTAGTTTCTTGTGCATTTTCTTTCCATTATCACTTCTTGCTATTGTTTTTTGTCAATTTGTTTAACATTCTTTACATTATTGTTTCTTGCTATTTTTGCTTACTATTTCTTTCTCAACTTTTGCTATCATTTTATACCTTGTCTTACTAACCATTTCATTTCATGTTTCATACATATTATCAGCATTCCACCATCTCATTTCCATATAATTCTTAGATAGTTATTTCTTCATTTTAATTTCTTGCAAGACCATAGAATGTAAACTAGGGCCAATGTAAAGGACAATGGACTCTATAATGATGTACACCGACACAAGCACCAACACGCACACACGTTGTATGATTTACTGTTAGATGTATGTTTAGGAAGCGCGAAACTTAGAAAAATTCATTTTCCAAAAAAGTTGGCAATCTCATCACTTGAAAAACAATTTTTCCCAATAAACTTTGGAGTCAAAACTCCATTGTGTTTTCCTTTATTTTCCTAATCAAAATTCAAATGCAAATTAATTCATAATTAGACTACCATTTCCTTTAATAATTGAACCAACCTCACCATTTTCTTGCTCAAGCCTTTACGGCCTCTTTCTTTTCTTCAAAATCATTTTTCAAAATTAAAATCAACCTAAACTCACAAAAACATTTTTTGAGAGAGAACTACATGGAGTTTGATCCCTTAAAAGGGTATGTAGGCAAGAGGTCAAAACCTCTCCAAGTCCAATAAAAATAAAATCCAAACACTCCTTCCCCCATTCTTAAAAACAATCATTTCTTTTTTTTCAATAAACAGCATTAAAAATAAAGCGTAGACGTGAATCTAGAAAAACGGTTCCTATAGAGTACTATAGTCGTTATGGGTGCTTAACACCTTCCCGTAGCGAAAATTGCCCCCGAACTTAGAATTTCTAAGGGTTTTCTCAATTTTTCCCTTCCCCAAGAAAAATAGAGATATCAATGATTGAAAGGTTCAAGCCTAATTAATGACTTGACACCCGAAAATCGCGATAACAGTTAGGAACATAGACCTTTCTCCCGTCATGTGTCGCGATCAGCCACTGTCTAGGTACCAGGACTTTTGCTTTTCGCTTCCTTTTAGACATACCTGCCACATCAACAATATCTGACTTAGGTACCCATATTTTCATGGGTCCTCTTGGGTTAGTCCTAGGAATTTTGAAATTCCTTTGTGTTTTCTTTTTGAAATTGTCCTGCTTTGTCTTCTTCCAGACTCCAGGTTCAGAACCTATAGTCTTAGAATGTGACTTAGCAAAGACAGCTTCCTTCCTCTGAAATCTAGGCTTTTGAGTTTCAGACTCTGTTTTCTTAAGACCCTGTTTATTCGGTTCTGATCCTTTTAGGATTTGTAACTTTGGAGCTTTTGATTTTGAGTTGTTCATAACCTTTGTCTTTTGGTTCTCAGGTGTTGACTTAGTCATTACCTTTGAACTAGAAGCTTTAGGTTCTGAATGAGAGGCTGTTTTGACCTTTTCAGATTCAGACACGAAATGAGTTTTCAGTCCCTCTTTGGTTTTATCATAACAAGGTTTCAGGATCACTTCACTAGAGTTTCCTCCTGTGAAGCCAATTCCTTTTTTGTTGTTCTGATTGATGCTATAAATCATGGATGCAACTTTGGTTCTATCAATTCCTGTGGTAATAAACTCTTAAGAGCAGCATCTTGCTCAGACAAAGGTTTATTATCACCTTTCTCAGTCATTGTTTTTAAATCATTATTTTCTTGTTGTAAAACATCCATCTCCATCTTAGTTGATTCATGGAGTTTCAGAAACTTGATGTATCGTTGCTTAACTCTCCTCAACTCAGTGGATTGGTTTTCATAATGACCAAGAAGTTCCTTGAGATTATCAATTAATTCAGATCTAGTGAGTTTAGAATATTCCTCAGTTTCATTTTCAGAGTCTGTACAGGATTCAGCATCAGATGATTCTTTTTCATCTTCAACACTAGCCACCAAGGCCATGGCTATATTTGCTTCATCTTCAGCATCATCTTTATCAGACTCAGACTCATTATCTAGATCTTCCCAAGTTGCCATCAAACTCTTCTTGATTTGCTTCTTGAATTTGTTGGATTTAAAGACTGGCTTCTTAGATGTCTCTTTGGATTTTTCCTTCTGCAGGTCTGGACATTCAGCAATGAAATGTCCAGTCTTTTTGCAGTTCAAACAGCCTTTCTGTTCTTCTCTTCTAGAGCTCTTGTGACTACTGCCTTTACTCATGAACTTCTTGTTCTTCTTAGCAAGATATTGTAGTCTGTTGGAAAGCATAGCCATCTCCTTAACGTTTTCAGGCTCTTCATCAGAATCTTCAGATATAGATTCTTCTTCAGACTCTAACGCCTTCAGACCTTTAGTTGACTTCCCTCTTGACTTCAAAGCAATAGACTTAGGCTTCTTGACAGGTTCATGCTCATTCAGACCAATCTCATGACACTTTAAAGAGCTTATAAGATCTTCAACACTCAGAGTGTTTAAATCTTTGGTTTCTTCAATAGTTGTCACCTTTGGTCTCCACTTAGCAGGTAAGCAGAATCTTGTTCACATGATCAGACGCCACGTAGCTTTTCTTCAGAATTTGAAGCCCAGAAACCAGAGTCTTAAATCTTGAGTACATAGTCTCAATGTTTTCATCCTCCTTCATTTTGAACAACTCGTACTGATGAACGAGCATAGTAGCCTTAGCTTCTCTAACTTTCTTGTTGCCCTCATAAAGTGAGAACAATGAGGTGAACATAGCCTTCGCTGTAGATTTGTCACTCATCTTTAAGTACTCTTTATGAGACAAGGCAGCCACAAGAATGCCTCTAATCGTGTGATGTTTCTTCTAAATCTTTTTCTGTTCAGCAGTGTGAGCTTTCCTATCAAGAGCAACACCTTCTTCATCCAACTTCAAATCTCCAACACCTTCTTCAAGAATATCCCACAACTCTTCATCCATTCCCATAATGTGACTATACATCTTGGTCTTCCACCAAGAGAACATTTCTGGATCTCCATTAAACATGAGAGGTTTGTTGTGATTAGCAGATCTTTCATTTTTGTTATAGTTACTATAATCATATGGTATAGTAACTCCAAAACCAAAAGCAAAGCCAGAGCCAGAAGCATCTTCCCCAGACATATTTTTCTCAGATTGTTCACTGTAACATGGTTAAGTGCTAACTACAGAGCCGAAGCTTTGATACCAACTAAAGGTGAGAAAAACACAAGGGGGGGGGGGGGTTGAATTGTGTTTTCAAAAACTTTTCTTTCTCACGAAATAAAACTGTTCTCAAGATCAGAGTCTGATAGAGTTCAGAGTCTGATTAGAGTTCAGAGTCTTAATGCAGCGGATAGAGAGTAAGAATGCAGAAAAGAAAGAAGAACACAAGCAATTTATACAGGTTCCTTCCACAAACCGGAAGTAGTCCTGTCCCCCTTGCACTTCCAACGAGAGTTTCACTAAAATATAATATCAAATTACAAGTTGCTCAAACACACAGTAAGAGACTTCTCAATTCTCAAGGACAACTCCAAGAGACTTCCTTTGCTCAATCACACAAGAAAGAGACTTCTATGCTCAAGGACACCTCCAAGAGACTTTCGTTGCTCAATCATAAAAGAAAGAGACTTATCTAAACAATTACAAAGAATTGTAAAGAGTTTTGAATACTTGATATACAATCAGAGGTATTCACCAAACAATGCAAACAGAACAGACTCTGTTTTTCTAGACACTTAGGAATTCTAGATATGAACTTTTGTAAGAATTCTCTAAGTTGTTGATGTGTATTTTGCGACGATTTGTCTAGAGAAAATGTGTTGGTCTTTTCTTTCAGCTCTCGTATGTATGTGATTGTTTCTTCAAGTCTTCATCTCTATTTATAGAGGATTTGAGAGACATCGGAAACTAGCTGGTACATCAACTTGTCTTGACTAAAGCTTTGATTCTTCACCATTGTTCTTTTGCCCGATTTGATAATTGTCCTATGAAGAAACAATTTCAAATCCATTCCAATAGAAAAGGAACACTGTCTGTAAACATAACTGTTATTCTTGTCTTGTAGAGGAGACAAAATGCAAAGATGGTGGTTGCAGAGGCCTGCTCCGAGATAGTGGTTGTACACTTTGTACAATGTACTTTGTCAACGCTCTTAAGCTTCTAGTGAAGTAGCTTCTGATGAACTTGCTTCTGATGACGTGGATTCAAGAGCTCTTTTCTTCAGATGCACTAAGCTTCTGATGATGTAGCTTCTGATGACCTTACTTCTGATGACGTCATCTTCAGGAGCACTTCCATTCAGACGCGCTAAGCTTCAAAAATAAATTCCTCTGCTCTTTGATTCGTTCAACCAGAACCTTTATGAATAAGATTTTTAAATATGGTCCTGCAGACTTGAACAAATGTTTAGCATATCTGCCCGTGCTGACATTAATCGCTCGTCGCGGCGAGTAGCATGACTCGCCACAGCGAGTGAGCAATGTTCATAGCTCGCCTCGCGAGCAAAACCACTCGCCATAGCGAGTAGGGCATTAGAAATCTTGATTTTTGAAATGTTGTTATAAGGCATGGGATGGATAGTTTTATGTACCTGGATATTTTTAGAGAGGACTGGGACAATTTTCAGATTAAAACGATGAATAGAGAGCTTAAAAATGAAGTTTTAGTGAGAAAAATGTCAAAAAGGCCGAGAGCACCCAGTTTTACTCGCCTACAGCTCGCCCCCAACTCGCCTAAGGCGAGTAACCCATTCCTTGAGTTCGCCATGGCGAGTAGATGTACTCGCCGAGGCGAGTTGCCTAGAACCTGAAGCGGTTTCTCCGCATTTGATTACTGTTGATTGAATTCTTGTGAGGATAACGATTATGACTAATTGTGTTATTTCACTGGAGCTGTTGAATTAAGGATTTTCTTTGTTGAAGGCTGTTTATGAGTATTTATATAAATAAGTTATACATGTTGTTGAATTTCTTCTCAAAGGTCGAAGTAAAATTGGTTGAGTTGTTGGGAGTGTAAGTCATATTTATATATATGCATTGTTGAGTAGTAGTTGAGTTGTATGCTGAAATACACAAGTGGAGTCCATTGCATAATCATAAAATTGGTGAGGGTTCATGCCCTGGAACGCCTTGTCGTTCAATTGGTGAGGGCTTATGCCCTGTGAGTGCTAGTTCATTCAATTTGGTGAGGGCTCATGCCTTGTGAATGCTTTAACCATTCAAAATTGGTGAGGGCTTATGCCCTGGAATGCCTTGTCATTCAAACGCGTTAAATGGTACCACATGCATGTGCATTGTCACATTTTGTCGTCGAGTCATTATGGTGTTGTCATGTCATTGCATGAGTCGTTGTTGTTGGTTGAGTAGTCGGTGTATTGCTGGTTGAAATGGAATATATTGATATGATGCTAACCATGAATTACATAAGTATTTTGATGTATTGTTGATGTTAGGGTGTTAGATTCAATTGATGAGTTATATTTCTATTATTATTGATTGTGAATCTCACCCCTTCTGCTTGAAAATGTTGCCCTTCGTATGGGTAACTTGCAGGTGATCCAGAATAGTAGAAGTGGTGGCTCAAGTGTCTTAGGGCTCTGATACGTAACGGGATGGAAATTGTTGTTGTGTTTTTCATTCCTTATGTATCAAATCTTTAATCATGTTGATGGAGTTTTGTTGTTATTGATAAATGGTTAATGCCTAGTAATGTAGAGGCCAATATGCCAGCATTTTGGATGATAATTGATGTTTAATGATGTTAAGAATATTCCGCTGCAATGATTGGATGATTTTAATCATAGTTGATTTTAATAAATAGTATTTTATTCTATTTAAGAAATTTTGAAAAGCAGTGTGACATGCCCGTTGATTGTTGAACTCTGATTTACTTGCTTATTTATTAAATATTTATTTGTTGGGATAACAGGGTGTTACAATTGGTATCAGAGCAGGTCGGTTCGTCCGACCAATTAGTAGAGTCGTGTCGAGCCACGTAGTGTTGTGTAATAACCTTACACTGTATTTGTTGTTTTGATTGTTGCTTGCGATGTAGAATTTCAAGATGGCTGGGAGAAACGATGCTGTTATTGCTGCTGCACTTGAAGCTGTTGCTCAAGCTGTAGGACAACAGCCAAATGTTGGTGCTGGTAACGATGGGGTGAGAATGTTGGAAACCTTTCTAAGGAATCATCCACCAACATTCAAGGGAAGGTATGATCTGGATGGAGCTCAGAAGTGGCTCAAGGAGGTGGAGAGAATCTTCAGGGTCATGCAGTGCAGTGAAGCATAGAAGGTGTGTTTCGGTACGCACATGTTGGCTGAAGAGGCAGATGACTAGTGGGTGAGTCTGTAACACCCCAATTTCCCGACTTAAAAATTTCATTAAAATAAAGACATATATCAGAGTAACATCACAAAGGAGTGTCACATTTCACAACAACAAAATATTTAAACTAAATAATCATCAGTTTAATCCTTCGCATAAATAAACAATGTAGCAGCGGAATCATAATTAAATATCCTTCAAAAAGGTCTTGGCAATAAGCCTCATAAACGTCTCATAAATTCATCAAAATACTAGAAATCATTAAATAGTTCAAACATGATACATAAAGGAATAGACTCTAATAAAGACCCCATCCCGTTACGTATCAGAGCAGTCCTACATCACACAAGGCTCCTCACATCCGCGCATCTAAGACTGGGTACCTGCACTTGCCCACAGGGCGGCAATTCCAGCAGAAGGGGTGAGATTCACAACAGAAATATTAATGCATAAATCAAATATTTATGATCAACACCATAACTCATCACATACTTCACATATTAACATACAAGATTAACATCATCATAAACATCTTAAACAAACACATCAACGTCTCAAAACAATCGTCTCATAAGTGTCATCAATTGACTCAACTAATGCAACTCTTAACATCTTGACATCATGCATGTGGTACCATATATATAAGCATTAATATGCTTCACCGTCGCTTTGAGCAAATGCTCCACCGTCGCTTTGAGCATAAAGCTCCACCGTGTCATAATTATGCAAATGCATGGACTCGACTCTTAATAACTTAATCAAGTTGACACAACTTCTCAAACGTCATTAATAAATTAGACTGACACATGCAGCTGTGAATAATACATGGCAGAAGCTCATCTCATTAATCATACATATCACAATACATAGACATCATCATAGTCACATAACATCATGTTACAAGTCATTTAAAATATAAATAATTCATCACTTAGCATCAACACAAGGGTGCATCTTTAATCCTTCTTACAGACTCCATCTCAGGCTATGGAACATCTCTAACACTACCCAAAAGTATTCTCTCAAGGTCCTATGCGAAACAGATCGCAAAACGGAACATCAGCCCAGAACCGCACTAACTCGCCACGGCGAGGGATCTGCTCGCCACAGGCGAGTACTCACAAAGGTTACTCGCCAAAGGCGAGTTGGGGGCGAACTGGAGGCGAGGAATCCTGGGTGCTCTCGGCCTTTTTGACATTTTTCACCAAAAATCTTCGTTTTAAGGTTTTCTAAATCCAATTTGGCTAAACCAACTTCAAAGGTCATCTCTAAAAATAATAAGGCACTCAAAACCATCTAAAGTTTGGCAAAAGTCCTAAGTTTTAGGGACAAGCTCGCCACGGCGAGCCATGCTGCTCGCCTCGCGAGCGATAGGGCTGTACTCGCCACGGCGAGTAGTCACTCGCCACAGGCGAGCGATCTCAGAACCACTACGGGTTCACTCCAATTCTCACCAAAACATCTCAAATCTCTCAAGTTAGGCTTCTAATTCATCAACAATGTTGTTATAGGGATTAATCTAGGTTCTGTAACACGTTTCTACACCAATGCAACACAATCTCACACCCAATTCATTAAATTCATCAAACCCTAACTTATGAAACTCATCCCAATTTCTTCCCAATTCTTCCTAATCTCTTAGCTAATCATAAACAGATGAAATACAATTAACATTACTGAAGTTAGGCTCACCCTTACCTGGAAAAATTGCAGAATTTGCAGCCTAGCTTTTCCTCTTCCTCTTGAACCGTTTTCTCTTCTTTTCCCAATTGTCTGTACGCGTTTTCTAAAAAAATGCTTTCTCTTAACCTACTTCTCTTATATACTCCTCTTAATCTTTCAAATTCTATTTCAACCCTCACAACTCTTCTTATTTATTAAATTAGCCCCACTTCTCAAAATAATATATTTTCATAACAAATCTCTATTTTTCCAACAAATCTCTTTATTTACCAAATAAATATTCATATAAACATCACTTATATTATTTTATTAAACAATAAAATAATATTGCATCACACATCACAATCACGTCACATAATCATCAAAAAGCATATAATATATAACTATATACTATATCACCTAATAAAATAATTAAATAATTAAGGAGGGCGTTACAGAGTCTTCTACCTATCTTAGAGCAGGATGGTGCTGATGTAACCTGGGCTGTGTTCAGGAGAGAGTTTCTGAACAGGTATTTTCCGAAGGATGTTCGAGGTAAGAAAGAGATTGAATTCCTGGAGTTGAAGCAGGGAGATATGTCTGTAACTGAGTATGCTGCGAAATTTGTGGAGCATTACCTACTATCTGTATGATAGTTGTATGAAGACAAATGTCATGTATTTACCTACTATCGGGATCGATAGTTGTATGAAGGTAAGATTGAAAAAACACATTGTCTACTATATGTATGATAGCTGTATGAAGACAGATGACGTGTATTACCTACTATCAGAATTGATAGTTGTATGAAGGTATAATGAAAGAGACATTGTCTAATTTTTGTATGATAGATGTTTGAAGACAAATGACGTGCATTACCTACTAGTAGAATTGATAGTTGTATGACGGTAAAATGGAAGAGACGCTGTCTACTATCTGTATGATAGTTGTATGAAGACAGATGACATGTATTTACCTATTATTGGAATCGATAATTGTATGAAGGTAAGATTGAAAAAAAACATTGTTTACTATCTGTAAGATAGCTGTATGAAGGCAAATGACAACGATTACCTACTATCGGAATTGATAGTTGTATAAAGGTAAATTAAAAGAGACATTGTCTACTATCTGTGTAATATCTCACTCGTCAGTTATTGGAATATTACCAGCCGAACATATCAGAGGACAAATGTTCGTGAGTTTCACGTATGGCGATGAATATTTTTAGGATGCAATGTCGGTGATTACACGCATGTTCAGTTATCAGTATCAAGTTTAGCGCGTTAAGATAGAAGGGCAATAAGGTACTTGCACGAGGAGCCTATTTAAGTGGCTTGTGATCTAAAATGTTCATTATTCATGAACACTTCTCTCTCTAGAATTAAGAAGGCAGAATTTTGCTCCTCCCTCTCTCTAGATAATGGCCCTCCTTACCCCTATGTTTCCTTCAATCCATTTCAAGATCTTGCTTCAAGAATCATGTTGCATGCTAGCTCAATTCTACCCTTAATGGAGATGGAAACAAGGTTCAAGCATTAGTTCACCTTCCTTCATCAAATCAAGAGCTAGGGTTTGGCTTTGGTGAGCTTGGAAGTGAAGCAGTTGCAGGGGACATGTTATGTGAGTTCTTAGATAGCTTATCCTACCTTTGGGTTGTGTAATTTCCTGTGAGAAAACATGATTATGTTAGTTTATGAAATTAGGATTATAAAACCCCTTTGAACCATTTATGATCAAATGTTGTTAATTGTTGCCATGCATAAGATATAAATTGTTTTTATGATGTTTTGGATGATTAGGACATGTTAGAACATTTGGAAATGAGGTTTTTATGTCAAAATATGATTTCTGCATTTCTGGACTGCTGAATGCTCGCTTCAGCGTACACAGCACGCTCAAGCGTGCAAAATGTCGTAACTACAGACTCAGCACGCTTACAAGTTTGCTTAAGCGAACGGGCACACTTGGGAGCATGCTTAAGCGTGCAGCCTCAGTACAACACTTTTTGAAAATGTTCCTGTGGTCCAGAAATGCCGTCCGAGGCCCGTTTCTTGCAATCTTTTATTGAATTATGAACCCCTCAATTCCAAGTGTCTAAAGTACGATTCTAAACAAGTTTTTAAACAAGGGAAAGGCATGGCAAATCATTAACAATGTTTGTTAAAAAAAGATACGTAGAGTGATATGATATGTGATACGTCCGGGTAGAAGTTAATTCTAAGAATGGGGCATCGTAGAGCCTCGACTTAGGTAGTCGAGAACAAGCATGTTAGCATGTAACCTAGTCATGTTAGGTTAAGTTTTATATGAGCAACTATGTATGCAATTACCAATGATCGGGTAGGTTACGGACCTGTGGTAATCCTTCAAGAAAGTATAAGTTATGCCCTCACATGTATGTATATGACTAATGAATGAACAAGACTTTCAACAAGATGTAGGTGTCGTGTCTCTTGCTATCCACACTAGGGGGATACAAGAGGTTCACGCCAGGGGGACGGTGTAACACCCTATTTCTAATAAGCGATAAACGCGAGAATACATCAGACATATTCAAGAAATAGATGCTACGTCACCAAACAAAATCCAGCATACATGTATAAATTATCAAATTACATAAGCATAGCAGCGGAATATATGTAAACCATATAAATAACATCTCCAAAATCTCATGATAATAAATACATGATCTCAAACCCATAATAACAATATCTCAACTCCAAAAACTACATAGTCATAAAGGAAAAATAGCATGCAAGAACAACCCTAGATCAGAGCCCTAATCTAGACACTTGCACAAAAACGAGGAACATCCCGCTCCTCGGCAACATCAAAGCAACTAAGCTTCCTGCACTCCATCTACCCGTCCATACGGAAAGGCAGGTGGTAAACCACTGAGGGTTAGCATTACATCATCATAATCCATAAACAAGTAAGCAGGATCATTTCAATTGAAAGATGTATACATATATATTTTCAAGAATGATAAACAACAAAATCAATACATATACTTGTATTATTCACCATAATTATATCATTCCGAGTTCACATGTATCAAGTATCCATCACAACCATAACTCAAGAAACATTTATTCACATCGCATCCATAATGCTCAACTCAATGAAAATACTCGACAAGACACATGCAATGTCCTAGACTCATTCTAGAAGCATGTGGTACCAAAGTCACCTCAGGGTCGTCACCCTCACGATGCAACTGTCATCGCTATGTAAGGTTCACGCCTGCCTTACATATTGGACACCAAGTCCGTCACCTTAGGTGTAACACCATCACCTTGGACATAAGTCCGTCACCAAACCATGAATGCATGAACATATGATTCGACACCACTCATATGCTCACATAGTTAAATCACCACAACTTATGCATACATACTCATGCATTTGTCACCAATACCATGCACAATCAACTATGCAATTATCACCAAAACGGGCATAACAACTATGCAATTATCACCAACACCACTCAATCAAGTATGTACACACCAACAATTGCACATACATACATTCATCACCAATGAACAAGTATTCAATCAATAATATTATCTTCCTCTAATAGTTCACCATATACAACCAAATTCTTCAACCATTCGGGTAAGGAAGACAATTTCATACAATCATGATATACAACATCATTTACCTCTAATCACCCAATCACAAGTCTGAAATTAAACATATATATCCGTATACAAGAAGGTTCCACAATTTAAATAACTTCAAGGCGTGTTCGCACAAGTTCGTCTCACATTTCACAACTTTGAAAATATTTGAAGTTATGAACCAAAACCAAATAACAAGCTCAATTGCCTATGCCATGTATCCTCACAAGTTACATATATGTACAGTAGAGGTTTCATAAGCATTTCATCGGCCACATATGAAGAATACACAAAATTCATGAAGTTCGTCTCACTTTTGCCACTTTTCCAAAGTTATAAGTTTTCAAAACAAATCAAATAATCAATCCATGGAAACAGTCATAATCATCCTTATAAATCATATAAATATTATTCAAGTATAATCCTACTTGGTTTCCTTGAAAAGAATCAAGTTCCGGAAAGTCCGTGTTCTTGACTATTTTCAAGTTTCAAGTTCAATCTTTCAAAAATCTTTCCAATTCGATTCGAATGTTGTTCCAGTAGGTTTATAGATGCAAATAATGTTTATATGGGTTGAAATAAGTGTTAAGAAATGTTCGGAAAGCCCCAAAGGTTCACGGAACAAAGTTCAAAAGAGGCTGGAACAGGTCAATTTCGCTTGAAGCGAAATCATCTCGCTTGAAGCGAGATTGTTCCAGTAAGCACAGATGCATCTCGCTTGGAGCTCGCTTCAAGCGAAGCTTCATCTGGGCAGACCAGAACCTCTCGGTTTTAACCCCTTTTTCACCCCAAAACTCAATTTTCAAAACCCCAATTCACCAAAACAAGTTCCAGAAAGTGTTTATGGGTCAATATAGTTATAATGCATCAAAACAAACATGAATCATGCATTAGAAAACAACAGTTCAACATCTTTCACCAAAATCATGAAATTTTCCCAAAACACCAACACAACCCCAAATTTCTACACAAATCCATAAACAACGATTCCAGTTCAACAAATTCGATTCTAATAGTTTAACAATCATCAATAGCAACTAATGAACATCATTTCATGCTCAATCCAACCTCACAACTTCATTTTTCATCAAATTTGCTCAAGAACACAAAACACCAACACCTATGCATTTCAACATGTTAATTCACATATAGCCACACATTTATAATGCATTTCATGTTCTCAAACAAAACTACAACAACTATGCACGAATTTACATCAATAGATTCAATCCAACAATTCCACAAAAAATGGGAAGAATGCAAAAATTATGAATTATGAGTGAAGCCTAACCCCCTTACCTCTAGCACCAAGAATCACTAACCAAAGCTTCACTTTAGCTCCCAAAGGATGAATTCCCCCTCTAGCTAGCCTCCAAACCCTTTTCTCTTGCTCTCCTCTCTAGCCCCCAAGTTCTCTACTCTTGTGTTTAGTGAAAAAAATGAACAAGTTTCTAAACCTAGCAACTAAAGGCTTAGCTTATATACTCCCTCCCACTAATGGGCCTAAACACAACTTAAATGAGTTCTCATTAATTACTCACAAACCACCCAATAACTTACTAACGGTAAATAACTAGCAATCTTGGCTCTAATTAAATAACGCGCTCCGACAACTTAATAATTACCCCCACAAAGCACAAACATATGAAAATGCATATAAACATAATTAAATGCACATAATTAATTAAAATAAAATAAACGCGAAAAAAATGGGCTGTTACAGACGGGACACGCTCCGCAAGCTAGGCCCGCACGACACTGAGGGAGTCCGATGTACCCTAGCTAGGGTTCATTGGTCATGTACGGGAATATATTCCGGGGTTACTCCATTCGGGATTATTCCGTAAAATGAACCAAGATAATTATGTTTGTTCAACGCTAACATCTAACCTAATGAATGAATGAATATGACTACTTACGATACGATATTATCATGATTATGATTTGATGTTAGTCATGTTTAGGTTATGCAATAGAGCTAGTTATGAATGTTATACCGATGACGATCTTAGGTTTCCCTAATCGTCCGGTTTAGGATCGTGTCATGAATATGTTATGTTACGTCTTGATGCGTTAAACGTATCTTGAGTTAGCGGTCCTAGGATCCCTTGACAGCCATGACACGTATGATGTAAGCAAGACCTATGACAAGTTAAGAAGCACCTTATGACGACCCTAGCATGCACGACCATCTAAGTATGCAAGTCCCTACACACGTATAATCAACCGGCAGGTTGTACTGTAGACACGTGGTGACTATAGGTTTTCCCCCGAAGTCACCTATAGCTTAGGATTAGGTAGAACTCACTGAGACATTATGTCTCATCCCAATCCTTTTTGTTTCAGATCAGCAGGGCAGTTTAGCAAGCTTGTCGCCGAATGGATATTCAACAAGGACTCATTCGTACCCGCTGCAGGATGTTCGCGTAGTTTAGGAAGAAAGCTTGGTTTCTTTTGGATTATGTCATTAGACTATCCAACAATCCCAGGACTAAAGAAGTCTACTCACTCATGATCATAGAAGACAAGGGGAAGAAGAGAGAAGACATCAAATAAATAACAATAAAATAAAGAGAGAAATTATTATTAGAAAGACAACTGTCACTATTGTATTCCAAGAATAAGATGAATATTTGTGATGGAAGACTACTCTATTTATAGCTTACAATTGACTTAAAATCTAAGCAACTATAATACTAGAGTGCTCCACAAGACACTGTGGGCCTAAACCTAAACAGAGTAGCTTAAAATCAAAGCAAAAGCAGCAAAAGAGAATCCTGAGAGGTGGTACGGCCGTGCCACATTTGGCACGGGCCGTGCCAAGCTTCTGACTTGGTAGCTGCATATTTTTGTGTTGAATCTTGCATTTTTTCAGCCCGAATCAGCTCCTAATCCTCTTTCTTTTGCTTCAAGACTGTTCCACCCAATATTCGTTCCTGAAATATAATTTATTGAATCTTAAAGTAAATAGCTCAAAAAGGAAATAACAATAATATAAAATAAACTTAAATCTAAATAAAACAAGATTAAATATTATATAAAATAAACTAATTATTGACTCATCAATCTTACATGTCCTGTCTTGTTCCACCGAGTCACTTGTCATATGCAGTTTATATGGTCGTTCAGGTCACATTCATACATTCATACATTCATGCATCCACACATCAAGCGTACACAACGCACACGTACACACACAATATCAATTCGCACAAGATTGCATCGGTCGCCCAGAGTCTTGTTTGGTCATATCTCATCAATTCAGCCATCAATTCTTCCAAGTGGCAAGTCCTACATAACGGACAACTTGAGGTTTATTTTTGTCTTTGTTCCAAGTGGTAAGTCCTACATATCGGACAGCTTGAGGTTTATTTTTGTCTCTCTTCCAAGTGGCAAGTCCTACATAACGGACAACTTGAGGTTTATTTTTGTCTTTCTTCCAAGTGGTAAGTCCTACATAACGGACAACTTGAGGTTTATTTTTGTCTCTCTTCCAAGTGGTATGTCCTACATAACAGAAAGCTTAAGGTTTATTTTTGTCTTTCTTCCAAGTGGTAAGTCCTGCATAACGGACAACTTGAAGTTTATTTTTGTCTTTTTTCAAAGTGGTAAGTCCTACATAACAGACAGTTTGAGGTTTATTTTTGTCTTTCTTCCAAGTGGTAAGTCCTACATAACGGTTAGCTTGAGGTTTCTTTTTTCCAAATGGCAAGTCCAAAATAACGGACAGCTTGAGGTTTACTTTTTGTCTTTCTTCCAAGTGGTAAGTCCTACATAACGGACAGGTTGAAGTTTATTTTTGTCTTTCTTCCAAGTGGTAAGTCCTACATAACGGACAGCTTGAGGTTTCTTTTTTCCAAGTGGCATGTCCTAAATAACGGACAGTTTGAGGTTTACTGTTTTTCTTTCTTCCAAGTGGTAAGTCCTAACTAACGGACAACTTGAGTTTATTTAAGTCCTACATAACGGATAACTTGAGGTTTCTTTTTTCCAAGTGGCAAGTCCTAAATAACGGACAGCTTGAGGTTTACTTTTTGTCTTTCTTCCAAGTGGTAAGTCCTAACTAACGGACAACTTGAGTTTATTTTTTCGTCTTTCTTTCAAGTGGTCAGTCCTAAATAACGGACAACTTGAATTTACTTTTTATTTTTGGTTCAAGTGGTCAGTACTAAACAATGGACGTTCTGAGTTTATCCTCTTGTCATTTTTTCGAATAGTCAGTCCCAAACAATGGACTACTTGTGTTTACCTGACATTCTCTCAAGTGTCACTGTAACACCCCGTTCCCGAAATAACGTAATAATAATATTACTAAAAATCATAATCAGAGTTATTCAACAAAACAACGGAGTATCACATTACTTTTTCAAATTTATTTAAATAGAATATAAAAAACTATTTAAAACCATCATACAAATCATCATATTAAAATTCTGCAGCGGAAAGTCTTTATATAAAATTCATATTCAGCAACTACATCATAATCTTGGCACAAAGGCCATTAACATCGTAAAATTATCCAACGAATTAATCACAACAACATCTTCTTCAAATAAATGATACATAAAGGAATACAAGAAAGATAACGTTTTCCCCATCCCTACTATGTATCAGAGCCCTAGACGCAAGAGCCAACATCACTAGTCTTCACTACCTGCACTTGCCCACAAGGCGGCAATTCCAGCAGAAGGGGTGAGTTCACAAATCAAAAGTAAATATACAGATATATGAATCATCAAAGTAAATTGAACAACAACAACAAACAGCAACATTATCAACATCATCTCAGCTTTATAATTTAAATTCATCTTTGATTAATATCAGCAACAATAACAACAACACTTGTGGCGACATCTCACCAACAACAATCCCAAAAGGACAACTCACTCCTACTACTAATGCAAGACTCCATCAACATCTAATGCATTATGCATGTGGTACCAACTACGCGCGTTGAATGCTAAACATTCCAGGGAAATAAGCCCCCAACAATTTGGATGGTTAAAGCATCCCAGGGCAATAAGCCCCCAACAGGTGAACGATAAAGCGTTCCAGGGCAATAAGCCCCCAACAGGTGAATGATAAACATTCCAGGGCAATAAGCCCCCAACAGGTGAATGATAAACATTCCAGGGCAATAAGCCCCCAACAAATGCATATGAGTATGAAGACTCTCTATGGTGTATATCTGCATACAACCCAACATCTTAATGGAGCATATCAACATGCAACCAACAACAACAACAACTTAGGATACCCTCCCCAACTGGACAAGACCACTCAACATCAACAAGGCAACTCAATTAACAAAGTATCATTATTTGCACATCAACGTACATAACTTCATCTTAATCAACATCATAATATAGTTTTTATCATCTAAACAATTCTTAATAAATCCAATAAACATCCTAGAAAGCTTAGGTTTGGGTTTAGGACACCTTGGAAAAATCACATTTTGGGTCGCACAGGACCTATCTCGCTTAAGCGAGCAGAATCTCGCTTGAGCGAGTCAAATGACGAAAGTTGGGTTTTAGTTCGCTTGCAGCTCGCTCTTGGTTCGCTTAAGCGAACAGGCTAAATACACTATCCTGGGCGTATCTCGCTTAAGCGACGGAAATCTCGCTTAAGCGACGCAAATGACGAAGGTTAACATTTGCTCGCTTGGGGTTCGCTCGTGGCTCGCTTAAGCGAGCGGCTAAAAATTCAGACTGGGCGTAGCGAAGTGTCGCTCGCTTGAGCGAAGGGCATCTCGCTTAAGCGAGTGTTCATCTGGGCAGAAAATAACCTACGATTTCTAACTCCATTTTCATCCAAAAATCCCATTTTTAATCCCCTAATCACCCAAAATGGTTTAGAAACAATGTTTATGGGTTTAAGGCACAACAAGACATCAGAACATATCATAGCAACATCATTAACAGCACAATTCATCAAGAATGAGCAATTCAACATATTCATAAACCTAGTTCCAAAACTACCAATTTTCAATCCAAATTCATGAAATCATACACATATATATTAACAATTGAATCATAAACCCACCCTTACCTGATTAGATGAATTAAACAAAAGCTACAGCAACCCTAGCAATCTCCCTTTGGTTCTTGGCTCTACTCTTCTCTCTTCCCAAAAGTCTGTTTTCTTTTTACTGGTACGTACAAAATGTTTGTCTGACTCTCTATTTCCTTACCAACCAAAACATAACCCTTTTCTTTCCCTTAACTCCCTCTTAATTCTCCTAATTAAAATGTAACCCCCACTACCTTAATTCCAATAATATCAATTAAATCCCTTTAATCTAAATATTACTATTTCTTCTATTTTCACTTAAATAATAAAATCATTACTAATTCTCATATAATAAAATATAATAAAATAGCAATTACCAATAATTCACATAAATCAACATAAATAATTCTAAAGCACATAAAACACACAAAAATCAACTAAAATAAATATATAACAACTTAGGGCGTTACAACTCTCCCCAACTTAGAGAATTTCGTCCTCGAAATAATACCTTAAGCAACAAACAACTCAGGATAGGACTCTTGCATCTTGCTCTCCAATTCCCAAGTCAAACTCTCACCGGTTACACCGCCCCAAACAACTCTAACCAGAGGTATCTCCTTGCCTCTCAGCTGCTTCACCTTACGATCATCAATCCTCAAAGGCAAAGTCTCAACGGTAAGATTATCTCTGACTTGCACATCGTCCCTAGGAATAACATGCGAAGGATCTGCTACATACTTTCTCAATTGCGAGACATGAAACACATCATGCAAGTTCGATAATTGGGGTGGCAATCCAATCCGATACGCCACGGTTCCAATTCTCTCGGAAATCTGATAAGGACCAATGAACTTTGGAGTCAACTTCTTCGACTTCAATGCACGTCTTACACCCGTCATCGGAGTAACCCTCAAGAATACATGATCACCCTCCTGAAATTCAAGGGCTTTTCTCCTTTTGTCAAGATAACTCTTCTGACGATCTTGAGATGCTTTCATCTTTTCTCTTATCATCTTGACCTTTTCCGTAGTCTGCTGCACTAACTCAGGTCCTAACACAATACTTTCACCCGACTCAAACCAACATAAAGGAGTTCTACACCTTCGACCATACAAAGCTTCGAACGGTGCCATACCAATACTCGAATGGTAACTATTATTATAGGTAAACTCTATCAACGGTAAGTGGCTGTCCCAAGCCCCACCTTGCTCGAGTACACACACCCTCAACAAATCTTCTAAGGATTGGATAGTTCTCTCCGACTGACCATCTGTCTGCGGATGATAAGCCGAACTCAATCTTAACTTCGAACCCAAGGCATCCTGCAAACTCTTCCAAAACCTTGATGTAAACCTCGGATCTCTATCCGACACAATACTAGATGGAACACCATGCAACTTCACAATATCACGAATGTAAATCTCCGCCAACTGAGCTACCGGATAAGTAATATTGATCGGAATAAAATGCGCCGACTTAGTCAATCTATCGACCACGACCCAAATGGCATCATGCCCTCTTGGAGTATTTGGCAAACTCGTCACAAAATCCATAGAAATGCTATCCCATTTCCATTCAGGTACATCTAACGGAGTCAACAACCCTGCAGGCTTCTGGTGCTCAACCTTGGACTTCTGGCAAGTCAAACATGCATACACAAACTGAGCAACATCTCTTTTCAAACCGGACCACCAAAACAATTTCTTCAAATCATGATACATTTTAGTAGCTCCAGGATGAATACTCAAACTACTCTTGTGACTTTCTTCTAAAATCAACTTCTTCAAATCCTCATCATCCGGAATACAAATCCTTCCTCTAAACCTCAACACACCTTGTTCATCGACCTTGAAGTCACCATCTACATTCGGATCATTAGCAGCCATCACATCCACAAACTTAACATCAAGCTTCTGAGCCTCTTTGATATTATTCAGGAAGTCACTATTAATCTTCAACATGCCCAACTTCACACTCTGAGGCGATCTTTCACAAACAAGACTCAAGTCTCTAAACTGTTCAAGTAACTCGAACTCTTTCACCATCATGGCAGACATATGCAATTTCTTTCTACTCAACGCATCAGCCACAACATTAGCTTTACCAGGATGGTAATTCAAGCCAAAATCGTAGTCCTTAAGTAACTCAAGCCACCTTCTCTGCCTCATGTTCAACTCCTTCTGATCAAACAGGTACTTTAAACTTTTATGGTCACTAAACACCTCAAATCTGGAACCGTACAAATAATGCCTCCAAATCTTCAACACAAACACCACAGCTGCTAACTCTAAATCATGTGTAGGATAATTCTTTTCATGCACTCTCAGCTGTCTAGAAGCATACGCGACCACCTTGCCATCTTGCATCAAAACACCACCCAAGCCCAGCTTAGATGCATCACAGTACACAACAAAAGGTTCTTCTGGCTTTGGCAAAATTAAAATAGGAGCAGTCGTCAATCTTTGCTTCAACTCATTGAAACTACTCTCACATTGAGCATCCCACACGAATGTTTTACCTTTACACGTCAACTGCGTCAGAGGAAGTGCTAACTTCGAAAATCCTTCAATGAATCTGCGGTAATAACTAGCCAAACCAAGAAAACTTCTTACCTCAGTAACTGACTTTGGTGTCTCCCACTGCGACACAGCATCAACCTTCGAAGGATCTACAGCAATACCTTTACCAGAAATAATGTGGCCAAGAAAACTTACTTCATTCAGCCAGAACTCGCACTTGGATAACTTGGCATACAATTTCTTCTCCTTCAGCACTTGCAATACAATCTTCAAATGCTCTGCATGCTCAGCTTCAGTCTTAGAATAAATCAAAATATCATCAATAAAGACTACTACAAACTGATCCAGATACTCATGGAAAATTCTGTTCATATATTCCATAAACACACCAGGTGCATTAGTCACACCGAAAGGCATCACCTTATACTCATAATGACCATAACGCGTCCTAAACGCCGTCTTTTGCATATCCTCATCCTTCACCTTTATCTGATGGTAACCCGACCTCAAATCAATTTTGCTAAAAACGCGGGCACCCACTAGTTGATCCATCAAATCATCAATCCTCGGTAGTGGATACCTGTTCTTAATAGTCACCTTATTCAACTGACGGTAATCAATACACAACCGCATGCTACCATCCTTCTTCTTTACCAACAACACCGGCGCTCCCCATGGTGAAACACTCGGTCTCACAAACTTCTTGTCAAGCAAGTCTTCTAATTGTTTCTTCAATTCAGCCAACTCCGAAGCTGACATACGGTAAGGAGCCATCGACACAGGCTTCGTACCCGGCACAAGGTCTATCGAAAATTCAACCTCCCTCTCTGGTGGCACATCTGGAATCTCATCAGGGAAAACTTCAGGAAATTCCTTTACAACAGGCAACCCATCAATCACAGCTTGGTTCTCCACCGACAAGAATGCCAACAAAGAAAACATCAACACGCCACCCTTTTCTAAACGCTTCATCTCTTTAGTGGATAAAAATTCTGTTCCACTCTCTTCCTCAGCAGAAGAAAACCGCACCGTCTTGGTAAAGCAATTAATTAGAACATGATTGTACTCTAACCAGTTCATTCCCAATATTACATCCATTCCCACTAACGGCAAACAGACAAGGTCCACATCAAAATCTCTACCAAATACAGACAACGGACAACTTAAACAAACAAGGGAAGTAGTTACTGAACCCTTAGCTGGAGTTTCAACAACCATCTCCCCATTCATATCAGACATAATCAAACCCAATCTTTGTGCACAGTCAAGAAACAATGCGTTGCACCAGTATCTATAATAGCAATTAAAGGAGTACCACTAAAGAAACAAGTACCTCTGATAAGTCGATCCTCCTGATCAGTCTGAGTACCGGTCAAGGCAAAAACTCTACCACTGGTCTGCGCCTTCTTAGGCTTAGTGCACTGAGAACCGATGTGACCTTCCTCATTACAGTTGAAACAAACAATGTCCCCACGCTTGCATTCGGTGACAGTGTGGCCCTTCTTCCCGCATCTGAAACATTTCTTCTCATCACGGGTGCAAGCATTACTCTTGTGGCCTTTCACACCACACTTATAACAAACCACTTCAGCAGGAGCATCTCTACGTGCAGGTCTCCTCTCGTCATGCATTCTCTGTTTGCCCTTATCAGCTGGGGCACTATACGGCTTTGGGCGACTCTGCTACCCCTTCCCCTTGCGGTCATTCATCACTTTGTAGTGAGCTTTGGTGTCCTCTTCATAGATACGACAGCTGCTCACCAACTCAGAGAAGTCTCTGATCTTCTGATAGCCAATGGCCCGCTTGATATCAGCTCGCAGACCATTTTCAAACTTAATACATTTGGAGAACTCAGCAGTCTCCGCAGCATAATGTGGATAGAACTTGGCAAGCTCCACGAACTTAGCAGCATACTCCGTAATGGACATGTCTCCTTGCTTCAGCTCAAGGAATTCTATCTCCTTCTTACCTCGGACATCCTCCGGAAAATACCTCCTCAGGAACTCTCTTCGGAACACAGCCCATGCAATTTCAGCTCCTTCAGCTTGGAGTATGGGTTGAGTGCTTACCCACCAGTCGTCAGCCTCCTCTGCTAACATATGGGTGCCAAACCGCACCATCTGGGCATCCGTACACTGCATCACCCGGAATATTCTTTCAACCTCTTTCAACCAGGTCTGAGCTCCATCAGGATTATACCTTCCCTTGAAGGTTGGTGGATGATTCCTCAAGAAGGTTTCAAGCATCCTTACACCTTCACCAGCACCACCAGCACCTTGCTGTTGTCCAACAACTTGGGCCATTGCTTGCAAAGCAGCAGCAAGAGCAGCATCATTCCTTCCGGCCATCTCGATAGTTCTACATAACAACAAGAATTAGAACAACAAAGACAGTTTAAACCTGTCACACTACTCTACATGGCTCGACACGACTCTTCTAATGGTCTGACAGACCGACCTGCTCTGATACCAATTGTAACACCCCGTTCCCGAAATAACGTAATAATAATATTACTAAAAATCATAATCAGAGTTATTCAACAAAACAACGGAGTATCACGTTACTTTTTCAAATTTATTTAAATAGAATATAAAAAACTATTTAAAACCATCATACAAATCATCATATTAAAATTCTGCAGCGGAAAGTCTTTATATAAAATTCATATTCAGCAACTACATCATAATCTTGGCACAAAGGCCATTAACATCGTAAAATTATCCAACGAATTAATCACAACAACATCTTCTTCAAATAAATGATACATAAAGGAATACAAGAAAGATAACGTTTTCCCCATCCCTACTATGTATCAGAGCCCTAGACGCAAGAGCCAACATCACTAGTCTTCACTACCTGCACTTGCCCACAAGGCGGCAATTCCAGCAGAAGGGGTGAGTTCACAAATCAAAAGTAAATATACAGATATATGAATCATCAAAGTAAATTGAACAACAACAACAAACAGCAACATTATCAACATCATCTCAGCTTTATAATTTAAATTCATCTTTGATTAATATCAGCAACAATAACAACAACACTTGTGGCGACATCTCACCAACAACAATCCCAAAAGGACAACTCACTCCTACTACTAATGCAAGACTCCATCAACATCTAATGCATTATGCATGTGGTACCAACTACGCGCGTTGAATGCTAAACATTCCAGGGCAATAAGCCCCCAACAATTTGGATGGTTAAAGCATCCCAGGGCAATAAGCCCCCAACAGGTGAACGATAAAGCGTTCCAGGGCAATAAGCCCCCAACAGGTGAATGATAAACATTCCAGGGCAATAAGCCCCCAACAGGTGAATGATAAACATTCCAGGGCAATAAGCCCCCAACAAATGCATATGAGTATGAAGACTCTCTATGGTGTATATCTGCATACAACCCAACATCTTAATGGAGCATATCAACATGCAACCAACAACAACAACAACTTAGGATACCCTCCCCAACTGGACAAGACCACTCAACATCAACAAGGCAACTCAATTAACAAAGTATCATTATTTGCACATCAACGTACATAACTTCATCTTAATCAACATCATAATATAGTTTTTATCATCTAAACAATTCTTAATAAATCCAATAAACATCCTAGAAAGCTTAGGTTTGGGTTTAGGACACCTTGGAAAAATCACATTTTGGGTCGCACAGGACCTATCTCGCTTAAGCGAGCAGAATCTCGCTTGAGCGAGTCAAATGACGAAAGTTGGGTTTTAGTTCGCTTGCAGCTCGCTCTTGGTTCGCTTAAGCGAACAGGCTAAATACACTATCCTGGGCGTATCTCGCTTAAGCGACGGAAATCTCGCTTAAGCGACGCAAATGACGAAGGTTAACATTTGCTCGCTTGGGGTTCGCTCGTGGCTCGCTTAAGCGAGCGGCTAAAAATTCAGACTGGGCGTAGCGAAGTGTCGCTCGCTTGAGCGAAGGGCATCTCGCTTAAGCGAGTGTTCATCTGGGCAGAAAATAACCTACGATTTCTAACTCCATTTTCATCCAAAAATCCCATTTTTAATCCCCTAATCACCCAAAATGGTTTAGAAACAATGTTTATGGGTTTAAGGCACAACAAGACATCAGAACATATCATAGCAACATCATTAACAGCACAATTCATCAAGAATGAGCAATTCAACATATTCATAAACCTAGTTCCAAAACTACCAATTTTCAATCCAAATTCATGAAATCATACACATATATATTAACAATTGAATCATAAACCCACCCTTACCTGATTAGATGAATTAAACAAAAGCTACAGCAACCCTAGCAATCTCCCTTTGGTTCTTGGCTCTACTCTTCTCTCTTCCCAAAAGTCTGTTTTCTTTTTACTGGTACGTACAAAATGTTTGTCTGACTCTCTATTTCCTTACCAACCAAAACATAACCCTTTTCTTTCCCTTAACTCCCTCTTAATTCTCCTAATTAAAATGTAACCCCCACTACCTTAATTCCAATAATATCAATTAAATCCCTTTAATCTAAATATTACTATTTCTTCTATTTTCACTTAAATAATAAAATCATTACTAATTCTCATATAATAAAATATAATTAAATAGCAATTACCAATAATTCACATAAATCAACATAAATAATTCTAAAGCACATAAAACACACAAAAATCAACTAAAATAAATATATAACAACTTAGGGCGTTACAGTCACCCCCAGTCTGTTTGGTCAAAAGGTGTCTCTCCATTCTAAACCAATACAATAATACACCACCATTTTCCCCAGTGAAACTACACTATCCCCTAGCGGAGTCGGATCCCTTTCTCAATGAATACAAGTATCCCATTGTGGTTTCTCGTCCCAGTCAATGTGTCTTCGTCGTCCTGCATTCATAATTGCATCACAAACATTCATAGCATCTTAGGTCTAAAATGGTGTACTTTGTATTTAAGTCTCTTCGACCAGTCGAATCAAAGATTTCATCTACAAATCTCCAGACGAAGAAACTAAAATAGGGGCATCTGTCATACCCCAATTTTTGACCTAAGACACCACTGACACGTGTCGTCTGGTCCTGAATAGTCTCCGACTTTTCGAACGAAATTTCGGCAGAGAGGTATTTTAAAATACCTCATTTTTTTGTTCCAATTCGGACCCTCTTCTCACTTTTTATTATTTTTTTATTATTAATATTTGTCTTTTTATTTTTATCCCTAGTTTTTATTATTTCTATCTTTTAATTTTACCTTTTATTGTTATTTATTTTATTTTATGTTCACTTTTATTTTAAGGTCACTTTGTTTTTATTTTAATTAGTCAAGTGTCTAATAAGTCCAAAAAAATGTCTAAAAAATAGTGTGAAGGTCCTTTTGGTTCACCCCACTTTTTGTGGCCATGTCTCAGAGTCAATTTCAGTTTCTTTCCGATTCCATTTTGTTCACTAGTACAAGCATTCAAGCTGCATAATAACCATTCAATCCCCATTAATTTTGGCTTTAACCAATTTCCATTTCGGAGATGAAATTTGGCTTTAAGAAAGGGGGACGAATTCAACAGCAGGGGACAAAAATTAGACAGTAGAAACCTGCAAGAAAAAAACTCAAAGAACCAATAACAGAGACCAATTTCACGTATCAAAAACATCAAAGAAACCAAACCAGCAAGAAACATTCATGATCCACAACCAAAACCTGTCACCACAAAAATCAACAACCTTCAATCTCAAACCTCACGAATCCAACCAAAACAACAATGAACCTATAACCCCTCAATAAATCCAAACAACACTGAAATCTTCAAACCCCTCAATCCAAATCCAACCCAACAATGAACCTGTAACCCAACAAAAACCCAAAATCACAACCCTAATCCAAAAACGAATCCAGATCCGAACCGCAAAGCTTGAAAGGGTAAAATATAGTTTTTTATTTTAGTTTGAGGTCTGTTTTGTTTTTTAAAGAAAAAACAAAGAGGAAAGAAAAAGAAAGAAACAAAAAAAGAGAAAGAAAAGGGAGGATCGTAAAAAAAAAAAAAAAGAAATAAGAGAGAAGAAGTGAAAGATCGGCGAGGAGCGTAAGGGTGCATGGTCTTACCATATAGAAAACATCATCAAAATTCATCATATAGGAAACATCATCGCATCATCAAGTTCATCATGTTAAACAACAAATTCATTAATAATTATTTCATCAAGACTCTTCTTCAACAACTCAACATCTTAGACAACTTAGACAACTCGACACGACTATGCAACTTCTTAACATCTTGACATCTTAACAACTTATATGCATGTGGTACCATCCAGGGCATAAGCCCCCATCGCTAAAGGTCAAATAGGACCTGTCAAGCATCAAGCCCCCATCGCTAATGTAACACCCCGTTTCCCAAAAGGATATATTAATATCCAAACATCAGAGTTAATCAACAAGCAACGGAGTATTACATGCACATCTCAAAAATAATTTATTTAAATAGAAACATAAAACTATTTAAATAATCCTCCAAAATAACATCTTTATAAAATAATCTGCAGCGGAATAATCATTACAAAATCATCTTAAAAATTCTTATACATCAACATATCTGGCACAAAGGCCTCACCAAGTAAAATATTCTCCAACATATATCAAATATTTATCCAACAAATCTCCAACATAAAATGATACATAAAGGAATGAAATTGTAAAACATAAATCCCATCCCGTTACGTATCAGAGCCTACGACACAATGAGCCGACTCCTATCTATCCATCGCTACCTGCACTTGCCCACAAGGCGGCAATTCCAGCAGAAGGGGTGAGTTCACAAAACAAAAGCAATATATATATATATATAATTCATAAAGTTGTATTGAAAAACAACAACAACGAGAATATTCATCATCACCATAATCATCAGCAATCTTCATTAACAATTCAACAAATAATATTTAGATTCACCTTAAATAACAACACCGACAACAACACCACTTGTGGTGACACCTCACCAACAACAACTCACACCTTAAACTTCTAATGCAAGACTCCATCAACGACTAATGCATTATGCAAATGTGGTACCAACTACGCGCGTTGAGTGCTAAACACTCCGGGGCATAAGCCCCCACCAGATTGGATGGTTAAAGCATCCCAGGGCATAAGCCCTCACCAAAGTGAATGACTAGCATTCCAGGGCATGAGCCCTCACCAGTTGAATGTATAAACATTCCGGGGCATGAGCCCCCACCAATGCAAATGGGTTATGAGACTCAAGGAGTATATCTACATACAACCATTACGACAAAATAGTGGTGCATTTTCACCATGCAACCAACGACAACACCAACTAGGACACCTCCCCAACTAGACTCAACCACACCACAACACCATGAACAATTGCAAACTTAGCATAGTATAGTTCATTTCATATAAGATTCATCCATATATGCATCATAAACAGCTCCAAGCTACAATTTTATCACTCCAAAAATTCTCTAAAAATCCAATAATCAACCTAGGAAGCTTAGGTTTGGGTTTAGAACACCTTAGAAAAATCACATTTTGGGTCGCACAGGACCCAGCTCGCTGAAGCGAGCAGCATCTCGCTTGAGCGAGTCAAATGACGAAGGTTAGAGTTTTGCTCGCTTACAGCTCGCTCCTGGTTCGCTTAAGCGAACAGGTCATTTTCCAAATTCTGGGCAAAATTCGCGTTGCTCGCTTAAGCGACGGACAACTCGCTTAAGCGACCAAAAAGACGTAGCTTCAGGTCTTGCACGCTTGGAGTTCGCTTGGCGCACGCTTGAGCGAACGGGTGCGAAACAGTTCTGGGCAAGGGAAAGTGCCGCTCGCTTAAGCGACGGCTAGCTCGCTTAAGCGAGGGTTCATCTGGGCAGAATTGTAACCTACGATTTCTAACCCTTTTTCATCCAAAAATCCCATTTTTGATTCCCCAATCACCCAAAATGATTTTAGATTAAAGTTATGGGTTCACTACTTAATCCAGGCACCAAAACAACTCATATAACATCAATAACAACATAATTCAACAACTTTAGGCATTTTACATATTCAAGAAAACCTAAAAAACAGAACAACCAATTTCAATCCAAATTCATGAAAATATACATGTATATATTGGCAATTGAATCATATTCCCACCCTTACCTTAATTCAGCAAAATCTACAGCAATTCCTAGCAATTCCCCTTGGCTCTTGGCTCTTCTCACTTCCTCCAAAAAAGTCTACTTTTCTTTTCTTACTGATACGTACAATTGCTTGTCTGACTCTTTCTTTCCTACTCTTACCAACCAAAGGGTAACTCCTTTTTACTCTTTACTCTCCCCCACTAAATTCTATTAATTTCTCCTTAATCCCTTCTCAATTCTAATAATTTCAATTAAATCCTTCTTTTTCTAAAATAAATATTATTTCTCCTATTTTCATAAAACACTACCAATAATTATAATAAATAATAACACACCAAATATTTCATATATCATTCATAAATTCAAGTAAAACACACCAAGCACACTAAAATCAATTAAAAATCACCACAAATCATAAAATAGAATTTAGAGTGTTACAACTCTCCCCAACTTAGAAAATTTCGTCCTCGAAATATTACCTTAAGCGACAAACAACTCAGGATAGGACTCTTGCATCTTGTTCTCCAATTCCCAAGTCAAACTCTCACCGGTTACACCGCCCCAAACAACTCTTACTAGAGGTATCTCCTTGCCTCTCAACTGCTTCACCTTGCGATCGTCAATCCTCAAAGGCGAAGTCTCAACAGTAAGATTATCTCTAACTTGCACATCATCTCTAGGAATAACATGCGAAGGATCAGCTACATACTTCCTCAACTGCGACACATGAAACACATCATGCAAGTTTGATAGATGGGGTGGCAATCCAATCCGATACGCCACGGTTCCAATTCTCTCGGAAATCTGATAAGGACCAATGAACTTTGGAGTCAACTTCTTCGACTTCAATGCACGTCCTACACCCGTCATCGGAGTAACCCTCAAAAACACATGCTCACCCTCCTGAAACTCAAGGGCTTTCCTCCTTTTATCATGATAACTCTTCTGACGATCTTGCGATGCTTTCATCTTTTCTCTTATCATCTTGACCTTTTTTGTAGTCTGCTGCACTAACTCAGGTCCTAACACAATACTTTCACCCGACTCAAACCAACATAGAGGAGTTCTACACCTTCGACCATACAAAGCTTCGAACGGTGCCATACCAATGCTCGAATGGTAACTATTGTTATAAGTAAACTCTATCAAAGACAAGTGGATGTCCCAAGCTCCACCCTGCTCGAGTACACACACCCTCAACAAATCTTCTAAAGATTGGATAGTCCTCTCCGACTGACCATCTGTCTGCGGATGATAAGCCGAACTCAGCCTCAATCTCGAACCCAATGCATCTTGCAAACTTTTCCAAAACCTTGATGTAAACCTCGGATCTCTATCCGACACAATGCTAGATGGAACCCCATGCAACTTCACAATGTCACGGATATAAATCTCCGCCAACTGAGCTACCGGATAAGTAATATTAATCGGAATAAAGTGTGCCGACTTAGTCAATCTATCAACAACAACCCAAATGGCATCATGCCCTCTTGGAGTATTCGGCAAACTCGTCACAAAGTCCATTGAAATGCTATCCCATTTCCACTCAGGTACATCTAACGGAACCAACAACCCTGCAGGCTTCTGATGTTCAACTTTAGACTTCTGGCAAGTCAAACACGCATACACAAACTGAGCAACATCTCTTTTCAAATCGGACCACCAAAATAATTTCTTCAAGTCATGATACATTTTAGTAGCTCCAGGATGAATACTCAAACTACTCTTATGACTTTCTTCTAAGATCAACTTTTTCAAACCTTCATCATCAGGAATACAAATTCTTCCTCTAAACCTCAACACACCTTGGTCATCGACCTTGAAGTCACCATCTGCATTCTGATCACTGGCAGTCATCAAATCAACAAACTTAACATCAATCTTCTGGGCCTCCTTGATACTACTCAAGAAATCACTATTAATCTTTAACATTCCCAACCGTACACTTTGAGGCGATCTTTCACAAACAAGACTCAAATCTCTGAACTGTTCAAGTAACTCGAACTCTTTCACCATCAAAGCAGACATATGCAACGTCTTTCTGCTCAACGCATCAGCCACAATATTAGCTTTTCCAGGATGGTAATTTAAGCCAAAATCGTAATCCTTAAGTAACTCAAGCCACCTCCTCTGCCTCATGTTCAACTCCTTCTGATCAAACAGGTACTTTAAACTTTTATGATCACTAAACACTTCAAATCTGGAACCATACAAATAGTGCCTCCAAATTTTCAACACAAACACCACAGCTGCTAACTCTAGATCATGCGTAGGATAATTCTTCTCATGCACTCTCAGCTGCCTAGAGGCATACGCGACCACCTTGCCATCTTGCATCAAAACACCACCTAATCCCAGCTTAGATGCATCACAATACACAACAAAAGGTTCTTCTGGCTTTGGCAAAATTAAAATAGGAGCAGTTGTCAATCTTTGCTTCAACTCATTGAAACTACCCTCACATTGAGCATCCCACACAAATGCTTTACCTTTACGGGTCAGTTGCGTCAAAGGAAGTGCTAACTTCGAAAATCCTTCAATGAACCTGCGATAATAACCAGCCAAACCAAGAAAGTTTCTCACCTCCGTAACTGACTTTGGTGTCTCCCACTGCGACACAGCATCAACCTTCGAAGGATCTACAGCAATACCATTACCAGAAATAATGTGGCCAAGAAAACTTACTTCATTCAGCCAGAACTCGCACTTGGATAACTTGGCATACAATTTCTTCTCTTTCAGCACTTGCAATACAATCCTCAAATGCTCTGCATGCTCAGCTTCAGTCTTAGAATAGATCAATATATCATCAATAAAAACCACAACAAATTGATCCAGATATTCATGAAAAATTCGGTTCATATATTCCATAAACACACCAGGTGCATTCGTCACTCCGAAAGGCATCACCTTATATTCATAATGACCATACCGCGTCCTAAACGCCGTCTTTTGCATATCTTCATCCTTCACCTTTATCTGATGGTAACCCGATCTCAAGTCAATTTTGCTGAACACACGGGCACCCACTAGTTGATCCATCAAGTCATCAATCCTCGGTAGTGGATACCTATTCTTAATCGTCACTTTATTCAGCTGACGGTAATCGATACACAACCGCATGCTACCATCCTTCTTCTTTACCAACAACACCGGCGCTCCCCATGGTGAAACACTCTGTCTCACAAACTTCTTGTCAAGCAAGTCTTCTAATTGTTTCTTTAACTCAGCTAACTCCGAAGCTGACATACGGTAAGGAGCCATCGACACAGGCTTCGTACCCGGCACCAGGTCTATCGAAAATTCAACCTCCCTCTCTGGTGGCACATCTGGAATCTCATCAGGGAAAACTTCAGGAAATTCCTTCACAACAGGCAGCCCATCAATCACAGCTTGGTTCTCCACCGACAAGAATGCCAACAAAGAAAACATCAACACACCATCTTGTTCTAATCGCTTCATATCTTTAGTGGATAAGAATTCTGTTCCACTCTCTTCCTCAGCAGAAGAAAACTGCACCGTCTTCGTAAAACAATTGATCAGGACATGATTGTACTCTAACCAAATCATCCCCAATATTACATCCATTCCCACTAAACGGCAAACACACAAGATCCACCTCAAAATCTCTACCAAAAACAGACAAGGGACAACTTAAACAGACAAGGGAAGTAGTCACTGAACCCTTAGCTGGAGTTTCAACAACCATTTTCCCATTCATATCAGACATATACAGACCCAATCTTTTAGCACAATCAATAGCAATGAAACAATGGGTTGCACCAGTATCTATAATAGCAATTAAGGGAGTACTATTAAAGAAACAAGTACCTCTGATAAGTCGATCCTCCTGATCAGTCTGAGTACCGATCAATGCAAACACTCTCCCACTGGCTTGCGTCTTCTTAGGCTTAGTACACTGAGTGCTAAGATGACCCTCCTCATCACAATTGTAACAAACAATGTCTCCACGCTTGCATTCAGTAACAGTGTGGCCTTTCTTACCACATCGGAAGCACTTCTTCTCATCACGGTTGCAGGCATTACTCTTGTGGCCCTTAACACCACACTTATAACAAACCACCTCAGCAGGAGCATCTCTACGTGCTGGCCTCCTCTCATCATGCATTCTTTGCTTACCTTTATCAGCTGGGGCACTATAAGGCTTTGGGCGACTCTGCTGCCCCTTACCCTTATGGTCATTCATCACTTTATAGTGAGCTTTAGTGTCTTCTTCATAAATACGGCAACTGCTCACCAACTCAGAGAAGTCTCTGATCTTCTGATACCCAATGGCCCGCTTGATATCAGCTCGCAGACCATTCTCAAACTTGATACACTTGGAGAACTCAGCAGTCTCCGCAGCATAGTGGGGATAAAACTTTGCAAGCTCCACGAACTTAGCAGCATACTCCGTAATAGACATGTCTCCTTGCTTCAGCTCAAGGAATTCAATCTCTTTTCTACCACGGACATCCTCCGGGAAATACCTCCTCAAGAACTCCCGCCTAAACACTGCCCATATAATCACAGCACCTTCATTCTCTAACACCGGTTGAACACTCACCCACCAATCGTCAGCTTCCTCGGCCAACATATGGGTGCCAAACCGCACCATCTGAGCATCCGTACACTGCATCACCCGGAATATTCTTTCAACCTCTTTCAACCAGGTCTGTGCTCCATCAGGATTATACCTTCCCTTGAAGGTTGGTGGATGATTCCTCAAGAAGGTCTCAAGCATCCTTACACCTTCACCAGCCCCACCAGCACCTTGCTGTTGTCCAACAACTTGAGCCATTGCTTGCAGAGCAGCAGCAAGAGCAGCATCATTCCTTCCAGACATCTTGATAGTTCTACATAACAATAAGAATTAGAACAACAAAGACAGTTTAAAACCTGTCACACTACACTATTGGCTCGACACGACTCTCCTAATGGCCGGACGGACCAACTTGCTCTGATACCAATTGTAACACCCCGTTTCCCAAAAGGATATATTAATATCCAAACATCAGAGTTAATCAACAAGCAACGGAGTATTACATGCACATCTCAAAAATAATTTATTTAAATAGAAACATAAAACTATTTAAATAATCCTCCAAAATAACATCTTTATAAAATAATCTGCAGCGGAATAATCATTACAAAATCATCTTAAAAATTCTTATACATCAACATATCTGGCACAAAGGCCTCACCAAGTAAAATATTCTCCAACATATATCAAATATTTATTCAACAAATCTCCAACATAAAATGATACATAAAGGAATGAAATTGTAAAACATAAATCCCATCCAGTTACGTATCAGAGCCTACGACACAATGAGCCGACTCCTATCTATCCATCGCTACCTGCACTTGCCCACAAGGCGGCAATTCCAGCAGAAGGGGTGAGTTCACAAAACAAAAGCAATATATATATATATAATTCATAAAGTTGTATTGAAAAACAACAACAACGAGAATATTCATCATCACCATAATCATCAGCAATCTTCATTAACAATTCAACAAATAATATTTAGATTCACCTTAAATAACAACACCGACAACAACACCACTTGTGGTGACACCTCACCAACAACAACTCACACCTTAAACTTCTAATGCAAGACTCCATCAACGACTAATGCATTATGCAAATGTGGTACCAACTACGCGCGTTGAGTGCTAAACACTCCGGGGCATAAGCCCCCACCAGATTGGATGGTTAAAGCATCCCAGGGCATAAGCCCTCACCAAAGTGAATGACTAGCAATCCAGGGCATGAGCCCTCACCAGTTGAATGTATAAACATTCCGGGGCATGAGCCCCCACCAATGCAAATGGGTTATGAGACTCAAGGAGTATATCTACATACAACCATTACGACAAAATAGTGGTGCATTTTCACCATGCAACCAACGACAACACCAACTAGGACACCTCCCCAACTAGACTCAACCACACCACAACACCATGAACAATTGCAAACTTAGCATAGTATAGTTCATTTCATATAAGATTCATCCATATATGCATCATAAACAGCTCCAAGCTACAATTTTATCACTCCAAAAATTCTCTAAAAATCCAATAATCAACCTAGGAAGCTTAGGTTTGGGTTTAGAACACCTTAGAAAAATCACATTTTGGGTCGCACAGGACCCAGCTCGCTGAAGCGAGCAGCATCTCGCTTGAGCGAGTCAAATGACGAAGGTTAGAGTTTTGCTCGCTTACAGCTCGCTCCTGGTTCGCTTAAGCGAACAGGTCATTTTCCAAATTTTGGGCAAAATTCGCGTTGCTCGCTTAAGCGACGGACAACTCGCTTAAGCGACCAAAAAGACGTAGCTTCAGGTCTTGCACGCTTGGAGTTCGCTTGGCGCACGCTTGAGCGAACGGGTGCGAAACAGTTCTGGGCAAGGGAAAGTGCCGCTCGCTTAAGCGACGGCTAGCTCGCTTAAGCGAGGGTTCATCTGGGCAGAATTGTAACCTACGATTTCTAACCCTTTTTCATCCAAAAATCCCATTTTTGATTCCCCAATCACCCAAAATGATTTTAGATTAAAGTTATGGGTTCACTACTTAATCCAGGCACCAAAACAACTCATATAACATCAATAACAACATAATTCAACAACTTTAGGCATTTTACATATTCAAGAAAACCTAAAAAACAGAACAACCAATTTCAATCCAAATTCATGAAAATATACATGTATATATTGGCAATTGAATCATATTCCCACCCTTACCTTAATTCAGCAAAATCTACAGCAATTCCTAGCAATTCCCCTTGGCTCTTGGCTCTTCTCACTTCCTCCAAAAAAGTCTACTTTTCTTTTCTTACTGATACGTACAATTGCTTGTCTGACTCTTTCTTTCCTACTCTTACCAACCAAAGGGTAACTCCTTTTTACTCTTTACTCTCCCCCACTAAATTCTATTAATTTCTCCTTAATCCCTTCTCAATTCTAATAATTTCAATTAAATCCTTCTTTTTCTAAAATAAATATTATTTCTCCTATTTTCATAAAACACTACCAATAATTATAATAAATAATAACACACCAAATATTTCATATATCATTCATAAATTCAAGTAAAACACACCAAGCACACCAAAATCAATTAAAAATCACCACAAATCATAAAATAGAATTTAGAGTGTTACAGCTAAGGTCGTAAAAGGACCTGTCAGGCATTAAGCCCCCATCGCTGACTATGCTATGCAACAACACGACTCAATGCAACGACACGACTCAAATGCAACGACACGACTCAAATGCAACAATCTTCAAATATCACATCTTTATATAACACATCTTTTAAATAACACATCTTCAAATATCACATTATTTTCACATCGTTAAATAACACATCAATTTCACATAATCACATAATCATATCAAAACTCAAATCATAATCAAAGCCAAACAAAACAGCACATGAATCCAATTTAAACAACTTCATCGACAAATATAATCATTAAATTCTCTCATAACCCTAATTCTCAAAAACTCTCAAAACTACACCTAATCATGCTAATTGCAATTTCAGAAATCATATACTTAATTTTAATGAGAGTTAGTCTCACCCTTACCTTAATTCAGATGAACAAAGCTTACGGAAGAAAACAAAAGTGATGAAAACACCCAAATATACTGCTGCAGTGCGCGACAGTTTTCTCTTAACTCCGACCTTGTTTCGACGATCCGAACGGTGAAAAGGTAGACCCAGGTGTTGTGAACCTTGTGTCCAACATTCGTCACGATCCAACGGTTAACGAGTGAGAAATCGCTGTTTTACTGAGGCAGATTTCAGAAAAACGAGAATTGCTTTCTCTCTTCTTTTTGGTGGCTACTTTTCTCACAAAAAACTGTTTTTACCTTCAAACTATTCTAACCTAGCTTCTCCTATTTATATATCTCTTCTCCTCTATCTTATTTACTCTTATCACCAAAAACTACTCTCTTCCCTAATATCTTAATAATAATAATAATACACCAAATAACAAATATATTTCTATACTAGATAACATATATATATCCACACAAAATAACATATATATTTCTACATAAAATAACAAATATATTTTCAAACCAAATATCAAATATATTTCTATAACAAATATATCTCTACATAACAAACATATTTCTATAACAAATATATCTCTACATAACAAACCTATTTCTATAACAAATATATCTTTACACCACATAACAAATATTAGCATATTTCATCAAAATATATATTATAAATCAAATAATAATACACTAAAAATACAATGAATTAATAAAATATTAAATATTAAAAGTAGGGCGTTACAGATGGCGTATTTATCGGTGGAGAATCAAGCTGTCATTGATAGGTTGCCGGTTGTGAATGAATTCCCAAAAGTATTTCCTGATGAGATTCCTGATATGCCACCAGAAAGGGAGGTTGAATTTTCAATTGACCTTGTTCCAGGAACGAAGCCGGTATCGATGGAACCTTATCGTATGTCGGCATCCGAGTTAGCTGAGTTGAAGAAATAGTTGGAGGAATTGCTCGATAAGAAATTTGTAAGACCAAGTGTTTCACCATGGGGAGCACCAGTGTTGTTGGTTAAGAAGAAAGATGGTAGCATGAGATTGTGTATTGATTACCAGCAGTTGAATAAAGTGTGACGATAAAGAGCAGATATCCGCTTCTGAGAATTGACGATTTGATGGATCAGCTAGTGGGTGCTCGTGTATTTAGTAAAATCGATTTGAGGTCAGGTTACCGTCAGATTAAGGTGAAAGATGAAGATATGCAAAAGACGGCCTTTAGGACATGATATGGACACTACGAATATAAAGTGAGGTCTTTCGGTGTTACTAATGCACCAGGTGTGTTTATGGAATACATGAATAGAATTTTCCATGCCTATTTGGATCAGTTTGTGGTTGTGTTCATTGATGATATCTTAATTTATTCTATGAATGAAGAAGAGCATGCAGAGCATTTGAAGATTGTGTTACGGGTGTTGAAAGAAAAGAAGTCGTATGCCAAGTTCTCCAAATGTGAGTTCTGGTTAAGTGAAGTAAGTTTTCTTGGCCATATTATTTCTGGTAATGGTATTGTTGTAGATCCATCGAAAGTTGATGTTGTATTGCAATGGGAGACTCTGAAGTCAGTCACAGAGATTAGAAGTTTTCTGGGTTTGGCTGGTTATTACCGCAGATTTATTGAAGGATTTTCGAAGTTGGCACTTTCATTGACTCAGCTGACCTGTAAAGGTAAAGCTTTTGTGTGGGATACTCAGTGTGAGAATAGTTTCAATGAGTTGAAGCAACGGTTGACGACAGCTCCAATTTTGATTTTACCGAAGCCAGATGAACCTTTTGTGGTATATTGCGATGTGTCCAAGTTGGGCTTAGGAGGTGTACTTATGCAAGATGGCAAGGTAGTGGCTTATGCTTCGAGGCAGTTGGGAATTCATGAACGGAATTATCCTACGCATGATTTAGAGTTGGCGGTTGTGGTTTTTGTGTTGAAGATCTGGAGACATTATTTGTACGGCTCTAGATTTGAGGTGTTTAGCGATCATAAGAGTTTGAAATATTTATTTGATAAAAAGGAATTGAATATGAGGCAGAGAAGGTGGCTTGAGTTGTTGAAAGATTATGATTTTAGTTTGAATTACCACCTTGGTAAAGCTAATGTGGTTGCAGATGCTTTAAGCAGGAAGACGTTACACATGTCCGCCATGATGGTAAAGGAGTTTGAGTTGCTTGAACAGTTAGAGACTTGAGCCTAGTTTGTGAGTTGTCACCTCAGAGTGTGCAGTTGGGTATGCTGAAGATCAATAGTGATTTCTTGAACCGTATCAAGGAAGCGCAGAAAGTTGATGTTAAGTTTGTTGATTTAATGGTTGCTAGTGATCAAACAGCAGATGGTGACTTTAAGGTTGATGATCAAGGTGTGTTGATGGTTCAGAGGAAGGATTTGTATTCCTGATGATGATGAGTTAAAAAAGTTGATTTTGGAAGAAAGTCATAGAAGTAGCTTAAGTATTCATCCGGGAGCTACAAAGATGTATCATGACTCGAAGAAATTGTTTTGGTGCTCCGGGTTGAAGCGTGATGTTGCACAATTTGTTTATGCATGTTTAACTTGTCAGAAGTCTAAGGTTGAACATCATAAGCCTGCAGGGTTGTTGACAACATTAGATGTACCTGAATGGAAATGGGATAGCATCTCCATGGATTTTGTGACTAGTTTACCAAACACTCCGAGAGGGCATGATGCCATATGGGTTGTTGTTGATAGGTTGACGAAGTCGGAACATTTCATTCCGATTAATATCACCTTTCCTGTAGCCCAGTTGGCAGAAATTTATATTCGGGGTATTGTGAAGTTGCATGGAGTTCCATCAAGCATTGTGTCGGACAGAGATCCGAGGTTCACTTCAAGGTTTTGGAAGAGTTTGCAAGAGGCCTTGGGTTCAAAGTTGAGGTTGGGTTCGGCTTATCATCCACAAACAGATGGTCAGTCGGAGAGAACGATTCAGTCATTAGAAGATTTGCTGATAGTGTGTGTACTTGAGCAAGGTGGAGCTTGGGATAGTCATCTACCATTGATAGAGTTTAGTTACCATTCGAGTATTGGTATGGCACCGTTCGAAGCTTTGTATGGTCGGAGGTGCATAACTCCTTTGTGTTGGTTTGAGTCGGGAGAAAGTGTAGTGTTGGGACCAGAGTTAGTTCATCAGACTACAGAGAAGGTCAAGATGATAAGAGAAATGATGAAAGCGTCGCAGAGTCGACAGAAGAGTTACCATGACAAGCGTAGAAAGGACCTTGAGTTCCAAGAGGGGGACCATGTGTAACACCCCGTTTTCCCAACATAAAAATTTCGTAAATTAAATCAGAGTTTTCACATAAACGGAGTATCACTTTCTTAAAACATCTCAAAGGAAATGAATAACAATTCATTCATCATAAAAATAGTTATTAAACTTCTCAAAACATTGCAGCGGAATCTTAAAAGTCTTGGCACGCAGGCCTCTTCATAACATTTCAAAAGTTCATCTAAAATTAGTCTTTAAAAAATTATAATTGACATGCAAGGAACAGAAAAGCATTTGACAAGATTCCCCATCCCGTTACATATCAGAGCACCTAGGACACAGTGAGGAATGCCTCACACGACTGCACCTAATCTTGGTTACCTGCACTTGCCCACAAGGCGGCAATTCCAGCAGAAGGGGTGAGATTCACAAACAATATAATAAACAGATAATTCAACAATTAAGTTTAACAACAATTAACATATAAGCACGTCTCAAATATTTATCTCATAACATCTTAAGCAACATCAAGAATATCATCACTAAACATCTTAAACATCATCAAAGAATCGTCATCACAAAACATCTTAGACATCATCAAAGAACTTCATCACAAAACATCTTAAACAACTCGACTCGACAATGCAACTCGACTATACAACTCTAACATCTTAAACATCTTAGACATCTTATATGCATGTGGTACCAATCCAGGGCATAAGCCCTCGTCGCTTTGAGCATAAATATACTCCTAGGGCATAAGCCCTCGTCGCTAGTGAGCAAAAGCTCCAGGGCATAAGCTCTCGTCGCTGGTGAGTAAAAACTCCAGGGCATAAGCCCTCATCTCTGAATGAGTATGCATGAGACTCAATCACTTACGTCTTAGGCATCACGACACTTCTCATATGACTCCAACAAATTGGACAACATCTCACATCATAGACCGACTCATGCAGCTTTAATTAAATAATAACAGCAACATGGCAGCAAATCATCAATCATATAACAACATCAAAAATTCATCATTTAGGCATCACATATATTACAATATAGTTCACATAATGCACATATGATTCATAATCATTATCAACAACATCAAATCATCACATTAACTTTACAAGTATAGCACATTATGCACTCATCATTCATAATTCATAAGCAATAACATTCTTCAAAAGTAATCAAGTCTGATTAAATAAGACATAAGCCAAATACTCATAAAACACCTCAAATAAATCCCTAATACCTAAGTTTGAAGTTTGGATATCAACCCTAAGTCTTTGGACTAACTTGGGATTAGTTATGCTAAGTTTTCTTAAAGTTTTCTCAAGACCTACTTGGACTTTTTTCATCATAACTCAAAATCTACAAATAATTTTCTAGTCACTCCGGAGCCATTAGAAAGCTAACTCAATTACCTACAACTTTCGTGTTTACAGCAAGACCCATTTCGGAACAGAAATGTATGAAAAAGACACAAGAACGCGAAACAAAGAATGCTGTTTTTCCCAAGACCTACTTGGAGTGTTTTTATCATAACTGAAGATTCACAAAACATTTTTGAGTCACTCTGAAGCCATTTAAAATCTAACTCAATTATCTACAACTTTTGTGAAGACATCAAAAGCTAATTATGAACAGAAAAGTCCCAGTGTTTATTTTAGTTTTTCGGTTACAGAAAATCGAAAAGAGAACGAGCCTGTTGACCCCTTTGTAGTATTTTAATCATATCTAGAGTTCTAAAATCTTAAATTGAGTCACTCCAAAGGCTAGTGAAAGCTAACATCTGCATCTACAAATTTCATGAAGACACCTAAACCCAGTTCGGAACTTAAACTTGTCAAACTGAGACAACAAGTAACGTGTTTTGCACAGCGACAACAAAATCGCAGTTCAGTTGCGGTTTCGCCTTGGAGAAACCTTTTCTACTCCGTTTTCGATCCAATACCCTCAAAACATGACCTTAAACATCACCCTATGATTATCCTATCATTAGAACATTAATTATTCATTAACCTACTAGATTATCCACTCTTTTTAAGACTAGAAACTCAATTCGAAACCTAAACTAGTTTTCATTAATTCTCACCTTTCAACTTCATCTTTTAATTCATTCACCTTAACCTAGTTCTTAATTCTCTCAAAAACTCATCCATCTCTTGTTAATCATAATTGAATTGAATTACAGTTTAATATAATGAAAGCTAGGCTCACCCTTACCTTAATTTGGTCTCCGGAATCAAGCTGCGTTCTTCTTAGGTTTTTCTTCTCTCCTTCGCGCCTCCTCTCTTTTTCTCTAGGTTTCTTCAAAAGTTATATCACGTACTAAATAATTCTAACCCTAATTCTCTTATTTATATTCTCTTACTCATCTTATCTTATTTCTACTCCTTCCCTCAAATTCTCTAAAATTATGTAACAACCCATATTTAATTAAATATATTATATTATAAATCAAATAAGATAATACTAAAAATACATAAAAGCACACATCATCAAAATATATATTATATTATATCATCATATCTTATTATTTCTAAAACAAATATATTTCTATAACAAATATATCTCTACATAACAAACATATTTCTATAACAAATAACACAATATATTTTTACACAAAATAACATATATATTTCTACACCAAATAACATATATATTATAATATAACATGCTACTAAAACACCAACATATAACACAAAAATAACACACATCACCATAAATCAAATAAATTATTTAAAAAGACTCTAAACTCAATCAAATAATTAAATAAATAAAATAGTTCAAAGCGGGCGTTACAACTCTACCCCCCTTAAGAGAATTTCGTCCTCGAAATTCAAAGCACAATAGAAAAATGAATTTAATTATTGCTTAAATATTCTTAAACAATATATAACAAAATAGTAACTTCAAACATTACACAAAAATCACATTAAAGTTAGTGAGTCAAACATAATCACATAATAATACATAACCATTAATTAGAAAAAAAAAGAAGAAGAAAAAAACACAACGACAATATTCAACTGTCACACGACACTACGCGACTCAACTACTTGGCCGGACGGACCAACCTGCTCTGATACCAATTGTAACACCCCGTTTTCCCAACATAAAAATTTCGTAAATTAAATCAGAGTTTTCACATAAACGGAGTATCACTTTCTTAAAACATCTCAAAGGAAATGAATAACAATTCATTCATCATAAAAATAGTTATTAAACTTCTCAAAACATTGCAGCGGAATCTTAAAAGTCTTGGCACGCAGGCCTCTTCATAACATTTCAAAAGTTCATCTAAAATTAGTCTTTATAAAATTATAATTGACATGCAAGGAACAGAAAAGCATTTGACAAGATTCCCCATCCCGTTACATATCAGAGCACCTAACACACAGTGAGGAATGCCTCACACGACTGCACCTAATCTTGGTTACCTGCACTTGCCCACAAGGCGGCAATTCCAGCAGAAGGGGTGAGATTCACAAACAATATAATAAACAGATAATTCAACAATTAAGTTTAACAACAATTAACATATAAGCACGTCTCAAATATTTATCTCATAACATCTTAAGCAACATCAAGAATATCATCACTAAACATCTTAAATATCATCAAAGAATCGTCATCGCAAAACATCTTAGACATCATCAAAGAACTTCATCACAAAACATCTTAAACAACTCGACTCGACAATGCAACTCGACTATGCAACTCTAACATCTTAAACATCTTAGACATCTTATATGCATGTGGTACCAATCCAGGGCATAAGCCCTCGTCGCTTTGAGCATAAATATACTCCTAGGGCATAAGCCCTCGTCGCTAGTGAGCAAAAGCTCCAGGGCATAAGCCCTCGTCGCTGGTGAGTAAAAACTCCAGGGCATAAGCCCTCATCTCTGAATGAGTATGCATGAGACTCAATCACTTACGTCTTAGACATCACGACACTTCTCATATGACTCCAACAAATTGGACAACATCTCACATCATAGACCGACTCATGCAGCTTTAATTAAATAATAACAGCAACATGGCAGCAAATCATCAATCATATAACAACATCAAAAATTCATCATTTAGGCATCACATATATTACAATATAGTTCACATAATGCACATATGATTCATAATCATTATCAACAACATCAAATCATCACATTAACTTTACAAGTATAGCACATTATGCACTCATCATTCATAATTCATAAGCAATAACATTCTTCAAAAGTAATCAAGTCTGATTAAATAAGACATAAGCCAAATACTCATAAAACACCTCAAATAAATCCCTAATACCTATGTTTGAAGTTTGGATATCAACCCTAAGTCTTTGGACTAACTTGGGATTAGTTATGCTAAGTTTTCTTAAAGTTTTCTCAAGACCTACTTGGACTATTTTCATCATAACTCAAAATCTACAAATAATTTTCTAGTCACTCCGGAGCCATTAGAAAGCTAACTCAATTACCTACAACTTTCGTGTTTATAGCAAGACCCATTTCGGAACAGAAATGTATGAAAAAGACACAAGAACGCGAAACAAAGAATGCTGTTTTTCCCAAGACCTACTTGGAGTGTTTTTATCATAACTGAAGATTCACAAAACATTTTTGAGTCACTCTGAAGCCATTTAAAATCTAACTCAATTATCTACAACTTTTGTGAAGACATCAAAAGCTAATTATGAACAGAAAAGTCCCAGTGTTTATTTTAGTTTTTCGGTTACAGAAAATCGAAAAGAGAACGAGCCTGTTGACCCCTTTGTAGTATTTTAATCATATCTAGAGTTCTAAAATCTTAAATTGAGTCACTCCAAAGGCTAGTGAAAGCTAACATCTGCATCTACAAATTTCATGAAGACACCTAAACCCAGTTCGGAACTTAAACTTGTCAAACTGAGACAACAAGTAACGTGTTTTGCACAGCGACAACAAAATCGCAGTTCAGTTGCGGTTTCGCCTTGGAGAAACCTTTTCTACTCCGTTTTCGATCCAATACCCTCAAAACATGACCTTAAACATCACCCTATGATTATCCTATCATTAGAACATTAATTATTCATTAACCTACTAGATTATCCACTCTTTTTAAGACTAGAAACTCAATTCGAAACCTAAACTAGTTTTCATTAATTCTCACCTTTCAACTTCATCTTTTAATTCATTCACCTTAACCTAGTTCTTAATTCTCTCAAAAACTCATCCATCTCTTGTTAATCATAATTGAATTGAATTACAGTTTAATATAATGAAAGCTAGGCTCACCCTTACCTTAATTTGGTCTCCTGAATCAAGCTGCGTTCTTCTTAGGTTTTTCTTCTCTCCTTCGCGCCTCCTCTCTTTTTCTCTAGGTTTCTTCAAAAGTTATATCACGTACTAAATAATTCTAACCCTAATTCTCTTATTTATATTCTCTTACTCATCTTATCTTATTTCTACTCCTTCCCTCAAATTCTCTAAAATTATGTAACAACCCATATTTAATTAAATATATTATATTATAAATCAAATAAGATAATACTAAAAATACATAAAAGCACACATCATCAAAATATATATTATATTATATCATCATATCTTATTATTTCTAAAACAAATATATTTCTACACAAATAACAAATATATTTTCAAACCAAATAACGAATATATTTCTATAACAAATATATCTCTACAAAACAAACATATTTCTATAACAAATAACACAATATATTTTTACACAAAATAACATATATATTTCTACACCAAATAACATATATATTATAATATAACATGCTACTAAAACACCAACATATAACACAAAAATAACACACATCACCATAAATCAAATAAATTATTTAAAAAGACTCTAAACTCAATCAAATAATTAAATAAATAAAATAGTTCAAAGCGGGCGTTACACCATGTGTTCTTGAGAGTCACTCCTATGACCGGTGTAGGTCGTGCGTTGAAGTCGAAGAAGTTAACTCCGAAGTTTATTGGTCCTTACCAGATATCTGAGAGGGTTGGAACAGTGGCATATAGAGTGGGTTTGCCACCACATCTTTCGAATTTGCATGATGTGTTTCATGTGTCGCAGCTTCGGAAGTATGTAGCGGATCCTTCGCATGTTATTCCAAGAGATGATGTGCAGGTTAGAGACAACCTTACAGTGGAGACTTTACCGTTGAGAATTGAAGATCGTAAGGTGAAGAAGTTGAGAGGCAAGGAAATACCTCTAGTGAAGATTGTTTGGAGTGGTGTAACTGGTGAAAATTTAACTTGGGAGCTGGAGAGTAAAATGCAAGAGTCGTATCCGTAGTTGTTTGCTTGAGGTAATATTTCGAGGACGAAATTCTTTAAGTTGGGGAGAGTTGTAACGCCCTAGTTTTTATTTAATTATTTTTGGTTGATTTTAAGCCTTTTATGTGATTTAAAATGATTTATGTGATTATTTGGCGTGTTGTATTTTATTATACAGTTATTTTTATTAATTATTAGAAATAAGAGATGTCATACCCTCATTTTGGACCTAAAAATACTCCTTCAAAATTCTTTTCTATCTCTGATACCTTTTCCAATTCACTGTGTATTACTCCGCAATTTTCTACCGCGCTTCAAACTGCGTATTTTTTCTGTCTTTAATTCTCTTGCATATAAAGCCATCCAAAGTGTTTTTCTTGCATTTACAAGTCATTTGAAAGTTTCTAAACCAATTGCATGTTTTCCTGCATTTTATTCCAAGTTTTTGCATAAAAAATCATACAAAAGGGTATTTTGGTCATTTCCTGCAGTGGAGCCCATTTTAGTCCCTACAATTTGTCTCTGAGTCTTTACAACTTGTCTGCACACATCATTAATCAAATTCTGTCTAAAAATCATGTCAGCATTGCATCTGAGTCAGTCTGAGTTGTTTTAGTCCTTAGGGGCATTTTGGTCTTTTCACATCCAAATTTTTTGAGAGAGTGGTATTTTAAAATACCTCATTTTGGTAGTTTGTTCGTTTTAAGTTCATTTTGTCGTTTTTAACTGTTTCACTTTACGTTGTTTGCAAAGTTACTTTTTTACCAATTTTATTTTACCTTTTTGCAAATAAGTCCAAATTCTTTTTTTTTTAATTGCAAATAAGTCCAAATTCTTTTTAACCACCAGTCAGTCCAAATTGTATTTTTTAATTGCAGATCAGTCCATCTTTTTTTTACTTTTTGCAGTTTAGTCCTTAAGTCTTTTTTGCAGAATTCAGTCCAAGTGCCACGCAGGCTAGTCCAAGTCCAGGTGTCGTAATCTCATTGGTTCAGAAGAACACATGGCAGCCTATAAAAGGCTGGCCACTGTACAAGTCAAAAAAGATCCCACACAAATCATGCCACCTCACAAACACATTCCAACTTTCTCTCTCCATTCAGTTAGATCAAATTCACAAGAAATTTAGAAAGCTCAAGAACAATTTCACCAACCCTTACTTTTTCCAGAACTGAATTCAAGCCAAATCCATGGAATTCATGGCAGCTCTCAGAGATTCAATGGTGAATCTTCATCATTGAGCCAATCCCTTCTGCAATTCAAGCATTGAATCCATCACGGAAAGCAACGAATCCAATGCGATCACAGAGGAGGGAAATTGAGAAGAAAAGGGAAGAAGTTCAAAGGTTTTGAACCGGTGAAGAAGAAGAGAAGAAACACCGATTTATTTTCGGAATTCAAGCCACAAAATCAACAAACAGGATCAAAATTGAAGAAATCTTGAAGATTCCGGTTCGAATCCCCGAATAAAACACAGGTGAACATCGAAACTTACCTCTCTCATACTCAAGAGCTGTAACGAATCCAAATCGATGTAGATCCGTAGAAGATTCGAAGAGTTTTGGTTCAAAATCATGAAACCCTAAAAATCTTTGAAAACCGTAAAGATTCCAAGGTTTACAACGAGTATCAACCGTTGTAAACCAACGAATCCGTAAACAAACTCATTCAGAAAAAGATTTGAACAAAAACACAAGAACCAAAACCGTTTGAATCCGTGAACAAGATTCAAGATCTACATCGATTCAACGGGTGCATGTGATTTTCAGTGATAGATTCATGTTTAGAACAACAAGCCGAAGCATTTAAGCTAGGATTCATGAAATTCTGGGTTGGTTTGAGTGAATTAGGGTTAGGGTTCACTGGAGTGAGAAGAGAGAACGGTGAGGAAGAAGAGAGAAGAAAGAGAATGAGAGTGAAAAAATGGAAGGAACCGGGCCAAAAACCTTTTATATAAACGCTGGACCGGGTCGGTTCAGACCCGATCCAGCTTTCTTGCGTTTTAGACCGTTGGATCTAGGTCTTGATGGATCTGGATCAATCCAACGCCTCTGAGACGTTCTGGAGATCCGGATCCATCAACCCGCTTGGGTTTGGGCCGTGTAACCGTGGGCTTTGGGTAATTTTTGGTTTTTTCATGAATTTTTGCTATACTTACCCCTGTTCTTGCTATCTGAACACCTGTGCGCTTTAATTTTCTTACATAATTCCAAAAAAATTGCTATGCATTCTTGATGCACTTTTGACTGTTTTGTGATATTTTTACATGATTAAAATTGATAGAAAAAAAATGTGCTAATTTTTCTATGGATTCGTATATTTTTGTGTGAAGTTTCTTGCATGATCCTCGATTCAAATACTTGTCATGAGATATTGATGTTTGGCACTTGATTTTGGGATGTGATCATTTCTGATTTCATGCTAATATTTCCAATCTTGTTAGTTTGATTTTTGTTCACAATTTTGCAATATTTTCAATCTTGTTAGTTTGATTTTTATTTACAATTTTGCAATGTTTTCAATCTTGATAGTTTGATTTTTGTTCACAATTTTGCAATATTTTCAATCTTGTTAGTTTGATTTTTGTTTACAATTTTGCAATATTTTCAATCTTGTTAGTTTGATTTTTGTTCACAATTTTGCAATGTTTTCAACCTTGATAGTTTGATTTTTGTTCATAATTTTGCAATGTTGCCAATTTTGTTAGTTTAGTCTTCATTGACAACTTTGCAATGTTAGTTGCTAATTCCCAATTTTGCTAGTTTAATTTTCATTTACAATGTTGCAATGTTAATTGTCAATTCCCAATCTTGTTAGCTTAATTTTTGGTTTACTACTTGGAAATGATGAATGATAGCTTGCAATCTTGTTAGTGTAATTGATTAGTTTCTTGTCTTGCAAGTTTATATGTTAGCTTCCAATTTTGCCATTTAATTGTTAGTTTCTTGTCCTTTTTGCAAAATTCACTTGTTGGTTTCTTGCTTTGTAAGTAATGTTAGTTTGCATACATTTTTTCTTCCCATTTTTCATACTTTGCTATTGTTTCTTTCCTTTGTTTATCATTTCTACTATCATTTCATCTTGCCTTACTAACCATTTTATGTTTCATGCACATTGAGCATTCCACTTCATCTCCATCCTTTAGTTTAGGTTTTTATTCAATTTTCTCTTTCCTTTTTTAATTCTTGCAAGACCATAGAATGTAAACTAGGGCCAATGTAAAGGACAATGGACACTATAATGATGTACACCGACACAGGCACCGACACGTACACATGTTGTATGATTTACCGTTAGGTGTATGTTTAGGAAGCGCGAAACTTATGAAAATCCGTTTTTTCCAAAAAATAATAACAATTCCATCACTTGAAAACAATTTTTTCCAATAAACCTTGGAGTCAAAACTCCATTGTATTTTTCCTTTTTTTTCTTAATCAAATTCAAATGCAAAATAATTCCTATTTAGGCTATTTTCTCTAATAATTGGACCAACCTCACCATTTTTTTTTACTTTCTCAAGCCTTCGCAGCCTCTCTCTCTTCTTCAAAACCATTTTCCAAAATTAAAATCAATCTAAACTCACAAAATATTTTGAGAGAGAACTACATGGAGTTTGATCCCTTAAAAGGGTATGTAGGCAAGAGGTCAAAACCTCTCCAAGTCCAATAAAAATAAAATCCAAACACTCCTCCCTCCATTCTTAAAAACAATCTTTTTTCAACAAATAGCATTAAAAGTAAAGCGTAGACGTAAATCTAGAAAAACGGCTCCTATAGAGTACTATAGTCGTTATGGGTGCCTAAAACCTTCCCATAGCGAAAATTGCCCCCGAACTTAGAATTTCTAAGGGTTTTTCTCAATTTCTCCCTTCCCCAAAAAAATAGAGATATCAATGATTGAAAGGTTCAAGCCTAATTAATGACTTGACACCCGAAAATCGCGATAACAAGAGAGAAATAGAATTTATTTGGAATTTTGAGGGTTTATGAGAATTAATAGAAATTATTGGAGTTAGGAGGGGGTTACATTTTAATTATGGGAATTAAGGGGAGTTAAGTGAAATGAAAAGGGGGTTAACGAAATATTGGTGAGAATAGGAAAAGAGAAGGCAGAAAACATTTTCACGTACAAGAGAAAAAAACAGAGTTTTCGGAGAAAAGAGAGAGAAGCCAAGAACAAGGGAGAAGAGCCAAAAGGGAACATGATTTCTGTAGAGTTTTGAATCATCTTAATCCAGGTAAGGGTGAGACTATCTCTCAATGATAATTATATATTTCTAATTTTTGATTTAGCATAGTTCTAGTTGTAGGTTGTGAGTTTGGGAATTAGGTTTAATTCTATAAAAAATTGAAGAAAGTATATGAATTGGCATGAATTGCTGTGTTAATTGATGTTCAGGTCTTAGTATAATCATAGGTAATGTTTCCTATCAAATTTGGGGTTTGGGTGATTGAAAATTGGGTTTTTGGAGTGAAAACTGGTCTTTTCCCGTAGAGTTGTCTAGATTCCATCGTAGTACTATGCTGGAAATCGTACTACAATATTTCCAGTAGCAAAAAGTTGTTTTTCAGCACATTCCATCGTAGTACGATGCATTCCATCGTAGCACGATGTAATAGTGAACAACATCCTCTGTTTCCGTGTTCTTGCATCTTTTTCACCCATTTCTGCTCCGAATTGGCTTTTTGTGTAAACATGAAAGTTGTAGATAATTGAGTTAGCTTTCTAATGGCTTTGGTTTGACTTGAAAATGATTTTTAGATTTTGAGTTATGATGGAAATAGTCCAGGTGGGTATTGAGAAAACTTTAAGAAAAACTTAGCATAACTAATTCCAAGTTGGGCAAAAATTTATGGTTGGTTTCCAAACTTCAAACTTAAGTATTAGAGGTTAAATTGAGGTGTTTTATGAGTATTTAACTTATGTCTTGCTTAATCAAATTTGATTTCCTTTTGAAAAATGTGTTGGTTTTGCAAAAATGATAATGTGAGACGAACTTCGTGAATTTGTGAATTCTTCATATGTGGCCGATGAAATGCTTTTGAAATGCTTATTTAACCTTCTTCATATGCTCGTTCATTCAAATGTTGAGGGCTTATGCCCTGGGATGCTTTAACCATCCAAATTGTTGAGGGCTCATGCCCTGGAATGCCTTGTCATTCAAACGCGTTAAATGGTACCCCATGCATATGCATTGTTGCATTGTCGTTATTTGTCGTTGTGTCATTGCATAGTCGTTGTCGTTGGTTGAGTTGTTGTTGTTATTGTTGGTTGAATTTGAAGGTGATGATAATGTTGTTGATTATGAAATATATATGTAAATTGAAGTATTTGTTGATATATATATATATATATATATATATATATATATAGGGTGTTAGATTCAATTGATGAATTATATCTCTATTATTGTTGTTTGTGAATCTCACCCCTTCTGCTTGAAAATGTTGCCCTTCGTATGGGTAACTTGCAGGTAGCGAAGACTAGTAGAGGTATTGGATCAAGTGTCTTAGGGCTCTGATACGTAACGGGATGGGGAATCGTCGCGATGTTTTCTTTCATTCCTTTATGTATCAAATTTTGAAACATGTTGTCGGAGTTTCATTATTGTTGAAGTTTTAAATGGAGTTGAAATAATGCTTATGACTATTGGTGGCCTTTTGTGCCAATTTATCGAAGTTGTTAATGTTGAAAACAATTTTCCGCTGCAAATTATTAGTTGTTATATTTTGAATAAATAGTATATTTTCTATTTACGAATTTTTGAAAAGCAGTGTAATGCTCCGTTGTTGATTTACTCTGATTTTATATTAATATTACGTTGTTGGGAAAAACGGGGTGTTACAGGTACGTAGGCAAAAGACCTAGTCCTTCCGAATCAATAAAATGTAGATAATTAGATCTTTCTTTCTTTAATCATTTAAAATTCCATTTTTTCAAAGCAAGTAAGTTATAGCGCATAAATTAAATAAAGTCGAAAGGTTCTCGTAGAGTACTACGAATATTTAGGGTGCTAATACATTTCCTAAATAATAGCGACTAAAGATTGATCAGCAATATAACAAGTACCTCTGATCAAACGATCATCATTCTCAGTCTGTGTGCCAGTCAACGCGAACACCCTTCCAATGGTCTTAGTCTTCTTCGGTTGCTTGCACTGCGAACCAATATGTCCCTGCTCATTAGAGTTGAAACACACAACATCATCAAACTTGCAGTCGTTAGTAGTATGCCCTTTCTGACCACAACGATAGCATCTCTTCACATCAGCAGTACACACATTACTCTTGTGGCCTTTCTCACCACAAGTAAAACAAGTAATCTCAGTAGGAGCATTCTTCTTCTGAGGTCTTCTATCATCATTGACTCTTTGCTTCCCTTTATCTCTAGGGGCATCATAAGGTTTAGGACGACAATCTATCAACAATAACCCAAATAGCATCGTTCCCTCTAGGAGTATTGGGCAAACTCGTCACAAAATCCATGGATATACTATCCCATTTCCACTCTGGCACATCTAAAGGTACCATCATACCAGTCGGTTTCTGATGCTCAATCTTCGACTTTTGACAAACAAAGCAAGAATACACGAATTGTGCCACATCGCGTTTCAAACCAGACCACCAAAACAGCTTCTTTAAGTCATGATACATCTTCGTAGCTCCCGGGTGAATACTCAAGCTACTTCTGTGACTCTCTTCAAGAATCATCTTCTTAATCTCTTCATTGTCAGGAATGCAAATCCTACCTCGGAATCTCAACACTCCTTGATCATCGACCTTAAAGTCACCAGCCACAGTCTCATTGTGTCTCCTATACAAGACAAGGATAACAGCAACAATGGCAGTCTTTGTTCCATTTATTATTGGAATGGATTTGAATTTGTTTTCACAACGGTAAACATCAAATCGGGCAAAAGATCAATGGTAATTTATTCAAAGCTTTGATCAAGACAAATGATGAGCTGGCTAGTTCCCAACGTCTCTCAAACCCTCTATAAATAGAGCTGAAGACTAGAAGAACGGTGCCACAAGAATTACAACGTATACACGCGAATAAGACTATTTCTCATACTCCAAGTCGCAAACATTGCTCATCATCAACTTAGATAATTCTTACAAAAGTTATATCTTAGAATTTCTAAGTTTCTAGAGAAAAACAGAGTCTGTTCTGTTTCGTTTGGTTTTGTGAATACCTCTGATTGTATATCAAGTATTCAAAACTCTTTTCAATTCTCTGTAATTGTTTTGAAGTCTCTTGCTTGTGTGCTTGAGCATTTGGAAGTCTCTTTCTTGTGTGATTGAGCAAAGGAAGTCTCATACTTGTGTGTTTGAGCAACTTGTAATTTGATATTACATTTTAGTGGAACTCTCCTTGGAAGTGCAAGGGGGACAGGACTACTTCCGGATTGTGGAAGGAACCTGTATAAATTGCTTGTGTCTTCTTTCTTTCTTGCATTTGTTCTATATTCCGCTGCTAAGACTCTGAACTCTGATCAGACTCTGAACTCTATCAGACTCTGTATCCTGAGAAAAACGTTTTCATAAGAGATAAACGTTTTTGAAAACACAATTCAACCCCCCCTTCTTGTTATTTTCCCACCTTCAGAGTATTTTCATCTTATCTTAAGATCTAAAAATCATTTTCAAGCCAAACCAAATCCATTAGAAAGCTAACTCAATTATCTACAACTTTCATGTTTACACCAAAAGCCAGTTCAAAACAGAAACAGGTGGAAATATGAATGTTTTCCAGTTTTGACTGACAGAAAAATCGGCGGCCGAATTTGACAATTCGGTGGCCGATTTTTGTTGAACCAAAGCTGGAAAATCAGCTCAGAATTCGGTGGCCGATTTTGGCAATTCGGTGGCCAAATCGGGCTTCACAGCTTACGGGAACAAACCAGTTTTCACTCCAAAAACCCAATTTTCAATCACCCAAACCCCAAATTTGATAGGAAACATTACCTATGATTTTACTAAGACCTGAACATCAATTTAACACAACAATTCATGGCAACTCATATACTTTCTACAATTTTTATTCACAATTCAAGACCTAATTTCTCAAATTACAAAACTATGAACATCAACATAAGACTAACCTTAGTCCCCAAAACTCACAATCTACAACTTTTGTCAAACCCAATTTCAGAAAAACATACTTAAGATTAGACAATATGAGTCCCACCCTGACCTTAGATTGTTCTTCAATAGCAGCCTTCTTCTTTCCTAGGGTTCTCTCTGAGTTCTCCTCTTTTTCTCCTTTTCTCCAAAAACTCTTGTACGTGTTTCTGTTTTCTAACTTCTCTATTCTCTACCTCTTACCGACTCTTTAATATAATAACTCTAATTTCTCTTATCACCACAAAATTACTCTTCCCCTTTATCTTATTATTTCTAATAGTTATATTCCTCCCCCACTTAGAATATTAACACACCAAATAATGCACATAATAATATATTTTATCAATATATATATATATATATATATATATATATATATATATATATTATCAATCAAATAATAACACACTAAAAATACAATAAATTAATAAAATAATAAATAAGAAATTTGGGCGTTACATTCTTCAATACATAGTGTTTCTGAATTATACAGTCTGTATGCCTTATACCTCTCAGAGTAACCTAAAAAGATTCCCTTTTGAGCCTTTGCATCAAATTTTCTCAAATAGACCTTGTTGTGTAAGATATAACATGTACATCCAAACTGATGAAAGTAAGAAATGTTAGGCTTCCTACCTTTAAGGAGTTCATATGTTGTTTTGTTCAGTATGGGTCTAATATAGATCCTGTTCTGAACATAACATGTTGTGTTTACTGCTTCTGCCCAGAAATGTTTTGCCAAGTTGTTTTCATGAATCATGGTTCTTGCCATTTCTTGTAAAGACCTTCTTGTAAAGACCTATTCTTTCTCTCTACAACCCCATTTTGCTGTGGAGTTCTAGGAGAAGAGAATTCATGGACAATTCCATGTTTTTCACAAAATATTTCGAATGGCTCATTTTCAAATCCTCCCCCATGATCACTCTTGACTTTTAAAATATTCAGTTCCTTTTTAGATTGGACTTGAATGCAGAATTTGGTAAACACATCATATGAGTCATCTTTAGATTTAAGAAACTTAACCCAACTCCATCTACTGTAATCATCAACTATAACCAATCCATATTTACTCCCATATAAGGATGCAGTGCTAACTGGTCCAAATAAATCAATGTGGAGTAGTTCCAAGGGTCTGGAAGTAGAAACAATGTCTTTTGAATTGAAAGAAGTTTTAACAATTTTTCCCTTCTGACATGCACCACAAAGTGCATCTGAATGATAGTCAATGTCTGGTAAGCCTCTGACAAGTTGTAACTTGCTAAGTTTAGAGATTAATCTCCAATTAGCATGTCCCAATCTTCTGTGCTACAACCATTTCTTATCACTCATTCATAAAAGGCAATATACCTTCTGATTAGCCAGTTCTGAAAAATTAATCTTGTATACATTGTTTCTTCTCTTTCCTTTGAAGATTATGGATTGATCATCTTTGTTGATCATTGTGCAGTTGTTCTTACCAAACAAAACATCATAACCATTATCACAAAATTGACTTATGCTAAGTAGGTTATGTCTAAGTCCATCAACAAACCACACATTATTAATAGAGATTGAAGAATTACCAATTGTTCCAGTACCAATGATTTTGCTAGTTTGGTTCCAAATCCTATAGTTCCTCCCTCTTTCATGGTCAGGGTTAGTGTCATACCCTCATTTTGGACCTAAAAATACTCATTCAAATTTCTTTTCTATTTCTGATACTTTTCAATTCACTGTGTATTACTCTGCAATTTTCTACTGTGCTTCGACTGCACATTTTACTGTTTCTGTCTTTAAATTTTCTTGCATATAGAGCCATCCAAAGTTCTTTTCTAGCATTACACGTCATTAGAAAGTTTCTAAAACCATTGCACATTTTCTTGCATTTTATTCCAAATTTTTGCACAAAAATCATACAAAAAGGGTATTTTGGTCATTTCCTGCAGTGGAACCCATTTTTGTCCCTACATTTGTCTCTGAGTCTTTTCAACTTGTCTGTACAAATCATTGATCAAACTCTGTTTAAAAATCATTTCAGCATTGCATCTGAGTCAGTCTGAGTCGTTTTAGTCCTTAGGGGCATTTTAGTCTTTTCACATCAAAATTTTGACAAAGAGGTATTTTAAAATACCTCATTTTGGTAGTTTGTTCGTTTTAGTCCGTTTTGTCGTTTTTTAACTATTTCACTTTACGTTATTTTCAAAATTACAATTTTTACCAATTTTATTTTTTATTGCAAACTAGTCCAATTTTATGGCAAATTAGTCCAATTTTATTTTTTTTATTGCAAGTAAGTCCAATTTTATCTTTTTTTATTATTGCAAGCTGGTCCTTTATATTTAACATTTTGCAGAAGGGTCCTTAAGTCAAATTTAGTCCAAAAGCCACGCAAGCAGTCCAGGCCAGATGTCACAGTCCCATTGGTCCAATGCACACTTGGCAGCCTATAAAAGGCCGGCCACTGTAGAGTCAGAAAAAGGAGCCACAGATAGAATGCCACATCACTAACAGATTCAGACTTTCTCTCTCTATTCAATTACGATCAAAATCCACAAAAAACCCAGAAATTCACAAGAACACAGAGCAATGCATAAACCCTAACTTTTCCAGAATCAAATTCAAGCGAAATTCAATGGAATTCACGGTGGTTCTCAGAGATTCAACACTGAATCTTCATCATTGAACCATTTCCCCTACAATTCAAGCGCGAATTCACCACTGGAAGCGGCGAATTCAAACGCGATCGTAGAGGAAAGATTGAGAAGGAGAAGGAAAGAAAATTCAAAGGATTTGAACCGGTGAAGGTGAAAAGAAGAGATTACCAATTTATTTTCGGATTCAAGCCAAAAATCAACAAAAACAGAATCAAAATCCAAAGTTCTTGAAGATTTTGGTTCGAATCTCCGATTAAAACACAGGTAAACACATAAACTTACCTTTTTTTTCTTGCTCACGAACATCAACAAGTTCAAATCGATGTAGATCCATGGAAGTTCAGAGAGTTTCATTCAAAAAACTGTGGAACCCTAAAAATCTTTGAAAACTGTAAAAATCCACGTTCTACAACGAATACCAACCGTTGTAGATCTACGAAGTCGTAAGAGACTTCATTCAGAAAAGATTTGAACAAAACAAAAACGGTTTGAACCGTGAAAAAGCCTTCCAAGATTTACATCGATTCGTGTTTGCATGTGAATTCTAAGAGTGGATTTGTGTTTAGAATGATAGAACGAATTGATTGAAGCATGTTTGAACGAATTCTGGGTAGGTTAGAACAAACTAGGGTTAGGGTTCAATCGGAGAAGAAGAGAGAACGATGAGAGAAGAGAGAACGATGAGAAGAAGAGAGAGAAACGGTGAAAAAAAATGAACTGAACCGGAGCAATTCCTTTTATATAGGCGCGCTGGACCGGGTCGATTCAAACCCGATCCAGCCTTCCTGTATCCTGAGCCGCTAGATCTAGGTTTTAGGGGATCCGGATTGATCCAACGCCTCTGAGGCATCCTGAGGATCCGGATCCACCAGCTGCGTGGGTCTTGGGCTTTATACCCGTGGGCCTTTGTTTTTTCTTTCTTTTCAGCTTTTCTTGTGTTTTTGCTACATATACCTCTGTTCTTGCTATCTGAACCTCTGTGCGCTTTATTTTTCTTGAGAAAATTCCTAAGAAATTCCTACGTGTTTCTCGATGCATTTTTGGTTGTTTTGTGATGTTTTGACATGTTTAAAATTGATAAAAAATATATGTTAGGTTTTTCTATTGATTTGTGTATTTTGAGTATTCTTGTGAAGTTTCTTGCAATATTTTTGACCTAATCTTTGCCACATGATATTGATACTTGATACATGACTTTGTGATATGTTTACTTCTGAGTTCATGTTAATTCTTACAGTTTTGCAAGTTTGATTGTTAGTTTCTTGTTTTGCAAGTAATAGGAATTCTTTGTTTGAAAATAAAGTGTGAAATATGCTCATGAATGTGTGATAATATTGAGTTTGAACATGTCTTGTAATTCTCACATTGTGTCGAGATAAACTCCTTGCAAATTGCTTTGAATGAGAGAATTATAGGTCATGTCCTTGCTTCAATTTTGAAGCTAGTTTCTTGTGCATTTTCTTTCCATTATCACTTCTTGCTATTGTTTTTTGTCAATTTGTTTAACATTCTTTACATTATTGTTTCTTGCTATTTTTGCTTACTATTTCTTTCTCAACTTTTGCTATCATTTTATACCTTGTCTTACTAACCATTTCATTTCATGTTTCATACATATTATCAGCATTCCACCATCTCATTTCCATATAATTCTTAGATAGTTATTTCTTCATTTTAATTTCTTGCAAGACCATAGAATGTAAACTAGGGCCAATGTAAAGGACAATGGACTCTATAATGATGTACACCGACACAAGCACCAACACGCACACACGTTGTATGATTTACTGTTAGATGTATGTTTAGGAAGCGCGAAACTTAGAAAAATTCATTTTCCAAAAAAGTTGGCAATCTCATCACTTGAAAAACAATTTTTCCCAATAAACTTTGGAGTCAAAACTCCATTGTGTTTTCCTTTATTTTCCTAATCAAAATTCAAATGCAAATTAATTCATAATTAGACTACCATTTCCTTTAATAATTGAACCAACCTCACCATTTTCTTGCTCAAGCCTTTACGGCCTCTTTCTTTTCTTCAAAATCATTTTTCAAAATTAAAATCAACCTAAACTCACAAAAACATTTTTTGAGAGAGAACTACATGGAGTTTGATCCCTTAAAAGGGTATGTAGGCAAGAGGTCAAAACCTCTCCAAGTCCAATAAAAATAAAATCCAAACACTCCTTCCCCCATTCTTAAAAACAATCATTTCTTTTTTTTCAATAAACAGCATTAAAAATAAAGCGTAGACGTGAATCTAGAAAAACGGTTCCTATAGAGTACTATAGTCGTTATGGGTGCTTAACACCTTCCCGTAGCGAAAATTGCCCCCGAACTTAGAATTTCTAAGGGTTTTCTCAATTTTTCCCTTCCCCAAGAAAAATAGAGATATCAATGATTGAAAGGTTCAAGCCTAATTAATGACTTGACACCCGAAAATCGCGATAACAGTTAGGAACATAGACCTTTCTCCCGTCATGTGTCGCGATCAGCCACTGTCTAGGTACCAGGACTTTTGCTTTTCGCTTCCTTTTAGACATACCTGCCACATCAACAATATCTGACTTAGGTACCCATATTTTCATGGGTCCTCTTGGGTTAGTCCTAGGAATTTTGAAATTCCTTTGTGTTTTCTTTTTGAAATTGTCCTGCTTTGTCTTCTTCCATACTCCAGGTTCAGAACCTATAGTCTTAGAATGTGACTTAGCAAAGACAGCTTCCTTCCTCTGAAATCTAGGCTTTTGAGTTTCAGACTCTGTTTTCTTAAGACCCTGTTTATTCGGTTCTGATCCTTTTAGGATCTGTAACTTTGGAGCTTTTGATTTTGAGTTGTTCATAACCTTTGTCTTTTGGTTCTCAGGTGTTGACTTAGTCATTACCTTTGAACTAGAAGCTTTAGGTTCTGAATGAGAGGCTGTTTTGACCTTTTCAGATTCAGACACGAAATGAGTTTTCAGTCCCTCTTTGGTTTTATCATAACAAGGTTTCAGGATCACTTCACTAGAGTTTCCTCCTGTGAAGCCAATTCCTTTTTTGTTGTTCTGATTGATGCTATAAATCATGGATGCAACTTTGGTTCTATCAATTCCTGTGGTAATAAACTCTTAAGAGCAGCATCTTGCTCAGACAAAGGTTTATTATCACCTTTCTCAGTCATTGTTTTTAAATCATTATTTTCTTGTTGTAAAACATCCATCTCCATCTTAGTTGATTCATGGAGTTTCAGAAACTTGATGTATCGTTGCTTAACTCTCCTCAACTCAGTGGATTGGTTTTCATAATGACCAAGAAGTTCCTTGAGATTATCAATTAATTCAGATCTAGTGAGTTTAGAATATTCCTCAGTTTCATTTTCAGAGTCTGTACAGGATTCAGCATCAGATGATTCTTTTTCATCTTCAACACTAGCCACCAAGGCCATGGCTATATTTGCTTCATCTTCAGCATCATCTTTATCAGACTCAGACTCATTATCTAGATCTTCCCAAGTTGCCATCAAACTCTTCTTGATTTGCTTCTTGAATTTGTTGGATTTAAAGACTGGCTTCTTAGATGTCTCTTTGGATTTTTCCTTCTGCAGGTCTGGACATTCAGCAATGAAATGTCCAGTCTTTTTGCAGTTCAAACAGCCTTTCTGTTCTTCTCTTCTAGAGCTCTTGTGACTACTGCCTTTACTCATGAACTTCTTGTTCTTCTTAGCAAGATATTGTAGTCTGTTGGAAAGCATAGCCATCTCCTTAACGTTTTCAGGCTCTTCATCAGAATCTTCAGATATAGATTCTTCTTCAGACTCTAACGCCTTCAGACCTTTAGTTGACTTCCCTCTTGACTTCAAAGCAATAGACTTAGGCTTCTTGACAGGTTCATGCTCATTCAGACCAATCTCATGACACTTTAAAGAGCTTATAAGATCTTCAACACTCAGAGTGTTTAAATCTTTGGTTTCTTCAATAGTTGTCACCTTTGGTCTCCACTTAGCAGGTAAGCAGAATCTTGTTCACATGATCAGACGCCACGTAGCTTTTCTTCAGAATTTGAAGCCCAGAAACCAGAGTCTTAAATCTTGAGTACATAGTCTCAATGTTTTCATCCTCCTTCATTTTGAACAACTCGTACTGATGAACGAGCATAGTAGCCTTAGCTTCTCTAACTTTCTTGTTGCCCTCATAAAGTGAGAACAATGAGGTGAACATAGCCTTCGCTGTAGATTTGTCACTCATCTTTAAGTACTCTTTATGAGGCAAGGCAGCCACAAGAATGCCTCTAATCGTGTGATGTTTCTTCTAAATCTTTTTCTGTTCAGCAGTGTGAGCTTTCCTATCAAGAGCAACACCTTCTTCATCCAACTTCAAATCTCCAACACCTTCTTCAAGAATATCCCACAACTCTTCATCCATTCCCATAATGTGACTATACATCTTGGTCTTCCACCAAGAGAACATTTCTGGATCTCCATTAAACATGAGAGGTTTGTTGTGATTAGCAGATCTTTCATTTTTGTTATAGTTACTATAATCATATGGTATAGTAACTCCAAAACCAAAAGCAAAGCCAGAGCCAGAAGCATCTTCCCCAGACATATTTTTCTCAGATTGTTCACTGTAACATGGTTAAGTGCTAACTACAGAGCCGAAGCTTTGATACCAACTAAAGGTGAGAAAAACACAAGGGGGGGGGGGGGGGGGTTGAATTGTGTTTTCAAAAACTTTTCTTTCTCACGAAATAAAACTGTTCTCAAGATCAGAGTCTGATAGAGTTCAGAGTCTGATTAGAGTTCAGAGTCTTAATGCAGCGGATAGAGAGTAAGAATGCAGAAAAGAAAGAAGAACACAAGCAATTTATACAGGTTCCTTCCACAAACCGGAAGTAGTCCTGTCCCCCTTGCACTTCCAACGAGAGTTTCACTAAAATATAATATCAAATTACAAGTTGCTCAAACACACAGTAAGAGACTTCTCAATTCTCAAGGACAACTCCAAGAGACTTCCTTTGCTCAATCACACAAGAAAGAGACTTCTATGCTCAAGGACACCTCCAAGAGACTTTCGTTGCTCAATCATAAAAGAAAGAGACTTATCTAAACAATTACAAAGAATTGAAAAGAGTTTTGAATACTTGATATACAATTAGAGGTATTCACCAAACAATGCAAACAGAACAGACTCTGTTTTTCTAGACACTTAGGAATTCTAGATATGAACTTTTGTAAGAATTCTCTAAGTTGTTGATGTGTATTTTGCGACGATTTGTCTAGAGAAAATGTGTTGGTCTTTTCTTTCAGCTCTCGTATGTATGTGATTGTTTCTTCAAGTCTTCATCTCTATTTATAGAGGATTTGAGAGACATCAGAAACTAGCTGGTACATCAACTTGTCTTGACTAAAGCTTTGATTCTTCACCATTGTTCTTTTGCCCGATTTGATAATTGTCCTATGAAGAAACAATTTCAAATCCATTCCAATAGAAAAGGAACACTGTCTGTAAACATAACTGTTATTCTTGTCTTGTAGAGGAGACAAAATGCAAAGATGGTGGTTGCAGAGGCCTGCTCCGAGATAGTGGTTGTACACTTTGTACAATGTACTTTGTCAACGCTCTTAAGCTTCTAGTGAAGTAGCTTCTGATGAACTTGCTTCTGATGACGTGGATTCAAGAGCTCTTTTCTTCAGATGCACTAAGCTTCTGATGATGTAGCTTCTGATGACCTTACTTCTGATGACGTCATCTTCAGGAGCACTTCCATTCAGACGCGCTAAGCTTCAAAAATAAATTCCTTTGCTCTTTGATTCGTTCAACAAGAACCTTTATGAATAAGATTTTTAAATATGGTCCTGCAGACTTGAACAAATGTTTAGCATATCTGCCCGTGCTGACATTAATCGCTCGTCGCGGCGAGTAGCATGACTCGCCACAGCGAGTGAGCAATGTTCATAGCTCGCCTCGCGAGCAAAACCACTCGCCATAGCGAGTAGGGCATTAGAAATCTTGATTTTTGAAATGTTGTTATAAGGCATGGGATGGATAGTTTTATGTACCTGGATATTTTTAGAGAGGACTGGGACAATTTTCAGATTAAAACGATGAATAGAGAGCTTAAAAATGAAGTTTTAGTGAGAAAAATGTCAAAAAGGCCGAGAGCACCCAGTTTTACTCGCCTACAGCTCGCCCCCAACTCGCCTAAGGCGAGTAACCCATTCCTTGAGTTCGCCATGGCGAGTAGATGTACTCGCCGAGGCGAGTTGCCTAGAACCTGAAGCGGTTTCTCCGCATTTGATTACTGTTGATTGAATTCTTGTGAGGATAACGATTATGACTAATTGTGTTATTTCACTGGAGCTGTTGAATTAAGGATTTTCTTTGTTGAAGGCTGTTTATGAGTATTTATATAAATAAGTTATACATGTTGTTGAATTTCTTCTCAAAGGTCGAAGTAAAATTGGTTGAGTTGTTGGGAGTGTAAGTCATATTTATATATATGCATTGTTGAGTAGTAGTTGAGTTGTATGCTGAAATACACAAGTGGAGTCCATTGCATAATCATAAAATTGGTGAGGGTTCATGCCCTGGAACGCCTTGTCGTTCAATTGGTGAGGGCTTATGCCCTGTGAGTGCTAGTTCATTCAATTTGGTGAGGGCTCATGCCTTGTGAATGCTTTAACCATTCAAAATTGGTGAAGGCTTATGCCCTGGAATGCCTTGTCATTCAAACGCGTTAAATGGTACCACATGCATGTGCATTGTCACATTTTGTCGTCGAGTCATTATGGTGTTGTCATGTCATTGCATGAGTCGTTGTTGTTGGTTGAGTAGTCGGTGTATTGCTGGTTGAAATGGAATATATTGATATGATGCTAACCATGAATTACATAAGTATTTTGATGTATTGTTGATGTTAGGGTGTTAGATTCAATTGATGAGTTATATTTCTATTATTATTGATTGTGAATCTCACCCCTTCTGCTTGAAAATGTTGCCCTTCGTATGGGTAACTTGCAGGTGATCCAGAATAGTAGAAGTGGTGGCTCAAGTGTCTTAGGGCTCTGATACGTAACGGGATGGAAATTGTTGTTGTGTTTTTCATTCCTTATGTATCAAATCTTTAATCATGTTGATGGAGTTTTGTTGTTATTGATAAATGGTTAATGCCTAGTAATGTAGAGGCCAATATGCCAGCATTTTGGATGATAATTGATGTTTAATGATGTTAAGAATATTCCGCTGCAATGATTGGATGATTTTAATCATAGTTGATTTTAATAAATAGTATTTTATTCTATTTAAGAAATTTTGAAAAGCAGTGTGACATGCCCGTTGATTGTTGAACTCTGATTTACTTGCTTATTTATTAAATATTTATTTGTTGGGATAACAGGGTGTTACAATTGGTATCAGAGCAGGTCGGTTCGTCCGACCAATTAGTAGAGTCGTGTCGAGCCACGTAGTGTTGTGTAATAACCTTACACTGTATTTGTTGTTTTGATTGTTGCTTGCGATGTAGAATTTCAAGATGGCTGGGAGAAACGATGCTGTTATTGCTGCTGCACTTGAAGCTGTTGCTCAAGCTGTAGGACAACAGCCAAATGTTGGTGCTGGTAACGATGGGGTGAGAATGTTGGAAACCTTTCTAAGGAATCATCCACCAACATTCAAGGGAAGGTATGATCTGGATGGAGCTCAGAAGTGGCTCAAGGAGGTGGAGAGAATCTTCAGGGTCATGCAGTGCAGTGAAGCATAGAAGGTGTGTTTCGGTACGCACATGTTGGCTGAAGAGGCAGATGACTAGTGGGTGAGTCTGTAACACCCCAATTTCCCGACTTAAAAATTTCATTAAAATAAAGACATATATCAGAGTAACATCACAAAGGAGTGTCACATTTCACAACAACAAAATATTTAAACTAAATAATCATCAGTTTAATCCTTCGCATAAATAAACAATGTAGCAGCGGAATCATAATTAAATATCCTTCAAAAAGGTCTTGGCAATAAGCCTCATAAACGTCTCATAAATTCATCAAAATACTAGAAATCATTAAATAGTTCAAACATGATACATAAAGGAATAGACTCTAATAAAGACCCCATCCCGTTACGTATCAGAGCAGTCCTACATCACACAAGGCTCCTCACATCCGCGCATCTAAGACTGGGTACCTGCACTTGCCCACAGGGCGGCAATTCCAGCAGAAGGGGTGAGATTCACAACAGAAATATTAATGCATAAATCAAATATTTATGATCAACACCATAACTCATCACATACTTCACATATTAACATACAAGATTAACATCATCATAAACATCTTAAACAAACACATCAACGTCTCAAAACAATCGTCTCATAAGTGTCATCAATTGACTCAACTAATGCAACTCTTAACATCTTGACATCATGCATGTGGTACCATATATATAAGCATTAATATGCTTCACCGTCGCTTTGAGCAAATGCTCCACCGTCGCTTTGAGCATAAAGCTCCACCGTGTCATAATTATGCAAATGCATGGACTCGACTCTTAATAACTTAATCAAGTTGACACAACTTCTCAAACGTCATTAATAAATTAGACTGACACATGCAGCTGTGAATAATACATGGCAGAAGCTCATCTCATTAATCATACATATCACAATACATAGACATCATCATAGTCACATAACATCATGTTACAAGTCATTTAAAATATAAATAATTCATCACTTAGCATCAACACAAGGGTGCATCTTTAATCCTTCTTACAGACTCCATCTCAGGCTATGGAACATCTCTAACACTACCCAAAAGTATTCTCTCAAGGTCCTATGCGAAACAGATCGCAAAACGGAACATCAGCCCAGAACCGCACTAACTCGCCACGGCGAGGGATCTGCTCGCCACAGGCGAGTACTCACAAAGGTTACTCGCCAAAGGCGAGTTGGGGGCGAACTGGAGGCGAGGAATCCTGGGTGCTCTCGGCCTTTTTGACATTTTTCACCAAAAATCTTCGTTTTAAGGTTTTCTAAATCCAATTTGGCTAAACCAACTTCAAAGGTCATCTCTAAAAATAATAAGGCACTCAAAACCATCTAAAGTTTGGCAAAAGTCCTAAGTTTTAGGGACAAGCTCGCCACGGCGAGCCATGCTGCTCGCCTCGCGAGCGATAGGGCTGTACTCGCCACGGCGAGTAGTCACTCGCCACAGGCGAGCGATCTCAGAACCACTACGGGTTCACTCCAATTCTCACCAAAACAACTCAAATCTCTCAAGTTAGGCTTCTAATTCATCAACAATGTTGTTATAGGGATTAATCTAGGTTCTGTAACACGTTTCTACACCAATGCAACACAATCTCACACCCAATTCATTAAATTCATCAAACCCTAACTTATGAAACTCATCCCAATTTCTTCCCAATTCTTCCTAATCTCTTAGCTAATCATAAACAGATGAAATACAATTAACATTACTGAAGTTAGGCTCACCCTTACCTGGAAAAATTGCAGAATTTGCAGCCTAGCTTTTCCTCTTCCTCTTGAACCGTTTTCTCTTCTTTTCCCAATTGTCTGTACGCGTTTTCTAAAAAAATGCTTTCTCTTAACCTACTTCTCTTATATACTCCTCTTAATCTTTCTAATTCTATTTCAACCCTCACAACTCTTCTTATTTATTAAATTAGCCCCACTTCTCAAAATAATATATTTTCATAACAAATCTCTATTTTTCCAACAAATCTCTTTATTTACCAAATAAATATTCATATAAACATCACTTATATTATTTTATTAAACAATAAAATAATATTGCATCACACATCACAATCACGTCACATAATCATCAAAAAGCATATAATATATAACTATATACTATATCACCTAATAAAATAATTAAATAATTAAGGAGGGCGTTACAGAGTCTTCTACCTATCTTAGAGCAGGATGGTGCTGATGTAACCTGGGCTGTGTTCAGGAGAGAGTTTCTGAACAGGTATTTTCCGAAGGATGTTCGAGGTAAGAAAGAGATTGAATTCCTGGAGTTGAAGCAGGGAGATATGTCTGTAACTGAGTATGCTGCGAAATTTGTGGAGCATTACCTACTATCTGTATGATAGTTGTATGAAGACAAATGTCATGTATTTACCTACTATCGGGATCGATAGTTGTATGAAGGTAAGATTGAAAAAACACATTGTCTACTATATGTATGATAGCTGTATGAAGACAGATGACGTGTATTACCTACTATCAGAATTGATAGTTGTATGAAGGTATAATGAAAGAGACATTGTCTAATTTTTGTATGATAGATGTTTGAAGACAAATGACGTGCATTACCTACTAGTAGAATTGATAGTTGTATGACGGTAAAATGGAAGAGACGCTGTCTACTATCTGTATGATAGTTGTATGAAGACAGATGACATGTATTTACCTATTATTGGAATCGATAATTGTATGAAGGTAAGATTGAAAAAAACATTGTTTACTATCTGTAAGATAGCTGTATGAAGGCAAATGACAACGATTACCTACTATCGGAATTGATAGTTGTATAAAGGTAAATTAAAAGAGACATTGTCTACTATCTGTGTAATATCTCACTCGTCAGTTATTGGAATATTACCAGCCGAACATATCAGAGGACAAATGTTCGTGAGTTTCACGTATGGCGATGAATATTTTTAGGATGCAATGTCGGTGATTACACGCATGTTCAGTTATCAGTATCAAGTTTAGCGCGTTAAGATAGAAGGGCAATAAGGTACTTGCACGAGGAGCCTATTTAAGTGGCTTGTGATCTAAAATGTTCATTATTCATGAACACTTCTCTCTCTAGAATTAAGAAGGCAGAATTTTGCTCCTCCCTCTCTCTAGATAATGGCCCTCCTTACCCCTATGTTTCCTTCAATCCATTTCAAGATCTTGCTTCAAGAATCATGTTGCATGCTAGCTCAATTCTACCCTTAATGGAGATGGAAACAAGGTTCAAGCATTAGTTCACCTTCCTTCATCAAATCAAGAGCTAGGGTTTGGCTTTGGTGAGCTTGGAAGTGAAGCAGTTGCAGGGGACATGTTATGTGAGTTCTTAGATAGCTTATCCTACCTTTGGGTTGTGTAATTTCCTGTGAGAAAACATGATTATGTTAGTTTATGAAATTAGGATTATAAAACCCCTTTGAACCATTTATGATCAAATGTTGTTAATTGTTGCCATGCATAAGATATAAATTGTTTTTATGATGTTTTGGATGATTAGGACATGTTAGAACATTTGGAAATGAGGTTTTTATGTCAAAATATGATTTCTGCATTTCTGGACTGCTGAATGCTCGCTTCAGCGTACACAGCACGCTCAAGCGTGCAAAATGTCGTAACTACAGACTCAGCACGCTTACAAGTTTGCTTAAGCGAACGGGCACACTTGGGAGCATGCTTAAGCGTGCAGCCTCAGTACAACACTTTTTGAAAATGTTCCTGTGGTCCAGAAATGCCGTCCGAGGCCCGTTTCTTGCAATCTTTTATTGAATTATGAACCCCTCAATTCCAAGTGTCTAAAGTACGATTCTAAACAAGTTTTTAAACAAGGGAAAGGCATGGCAAATCATTAACAATGTTTGTTAAAAAAAGATACGTAGAGTGATATGATATGTGATACGTCCGGGTAGAAGTTAATTCTAAGAATGGGGCATCGTAGAGCCTCGACTTAGGTAGTCGAGAACAAGCATGTTAGCATGTAACCTAGTCATGTTAGGTTAAGTTTTATATGAGCAACTATGTATGCAATTACCAATGATCGGGTAGGTTACGGACCTGTGGTAATCCTTCAAGAAAGTATAAGTTATGCCCTCACATGTATGTATATGACTAATGAATGAACAAGACTTTCAACAAGATGTAGGTGTCGTGTCTCTTGCTATCCACACTAGGGGGATACAAGAGGTTCACGCCAGGGGGACGGTGTAACACCCTATTTCTAATAAGCGATAAACGCGAGAATACATCAGACATATTCAAGAAATAGATGCTACGTCACCAAACAAAATCCAGCATACATGTATAAATTATCAAATTACATAAGCATAGCAGCGGAATATATGTAAACCATATAAATAACATCTCCAAAATCTCATGATAATAAATACATGATCTCAAACCCATAATAACAATATCTCAACTCCAAAAACTACATAGTCATAAAGGAAAAATAGCATGCAAGAACAACCCTAGATCAGAGCCCTAATCTAGACACTTGCACAAAAACGAGGAACATCCCGCTCCTCGGCAACATCAAAGCAACTAAGCTTCCTGCACTCCATCTACCCGTCCATACGGAAAGGCAGGTGGTAAACCACTGAGGGTTAGCATTACATCATCATCATAATCCATAAACAAGTAAGCAGGATCATTTCAATTGAAAGATGTATACATATATATTTTCAAGAATGATAAACAACAAAATCAATACATATACTTGTATTATTCACCATAATTATATCATTCCGAGTTCACATGTATCAAGTATCCATCACAACCATAACTCAAGAAACATTTATTCACATCGCATCCATAATGCTCAACTCAATGAAAATACTCGACAAGACACATGCAATGTCCTAGACTCATTCTAGAAGCATGTGGTACCAAAGTCACCTCAGGGTCGTCACCCTCACGATGCAACTGTCATCGCTATGTAAGGTTCACGCCTGCCTTACATATTGGACACCAAGTCCGTCACCTTAGGTGTAACACCATCACCTTGGACATAAGTCCGTCACCAAACCATGAATGCATGAACATATGATTCGACACCACTCATATGCTCACATAGTTAAATCACCACAACTTATGCATACATACTCATGCATTTGTCACCAATACCATGCACAATCAACTATGCAATTATCACCAAAACGGGCATAACAACTATGCAATTATCACCAACACCACTCAATCAAGTATGTACACACCAACAATTGCACATACATACATTCATCACCAATGAACAAGTATTCAATCAATAATATTATCTTCCTCTAATAGTTCACCATATACAACCAAATTCTTCAACCATTCGGGTAAGGAAGACAATTTCATACAATCATGATATACAACATCATTTACCTCTAATCACCCAATCACAAGTCTGAAATTAAACATATATATCCGTATACAAGAAGGTTCCACAATTTAAATAACTTCAAGGCGTGTTCGCACAAGTTCGTCTCACATTTCACAACTTTGAAAATATTTGAAGTTATGAACCAAAACCAAATAACAAGCTCAATTGCCTATGCCATGTATCCTCACAAGTTACATATATGTACAGTAGAGGTTTCATAAGCATTTCATCGGCCACATATGAAGAATACACAAAATTCATGAAGTTCGTCTCACTTTTGCCACTTTTCCAAAGTTATAAGTTTTCAAAACAAATCAAATAATCAATCCATGGAAACAGTCATAATCATCCTTATAAATCATATAAATATTATTCAAGTATAATCCTACTTGGTTTCCTTGAAAAGAATCAAGTTCCGGAAAGTCCGTGTTCTTGACTATTTTCAAGTTTCAAGTTCAATCTTTCAAAAATCTTTCCAATTCGATTCGAATGTTGTTCCAGTAGGTTTATAGATGCAAATAATGTTTATATGGGTTGAAATAAGTGTTAAGAAATGTTCGGAAAGCCCCAAAGGTTCACGGAACAAAGTTCAAAAGAGGCTGGAACAGGTCAATTTCGCTTGAAGCGAAATCATCTCGCTTGAAGCGAGATTGTTCCAGTAAGCACAGATGCATCTCGCTTGGAGCTCGCTTCAAGCGAAGCTTCATCTGGGCAGACCAGAACCTCTCGGTTTTAACCCCTTTTTCACCCCAAAACTCAATTTTCAAAACCCCAATTCACCAAAACAAGTTCCAGAAAGTGTTTATGGGTCAATATAGTTATAATGCATCAAAACAAACATGAATCATGCATTAGAAAACAACAGTTCAACATCTTTCACCAAAATCATGAAATTTTCCCAAAACACCAACACAACCCCAAATTTCTACACAAATCCATAAACAACGATTCCAGTTCAACAAATTCGATTCTAATAGTTTAACAATCATCAATAGCAACTAATGAACATCATTTCATGCTCAATCCAACCTCACAACTTCATTTTTCATCAAATTTGCTCAAGAACACAAAACACCAACACCTATGCATTTCAACATGTTAATTCACATATAGCCACACATTTATAATGCATTTCATGTTCTCAAACAAAACTACAACAACTATGCATGAATTTACATCAATAGATTCAATCCAACAATTCCACAAAAAATGGGAAGAATGCAAAAATTATGAATTATGAGTGAAGCCTAACCCCCTTACCTCTAGCACCAAGAATCACTAACCAAAGCTTCACTTTAGCTCCCAAAGGATGAATTCCCCCTCTAGCTAGCCTCCAAACCCTTTTCTCTTGCTCTCCTCTCTAGCCCCCAAGTTCTCTACTCTTGTGTTTAGTGAAAAAAATGAACAAGTTTCTAAACCTAGCAACTAAAGGCTTAGCTTATATACTCCCTCCCACTAATGGGCCTAAACACAACTTAAATGAGTTCTCATTAATTACTCACAAACCACCCAATAACTTACTAACGGTAAATAACTAGCAATCTTGGCTCTAATTAAATAACGCGCTCCGACAACTTAATAATTACCCCCACAAAGCACAAACATATGAAAATGCATATAAACATAATTAAATGCACATAATTAATTAAAATAAAATAAACGCGAAAAAAATGGGCTGTTACAGACGGGACACGCTCCGCAAGCTAGGCCCGCACGACACTGAGGGAGTCCGATGTACCCTAGCTAGGGTTCATCGGTCATGTACGGGAATATATTCCGGGGTTACTCCATTCGGGATTATTCCGTAAAATGAACCAAGATAATTATGTTTGTTCAACGCTAACATCTAACCTAATGAATGAATGAATATGACTACTTACGATACGATATTATCATGATTATGATTTGATGTTAGTCATGTTTAGGTTATGCAATAGAGCTAGTTATGAATGTTATACCGATGACGATCTTAGGTTTCCCTAATCGTCCGGTTTAGGATCGTGTCATGAATATGTTATGTTACGTCTTGATGCGTTAAACGTATCTTGAGTTAGCGGTCCTAGGATCCCTTGACAGCCATGACACGTATGATGTAAGCAAGACCTATGACAAGTTAAGAAGCACCTTATGACGACCCTAGCATGCACGACCATCTAAGTATGCAAGTCCCTACACACGTATAATCAACCGGCAGGTTGTACTGTAGACACGTGGTGACTATAGGTTTTCCCCCGAAGTCACCTATAGCTTAGGATTAGGTAGAACTCACTGAGACATTATGTCTCATCCCAATCCTTTTTGTTTCAGATCAGCAGGGCAGTTTAGCAAGCTTGTCGCCGAATGGATATTCAACAAGGACTCATTCGTACCCGCTGCAGGATGTTCGCGTAGTTTAGGAAGAAAGCTTGGTTTCTTTTGGATTATGTCATTAGACTATCCAACAATCCCAGGACTAAAGAAGTCTACTCACTCATGATCATAGAAGACAAGGGGAAGAAGAGAGAAGACATCAAATAAATAACAATAAAATAAAGAGAGAAATTATTATTAGAAAGACAACTGTCACTATTGTATTCCAAGAATAAGATGAATATTTGTGATGGAAGACTACTCTATTTATAGCTTACAATTGACTTAAAATCTAAGCAACTATAATACTAGAGTGCTCCACAAGACACTGTGGGCCTAAACCTAAACAGAGTAGCTTAAAATCAAAGCAAAAGCAGCAAAAGAGAATCCTGAGAGGTGGTACGGCCGTGCCACATTTGGCACGGGCCGTGCCAAGCTTCTGACTTGGTAGCTGCATATTTTTGTGTTGAATCTTGCATTTTTTCAGCCCGAATCAGCTCCTAATCCTCTTTCTTTTGCTTCAAGACTGTTCCACCCAATATTCGTTCCTGAAATATAATTTATTGAATCTTAAAGTAAATAGCTCAAAAAGGAAATAACAATAATATAAAATAAACTTAAATCTAAATAAAACAAGATTAAATATTATATAAAATAAACTAATTATTGACTCATCAATCTTACATGTCCTGTCTTGTTCCACCGAGTCACTTGTCATATGCAGTTTATATGGTCGTTCAGGTCACATTCATACATTCATACATTCATGCATCCACACATCAAGCGTACACAACGCACACGTACACACACAATATCAATTCGCACAAGATTGCATCGGTCGCCCAGAGTCTTGTTTGGTCATATCTCATCAATTCAGCCATCAATTCTTCCAAGTGGCAAGTCCTACATAACGGACAACTTGAGGTTTATTTTTGTCTTTGTTCCAAGTGGTAAGTCCTACATATCGGACAGCTTGAGGTTTATTTTTGTCTCTCTTCCAAGTGGCAAGTCCTACATAACGGACAACTTGAGGTTTATTTTTGTCTTTCTTCCAAGTGGTAAGTCCTACATAACGGACAACTTGAGGTTTATTTTTGTCTCTCTTCCAAGTGGTATGTCCTACATAACAGAAAGCTTAAGGTTTATTTTTGTCTTTCTTCCAAGTGGTAAGTCCTGCATAACGGACAACTTGAAGTTTATTTTTGTCTTTTTTCAAAGTGGTAAGTCCTACATAACAGACAGTTTGAGGTTTATTTTTGTCTTTCTTCCAAGTGGTAAGTCCTACATAACGGTTAGCTTGAGGTTTCTTTTTTCCAAATGGCAAGTCCAAAATAACGGACAGCTTGAGGTTTACTTTTTGTCTTTCTTCCAAGTGGTAAGTCCTACATAACGGACAGGTTGAAGTTTATTTTTGTCTTTCTTCCAAGTGGTAAGTCCTACATAACGGACAGCTTGAGGTTTCTTTTTTCCAAGTGGCATGTCCTAAATAACGGACAGTTTGAGGTTTACTGTTTTTCTTTCTTCCAAGTGGTAAGTCCTAACTAACGGACAACTTGAGTTTATTTAAGTCCTACATAACGGATAACTTGAGGTTTCTTTTTTCCAAGTGGCAAGTCCTAAATAACGGACAGCTTGAGGTTTACTTTTTGTCTTTCTTCCAAGTGGTAAGTCCTAACTAACGGACAACTTGAGTTTATTTTTTCGTCTTTCTTTCAAGTGGTCAGTCCTAAATAACGGACAACTTGAATTTACTTTTTATTTTTGGTTCAAGTGGTCAGTACTAAACAATGGACGTTCTGAGTTTATCCTCTTGTCATTTTTTCGAATAGTCAGTCCCAAACAATGGACTACTTGTGTTTACCTGACATTCTCTCAAGTGTCACTGTAACACCCCGTTCCCAAAATAACGTAATAATAATATTACTAAAAATCATAATCAGAGTTATTCAACAAAACAACGGAGTATCACATTACTTTTTCAAATTTATTTAAATAAAATATAAAAAACTATTTAAAACCATCATACAAATCATCATATTAAAATTCTGCAGCGGAAAGTCTTTATATAAAATTCATATTCAGCAACTACATCATAATCTTGGCACAAAGGCCATTAACATCGTAAAATTATCCAACGAATTAATCACAACAACATCTTCTTCAAATAAATGATACATAAAGGAATACAAGAAAGATAACGTTTTCCCCATCCCTACTATGTATCAGAGCCCTAGACGCAAGAGCCAACATCACTAGTCTTCACTACCTGCACTTGCCCACAAGGCGGCAATTCCAGCAGAAGGGGTGAGTTCACAAATCAAAAGTAAATATACAGATATATGAATCATCAAAGTAAATTGAACAACAACAACAAACAGCAACATTATCAACATCATCTCAGCTTTATAATTTAAATTCATCTTTGATTAATATCAGCAACAATAACAACAACACTTGTGGCGACATCTCACCAACAACAATCCCAAAAGGACAACTCACTCCTACTACTAATGCAAGACTCCATCAACATCTAATGCATTATGCATGTGGTACCAACTACGCGCGTTGAATGCTAAACATTCCAGGGAAATAAGCCCCCAACAATTTGGATGGTTAAAGCATCCCAGGGCAATAAGCCCCCAACAGGTGAACGATAAAGCGTTCCAGGGCAATAAGCCCCCAACAGGTGAATGATAAACATTCCAGGGCAATAAGCCCCCAACAGGTGAATGATAAACATTCCAGGGCAATAAGCCCCCAACAAATGCATATGAGTATGAAGACTCTCTATGGTGTATATCTGCATACAACCCAACATCTTAATGGAGCATATCAACATGCAACCAACAACAACAACAACTTAGGATACCCTCCCCAACTGGACAAGACCACTCAACATCAACAAGGCAACTCAATTAACAAAGTATCATTATTTGCACATCAACGTACATAACTTCATCTTAATCAACATCATAATATAGTTTTTATCATCTAAACAATTCTTAATAAATCCAATAAACATCCTAGAAAGCTTAGGTTTGGGTTTAGGACACCTTGGAAAAATCACATTTTGGGTCGCACAGGACCTATCTCGCTTAAGCGAGCAGAATCTCGCTTGAGCGAGTCAAATGACGAAAGTTGGGTTTTAGTTCGCTTGCAGCTCGCTCTTGGTTCGCTTAAGCGAACAGGCTAAATACACTATCCTGGGCGTATCTCGCTTAAGCGACGGAAATCTCGCTTAAGCGACGCAAATGACGAAGGTTAACATTTGCTCGCTTGGGGTTCGCTCGTGGCTCGCTTAAGCGAGCGGCTAAAAATTCAGACTGGGCGTAGCGAAGTGTCGCTCGCTTGAGCGAAGGGCATCTCGCTTAAGCGAGTGTTCATCTGGGCAGAAAATAACCTACGATTTCTAACTCCATTTTCATCCAAAAATCCCATTTTTAATCCCCTAATCACCCAAAATGGTTTAGAAACAATGTTTATGGGTTTAAGGCACAACAAGACATCAGAACATATCATAGCAACATCATTAACAGCACAATTCATCAAGAATGAGCAATTCAACATATTCATAAACCTAGTTCCAAAACTACCAATTTTCAATCCAAATTCATGAAATCATACACATATATATTAACAATTGAATCATAAACCCACCCTTACCTGATTAGATGAATTAAACAAAAGCTACAGCAACCCTAGCAATCTCCCTTTGGTTCTTGGCTCTACTCTTCTCTCTTCCCAAAAGTCTGTTTTCTTTTTACTGGTACTTACAAAATGTTTGTCTGACTCTCTATTTCCTTACCAACCAAAACATAACCCTTTTCTTTCCCTTAACTCCCTCTTAATTCTCCTAATTAAAATGTAACCCCCACTACCTTAATTCCAATAATATCAATTAAATCCCTTTAATCTAAATATTACTATTTCTTCTATTTTCACTTAAATAATAAAATCATTACTAATTCTCATATAATAAAATATAATAAAATAGCAATTACCAATAATTCACATAAATCAACATAAATAATTCTAAAGCACATAAAACACACAAAAATCAACTAAAATAAATATATAACAACTTAGGGCGTTACAACTCTCCCCAACTTAGAGAATTTCGTCCTCGAAATAATACCTTAAGCAACAAACAACTCAGGATAGGACTCTTGCATCTTGCTCTCCAATTCCCAAGTCAAACTCTCACCGGTTACACCGCCCCAAACAACTCTAACCAGAGGTATCTCCTTGCCTCTCAGCTGCTTCACCTTACGATCATCAATCCTCAAAGGCAAAGTCTCAACGGTAAGATTATCTCTGACTTGCACATCGTCCCTAGGAATAACATGCGAAGGATCTGCTACATACTTTCTCAATTGCGAGACATGAAACACATCATGCAAGTTCGATAATTGGGGTGGCAATCCAATCCGATACGCCACGGTTCCAATTCTCTCGGAAATCTGATAAGGACCAATGAACTTTGGAGTCAACTTCTTCGACTTCAATGAACGTCTTACACCCGTCATCGGAGTAACCCTCAAGAATACATGATCACCCTCCTGAAATTCAAGGGCTTTTCTCCTTTTGTCAAGATAACTCTTCTGACGATCTTGAGATGCTTTCATCTTTTCTCTTATCATCTTGACCTTTTCCGTAGTCTGCTGCACTAACTCAGGTCCTAACACAATACTTTCACCCGACTCAAACCAACATAAAGGAGTTCTACACCTTCGACCATACAAAGCTTCGAACGGTGCCATACCAATACTCGAATGGTAACTATTATTATAGGTAAACTCTATCAACGGTAAGTGGCTGTCCCAAGCCCCACCTTGCTCGAGTACACACACCCTCAACAAATCTTCTAAGGATTGGATAGTTCTCTCCGACTGACCATCTGTCTGCGGATGATAAGCCGAACTCAATCTTAACTTCGAACCCAAGGCATCCTGCAAACTCTTCCAAAACCTTGATGTAAACCTCGGATCTCTATCCGACACAATACTAGATGGAACACCATGCAACTTCACAATATCACGAATGTAAATCTCCGCCAACTGAGCTACCGGATAAGTAATATTGATCGGAATAAAATGCGCCGACTTAGTCAATCTATCGACCACGACCCAAATGGCATCATGCCCTCTTGGAGTATTTGGCAAACTCGTCACAAAATCCATAGAAATGCTATCCCATTTCCATTCAGGTACATCTAACGGAGTCAACAACCCTGCAGGCTTCTGGTGCTCAACCTTGGACTTCTGGCAAGTCAAACATGCATACACAAACTGAGCAACATCTCTTTTCAAACCGGACCACCAAAACAATTTCTTCAAATCATGATACATTTTAGTAGCTCCAGGATGAATACTCAAACTACTCTTGTGACTTTCTTCTAAAATCAACTTCTTCAAATCCTCATCATCCGGAATACAAATCCTTCCTCTAAACCTCAACACACCTTGTTCATCGACCTTGAAGTCACCATCTACATTCGGATCATTAGCAGCCATCACATCCACAAACTTAACATCAAGCTTCTGAGCCTCTTTGATATTATTCAGGAAGTCACTATTAATCTTCAACATGCCCAACTTCACACTCTGAGGCGATCTTTCACAAACAAGACTCAAGTCTCTAAACTGTTCAAGTAACTCGAACTCTTTCACCATCATGGCAGACATATGCAATGTCTTTCTACTCAACGCATCAGCCACAACATTAGCTTTACCAGGATGGTAATTCAAGCCAAAATCGTAGTCCTTAAGTAACTCAAGCCACCTTCTCTGCCTCATGTTCAACTCCTTCTGATCAAACAGGTACTTTAAACTTTTATGGTCACTAAACACCTCAAATCTGGAACCGTACAAATAATGCCTCCAAATCTTCAACACAAACACCACAGCTGCTAACTCTAAATCATGTGTAGGATAATTCTTTTCATGCACTCTCAGCTGTCTAGAAGCATACGCGACCACCTTGCCATCTTGCATCAAAACACCACCCAAGCCCAGCTTAGATGCATCACAGTACACAACAAAAGGTTCTTCTGGCTTTGGCAAAATTAAAATAGGAGCAGTCGTCAATCTTTGCTTCAACTCATTGAAACTACTCTCACATTGAGCATCCCACACGAATGTTTTACCTTTACACGTCAACTGCGTCAGAGGAAGTGCTAACTTCGAAAATCCTTCAATGAATCTGCGGTAATAACCAGCCAAACCAAGAAAACTTCTTACCTCAGTAACTGACTTTGGTGTCTCCCACTGCGACACAGCATCAACCTTCGAAGGATCTACAGCAATACCTTTACCAGAAATAATGTGGCCAAGAAAACTTACTTCATTCAGCCAGAACTCGCACTTGGATAACTTGGCATACAATTTCTTCTCCTTCAGCACTTGCAATACAATCTTCAAATGCTCTGCATGCTCAGCTTCAGTCTTAGAATAAATCAAAATATCATCAATAAAGACTACTACAAACTGATCCAGATACTCATGGAAAATTCTGTTCATATATTCCATAAACACACCAGGTGCATTAGTCACACCGAAAGGCATCACCTTATACTCATAATGACCATAACGCGTCCTAAACGCCGTCTTTTGCATATCCTCATCCTTCACCTTTATCTGATGGTAACCCGACCTCAAATCAATTTTGCTAAAAACGCGGGCACCCACTAGTTGATCCATCAAATCATCAATCCTCGGTAGTGGATACCTGTTCTTAATAGTCACCTTATTCAACTGACGGTAATCAATACACAACCGCATGCTACCATCCTTCTTCTTTACCAACAACACCGGCGCTCCCCATGGTGAAACACTCGGTCTCACAAACTTCTTGTCAAGCAAGTCTTCTAATTGTTTCTTCAATTCAGCCAACTCCGAAGCTGACATACGGTAAGGAGCCATCGACACAGGCTTCGTACCCGGCACAAGGTCTATCGAAAATTCAACCTCCCTCTCTGGTGGCACATCTGGAATCTCATCAGGGAAAACTTCAGGAAATTCCTTTACAACAGGCAACCCATCAATCACAGCTTGGTTCTCCACCGACAAGAATGCCAACAAAGAAAACATCAACACGCCACCCTTTTCTAAACGCTTCATCTCTTTAGTGGATAAAAATTCTGTTCCACTCTCTTCCTCAGCAGAAGAAAACCGCACCGTCTTGGTAAAGCAATTAATCAGAACATGATTGTACTCTAACCAGTTCATTCCCAATATTACATCCATTCCCACTAACGGCAAACAGACAAGGTCCACATCAAAATCTCTACCAAATACAGACAACGGACAACTTAAACAAACAAGGGAAGTAGTTACTGAACCCTTAGCTGGAGTTTCAACAACCATCTCCCCATTCATATCAGACATAATCAAACCCAATCTTTGTGCACAGTCAAGAAACAATGCGTTGCACCAGTATCTATAATAGCAATTAAAGGAGTACCACTAAAGAAACAAGTACCTCTGATAAGTCGATCCTCCTGATCAGTCTGAGTACCGGTCAAGGCAAAAACTCTACCACTGGTCTGCGCCTTCTTAGGCTTAGTGCACTGAGAACCGATGTGACCTTCCTCATTACAGTTGAAACAAACAATGTCCCCACGCTTGCATTCGGTGACAGTGTGGCCCTTCTTCCCGCATCTGAAACATTTCTTCTCATCACGGGTGCAAGCATTACTCTTGTGGCCTTTCACACCACACTTATAACAAACCACTTCAGCAGGAGCATCTCTACGTGCAGGTCTCCTCTCGTCATGCATTCTCTGTTTGCCCTTATCAGCTGGGGCACTATACGGCTTTGGGCGACTCTGCTACCCCTTCCCCTTGCGGTCATTCATCACTTTGTAGTGAGCTTTGGTGTCCTCTTCATAGATACGACAGCTGCTCACCAACTCAGAGAAGTCTCTGATCTTCTGATAGCCAATGGCCCGCTTGATATCAGCTCGCAGACCATTTTCAAACTTAATACATTTGGAGAACTCAGCAGTCTCCGCAGCATAATGTGGATAGAACTTGGCAAGCTCCACGAACTTAGCAGCATACTCCGTAATGGACATGTCTCCTTGCTTCAGCTCAAGGAATTCTATCTCCTTCTTACCTCGGACATCCTCCGGAAAATACCTCCTCAGGAACTCTCTTCGGAACACAGCCCATGTAATTTCAGCTCCTTCAGCTTGGAGTATGGGTTGAGTGCTTACCCACCAGTCGTCAGCCTCCTCTGCTAACATATGGGTGCCAAACCGCACCATCTGGGCATCCGTACACTGCATCACCCGGAATATTCTTTCAACCTCTTTCAACCAGGTCTGAGCTCCATCAGGATTATACCTTCCCTTGAAGGTTGGTGGATGATTCCTCAAGAAGGTTTCAAGCATCCTTACACCTTCACCAGCACCACCAGCACCTTGCTGTTGTCCAACAACTTGGGCCATTGCTTGCAAAGCAGCAGCAAGAGCAGCATCATTCCTTCCGGCCATCTCGATAGTTCTACATAACAACAAGAATTAGAACAACAAAGACAGTTTAAACCTGTCACACTACTCTACATGGCTCGACACGACTCTTCTAATGGTCTGACAGACCGACCTGCTCTGATACCAATTGTAACACCCCGTTCCCGAAATAACGTAATAATAATATTACTGAAAATCATAATCAGAGTTATTCAACAAAACAACGGAGTATCACGTTACTTTTTCAAATTTATTTAAATAGAATATAAAAAACTATTTAAAACCATCATACAAATCATCATATTAAAATTCTGCAGCGGAAAGTCTTTATATAAAATTCATATTCAGCAACTACATCATAATCTTGGCACAAAGGCCATTAACATCGTAAAATTATCCAACGAATTAATCACAACAACATCTTCTTCAAATAAATGATACATAAAGGAATACAAGAAAGATAACGTTTTCCCCATCCCTACTATGTATCAGAGCCCTAGACGCAAGAGCCAACATCACTAGTCTTCACTACCTGCACTTGCCCACAAGGCGGCAATTCCAGCAGAAGGGGTGAGTTCACAAATCAAAAGTAAATATACAGATATATGAATCATCAAAGTAAATTGAACAACAACAACAAACAGCAACATTATCAACATCATCTCAGCTTTATAATTTAAATTCATCTTTGATTAATATCAGCAACAATAACAACAACACTTGTGGCGACATCTCACCAACAACAATCCCAAAAGGACAACTCACTCCTACTACTAATGCAAGACTCCATCAACATCTAATGCATTATGCATGTGGTACCAACTACGCGCGTTGAATGCTAAACATTCCAGGGCAATAAGCCCCCAACAATTTGGATGGTTAAAGCATCCCAGGGCAATAAGCCCCCAACAGGTGAACGATAAAGCGTTCCAGGGCAATAAGCCCCCAACAGGTGAATGATAAACATTCCAGGGCAATAAGCCCCCAACAGGTGAATGATAAACATTCCAGGGCAATAAGCCCCCAACAAATGCATATGAGTATGAAGACTCTCTATGGTGTATATCTGCATACAACCCAACATCTTAATGGAGCATATCAACATGCAACCAACAACAACAACAACTTAGGATACCCTCCCCAACTGGACAAGACCACTCAACATCAACAAGGCAACTCAATTAACAAAGTATCATTATTTGCACATCAACGTACATAACTTCATCTTAATCAACATCATAATATAGTTTTTATCATCTAAACAATTCTTAATAAATCCAATAAACATCCTAGAAAGCTTAGGTTTGGGTTTAGGACACCTTGGAAAAATCACATTTTGGGTCGCACAGGACCTATCTCGCTTAAGCGAGCAGAATCTCGCTTGAGCGAGTCAAATGACGAAAGTTGGGTTTTAGTTCGCTTGCAGCTCGCTCTTGGTTCGCTTAAGCGAACAGGCTAAATACACTATCCTGGGCGTATCTCGCTTAAGCGACGGAAATCTCGCTTAAGCGACGCAAATGACGAAGGTTAACATTTGCTCGCTTGGGGTTCGCTCGTGGCTCGCTTAAGCGAGCGGCTAAAAATTCAGACTGGGCGTAGCGAAGTGTCGCTCGCTTGAGCGAAGGGCATCTCGCTTAAGCGAGTGTTCATCTGGGCAGAAAATAACCTACGATTTCTAACTCCATTTTCATCCAAAAATCCCATTTTTAATCCCCTAATCACCCAAAATGGTTTAGAAACAATGTTTATGGGTTTAAGGCACAACAAGACATCAGAACATATCATAGCAACATCATTAACAGCACAATTCATCAAGAATGAGCAATTCAACATATTCATAAACCTAGTTCCAAAACTACCAATTTTCAATCCAAATTCATGAAATCATACACATATATATTAACAATTGAATCATAAACCCACCCTTACCTGATTAGATGAATTAAACAAAAGCTACAGCAACCCTAGCAATCTCCCTTTGGTTCTTGGCTCTACTCTTCTCTCTTCCCAAAAGTCTGTTTTCTTTTTACTGGTACGTACAAAATGTTTGTCTGACTCTCTATTTCCTTACCAACCAAAACATAACCCTTTTCTTTCCCTTAACTCCCTCTTAATTCTCCTAATTAAAATGTAACCCCCACTACCTTAATTCCAATAATATCAATTAAATCCCTTTAATCTAAATATTACTATTTCTTCTATTTTCACTTAAATAATAAAATCATTACTAATTCTCATATAATAAAATATAATTAAATAGCAATTACCAATAATTCACATAAATCAACATAAATAATTCTAAAGCACATAAAACACACAAAAATCAACTAAAATAAATATATAACAACTTAGGGCGTTACAGTCACCCCCAGTCTGTTTGGTCAAAAGGTGTCTCTCCATTCTAAACCAATACAATAATACACCACCATTTTCCCCAGTGAAACTACACTATCCCCTAGCGGAGTCGGATCCCTTTCTCAATGAATACAAGTATCCCATTGTGGTTTCTCGTCCCAGTCAATGTGTCTTCGTCGTCCTGCATTCATAATTGCATCACAAACATTCATAGCATCTTAGGTCTAAAATGGTGTACTTTGTATTTAAGTCTCTTCGACCAGTCGAATCAAAGATTTCATCTACAAATCTCCAGACGAAGAAACTAAAATAGGGGCATCTGTCATACCCCAATTTTTGACCTAAGACACCACTGACACGTGTCGTCTGGTCCTGAATAGTCTCCGACTTTTCGAACGAAATTTCGGCAGAGAGGTATTTTAAAATACCTCATTTTTTTGTTCCAATTCGGACCCTCTTCTCACTTTTTATTTTTTTTTTATTATTATTATTTGTCTTTTTATTTTTATCCCTAGTTTTTATTATTTCTATCTTTTAATTTTACCTTTTATTGTTATTTATTTTATTTTATGTTCACTTTTATTTTAAGGTCACTTTGTTTTTATTTTAATTAGTCAAGTGTCTAATAAGTCCAAAAAAATGTCTAAAAAATAGTGTGAAGGTCCTTTTGGTTCACCCCACTTTTTGTGGCCATGTCTCAGAGTCAATTTCAGTTTCTTTCCGATTCCATTTTGTTCACTAGTACAAGCATTCAAGCTGCATAATAACCATTCAATCCCCATTAATTTTGGCTTTAACCAATTTCCATTTCGGAGATGAAATTTGGCTTTAAGAAAGGGGGACGAATTCAACAGCAGGGGACAAAAATTAGACAGTAGAAACCTGCAAGAAAAAAACTCAAAGAACCAATAACAGAGACCAATTTCACGTATCAAAAACATCAAAGAAACCAAACCAGCAAGAAACATTCATGATCCACAACCAAAACCTGTCACCACAAAAATCAACAACCTTCAATCTCAAACCTCACGAATCCAACCAAAACAACAATGAACCTATAACCCCTCAATAAATCCAAACAACACTGAAATCTTCAAACCCCTCAATCCAAATCCAACCCAACAATGAACCTGTAACCCAACAAAAACCCAAAATCACAACCCTAATCCAAAAACGAATCCAGATCCGAACCGCAAAGCTTGAAAGGGTAAAATATAGTTTTTTATTTTAGTTTGAGGTCTGTTTTGTTTTTTAAAGAAAAAACAAAGAGGAAAGAAAAAGAAAGAAACAAAAAAAGAGAAAGAAAAGGGAGGATCGTAAAAAAAAAAAAAAAGAAATAAGAGAGAAGAAGTGAAAGATCGGCGAGGAGCGTAAGGGTGCATGGTCTTACCATATAGAAAACATCATCAAAATTCATCATATAGGAAACATCATCGCATCATCAAGTTCATCATGTTAAACAACAAATTCATTAATAATTATTTCATCAAGACTCTTCTTCAACAACTCAACATCTTAGACAACTTAGACAACTCGACACGACTATGCAACTTCTTAACATCTTGACATCTTAACAACTTATATGCATGTGGTACCATCCAGGGCATAAGCCCCCATCGCTAAAGGTCAAATAGGACCTGTCAAGCATCAAGCCCCCATCGCTAATGTAACACCCCGTTTCCCAAAAGGATATATTAATATCCAAACATCAGAGTTAATCAACAAGCAACGGAGTATTACATGCACATCTCAAAAATAATTTATTTAAATAGAAACATAAAACTATTTAAATAATCCTCCAAAATAACATCTTTATAAAATAATCTGCAGCGGAATAATCATTACAAAATCATCTTAAAAATTCTTATACATCAACATATCTGGCACAAAGGCCTCACCAAGTAAAATATTCTCCAACATATATCAAATATTTATCCAACAAATCTCCAACATAAAATGATACATAAAGGAATGAAATTGGAAAACATAAATCCCATCCCGTTACGTATCAGAGCCTACGACACAATGAGCCGACTCCTATCTATCCATCGCTACCTGCACTTGCCCACAAGGCGGCAATTCCAGCAGAAGGGGTGAGTTCACAAAACAAAAGCAATATATATATATATATAATTCATAAAGTTGTATTGAAAAACAACAACAACGAGAATATTCATCATCACCATAATCATCAGCAATCTTCATTAACAATTCAACAAATAATATTTAGATTCACCTTAAATAACAACACCGACAACAACACCACTTGTGGTGACACCTCACCAACAACAACTCACACCTTAAACTTCTAATGCAAGACTCCATCAACGACTAATGCATTATGCAAATGTGGTACCAACTACGCGCGTTGAGTGCTAAACACTCCGGGGCATAAGCCCCCACCAGATTGGATGGTTAAAGCATCCCAGGGCATAAGCCCTCACCAAAGTGAATGACTAGCATTCCAGGGCATGAGCCCTCACCAGTTGAATGTATAAACATTCCGGGGCATGAGCCCCCACCAATGCAAATGGGTTATGAGACTCAAGGAGTATATCTACATACAACCATTACGACAAAATAGTGGTGCATTTTCACCATGCAACCAACGACAACACCAACTAGGACACCTCCCCAACTAGACTCAACCACACCACAACACCATGAACAATTGCAAACTTAGCATAGTATAGTTCATTTCATATAAGATTCATCCATATATGCATCATAAACAGCTCCAAGCTACAATTTTATCACTCCAAAAATTCTCTAAAAATCCAATAATCAACCTAGGAAGCTTAGGTTTGGGTTTAGAACACCTTAGAAAAATCACATTTTGGGTCGCACAGGACCCAGCTCGCTGAAGCGAGCAGCATCTCGCTTGAGCGAGTCAAATGACGAAGGTTAGAGTTTTGCTCGCTTACAGCTCGCTCCTGGTTCGCTTAAGCGAACAGGTCATTTTCCAAATTCTGGGCAAAATTCGCGTTGCTCGCTTAAGCGACGGACAACTCGCTTAAGCGACCAAAAAGACGTAGCTTCAGGTCTTGCACGCTTGGAGTTCGCTTGGCGCACGCTTGAGCGAACGGGTGCGAAACAGTTCTGGGCAAGGGAAAGTGCCGCTCGCTTAAGCGACGGCTAGCTCGCTTAAGCGAGGGTTCATCTGGGCAGAATTGTAACCTACGATTTCTAACCCTTTTACATCCAAAAATCCCATTTTTGATTCCCCAATCACCCAAAATGATTTTAGATTAAAGTTATGGGTTCACTACTTAATCCAGGCACCAAAACAACTCATATAACATCAATAACAACATAATTCAACAACTTTAGGCATTTTACATATTCAAGAAAACCTAAAAAACAGAACAACCAATTTCAATCCAAATTCATGAAAATATACATGTATATATTGGCAATTGAATCATATTCCCACCCTTACCTTAATTCAGCAAAATCTACAGCAATTCCTAGCAATTCCCCTTGGCTCTTGGCTCTTCTCACTTCCTCCAAAAAAGTCTACTTTTCTTTTCTTACTGATACGTACAATTGCTTGTCTGACTCTTTCTTTCCTACTCTTACCAACCAAAGGGTAACTCCTTTTTACTCTTTACTCTCCCCCACTAAATTCTATTAATTTCTCCTTAATCCCTTCTCAATTCTAATAATTTCAATTAAATCCTTCTTTTTCTAAAATAAATATTATTTCTCCTATTTTCATAAAACACTACCAATAATTATAATAAATAATAACACACCAAATATTTCATATATCATTCATAAATTCAAGTAAAACACACCAAGCACACCGAAATCAATTAAAAATCACCACAAATCATAAAATAGAATTTAGAGTGTTACAACTCTCCCCAACTTAGAAAATTTCGTCCTCGAAATATTACCTTAAGCGACAAACAACTCAGGATAGGACTCTTGCATCTTGTTCTAAAATTCCCAAGTCAAACTCTCACCGGTTACACCGCCCCAAACAACTCTTACTAGAGGTATCTCCTTGCCTCTCAACTGCTTCACCTTGCGATCGTCAATCCTCAAAGGCGAAGTCTCAACAGTAAGATTATCTCTAACTTGCACATCATCTCTAGGAATAACATGCGAAGGATCAGCTACATACTTCCTCAACTGCGACACATGAAACACATCATGCAAGTTTGATAGATGGGGTGGCAATCCAATCCGATACGCCACGGTTCCAATTCTCTCGGAAATCTGATAAGGACCAATGAACTTTGGAGTCAACTTCTTCGACTTCAATGCACGTCCTACACCCGTCATCGGAGTAACCCTCAAAAACACATGCTCACCCTCCTGAAACTCAAGGGCTTTCCTCCTTTTATCATGATAACTCTTCTGACGATCTTGCGATGCTTTCATCTTTTCTCTTATCATCTTGACCTTTTTTGTAGTCTGCTGCACTAACTCAGGTCCTAACACAATACTTTCACCCGACTCAAACCAACATAGAGGAGTTCTACACCTTCGACCATACAAAGCTTCGAACGGTGCCATACCAATGCTCGAATGGTAACTATTGTTGTAAGTAAACTCTATCAAAGACAAGTGGCTGTCCCAAGCTCCACCCTGCTCGAGTACACACACCCTCAACAAATCTTCTAAAGATTGGATAGTCCTCTCCGACTGACCATCTGTCTGCGGATGATAAGCCGAACTCAGCCTCAATCTCGAACCCAATGCATCTTGCAAACTTTTCCAAAACCTTGATGTAAACCTCGGATCTCTATCCGACACAATGCTAGATGGAACCCCATGCAACTTCACAATGTCACGGATATAAATCTCCGCCAACTGAGCTACCGGATAAGTAATATTAATCGGAATAAAGTGTGCCGACTTAGTCAATCTATCAACAACAACCCAAATGGCATCATGCCCTCTTGGAGTATTCGGCAAACTCGTCACAAAGTCCATTGAAATGCTATCCCATTTCCACTCAGGTACATCTAACGGAACCAACAACCCTGCAGGCTTCTGATGTTCAACTTTAGACTTCTGGCAAGTCAAACACGCATACACAAACTGAGCAACATCTCTTTTCAAATCGGACCACCAAAATAATTTCTTCAAGTCATGATACATTTTAGTAGCTCCAGGATGAATACTCAAACTACTCTTATGACTTTCTTCTAAGATCAACTTTTTCAAACCTTCATCATCAGGAATACAAATTCTTCCTCTAAACCTCAACACACCTTGGTCATCGACCTTGAAGTCACCATCTGCATTCTGATCACTGGCAGTCATCAAATCAACAAACTTAACATCAATCTTCTGGGCCTCCTTGATACTACTCAAGAAATCACTATTAATCTTTAACATTCCCAACCGTACACTTTGAGGCGATCTTTCACAAACAAGACTCAAATCTCTGAACTGTTCAAGTAACTCGAACTCTTTCACCATCAAAGCAGACATATGCAACGTCTTTCTGCTCAACGCATCAGCCACAATATTAGCTTTTCCAGGATGGTAATTTAAGCCAAAATCGTAATCCTTAAGTAACTCAAGCCACCTCCTCTGCCTCATGTTCAACTCCTTCTGATCAAACAGGTACTTTAAACTTTTATGATCACTAAACACTTCAAATCTGGAACCATACAAATAGTGCCTCCAAATTTTCAACACAAACACCACAGCTGCTAACTCTAGATCATGCGTAGGATAATTCTTCTCATGCACTCTCAGCTGCCTAGAGGCATACGCGACCACCTTGCCATCTTGCATCAAAACACCACCTAATCCCAGCTTAGATGCATCACAATACACAACAAAAGGTTCTTCTGGCTTTGGCAAAATTAAAATAGGAGCAGTTGTCAATCTTTGCTTCAACTCATTGAAACTACCCTCACATTGAGCATCCCACACAAATGCTTTACCTTTACGGGTCAGTTGCGTCAAAGGAAGTGCTAACTTCGAAAATCCTTCAATGAACCTGCGATAATAACCAGCCAAACCAAGAAAGCTTTTCACCTCCGTAACTGACTTTGGTGTCTCCCACTGCGACACAGCATCAACCTTCGAAGGATCTACAGCAATACCATTACCAGAAATAATGTGGCCAAGAAAACTTACTTCATTCAGCCAGAACTCGCACTTGGATAACTTGGCATACAATTTCTTCTCTTTCAGCACTTGCAATACAATCCTCAAATGCTCTGCATGCTCAGCTTCAGTCTTAGAATAGATCAATATATCATCAATAAAAACCACAACAAATTGATCCAGATATTCATGAAAAATTCGGTTCATATATTCCATAAACACACCAGGTGCATTCGTCACTCCGAAAGGCATCACCTTATATTCATAATGACCATACCGCGTCCTAAACGCCGTCTTTTGCATATCTTCATCCTTCACCTTTATCTGATGGTAACCCGATCTCAAGTCAATTTTGCTGAACACACGGGCACCCACTAGTTGATCCATCAAGTCATCAATCCTCGGTAGTGGATACCTATTCTTAATCGTCACTTTATTCAGCTGACGGTAATCGATACACAACCGCATGCTACCATCCTTCTTCTTTACCAACAACACCGGCGCTCCCCATGGTGAAACACTCTGTCTCACAAACTTCTTGTCAAGCAAGTCTTCTAATTGTTTCTTTAACTCAGCTAACTCCGAAGCTGACATACGGTAAGGAGCCATCGACACAGGCTTCGTACCCGGCACCAGGTCTATCGAAAATTCAACCTCCCTCTCTGGTGGCACATCTGGAATCTCATCAGGGAAAACTTCAGGAAATTCCTTCACAACAGGCAGCCCATCAATCACAGCTTGGTTCTCCACCGACAAGAATGCCAACAAAGAAAACATCAACACACCATCTTGTTCTAATCGCTTCATATCTTTAGTGGATAAGAATTCTGTTCCACTCTCTTCCTCAGCAGAAGAAAACTGCACCGTCTTCGTAAAACAATTGATCAGGACATGATTGTACTCTAACCAAATCATCCCCAATATTACATCCATTCCCACTAAACGGCAAACACACAAGATCCACCTCAAAATCTCTACCAAAAACAGACAAGGGACAACTTAAACAGACAAGGGAAGTAGTCACTGAACCCTTAGCTGGAGTTTCAACAACCATTTTCCCATTCATATCAGACATATACAGACCCAATCTTTTAGCACAATCAATAGCAATGAAACAATGGGTTGCACCAGTATCTATAATAGCAATTAAGGGAGTACTATTAAAGAAACAAGTACCTCTGATAAGTCGATCCTCCTGATCAGTCTGAGTACCGGTCAATGCAAACACTCTCCCACTGGCTTGCGTCTTCTTAGGCTTAGTACACTGAGTGCTAAGATGACCCTCCTCATCACAATTGTAACAAACAATGTCTCCACGCTTGCATTCAGTAACAGTGTGGCCTTTCTTACCACATCGGAAGCACTTCTTCTCATCACGGTTGCAGGCATTACTCTTGTGGCCCTTAACACCACACTTATAACAAACCACCTCAGCAGGAGCATCTCTACGTGCTGGCCTCCTCTCATCATGCATTCTTTGCTTACCTTTATCAGCTGGGGCACTATAAGGCTTTGGGCGACTCTGCTGCCCCTTACCCTTATGGTCATTCATCACTTTATAGTGAGCTTTAGTGTCTTCTTCATAAATACGGCAACTGCTCACCAACTCAGAGAAGTCTCTGATCTTCTGATACCCAATGGCCCGCTTGATATCAGCTCGCAGACCATTCTCAAACTTGATACACTTGGAGAACTCAGCAGTCTCCGCAGCATAGTGGGGATAAAACTTTGCAAGCTCCACGAACTTAGCAGCATACTCCGTAATAGACATGTCTCCTTGCTTCAGCTCAAGGAATTCAATCTCTTTTCTACCACGGACATCCTCCGGGAAATACCTCCTCAAGAACTCCCGCCTAAACACTGCCCATATAATCACAGCACCTTCATTCTCTAACACCGGTTGAACACTCACCCACCAATCGTCAGCTTCCTCGGCCAACATATGGGTGCCAAACCGCACCATCTGAGCATCCGTACACTGCATCACCCGGAATATTCTTTCAACCTCTTTCAACCAGGTCTGTGCTCCATCAGGATTATACCTTCCCTTGAAGGTTGGTGGATGATTCCTCAAGAAGGTCTCAAGCATCCTTACACCTTCACCAGCCCCACCAGCACCTTGCTGTTGTCCAACAACTTGAGCCATTGCTTGCAGAGCAGCAGCAAGAGCAGCATCATTCCTTCCAGACATCTTGATAGTTCTACATAACAACAAGAATTAGAACAACAAAGACAGTTTAAAACCTGTCACACTACACTATTGGCTCGACACGACTCTCCTAATGGCCGGACGGACCAACTTGCTCTGATACCAATTGTAACACCCCGTTTCCCAAAAGGATATATTAATATCCAAACATCAGAGTTAATCAACAAGCAACGGAGTATTACATGCACATCTCAAAAATAATTTATTTAAATAGAAACATAAAACTATTTAAATAATCCTCCAAAATAACATCTTTATAAAATAATCTGCAGCGGAATAATCATTACAAAATCATCTTAAAAATTCTTATACATCAACATATCTGGCACAAAGGCCTCACCAAGTAAAATATTCTCCAACATATATCAAATATTTATTCAACAAATCTCCAACATAAAATGATACATAAAGGAATGAAATTGTAAAACATAAATCCCATCCAGTTACGTATCAGAGCCTACGACACAATGAGCCGACTCCTATCTATCCATCGCTACCTGCACTTGCCCACAAGGCGGCAATTCCAGCAGAAGGGGTGAGTTCACAAAACAAAAGCAATATATATATATAATTCATAAAGTTGTATTGAAAAACAACAACAACGAGAATATTCATCATCACCATAATCATCAGCAATCTTCATTAACAATTCAACAAATAATATTTAGATTCACCTTAAATAACAACACCGACAACAACACCACTTGTGGTGACACCTCACCAACAACAACTCACACCTTAAACTTCTAATGCAAGACTCCATCAACGACTAATGCATTATGCAAATGTGGTACCAACTACGCGCGTTGAGTGCTAAACACTCCGGGGCATAAGCCCCCACCAGATTGGATGGTTAAAGCATCCCAGGGCATAAGCCCTCACCAAAGTAAATGACTAGCAATCCAGGGCATGAGCCCTCACCAGTTGAATGTATAAACATTCCGGGGCATGAGCCCCCACCAATGCAAATGGGTTATGAGACTCAAGGAGTATATCTACATACAACCATTACGACAAAATAGTGGTGCATTTTCACCATGCAACCAACGACAACACCAACTAGGACACCTCCCCAACTAGACTCAACCACACCACAACACCATGAACAATTGCAAACTTAGCATAGTATAGTTCATTTCATATAAGATTCATCCATATATGCATCATAAACAGCTCCAAGCTACAATTTTATCACTCCAAAAATTCTCTAAAAATCCAATAATCAACCTAGGAAGCTTAGGTTTGGGTTTAGAACACCTTAGAAAAATCACATTTTGGGTCGCACAGGACCCAGCTCGCTGAAGCGAGCAGCATCTCGCTTGAGCGAGTCAAATGACGAAGGTTAGAGTTTTGCTCGCTTACAGCTCGCTCCTGGTTCGCTTAAGCGAACAGGTCATTTTCCAAATTTTGGGCAAAATTCGCGTTGCTCGCTTAAGCGACGGACAACTCGCTTAAGCGACCAAAAAGACGTAGCTTCAGGTCTTGCACGCTTGGAGTTCGCTTGGCGCACGCTTGAGCGAACGGGTGCGAAACAGTTCTGGGCAAGGGAAAGTGCCGCTCGCTTAAGCGACGGCTAGCTCGCTTAAGCGAGGGTTCATCTGGGCAGAATTGTAACCTACGATTTCTAACCCTTTTTCATCCAAAAATCCCATTTTTGATTCCCCAATCACCCAAAATGATTTTAGATTAAAGTTATGGGTTCACTACTTAATCCAGGCACCAAAACAACTCATATAACATCAATAACAACATAATTCAACAACTTTAGGCATTTTACATATTCAAGAAAACCTAAAAAACAGAACAACCAATTTCAATCCAAATTCATGAAAATATACATGTATATATTGGCAATTGAATCATATTCCCACCCTTACCTTAATTCAGCAAAATCTACAGCAATTCCTAGCAATTCCCCTTGGCTCTTGGCTCTTCTCACTTCCTCCAAAAAAGTCTACTTTTCTTTTCTTACTGATACGTACAATTGCTTGTCTGACTCTTTCTTTCCTACTCTTACCAACCAAAGGGTAACTCCTTTTTACTCTTTACTCTCCCCCACTAAATTCTATTAATTTCTCCTTAATCCCTTCTCAATTCTAATAATTTCAATTAAATCCTTCTTTTTCTAAAATAAATATTATTTCTCCTATTTTCATAAAACACTACCAATAATTATAATAAATAATAACACACCAAATATTTCATATATCATTCATAAATTCAAGTAAAACACACCAAGCACACCAAAATCAATTAAAAATCACCACAAATCATAAAATAGAATTTAGAGTGTTACAGCTAAGGTCGTAAAAGGACCTGTCAGGCATTAAGCCCCCATCGCTGACTATGCTATGCAACAACACGACTCAATGCAACGACACGACTCAAATGCAACGACACGACTCAAATGCAACAATCTTCAAATATCACATCTTTATATAACACATCTTTTAAATAACACATCTTCAAATATCACATTATTTTCACATCGTTAAATAACACATCAATTTCACATAATCACATAATCATATCAAAACTCAAATCATAATCAAAGCCAAACAAAACAGCACATGAATCCAATTTAAACAACTTCATCGACAAATATAATCATTAAATTCTCTCATAACCCTAATTCTCAAAAACTCTCAAAACTACACCTAATCATGCTAATTGCAATTTCAGAAATCATATACTTAATTTTAATGAGAGTTAGTCTCACCCTTACCTTAATTCAGATGAACAAAGCTTACGGAAGAAAACAAAAGTGATGAAAACACCCAAATATACTGCTGCAGTGCGCGACAGTTTTCTCTTAACTCCGACCTTGTTTCGACGATCCGAACGGTGAAAAGGTAGACCCAGGTGTTGTGAACCTTGTGTCCAACATTCGTCACGATCCAACGGTTAACGAGTGAGAAATCGCTGTTTTACTGAGGCAGATTTCAGAAAAACGAGAATTGCTTTCTCTCTTCTTTTTGGTGGCTACTTTTCTCACAAAAAACTGTTTTTACCTTCAAACTATTCTAACCTAGCTTCTCCTATTTATATATCTCTTCTCCTCTATCTTATTTACTCTTATCACCAAAAACTACTCTCTTCCCTAATATCTTAATAATAATAATAATACACCAAATAACAAATATATTTCTATACTAGATAACATATATATATCCACACAAAATAACATATATATTTCTACATAAAATAACAAATATATTTTCAAACCAAATATCAAATATATTTCTATAACAAATATATCTCTACATAACAAACATATTTCTATAACAAATATATCTCTACATAACAAACCTATTTCTATAACAAATATATCTTTACACCACATAACAAATATTAGCATATTTCATCAAAATATATATTATAAATCAAATAATAATACACTAAAAATACAATGAATTAATAAAATATTAAATATTAAAAGTAGGGCGTTACAGATGGCGTATTTATCGGTGGAGAATCAAGCTGTCATTGATAGGTTGCCGGTTGTGAATGAATTCCCAAAAGTATTTCCTGATGAGATTCCTGATATGCCACCAGAAAGGGAGGTTGAATTTTCAATTGACCTTGTTCCAGGAACGAAGCCGGTATCGATGGAACCTTATCGTATGTCGGCATCCGAGTTAGCTGAGTTGAAGAAATAGTTGGAGGAATTGCTCGATAAGAAATTTGTAAGACCAAGTGTTTCACCATGGGGAGCACCAGTGTTGTTGGTTAAGAAGAAAGATGGTAGCATGAGATTGTGTATTGATTACCAGCAGTTGAATAAAGTGTGACGATAAAGAGCAGATATCCGCTTCTGAGAATTGACGATTTGATGGATCAGCTAGTGGGTGCTCGTGTATTTAGTAAAATCGATTTGAGGTCAGGTTACCGTCAGATTAAGGTGAAAGATGAAGATATGCAAAAGACGGCCTTTAGGACATGATATGGACACTACGAATATAAAGTGAGGTCTTTCGGTGTTACTAATGCACCAGGTGTGTTTATGGAATACATGAATAGAATTTTCCATGCCTATTTGGATCAGTTTGTGGTTGTGTTCATTGATGATATCTTAATTTATTCTATGAATGAAGAAGAGCATGCAGAGCATTTGAAGATTGTGTTACGGGTGTTGAAAGAAAAGAAGTCGTATGCCAAGTTCTCCAAATGTGAGTTCTGGTTAAGTGAAGTAAGTTTTCTTGGCCATATTATTTCTGGTAATGGTATTGTTGTAGATCCATCGAAAGTTGATGTTGTATTGCAATGGGAGACTCTGAAGTCAGTCACAGAGATTAGAAGTTTTCTGGGTTTGGCTGGTTATTACCGCAGATTTATTGAAGGATTTTCGAAGTTGGCACTTTCATTGACTCAGCTGACCTGTAAAGGTAAAGCTTTTGTGTGGGATACTCAGTGTGAGAATAGTTTCAATGAGTTGAAGCAACGGTTGACGACAGCTCCAATTTTGATTTTACCGAAGCCAGATGAACCTTTTGTGGTATATTGCGATGTGTCCAAGTTGGGCTTAGGAGGTGTACTTATGCAAGATGGCAAGGTAGTGGCTTATGCTTCGAGGCAGTTGGGAATTCATGAACGGAATTATCCTACGCATGATTTAGAGTTGGCGGTTGTGGTTTTTGTGTTGAAGATCTGGAGACATTATTTGTACGGCTCTAGATTTGAGGTGTTTAGCGATCATAAGAGTTTGAAATATTTATTTGATAAAAAGGAATTGAATATGAGGCAGAGAAGGTGGCTTGAGTTGTTGAAAGATTATGATTTTAGTTTGAATTACCACCTTGGTAAAGCTAATGTGGTTGCAGATGCTTTAAGCAGGAAGACGTTACACATGTCCGCCATGATGGTAAAGGAGTTTGAGTTGCTTGAACAGTTAGAGACTTGAGCCTAGTTTGTGAGTTGTCACCTCAGAGTGTGCAGTTGGGTATGCTGAAGATCAATAGTGATTTCTTGAACCGTATCAAGGAAGCGCAGAAAGTTGATGTTAAGTTTGTTGATTTAATGGTTGCTAGTGATCAAACAGCAGATGGTGACTTTAAGGTTGATGATCAAGGTGTGTTGATGGTTCAGAGGAAGGATTTGTATTCCTGATGATGATGAGTTAAAAAAGTTGATTTTGGAAGAAAGTCATAGAAGTAGCTTAAGTATTCATCCGGGAGCTACAAAGATGTATCATGACTCGAAGAAATTGTTTTGGTGCTCCGGGTTGAAGCGTGATGTTGCACAATTTGTTTATGCATGTTTAACTTGTCAGAAGTCTAAGGTTGAACATCATAAGCCTGCAGGGTTGTTGACAACATTAGATGTACCTGAATGGAAATGGGATAGCATCTCCATGGATTTTGTGACTAGTTTACCAAACACTCCGAGAGGGCATGATGCCATATGGGTTGTTGTTGATAGGTTGACGAAGTCGGAACATTTCATTCCGATTAATATCACCTTTCCTGTAGCCCAGTTGGCAGAAATTTATATTCGGGGTATTGTGAAGTTGCATGGAGTTCCATCAAGCATTGTGTCGGACAGAGATCCGAGGTTCACTTCAAGGTTTTGGAAGAGTTTGCAAGAGGCCTTGGGTTCAAAGTTGAGGTTGGGTTCGGCTTATCATCCACAAACAGATGGTCAGTCGGAGAGAACGATTCAGTCATTAGAAGATTTGCTGATAGTGTGTGTACTTGGGCAAGGTGGAGCTTGGGATAGTCATCTACCATTGATAGAGTTTAGTTACCATTCGAGTATTGGTATGGCACCGTTCGAAGCTTTGTATGGTCGGAGGTGCATAACTCCTTTGTGTTGGTTTGAGTCGGGAGAAAGTGTAGTGTTGGGACCAGAGTTAGTTCATCAGACTACAGAGAAGGTCAAGATGATAAGAGAAATGATGAAAGCGTCGCAGAGTCGACAGAAGAGTTACCATGACAAGCGTAGAAAGGACCTTGAGTTCCAAGAGGGGGACCATGTGTAACACCCCGTTTTCCCAACATAAAAATTTCGTAAATTAAATCAGAGTTTTCACATAAACGGAGTATCACTTTCTTAAAACATCTCAAAGGAAATGAATAACAATTCATTCATCATAAAAATAGTTATTAAACTTCTCAAAACATTGCAGCGGAATCTTAAAAGTCTTGGCACGCAGGCCTCTTCATAACATTTCAAAAGTTCATCTAAAATTAGTCTTTAAAAAATTATAATTGACATGCAAGGAACAGAAAAGCATTTGACAAGATTCCCCATCCCGTTACATATCAGAGCACCTAGGACACAGTGAGGAATGCCTCACACGACTGCACCTAATCTTGGTTACCTGCACTTGCCCACAAGGCGGCAATTCCAGCAGAAGGGGTGAGATTCACAAACAATATAATAAACAGATAATTCAACAATTAAGTTTAACAACAATTAACATATAAGCACGTCTCAAATATTTATCTCATAACATCTTAAGCAACATCAAGAATATCATCACTAAACATCTTAAACATCATCAAAGAATCGTCATCACAAAACATCTTAGACATCATCAAAGAACTTCATCACAAAACATCTTAAACAACTCGACTCGACAATGCAACTCGACTATACAACTCTAACATCTTAAACATCTTAGACATCTTATATGCATGTGGTACCAATCCAGGGCATAAGCCCTCGTCGCTTTGAGCATAAATATACTCCTAGGGCATAAGCCCTCGTCGCTAGTGAGCAAAAGCTCCAGGGCATAAGCTCTCGTCGCTGGTGAGTAAAAACTCCAGGGCATAAGCCCTCATCTCTGAATGAGTATGCATGAGACTCAATCACTTACGTCTTAGGCATCACGACACTTCTCATATGACTCCAACAAATTGGACAACATCTCACATCATAGACCGACTCATGCAGCTTTAATTAAATAATAACAGCAACATGGCAGCAAATCATCAATCATATAACAACATCAAAAATTCATCATTTAGGCATCACATATATTACAATATAGTTCACATAATGCACATATGATTCATAATCATTATCAACAACATCAAATCATCACATTAACTTTACAAGTATAGCACATTATGCACTCATCATTCATAATTCATAAGCAATAACATTCTTCAAAAGTAATCAAGTCTGATTAAATAAGACATAAGCCAAATACTCATAAAACACCTCAAATAAATCCCTAATACCTAAGTTTGAAGTTTGGATATCAACCCTAAGTCTTTGGACTAACTTGGGATTAGTTATGCTAAGTTTTCTTAAAGTTTTCTCAAGACCTACTTGGACTATTTTCATCATAACTCAAAATCTACAAATAATTTTCTAGTCACTCCGGAGCCATTAGAAAGCTAACTCAATTACCTACAACTTTCGTGTTTACAGCAAGACCCATTTCGGAACAGAAATGTATGAAAAAGACACAAGAACGCGAAACAAAAAATGCTGTTTTTCCCAAGACCTACTTGGAGTGTTTTTATCATAACTGAAGATTCACAAAACATTTTTGAGTCACTCTGAAGCCATTTAAAATCTAACTCAATTATCTACAACTTTTGTGAAGATATCAAAAGCTAATTATGAACAGAAAAGTCCCAGTGTTTATTTTAGTTTTTCGGTTACAGAAAATCGAAAAGAGAACGAGCCTGTTGACCCCTTTGTAGTATTTTAATCATATCTATAGTTCTAAAATCTTAAATTGAGTCACTCCAAAGGCTAGTGAAAGCTAACATCTGCATCTACAACTTTCATGAAGACACCTAAACCCAGTTCGGAACTTAAACTTGTCAAACTGAGACAACAAGTAACGTGTTTTGCACAGCGACAACAAAATCGCAGTTCAGTTGCGGTTTCGCCTTGGAGAAACCTTTTCTACTCCGTTTTCGATCCAATACCCTCAAAACATGACCTTAAACATCACCCTATGATTATCCTATCATTAGAACATTAATTATTCATTAACCTACTAGATTATCCACTCTTTTTAAGACTAGAAACTCAATTCGAAACCTAAACTAGTTTTCATTAATTCTCACCTTTCAACTTCATCTTTTAATTCATTCACCTTAACCTAGTTCTTAATTCTCTCAAAAACTCATCCATCTCTTGTTAATCATAATTGAATTGAATTACAGTTTAATATAATGAAAGCTAGGCTCACCCTTACCTTAATTTGGTCTCCGGAATCAAGCTGCGTTCTTCTTAGGTTTTTCTTCTCTCCTTCGCGCCTCCTCTCTTTTTCTCTAGGTTTCTTCAAAAGTTATATCACGTACTAAATAATTCTAACCCTAATTCTCTTATTTATATTCTCTTACTCATCTTATCTTATTTCTACTCCTTCCCTCAAATTCTCTAAAATTATGTAACAACCCATATTTAATTAAATATATTATATTATAAATCAAATAAGATAATACTAAAAATACATAAAAGCACACATCATCAAAATATATATTATATTATATCATCATATCTTATTATTTCTAAAACAAATATATTTCTATAACAAATATATCTCTACATAACAAACATATTTCTATAACAAATAACACAATATATTTTTACACAAAATAACATATATATTTCTACACCAAATAACATATATATTATAATATAACATGCTACTAAAACACCAACATATAACACAAAAATAACACACATCACCATAAATCAAATAAATTATTTAAAAAGACTCTAAACTCAATCAAATAATTAAATAAATAAAATAGTTCAAAGCGGGCGTTACAACTCTACCCCCCTTAAGAGAATTTCGTCCTCGAAATTCAAAGCACAATAGAAAAATGAATTTAATTATTGCTTAAATATTCTTAAACAATATATAACAAAATAGTAACTTCAAACATTACACAAAAATCACATTAAAGTTAGTGAGTCAAACATAATCACATAATAATACATAACCATTAATTAGAAAAAAAAAGAAGAAGAAAAAAACACAACGACAATATTCAACTGTCACACGACACTACGCGACTCAACTACTTGGCCGGACGGACCAACCTGCTCTGATACCAATTGTAACACCCCGTTTTCCCAACATAAAAATTTCGTAAATTAAATCAGAGTTTTCACATAAACGGAGTATCACTTTCTTAAAACATCTCAAAGGAAATGAATAACAATTCATTCATCATAAAAATAGTTATTAAACTTCTCAAAACATTGCAGCGGAATCTTAAAAGTCTTGGCACGCAGGCCTCTTCATAACATTTCAAAAGTTCATCTAAAATTAGTCTTTATAAAATTATAATTGACATGCAAGGAACAGAAAAGCATTTGACAAGATTCCCCATCCCGTTACATATCAGAGCACCTAACACACAGTGAGGAATGCCTCACACGACTGCACCTAATCTTGGTTACCTGCACTTGCCCACAAGGCGGCAATTCCAGCAGAAGGGGTGAGATTCACAAACAATATAATAAACAGATAATTCAACAATTAAGTTTAACAACAATTAACATATAAGCACGTCTCAAATATTTATCTCATAACATCTTAAGCAACATCAAGAATATCATCACTAAACATCTTAAATATCATCAAAGAATCGTCATCACAAAACATCTTAGACATCATCAAAGAACTTCATCACAAAACATCTTAAACAACTCGACTCGACAATGCAACTCGACTATGCAACTCTAACATCTTAAACATCTTAGACATCTTATATGCATGTGGTACCAATCCAGGGCATAAGCCCTCATCGCTTTGAGCATAAATATACTCCTAGGGCATAAGCCCTCGTCGCTAGTGAGCAAAAGCTCCAGGCAATAAGCCCTCGTCGCTGGTGAGTAAAAACTCCAGGGCATAAGCCCTCATCTCTGAATGAGTATGCATGAGACTCAATCACTTACGTCTTAGACATCACGACACTTCTCATATGACTCCAACAAATTGGACAACATCTCACATCATAGACCGACTCATGCAGCTTTAATTAAATAATAACAGCAACATGGCAGCAAATCATCAATCATATAACAACATCAAAAATTCATCATTTAGGCATCACATATATTACAATATAGTTCACATAATGCACATATGATTCATAATCATTATCAACAACATCAAATCATCACATTAACTTTACAAGTATAGCACATTATGCACTCATCATTCATAATTCATAAGCAATAACATTCTTCAAAAGTAATCAAGTCTGATTAAATAAGACATAAGCCAAATACTCATAAAACACCTCAAATAAATCCCTAATACCTAAGTTTGAAGTTTGGATATCAACCCTAAGTCTTTGGACTAACTTGGGATTAGTTATGCTAAGTTTTCTTAAAGTTTTCTCAAGACCTACTTGGACTATTTTCATCATAACTCAAAATCTACAAATAATTTTCTAGTCACTCCGGAGCCATTAGAAAGCTAACTCAATTACCTACAACTTTCGTGTTTATAGCAAGACCCATTTCGGAACAGAAATGTATGAAAAAGACACAAGAACGCGAAACAAAGAATGCTGTTTTTCCCAAGACCTACTTGGAGTGTTTTTATCATAACTGAAGATTCACAAAACATTTTTGAGTCACTCTGAAGCCATTTAAAATCTAACTCAATTATCTACAACTTTTGTGAAGACATCAAAAGCTAATTATGAACAGAAAAGTCCCAGTGTTTATTTTAGTTTTTCGGTTACAGAAAATCGAAAAGAGAACGAGCCTGTTGACCCCTTTGTAGTATTTTAATCATATCTAGAGTTCTAAAATCTTAAATTGAGTCACTCCAAAGGCTAGTGAAAGCTAACATCTGCATCTACAACTTTCATGAAGACACCTAAACCCAGTTCGGAACTTAAACTTGTCAAACTGAGACAACAAGTAACGTGTTTTGCACAGTGACAACAAAATCGCAGTTCAGTTGCGGTTTCGCCTTGGAGAAACCTTTTCTACTCCGTTTTCGATCCAATACCCTCAAAACATGACCTTAAACATCACCCTATGATTATCCTATCATTAGAACATTAATTATTCATTAACCTACTAGATTATCCACTCTTTTTAAGACTAGAAACTCAATTCGAAACCTAAACTAGTTTTCATTAATTCTCACCTTTCAACTTCATCTTTTAATTCATTCACCTTAACCTAGTTCTTAATTCTCTCAAAAACTCATCCATCTCTTGTTAATCATAATTGAATTGAATTACAGTTTAATATAATGAAAGCTAGGCTCACCCTTACCTTAATTTGGTCTCCTGAATCAAGCTGCGTTCTTCTTAGGTTTTTCTTCTCTCCTTCGCGCCTCCTCTCTTTTTCTCTAGGTTTCTTCAAAAGTTATATCACGTACTAAATAATTCTAACCCTAATTCTCTTATTTATATTCTCTTACTCATCTTATCTTATTTCTACTCCTTCCCTCAAATTCTCTAAAATTATGTAACAACCCATATTTAATTAAATATATTATATTATAAATCAAATAAGATAATACTAAAAATACATAAAAGCACACATCATCAAAATATATATTATATTATATCATCATATCTTATTATTTCTAAAACAAATATATTTCTACACAAATAACAAATATATTTTCAAACCAAATAACGAATATATTTCTTTAACAAATATATCTCTACAAAACAAACATATTTCTATAACAAATAACACAATATATTTTTACACAAAATAACATATATATTTCTACACCAAATAACATATATATTATAATATAACATGCTACTAAAACACCAACATATAACACAAAAATAACACACATCACCATAAATCAAATAAATTATTTAAAAAGACTCTAAACTCAATCAAATAATTAAATAAATAAAATAGTTCAAAGCGGGCGTTACACCATGTGTTCTTGAGAGTCACTCCTATGACCGGTGTAGGTCGTGCGTTGAAGTCGAAGAAGTTAACTCCGAAGTTTATTGGTCCTTACCAGATATCTGAGAGGGTTGGAACAGTGGCATATAGAGTGGGTTTGCCACCACATCTTTCGAATTTGCATGATGTGTTTCATGTGTCGCAGCTTCGGAAGTATGTAGCGGATCCTTCGCATGTTATTCCAAGAGATGATGTGCAGGTTAGAGACAACCTTACAGTGGAGACTTTACCGTTGAGAATTGAAGATCGTAAGGTGAAGAAGTTGAGAGGCAAGGAAATACCTCTAGTGAAGATTGTTTGGAGTGGTGTAACTGGTGAAAATTTAACTTGGGAGCTGGAGAGTAAAATGCAAGAGTCGTATCCGTAGTTGTTTGCTTGAGGTAATATTTCGAGGACGAAATTCTTTAAGTTGGGGAGAGTTGTAACGCCCTAGTTTTTATTTAATTATTTTTGGTTGATTTTAAGCCTTTTATGTGATTTAAAATGATTTATGTGATTATTTGGCGTGTTGTATTTTATTATACAGTTATTTTTATTAATTATTAGAAATAAGAGATGTCATACCCTCATTTTGGACCTAAAAATACTCCTTCAAAATTCTTTTCTATCTCTGATACCTTTTCCAATTCACTGTGTATTACTCCGCAATTTTCTACCGCGCTTCAAACTGCGTATTTTTTCTGTCTTTAATTCTCTTGCATATAAAGCCATCCAAAGTGTTTTTCTTGCATTTACAAGTCATTTGAAAGTTTCTAAACCAATTGCATGTTTTCCTGCATTTTATTCCAAGTTTTTGCATAAAAAATCATACAAAAGGGTATTTTGGTCATTTCCTGCAGTGGAGCCCATTTTAGTCCCTACAATTTGTCTCTGAGTCTTTACAACTTGTCTGCACACATCATTAATCAAATTCTGTCTAAAAATCATGTCAGCATTGCATCTGAGTCAGTCTGAGTTGTTTTAGTCCTTAGGGGCATTTTGGTCTTTTCACATCCAAATTTTTTGAGAGAGTGGTATTTTAAAATACCTCATTTTGGTAGTTTGTTCGTTTTAAGTTCATTTTGTCGTTTTTAACTGTTTCACTTTACGTTGTTTGCAAAGTTACTTTTTTACCAATTTTATTTTACCTTTTTGCAAATAAGTCCAAATTCTTTTTTTTTTAATTGCAAATAAGTCCAAATTCTTTTTAACCACCAGTCAGTCCAAATTGTATTTTTTAATTGCAGATCAGTCCATCTTTTTTTTACTTTTTGCAGTTTAGTCCTTAAGTCTTTTTTGCAGAATTCAGTCCAAGTGCCACGCAGGCTAGTCCAAGTCCAGGTGTCGTAATCTCATTGGTTCAGAAGAACACATGGCAGCCTATAAAAGGCTGGCCACTGTACAAGTCAAAAAAGATCCCACACAAATCATGCCACCTCACAAACACATTCCAACTTTCTCTCTCCATTCAGTTAGATCAAATTCACAAGAAATTTAGAAAGCTCAAGAACAATTTCACCAACCCTTACTTTTTCCAGAACTGAATTCAAGCCAAATCCATGGAATTCATGGCAGCTCTCAGAGATTCAATGGTGAATCTTCATCATTGAGCCAATCCCTTCTGCAATTCAAGCATTGAATCCATCACGGAAAGCAACGAATCCAATGCGATCACAGAGGAGGGAAATTGAGAAGAAAAGGGAAGAAGTTCAAAGGTTTTGAACCGGTGAAGAAGAAGAGAAGAAACACCGATTTATTTTCGGAATTCAAGCCACAAAATCAACAAACAGGATCAAAATTGAAGAAATCTTGAAGATTCCGGTTCGAATCCCCGAATAAAACACAGGTGAACATCGAAACTTACCTCTCTCATACTCAAGAGCTGTAACGAATCCAAATCTATGTAGATCCGTAGAAGATTCGAAGAGTTTTGGTTCAAAATCATGAAACCCTAAAAATCTTTGAAAACCGTAAAGATTCCAAGGTTTACAACGAGTATCAACCGTTGTAAACCAACGAATCCGTAAACAAACTCATTCAGAAAAAGATTTGAACAAAAACACAAGAACCAAAACCGTTTGAATCCGTGAACAAGATTCAAGATCTACATCGATTCAACGGGTGCATGTGATTTTCAGTGATAGATTCATGTTTAGAACAACAAGCCGAAGCATTTAAGCTAGGATTCATGAAATTCTGGGTTGGTTTGAGTGAATTAGGGTTAGGGTTCACTGGAGTGAGAAGAGAGAACGGTGAGGAAGAAGAGAGAAGAAAGAGAATGAGAGTGAAAAAATGGAAGGAACCGGGCCAAAAACCTTTTATATAAACGCTGGACCGGGTCGGTTCAGACCCGATCCAGCTTTCTTGCGTTTTAGACCGTTGGATCTAGGTCTTGATGGATCTGGATCAATCCAACGCCTCTGAGACGTTCTGGAGATCCGGATCCATCAACCCGCTTGGGTTTGGGCCGTGTAACCGTGGGCTTTGGGTAATTTTTGGTTTTTTCATGAATTTTTGCTATACTTACCCCTGTTCTTGCTATCTGAACACCTGTGCGCTTTAATTTTCTTACATAATTCCAAAAAAATTGCTATGCATTCTTGATGCACTTTTGACTGTTTTGTGATATTTTTACATGATTAAAATTGATAGAAAAAAAATGTGCTAATTTTTCTATGGATTCGTATATTTTTGTGTGAAGTTTCTTGCATGATCCTCGATTCAAATACTTGTCATGAGATATTGATGTTTGGCACTTGATTTTGGGATGTGATCATTTCTGATTTCATGCTAATATTTCCAATCTTGTTAGTTTGATTTTTGTTCACAATTTTGCAATATTTTCAATCTTGTTAGTTTGATTTTTATTTACAATTTTGCAATGTTTTCAATCTTGATAGTTTGATTTTTGTTCACAATTTTGCAATATTTTCAATCTTGTTAGTTTGATTTTTGTTTACAATTTTGCAATATTTTCAATCTTGTTAGTTTGATTTTTGTTCACAATTTTGCAATGTTTTCAACCTTGATAGTTTGATTTTTGTTCATAATTTTGCAATGTTGCCAATTTTGTTAGTTTAGTCTTCATTGACAACTTTGCAATGTTAGTTGCTAATTCCCAATTTTGCTAGTTTAATTTTCATTTACAATGTTGCAATGTTAATTGTCAATTCCCAATCTTGTTAGCTTAATTTTTGGTTTACTACTTGGAAATGATGAATGATAGCTTGCAATCTTGTTAGTGTAATTGATTAGTTTCTTGTCTTGCAAGTTTATATGTTAGCTTCCAATTTTGCCATTTAATTGTTAGTTTCTTGTCCTTTTTGCAAAATTCACTTGTTGGTTTCTTGCTTTGTAAGTAATGTTAGTTTGCATACATTTTTTCTTCCCATTTTTCATACTTTGCTATTGTTTCTTTCCTTTGTTTATCATTTCTACTATCATTTCATCTTGCCTTACTAACCATTTTATGTTTCATGCACATTGAGCATTCCACTTCATCTCCATCCTTTAGTTTAGGTTTTTATTCAATTTTCTCTTTCCTTTTTTAATTCTTGCAAGACCATAGAATGTAAACTAGGGCCAATGTAAAGGACAATGGACACTATAATGATGTACACCGACACAGGCACCGACACGTACACATGTTGTATGATTTACCGTTAGGTGTATGTTTAGGAAGCGCGAAACTTATGAAAATCCGTTTTTTCCAAAAAATAATAACAATTCCATCACTTGAAAACAATTTTTTCCAATAAACCTTGGAGTCAAAACTCCATTGTATTTTTCCTTTTTTTTCTTAATCAAATTCAAATGCAAAATAATTCCTATTTAGGCTATTTTCTCTAATAATTGGACCAACCTCACCATTTTTTTTTACTTTCTCAAGCCTTCGCAGCCTCTCTCTCTTCTTCAAAACCATTTTCCAAAATTAAAATCAATCTAAACTCACAAAATATTTTGAGAGAGAACTACATGGAGTTTGATCCCTTAAAAGGGTATGTAGGCAAGAGGTCAAAACCTCTCCAAGTCCAATAAAAATAAAATCCAAACACTCCTCCCTCCATTCTTAAAAACAATCTTTTTTCAACAAATAGCATTAAAAGTAAAGCGTAGACGTAAATCTAGAAAAACGGCTCCTATAGAGTACTATAGTCGTTATGGGTGCCTAAAACCTTCCCATAGCGAAAATTGCCCCCGAACTTAGAATTTCTAAGGGTTTTTCTCAATTTCTCCCTTCCCCAAAAAAATAGAGATATCAATGATTGAAAGGTTCAAGCCTAATTAATGACTTGACACCCGAAAATCGCGATAACAAGAGAGAAATAGAATTTATTTGGAATTTTGAGGGTTTATGAGAATTAATAGAAATTATTGGAGTTAGGAGGGGGTTACATTTTAATTATGGGAATTAAGGGGAGTTAAGTGAAATGAAAAGGGGGTTAACGAAATATTGGTGAGAATAGGAAAAGAGAAGGCAGAAAACATTTTCACGTACAAGAGAAAAAAACAGAGTTTTCGGAGAAAAGAGAGAGAAGCCAAGAACAAGGGAGAAGAGCCAAAAGGGAACATGATTTCTGTAGAGTTTTGAATCATCTTAATCCAGGTAAGGGTGAGACTATCTCTCAATGATAATTATATATTTCTAATTTTTGATTTAGCATAGTTCTAGTTGTAGGTTGTGAGTTTGGGAATTAGGTTTAATTCTATAAAAAATTGAAGAAAGTATATGAATTGGCATGAATTGCTGTGTTAATTGATGTTCAGGTCTTAGTATAATCATAGGTAATGTTTCCTATCAAATTTGGGGTTTGGGTGATTGAAAATTGGGTTTTTGGAGTGAAAACTGGTCTTTTCCCGTAGAGTTGTCTAGATTCCATCGTAGTACTATGCTGGAAATCGTACTACGATATTTCCAGTAGCAAAAAGTTGTTTTTCAGCACATTCCATCGTAGTACGATGCATTCCATCGTAGCACGATGTAATAGTGAACAACATCCTCTGTTTCCGTGTTCTTGCATCTTTTTCACCCATTTCTGCTCCGAATTGGCTTTTTGTGTAAACATGAAAGTTGTAGATAATTGAGTTAGCTTTCTAATGGCTTTGGTTTGACTTGAAAATGATTTTTAGATTTTGAGTTATGATGGAAATAGTCCAGGTGGGTATTGAGAAAACTTTAAGAAAAACTTAGCATAACTAATTCCAAGTTGGGCAAAAATTTATGGTTGGTTTCCAAACTTCAAACTTAAGTATTAGAGGTTAAATTGAGGTGTTTTATGAGTATTTAACTTATGTCTTGCTTAATCAAATTTGATTTCCTTTTGAAAAATGTGTTGGTTTTGCAAAAATGATAATGTGAGACGAACTTCGTGAATTTGTGAATTCTTCATATGTGGCCGATGAAATGCTTATTTAACCTTCTTCATATGCTCGTTCATTCAAATGTTGAGGGCTTATGCCCTGGGATGCTTTAACCATCCAAATTGTTGAGGGCTCATGCCCTGGAATGCCTTGTCATTCAAACGCGTTAAATGGTACCCCATGCATATGCATTGTTGCATTGTCGTTATTTGTCGTTGTGTCATTGCATAGTCGTTGTCGTTGGTTGAGTTGTTGTTGTTATTGTTGGTTGAATTTGAAGGTGATGATAATGTTGTTGATTATGAAATATATATGTAAATTGAAGTATTTGTTGATATATATATATATATATATATATATATATATATATATATATATATATATATAGGGTGTTAGATTCAATTGATGAATTATATCTCTATTATTGTTGTTTGTGAATCTCACCCCTTCTGCTTGAAAATGTTGCCCTTCGTATGGGTAACTTGCAGGTAGCGAAGACTAGTAGAGGTATTGGATCAAGTGTCTTAGGGCTCTGATACGTAACGGGATGGGGAATCGTCGCGATGTTTTCTTTCATTCCTTTATGTATCAAATTTTGAAACATGTTGTCGGAGTTTCATTATTGTTGAAGTTTTAAATGGAGTTGAAATAATGCTTATGACTATTGGTGGCCTTTTGTGCCAATTTATCGAAGTTGTTAATGTTGAAAACAATTTTCCGCTGCAAATTATTAGTTGTTATATTTTGAATAAATAGTATATTTTCTATTTACGAATTTTTGAAAAGCAGTGTAATGCTCCGTTGTTGATTTACTCTGATTTTATATTAATATTACGTTGTTGGGAAAAACGGGGTGTTACAGGTACGTAGGCAAAAGACCTAGTCCTTCCGAATCAATAAAATGTAGATAATTAGATCTTTCTTTCTTTAATCATTTAAAATTCCATTTTTTCAAAGCAAGTAAGTTATAGCGCATAAATTAAATAAAGTCGAAAGGTTCTCGTAGAGTACTACGAATATTTAGGGTGCTAATACATTTCCTAAATAATAGCGACTAAAGATTGATCAGCAATATAACAAGTACCTCTGATCAAACGATCATCATTCTCAGTCTGTGTGCCAGTCAACGCGAACACCCTTCCAATGGTCTTAGTCTTCTTCGGTTGCTTGCACTGCGAACCAATATGTCCCTGCTCATTAGAGTTGAAACACACAACATCATCAAACTTGCAGTCGTTAGTAGTATGCCCTTTCTGACCACAACGATAGCATCTCTTCACATCAGCAGTACACACATTACTCTTGTGGCCTTTCTCACCACAAGTAAAACAAGTAATCTCAGTAGGAGCATTCTTCTTCTGAGGTCTTCTATCATCATTGACTCTTTGCTTCCCTTTATCTCTAGGGGCATCATAAGGTTTAGGACGACAATCTATCAACAATAACCCAAATAGCATCGTTCCCTCTAGGAGTATTGGGCAAACTCGTCACAAAATCCATGGATATACTATCCCATTTCCACTCTGGCACATCTAAAGGTACCATCATACCAGTCGGTTTCTGATGCTCAATCTTCGACTTTTGACAAACAAAGCAAGAATACACGAATTGTGCCACATCGCGTTTCAAACCAGACCACCAAAACAGCTTCTTTAAGTCATGATACATCTTCGTAGCTCCCGGGTGAATACTCAAGCTACTTCTGTGACTCTCTTCAAGAATCATCTTCTTAATCTCTTCATTGTCAGGAATGCAAATCCTACCTCGGAATCTCAACACTCCTTGATCATCGACCTTAAAGTCACCATCCACAGTCTCATTGTGTCTCCTATACAAGACAAGGATAACAGCAACAATGGCAGTCTTTGTTCCATTTATTATTGGAATGGATTTGAATTTGTTTTCACAACGGTAAACATCAAATCGGGCAAAAGATCAATGGTAATTTATTCAAAGCTTTGATCAAGACAAATGATGAGCTGGCTAGTTCCCAACGTCTCTCAAACCCTCTATAAATAGAGCTGAAGACTAGAAGAACGGTGCCACAAGAATTACAACGTATACACGCGAATAAGACTATTTCTCATACTCCAAGTCGCAAACATTGCTCATCATCAACTTAGATAATTCTTACAAAAGTTATATCTTAGAATTTCTAAGTTTCTAGAGAAAAACAGAGTCTGTTCTGTTTCGTTTGGTTTTGTGAATACCTCTGATTGTATATCAAGTATTCAAAACTCTTTTCAATTCTCTGTAATTGTTTTGAAGTCTCTTGCTTGTGTGCTTGAGCATTTGGAAGTCTCTTTCTTGTGTGATTGAGCAAAGGAAGTCTCATACTTGTGTGTTTGAGCAACTTGTAATTTGATATTACATTTTAGTGGAACTCTCCTTGGAAGTGCAAGGGGGACAAGACTACTTCCGGATTGTGGAAGGAACCTGTATAAATTGCTTGTGTCTTCTTTCTTTCTTGCATTTGTTCTATATTCCGCTGCTAAGACTCTGAACTCTGATCAGACTCTGAACTCTATCAGACTCTGTATCCTGAGAAAAACGTTTTCATAAGAGATAAACGTTTTTGAAAACACAATTCAACCCCCCCTTCTTGTTATTTTCCCACCTTCAGAGTATTTTCATCTTATCTTAAGATCTAAAAATCATTTTCAAGCCAAACCAAATCCATTAGAAAGCTAACTCAATTATCTACAACTTTCATGTTTACACCAAAAGCCAGTTCAAAACAGAAACGGGTGGAAATATGAATGTTTTCCAGTTTTGACTGACAGAAAAATCGGCGGCCGAATTTGACAATTCGGTGGCCGATTTTTGTTGAACCAAAGCTGGAAAATCAGCTCAGAATTCGGTGGCCGATTTTGGCAATTCGGTGGCCAAATTCGGGCTTCACAGCTTACGGGAACAAACCAGTTTTCACTCCAAAAACCCAATTTTCAATCACCCAAACCCCAAATTTGATAGGAAACATTACCTATGATTTTACTAAGACCTGAACATCAATTTAACACAACAATTCATGGCAACTCATATACTTTCTACAATTTTTATTCACAATTCAAGACCTAATTTCTCAAATTACAAAACTATGAACATCAACATAAGACTAACCTTAGTCCCCAAAACTCACAATCTACAACTTTTGTCAAACCCAATTTCAGAAAAACATACTTAAGATTAGACAATATGAGTCCCACCCTGACCTTAGATTGTTCTTCAATAGCAGCCTTCTTCTTTCCTAGGGTTCTCTCTGAGTTCTCCTCTTTTTCTCCTTTTCTCCAAAAACTCTTGTACGTGTTTCTGTTTTCTAACTTCTCTATTCTCTACCTCTTACCGACTCTTTAATATAATAACTCTAATTTCTCTTATCACCACAAAATTACTCTTCCCCTTTATCTTATTATTTCTAATAGTTATATTCCTCCCCCACTTAGAATATTAACACACCAAATAATGCACATAATAATATATTTTATCAATATATATATATATATATATATATATATATATATATATATATATTATCAATCAAATAATAACACACTAAAAATACAATAAATTAATAAAATAAAAAATAAGAAATTTGGGCGTTACATTCTTCAATACATAGTGTTTCTGAATTATACAGTCTGTATGCCTTATACCTCTCAGAGTAACCTAAAAAGATTCCCTTTTCAGCCTTTGCATCAAATTTTCTCAAATAGACTTTGTTGTGTAAGATATAACATGTACATCCAAACTGATGAAAGTAAGAAATGTTAGGCTTCCTACCTTTAAGGAGTTCATATGTTGTTTTGTTCAGTATGGGTCTAATATAGATCCTGTTCTGAACATAACATGTTGTGTTTACTGCTTCTGCCCAGAAATGTTTTGCCAAGTTGTTTTCATGAATCATGGTTCTTGCCATTTCTTGTAAAGACCTTCTTGTAAAGACCTATTCTTTCTCTCTACAACCCCATTTTGCTGTGGAGTTCTAGGAGAAGAGAATTCATGGACAATTCCATGTTTTTCACAAAATATTTCGAATGGCTCATTTTCAAATCCTCCCCCATGATCACTCTTGACTTTTAAAATATTCAGTTCCTTTTTAGATTGGACTTGAATGCAGAATTTGGTAAACACATCATATGAGTCATCTTTAGATTTAAGAAACTTAACCCAACTCCATCTACTGTAATCATCAACTATAACCAATCCATATTTACTCCCATATAAGGATGCAGTGCTAACTGGTCCAAATAAATCAATGTGGAGTAGTTCCAAGGGTCTGGAAGTAGAAACAATGTCTTTTGAATTGAAAGAAGTTTTAACAATTTTTCCCTTCTGACATGCACCACAAAGTGCATCTGAATGATAGTCAATGTCTGGTAAGCCTCTGACAAGTTGTAACTTGCTAAGTTTAGAGATTAATCTCCAATTAGCATGTCCCAATCTTCTGTGCTACAACCATTTCTTATCACTCATTCATAAAAGGCAATATACCTTCTGATTAGCCAGTTCTGAAAAATTAATCTTGTATACATTGTTTCTTCTCTTTCCTTTGAAGATTATGGATTGATCATCTTTGTTGATCATTGTGCAGTTGTTCTTACCAAACAAAACATCATAACCATTATCACAAAATTGACTTATGCTAAGTAGGTTATGTCTAAGTCCATCAACAAACCACACATTATTAATAGAGATTGAAGAATTACCAATTGTTCCAGTACCAATGATTTTGCTAGTTTGGTTCCAAATCCTATAGTTCCTCCCTCTTTCATGGTCAGGGTTAGTGTCATACCCTCATTTTGGACCTAAAAATACTCATTCAAATTTCTTTTCTATTTCTGATACTTTTCAATTCACTGTGTATTACTCTGCAATTTTCTACTGTGCTTCGACTGCACATTTTACTGTTTCTGTCTTTAAATTTTCTTGCATATAGAGCCATCCAAAGTTCTTTTCTAGCATTACACGTCATTAGAAAGTTTCTAAAACCATTGCACATTTTCTTGCATTTTATTCCAAATTTTTGCACAAAAATCATACAAAAAGGGTATTTTGGTCATTTCCTGCAGTGGAACCCATTTTTGTCCCTACATTTGTCTCTGAGTCTTTTCAACTTGTCTGTACAAATCATTGATCAAACTCTGTTTAAAAATCATTTCAGCATTGCATCTGAGTCAGTCTGAGTCGTTTTAGTCCTTAGGGGCATTTTAGTCTTTTCACATCAAAATTTTGACAAAGAGGTATTTTAAAATACCTCATTTTGGTAGTTTGTTCGTTTTAGTCCGTTTTGTCGTTTTTTAACTATTTCACTTTACGTTATTTTCAAAATTACAATTTTTACCAATTTTATTTTTTATTGCAAACTAGTCCAATTTTATGGCAAATTAGTCCAATTTTATTTTTTTTATTGCAAGTAAGTCCAATTTTATCTTTTTTTATTATTGCAAGCTGGTCCTTTATATTTAACATTTTGCAGAAGGGTCCTTAAGTCAAATTTAGTCCAAAAGCCACGCAAGCAGTCCAGGCCAGATGTCACAGTCCCATTGGTCCAATGCACACTTGGCAGCCTATAAAAGGCCGGCCACTGTAGAGTCAGAAAAAGGAGCCACAGATAGAATGCCACATCACTAACAGATTTAGACTTTCTCTCTCTATTCAATTACGATCAAAATCCACAAAAAACCCAGAAATTCACAAGAACACAGAGCAATGCATAAACCCTAACTTTTCCAGAATCAAATTCAAGCGAAATTCAATGGAATTCACGGTGGTTCTCAGAGATTCAACACTGAATCTTCATCATTGAACCATTTCCCCTACAATTCAAGCGCGAATTCACCACTGGAAGCGGCGAATTCAAACGCGATCGTAGAGGAAAGATTGAGAAGGAGAAGGAAAGAAAATTCAAAGGATTTGAACTGGTGAAGGTGAAAAGAAGAGATTACCAATTTATTTTCGGATTCAAGCCAAAAATCAACAAAAACAGAATCAAAATCCAAAGTTCTTGAAGATTTTGGTTCGAATCTCCGATTAAAACACAGGTAAACACATAAACTTACCTTTTTTTTCTTGCTCACGAACATCAACAAGTTCAAATCGATGTAGATCCATGGAAGTTCAGAGAGTTTCATTCAAAAAACTGTGGAACCCTAAAAATCTTTGAAAACTGTAAAAATCCACGTTCTACAACGAATACCAACCGTTGTAGATCTACGAAGTCGTAAGAGACTTCATTCAGAAAAGATTTGAACAAAACAAAAACGGTTTGAACCGTGAAAAAGCCTTCCAAGATTTACATCGATTCGTGTTTGCATGTGAATTCTAAGAGTGGATTTGTGTTTAGAATGATAGAACGAATTGATTGAAGCATGTTTGAACGAATTCTGGGTAGGTTAGAACAAACTAGGGTTAGGGTTCAATCGGAGAAGAAGAGAGAACGATGAGAGAAGAGAGAACGATGAGAAGAAGAGAGAGAAACGGTGAAAAAAATGAACTGAACCGGAGCAATTCCTTTTATATAGGCGCGCTGGACCGGGTCGATTCAAACCCGATCCAGCCTTCCTGTATCCTGAGCCGCTAGATCTAGGTTTTAGGGGATCCGGATTGATCCAACGCCTCTGAGGCATCCTGAGGATCCGGATCCACCAGCTGCGTGGGTCTTGGGCTTTATACCCGTGGGCCTTTGTTTTTTCTTTCTTTTCAGCTTTTCTTGTGTTTTTGCTACATATACCTCTGTTCTTGCTATCTGAACCTCTGTGCGCTTTATTTTTCTTGAGAAAATTCCTAAGAAATTCCTACGTGTTTCTCGATGCATTTTTGGTTGTTTTGTGATGTTTTGACATGTTTAAAATTGATAAAAAATATATGTTAGGTTTTTCTATTGATTTGTGTATTTTGAGTATTCTTGTGAAGTTTCTTGCAATATTTTTGACCTAATCTTTGCCACATGATATTGATACTTGATACATGACTTTGTGATATGTTTACTTCTGAGTTCATGTTAATTCTTACAGTTTTGCAAGTTTGATTGTTAGTTTCTTGTTTTGCAAGTAATAGGAATTCTTTGTTTGAAAATAAAGTGTGAAATATGCTCATGAATGTGTGATAATATTGAGTTTGAACATGTCTTGTAATTCTCACATTGTGTCGAGATAAACTCCTTGCAAATTGCTTTGAATGAGAGAATTATAGGTCATGTCCTTGCTTCAATTTTGAAGCTAGTTTCTTGTGCATTTTCTTTCCATTATCACTTCTTGCTATTGTTTTTTGTCAATTTGTTTAACATTCTTTACATTATTGTTTCTTGCTATTTTTGCTTACTATTTCTTTCTCAACTTTTGCTATCATTTTATACCTTGTCTTACTAACCATTTCATTTCATGTTTCATACATATTATCAGCATTCCACCATCTCATTTCCATATAATTCTTAGATAGTTATTTCTTCATTTTAATTTCTTGCAAGACCATAGAATGTAAACTAGGGCCAATGTAAAGGACAATGGACTCTATAATGATGTACACCGACACAAGCACCAACACGCACACACGTTGTATGATTTACTGTTAGATGTATGTTTAGGAAGCGCGAAACTTAGAAAAATTCATTTTCCAAAAAAGTTGGCAATCTCATCACTTGAAAAACAATTTTTCCCAATAAACTTTGGAGTCAAAACTCCATTGTGTTTTCCTTTATTTTCCTAATCAAAATTCAAATGCAAATTAATTCATAATTAGACTACCATTTCCTTTAATAATTGAACCAACCTCACCATTTTCTTGCTCAAGCCTTTACGGCCTCTTTCTTTTCTTCAAAATCATTTTTCAAAATTAAAATCAACCTAAACTCACAAAAACATTTTTTGAGAGAGAACTACATGGAGTTTGATCCCTTAAAAGGGTATGTAGGCAAGAGGTCAAAACCTCTCCAAGTCCAATAAAAATAAAATCCAAACACTCCTTCCCCCATTCTTAAAAACAATCATTTCTTTTTTTTCAATAAACAGCATTAAAAATAAAGCGTAGACGTGAATCTAGAAAAACGGTTCCTATAGAGTACTATAGTCGTTATGGGTGCTTAACACCTTCCCGTAGCGAAAATTGCCCCCGAACTTAGAATTTCTAAGGGTTTTCTCAATTTTTCCCTTCCCCAAGAAAAATAGAGATATCAATGATTGAAAGGTTCAAGCCTAATTAATGGCTTGACACCCGAAAATCGCGATAACAGTTAGGAACATAGACCTTTCTCCCGTCATGTGTCGCGATCAGCCACTGTCTAGGTACCAGGACTTTTGCTTTTCGCTTCCTTTTAGACATACCTGCCACATCAACAATATCTGACTTAGGTACCCATATTTTCATGGGTCCTCTTGGGTTAGTCCTAGGAATTTTGAAATTCCTTTGTGTTTTCTTTTTGAAATTGTCCTGCTTTGTCTTCTTCCAGACTCCAGGTTCAGAACCTATAGTCTTAGAATGTGACTTAGCAAAGACAGCTTCCTTCCTCTGAAATCTAGGCTTTTGAGTTTCAGACTCTGTTTTCTTAAGACCCTGTTTATTCGGTTCTGATCCTTTTAGGATCTGTAACTTTGGAGCTTTTGATTTTGAGTTGTTCATAACCTTTGTCTTTTGGTTCTCAGGTGTTGACTTAGTCATTACCTTTGAACTAGAAGCTTTAGGTTCTGAATGAGAGGCTGTTTTGACCTTTTCAGATTCAGACACGAAATGAGTTTTCAGTCCCTCTTTGGTTTTATCATAACAAGGTTTCAGGATCACTTCACTAGAGTTTCCTCCTGTGAAGCCAATTCCTTTTTTGTTGTTCTGATTGATGCTATAAATCATGGATGCAACTTTGGTTCTATCAATTCCTGTGGTAATAAACTCTTAAGAGCAGCATCTTGCTCAGACAAAGGTTTATTATCACCTTTCTCAGTCATTGTTTTTAAATCATTATTTTCTTGTTGTAAAACATCCATCTCCATCTTAGTTGATTCATGGAGTTTCAGAAACTTGATGTATCGTTGCTTAACTCTCCTCAACTCAGTGGATTGGTTTTCATAATGACCAAGAAGTTCCTTGAGATTATCAATTAATTCAGATCTAGTGAGTTTAGAATATTCCTCAGTTTCATTTTCAGAGTCTGTACAGGATTCAGCATCAGATGATTCTTTTTCATCTTCAACACTAGCCACCAAGGCCATGGCTATATTTGCTTCATCTTCAGCATCATCTTTATCAGACTCAGACTCATTATCTAGATCTTCCCAAGTTGCCATCAAACTCTTCTTGATTTGCTTCTTGAATTTGTTGGATTTAAAGACTGGCTTCTTAGATGTCTCTTTGGATTTTTCCTTCTGCAGGTCTGGACATTCAGCAATGAAATGTCCAGTCTTTTTGCAGTTCAAACAGCCTTTCTGTTCTTCTCTTCTAGAGCTCTTGTGACTACTGCCTTTACTCATGAACTTCTTGTTCTTCTTAGCAAGATATTGTAGTCTGTTGGAAAGCATAGCCATCTCCTTAACGTTTTCAGGCTCTTCATCAGAATCTTCAGATATAGATTCTTCTTCAGACTCTAACGCCTTCAGACCTTTAGTTGACTTCCCTCTTGACTTCAAAGCAATAGACTTAGGCTTCTTGACAGGTTCATGCTCATTCAGACCAATCTCATGACACTTTAAAGAGCTTATAAGATCTTCAACACTCAGAGTGTTTAAATCTTTGGTTTCTTCAATAGTTGTCACCTTTGGTCTCCACTTAGCAGGTAAGCAGAATCTTGTTCACATGATCAGACGCCACATAGCTTTTCTTCAGAATTTGAAGCCCAGAAACCAGAGTCTTAAATCTTGAGTACATAGTCTCAATGTTTTCATCCTCCTTCATTTTGAACAACTCGTACTGATGAACGAGCATAGTAGCCTTAGCTTCTCTAACTTTCTTGTTGCCCTCATAAAGTGAGAACAATGAGGTGAACATAGCCTTCGCTGTAGATTTGTCACTCATCTTTAAGTACTCTTTATGAGGCAAGGCAGCCACAAGAATGCCTCTAATCGTGTGATGTTTCTTCTAAATCTTTTTCTGTTCAGCAGTGTGAGCTTTCCTATCAAGAGCAACACCTTCTTCATCCAACTTCAAATCTCCAACACCTTCTTCAAGAATATCCCACAACTCTTCATCCATTCCCATAATGTGACTATACATCTTGGTCTTCCACCAAGAGAACATTTCTGGATCTCCATTAAACATGAGAGGTTTATATTGATTAGCAGATCTTTCATTTTTGTTATAGTTACTATAATCATATGGTATAGTAACTCCAAAACCAAAAGCAAAGCCAGAGCCAGAAGCATCTTCCCCAGACATATTTTTCTCAGATTGTTCACTGTAACATGGTTAAGTGCTAACTACAGAGCCGAAGCTTTGATACCAACTAAAGGTGAGAAAAACACAAGGGGGGGGGGGGGGGGTTGAATTGTGTTTTCAAAAACTTTTCTTTCTCACGAAATAAAACTGTTCTCAAGATCAGAGTCTGATAGAGTTCAGAGTCTGATTAGAGTTCAGAGTCTTAATGCAGCGGATAGAGAGTAAGAATGCAGAAAAGAAAGAAGAACACAAGCAATTTATACAGGTTCCTTCCACAAACCGGAAGTAGTCCTGTCCCCCTTGCACTTCCAACGAGAGTTTCACTAAAATATAATATCAAATTACAAGTTGCTCAAACACACAGTAAGAGACTTCTCAATTCTCAAGGACAACTCCAAGAGACTTCCTTTGCTCAATCACACAAGAAAGAGACTTCTATGCTCAAGGACACCTCCAAGAGACTTTCGTTGCTCAATCATAAAAGAAAGAGACTTATCTAAACAATTACAAAGAATTGAAAAGAGTTTTGAATACTTGATATACAATCAGAGGTATTCACCAAACAATGCAAACAGAACAGACTCTGTTTTTCTAGACACTTAGGAATTCTAGATATGAAATTTTGTAAGAATTCTCTAAGTTGTTGATGTGTATTTTGCGACGATTTGTCTAGAGAAAATGTGTTGGTCTTTTCTTTCAGCTCTCGTATGTATGTGATTGTTTCTTCAAGTCTTCATCTCTATTTATAGAGGATTTGAGAGACATCGGAAACTAGCTGGTACATCAACTTGTCTTGACTAAAGCTTTGATTCTTCACCATTGTTCTTTTGCCCGATTTGATAATTGTCCTATGAAGAAACAATTTCAAATCCATTCCAATAGAAAAGGAACACTGTCTGTAAACATAACTGTTATTCTTGTCTTGTAGAGGAGACAAAATGCAAAGATGGTGGTTGCAGAGGCCTGCTCCGAGATAGTGGTTGTACACTTTGTACAATGTACTTTGTCAACGCTCTTAAGCTTCTAGTGAAGTAGCTTCTGATGAACTTGCTTCTGATGACGTGGATTCAAGAGCTCTTTTCTTCAGATGCACTAAGCTTCTGATGATGTAGCTTCTGATGACCTTACTTCTGATGACGTCATCTTCAGGAGCACTTCCATTCAGACGCGCTAAGCTTCAAAAATAAATTCCTTTGCTCTTTGATTCGTTCAACAAGAACCTTTATGAATAAGATTTTTAAATATGGTCCTGCAGACTTGAACAAATGTTTAGCATATCTGCCCGTGCTGACATTAATCGCTCGTCGCGGCGAGTAGCATGACTCGCCACAGCGAGTGAGCAATGTTCATAGCTCGCCTCGCGAGCAAAACCACTCGCCATAGCGAGTAGGGCATTAGAAATCTTGATTTTTGAAATGTTGTTATAAGGCATGGGATGGATAGTTTTATGTACCTGGATATTTTTAGAGAGGACTGGGACAATTTTCAGATTAAAACGATGAATAGAGAGCTTAAAAATGAAGTTTTAGTGAGAAAAATGTCAAAAAGGCCGAGAGCACCCAGTTTTACTCGCCTACAGCTCGCCCCCAACTCGCCTAAGGCGAGTAACCCATTCCTTGAGTTCGCCATGGCGAGTAGATGTACTCGCCGAGGCGAGTTGCCTAGAACCTGAAGCGGTTTCTCCGCATTTGATTACTGTTGATTGAATTCTTGTGAGGATAACGATTATGACTAATTGTGTTATTTCACTGGAGCTGTTGAATTAAGGATTTTCTTTGTTGAAGGCTGTTTATGAGTATTTATATAAATAAGTTATACATGTTGTTGAATTTCTTCTCAAAGGTCGAAGTAAAATTGGTTGAGTTGTTGGGAGTGTAAGTCATATTTATATATATGCATTGTTGAGTAGTAGTTGAGTTGTATGCTGAAATACACAAGTGGAGTCCATTGCATAATCATAAAATTGGTGAGGGTTCATGCCCTGGAACGCCTTGTCGTTCAATTGGTGAGGGCTTATGCCCTGTGAGTGCTAGTTCATTCAATTTGGTGAGGGCTCATGCCTTGTGAATGCTTTAACCATTCAAAATTGGTGAGGGCTTATGCCCTGGAATGCCTTGTCATTCAAACGCGTTAAATGGTACCACATGCATGTGCATTGTCACATTTTGTCGTCGAGTCATTATGGTGTTGTCATGTCATTGCATGAGTCGTTGTTGTTGGTTGAGTAGTCGGTGTATTGCTGGTTGAAATGGAATATATTGATATGATGCTAACCATGAATTACATAAGTATTTTGATGTATTGTTGATGTTAGGGTGTTAGATTCAATTGATGAGTTATATTTCTATTATTATTGATTGTGAATCTCACCCCTTCTGCTTGAAAATGTTGCCCTTCGTATGGGTAACTTGCAGGTGATCCAGAATAGTAGAAGTGGTGGCTCAAGTGTCTTAGGGCTCTGATACGTAACGGGATGGAAATTGTTGTTGTGTTTTTCATTCCTTATGTATCAAATCTTTAATCATGTTGATGGAGTTTTGTTGTTATTGATAAATGGTTAATGCCTAGTAATGTAGAGGCCAATATGCCAGCATTTTGGATGATAATTGATGTTTAATGATGTTAAGAATATTCCGCTGCAATGATTGGATGATTTTAATCATAGTTGATTTTAATAAATAGTATTTTATTCTATTTAAGAAATTTTGAAAAGCAGTGTGACATGCCCGTTGATTGTTGAACTCTGATTTACTTGCTTATTTATTAAATATTTATTTGTTGGGATAACAGGGTGTTACAATTGGTATCAGAGCAGGTCGGTTCGTCCGACCAATTAGTAGAGTCGTGTCGAGCCACGTAGTGTTGTGTAATAACCTTACACTGTATTTGTTGTTTTGATTGTTGCTTGCGATGTAGAATTTCAAGATGGCTGGGAGAAACGATGCTGTTATTGCTGCTGCACTTGAAGCTGTTGCTCAAGCTGTAGGACAACAGCCAAATGTTGGTGCTGGTAACGATGGGGTGAGAATGTTGGAAACCTTTCTAAGGAATCATCCACCAACATTCAAGGGAAGGTATGATCTGGATGGAGCTCAGAAGTGGCTCAAGGAGGTGGAGAGAATCTTCAGGGTCATGCAGTGCAGTGAAGCATAGAAGGTGTGTTTCGGTACGCACATGTTGGCTGAAGAGGCAGATGACTAGTGGGTGAGTCTGTAACACCCCAATTTCCCGACTTAAAAATTTCATTAAAATAAAGACATATATCAGAGTAACATCACAAAGGAGTGTCACATTTCACAACAACAAAATATTTAAACTAAATAATCATCAGTTTAATCCTTCGCATAAATAAACAATGTAGCAGCGGAATCATAATTAAATATCCTTCAAAAAGGTCTTGGCAATAAGCCTCATAAACGTCTCATAAATTCATCAAAATACTAGAAATCATTAAATAGTTCAAACATGATACATAAAGGAATAGACTCTAATAAAGACCCCATCCCGTTACGTATCAGAGCAGTCCTACATCACACAAGGCTCCTCACATCCGCGCATCTAAGACTGGGTACCTGCACTTGCCCACAGGGCGGCAATTCCAGCAGAAGGGGTGAGATTCACAACAGAAATATTAATGCATAAATCAAATATTTATGATCAACACCATAACTCATCACATACTTCACATATTAACATACAAGATTAACATCATCATAAACATCTTAAACAAACACATCAACGTCTCAAAACAATCGTCTCATAAGTGTCATCAATTGACTCAACTAATGCAACTCTTAACATCTTGACATCATGCATGTGGTACCATATATATAAGCATTAATATGCTTCACCGTCGCTTTGAGCAAATGCTCCACCGTCGCTTTGAGCATAAAGCTCCACCGTGTCATAATTATGCAAATGCATGGACTCGACTCTTAATAACTTAATCAAGTTGACACAACTTCTCAAACGTCATTAATAAATTAGACTGACACATGCAGCTGTGAATAATACATGGCAGAAGCTCATCTCATTAATCATACATATCACAATACATAGACATCATCATAGTCACATAACATCATGTTACAAGTCATTTAAAATATAAATAATTCATCACTTAGCATCAACACAAGGGTGCATCTTTAATCCTTCTTACAGACTCCATCTCAGGCTATGGAACATCTCTAACACTACCCAAAAGTATTCTCTCAAGGTCCTATGCGAAACAGATCGCAAAACGGAACATCAGCCCAGAACCGCACTAACTCGCCACGGCGAGGGATCTGCTCGCCACAGGCGAGTACTCACAAAGGTTACTCGCCAAAGGCGAGTTGGGGGCGAACTGGAGGCGAGGAATCCTGGGTGCTCTCGGCCTTTTTGACATTTTTCACCAAAAATCTTCGTTTTAAGGTTTTCTAAATCCAATTTGGCTAAACCAACTTCAAAGGTCATCTCTAAAAATAATAAGGCACTCAAAACCATCTAAAGTTTGGCAAAAGTCCTAAGTTTTAGGGACAAGCTCGCCACGGCGAGCCATGCTGCTCGCCTCGCGAGCGATAGGGCTGTACTCGCCACGGCGAGTAGTCACTCGCCACAGGCGAGCGATCTCAGAACCACTACGGGTTCACTCCAATTCTCACCAAAACATCTCAAATCTCTCAAGTTAGGCTTCTAATTCATCAACAATGTTGTTATAGGGATTAATCTAGGTTCTGTAACACGTTTCTACACCAATGCAACACAATCTCACACCCAATTCATTAAATTCATCAAACCCTAACTTATGAAACTCATCCCAATTTCTTCCCAATTCTTCCTAATCTCTTAGCTAATCATAAACAGATGAAATACAATTAACATTACTGAAGTTAGGCTCACCCTTACCTGGAAAAATTGCAGAATTTGCAGCCTAGCTTTTCCTCTTCCTCTTGAACCGTTTTCTCTTCTTTTCCCAATTGTCTGTACGCGTTTTCTAAAAAAATGCTTTCTCTTAACCTACTTCTCTTATATACTCCTCTTAATCTTTCTAATTCTATTTCAACCCTCACAACTCTTCTTATTTATTAAATTAGCCCCACTTCTCAAAATAATATATTTTCATAACAAATCTCTATTTTTCCAACAAATCTCTTTATTTACCAAATAAATATTCATATAAACATCACTTATATTATTTTATTAAACAATAAAATAATATTGCATCACACATCACAATCACGTCACATAATCATCAAAAAGCATATAATATATAACTATATACTATATCACCTAATAAAATAATTAAATAATTAAGGAGGGCGTTACAGAGTCTTCTACCTATCTTAGAGCAGGATGGTGCTGATGTAACCTGGGCTGTGTTCAGGAGAGAGTTTCTGAACAGGTATTTTCCGAAGGATGTTCGAGGTAAGAAAGAGATTGAATTCCTGGAGTTGAAGCAGGGAGATATGTCTGTAACTGAGTATGCTGCGAAATTTGTGGAGCATTACCTACTATCTGTATGATAGTTGTATGAAGACAAATGTCATGTATTTACCTACTATCGGGATCGATAGTTGTATGAAGGTAAGATTGAAAAAACACATTGTCTACTATATGTATGATAGCTGTATGAAGACAGATGACGTGTATTACCTACTATCAGAATTGATAGTTGTATGAAGGTATAATGAAAGAGACATTGTCTAATTTTTGTATGATAGATGTTTGAAGACAAATGACGTGCATTACCTACTAGTAGAATTGATAGTTGTATGACGGTAAAATGGAAGAGACGCTGTCTACTATCTGTATGATAGTTGTATGAAGACAGATGACATGTATTTACCTATTATTGGAATCGATAATTGTATGAAGGTAAGATTGAAAAAAAACATTGTTTACTATCTGTAAGATAGCTGTATGAAGGCAAATGACAACGATTACCTACTATCGGAATTGATAGTTGTATAAAGGTAAATTAAAAGAGACATTGTCTACTATCTGTGTAATATCTCACTCGTCAGTTATTGGAATATTACCAGCCGAACATATCAGAGGACAAATGTTCGTGAGTTTCACGTATGGTGATGAATATTTTTAGGATGCAATGTCGGTGATTACACGCATGTTCAGTTATCAGTATCAAGTTTAGCGCGTTAAGATAGAAGGGCAATAAGGTACTTGCACGAGGAGCCTATTTAAGTGGCTTGTGATCTAAAATGTTCATTATTCATGAACACTTCTCTCTCTAGAATTAAGAAGGCAGAATTTTGCTCCTCCCTCTCTCTAGATAATGGCCCTCCTTACCCCTATGTTTCCTTCAATCCATTTCAAGATCTTGCTTCAAGAATCATGTTGCATGCTAGCTCAATTCTACCCTTAATGGAGATGGAAACAAGGTTCAAGCATTAGTTCACCTTCCTTCATCAAATCAAGAGCTAGGGTTTGGCTTTGGTGAGCTTGGAAGTGAAGCAGTTGCAGGGGACATGTTATGTGAGTTCTTAGATAGCTTATCCTACCTTTGGGTTGTGTAATTTCCTGTGAGAAAACATGATTATGTTAGTTTATGAAATTAGGATTATAAAACCCCTTTGAACCATTTATGATCAAATGTTGTTAATTGTTGCCATGCATAAGATATAAATTGTTTTTATGATGTTTTGGATGATTAGGACATGTTAGAACATTTGGAAATTAGGTTTTTATGTCAAAATATGATTTCTGCATTTCTGGACTGCTGAATGCTCGCTTCAGCGTACACAGCACGCTCAAGCGTGCAAAATGTCGTAACTACAGACTCAGCACGCTTACAAGTTTGCTTAAGCGAACGGGCACACTTGGGAGCACGCTTAAGCGTGCAGCCTCAGTACAACACTTTTTGAAAATGTTCCTGTGGTCCAGAAATGCCGTCCGAGGCCCGTTTCTTGCAATCTTTTATTGAATTATGAACCCCTCAATTCCAAGTGTCTAAAGTACGATTCTAAACAAGTTTTTAAACAAGGGAAAGGCATGGCAAATCATTAACAATGTTTGTTAAAAAAAGATACGTAGAGTGATATGATATGTGATACGTCCGGGTAGAAGTTAATTCTAAGAATGGGGCATCGTAGAGCCTCGACTTAGGTAGTCGAGAACAAGCATGTTAGCATGTAACCTAGTCATGTTAGGTTAAGTTTTATATGAGCAACTATGTATGCAATTACCAATGATCGGGTAGGTTACGGACCTGTGGTAATCCTTCAAGAAAGTATAAGTTATGCCCTCACATGTATGTATATGACTAATGAATGAACAAGACTTTCAACAAGATGTAGGTGTCGTGTCTCTTGCTATCCACACTAGGGGGATACAAGAGGTTCACGCCAGGGGGACGGTGTAACACCCTATTTCTAATAAGCGATAAACGCGAGAATACATCAGACATATTCAAGAAATAGATGCTATGTCACCAAACAAAATCCAGCATACATGTATAAATTATCAAATTACATAAGCATAGCAGCGGAATATATGTAAACCATATAAATAACATCTCCAAAATCTCATGATAATAAATACATGATCTCAAACCCATAATAACAATATCTCAACTCCAAAAACTACATAGTCATAAAGGAAAAATAGCATGCAAGAACAACCCTAGATCAGAGCCCTAATCTAGACACTTGCACAAAAACGAGGAACATCCCGCTCCTCGGCAACATCAAAGCAACTAAGCTTCCTGCACTCCATCTACCCGTCCATACGGAAAGGCAGGTGGTAAACCACTGAGGGTTAGCATTACATCATCATAATCCATAAACAAGTAAGCAGGATCATTTCAATTGAAAGATGTATACATATATATTTTCAAGAATGATAAACAACAAAATCAATACATATACTTGTATTATTCACCATAATTATATCATTCCGAGTTCACATGTATCAAGTATCCATCACAACCATAACTCAAGAAACATTTATTCACATCGCATCCATAATGCTCAACTCAATGAAAATACTCGACAAGACACATGCAATGTCCTAGACTCATTCTAGAAGCATGTGGTACCAAAGTCACCTCAGGGTCGTCACCCTCACGATGCAACTGTCATCGCTATGTAAGGTTCACGCCTGCCTTACATATTGGACACCAAGTCCGTCACCTTAGGTGTAACACCATCACCTTGGACATAAGTCCGTCACCAAACCATGAATGCATGAACATATGATTCGACACCACTCATATGCTCACATAGTTAAATCACCACAACTTATGCATACATACTCATGCATTTGTCACCAATACCATGCACAATCAACTATGCAATTATCACCAAAACGGGCATAACAACTATGCAATTATCACCAACACCACTCAATCAAGTATGTACACACCAACAATTGCACATACATACATTCATCACCAATGAACAAGTATTCAATCAATAATATTATCTTCCTCTAATAGTTCACCATATACAACCAAATTCTTCAACCATTCGGGTAAGGAAGACAATTTCATACAATCATGATATACAACATCATTTACCTCTAATCACCCAATCACAAGTCTGAAATTAAACATATATATCCGTATACAAGAAGGTTCCACAATTTAAATAACTTCAAGGCGTGTTCGCACAAGTTCGTCTCACATTTCACAACTTTGAAAATATTTGAAGTTATGAACCAAAACCAAATAACAAGCTCAATTGCCTATGCCATGTATCCTCACAAGTTACATATATGTACAGTAGAGGTTTCATAAGCATTTCATCGGCCACATATGAAGAATACACAAAATTCATGAAGTTCGTCTCACTTTTGCCACTTTTCCAAAGTTATAAGTTTTCAAAACAAATCAAATAATCAATCCATGGAAACAATCATAATCATCCTTATAAATCATATAAATATTATTCAAGTATAATCCTACTTGGTTTCCTTGAAAAGAATCAAGTTCCGGAAAGTCCGTGTTCTTGACTATTTTCAAGTTTCAAGTTCAATCTTTCAAAAATCTTTCCAATTCGATTCGAATGTTGTTCCAGTAGGTTTATAGATGCAAATAATGTTTATATGGGTTGAAATAAGTGTTAAGAAATGTTCGGAAAGCCCCAAAGGTTCACGGAACAAAGTTCAAAAGAGGCTGGAACAGGTCAATTTCGCTTGAAGCGAAATCATCTCGCTTGAAGCGAGATTGTTCCAGTAAGCACAGATGCATCTCGCTTGGAGCTCGCTTCAAGCGAAGCTTCATCTGGGCAGACCAGAACCTCTCGGTTTTAACCCCTTTTTCACCCCAAAACTCAATTTTCAAAACCCCAATTCACCAAAACAAGTTCCAGAAAGTGTTTATGGGTCAATATAGTTATAATGCATCAAAACAAACATGAATCATGCATTAGAAAACAACAGTTCAACATCTTTCACCAAAATCATGAAATTTTCCCAAAACACCAACACAACCCCAAATTTCTACACAAATCCATAAACAACGATTCCAGTTCAACAAATTCGATTCTAATAGTTTAACAATCATCAATAGCAACTAATGAACATCATTTCATGCTCAATCCAACCTCACAACTTCATTTTTCATCAAATTTGCTCAAGAACACAAAACACCAACACCTATGCATTTCAACATGTTAATTCACATATAGCCACACATTTATAATGCATTTCATGTTCTCAAACAAAACTACAACAACTATGCACGAATTTACATCAATAGATTCAATCCAACAATTCCACAAAAAATGGGAAGAATGCAAAAATTATGAATTATGAGTGAAGCCTAACCCCCTTACCTCTAGCACCAAGAATCACTAACCAAAGCTTCACTTTAGCTCCCAAAGGATGAATTCCCCCTCTAGCTAGCCTCCAAACCCTTTTCTCTTGCTCTCCTCTCTAGCCCCCAAGTTCTCTACTCTTGTGTTTAGTGAAAAAAATGAACAAGTTTCTAAACCTAGCAACTAAAGGCTTAGCTTATATACTCCCTCCCACTAATGGGCCTAAACACAACTTAAATGAGTTCTCATTAATTACTCACAAACCACCCAATAACTTACTAACGGTAAATAACTAGCAATCTTGGCTCTAATTAAATAACGCGCTCCGACAACTTAATAATTACCCCCACAAAGCACAAACATATGAAAATGCATATAAACATAATTAAATGCACATAATTAATTAAAATAAAATAAACGCGAAAAAAATGGGCTGTTACAGACGGGACACGCTCCGCAAGCTAGGCCCGCACGACACTGAGGGAGTCCGATGTACCCTAGCTAGGGTTCATCGGTCATGTACGGGAATATATTCCGGGGTTACTCCATTCGGGATTATTCCGTAAAATGAACCAAGATAATTATGTTTGTTCAACGCTAACATCTAACCTAATGAATGAATGAATATGACTACTTACGATACGATATTATCATGATTATGATTTGATGTTAGTCATGTTTAGGTTATGCAATAGAGCTAGTTATGAATGTTATACCGATGACGATCTTAGGTTTCCCTAATCGTCCGGTTTAGGATCGTGTCATGAATATGTTATGTTACGTCTTGATGCGTTAAACGTATCTTGAGTTAGCGGTCCTAGGATCCCTTGACAGCCATGACACGTATGATGTAAGCAAGACCTATGACAAGTTAAGAAGCACCTTATGACGACCCTAGCATGCACGACCATCTAAGTATGCAAGTCCCTACACACGTATAATCAACCGGAAGGTTGTACTCTAGACACGTGGTGACTATAGGTTTTCCCCCGAAGTCACCTATAGCTTAGGATTAGGTAGAACTCACTGAGACATTATGTCTCATCCCAATCCTTTTTGTTTCAGATCAGCAGGGCAGTTTAGCAAGCTTGTCGCCGAATGGATATTCAACAAGGACTCATTCGTACCCGCTGCAGGATGTTCGCGTAGTTTAGGAAGAAAGCTTGGTTTCTTTTGGATTATGTCATTAGACTATCCAACAATCCCAGGACTAAAGAAGTCTACTCACTCATGATCATAGAAGACAAGGGGAAGAAGAGAGAAGACATCAAATAAATAACAATAAAATAAAGAGAGAAATTATTATTAGAAAGACAACTGTCACTATTGTATTCCAAGAATAAGATGAATATTTGTGATGGAAGACTACTCTATTTATAGCTTACAATTGACTTAAAATCTAAGCAACTATAATACTAGAGTGCTCCACAAGACACTGTGGGCCTAAACCTAAACAGAGTAGCTTAAAATCAAAGCAAAAGCAGCAAAAGAGAATCCTGAGAGGTGGTACGGCCGTGCCACATTTGGCACGGGCCGTGCCAAGCTTCTGACTTGGTAGCTGCATATTTTTGTGTTGAATCTTGCATTTTTTCAGCCCGAATCAGCTCCTAATCCTCTTTCTTTTGCTTCAAGACTGTTCCACCCAATATTCGTTCCTGAAATATAATTTATTGAATCTTAAAGTAAATAGCTCAAAAAGGAAATAACAATAATATAAAATAAACTTAAATCTAAATAAAACAAGATTAAATATTATATAAAATAAACTAATTATTGACTCATCAATCTTACATGTCCTGTCTTGTTCCACCGAGTCACTTGTCATATGCAGTTTATATGGTCGTTCAGGTCACATTCATACATTCATACATTCATGCATCCACACATCAAGCGTACACAACGCACACGTACACACACAATATCAATTCGCACAAGATTGCATCGGTCGCCCAGAGTCTTGTTTGGTCATATCTCATTAATTCAGCCATCAATTCTTCCAAGTGGCAAGTCCTACATAACGGACAACTTGAGGTTTATTTTTGTCTTTCTTCCAAGTGGTAAGTCCTACATATCGGACAGCTTGAGGTTTATTTTTGTCTCTCTTCCAAGTGGCAAGTCCTACATAACGGACAACTTGAGGTTTATTTTTGTCTTTCTTCCAAGTGGTAAGTCCTACATAACGGACAACTTGAGGTTTATTTTTGTCTCTCTTCCAAGTGGTATGTCCTACATAACAGAAAGCTTAAGGTTTATTTTTGTCTTTCTTCCAAGTGGTAAGTCCTGCATAACGGACAACTTGAAGTTTATTTTTGTCTTTTTTCAAAGTGGTAAGTCCTACATAACAGACAGTTTGAGGTTTATTTTTGTCTTTCTTCCAAGTGGTAAGTCCTACATAACGGTTAGCTTGAGGTTTCTTTTTTCCAAATGGCAAGTCCAAAATAACGGACAGCTTGAGGTTTACTTTTTGTCTTTCTTCCAAGTGGTAAGTCCTACATAACGGACAGGTTGAAGTTTATTTTTGTCTTTCTTCCAAGTGGTAAGTCCTACATAACGGACAGCTTGAGGTTTCTTTTTTCCAAGTGGCATGTCCTAAATAACGGACAGTTTGAGGTTTACTGTTTTTCTTTCTTCCAAGTGGTAAGTCCTAACTAACGGACAACTTGAATTTATTTAAGTCCTACATAACGGATAACTTGAGGTTTCTTTTTTCCAAGTGGCAAGTCCTAAATAACGGACAGCTTGAGGTTTACTTTTTGTCTTTCTTCCAAGTGGTAAGTCCTAACTAACGGACAACTTGAGTTTATTTTTTCGTCTTTCTTTCAAGTGGTCAGTCCTAAATAACGGACAACTTGAATTTACTTTTTATTTTTGGTTCAAGTGGTCAGTACTAAACAATGGACGTTCTGAGTTTATCCTCTTGTCATTTTTTCGAATAGTCAGTCCCAAACAATGGACTACTTGTGTTTACCTGACATTCTCTCAAGTGTCACTGTAACACCCCGTTCCCGAAATAACGTAATAATAATATTACTAAAAATCATAATCAGAGTTATTCAACAAAACAACGGAGTATCACATTACTTTTTCAAATTTATTTAAATAGAATATAAAAAACTATTTAAAACCATCATACAAATCATCATATTAAAATTCTGCAGCGGAAAGTCTTTATATAAAATTCATATTCAGCAACTACATCATAATCTTGGCACAAAGGCCATTAACATCGTAAAATTATCCAACGAATTAATCACAACAACATCTTCTTCAAATAAATGATACATAAAGGAATACAAGAAAGATAACGTTTTCCCCATCCCTACTATGTATCAGAGCCCTAGACGCAAGAGCCAACATCACTAGTCTTCACTACCTGCACTTGCCCACAAGGCGGCAATTCCAGCAGAAGGGGTGAGTTCACAAATCAAAAGTAAATATACAGATATATGAATCATCAAAGTAAATTGAACAACAACAACAAACAGCAACATTATCAACATCATCTCAGCTTTATAATTTAAATTCATCTTTGATTAATATCAGCAACAATAACAACAACACTTGTGGCGACATCTCACCAACAACAATCCCAAAAGGACAACTCACTCCTACTACTAATGCAAGACTCCATCAACATCTAATGCATTATGCATGTGGTACCAACTACGCGCGTTGAATGCTAAACATTCTAGGGAAATAAGCCCCCAACAATTTGGATGGTTAAAGCATCCCAGGGCAATAAGCCCCCAACAGGTGAACGATAAAGCGTTCCAGGGCAATAAGCCCCCAACAGGTGAATGATAAACATTCCAGGGCAATAAGCCCCCAACAGGTGAATGATAAACATTCCAGGGCAATAAGCCCCCAACAAATGCATATGAGTATGAAGACTCTCTATGGTGTATATCTGCATACAACCCAACATCTTAATGGAGCATATCAACATGCAACCAACAACAACAACAACTTAGGATACCCTCCCCAACTGGACAAGACCACTCAACATCAACAAGGCAACTCAATTAACAAAGTGTCATTATTTGCACATCAACGTACATAACTTCATCTTAATCAACATCATAATATAGTTTTTATCATCTAAACAATTCTTAATAAATCCAATAAACATCCTAGAAAGCTTAGGTTTGGGTTTAGGACACCTTGGAAAAATCACATTTTGGGTCGCACAGGACCTATCTCGCTTAAGCGAGCAGAATCTCGCTTGAGCGAGTCAAATGACGAAAGTTGGGTTTTAGTTCGCTTGCAGCTCGCTCTTGGTTCGCTTAAGCGAACAGGCTAAATACACTATCCTGGGCGTATCTCGCTTAAGCGACGGAAATCTCGCTTAAGCGACGCAAATGACGAAGGTTAACATTTGCTCGCTTGGGGTTCGCTCGTGGCTCGCTTAAGCGAGCGGCTAAAAATTCAGACTGGGCGTAGCGAAGTGTCGCTCGCTTGAGCGAAGGGCATCTCGCTTAAGCGAGTGTTCATCTGGGCAGAAAATAACCTACGATTTCTAACTCCATTTTCATCCAAAAATCCCATTTTTAATCCCCTAATCACCCAAAATGGTTTAGAAACAATGTTTATGGGTTTAAGGCACAACAAGACATCAGAACATATCATAGCAACATCATTAACAGCACAATTCATCAAGAATGAGCAATTCAACATATTCATAAACCTAGTTCCAAAACTACCAATTTTCAATCCAAATTCATGAAATCATACACATATATATTAACAATTGAATCATAAACCCACCCTTACCTGATTAGATGAATTAAACAAAAGCTACAGCAACCCTAGCAATCTCCCTTTGGTTCTTGGCTCTACTCTTCTCTCTTCCCAAAAGTCTGTTTTCTTTTTACTGGTACGTACAAAATGTTTGTCTGACTCTCTATTTCCTTACCAACCAAAACATAACCCTTTTCTTTCCCTTAACTCCCTCTTAATTCTCCTAATTAAAATGTAACCCCCACTACCTTAATTCCAATAATATCAATTAAATCCCTTTAATCTAAATATTACTATTTCTTCTATTTTCACTTAAATAATAAAATCATTACTAATTCTCATATAATAAAATATAATAAAATAGCAATTACCAATAATTCACATAAATCAACATAAATAATTCTAAAGCACATAAAACACACAAAAATCAACTAAAATAAATATATAACAACTTAGGGCGTTACAACTCTCCCCAACTTAGAGAATTTTGTCCTCGAAATAATACCTTAAGCAACAAACAACTCAGGATAGGACTCTTGCATCTTGCTCTCCAATTCCCAAGTCAAACTCTCACCGGTTACACCGCCCCAAACAACTCTAACCAGAGGTATCTCCTTGCCTCTCAGCTGCTTCACCTTACGATCATCAATCCTCAAAGGCAAAGTCTCAACGGTAAGATTATCTCTGACTTGCACATCGTCCCTAGGAATAACATGCGAAGGATCTGCTACATACTTTCTCAATTGCGAGACATGAAACACATCATGCAAGTTCGATAATTGGGGTGGCAATCCAATCCAATACGCCACAGTTCCAATTCTCTCGGAAATCTGATAAGGACCAATGAACTTTGGAGTCAACTTCTTCGACTTCAATGCACGTCTTACACCCGTCATCGGAGTAACCCTCAAGAATACATGATCACCCTTCTGAAATTCAAGGGCTTTTCTCCTTTTGTCAAGATAACTCTTCTGACGATCTTGAGATGCTTTCATCTTTTCTCTTATCATCTTGACCTTTTCCGTAGTCTGCTGCACTAACTCAGGTCCTAACACAATACTTTCACCCGACTCAAACCAACATAAAGGAGTTCTACACCTTCGACCATACAAAGCTTCGAACGGTGCCATACCAATACTCGAATGGTAACTATTATTATAGGTAAACTCTATCAACGGTAAGTGGCTGTCCCAAGCCCCACCTTGCTCGAGTACACACACCCTCAACAAATCTTCTAAGGATTGGATAGTTCTCTCCGACTGACCATCTGTCTGCGGATGATAAGCCGAACTCAATCTTAACTTCGAACCCAAGGCATCCTGCAAACTCTTCCAAAACCTTGATGTAAACCTCGGATCTCTATCCGACACAATACTAGATGGAACACCATGCAACTTCACAATATCACGAATGTAAATCTCCGCCAACTGAGCTACCGGATAAGTAATATTGATCGGAATAAAATGCGCCGACTTAGTCAATCTATCGACCACGACCCAAATGGCATCATGCCCTCTTGGAGTATTTGGCAAACTCGTCACAAAATCCATAGAAATGCTATCCCATTTCCATTCAGGTACATCTAACGGAGTCAACAACCCTGCAGGCTTCTGGTGCTCAACCTTGGACTTCTGGCAAGTCAAACATGCATACACAAACTGAGCAACATCTCTTTTCAAACCGGACCACCAAAACAATTTCTTCAAATCATGATACATTTTAGTAGCTCCAGGATGAATACTCAAACTACTCTTGTGACTTTCTTCTAAAATCAACTTCTTCAAATCCTCATCATCCGGAATACAAATCCTTCCTCTAAACCTCAACACACCTTGTTCATCGACCTTGAAGTCACCATCTACATTCGGATCATTAGCAGCCATCACATCCACAAACTTAACATCAAGCTTCTGAGCCTCTTTGATATTATTCAGGAAGTCACTATTAATCTTCAACATGCCCAACTTCACACTCTGAGGCGATCTTTCACAAACAAGACTCAAGTCTCTAAACTGTTCAAGTAACTCGAACTCTTTCACCATCATGGCAGACATATGCAATGTCTTTCTACTCAACGCATCAGCCACAACATTAGCTTTACCAGGATGGTAATTCAAGCCAAAATCGTAGTCCTTAAGTAACTCAAGCCACCTTCTCTGCCTCATGTTCAACTCCTTCTGATCAAACAGGTACTTTAAACTTTTATGGTCACTAAACACCTCAAATCTGGAACCGTACAAATAATGCCTCCAAATCTTCAACACAAACACCACAGCTGCTAACTCTAAATCATGTGTAGGATAATTCTTTTCATGCACTCTCAGCTGTCTAGAAGCATACGCGACCACCTTGCCATCTTGCATCAAAACACCACCCAAGCCCAGCTTAGATGCATCACAGTACACAACAAAAGGTTCTTCTGGCTTTGGCAAAATTAAAATAGGAGCAGTCGTCAATCTTTGCTTCAACTCATTGAAACTACTCTCACATTGAGCATCCCACACGAATGTTTTACCTTTACACGTCAACTGCGTCAGAGGAAGTGCTAACTTCGAAAATCCTTCAATGAATCTGCGGTAATAACCAGCCAAACCAAGAAAACTTCTTACCTCAGTAACTGACTTTGGTGTCTCCCACTGCGACACAGCATCAACCTTCGAAGGATCTACAGCAATACCTTTACCAGAAATAATGTGGCCAAGAAAACTTACTTCATTCAGCCAGAACTCGCACTTGGATAACTTGGCATACAATTTCTTCTCCTTCAGCACTTGCAATACAATCTTCAAATGCTCTGCATGCTCAGCTTCAGTCTTAGAATAAATCAAAATATCATCAATAAAGACTACTACAAACTGATCCAGATACTCATGGAAAATTCTGTTCATATATTCCATAAACACACCAGGTGCATTAGTCACACCGAAAGGCATCACCTTATACTCATAATGACCATAACGCGTCCTAAACGCCGTCTTTTGCATATCCTCATCCTTCAACTTTATCTGATGGTAACCCGACCTCAAATCAATTTTGCTAAAAACGCGGGCACCCACTAGTTGATCCATCAAATCATCAATCCTCGGTAGTGGATACCTGTTCTTAATAGTCACCTTATTCAACTGACGGTAATCAATACACAACCGCATGCTACCATCCTTCTTCTTTACCAACAACACCGGCGCTCCCCATGGTGAAACACTCGGTCTCACAAACTTCTTGTCAAGCAAGTCTTCTAATTGTTTCTTCAATTCAGCCAACTCCGAAGCTGACATACGGTAAGGAGCCATCGACACAGGCTTCGTACCCGGCACAAGGTCTATCGAAAATTCAACCTCCCTCTCTGGTGGCACATCTGGAATCTCATCAGGGAAAACTTCAGGAAATTCCTTTACAACAGGCAACCCATCAATCACAGCTTGGTTCTCCACCGACAAGAATGCCAACAAAGAAAACATCAACACGCCACCCTTTTCTAAACGCTTCATCTCTTTAGTGGATAAAAATTCTGTTCCACTCTCTTCCTCAGCAGAAGAAAACCGCACCGTCTTGGGAAAGCAATTAATCAGAACATGATTGTACTCTAACCAGTTCATTCCCAATATTACATCCATTCCCACTAACGGCAAACAGACAAGGTCCACATCAAAATCTCTACCAAATACAGACAACGGACAACTTAAACAAACAAGGGAAGTAGTTACTGAACCCTTAGCTGGAGTTTCAACAACCATCTCCCCATTCATATCAGACATAATCAAACCCAATCTTTGTGCACAGTCAAGAAACAATGCGTTGCACCAGTATCTATAATAGCAATTAAAGGAGTACCACTAAAGAAACAAGTACCTCTGATAAGTCGATCCTCCTGATCAGTCTGAGTACCGGTCAAGGCAAAAACTCTACCACTGGTCTGCGCCTTCTTAGGCTTAGTGCACTGAGAACCGATGTGACCTTCCTCATTACAGTTGAAACAAACAATGTCCCCACGCTTGCATTCGGTGACAGTGTGGCCCTTCTTCCCGCATCTGAAACATTTCTTCTCATCACGGGTGCAAGCATTACTCTTGTGGCCTTTCACACCACACTTATAACAAACCACTTCAGCAGGAGCATCTCTACGTGCAGGTCTCCTCTCGTCATGCATTCTCTGTTTGCCCTTATCAGCTAGGGCACTATACGGCTTTGGGCGACTCTGCTGCCCCTTCCCCTTGCGGTCATTCATCACTTTGTAGTGAGCTTTGGTGTCCTCTTCATAGATACGACAGCTGCTCACCAACTCAGAGAAGTCTCTGATCTTCTGATAGCCAATGGCCCGCTTGATATCAGCTCGCAGACCATTTTCAAACTTAATACATTTGGAGAACTCAGCAGTCTCCGCAGCATAATGTGGATAGAACTTGGCAAGCTCCACGAACTTAGCAGCATACTCCGTAATGGACATGTCTCCTTCCTTCAGCTCAAGGAATTCTATCTCCTTCTTACCTCGGACATCCTCCGGAAAATACCTCCTCAGGAACTCTCTTCGGAACACAGCCCATGTAATTTCAGCTCCTTCAGCTTGGAGTATGGGTTGAGTGCTTACCCACCAGTCGTCAGCCTCCTCTGCTAACATATGGGTGCCAAACCGCACCATCTGGGCATCCGTACACTGCATCACCCGGAATATTCTTTCAACCTCTTTCAACCAGGTCTGAGCTCCATCAGGATTATACCTTCCCTTGAAGGTTGGTGGATGATTCCTCAAGAAGGTTTCAAGCATCCTTACACCTTCACCAGCACCACCAGCACCTTGCTGCTGTCCAACAACTTGGGCCATTGCTTGCAAAGCAGCAGCAAGAGCAGCATCATTCCTTCCGGCCATCTCGATAGTTCTACATAACAACAAGAATTAGAACAACAAAGACAGTTTAAACCTGTCACACTACTCTACATGGCTCGACACGACTCTTCTAATGGTCTGACAGACCGACCTGCTCTGATACCAATTGTAACACCCCGTTCCCGAAATAACGTAATAATAATATTACTAAAAATCATAATCAGAGTTATTCAACAAAACAACGGAGTATCACGTTACTTTTTCAAATTTATTTAAATAGAATATAAAAAACTATTTAAAACCATCATACAAATCATCATATTAAAATTCTGCAGCGGAAAGTCTTTATATAAAATTCATATTCAGCAACTACATCATAATCTTGGCACAAAGGCCATTAACATCGTAAAATTATCCAACGAATTAATCACAACAACATCTTCTTCAAATAAATGATACATAAAGGAATACAAGAAAGATAACGTTTTCCCCATCCCTACTATGTATCAGAGCCCTAGACGCAAGAGCCAACATCACTAGTCTTCACTACTTGCACTTGCCCACAAGGCGGCAATTCCAGCAGAAGGGGTGAGTTCACAAATCAAAAGTAAATATACAGATATATGAATCATCAAAGTAAATTGAACAACAACAACAAACAGCAACATTATCAACATCATCTCAGCTTTATAATTTAAATTCATCTTTGATTAATATCAGCAACAATAACAACAACACTTGTGGCGACATCTCACCAACAACAATCCCAAAAGGACAACTCACTCCTACTACTAATGCAAGACTCCATCAACATCTAATGCATTATGCATGTGGTACCAACTACGCGCGTTGAATGCTAAACATTCCAGGGCAATAAGCCCCCAACAATTTGGATGGTTAAAGCATCCCAGGGCAATAAGCCCCCAACAGGTGAACGATAAAGCGTTCCAGGGCAATAAGCCCCCAACAGGTGAATGATAAACATTCCAGGGCAATAAGCCCCCAACAGGTGAATGATAAACATTCCAGGGCAATAAGCCCCCAACAAATGCATATGAGTATGAAGACTCTCTATGGTGTATATCTGCATACAACCCAACATCTTAATGGAGCATATCAACATGCAACCAACAACAACAACAACTTAGGATACCCTCCCCAACTGGACAAGACCACTCAACATCAACAAGGCAACTCAATTAACAAAGTATCATTATTTGCACATCAACGTACATAACTTCATCTTAATCAACATCATAATATAGTTTTTATCATCTAAACAATTCTTAATAAATCCAATAAACATCCTAGAAAGCTTAGGTTTGGGTTTAGGACACCTTGGAAAAATCACATTTTGGGTCGCACAGGACCTATCTCGCTTAAGCGAGCAGAATCTCGCTTGAGCGAGTCAAATGACGAAAGTTGGGTTTTAGTTCGCTTGCAGCTCGCTCTTGGTTCGCTTAAGCGAACAGGCTAAATACACTATCCTGGGCGTATCTCGCTTAAGCGACGGAAATCTCGCTTAAGCGACGCAAATGACGAAGGTTAACATTTGCTCGCTTGGGGTTCGCTCGTGGCTCGCTTAAGCGAGCGGCTAAAAATTCAGACTGGGCGTAGCGAAGTGTCGCTCGCTTGAGCGAAGGGCATCTCGCTTAAGCGAGTGTTCATCTGGGCAGAAAATAACCTACGATTTCTAACTCCATTTTCATCCAAAAATCCCATTTTTAATCCCCTAATCACCCAAAATGGTTTAGAAACAATGTTTATGGGTTTAAGGCACAACAAGACATCAGAACATATCATAGCAACATCATTAACAGCACAATTCATCAAGAATGAGCAATTCAACATATTCATAAACCTAGTTCCAAAACTACCAATTTTCAATCCAAATTCATGAAATCATACACATATATATTAACAATTGAATCATAAACCCACCCTTACCTGATTAGATGAATTAAACAAAAGCTACAGCAACCCTAGCAATCTCCCTTTGGTTCTTGGCTCTACTCTTCTCTCTTCCCAAAAGTCTGTTTTCTTTTTACTGGTACGTACAAAATGTTTGTCTGACTCTCTATTTCCTTACCAACCAAAACATAACCCTTTTCTTTCCCTTAACTCCCTCTTAATTCTCCTAATTAAAATGTAACCCCCACTACCTTAATTCCAATAATATCAATTAAATCCCTTTAATCTAAATATTACTATTTCTTCTATTTTCACTTAAATAATAAAATCATTACTAATTCTCATATAATAAAATATAATTAAATAGCAATTACCAATAATTCACATAAATCAACATAAATAATTCTAAAGCACATAAAACACACAAAAATCAACTAAAATAAATATATAACAACTTAGGGCGTTACAGTCACCCCCAGTCTGTTTGGTCAAAAGGTGTCTCTCCATTCTAAACCAATACAATAATACACCACCATTTTCCCCAGTGAAACTACACTATCCCCTAGCGGAGTCGGATCCCTTTCTCAATGAATACAAGTATCCCATTGTGGTTTCTCGTCCCAGTCAATGTGTCTTCGTCGTCCTGCATTCATAATTGCATCACAAACATTCATAGCATCTTAGGTCTAAAATGGTGTACTTTGTATTTAAGTCTCTTCGACCAGTCGAATCAAAGATTTCATCTACAAATCTCCAGACGAAGAAACTAAAATAGGGGCATCTGTCATACCCCAATTTTTGACCTAAGACACCACTGACACGTGTCGTCTGGTCCTGAATAGTCTCCGACTTTTCGAACGAAATTTCGGCAGAGAGGTATTTTAAAATACCTCATTTTTTTGTTCCAATTCGGACCCTCTTCTCACTTTTTATTTTTTTTTTTATTATTATTATTTGTCTTTTTATTTTTATCCCTAGTTTTTATTATTTCTATCTTTTAATTTTACCTTTTATTGTTATTTATTTTATTTTATGTTCACTTTTATTTTAAGGTCACTTTGTTTTTATTTTAATTAGTCAAGTGTCTAATAAGTCCAAAAAAATGTCTAAAAAATAGTGTGAAGGTCCTTTTGGTTCACCCCACTTTTTGTGGCCATGTCTCAGAGTCAATTTCAGTTTCTTTCCGATTCCATTTTGTTCACTAGTACAAGCATTCAAGCTGCATAATAACCATTCAATCCCCATTAATTTTGGCTTTAACCAATTTCCATTTCGGAGATGAAATTTGGCTTTAAGAAAGGGGGACGAATTCAACAGCAGGGGACAAAAATTAGACAGTAGAAACCTGCAAGAAAAAAACTCAAAGAACCAATAACAGAGACCAATTTCACGTATCAAAAACATCAAAGAAACCAAACCAGCAAGAAACATTCATGATCCACAACCAAAACCTGTCACCACAAAAATCAACAACCTTCAATCTCAAACCTCACGAATCCAACCAAAACAACAATGAACCTATAACCCCTCAATAAATCCAAACAACACTGAAATCTTCAAACCCCTCAATCCAAATCCAACCCAACAATGAACCTGTAACCCAACAAAAACCCAAAATCACAACCCTAATCCAAAAACGAATCCAGATCCGAACCGCAAAGCTTGAAAGGGTAAAATATAGTTTTTTATTTTAGTTTGAGGTCTGTTTTGTTTTTTAAAGAAAAAACAAAGAGGAAAGAAAAAGAAAGAAACAAAAAAAGAGAAAGAAAAGGGAGGATCGTAAAAAAAAAAAAAAAAGAAATAAGAGAGAAGAAGTGAAAGATCGGCGAGGAGCGTAAGGGTGCATGGTCTTACCATATAGAAAACATCATCAAAATTCATCATATAGGAAACATCATCGCATCATCAAGTTCATCATGTTAAACAACAAATTCATTAATAATTATTTCATCAAGACTCTTCTTCAACAACTCAACATCTTAGACAACTTAGACAACTCGACACGACTATGCAACTTCTTAACATCTTGACATCTTAACAACTTATATGCATGTGGTACCATCCAGGGCATAAGCCCCCATCGCTAAAGGTCAAATAGGACCTGTCAAGCATCAAGCCCCCATCGCTAATGTAACACCCCGTTTCCCAAAAGGATATATTAATATCCAAACATCAGAGTTAATCAACAAGCAACGGAGTATTACATGCACATCTCAAAAATAATTTATTTAAATAGAAACATAAAACTATTTAAATAATCCTCCAAAATAACATCTTTATAAAATAATCTGCAGCGGAATAATCATTACAAAATCATCTTAAAAATTCTTATACATCAACATATCTGGCACAAAGGCCTCACCAAGTAAAATATTCTCCAACATATATCAAATATTTATCCAACAAATCTCCAACATAAAATGATACATAAAGGAATGAAATTGTAAAACATAAATCCCATCCCGTTACGTATCAGAGCCTACGACACAATGAGCCGACTCCTATCTATCCATCGCTACCTGCACTTGCCCACAAGGCGGCAATTCCAGCAGAAGGGGTGAGTTCACAAAACAAAAGCAATATATATATATATATAATTCATAAAGTTGTATTGAAAAACAACAACAACGAGAATATTCATCATCACCATAATCATCAGCAATCTTCATTAACAATTCAACAAATAATATTTAGATTCACCTTAAATAACAACACCGACAACAACACCACTTGTGGTGACACCTCACCAACAACAACTCACACCTTAAACTTCTAATGCAAGACTCCATCAACGACTAATGCATTATGCAAATGTGGTACCAACTACGCGCGTTGAGTGCTAAACACTCCGGGGCATAAGCCCCCACCAGATTGGATGGTTAAAGCATCCCAGGGCATAAGCCCTCACCAAAGTGAATGACTAGCATTCCAGGGCATGAGCCCTCACCAGTTGAATGTATAAACATTCCGGGGCATGAGCCCCCACCAATGCAAATGGGTTATGAGACTCAAGGAGTATATCTACATACAACCATTACAACAAAATAGTGGTGCATTTTCACCATGCAACCAACGACAACACCAACTAGGACACCTCCCCAACTAGACTCAACCACACCACAACACCATGAACAATTGCAAACATAGCATAGTATAGTTCATTTCATATAAGATTCATCCATATATGCATCATAAACAGCTCCAAGCTACAATTTTATCACTCCAAAAATTCTCTAAAAATCCAATAATCAACCTAGGAAGCTTAGGTTTGGGTTTAGAACACCTTAGAAAAATCACATTTTGGGTCGCACAGGACCCAGCTCGCTGAAGCGAGCAGCATCTCGCTTGAGCGAGTCAAATGACGAAGGTTAGAGTTTTGCTCGCTTACAGCTCGCTCCTGGTTCGCTTAAGCGAACAGGTCATTTTCCAAATTCTGGGCAAAATTCGCGTTGCTCGCTTAAGCGACGGACAACTCGCTTAAGCGACCAAAAAGACGTAGCTTCAGGTCTTGCACGCTTGGAGTTCGCTTGGCGCACGCTTGAGCGAACGGGTGCGAAACAGTTCTGGGCAAGGGAAAGTGCCGCTCGCTTAAGCGACGGCTAGCTCGCTTAAGCGAGGGTTCGTCTGGGCAGAATTGTAACCTACGATTTCTAACCCTTTTTCATCCAAAAATCCCATTTTTGATTCCCCAATCACCCAAAATGATTTTAGATTAAAGTTATGGGTTCACTACTTAATCCAGGCACCAAAACAACTCATATAACATCAATAACAACATAATTCAACAACTTTAGGCATTTTACATATTCAAGAAAACCTAAAAAACAGAACAACCAATTTCAATCCAAATTCATGAAAATATACATGTATATATTGGCAATTGAATCATATTCCCACCCTTACCTTAATTCAGCAAAATCTACAGCAATTCCTAGCAATTCCCCTTGGCTCTTGGCTCTTCTCACTTCCTCCAAAAAAGTCTACTTTTCTTTTCTTACTGATACGTACAATTGCTTGTCTGACTCTTTCTTTCCTACTCTTACCAACCAAAGGGTAACTCCTTTTTACTCTTTACTCTCCCCCACTAAATTCTATTAATTTCTCCTTAATCCCTTCTCAATTCTAATAATTTCAATTAAATCCTTCTTTTTCTAAAATAAATATTATTTCTCCTATTTTCATAAAACACTACCAATAATTATAATAAATAATAACACACCAAATATTTCATATATCATTCATAAATTCAAGTAAAACACACCAAGCACACCAAAATCAATTAAAAATCACCACAAATCATAAAATAGAATTTAGAGTGTTACAACTCTCCCCAACTTAGAAAATTTCGTCCTCGAAATATTACCTTAAGCGACAAACAACTCAGGATAGGACTCTTGCATCTTGTTCTAAAATTCCCAAGTCAAACTCTCACCGGTTACACCGCCCCAAACAACTCTTACTAGAGGTATCTCCTTGCCTCTCAACTGCTTCACCTTGCGATCGTCAATCCTCAAAGGCGAAGTCTCAACAGTAAGATTATCTCTAACTTGCACATCATCTCTAGGAATAACATGCGAAGGATCAGCTACATACTTCCTCAACTGCGACACATGAAACACATCATGCAAGTTTGATAGATGGGGTGGCAATCCAATCCGATACGCCACGGTTCCAATTCTCTCGGAAATCTGATAAGGACCAATGAACTTTGGAGTCAACTTCTTCGACTTCAATGCACGTCCTACACCCGTCATCGGAGTAACCCTCAAAAACACATGCTCACCCTCCTGAAACTCAAGGGCTTTCCTCCTTTTATCATGATAACTCTTCTGACGATCTTGCGATGCTTTCATCTTTTCTCTTATCATCTTGACCTTTTTTGTAGTCTGCTGCACTAACTCAGGTCCTAACACAATACTTTCACCCGACTCAAACCAACATAGAGGAGTTCTACACCTTCGACCATACAAAGCTTCGAACGGTGCCATACCAATGCTCGAATGGTAACTATTGTTGTAAGTAAACTCTATCAAAGACAAGTGGCTGTCCCAAGCTCCACCCTGCTCGAGTACACACACCCTCAACAAATCTTCTAAAGATTGGATAGTCCTCTCCGACTGACCATCTGTCTGCGGATGATAAGCCGAACTCAGCCTCAATCTCGAACCCAATGCATCTTGCAAACTTTTCCAAAACCTTGATGTAAACCTCGGATCTCTATCCGACACAATGCTAGATGGAACCCCATGCAACTTCACAATGTCACGGATATAAATCTCCGCCAACTGAGCTACCGGATAAGTAATATTAATCGGAATAAAGTGTGCCGACTTAGTCAATCTATCAACAACAACCCAAATGGCATCATGCCCTCTTGGAGTATTCGGCAAACTCGTCACAAAGTCCATTGAAATGCTATCCCATTTCCACTCAGGTACATCTAACGGAACCAACAACCCTGCAGGCTTCTGATGTTCAACTTTAGACTTCTGGCAAGTCAAACACGCATACACAAACTGAGCAACATCTCTTTTCAAATCGGACCACCAAAATAATTTCTTCAAGTCATGATACATTTTAGTAGCTCCAGGATGAATACTCAAACTACTCTTATGACTTTCTTCTAAGATCAACTTTTTCAAACCTTCATCATCAGGAATACAAATTCTTCCTCTAAACCTCAACACACCTTGGTCATCGACCTTGAAGTCACCATCTGCATTCTGATCACTGGCAGTCATCAAATCAACAAACTTAACATCAATCTTCTGGGCCTCCTTGATACTACTCAAGAAATCACTATTAATCTTTAACATTCCCAACCGTACACTTTGAGGCGATCTTTCACAAACAAGACTCAAATCTCTGAACTGTTCAAGTAACTCGAACTCTTTCACCATCAAAGCAGACATATGCAACGTCTTTCTGCTCAACGCATCAGCCACAATATTAGCTTTTCCAGGATGGTAATTTAAGCCAAAATCGTAATCCTTAAGTAACTCAAGCCACCTCCTCTGCCTCATGTTCAACTCCTTCTGATCAAACAGGTACTTTAAACTTTTATGATCACTAAACACTTCAAATCTGGAACCATACAAATAGTGCCTCCAAATTTTCAACACAAACACCACAGCTGCTAACTCTAGATCATGCGTAGGATAATTCTTCTCATGCACTCTCAGCTGCCTAGAGGCATACGCGACCACCTTGCCATCTTGCATCAAAACACCACCTAATCCCAGCTTAGATGCATCACAATACACAACAAAAGGTTCTTCTGGCTTTGGCAAAATTAAAATAGGAGCAGTTGTCAATCTTTGCTTCAACTCATTGAAACTACCCTCACATTGAGCATCCCACACAAATGCTTTACCTTTACGGGTCAGTTGCGTCAAAGGAAGTGCTAACTTCGAAAATCCTTCAATGAACCTGCGATAATAACCAGCCAAACCAAGAAAGCTTTTCACCTCCGTAACTGACTTTGGTGTCTCCCACTGCGACACAGCATCAACCTTCGAAGGATCTACAGCAATACCATTACCAGAAATAATGTGGCCAAGAAAACTTACTTCATTCAGCCAGAACTCGCACTTGGATAACTTGGCATACAATTTCTTCTCTTTCAGCACTTGCAATACAATCCTCAAATGCTCTGCATGCTCAGCTTCAGTCTTAGAATAGATCAATATATCATCAATAAAAACCACAACAAATTGATCCAGATATTCATGAAAAATTCGGTTCATATATTCCATAAACACACCAGGTGCATTCGTCACTCCGAAAGGCATCACCTTATATTCATAATGACCATACCGCGTCCTAAACGCCGTCTTTTGCATATCTTCATCCTTCACCTTTATCTGATGGTAACCCGATCTCAAGTCAATTTTGCTGAACACACGGGCACCCACTAGTTGATCCATCAAGTCATCAATCCTCGGTAGTGGATACCTATTCTTAATCGTCACTTTATTCAGCTGACGGTAATCGATACACAACCGCATGCTACCATCCTTCTTCTTTACCAACAACACCGGCGCTCCCCATGGTGAAACACTCTGTCTCACAAACTTCTTGTCAAGCAAGTCTTCTAATTGTTTCTTTAACTCAGCTAACTCCGAAGCTGACATACGGTAAGGAGCCATCGACACAGGCTTCGTACCCGGCACCAGGTCTATCGAAAATTCAACCTCCCTCTCTGGTGGCACATCTGGAATCTCATCAGGGAAAACTTCAGGAAATTCCTTCACAACAGGCAGCCCATCAATCACAGCTTGGTTCTCCACCGACAAGAATGCCAACAAAGAAAACATCAACACACCATCTTGTTCTAATCGCTTCATATCTTTAGTGGATAAGAATTCTGTTCCACTCTCTTCCTCAGCAGAAGAAAACTGCACCGTCTTCGTAAAACAATTGATCAGGACATGATTGTACTCTAACCAAATCATCCCCAATATTACATCCATTCCCACTAAACGGCAAACACACAAGATCCACCTCAAAATCTCTACCAAAAACAGACAAGGGACAACTTAAACAGACAAGGGAAGTAGTCACTGAACCCTTAGCTGGAGTTTCAACAACCATTTTCCCATTCATATCAGACATATACAGACCCAATCTTTTAGCACAATCAATAGCAATGAAACAATGGGTTGCACCAGTATCTATAATAGCAATTAAGGGAGTACTATTAAAGAAACAAGTACCTCTGATAAGTCGATCCTCCTGATCAGTCTGAGTACCGGTCAATGCAAACACTCTCCCACTGGCTTGCGTCTTCTTAGGCTTAGTACACTGAGTGCTAAGATGACCCTCCTCATCACAATTGTAACAAACAATGTCTCCACGCTTGCATTCAGTAACAGTGTGGCCTTTCTTACCACATCGGAAGCACTTCTTCTCATCACGGTTGCAGGCATTACTCTTGTGGCCCTTAACACCACACTTATAACAAACCACCTCAGCAGGAGCATCTCTACGTGCTGGCCTCCTCTCATCATGCATTCTTTGCTTACCTTTATCAGCTGGGGCACTATAAGGCTTTGGGCGACTCTGCTGCCCCTTACCCTTATGGTCATTCATCACTTTATAGTGAGCTTTAGTGTCTTCTTCATAAATACGGCAACTGCTCACCAACTCAGAGAAGTCTCTGATCTTCTGATACCCAATGGCCCGCTTGATATCAGCTCGCAGACCATTCTCAAACTTGATACACTTGGAGAACTCAGCAGTCTCCGCAGCATAGTGGGGATAAAACTTTGCAAGCTCCACGAACTTAGCAGCATACTCCGTAATAGACATGTCTCCTTGCTTCAGCTCAAGGAATTCAATCTCTTTTCTACCACGGACATCCTCCGGGAAATACCTCCTCAAGAACTCCCGCCTAAACACTGCCCATATAATCACAGCACCTTCATTCTCTAACACCGGTTGAACACTCACCCACCAATCGTCAGCTTCCTCGGCCAACATATGGGTGCCGAACCGCACCATCTGAGCATCCGTACACTGCATCACCCGGAATATTCTTTCAACCTCTTTCAACCAGGTCTGTGCTCCATCAGGATTATACCTTCCCTTGAAGGTTGGTGGATGATTCCTCAAGAAGGTCTCAAGCATCCTTACACCTTCACCAGCCCCACCAGCACCTTGCTGTTGTCCAACAACTTAAGCCATTGCTTGCAGAGCAGCAGCAAGAGCAGCATCATTCCTTCCAGACATCTTGATAGTTCTACATAACAACAAGAATTAGAACAACAAAGACAGTTTAAAACCTGTCACACTACACTATTGGCTCGACACGACTCTCCTAATGGCCGGACGGACCAACTTGCTCTGATACCAATTGTAACACCCCGTTTCCCAAAAGGATATATTAATATCCAAACATCAGAGTTAATCAACAAGCAACGGAGTATTACATGCACATCTCAAAAATAATTTATTTAAATAGAAACATAAAACTATTTAAATAATCCTCCAAAATAACATCTTTATAAAATAATCTGCAGCGAAATAATCATTACAAAATCATCTTAAAAATTCTTATACATCAACATATCTGGCACAAAGGCCTCACCAAGTAAAATATTCTCCAACATATATCAAATATTTATTCAACAAATCTCCAACATAAAATGATACATAAAGGAATGAAATTGTAAAACATAAATCCCATCCAGTTACGTATTAGAGCCTACGACACAATGAGCCGACTCCTATCTATCCATCGCTACCTGCACTTGCCCACAAGGCGGCAATTCCAGCAGAAGGGGTGAGTTCACAAAACAAAAGCAATATATATATATATAATTCATAAAGTTGTATTGAAAAACAACAACAACGAGAATATTCATCATCACCATAATCATCAGCAATCTTCATTAACAATTCAACAAATAATATTTAGATTCACCTTAAATAACAACACCGACAACAACACCACTTGTGGTGACACCTCACCAACAACAACTCACACCTTAAACTTCTAATGCAAGACTCCATCAACGACTAATGCATTATGCAAATGTGGTACCAACTACGCGCGTTGAGTGCTAAACACTCCGGGGCATAAGCCCCCACCAGATTGGATGGTTAAAGCATCCCAGGGCATAAGCCCTCACCAAAGTGAATGACTAGCATTCCAGGGCATGAGCCCTCACCAGTTGAATGTATAAACATTCCGGGGCATGAGCCCCCACCAATGCAAATGGGTTATGAGACTCAAGGAGTATATCTACATACAACCATTACGACAAAATAGTGGTGCATTTTCACCATGCAACCAACGACAACACCAACTAGGACACCTCCCCAACTAGACTCAACCACACCACAACACCATGAACAATTGCAAACTTAGCATAGTATAGTTCATTTCATATAAGATTCATCCATATATGCATCATAAACAGCTCCAAGCTACAATTTTATCACTCCAAAAATTCTCTAAAAATCCAATAATCAACCTAGGAAGCTTAGGTTTGGGTTTAGAACACCTTAGAAAAATCACATTTTGGGTCGCACAGGACCCAGCTCGCTTAAGCGAGCAGCATCTCGCTTGAGCGAGTCAAATGACGAAGGTTAGAGTTTTGCTCGCTTACAGCTCGCTCCTGGTTCGCTTAAGCGAACAGGTCATTTTCCAAATTCTGGGCAAAATTCGCGTTGCTCGCTTAAGCGACGGACAGCTCGCTTAAGCGACCAAAAAGACGTAGCTTCAGGTCTTGCACGCTTGGAGTTCGCTTGGCGCACGCTTGAGCGAACGGGTGCGAAACAGTTCTGGGCAAGGGAAAGTGCCGCTCGCTTAAGCGACGGCTAGCTCGCTTAAGCGAGGGTTCGTCTGGGCAGAATTGTAACCTACGATTTCTAACCCTTTTTCATCCAAAAATCCCATTTTTGATTCCCCAATCACCCAAAATGATTTTAGATTAAAGTTATGGGTTCACTACTTAATCCAGGCACCAAAACAACTCATATAACATCAATAACAACATAATTCAACAACTTTAGGCATTTTACATATTCAAGAAAACCTAAAAAACAGAACAACCAATTTCAATCCAAATTCATGAAAATATACATGTATATATTGGCAATTGAATCATAAACCCACCCTTACCTTAATTCAGCAAAATCTACAGCAATTCCTAGCAATTCCCCTTGGCTCTTGGCTCTTCTCACTTCCTCCAAAAAAGTCTACTTTTCTTTTCTTACTGATACGTACAATTGCTTGTCTGACTCTTTCTTTCCTACTCTTACCAACCAAAGGGTAACTCCTTTTTACTCTTTACTCTCCCCCACTAAATTCTATTAATTTCTCCTTAATCCCTTCTCAATTCTAATAATTTCAATTAAATCCTTCTTTTTCTAAAATAAATATTATTTCTCCTATTTTCATAAAACACTACCAATAATTATAATAAATAATAACACACCAAATATTTCATATATCATTCATAAATTCAAGTAAAACACACCAAGCACACCAAAATCAATTAAAAATCACCACAAATCATAAAATAGAATTTAGAGTGTTACAGCTAAGGTCGTAAAAGGACCTGTCAGGCATTAAGCCCCCATCGCTGACTATGCTATGCAACAACACGACTCAATGCAACGACACGACTCAAATGCAACGACACGACTCAAATGCAACAATCTTCAAATATCACATCTTTATATAACACATCTTTTAAATAACACATCTTCAAATATCACATTATTTTCACATCGTTAAATAACACATCAATTTCACATAATCACATAATCATATCAAAACTCAAATCATAATCAAAGCCAAACAAAACAGCACATGAATCCAATTTAAACAACTTCATCGACAAATATAATCATTAAATTCTCTCATAACCCTAATTCTCAAAAACTCTCAAAACTACACCTAATCATGCTAATTGCAATTTCAGAAATCATATACTTAATTTTAATGAGAGTTAGTCTCACCCTTACCTTAATTCAGATGAACAAAGCTTACGGAAGAAAACAAAAGTGATGAAAACACCCAAATATACTGCTGCAGTGCGCGACAGTTTTCTCTTAACTCCGACCTTGTTTCGACGATCCGAACGGTGAAAAGGTAGACCCAGGTGTTGTGAACCTTGTGTCCAACATTCGTCACGATCCAACGGTTAACGAGTGAGAAATCGCTGTTTTACTGAGGCAGATTTCAGAAAAACGAGAATTGCTTTCTCTCTTCTTTTTGGTGGCTACTTTTCTCACAAAAAACTGTTTTTACCTTCAAACTATTCTAACCTAGCTTCTCCTATTTATATATCTCTTCTCCTCTATCTTATTTACTCTTATCACCAAAAACTACTCTCTTCCCTAATATCTTAATAATAATAATAATACACCAAATAACAAATATATTTCTATACTAGATAACATATATATATCCACACAAAATAACATATATATTTCTACATAAAATAACAAATATATTTTCAAACCAAATATCAAATATATTTCTATAACAAATATATCTCTACATAACAAACATATTTCTATAACAAATATATCTCTACATAACAAACCTATTTCTATAACAAATATATCTTTACACCACATAACAAATATTAGCATATTTCATCAAAATATATATTATAAATCAAATAATAATACACTAAAAATACAATGAATTAATAAAATATTAAATATTAAAAGTAGGGTGTTACAGATGGCGTATTTATCGGTGGAGAATCAAGCTGTCATTGATAGGTTGCCGGTTGTGAATGAATTCCCAAAAGTATTTCCTGATGAGATTCCTGATGTGCCACCAGAAAGGGAGGTTGAATTTTCAATTGACCTTGTTCCAGGAACGAAGCCGGTATCGATGGAACCTTATCGTATGTCGGCATCTGAGTTAGCTGAGTTGAAGAAATAGTTGGAGGAATTGCTCGATAAGAAATTTGTAAGACCAAGTGTTTCACCATGGGGAGCACCAGTGTTGTTGGTTAAGAAGAAAGATGGTAGCATGAGATTGTGTATTGATTACCAGCAGTTGAATAAAGTGTGACGATAAAGAGCAGATATCCGCTTCTGAGAATTGACGATTTGATGGATCAGCTAGTGGGTGCTCGTGTATTTAGTAAAATCGATTTGAGGTCAGGTTACCGTCAGATTAAGGTGAAAGATGAAGATATGCAAAAGACGGCCGTTAGGACATGATATGGACACTACGAATATAAAGTGAGGTCTTTCGGTGTTACTAATGCACCAGGTGTGTTTATGGAATACATGAATAGAATTTTCCATGCCTATTTGGATCAGTTTGTGGTTGTGTTCATTGATGATATCTTAATTTATTCTATGAATGAAGAAGAGCATGCAGAGCATTTGAAGATTGTGTTACGGGTGTTGAAAGAAAAGAAGTCGTATGCCAAGTTCTCCAAATGTGAGTTCTGGTTAAGTGAAGTAAGTTTTCTTGGCCATATTATTTCTGGTAATGGTATTGTTGTAGATCCATCGAAAGTTGATGTTGTATTGCAATGGGAGACTCTGAAGTCAGTCACAGAGATTAGAAGTTTTCTGGGTTTGGCTGGTTATTACCGCAGATTTATTGAAGGATTTTCGAAGTTGGCACTTTCATTGACTCAGCTGACCTGTAAAGGTAAAGCTTTTGTGTGGGATACTCAGTGTGAGAATAGTTTCAATGAGTTGAAGCAACGGTTGACGACAGCTCCAATTTTGATTTTACCGAAGCCAGATGAACCTTTTGTGGTATATTGCGATGTGTCCAAGTTGGGCTTAGGAGGTGTACTTATGCAAGATGGCAAGGTAGTGGCTTATGCTTCGAGGCAGTTGGGAATTCATGAACGGAATTATCCTACGCATGATTTAGAGTTGGCGGTTGTGGTTTTTGTGTTGAAGATCTGGAGACATTATTTGTACGGCTCTAGATTTGAGGTGTTTAGCGATCATAAGAGTTTGAAATATTTATTTGATAAAAAGGAATTGAATATGAGGCAGAGAAGGTGGCTTGAGTTGTTGAAAGATTATGATTTTAGTTTGAATTACCACCTTGGTAAAGCTAATGTGGTTGCAGATGCTTTAAGCAGGAAGACGTTACACATGTCCGCCATGATGGTAAAGGAGTTTGAGTTGCTTGAACAGTTAGAGACTTGAGCCTAGTTTGTGAGTTGTCACCTCAGAGTGTGCAGTTGGGTATGCTGAAGATCAATAGTGATTTCTTGAACCGTATCAAGGAAGCGCAGAAAGTTGATGTTAAGTTTGTTGATTTAATGGTTGCTAGTGATCAAACAGCAGATGGTGACTTTAAGGTTGATGATCAAGGTGTGTTGATGGTTCAGAGGAAGGATTTGTATTCCTGATGATGATGAGTTAAAAAAGTTGATTTTGGAAGAAAGTCATAGAAGTAGCTTAAGTATTCATCCGGGAGCTACAAAGATGTATCATGACTCGAAGAAATTGTTTTGGTGCTCCGGGTTGAAGCGTGATGTTGCACAATTTGTTTATGCATGTTTAACTTGTCAGAAGTCTAAGGTTGAACATCATAAGCCTGCAGGGTTGTTGACAACATTAGATGTACCTGAATGGAAATGGGATAGCATCTCCATGGATTTTGTGACTAGTTTACCAAACACTCCGAGAGGGCATGATGCCATATGGGTTGTTGTTGATAGGTTGACGAAGTCGGAACATTTCATTCCGATTAATATCACCTTTCCTGTAGCCCAGTTGGCAGAAATTTATATTCGGGGTATTGTGAAGTTGCATGGAGTTCCATCAAGCATTGTGTCGGACAGAGATCCGAGGTTCACTTCAAGGTTTTGGAAGAGTTTGCAAGAGGCCTTGGGTTCAAAGTTGAGGTTGGGTTCGGCTTATCATCCACAAACAGATGGTCAGTCGGAGAGAACGATTCAGTCATTAGAAGATTTGCTGATAGTGTGTGTACTTGAGCAAGGTGGAGCTTGGGATAGTCATCTACCATTGATAGAGTTTAGTTACCATTCGAGTATTGGTATGGCACCGTTCGAAGCTTTGTATGGTCGGAGGTGCATAACTCCTTTGTGTTGGTTTGAGTCGGGAGAAAGTGTAGTGTTGGGACCAGAGTTAGTTCATCAGACTACAGAGAAGGTCAAGATGATAAGAGAAATGATGAAAGCGTCGCAGAGTCGACAGAAGAGTTACCATGACAAGCGTAGAAAGGACCTTGAGTTCCAAGAGGGGGACCATGTGTAACACCCCGTTTTCCCAACATAAAAATTTCGTAAATTAAATCAGAGTTTTCACATAAACGGAGTATCACTTTCTTAAAACATCTCAAAGGAAATGAATAACAATTCATTCATCATAAAAATAGTTATTAAACTTCTCAAAACATTGCAGCGGAATCTTAAAAGTCTTGGCACGCAGGCCTCTTCATAACATTTCAAAAGTTCATCTAAAATTAGTCTTTATAAAATTATAATTGACATGCAAGGAACAGAAAAGCATTTGACAAGATTCCCCATCCCGTTACATATCAGAGCACCTAGGACACAGTGAGGAATGCCTCACACGACTGCACCTAATCTTGGTTACCTGCACTTGCCCACAAGGCGGCAATTCCAGCAGAAGGGGTGAGATTCACAAACAATATAATAAACAGATAATTCAACAATTAAGTTTAACAACAATTAACATATAAGCACGTCTCAAATATTTATCTCATAACATCTTAAGCAACATCAAGAATATCATCACTAAACATCTTAAACATCATCAAAGAATCGTCATCACAAAACATCTTAGACATCATCAAAGAACTTCATCACAAAACATCTTAAACAACTCGACTCGACAATGCAACTCGACTATACAACTCTAACATCTTAAACATCTTAGACATCTTATATGCATGTGGTACCAATCCAGGGCATAAGCCCTCGTCGCTTTGAGCATAAATATACTCCTAGGGCATAAGCCCTCGTCGCTAGTGACCAAAAGCTCCAGGGCATAAGCTCTCGTCGCTGGTGAGTAAAAACTCCAGGGCATAAGCCCTCATCTCTGAATGAGTATGCATGAGACTCAATCACTTACGTCTTAGGCATCACGACACTTCTCATATGACTCCAACAAATTGGACAACATCTCACATCATAGACCGACTCATGCAGCTTTAATTAAATAATAACAGCAACATGGCAGCAAATCATCAATCATATAACAACATCAAAAATTCATCATTTAGGCATCACATATATTACAATATAGTTCACATAATGCACATATGATTCATAATCATTATCAACAACATCAAATCATCACATTAACTTTACAAGTATAGCACATTATGCACTCATCATTCATAATTCATAAGCAATAACATTCTTCGAAAGTAATCAAGTCTGATTAAATAAGACATAAGCCAAATACTCATAAAACACCTCAAATAAATCCCTAATACCTAAGTTTGAAGTTTGGATATCAACCCTAAGTCTTTGGACTAACTTGGGATTAGTTATGCTAAGTTTTCTTAAAGTTTTCTCAAGACCTACTTGGACTATTTTCATCATAACTCAAAATCTACAAATAATTTTCTAGTCACTCCGGAGCCATTAGAAAGCTAACTCAATTACCTACAACTTTCGTGTTTACAGCAAGACCCATTTCGGAACAGAAATGTATGAAAAAGACACAAGAACGCGAAACAAAGAATGCTGTTTTTCCCAAGACCTACTTGGAGTGTTTTTATCATAACTGAAGATTCACAAAACATTTTTGAGTCACTCTGAAGCCATTTAAAATCTAACTCAATTATCTACAACTTTTGTGAAGACATCAAAAGCTAATTATGAACAGAAAAGTCCCAGTGTTTATTTTAGTTTTTCGGTTACAGAAAATCGAAAAGAGAACGAGCCTGTTGACCCCTTTGTAGTATTTTAATCATATCTAGAGTTCTAAAATCTTAAATTGAGTCACTCCAAAGGCTAGTGAAAGCTAACATCTGCATCTACAACTTTCATGAAGACACCTAAACCCAGTTCGGAACTTAAACTTGTCAAACTGAGACAACAAGTAACGTGTTTTGCACAGCGACAACAAAATCGCAGTTCAGTTGCGGTTTCGCCTTGGAGAAACCTTTTCTACTCCGTTTTCGATCCAATACCCTCAAAACATGACCTTAAACATCACCCTATGATTATCCTATCATTAGAACATTAATTATTCATTAACCTACTAGATTATCCACTCTTTTTAAGACTAGAAACTCAATTCGAAACCTAAACTAGTTTTCATTAATTCTCACCTTTCAACTTCATCTTTTAATTCATTCACCTTAACCTAGTTCTTAATTCTCTCAAAAACTCATCCATCTCTTGTTAATCATAATTGAATTGAATTACAGTTTAATATAATGAAAGCTAGGCTCACCCTTACCTTAATTTGGTCTCCGGAATCAAGCTGCGTTCTTCTTAGGTTTCTTCTCTCCTTCGCGCCTCCTCTCTTTTTCTCTAGGTTTCTTCAAAAGTTATATCACGTACTAAATAATTCTAACCCTAATTCTCTTATTTATATTCTCTTACTCATCTTATCTTATTTCTACTCCTTCCCTCAAATTCTCTAAAATTATGTAACAACCCATATTTAATTAAATATATTATATTATAAATCAAATAAGATAATACTAAAAATACATAAAAGCACACATCATCAAAATATATATTATATTATATCATCATATCTTATTATTTCTAAAACAAATATATTTCTATAACAAATATATCTCTACATAACAAACATATTTCTATAACAAATAACACAATATATTTTTACACAAAATAACATATATATTTCTACACCAAATAACATATATATTATAATATAACATGCTACTAAAACACCAACATATAACACAAAAATAACACACATCACCATAAATCAAATAAATTATTTAAAAAGACTCTAAACTCAATCAAATAATTAAATAAATAAAATAGTTCAAAGCGGGCGTTACAACTCTACCCCCCTTAAGAGAATTTCGTCCTCGAAATTCAAAGCACAATAGAAAAATGAATTTAATTATTGCTTAAATATTCTTAAACAATATATAACAAAATAGTAACTTCAAACATTACACAAAAATCACATTAAAGTTAGTGAGTCAAACATAATCACATAATAATACATAACCATTAATTAGAAAAAAAAAGAAGAAGAAAAAAACACAACGACAATATTCAACTGTCACACGACACTACGCGACTCAACTACTTGGCCGGACGGACCAACCTGCTCTGATACCAATTGTAACACCCCGTTTTCCCAACATAAAAATTTCGTAAATTAAATCAGAGTTTTCACATAAACGGAGTATCACTTTCTTAAAACATCTCAAAGGAAATGAATAACAATTCATTCATCATAAAAATAGTTATTAAACTTCTCAAAACATTGCAGCGGAATCTTAAAAGTCTTGGCACGCAGGCCTCTTCATAACATTTCAAAAGTTCATCTAAAATTAGTCTTTATAAAATTATAATTGACATGCAACAAGATTCCCCATCCCGTTACATATCAGAGCACCTAACACACAGTGAGGAATGCCTCACACGACTGCACCTAATCTTGGTTACCTGCACTTGCCCACAAGGCGGCAATTCCAGCAGAAGGGGTGAGATTCACAAACAATATAATAAACAGATAATTCAACAATTAAGTTTAACAACAATTAACATATAAGCACGTCTCAAATATTTATCTCATAACATCTTAAGCAACATCAAGAATATCATCACTAAACATCTTAAACATCATCAAAGAATCGTCATCACAAAACATCTTAGACATCATCAAAGAACTTCATCACAAAACATCTTAAACAACTCGACTCGACAATGCAACTCGACTATGCAACTCTAACATCTTAAACATCTTAGACATCTTATATGGATGTGGTACCAATCCAGGGCATAAGCCCTCGTCGCTTTGAGCATAAATATACTCCTAGGGCATAAGCCCTCGTCGCTAGTGAGCAAAAGCTCCAGGGCATAAGCCCTCGTCGCTGGTGAGTAAAAACTCCAGGGCATAAGCCCTCATCTCTGAATGAGTATGCATGAGACTCAATCACTTACGTCTTAGACATCACGACACTTCTCATATGACTCCAACAAATTGGACAACATCTCACATCATAGACCGACTCATGCAGCTTTAATTAAATAATAACAGCAACATGGCAGCAAATCATCAATCATATAACAACATCAAAAATTCATCATTTAGGCATCACATATATTACAATATAGTTCACATAATGCACATATGATTCATAATCATTATCAACAACATCAAATCATCACATTAACTTTACAAGTATAGCACATTATGCACTCATCATTCATAATTCATAAGCAATAACATTCTTCAAAAGTAATCAAGTCTGATTAAATAAGACATAAGCCAAATACTCATAAAACACCTCAAATAAATCCCTAATACCTAAGTTTGAAGTTTGGATATCAACCCTAAGTCTTTGGACAAACTTGGGATTAGTTATGCTAAGTTTTCTTAAAGTTTTCTCAAGACCTACTTGGACTATTTTCATCATAACTCAAAATCTACAAATAATTTTCTAGTCACTCTGGAGCCATTAGAAAGCTAACTCAATTACCTACAACTTTCGTGTTTATAGCAAGACCCATTTCGGAACAGAAATGTATGAAAAAGACACAAGAACGCGAAACAAAGAATGCTGTTTTTCCCAAGACCTACTTGGAGTGTTTTTATCATAACTGAAGATTCACAAAACATTTTTGAGTCACTCTGAAGCCATTTAAAATCTAACTCAATTATCTACAACTTTTGTGAAGACATCAAAAGCTAATTATGAACAGAAAAGTCCCAGTGTTTATTTTAGTTTTTCGGTTACAGAAAATCGAAAAGAGAACGAGCCTGTTGACCCCTTTGTAGTATTTTAATCATATCTAGAGTTCTAAAATCTTAAATTGAGTCACTCCAAAGGCTAGTGAAAGCTAACATCTGCATCTACAACTTTTATGAAGACACCTAAACCCAGTTCGGAACTTAAACTTGTCAAACTGAGACAACAAGTAACGTGTTTTGCACAGCGACAACAAAATCGCAGTTCAGTTGCGGTTTCGCCTTGGAGAAACCTTTTCTACTCCGTTTTCGATCCAATACCCTCAAAACATGACCTTAAACATCATCCTATGATTATCCTATCATTAGAACATTAATTATTCATTAACCTACTAGATTATCCACTCTTTTTAAGACTAGAAACTCAATTCGAAACCTAAACTAGTTTTCATTAATTCTCACCTTTCAACTTCATCTTTTAATTCATTCACCTTAACCTAGTTCTTAATTCTCTCAAAAACTCATCCATCTCTTGTTAATCATAATTGAATTGAATTACAGTTTAATATAATGAAAGCTAGGCTCACCCTTACCTTAATTTGGTCTCCTGAATCAAGCTGCGTTCTTCTTAGGTTTTTCTTCTCTCCTTCGCGCCTCCTCTCTTTTTCTCTAGGTTTCTTCAAAAGTTATATCACGTACTAAATAATTCTAACCCTAATTCTCTTATTTATATTCTCTTACTCATCTTATCTTATTTCTACTCCTTCCCTCAAATTCTCTAAAATTATGTAACAACCCATATTTAATTAAATATATTATATTATAAATCAAATAAGATAATACTAAAAATACATAAAAGCACACATCATAAAAATATATATTATATTATATCATCATATCTTATTATTTCTAAAACAAATATATTTCTACACAAATAACAAATATATTTTCAAACCAAATAACGAATATATTTCTATAACAAATATATCTCTACAAAACAAACATATTTCTATAACAAATAACACAATATATTTTTACACAAAATAACATATATATTTCTACACCAAATAACATATATATTATAATATAACATGCTACTAAAACACCAACATATAACACAAAAATAACACACATCACCATAAATCAAATAAATTATTTAAAAAGACTCTAAACTCAATCAAATAATTAAATAAATAAAATAGTTCAAAGCGGGCGTTACACCATGTGTTCTTGAGAGTCACTCCTATGACCGGTGTAGGTCGTGCGTTGAAGTCGAAGAAGTTAACTCCGAAGTTTATTGGTCCTTACCAGATATCTGAGAGGGTTGGAACAGTGGCATATAGAGTGGGTTTGCCACCACATCTTTCGAATTTGCATGATGTGTTTCATGTGTCGCAGCTTCGGAAGTATGTAGCGGATCCTTCGCATGTTATTCCAAGAGATGATGTGCAGGTTAGAGACAACCTTACAGTGGAGACTTTACCGTTGAGAATTGAAGATCGTAAGGTGAAGAAGTTGAGAGGCAAGGAAATACCTCTAGTGAAGATTGTTTGGAGTGGTGTAACTGGTGAAAATTTAACTTGGGAGCTGGAGAGTAAAATGCAAGAGTCGTATCCGTAGTTGTTTGCTTGAGGTAATATTTCGAGGACGAAATTCTTTAAGTTGGGGAGAGTTGTAACGCCCTAGTTTTTATTTAATTATTTTTGGTTGATTTTAAGCCTTTTATGTGATTTAAAATGATTTATGTGATTATTTGGCGTGTTGTATTTTATTATACAGTTATTTTTATTAATTATTAGAAATAAGAGATGTCATACCCTCATTTTGGACCTAAAAATACTCCTTCAAAATTCTTTTCTATCTCTGATACCTTTTCCAATTCACTGTGTATTACTCCGCAATTTTCTACCGCGCTTCAAACTGCGTATTTTTTCTGTCTTTAATTCTCTTGCATATAAAGCCATCCAAAGTGTTTTTCTTGCATTTACAAGTCATTTGAAAGTTTCTAAACCAATTGCATGTTTTCCTGCATTTTATTCCAAGTTTTTGCATAAAAAATCATACAAAAGGGTATTTTGGTCATTTCCTGCAGTGGAGCCCATTTTAGTCCCTACAATTTGTCTCTGAGTCTTTACAACTTGTCTGCACACATCATTAATCAAATTCTGTCTAAAAATCATGTCAGCATTGCATCTGAGTCAGTCTGAGTTGTTTTAGTCCTTAGAGGCATTTTGGTCTTTTCACATCCAAATTTTTTGAGAGAGTGGTATTTTAAAATACCTCATTTTGGTAGTTTGTTCGTTTTAAGTTCATTTTGTCGTTTTTAACTGTTTCACTTTACGTTGTTTGCAAAGTTACTTTTTTACCAATTTTATTTTACCTTTTTGCAAATAAGTCCAAATTCTTTTTTTTTTAATTGCAAATAAGTCCAAATTCTTTTTAACCACCAGTCAGTCCAAATTGTATTTTTTAATTGCAGATCAGTCCATCTTTTTTTTACTTTTTGCAGTTTAGTCCTTAAGTCTTTTTTGCAGAATTCAGTCCAAGTGCCACGCAGGCTAGTCCAAGTCCAGGTGTCGTAATCTCATTGGTTCAGAAGAACACATGGCAGCCTATAAAAGGCTGGCCACTGTACAAGTCAAAAAAGATCCCACACAAATCATGCCACCTCACAAACACATTCCAACTTTCTCTCTCCATTCAGTTAGATCAAATTCACAAGAAATTTAGAAAGCTCAAGAACAATTTCACCAACCCTTACTTTTTCCAGAACTGAATTCAAGCCAAATCCATGGAATTCATGGCAGCTCTCAGAGATTCAATGGTGAATCTTCATCATTGAGCCAATCCCTTCTGCAATTCAAGCATTGAATCCATCACGGAAAGCAACGAATCCAATGCGATCACAGAGGAGGGAAATTGAGAAGAAAAGGGAAGAAGTTCAAAGGTTTTGAACCGGTGAAGAAGAAGAGAAGAAACACCGATTTATTTTCGGAATTCAAGCCACAAAATCAACAAACAGGATCAAAATTGAAGAAATCTTGAAGATTCCGGTTCGAATCCCCGAATAAAACACAGGTGAACATCGAAACTTACCTCTCTCATACTCAAGAGCTGTAACGAATCCAAATCGATGTAGATCCGTAGAAGATTCGAAGATTTTTGGTTCAAAATCATGAAACCCTAAAAATCTTTGAAAACCGTAAAGATTCCAAGGTTTACAACGAGTATCAACCGTTGTAAACCAACGAATCCGTAAACAAACTCATTCAGAAAAAGATTTGAACAAAAACACAAGAACCAAAACCGTTTGAATCCGTGAACAAGATTCAAGATCTACATCGATTCAACGGGTGCATGTGATTTTCAGTGATAGATTCATGTTTAGAACAACAAGCCGAAGCATTTAAGCTAGGATTCATGAAATTCTGGGTTGGTTTGAGTGAATTAGGGTTAGGGTTCACTGGAGTGAGAAGAGAGAACGGTGAGGAAGAAGAGAGAAGAAAGAGAATGAGAGTGAAAAAATGGAAGGAACCGGGCCAAAAACCTTTTATATAAACGCTGGACCGGGTCGGTTCAGACCCGATCCAGCTTTCTTGCGTTTTAGACCGTTGGATCTAGGTCTTGATGGATCTGGATCAATCCAACGCCTCTGAGACGTTCTGGAGATCCGGATCCATCAACCCGCTTGGGTTTGGGCCGTGTAACCGTGGGCTTTGGGTAATTTTTGGTTTTTTCATGAATTTTTGCTATACTTACCCCTGTTCTTGCTATCTGAACACCTGTGCGCTTTAATTTTCTTACATAATTCCAAAAAAATTGCTATGCATTCTTGATGCACTTTTGACTGTTTTGTGATATTTTTACATGATTAAAATTGATAGAAAAAAAATGTGCTAATTTTTCTATGGATTCGTATATTTTTGTGTGAAGTTTCTTGCATGATCCTCGATTCAAATACTTGTCATGAGATATTGATGTTTGGCACTTGATTTTGGGATGTGATCATTTCTGATTTCATGCTAATATTTCCAATCTTGTTAGTTTGATTTTTGTTCACAATTTTGCAATATTTTCAATCTTGTTAGTTTGATTTTTATTTACAATTTTGCAATGTTTTCAATCTTGATAGTTTGATTTTTGTTCACAATTTTGCAATATTTTCAATCTTGTTAGTTTGATTTTTGTTTACAATTTTGCAATATTTTCAATCTTGTTAGTTTGATTTTTGTTCACAATTTTGCAATGTTTTCAACCTTGATAGTTTGATTTTTGTTCATAATTTTGCAATGTTGCCAATTTTGTTAGTTTAGTCTTCATTGACAACTTTGCAATGTTAGTTGCTAATTCCCAATTTTGCTAGTTTAATTTTCATTTACAATGTTGCAATGTTAATTGTCAATTCCCAATCTTGTTAGCTTAATTTTTGGTTTACTACTTGGAAATGATGAATGATAGCTTGCAATCTTGTTAGTGTAATTGATTAGTTTCTTGTCTTGCAAGTTTATATGTTAGCTTCCAATTTTGCCATTTAATTGTTAGTTTCTTGTCCTTTTTGCAAAATTCACTTGTTGGTTTCTTGCTTTGTAAGTAATGTTAGTTTGCATACATTTTTTCTTCCCATTTTTCATACTTTGCTATTGTTTCTTTCCTTTGTTTATCATTTCTACTATCATTTCATCTTGCCTTACTAACCATTTTATGTTTCATGCACATTGAGCATTCCACTTCATCTCCATCCTTTAGTTTAGGTTTTTATTCAATTTTCTCTTTCCTTTTTTAATTCTTGCAAGACCATAGAATGTAAACTAGGGCCAATGTAAAGGACAATGGACACTATAATGATGTACACCGACACAGGCACCGACACGTACACATGTTGTATGATTTACCGTTAGGTGTATGTTTAGGAAGCGCGAAACTTATGAAAATCCGTTTTTTCCAAAAAATAATAACAATTCCATCACTTGAAAACAATTTTTTCCAATAAACCTTGGAGTCAAAACTCCATTGTATTTTTCCTTTTTTTTCTTAATCAAATTCAAATGCAAAATAATTCCTATTTAGGCTATTTTCTCTAATAATTGGACCAACCTCACCATTTTTTTTTACTTTCTCAAGCCTTCGCAGCCTCTCTCTCTTCTTCAAAACCATTTTCCAAAATTAAAATCAATCTAAACTCACAAAATATTTTGAGAGAGAACTACATGGAGTTTGATCCCTTAAAAGGGTATGTAGGCAAGAGGTCAAAACCTCTCCAAGTCCAATAAAAATAAAATCCAAACACTCCTCCCTCCATTCTTAAAAACAATCTTTTTTCAACAAATAGCATTAAAAGTAAAGCGTAGACGTAAATCTAGAAAAACGGCTCCTATAGAGTACTATAGTCGTTATGGGTGCCTAAAACCTTCCCATAGCGAAAATTGCCCCCGAACTTAGAATTTCTAAGGGTTTTTCTCAATTTCTCCCTTCCCCAAAAAAATAGAGATATCAATGATTGAAAGGTTCAAGCCTAATTAATGACTTGACACCCGAAAATCGCGATAACAAGAGAGAAATAGAATTTATTTGGAATTTTGAGGGTTTATGAGAATTAATAGAAATTATTGGAGTTAGGAGGGGGTTACATTTTAATTATGGGAATTAAGGGGAGTTAAGTGAAATGAAAAGGGGGTTAACGAAATATTGGTGAGAATAGGAAAAGAGAAGGCAGAAAACATTTTCACGTACAAGAGAAAAAAACAGAGTTTTCGGAGAAAAGAGAGAGAAGCCAAGAACAAGGGAGAAGAGCCAAAAGGGAACATGATTTCTGTAGAGTTTTGAATCATCTTAATCCAGGTAAGGGTGAGACTATCTCTCAATGATAATTATATATTTCTAATTTTTGATTTAGCATAGTTCTAGTTGTAGGTTGTGAGTTTGGGAATTAGGTTTAATTCTATAAAAAATTGAAGAAAGTATATGAATTGGCATGAATTGCTGTGTTAATTGATGTTCAGGTCTTAGTATAATCATAGGTAATGTTTCCTATCAAATTTGGGGTTTGGGTGATTGAAAATTGGGTTTTTGGAGTGAAAACTGGTCTTTTCCCGTAGAGTTGTCTAGATTCCATCGTAGTACTATGCTGGAAATCGTACTACGATATTTCCAGTAGCAAAAAGTTGTTTTTCAGCACATTCCATCGTAGTACGATGCATTCCATCGTAGCACGATGTAATAGTGAACAACATCCTCTGTTTCCGTGTTCTTGCATCTTTTTCACCCATTTCTGCTCCGAATTGGCTTTTTGTGTAAACATGAAAGTTGTAGATAATTGAGTTAGCTTTCTAATGGCTTTGGTTTGACTTGAAAATGATTTTTAGATTTTGAGTTATGATGGAAATAGTCCAGGTGGGTATTGAGAAAACTTTAAGAAAAACTTAGCATAACTAATTCCAAGTTGGGCAAAAATTTATGGTTGGTTTCCAAACTTCAAACTTAAGTATTAGAGGTTAAATTGAGGTGTTTTATGAGTATTTAACTTATGTCTTGCTTAATCAAATTTGATTTCCTTTTGAAAAATGTGTTGGTTTTGCAAAAATGATAATGTGAGACGAACTTCGTGAATTTGTGAATTCTTCATATGTGGCCGATGAAATGCTTTTGAAATGCTTATTTAACCTTCTTCATATGCTCGTTCATTCAAATGTTGAGGGCTTATGCCCTGGGATGCTTTAACCATCCAAATTGTTGAGGGCTCATGCCCTGGAATGCCTTGTCATTCAAACGCGTTAAATGGTACCCCATGCATATGCATTGTTGCATTGTCGTTATTTGTCGTTGTGTCATTGCATAGTCGTTGTCGTTGGTTGAGTTGTTGTTGTTATTGTTGGTTGAATTTGAAGGTGATGATAATGTTGTTGATTATGAAATATATATGTAAATTGAAGTATTTGTTGATATATATATATATATATATATATATATATATAGGGTGTTAGATTCAATTGATGAATTATATCTCTATTATTGTTGTTTGTGAATCTCACCCCTTCTGCTTGAAAATGTTGCCCTTCGTATGGGTAACTTGCAGGTAGCGAAGACTAGTAGAGGTATTGGATCAAGTGTCTTAGGGCTCTGATACGTAACGGGATGGGGAATCGTCGCGATGTTTTCTTTCATTCCTTTATGTATCAAATTTTGAAACATGTTGTCGGAGTTTCATTATTGTTGAAGTTTTAAATGGAGTTGAAATAATGCTTATGACTATTGGTGGCCTTTTGTGCCAATTTATCGAAGTTGTTAATGTTGAAAACAATTTTCCGCTGCAAATTATTAGTTGTTATATTTTGAATAAATAGTATATTTTCTATTTACGAATTTTTGAAAAGCAGTGTAATGCTCCGTTGTTGATTTACTCTGATTTTATATTAATATTACGTTGTTGGGAAAAACGGGGTGTTACAGGTACGTAGGCAAAAGACCTAGTCCTTCCGAATCAATAAAATGTAGATAATTAGATCTTTCTTTCTTTAATCATTTAAAATTCCATTTTTTCAAAACAAGTAAGTTATAGCGCATAAATTAAATAAAGTCGAAAGGTTCTCGTAGAGTACTACGAATATTTAGGGTGCTAATACATTTCCTAAATAATAGCGACTAAAGATTGATCAGCAATATAACAAGTACCTCTGATCAAACGATCATCATTCTCAGTCTGTGTGCCAGTCAACGCGAACACCCTTCCAATGGTCTTAGTCTTCTTCGGTTGCTTGCACTGCGAACCAATATGTCCCTGCTCATTAGAGTTGAAACACACAACATCATCAAACTTGCAGTCGTTAGTAGTATGCCCTTTCTGACCACAACGATAGCATCTCTTCACATCAGCAGTACACACATTACTCTTGTGGCCTTTCTCACCACAAGTAAAACAAGTAATCTCAGTAGGAGCATTCTTCTTCTGAGGTCTTCTATCATCATTGACTCTTTGCTTCCCTTTATCTCTAGGGGCATCATAAGGTTTAGGACGACAATCTATCAACAATAACCCAAATAGCATCGTTCCCTCTAGGAGTATTGGGCAAACTCGTCACAAAATCCATGGATATACTATCCCATTTCCACTCTGGCACATCTAAAGGTACCATCATACTAGTCGGTTTCTGATGCTCAATCTTCGACTTTTGACAAACAAAGCAAGAATACACGAATTGTGCCACATCGCGTTTCAAACCAGACCACCAAAACAGCTTCTTTAAGTCATGATACATCTTCGTAGCTCCCGGGTGAATACTCAAGCTACTTCTGTGACTCTCTTCAAGAATCATCTTCTTAATCTCTTCATTGTCAGGAATGCAAATCCTACCTCGGAATCTCAACACTCCTTGATCATCGACCTTAAAGTCACCATCCACAGTCTCATTATTAGCAATCAACAAGTCTACAAACTTGACATCTTCTTTTTGGGCTTCTTTGATATGTTTTAGGAAATCATTATCAATTCTCAACATTCCCAATCTAATGCTCTGAGGTGTCCTTTCACACACCAAGCTCAAGTCTCTAAACTGTTCCAACAATTCAAATTCTTTCACCATCAACGCGGACATATGTACAGTTTTCCTACTCAAGGCATCTGCAACTACATTTGCTTTACCAGGATGGTAATTCAGACCAAAATCATAATCTTTAAGTAACTCAAGCCACCTTCTCTGCCTCATATTCAACTCCTTTTGATCAAATAAATATTTCAAACTCTTATGATCACTAAATACCTCAAATCTCGAACCATACAAATAATGTCTCCATATTTTCAATACAAAGACCACAGCTGCCAACTCTAAATCATGCGTCGGGTAATTCTTCTCGTGAATTCTCAACTGTTTGGAAGCATAAGCTACTACCTTACCATCTTGCATAAGAACACCACCTAAACCCAGCTTGGACGCATCACAATATACCACAAAAGGTTCATCGGGCTTCGGCAAAATCAGCACTGGAGCCGTTGTCAGACGCTTCTTCAGCTCATTAAAACTATTCTCACAATGCACATCCCATACAAAAGACTTACCCTTACACGTCAACTGCGTTAACGGAAGAGCCAACTTGGAGAATCCTTCTATAAACCTTCTATAGTAACCAGCTAGTCCCAGAAAGCTTCTAATTTCCGTAACCGACTTAGGAGTCTCCCATTGCGATACCGCTTCAACTTTTGACGGGTCAACCGCGATACCATCACCAGAAATGACATGGCCAAGAAAACTCACTTCCTTTAACCAGAACTCGCACTTAGACAACTTAGCATACAGTTTCTTTTCTCTCAGCACCTGCAAAACAGTCTTCAAATGTTCAACATTCTCCTCTTCAGTCTTGGAGTAAACCAGTATATCATCAATAAACACCACCACGAACCAATCCAAAAATGCATGGAAGATGCGATTCATATACTCCATAAACACTCCAGGTGCATTGGTAACTCCAAAAGGCATAACCTTGTACTCGTAGTGACCATAACGGGTCCTGAAAGCCGTCTTCTGCATATCTTCATCTTTTACTTTGATCTGGTGGTAACCTGACCTTAAATCTATCTTGCTGAAAACACGTGCACCCACTAATTGATCCATCAAATCGTCAATCCTCGGAAGTGGATACCTATTCTTGATCGTCACTTTGTTCAGCTGTCTGTAATCAATGCACAGTCTCATACTGCCGTCTTTCTTCTTCACAAGTAACACTGGAGCTCCCCATGGTGAAACACTAGGTCTCACAAACTTCTTATCCAGCAAATCCTCTAATTGTTTCTTCAACTCTGCTAACTCTGAAGCAGACATACGATAAGGTGCCATCGACACCGGCTTCGTTCCAGGAACAAGGTCAATAGAGAACTCAACTTCTCTCTCCGGAGGCACATCAGGAATTTCATCTGGGAAAACTTCAGGAAAATCACAAACCACTTGCAGTTTATCAATTACCGCCTGATTCTCTAAAGATAACGAAGCCATCAACGAAAACATCAACATCCCATCACGTTCTAATTGCTTCAGCTGCTTAGTGGATAGAAACTCTGCGCCCCACTCTTCTTCGGCAGAAGAAAAATGTACCGTCTTTCTAAAACAGTTGATAAGAACATGGTTGTACTCTAGCCAATTCATCCCCAAAATCACATCCATACCGCTTAAAGGCAGGCAAACTAAATCCATCAAAAAATCACGGCCAAACATAGACAAAGGACAGTTCAAACATACGAGAGAAGTAGTCACCGAACCCTTAGCTGGAGTTTCGACAACCATCTCTCCATTCATATCAGACACATCAAGACCCAAAGCAGAAACACAGTCTAAGGCAACAAAACAATGCGTAGCACCAGTATCAATAATAGCAACTAAAGGAGTATTATTAATATAGCAAGTACCTCTGATCAAGCGATCATCATTCTCAGTCTGAGTGCCGGTCAATGCGAACACTCTCCCAGCAGTCTTAGTCTTCTTGGGTTGCTTACACTGCGAACCAATGTGTCCTTGCTCATTGCAGTTGAAACACACAACATCATCAAACTTGCAGTCATTAGTGATATGCCCTTTCTGACCACAACGGTAGCATCTCTTCACCTCAACAGTACACGCATTACTCTTGTGACCTTTCTCGCCACAAGTGAAACAGGTAATCTCAGCAGGAGAAATCTTCTTCTGGGGCCTCCTCTCATCATTCACTCTCTGCTTCCCTTTATCTCTAAGGGCATCATAAGGTTTTGGGCGACTCTGCTGGCCCTTAACTTTCCTCTCATTCACTACCTTGTAGTGAGCCTTGGTATCCTCTTCATATATTCTGCAGCTACTCACTAACTCAGAGAAGTTGCGGATCTTCTGATAACCAATGGCTCGCTTGATGTCAGCACGCAAGCCATTCTCGAACTTTATGCACTTCGAAAATTCAGCCGTCTCAGGAGTATAATGCGGGTAAAACTTAGCCAGCTCCACAAACTTTGCCGCATACTCAGTCACCGACATGTTTCCTTGCTTAAGCTCCAGAAACTCTATCTCTTTCTTCCCACGAACATCTTCTGGGAAGTATCTGTTAAGGAACTCCCTCGAGAACACAGCCCACGTCACCACAGCTCCGTCTTGCTCCAAAATGGGTAGGAGACTAACCCACCAATCATCAGCCTCCTCCGCTAGCATGTGCGTGCCAAAACGCACCTTCTACACATCATCACATTGCATGACTCTAAAGATCCTCTCTACTTCCTTGAGCCATGTTTGAGCCCCATCTGGATCATAGCGCCCCTTGAAGGTAGGCGGGTGATTCCTCAGAAAGGTCTCCAACATCCTAGTCCCGTCGTTCCCACCAGCATTGTTCTGATTACCCACAGCATTAGTCATTGCTTCCAAAGCAACAGCAAGGGCAACATCGTTTCTACCAGCCATCTTAGTTCTCTGGAAAACAACATAAGTCAGGATAATACGATAATACTATTCTAACTCTAAGACAACGTCGCTCGACTCTCTACTTGGCCGGACGGACCGACCTGCTCTGATACCAATTGTAACACCCCAATTTCCCGTCTTAAAAATTTCATTAAATAAATCACATAAAATCAGAGTACGTCTCAAAAGGAGTGTCACATTTCATCTTAAAAACAACTTAGATAATAATTTATCATTTACAAAAATACTCAATTAAGCAGCGGAATTTAGAAGTCTCATCTCATAAATAGTCTTGGCTTAAACGCCAGCAAATACGTCTCAAAATATTAATGGTTCAACATCACTGAAAGTCAAACTTATTCTAACAAGATACATAATGGAATAGACTCTACAAAAGACCCCATCCCGTTACGTATCAGAGCAACCCTACTTCACACAGACTCCTCGCACCAACGCATCTAAGACTGGGTACCTGCACTTGCCCACGAGGCGGCAATTCCAGCAAAAGGGGTGAGATTCACAACAATAATATTAGTATATAAATCAAACGTCAAGATTAACAATCATAAATCCAACTCATAACATATACATCGTAGCACATCATAACATCATCATAAGCATCATCATAAACAACATCACATCAAACATCAACGTCTCAAACATCATCTCATATATGTCACAATTGACTCGACTAAATGCAACACCTAACGTCTCAACATCATGCATGTGGTACCATATGATTATAGCATAAATATGCTTCACCGTCGCTTTGAGCAAATGCTCCACCGTCGCTTCGAGCATAAAGCTCCACCGTCTCATAAGTATGCAAATGCATGGACTCGTCATTTAACAACTTAATACACCGTCTCAAACATCATTACATTTTCAAGACTGACACATGCAGTTATAATAATTACATGGCAGAACATCATCTTGTTATTCATACATATTGCAACACTTAGCATCATTCACATATCATCATACTCATACATCACTTATATTCAACAATATATCATTTATCAACAACTCAAGTAAATCATCAGAAATCATCTTTACAGAATACATTAAAGGGTATAAAACCTCACTAGCACTACCCAAAGGGCTCCTCTCAGAGTCCCATGCGAAACAGATCGCAAAACAACAAACAGTTCAAGGAGGCACTAACTCGCCACGGCGAGTGCATCTGCTCGCCACAGGCGAGTACTCACATCAGCTCACTCGCCAAAGGCGAGTTGGGGGCGAGCTGGAGGCGAGAAATCCTGGGTGCTCTCGGCCTTTTTGACATTTTTCACCAAAAATCTTCATTTTAAGTTCCCTAAATCCAATTTGGCTAAACCAACTTCACAGGTCATCTCTATAAATATTAAGGCACTCAAAACCATCTTCAAATGGGCCAAAATCCTAAAATTAAGGGACAAGCTCGCCACGGCGAGCTATACTACTCGCCTCACGAGCAATTATGGGGTACTCGCCACGGTGAGTGGTCACTCGTCACAGGCGAGCGATCTCAGAACCCACACGGGTTCAGACCAAAACTCACCAAAACCTGCCAATTCTCTCCAATCAAACCTCCGATTCGTCTACAATGTCGTCCTAGGGAATAATCTAGGTTCTGTATCCAGTTCTACAGCCTTACAACTCAATCTATCATCAATCCATCACAATTTCATCATAAACCCTAATCCTCAAACCCATCCCAATCCTCACCAAACTCTATGCCAATCAAGAACAGATGATTTACAATTAAAATTACTGAAGTTAGGCTCACCCTTACCTGGAAAATTGCAGAAATTGCAGCCTAGCCTCTCTTCTCCCTTCAACCGTTTCCTCTTCTCTTTACCAAAAGTCTGTACGCGTTTTCTAAAATGTTTTCTCTTAACCTACTTCTCTTATATAGTCCTCTTAATCTTTCTAATTCTATCTCAACCCTCACAACTCTTCTTATTTATAAATATAACCCCATCTCTTAAAATTATCTATTTTTCCAACAAATCTCTATATTTACCAAATAAATATTCATATGAACATCACTTATATTATTTTATTAAACAATAAAATAATAACACGTCACACGTCACAAATACGTTACAAATACGTCACATAATCATCAAAATCATATAATATATAATTATATACTATATCCTCTAATAAAACAATTAAATAATTAAAGAGGGCGTTACAAGAAGAGTTTAGTGGAATAAGTGGAAATAAGATAAAGAGGGTTAAGGAAATAAATAGGAGAAACTAGGTCAGAAAGTTTTTCACGTGAAACCAGTTTTGGAGAAAAAGGGAGAAAACAAGAGAAAAGGAGAACCTAAGAGGAGAAGCTTGCGATCGATTAACCTAAGGTAAGGGTGGGACTAACTTTCTCTAATTCTAAGCTATGTAATTCTGAAATTGGATTTAGCAAGTTGTAGGTTGTGAGTTTGGGAATTTGGGATTTGGGTAGATGAAATTTGGGTTTTTCATGTGAAATATCGATGTTTAAACGTTTTCGCCAATAAGAAATTTGGGAATTTGGGTTTTATGTGAGGCTTTGGAAATCGATTTTTGGGTGGTTGAAACCTGATTTTTCTGTACATTATGATAGGGCCAAGTGTCAGAAGTGTATAGGCGAAAACGGCATCAAAATCCGATTAACGGTTTGAATTTTACGTGCGAAATAGTGAAAAACACACTTTTTTAAAAGCTGAGTCTGAACCTGATACTGTCAAACCGTGCCGCGATTTTGCTGCTGTGCCACGTTTTTGATGGCAAAATGCTCAGTGGTTCTGGACATAAAAATGCGCCACTATTTCTTGAATCGTGACACGATCTTTCGTGAGCCAGATCCTCCATATTTCACTATTTTTCACCCCTTTCCTATTTGAACTGGGTTTTGGTATAAACATGAATGTTTTAGATAATTTTGTTAGCTTTCCAATGAATTTGGTTTGACTTAAAAATGATTTCTAGATTTTAAGATATGGTGGAATTACCCCAAGCAAGTCTGGGTAAAGTTTTATTAAAATTCAGCATAATCGTTTCTAGATCAATGCAAAACTTATGGAATAATTCCAAACCTCAAAACTAGAAGTACTAGGAGTTTAATTAAGAGGTTTAAGAGTATTTAACCTATGTTGTGATGAATCTAACTTGGTTTGATGTGAATATCTTTGATTAATGAACTATTATGTGAATATATATATTGATAAATATGATGTTACATGATGTTGTTCATAATTGATGAATTATGATATTATGATGCAAAGTCGTCGTTGTTGTCGTTGTCGCTGTTGTCGTTAATATCATTAAGTTGCAAGTGTTGGTCTAAGTTGCAAAGTTGTAAGTTGTTGTTCCAAGATATTGGAGTCACATAAGTTGTTTAAGTTGTCTAAGATGTAAGTTGTTGAGTCCATGCATAATCATAAATGTTGAGGGCTTATGCCCTGAGAGATTATGCTCTAATGATGAGGGCTTATGCCCTGAGAGTTATTACTCTAAATGTTGAGGGCTTATGCCCTGCATTGTCATGTGTTGGTGTCGTTGTTGATGCATTGTTGTCGTCGTCAAGTTGTCAATGATTTAATAAGTGGTTATTGATTAATTATGTAAAGTATTAGCATTGTTAATTGCTGTTATTTATGTTGTTAAATTCTGTTGATGAATTATATGCTTATTATTATTGAATGTGAATCTCACCCCTTCTGTTTGAATGTTGCCTCTACGTGTGTGACGTGCAGATAACCAGGACTAGCTGTTGATGTGAGTTGACACTCTCACGCATCGTCTTAGGGTTGCTCTGATACGTAACGGGATGTGGACCTTTGCATTGTTTTCCATTTGTTACGTATTATTTTGAATTAGGTTGTTGAACCTTGGAAAGAATTTTAATAAGTTGTTTTCGTTGAGGCTGTAGTGCCATGCCGTTGAATTAATGAAATGTTTTTCCGCTGCGATGTAATTTGAATATTGATATATGATGTTTTAAATAAATAGTAACTTTACTCTATTTATGTTTTAAAGAAGTTTGACATTCTGTTTAAGTTGAATACTCTGATTTTATGTATTATTTTACATGTTGGGAAAACGGGGTGTTACATCGCCTGTCCATTGGTGGTTAGATGTCGCCGGTTCTTTAATTCATCGGCAGTTAACTGTCGCCGGGACATTTCAGTCATTTACATGTGTTTTTCAGCCACTGATGGTGTGTCAACAACAAATTTCTGATAGTTGAGTATGTGCTTTATGTTGGTGTTTTGGAGCCTTTCGGACTTTTTTTTCTTTTGATGTGTTGTTTGGCCTTGTAGGCCTTTGTTTGTGCTCTAGGCCATTTGTACCTCTTTTTCTTTATTTTAAGGCTAAAATATGCTATTCGTCCATGCAAATATTGCTTGTTTCAGTTTTGCTCGTTGTAAAAAAAAATCACTTTTTCATCCTCGTAAATTTTTTTGTTTATTAAAAAAATCCTTGGGCCCATGAAATCTGACATGTGGCACTCTGATGGCTACGTGGCGCACGCTAACTGTGCATAAGTGGCCACGTGGCATCTGATGTGGCATTTCAATTAATTTAAAAATGTAAAAATAATTTAAAAATTATGAAAATTAATTTTTCAAAATTAGAAAATAGGAAAAATTAGAGAAAAAAAATCAAAATTAATAAAAAAATAAGTTTATTTTCTTAAATAAAATAATATGGAACTTAATTTTCGAAATTGAAATAAAAGATTTCTTTTTTGAAATTAAAAAGTGAAATTCTAGCGCACTTGTTTTAATATGTTCTGTAAGATGTTTCAACGTTTATAATGTTCCGTTCAATTTTCCAACATCATAGAGTAAGCAAAAATAAAAAAAATAAAAAAAAAAAAACAAGAAAATAAATGACAAGGTAAAAAGGCACAATGAGTTTGTTGACGCAGTTTGGTGACAAACACACATACTATGGGACTACCAAGCAGGAAGGAAATCTAGTAGTGTAGTCCTTATTCAAAAGCTCTCAGAAAACTCCTCGTTTACACTTTATGACCTAGGACCTACCCGTCTAGACTTCAACATAGGAACTCCGAGATTTGAGATCTCATCTCACTATCCTACAGTCAGTCACAACCCCTATGACCTATCAGACCAAAAACAATCAATTGGTGAAGTTAACTTCAAACACAAACAACTACCACCTTGCGTACAAGCTTTGGTGTAGCACAACCAGTTTACAACTCAACACACAGTCCTTAGCAAGAATCAAAACGATACAGGAAAGACTCACAATCAAAACATAACTAAACATGCATCAAAAGATACAAGAATAGAACACACAACTTAAAACCTTAAAAGCTAAACTTTTTAGTATGACATCTTGAATACCTAATAAGGTCTTGAAGTCTTCCTTTTATACTGGAGAAATATGGGCTAACAAAACTTGTTGGGCTTCAGTAACAAATTGCAGATCGATCTGATCTACAAAACAGAATCAGAGACACTTATGGAAAGTCCTAATATGTAGGAACATCCAAAAAATCTTCAAATATTTCCTTAAATATTCTTTCTCTTTTGGGAATAAAACTGAACTGATTATGTACAGATATGTACGTTGCTTGGTCATCAAGTTAAGGAAAAGTGGTTTCCTTTTAAAGATAAGCCGCGCGTACAAATAGGCATGAACTCAGGCACACTAAACCGTGCCAAGATGTTGGAACATTTTGTCCAACATCTCATATGGATGCCTAAACCATGTTGGAACATAGTATCCAATTACACAATAAATGGATATTTATTTTAGCAACAATGCAGCCAATACAAATACCCAATAATCTCCCCCTTTGGCAAATTTTTGGCTAAAACAAATTATGGCCAATTCTCATAAAAACATAGCGATACAAAACAAAACCATTACCTCAAATAGCATGACACCATACGTATGAAGAAACAACCAGCACACAGAATCTTAAGAGATACCTTAGATGCACCTCCTCAAGTCATCACGAACACACATTCGAGAAGTAGGAGCAGTCATACAGTATCACTAAAGAAATATCAGAAGTGTGCACAAAGCAAAAAAATACCTTACAAAATCTTCAGTCATAGCTTGAACAAACAAGATAAGAAGAAAGAAAGCAACACACTCTTAATCAACACAGTTTAAGAGATAAGAAGGAATTACAGATGTTAGAGACATGCAACAACGGATAAGATAGTAGCATAGTCTTACAAGAGCAGAGGAAATATAAATTCATATATTACACTTAGGGAAATATAAATTCCCACAAAAGGTTTGGATGTTCCAACATCCTGCACCACATCAGACAAGAGTACTAGTCACACATATCAGTAAGGGAAAAAATAAATTTCCCATACTTACAGAAAGTTGTCACTTAGATGTTTGGCACATTCTATTCCACATCTGTCAGACAGCTTAAATACCTTTAAGCACTCAACATAGTAGCACTCCCCCTCAATATAACACCTTTTGAGTGACTACTAAAAATATTCCACTACTCCCACTAAATACAGGCATATGAAAGAAATTGGAAAATCCAAAAACCCCTAATGCATAGATAGAGAACCTATAGGGCCTGGTCATAATTCTTCAGTGAATGACCATATAGTCTTCCAGGGAATATTCACCAGCTAGCAGACCCATTAAGGTCACACAGACATGTTCCAACATCATATAGGACATTAGCAGGGAACATGAACAATAAAAAGTACTGAGATTTTGAAAACTCTTAGAACAATCAAGATGGTGCAACATCAGTAGCAACATACGTAAGCACATAAAAAAAATAGTTGCACAATAAATGCAACAACATATCAGTATGGAAGAATAATACAACAAAATAAATGCATTAAGACACACATACATACATTAGGCATTGTGAGTATAGTTAAACCATACATATTACTCCCCCTTTTTAGCCGCAAAATATGCCAACAAAAGACTTTATGCACAGAATCAGATAACCAGAGAAAATACCAGAAGTCTTCATGCATAAAAACAGAATAAGCAGAGTGTGCAGAGAATTATACGGTTACAGACCAAAATAGGCACACTAGGTGCACAAAAATATTCAGGGCATAGCCACACAAAACGAGTTATGAAATTGCATAACAAAAAAAATCATTCAGCAGTTTCAAAGCTGATTCTAGATCCTTCCTCATCCTCTTGATTTCATTTCCAGCATCATCAGCTTCTTCTTCTTCATTATCTTCCTGTTCACTTGCAACAGCAACATCCTCCTTCTCCAAGGCATGGATAATGAGCTCAAGTTGAGCTTTCCTTTCATCCAGCATCACACATGTGTCCTTCAGAGCAACAATGATCTCTTCCTTTGTCATAAATTTGCCAGTAGGAATGGACCCAGATGTTCCAACAAGATTTGGAGCATGATTATCTCCAAAGAGTATGTGATGAATGGTGAGAGAAGATTCCCTCTTTTTAGGTAGGTCATCAGCAGTGATAAGACGAGGATGTTGATCAAACATAATACTACACAAAAGAGTTGGAAAGGCTATTGGAAGTCTAACTGCATCAGTCTTAGCATGCTTCACAGTCTGGTCAAAGATAATCCTACCAAGGTCCATCATAGCTTTAATTCCTATAGCATAGAAAAATTTAGCCAAACCTGTTGCAATATCTGATAAGTGGGTAGGAACCCAATTTGAGTTTCCAATCCTGTTGAGTATAACATATTTCACACTAAGCTTTCCAGATAAAATCTTCCCTTTCGTTGGCCAGACCTTCACCTTATTTTTTGTAATCTCATTACTTACTTGGTTATCAGTAGCTTCCAGCTCAGCAGCGCCTTCTTCATCAATCATCAAGAATTTGTTGATGATGTTGGGAGCGAAGTTGACATATTCTCGTCTAACATACACTTTCTAATATTCCTTGCTAAGAGGATTGTCACACTCTACAGGAATATTCACAATAAATTCCTTCACCATTTTTCATAGTAGTCTCCAAGGTTGCACATAGTTTTCATAAGACCTGCTTGGTTAACTTTCTTTCTACAGCCAGTCTCCTATGGTAGATGAACTTTCACCTTTGAGCAAACTCAGGGAAGTGAAATGAAACTTTGTCAATAGGCACATTTTCCACTGTCTGGAAATTCTTCTTTCCAGTAGATCTTTTAGCATCACATGAGACGATGTGTAGAACATCTTCCTCAACTTCATACGCAGAGTCACTACAAGAAACAACCTTTCTCTTCCTAGAACTTCCAGCAGCAGTTTTCACACTTACCTTACTCCATCCTTTCTTAGGACCCAGCCAAGTAGGTTTAGTCCTACTTTTAGGGGTCTCAGTTACTGAGGTAGTCATTTTCTTAGGGATTACAATTATCTCTTTGTTGCTTCTCAACCTCTTGGCCACACCATCACCAAGTGTGCTTGCCTGAGGAATGTCGTGCAGGTCCAGTTCATCAACATCAACCACCTCCTTGTTCTTCTCTTTGTCCTCTAAGCCATCTTCCTCTTCTGTCTCCTTAGAGACCTCTTCAAATACTTTTACTTCTTTAGAAATAGAGTTTTCAACATATTTGCTAGAGTTTGCATCCGTTTCTGGAGCAGTCTCAAAACTAAGATCCTTATCACCACCACCAGTTGCAATGACATTAACAGAGTTACCGGGTTGGCCCAAGGATGTTTAAATATCCGGCCCAACTTCCTCTCGAACGTTAGTTTCATCAGGGTCTTTACCAACAGAGTCATTGACATTTGTTTTGTTATCAGCATCAACGTCCATGTTTTCAGTACTATCTATAGCATCATTTAAATCTTCTAACCCTAGTTTCCTACCAGCCTCAGGTACATTTGAAGTAAGAGTTTAATCAGGATTACCTTTTTCAAGATCAGAAGTTGATTTCTTCTCAGCATGAACTGAGACATCAGACAAATCTTTGAGTGCTTCTTTACCCTTAGTTTTCTTGACTTCGTGTATAGAGGACTCGGCATGAGCATTCTTTGATTCACTTTTCTTTGAAGATTTCTTCTTCTTAGCAGCAGATTTGGCAGCGTTTTTCTTCTTGGTCAGGGTGGGAGTAACGGTTGTGAGTGACTCAACCCTCTTAGGAATGTAGTTGTTTGTGTTTTGTTGATCAGAGGTAGCCTTTTTAGAGGGAGTGACGTCTGATTTGAACTTCATGGTGTATTGATGTAGATGACAAAGTTCATAGAAGGGAAGAAGATGATAGTGTTTTGTTATCGGGGAAGGAATGAAAACCGTCTTAGGAGTTTTTGAGAGAGAAAAATGCAGACTAGGGTTGAGAGTGGGATGATTGTAACACCCCGTTTTCCCAACATAAAAATTCCTTAAACAATTATCAGAGATTGCAAACACAACAACGGGATATTACATGAAACATAATCCAAAACAATTAAATAATAATTTATTTAACCAAATTACTTCAAAACTTTGCAGCGGAATTATTACTAAAAGTTCTTAAACGTTTGGCACGCAGGCCCCATAAATTATCTCAAATATTAGCAAGGGACATCAAATACACGTAAAGAATGAAGCATGCATAAGACAACCCCATCCCGTTACGTATCAGAGCGACCTAGACAACACGGTGAGGTAAGGCCACTCACGAACCACCTGAACACTAAGCACGATCACCTGCACTTGCCCACAAGGCGGCAATTCCAGCAGAAGGGGTGAGATTTCATAACAAAATAATATTAATCAACATAATTTAGTATAACAACTAACACCAAACATCAATAACATTCTTGCATAATTTAATAACATATAGCACGTAATCACATAATCAATTCCATGTCATCCTTAAGCAAGTAGCATAGATAAACAACACTTATCACGTAATCATATATTCATTCTTTATCAACAACATGACATCATAAATATGACCATGCGACAATGCTCTTAGACTCCTTATATGCATGTGGTACCAAACTTCATCATAAGTATTAATATACTTTTAAACGTGCGGAGGACAAAGCTCCTAATAAACGTGCGGAGGACAAAGCTCCTATCATGGTGAGGACTAAGCTCAATGTATGCTATGCATGGACTCAATTCAAATAACATTTATCCTTAATCACCTTATCAACAAGCATCCAAGAAATTGGAGCTAAACAACAACTTATCATTGCATATATAATATATACATATATCATAACGGTTCAGTTTAATAACATCAGCAGCATAATTCAAATCACAAGAACAGGATGATATCATCATATCAATTACAATTCAAGGTAACATAAACTTTATCATAATTGCACGAGTATAATACTTTAATCCTTACTTAAAATTCACACATAACTACTCAGCTCTGAACACTTCATCCTCAACATTACTAACAGGTCTCAGTAGCCCTAAGGGGAAGTCCTCTCCTAATCCAACGTACGAACAGGTCGCACAACTCTTAAACACCGCATTCTGGTAGTGTTCGCGAGGCGAGTGGGTTGGCTCGCCGTGGCGAGCTGCCAGAAGCAACTCGCGAGGCGAAGGGAAGTGCTCGCTATGGCGAGCTACCAGGAGCAACTCGCGAGGCGAGGATAAGTACTCGCCGTGGCGAGTGATGAAGCTCATCACTCGCGAGGCGAGGATCACTACTCGCCGTGGCGAGCGATGAATTTCTCTGCGGCCAGAACTGCTATTCTCTCAAAATCTCACCAATTCTCATGGTTCTAAGCCTTCTATTGATTCCAGAATTCATCCTAAATATATTCTAAGGTCTAGGAACACTTTCTACATCAATTAAACCTATTCCAACCGTTAATTCATCAAATTCTAGGGTTTTGACCTAGTTTTCTCATTCTCTTAACTCAATCCTAATCCTTGTTAATTGCTATCAGAACTATGCTAATCAATATTAAAGAGTTATTAATCCCACCCTTACCTGAATTGCAGCAGAAAATCGCAGCTCTCCTTCTCTTCTCTTCTCACGCGTGCGTGCGTTTTCTTTCTTTCCGTTTCCACAGTCTGATACGTTACTGACTGCCTAACCCTAGTTTCCTTATTTATACTGCCAACAAATCTTATCTTATTTACTCTTTCTCCCACATAACTCTCTAAAATCCAAAACTAACCCATAACTAAATATTTTATTTTCTTTTCAAATCTTATTTTATTTAACAATAAAATAAGTCTCTTAACCTTATCCTTAGCATTATATCTTACCACAAAATCATCTCAAGCATAAAAAATCACATCAAAACATATCAAAGCATATCAAAACACTTATATATTATATAAATATAATATAATCACCTAAACTCGATTCAAATAAATAATAAAACGAACGTGGGCGTTACAATGATTGCGCTTAGTTGGGAGTTTAGTAAGGAAATGAATGAAACTTCCTGAAATGGCGTGCACCAATAAGAAGAGAGAGACAGGAAAAAGTATTGCATGCCTGTCACAAATTAACTCCTATAACTCCTTCCTTAGCGAAAGGTCCATCTTGTCCTTTAACTTCTCAAACTTCTTTAAGTCCAAGATTTCTGTATATTTATCAATCAAGGGATCTTTAGTGAAAATAAATTTCTTTTAACATGATCCCCCCTATAGTGACTATGTATCTTAGTGTGATTCTTCTCCAAGTGAGTCCTTTGCCATTTCAAACTGCCAGTGTGAGACTGGTTATGGATTCTAACACTCTTCTGATGTTCCAACCTTTTTAATCAACATTATGGCTTGTTAAAAAATCTGATCATAATAATAAGGAACCCACCTATAGCAGTTATTTTTAGATCTAATATCGTTTATCAACACTTCTCCTTTTTGATTAGTTACAAGGCATTTAGTTTTGTTGAACTTAACATCTAATCGTTGGTCACATAGCTGACTGATACTAATCAAGTTGGATACAAGACCTTTAAGTAAGAGTACATTCTCAATCTTAGGTGATTCATCAATGCACACATTACCAATACCTTGTATTCTACCTGTAACACCCCGTTTCCCAAAATGATATAATAATATCAAAATATCAGAGTTAATCATCAAATAACGGAGCATTACATACACATTTTAAAAATAAATTTATTTAAATAGAAACATAAAACTATTTAAATAATCCTCCCTAATAACACCTTTATAAAATAATCTACAGCGGAATAATTGTCATAAAATCGTCTCAAAAATTCTTATACATCAACATATCTGGCACAAAGGCCCCACCATAATAAAATATTCTCCAACATTATTCAAATGAATATTCAACAATTCTCCAAGTAAAATGATACATAAAGGAATGAAATTGTAAAACATTAAATCCCATCCCGTTACGTATCAGAGCCTACGACACAAGAGCCACTCCTAACTATCCATCGCTACCTGCACTTGCCCACGAGGCGGCAATTCCAGCAGAAGGGGTGAGTTCACAAAGCAAGGATTATATATAAATATATGAGTCAATCAAATAAATTGAAAACAACATCAACAAATTCACCACCTTTAACATAAGCAACAAATATCAACCATAGTATATCAACATTATATTCAAGTTTATCTTTTAAAAGAATAGCAACAACAACGACACCAACGACAACACCACTTGTGGTGACACCTCACCAACCACCACTCACACCTTAAACTACTAATGCAAGACTCCATCACCTGATAATGTATTATGCATATGTGGTACCAACTACGCGCGTTGAATGCTAAGCATTCCGGGGCATAAGCCCCCACCAAATTGGATGGTTAAAGCATCCCAGGGCATAAGCCCTCACCAAGGTGAATGACTAGCATTCCAGGGCATGAGCCCTCACCAGTTGAATGAATAAACATTCCGGGGCATGAGCCCCCACCAATGCAAATGAGTATGAGACTCAAGGGTGTATATCTACATACAACCATACGACAAAAATAGTGGTGCATATCACCATGCAACCAACAACAACACCAACTAAAACCACCTCCCCAACTAGACTCACCACTCGACAACACCAAGAACATTTGCAACTTAGCATAATATATTTTAATTCGTATAATCATACATTCATGCATCATAAACACCTTTATTCTATATTTTTATCACTCCAATAATTCTTTAAAAATCCCATAATCAACCTAGGAAGCTTAGGTTGAGGTTTGGAACACTTAGGAAAATTACACAAAATGGTCGCACAGGACCAATCTCGCTTAAGCGAGCAGCATCTCGCTTGAGCGAGTCAATTCACGTAAGTTCAGTTTTGGTTCGCTTGCAGCTCGCTTGGCGTTCGCTTGGGCGACGCTCACCAACAACAGGTTCTGGGCAAATTTCGCTTGAGCGACGCAAATGACGAAAGTTGGGATATCTCTCGCTTGGGGTTCGCTCGTGGCTCGCTTAAGCGAGCGGCCAAAGTTTCAGTCTGGGCGTTGCAAAGAGTCGCTCGCTTGAGCGAAAGGTATCTCGCTTGAGCGAGTGCTCAACTGGGCAGAATTTCAACTTACGATTTCTAACCCTTTTTCATCCAAAAACCCCATTTTTGATTCCCCAATCACCCAAAATGATTTTAGATTAAAGTTATGGGTTCAATACTTATTCAAGGCACCAAAACAACTCATATAAACATCATTAACAACATAATTCATCAACATTTAGCATTTTACATATTCAAGAAAACCTAAAACAATTCTCACCGATTCCAATCTATTATCATGAAATCATATATGAACATATAACATTTGATTCATAAACCCACCCTTACCTGATTAGATGAATTAAACAAAGCAATTCCTAGCAATTCTCCTCTTGGTTCTTCTCCCTAGCTCTCTTCCTGGTTTTCTCTCCAAAGGCTTGTTTTTCTTTTACTGGTACGTATTACTTGTCTGACTCTTTCTTTCCTACTCTTACCAACCAAAGTATAACTTCTTTTTACTCTTTACTCTCCTCCACTAAATTCTATTAATTTCCCTTAATTCTATTAACTCTAAAATAAATATTACTTCTCCTATTTTCATAAAATACTACAAATAATTATAATAAATAATAACACACCAATTATTTCATATATCATTTATAAATTCAAGTAAAATACACCAAGCACGCCAAAATCAATTAAAAATCACCACAAATCATAAAATAGAATTTAGAGTGTTACACTACCCTTGCTTCCGTCACCAAAGACAATAGAGCCATTGTTACAAGGTATCAAATCTTTTAGTAGATTGATTTCTCCAGTCATGTGTATGGAACAACCACTGTCAAAGTACCAGATGTCACGAGATGATGTTCCCAGAGATGTATGGACATTCAACCCAACAATGTTACATTTTGTTATCCAATGTTTCTTGAATTTTTTCTTTTCTGAATTACGTGGTTTGCATCCAGATTGTTTAGGGTACCCATACAACTTAAAACAAAAAGGTCTTATGTGGCCTTTTCTTTTGCAGTGGTGACAGATCCAAGGTCTCTAGAGTGTTGCAACATCGACTTGCTAGTGGAAGCAGTATTTATTCCGGTAGCAGCTACAATACTGATATCTTTATTCTACTTTTCTTTCCTTATTATCACCTGATCTTTGGCTGCATGAACAGTGTTCTGGTTCTGTTGACTTATCCTACATGAACAGTGTTCTGGTTCTTTTCTTATTATCAACAACTGTACCGTTGGGTTTCTTTTTAACTTATCCTTCTAAAATAACATCCAGAACTCCAGTGCCTGTAGTCATCATTTTAACTTGTTTCTTGAAATTTTCAAGTTGAGAATTCACAAGATTTACCTGATCATTAAGTTCAGAGATTTTTGATAGATGATTACTATTTTCAGTGATTAGTTGTTTATTGATCTTTTTCTGTTCTTCCAGTAGTTTGCATATTTCTCTACTTCTTACATAGAGGTCTTCACAGGATGCTACCAATTTATCATAGGTCAAATCTTCACCACTGGTTTCAACATAAGATGTGATTCTCTAAGTTAAAGCTGCAACATGCTTGCCTTGTTCATGTTTCCCTTTTTATTCTGATTCATCTCTGTCAGACCCAGAAGCAACCAGACTTTTCTTTTGTTTCTTAAGAAAGGTAGCACATTTTGTTCTAAAATGACCATATCCTTCACATTCATGACATTAAGCCCCTTTTAATTGGTTCTTCGCGTTAGATTCAACATTACTCATATGGTTTTGTTGGTCTTTGATGTTGTATCGGGCGTTTTGACCATCTGCTTTGAATCTCCAATGAACTTGTTTCAGAATCTTGTTAAATTGTTTTCCAAAAAGCACAACTGCTTCAGAAAGTTTTTCATCATTCTCATAATCTCCTAGAGACGACACCTTATCATCATTGGAGATCATACCTATGTTTTTATCTTTCTTTCTCCTCTACTGTTGATCACAATTCCAAAGTTTTTAAGAGATCCTATTAGTTCATCAACCTTCAAACAAGACATAACCTGAGCTTCTTCTATGGCAGTGACCTTCATATCAAACCTCTTAGGTAGAGATCTGAGGATTTTTCTCACAAGCTTTTCATCAGAGATTCTCTCTCCAAGTGAGTCAAAAGCATTGGCAATGTCAAGAATATTCAGGTGATAATCTTGTATGCTTTCATCCTCCATCATTCTCAGATTCTCAAATTTAGTAGTAAGAAGTTGAAGTTTTGCACTTTTTACCTTAGTTGTACCTTCATGTGCTGTTTTGAGAATCTCCCAAGCATCTTTAGCCACAATACATTGCTTGATTAGTCTGAACATATTCTTGTCTACCCCATTGAATAATGCATTCAATGCTTTGGAATTTCCAAGAGCCAGTTTATCTTCAGCAGCAGTCCATTCTTCTTTTGGTTTCAAGACAACTGTCATGTTGCCATCTTCATCAAGTGCCACAGAATGTTCCCAACCTTTCAGAACTGCTGATGAGTAAAACTGCAAGTGCACGGTTCTACCGAAGTAGTAAAAATAGAGTATCGTTCCAACATGGAGTTGTTTAATTTGATTAGTTTTAATTGTATGATTAGAAAGAGATTTCAGTTGAAAATGGTTTGATTTTTAACGGAAGAAAATAATAATAAAAAGCGCCTTAGGATTATTGGTTGATCTTAATGACAAGTCCTTGACAAACAAACCTTAAACCGGTAATTTTATATTGGACCCACTTTCTAAAGAAGAGTTTCTCTTAAGTGTATCAAAGCTTCTCTCGAAGTCATTGAGTGTGTTCCTCTAGCAACCACACCTACTCTCATGGTTGATTGCGATTAGAATCCTTGAAGAACGAAACTTTATGTGTTTCAACGTTTAATAGACTATTCTTATGTTTTGCAATCCTTGTCTAATTTCACTTGTTTCAATATCAAAGCTCCGCTTTCGCTTGATGAATTGATATTTATGATGATGAATTAACAAATACTAACCCTCCGTGTTCGCTTTCTGAGTTGGTATTTGTTAATTCATTATAAAAACGATGAAATTAGATTAGAAAGTGGATTTATATAAAATTAGGGTTCAAGGCCTGGTTTGATTAGGATTATGTCATTAAGACTTATCCAACAGTCCCAAGACAAGAAGAGTTTACTCACTCATGTTCATCGTAGACATAGAAGGGAAGAAGAAGAACATAAAATAACAAAAAAGTAAATGAAAGAACTTTTATTGAGAAAGACAATTGTCACTATTGAATTCCAAGAACAAAAGATGAATTTTTGTGATAGCTAGCTACTCTATTTATAGTTTACAATGACTTAAGCCCTAAGGAAATATATCTCTAGAATGTTCCACAAGAAACCACAAACTTTTAGGTCAGAAATAAACTAATAGGTAGCTTGTCCATGAAGCAAAAAGCAGCAAAATGCATCCTGGGAGTTAGCACGGCCGTGTGGTGTAACACCCCGTTTTCCCAACATAAAAATTTCTTTAAAAAGACAATCATGCATCAGAGTAAGCACATAAACAGGGCGTCACATTTCTAAAACATCTCATGTTAATGAATAAATAATCATTAAATCTTCATAAAATATTCGTAAAATATTACTCAATTATTGCAGCGGAAAATCATAAAATCATCTCATAAAGAAAAGTCTTTGGCACAAAGGCCTCAACAACGTCTTAATAAAATCTTCAAAATAACATAATCATATCAAAAGCATAATACGCAAGGAACAGAGAAAATATAAGCAAAGTTTCCCCATCCCGTTACGTATCAGAGCACCTAGACTCGACTGCAGAAATCCTCACACGTCTGCACCTAATCTTGGTTATCTGCACTTGCCCACGAGGCGGCAATTCCAGCAGAAGGGGTGAGATTCACAAATAATTATATTAAACATGTAATTAAATAATCACAATTCAACAACCAAACATAATTCATCATATCACAGATAAACATCTAGCATTTAGAACATCAACATAAACACACATCACTTAGCAGCGTCATAATCAACATCATAAACATCTTAGTAAACATCTTAGACGACACGACTCGACATCATCACTTGACTATGCAACCCTACGTCTTATATGCATGTGGTACCAATCCAGGGCATGAGCCCTCGTCGCTATTGAGCATAAATATACTCCAAGGCATAAGCCTTCGTCGCTGGTGAGCAAAGCTCCAGGGCATAAGCCCTCGTCGCTGGTGAGTAAAAACTCCAGGGCATAAGCCCCCATCATAGAATGAGTATGCATGAGACTCAACACTTTTAACTTAAACAAGTTAACATCTTAAACGTCGCAAAACATCTTAATCATCAAGGACTGACACATGCAGCAACTATACAAAAGTAAATAGCAACATGGCAGCAAGTACATCATACATATAGCAATCATAGTGCAAGCATCGCAAGTAAATCAAACATTCATGACTTAATTAATTCATATATCACACATAAGCTTCATGAAAATCATCATAAACAATCTCAATCATCATGTATCATCATCACAGATCATAATAAACATCAGTAGAAGTCCCAGAAGCTACCCAAAGGTCATCTCTCAAGGTTATATGCGACTGCAGGTCGCAAACAGAATGGATTCTGGGTTCTGACATAACTCGCTATGGCGAGTGGGAATACTCGCCTCGCGAGTAACTAATGTTTTGATTTTTGGAGACAATCACCTTTACGTAGGAAGTTGGAGGGCCTACCCCCTTCCCCAATCTAGATTCAGTGATGTAACCTTAGAATTAAATTGGCTTTGTATTCCCCCACACTAACTTATACTACTTTTACTATGAAAATTTATAAGTGTCAATTTACCTTTAGAGTTAGAACATGCTCCTTAAAATACCTACTTATACACTTACTCAAAGGCTGCAACTTGTGCTTTTTCTCATAGAGAAGTTTCACAATAAAACAATATGTAGGTATAGCAAGAACAGTTAAAACACTAGAAATTACTTTCATGTACAAGAAACAACCATTTGAAGGAGACTTTAACAAAAAATTTATGCCATAATTCACAATAAAAACAAGCTGCTTAATCATGCCTTTCGCAACAAAGCATAACAAAAGAATTTAAGTTTAAGGGAGTTTGATATACCACCTACCACTATATCACCCTTACAGTCAGACCTCGTACCTACAGATGCAAGATAATCAAGCAAGTGTTCACAGGGCGGGCATTAAGCATAGCCCACAACATGAAGAGTTCATCTGTCCTAGTGGTTTCCAACTCATTCCTACCCCAGATGGTGCAAGTCATAACCCTTTGAAGGTACCTAAGCACAGGGTAGTGAATATTACTAGCCTTATTGGAACGTGAATTGTATTTCTTTAAACCGGTGATACGTTCCCAAAAGGCAACAGGTTGATAGTCAACCGACTTTAGATCATGATTCTAAGAGTCGTGGATGAACCCCGCATTCGCGAAGCCCATCTCATTGCAAAAGTGTTCAAGGGACATCTCGTAATCAATGTTCATAAGCCGGAAAGAGACTCTATGGTTGGGGTTGTCCAAATCCAACCTATCCTTCTTGAAATCAATAGAGCTCAAGAATTCATAAGTAAAATTTTTAAACCCCCTCATAGGTCTTAGCATATCAACCCACCCTAATCTATCCAACAGCCTAATCACATTATCTCTAATACCTAATCTTCCCATATCATAATTATCAGGGTACCTGCAAGCATGTAAGGGTTTAGAGACAAGAGATTTATACCGATTTCGTTGCTCGACACTTTTAAATTTGATGTCGGGAGTCTTTGGGGCTGCTTTCTTCCTACTCGCACCATCACTAGAGCTAACAACTTCCTTCCTCTTGGATGCCATTGACCTTTGTTGACCTTGGTTTTGGTTTTTGGGGAAGGTAGTGGTTTGGAAAGGTTTTGGTGGAAAAGGGTTGGTTTAGTTATAGGGTTGAGGTTTAAGTAAGGGTTTTGAGTTTAGTTGTGGAGATTGGTGAAGAATTTGTGGTTTTCGGGTTAGGTTAATGGGGAATAAGAATTTGGTGGGTTTGGGTGGATGAAAGTTGTTTTTGATCGGTGGATTATGTTTGGAATGATGTTTGGAAGTAATTAGGTGAAGAAATTTTGTGTTTTGGTTAAGATTGAGGGAGTTGTGAAGGTTTGGAGTTGATTGGTTATGGAGGTTTTAGAGAGAAGTTGGAAAGAAGAGGGGAGTTGTGGTGATTGAATGAGGAAAAAGAAACAAATTTTTTGGCTTATGGGCACCTAGAAGTCGCGCACAGCCGTGCTTGTGGGGGCACGGGACGTGCTAACTTTTTCGGAAGAGGAATGTTTGGGTTTGGTCAAGTCAGGCACGGCCGTGCCAGGTTTCTGGACATCCTAGGCTCAATTTTTTTTCGTTTTCTTGAATCATGCTCGGACAATTATGTGCAAAACAACTTAAAACAGCAAAAAACAAACAAAATAAAAGCAATTAAACCCGTGGGATGCCTCCCACGAAGCGCTCGTTTAGAGTCATTAGCTTTACGGTTAGAAACATCTTTAAAAAGGATCAAAGAGATCATATTGTGCAGATGACGCTAAGAAACGTTCTTTCACACTATAATCATCAATCATGCAACAAGAAAAATCAAAAGGCTCCTTATTAACAGTTTCCATTCCAAAACCTACCATCTCATCACTAACTCGAAAAGCAATCCTACCACCCTTAACATCAACAATAGCCCCCGTAGTTGCGAGAAAGGGCCTCCCTAGAAGTATAGGTACTTCGTTATCCTCATTCATGTCTAAAACTATAAAATCAGATGGGATATATATATCCCTCCTACCTCGACGTGGATGTCCTCAATGAATACAACGGGGAGGATGGTGGTACGATCAGCTAACTTTAAGGTCACCTCGGTAGGTTTCAACTCAGCTATACCCATCCTCTTAAAGAGGGACAAGGGTAACAAACTAGTACTAGCCCCTAAATCACACATGGCCTTATCAATGGTCTCACTCCCAATCACACAAGGAATAGAAAAGCTACCTGGATCCCCAAGCTTTGGAGGAAGCTTCTTAATGATTGCACTACTTTCCCTAGTCAAAGTTATTGTCTCATTATGCTCTATAGTCCTTTTCTTTGAAAAAAATTTCCTTTGAAAACTTAGCATATAGAGGCATCCGAGACAAAGCTTCAGCAAAGGGAATATTAATACAAATCTTCTTAAGTATATTAACAAATTTATTGAATTGTGCCTCCAAGCAAGCCATAGCAAGCCTTAATGGGAAAGGAACTTTGGATTTGTCAAGAAGCTTTTCACTCTCTATTATGGCTTTCTCACCTTGAAACTTATCACTCTCTCTCTCTCAATGGTTCTAGCTTTAGCAATGGTATCCTCTAATTTCCTACCACTCCCTAATGAAATAGAATTCACGTGGGCTTTGGGGTTGGCTTCTGTTTGTCCAAGAAAAACCCCAGGTGTTTGAGAGGATGCGGCCACCTGTTGGACCACTTGGGAGATTTGAGTTTCAAGCATCTTGCTATGAGTAGCAAAAGGTTTGGTTTTTAAGCTCTTGGAACTGTTTAGATTGATTCATGACATAACTTTCCATTAAAATTTCCAAACCATATTTCTGAGAGGTCCTCTGGTTGTTTGCGTAGCCAGGTGGTGCCACTTGTCCATAGGAATTTTGAGGGTTTTTGTAAAATTTTTGATTTTACCTCATTCCTTTGGTGTATTGAGCGTAGTTCATTTGCTCAATACCATCAATAGCATTACCTAGCTGGCAATCAACACCAATATGGCCAAATACACCACATATTTCACAAGGAGGAGATACAGAAGTAGGTGTGACAACACTAACATTCATTTTGTCAATTTTTTGGGTTAGTGCGTCAATCTTAGCAGCAAGATGGTCAAGGTTAGAGACTTCGTACATACCTACCTCTTTTTTAGAGGAAGTAGAAGCAGTTATTGCCCTCTCATGTTGTTGTTGATTGTTTATTGTTGTTGTATCTTGCTAAATGTTGTTGATGTTGATAACGTTGTTGTTGCTATATATATATGTATACATACATATATGAACTTGTTGATACTTGTGGTATAATTTGTTGTTGTTTCATCGATTTGATGAATTATATATTATTATTATTATTGAATGTGTTTCTCACCCCTTCTGTTGGAATTGCCGCCTTGTGGGCAAGTGCAGATTTCCAAGGCTAGTAGGATGTTGGCTCAAGTGTCTAGGGCTCTGATACGTAACGGGATGGGAGTTAATTGTTGAATTTTCATTCCTTTATGTATCAATTTTGGAACTATATTGTTGGAACATTTATTTATTATTAAGAGGATTATTGAAATGATTATTTATGTTGGGGCTTTTGTACCAAGATTTTGTTGAAGTTGATTATATTTTAAAAAAGACTTTTCCGCTGCAAAATATTACGAGATTAATTTATGTTGTTGAATAAATAGTATATTTTCTATTTATGAATTTTTGAAAAGTAGTGTAACATTCCGTTTTGTGATGAAAACTCTGATTTTACGTATATTTAATTATGTTGGGAAATCGGGGTGTTACAGCACGGGCAGAATGCAGTTTTTCTCAAAATCTCACCTAATCTCATGGTTCTAACCTTAAAACTTATTCCAATTATCATCCTATGGATTATCTAAGGTCTGTACACAGTTTTTACATCAGTTCTACAGTTCTACATCATCTGGTCAACAATTTCTCTCACAACCCTAATTTTCCAAATCCTTAAAAACTAAACCTAATCATGTTAATTGCAATTATCAGAATCATAGGCTTAAAATTAATGAAAGTTAGTCCCACCCTTACCTTAGAATGATGAAATCGCAGCTCTCCTCTTGTTTTTCCTCTTCTCTGGTTTTCTCCCTTTTTCCAAAACTGTTTCATGTAAAAACTATTCTGACCTAATTTCTCTTATTTATCTCTCCTCATCTATCTTATCTTATTTACTTTTATTCCTCTAAATTCTCTAAATTCTCAAAACAGCCCCTCATCTCAATATTTATTTTATTTTCAAATCTTATTCTATTAAATAATAAAATAAGTCTCTAATAAATCCACAACAAATCACATATTTCTTCACATCACATAAATCATATAATTATATTCCAATCTCAACAAATAAATCAAATAATTAAAGAGGGTGTTACAACTCACCCTAACTTATAGAATTTTCGTCCTCGAAAATGTACCTTATGTAAACAACTCTGGATAACACTCCAGCATCTTACTCTCTAGATCCCACGTTAAACTTTCACCAGCCGCTCCTTCCCAAACGACATTCACAAGAGGTATCTCCTTGCCTCTCAACTTTTTCACCTCACGGCCTTCAATCCTCACTGGTAAGGTCTCAACCGTAAGGTTATCTCTAACTTGCACATCATCTCTTTGGATCACATGAGATGGATCCGAAACATACTTCCGAAGTTGCGACACATGAAACACATCATGCAAATTCGAAAGATGCGGTGGTAAACCCACCCGATAGGCCACCGTTCCAATTCATTCTGATATCTGATACGGACCAATAAACCTCGGAGTTAACTTCTTTGACTTCAATGCTCGTCCCACACCAGTCACAGGAGTGACTCTTAAAAATACATGATCTCCTTCTTGAAACTCAAGCTCTTTCCTACGCTTATCATGATAACTCTTTTGTCGACTCTACGAGACTTTCATCTTCTCTTGGATCATCTTAACCTTCTCAGTAGTTTCAAGACTACACTTTCACCTGACTCAAGACAAAGCCTCGAATGGTGCCATTCCAATACTAGAATGATAACTGTTATTATACGTGAACTCTATCAACGGAAGATGACTATCCCAAGTTCCTCCTTCCTCAAGTACACAAACTCTCAACAAATCTTCCAACGACTGAATCATCCTTTCCGACTGACCATCTGTCTACGGATGATACGCCGAACTCAACCTCAACTTATAACCTAAAGCCTCTTGCAAACTCTTCCAAAATCTAGATGTAAACCTTGGATCTCTATCTGACACAATGCTCGAGGGAACACCATCTAGCTTCACAATCTCGCGAATGTAAATCTCTGCCAACTGCGACACAGGAAAACTGATGTTGATCGGAATAAAATGAGCCGATTTCGTCAACCTATCTACAATCGCCCAAATGGCGTCATTCCCTCTCGAAGTATTCGGCAAACTCGTCACAAAATCCATGGATATACTATCCCATTTCCACTATGGTACATCTAACGTTGTCATCAACCCAGCGGGTTTCTGATGCTCAACTTTTGACTTCTGGCAAATCAAACACGAATATACAAATTGTGCCACATCACGTTTCAATCCAGACCACCAAAACAACTTCTTCAAGTCATGATACATCTTGGTAACTCCCGGATGAATACCCAAGCTACTTCTATGACTCTCTTCAAGAATCATCTTCTTCATCTCATCATCGTCAGGAATACAAATTCTACCTCAGAATCGTAACACTCCATGATCATCGACTCTAAAGTCACTATCTTCAGTCTGATTCCCACCAATAAACAAATCTACAAACTTTACATCCACTTTCTGTGCTTCTTTAATCCTATTCAGAAATTCATTATCAATCTTCAGCATTCCCATCTTCACACTCGTAGGCGACATCTCACAAACTAAACTCAGGTCTCTAAACTGTTCAAGCAACTCAAACTCCTTAACCATCATAGCAGACATATGTAAAGTCTTCCTACTTAAGGCATATGCGACAACATTAGCTTTTCCTGGATGATAATTCAACCCAAAATCATAATCTTTCAACAGTTCTAGCCACCTTCGCTGCCTCATATTTAATTCCTTCTGGTCAAACAAATACTTTAGATTTTTATGATCACTGAACACCTCAAATCTCGAACCATACAAGTAATGTCTCCAAATCTTAAGCACAAAAACCACTGCAGCTAATTCAAGATCATGAGTAGGATAATTTCGTTCATGAATCCTCAATTGTCTCGACGCATAAGCAACTACTTTATTATCCTGCATAAGCACACCACCTAAGCTCAACTTGGACGCATCACAATACACAACAAAAGGTTCATCGGACTTTGGTAATATCAAAACTGGAGCCGTCGTCAACCGCTTCTTCAATTCGTTAAAACTGTTCTCACACTAAACATCCCACACAAAAGCTTTACCTTTACACGTCAACTGAGTTAACGAAAGTGCCAACTTAGAAAATCCTTTTATAAACCTCCGGTAATAGCCTGCCAAACCCAAAAAGCTTCTAACCTCGGTAACCGACTTAGGAGTCTCCCATTGTGATACAACATCAACTTTAGACGGATCTACAACAATACCACTACCCGAAATAACATGGCCAAGAAAACTCACCTCATTCAACCAGAATTCGCACTTTGACAACTTAGCATACAACTTCTTCTCTTTCAGCACTTGTAAAACAATCTTCAAATGTTCAGCATGTTCCTCTTCATCGATAAACATAACCACGAAGCGATCTAAGTATGCATGGAAAGTTCTATTCATGTATTCCATAAACACACCAGGTGCATTAGTTACACCAAAAGGCATCACGGTATACTCGTAATGTCTATAACGCGTCCTGAACGCCGTCTTCTGCATATCCTCGTCTTGTACCTTAATCTGATGATAACCCGATCTCAAGTCAATCTTGCTAAACACACGTGCACCCATTAGCTGATCCATCAAATCATCAATTCTTTGAAGTGGATACCTATTCTTTATCGTCACTTTGTTCAACTGTCGATAGTAAATACATAACCTCAGACTACCATCTTTCTTCTTAACCAACAATACTGGCGCTCCCCAAGGTGAAACACTCGGTCTTACAAACTTCTTATCAAGCAAATCTTCCAACTCTTTCTTCAACTCAGCCAACTCAGAAGCCGACATACGGTAAGGTGTCATAGACACAGGTTTCGTGCCCGGAACAAGATCCATCGAAAATTCCACTTCTCTTTCCGGCGGCACATCATGGATTTCTTCAGGAAAAACTTCTAGGAAATCATATACAACTTGTAACTTATCAATTACAGCTTGATTCCCAACAGACAAGGATGCCATCAAGGAAAACATCAAAATTCCATCACGTTCTAACTACTTCAGGTGCTTAGTAGACAAGAACTCTGCTCCACTTTCTTCTTCAGCAGAAGAAAAATACACTGACTTACTAAAACAATTAATATGAACGTGATTGTACTCCAACCAGTTCATTCCCAGGATTACATCCATTCCACTCAACGGTAAACAAACCAAATTAATTTCAAAATCTCGACCAAACATAGACAAAGGACATCTTAAACACACAAGAGAAGTAGTTACCGAACCCTTAGCTGGAGTTTCGACAACCATTTCCCCATTCATATTAGACATAGCAAGACCCAACTTGGAAGTACAATCAATATCAATAAAACAATGCGTAGCACCAGTATCAATAATAGCAATTAAAGGAGTACTATCAAAGTAACATGTACCTCTGATCAGACGCTCCTCATTTTCTGTTTGCATCTAAGTCAAAGCAAACACTCTCCCACTAGTCTGAGCCTTCTTAGGCTTCTTGCACTGCGAACCAATATGACCTTCTTCATTGCAATTAAAACACACCACATCATTATACTTACATTCCGTAACAGTATGTCCCTTCTTACCACAACGGAAACACCATTTCACGTCTCCAGTACAAGCATTACTCTTAAGGCCCTTCTCACCACAAGTGTAGCAAACAATCTCAGCAGTTGTATCTTTCTTTCCAGGCCTCCTCTCATCATTCACTCTTTGTTTTCCTTTAATAGCAGGAGAACTGTAGGGCTTTGGACGACTTTGCTGGCCCTTGCCTTTCCTCTCATTCATAGCCTTGTAATGAGCCTTAGTATCCTCCTCATAAATTCTGCAATTGCTTACCAGCTCAGAAAAGTTTCGGATCTTCTGATACCCAATAGCACGCAGACCATTCTCAAACTTGATGCATTTAGAGAACTCATCAGTCTCAGCAGTTTAGAGTGGATAAAACTTAGCCAGCTCCACAAACTTTGCAGCATACTCAGTCACGGACATATTACCCTACTTCAGCTCGAGAAACTCAATCTCTTTCTTCCCGCAAACATCTTCCAGAAAGTATCTATCTAGGAACTCCCTCCTAAACACAGCCCAGTTAACAACTCCACCCCCTTGTTCTAGTGTTGGTAGGATACTCACCCACCAATCATCAGCTTCCTCTGCTAACATATGCGTACCAAAACACACCCTCTGAACCTCATTGCATTGCATGACCCAGAAAATCCTCTCAATCTCTTTGAGCCACGTCTGAGCTCCATTTGGGTCATACCTTCCTTTGAAAGTGGGCGGATGATTCCTCAGAAAAGTCTCCAACATCTTAACCTCAGCGTTAGCACCAACATTAGCATTAGGTTGTTGCCCCACAGCTTGAGCCACAACTTCCAATGCAGCAACAATAGCAGCGTCATTTCTTCCAGCCATCTTAGTTCTCTGCATAGCAAACCACAATCACGACAACTTAAAGACAGTAATACAACTATTACTCAACACTACGCGACTCAACTACTTGGCCGGACGGACCGACCTGCTCTGATACCAATTGTAACACCCCGTTTTCCCAACATAAAAATTTCATAATAAAAATCAGAGTATTCAACATAAACGGAATGTCACACTTCTTTTCATAAAATCTTAAACGAAAATAAATAAATATTTATACCTCCTAAAATCAACAACATATAGTTTAATACTTCGCAGCGGAATTATTTCGACAATCTAAAACATTCTTCGGCACGAGGGCCTCGTCATAAAATCTCATAGGATCAACTTAACGACAACTCATGAAAATCATAAAAGAATACGTAAGGAACAGAAGTCATAACAAAATTCTCAACCCGTTACGTATCAGAGCACCTAAAGACACACGTGAGAAAAATCCACTCACGACCGCGACTATCCTTGATTACCTGCAAGTTACCCATGTAAAAGGCAACATTTCCAAGCAGAAGGGGTGAGATTTCACAAAAAATAATGTTAAGCATATAATTCATCAATTACAGTTAACAACGTAAACATCATCAATTCATCATATTTAGCAAAAAATGCATTCACAAGTAATTCATCATAAAGCACTTCATCAACAACTCATGATAGAAAAACAACTTAACAGCTTAGCACTCATGGATAACATCTTATCAACAACGACTTGACTCGACTATGCAACTTCAACTTCTTAATCATGCATGTGGCACCATCCAGGGCATGAGCCCTCAACATAAGAGCATAAATACACTCACAGGGCATAAGCCCTCTGAAGTAGATAAAATAGTCACAAGGAAGGGGGGGTTTGAATTGTGACCCTTTAAAATTATCCTGAAACTTAAAAGTGCTTCTCAAGTTGTTTACTTGGAATGGTTAAGTTAACTTTCTGAACTCAGAACGTTCTGAAGTTCATACACAAAAACTGATTAACAAAGTAAATGTGTTGGTGTGTGTTGTGTATACAGAAAATAAAGAGTATAGGGAAGAGAGAAAGAACACACAGAAATTTATAGAGGTTCACCCAATGTGGGCTAGTCCTCTCCTCACAATTTTGTGAGAGTTTCCACTATGATGCCTTGAGATAACCTCCCAAGTCCTGCACCTTACAATCTTTGTTCACCTGAACAATTACACTTCTGTATTCTCTAAGCCTCAGCAGGCTTGCACCTTCTTGCTAAGTTACCTACTTAGACTTTTACACCTTTGCTCAAAACTAATACTTTAGTACCCCTAAAGCTAGATGAGACTTTGTTACAATTTGTAAGAGATGTGAATGTTTGAGAATCAAACAGAGGAGGGAGAAGAAGAAGAAGTTATCTGCGAAAGAGATAACAAAGAGTTATTGATTTGCACTAAGGAAACAAAAGCCTTAGAGATTGATCAATTTCACTTGCAAAAGCTTCAAACAAAATCAGAGTTGTTTTCTTGTATGCTTTGCAATGGTGCAAGTTTTGCTAAGGCCTTGATCTCTATTTATAGAGCCATGGGACTCATATAGCCGTTGTAGGGTGTCCAATGGTGTTATGCCATGTGTCCTTGGGTCCCACAAGCTTTAACTTGAAAATCTGGGTGAACATTCTGATCTCTGATGAACATCAGAATGTTGTTGCGTTCATGATGATTTTCATCTGAGTTCATCATGTTCTTCATCTGGGTTCATCATATATGAATGAACATATGAAGTTCTGGGCGTGCCATGTGTTTTTTACATGAATTTCTGGGCAATGGCCAAAGTATGAACTTTTCTTCAAACTTCAGAAAGTTCATTTCCCAGATCTGCCTTGGGACTTGGTGCAGGATTGAGTTAGTGGATTCTGCATCTTCATGCCCATGCTTTGAGAGATTGTGTTGTCCTTGTACAGTACCAACTCCCATGCGTGTCTATCTCTGATTGATCAAGATAGATTTGCTTTGCTTTTGCTTTTTGCTTTTCACCTACTGTACTGTTCATAAAGTAAGCATGTGCAGAGCCTGAACATTCTGATCTTCAGAATGTTCCTTTGTTTCACTTAGGATGATTTGTAAGACTACCATTTGATGTAATCAAATCCTAATAGTGAAACAATAATGAAGAGCAGTGAATATAACTCCTAGGATGATGTTTTCCTTTGGAATATTCTTAGTACTTTAATGTTCATAGTCTTTACATGAACATTAAGTATCCTTTTTGACATAATCCTTGTGTATGCCTTTATTGCTTGATTGATCCATGCAGAAGTACTTTCCTTGACATATATTTATGTCACATGTGCCTTGCATGACCTTGATTAATGTTCTTGAGATTCTGGGCTTGTATGGAAGCAACCTTCTGATCTCTAGTGCGAACATTCTGATCTCCGAGCAACATTCTGATCTCTGAGCAACATTCTGATCCAACTTTCTGACCTCAGTGTTAGATCATGAATTCAAATGTACTTTGATTCTTTGAATCTTGGTATGATTTAAACCTTGTTCCTGTCTTAGTAAAACACTCAAGAGCACAAGTTAAATACCAAGGAATTAATCAAAGTCCATTAATTCTTTAATCATAATGGTTTATTATCTTTAAAATTAATTAGGGATTTTGCCTCAACAATCTCCCCCTTTTTGAAGATGATAAACCTATGATTTAGGATTAAGGATTTTGATTATATAAATAGAGATAAACAGAGCTTAGAAAATTTATTTTTAATGCTCCCCCTCATTTTTATAATCTATTATGCTGAGTTTTTAAGAACTTAAAAAGCTCCCCCTCAATTTCATAATGCATTTGCATATAAAAATAAAGATATGCAAGATTGAACCAAAATCAATATCATTCATTAATGTAAACATGAAGTACAGTTACATGAATTATATGGTTCAAAAACAAAAAAGAAATTCAAAGCATGTGATCAAGCAAAAGGTGAAGTCACTAAACTCCAATAACTATTGATCACTTAGACCTACTTAGGGCCTAAAACTAAGAAAAACTTAAGACATAAATCCTAAAGCTTCTCCCCCTTTAGTCATCTGCAAAAAGGATAGGGAGGAATAACACAAAGATTCAGGGAGTAGAATCCCCAGAATCAGAAGATGGTTCATCTTCAAAGATGGAGGGGTCATCAAAAACTGGAGGTGAAATAGCCAATCCAGGGGCATGCACCTTGACAGTCCAGTCAGCCAATACACAAGCAATTTTGTGGGTTTTGGTGGAAACCCTTAGTGCTCTTGAAGCTATCTTCTCAGCCCTTGAAGGCTTAGCAGGTGCAGCAGCACCAGAGGCTTCAGCTTTTTCCTTGTTAGCAGACACAAAAGTGTTGAGAGAGTCAAACAAAGCAGACATGTTTGGGAGTTTGTTTGTAGCTTTCATTGGCGGTGGAGGTGGAGTATATGAGGGTATGGTGTTTGGAGTGGGAAGGTTGGAAACCAAGAAGTTGCTTGCACCAGCAACAGATCCCATGGTAGAAGAAGAGAGGTTAACATTCTGAACAGTATGAGCCATTCGTTGAACTTCTTCAGAAGGTAAAGATCCAGAAGCCAAAGGCATTGGATCTGCTGACATATCAGGCTCATTTGAAGCATTTTGATCAATATGTTGATCAGCAAAGAGTTGATTTTGCTCATCACCTTGAGCATTTAGATCAACTGTTTGTGCTTTGCTAGCAGTTGGAGCAATTTCCTCAATGGGAGCAGTTTCTTCAACTTGAATGGGTTCAGCAACTTGAACATTCTGAACTCCTGGTTCAGTAGCAGAAGCTTCAACCTTCTGAACTTCTGGTTCAATAGCTTGTTGAGAGATTTCCTGACCATCTTGAAACACTTCATTGTTGAAGTCAGAATTGAAATCTTCAATGTTGAGGTCAAAGCCAGTTGAAAATTCCATATGCTCATCTTGAGCGTGCTCTTCCCTACTCATGTTGGAAGCCAAAATCTCAGCTATTTCCTGAGTTTCTTCATCAACATTCTGAGTTTTCTTCTCAGTATTTTCTTCAACTCTCTGATTTCCAGCAAGAGAGTTTTCCTTAGCCATCTCAGCAGCTTTTTCACTATTCATGTCGTCCTTTGGAGAGGATGCTTCTTTATCCTTCTGAGCATTCTCTTCAAACACTGATTGACCAATCAGGGAGCAGAACTGTGAGTTTCCTTCTTCCACAATTTCCTTTGCAAGCTCTGCGACTTTGGAGAATATCCCTATAGCAGGTGGAGAGGAGGGTCTGACTTCTTTGTCTTCAGGAGTCTTATCTTTGATTTCTTCCAACTTTCTCTTCTTTGTTGCCTTCTGAACATTCTGACGAGAAGATCTCTTTGTTGAGCCAGATGTTTCAGAGGTTGTGAAGGAAGCCATATTTGTGGTGGTGATGCGTAGTTGACCTAGAGTTTTGGAGGTAAACCTCATGAAGTCAATCTTGCGTGGTTCACCGTCAAGTGGCACTTTTGCCTTCTGGAAGATAGGAGTAAGGTGCATTCCATAGGGTAATCCAGCAACTGTTTGCTTCATGGCCAAGCATGAGTCAATCATGTGTTGAATGATGATGAAACAGAGATTTAGTTTGGTCTTGCTTATGAGGTGGTGGAGGATGCAGAGATCCATATCAGAAACAACATCAAAAGATCCACATTTTGGTACTAGAGTGTGCCTAATCATGTTGTGAAGGATTTTTGGAACATCTACTAGATTTGTGGAGTTAAAGGTGAGATTGTCTTTGGTGTATTTGGCTATGAGTTGTTCTTTACTAACTTTGAGGTCATCAAACCATGAGCAAGAAAATAGTTTGTTACCTTCATTAGGGATTTTCAAAGCTTCAGAGAGAAACTCTTGAGTAACTGTGATTTGTACTCCCTTGACAGAAGAGATGAGAAAGTTCTCATTCTCCTTCTTCTTTTGCTTCACAATCAGATTGGTGTAGAACTCTCTGACCAATCCTTCATAAGTGTGTTCTTGTAGAGACACAAAGTCAGTCCATCCTTGTGGATCTGTGAACTTCTTCAGATTCCATCCTTTTGTCTCCAAGCTTTCAAACTCAAAGTACTTGGATCTGCTCATAGGTCTAAAGGCAATCTTGTCTGCTCTTTGAGTCTTGAAGACAGCAGCTACTTTAGTGATGTCTTTTCCTTTGCCATGCTTTCTTGGGGAAGATTTCTTCTTCACACCAGTCTCAACATTTTCTTCTTCATTCTGAGAAGTAGACTTTCCCTTTGTTGAAGACGCAGACTTCTCTGTAGGCAGAGGCATAGCTTCTTTTGCAATCTCCTTTCTTCTCTTGTAGATTTTTCTTGCGGACTTAACAATCTCAGTGAGAGTTTGTTCAGAATCTTCATCCATTTCTTCAGGAACATCCTCTATTTGTTCCTCATAAGTCTCATCCATTTCCTCATCATCTGAACCAGAGCTTTCTTCTTCAGTGCTTGGTTCTTCCTCCTTTTCTTCTTTAACTATCTTCTCTTCATCTTCAACAGAATTTGTTTCTTCATCAGAGAGAAGATCCATGTGGGTGACTGTTGGTTCCTTTGAAGATTTCTTCATCCTTGTGGAGCGTCTTGTAGGAACAGGTCTCGGTTTGATGATTGGTTGTTTTGAAGATTTTGATTTCGAGGATTTTGGTTCGTCGAAAGCAGGGTAGATAACGTCGGGAAGAACTGTATGAACAGGGGTTTCGTTCAAGGTTGGTTGATCAGAGGTTTGATCAGCAGCGGTGTTTTGTGGTGGTGATGGAGAATGTTGTACTTGAGAATTTTCACCATCAACAAACTTTGAAGTGGTTTTGGTTCTTGCCATTTTTCAGAAAAATGTAAGAAACAGAGTGTTTTTTTTTTTTGATTTTGAAATTTTTGTGAAGAGTTTAGAGAAGAGAGGTTTGGATTTAGATAGAAGTGAAATAATCAGAAGTGGTTACTGATTATATAGACAAGGCGTGCAGAAAGAAGAAAGGAAATGATAGTAGTTACATTGGGAAAGAGGAAAAATGGAACGGACAAGAGAGAGAAAGGGAAAAAGTAGCCGTTTGTACAAAGAGAAGTGGAAAGGTTGATTTGATAGTTGAGGCTTTACATGGTGGTTAAACCTTAAATATAACTTCTTATAACCAAGCATTAAATGCTCAAAATTATAGAAGGATATTTGGAGAAGGGTATCACAAAATCTTACGCAAGAGATTTCTGACCCAGATATCAGACTTTTGAACGTTCTGACCTTTCTGAACATTCTGACCTGAGGAACATTCTGAACTCAGGAACATTCTGAACTTAAGAACATTCTGATGAATGTTCTGATTGAGATAGATCTATCTGATTTGCATCAGATGATATCAAGGGGTTTAGTCTAAGGCCCTTAGTGATCTGTAATCAATCTTTATTGGGATTTTTCATGATTAACAATTTTTCTTTAAGAAAATTGAATCTATCCTCAACAAGGGGTTTTGTGAAAATGTCAGCTAGTTGATTTTCAGTGTCAACAAAGCTTAATGCAATATTCTTTTTCTGAACATGGTCTCTAATGAAATGATGCTTTATTTCAATATGCTTAGACCTAGAATGCTGAATAGGATTCTTAGACAGATTAATTGCACTTGTATTATCACAATAAATAGGAACATTTGTGTACCTTAGAGAGTAGTCTTCCAGCTGATTTCTTACCCACAAAATCTGAGAGCAACAGCTAGCTGCAGATACATACTCAGCTTCAGTTGTGGAGAGAGCAATAGTGTTTTGCTTTCTGCAAGACCATCCAATCAATGCTTGTCCTAAGAATTGGCAGGATCCACTTGTGCTCTTCCTCTCAACTTTGTCTCCAGCATAATCAGCATCACAATATGCTACAAGATCAAAACTAGAACCTCTTCTATACCAAAGGCCAAGATCAGTAGTACCTACTAGATACCTAAGAATTCTTTTGACTGCAGTCAAGTGTGATTCTTTTGCACAAGTTTCAAACCTGGCACATAAACCAACTGCAAACACTATGTCTGGTCTGCTAGCAGTCAAGTATAATAATGATCCTATCATGCCTCTATATTCCTTTTCAGAAACAGACTTTCCACTTTCATCCTTATCTAAACTTGAAGATGGATGCATGGGGGTGACCATGATTTTTGCCTCATTCATTTTATATTTCTTAAGAATGTCTTTGACATATTTTTCTTGACTTATGAAAATTCCATTTGGATGTTGTTTAATTTGTAAACCAAGGAAAAAACCAAGTTCACCCATCATACTCATCTCAAATTCATTTTGCATAAGGTTTGAAAATTCTTCACACATTTTCTCTTTAGTTGCACCAAAGATGATGTCATCAACATACACTTGAACTATAAGTAAGTCAGAGTTATGTGTTTTTCTAAAGAGTGTGGTATCAATTTTTCCTCTTGAAAATCCATTTTCAATTAAAAATGTGCTAAGTCTATCATACCAAGCTCTAGGAGCTTGTTTAAGGCCATAAAGTGCTTTGGTAAGTTTAAAAACATGATTTGGTTTTTCTTTATTTATGAAACCAGGAGGTTGGCTAACATAAACTTCTTCATTTAGAAAACCATTTAAGAATGCACTTTTCACATCCATTTGAAAAAGTTTAATGCTTTTATGAGCAGCATAAGCAAGAAGAATTCTGATGGCTTCTAACCTTGCAACTGGTGCAAAGGTCTCATCATAGTCAATACCTTCTTGTTGGTTATAGCCTTGAGCAACTAACCTTGCTTTGTTTCTGACAACCTTACCTTCTTCATCAAGCTTATTTCTGAACACCCATCTTGTACCAATGATGGTTTTGGCTTGATTATTTGGAACAAGGTTCCAAACTTTGTTTCTTTCGAACTGAGAAAGTTCCTCCTTCATGGCTTCAATCCATGAGTCATCAACAATAGCTTCATTGATTGATTTAGGTTCCATTTGAGAAATCATTGCCATGTTGTTATCTTGAAAGGACATTCTGGTTCTTACACCATCAGTTGTGCTTCCAATGATTTGATCTACAGGATGGTCTCCTACCATTCTCCAACTTCTGGGTGGACTTTGGAAGGTTTGATCCTGAACATTCTGATCATCTTCTTTCTCTACTGTGTTCACAGTATTTATACTGGGAACGTTCTGAAGTGTTGACATCTCAGTGTCTTCACTTTCTTTTGGTTGGGAATATTCATCATATTCATCAAATATGACATGCATACTGATTTCAACTGTCTGGGTTTTTAGATTGTACACTCTATAACCTTTAGAAGTTGTAGAGTATCCTAAAAAGATAGCTTTATCTGATTTAGGATCAAACTTACCCAATTTTTCTTTATTGTTCAGAATGTAGCAATAGCAGCCAAATATGTGAAAATAAGATATGCTAGGTTTAATGTTTTTCCAGAGTTCATATGGGGTTTTGTTAAGAACTTTTCTTATTGAAACTCTATTTAAAATGTAACAAGATGTATTAATGGCTTCTGCCCAAAAGTACTCTTCAACATTTGATTCATTTAACATTGTTCTAGCCATTTCTTGCAAAGTTCTGTTTTTTCTTTCAACAACTCCATTTTGTTGTGGAGTTCTTGCACAAGAGAAGTTATGTTCAATACCATTTTCATCAAAGAATGTTTTGAAGGATGCATTTTCAAATTCTCCTCCATGATCACTCCTTACTGTGATGATATTGGAACCTTTTTCATTTTGAACTCTTTTACAAAAGTTTTGAAAAGCTTCAAAAGATTCATCTTTGTGTTTTAAAAATAGAACCCATGTAAATCTGGAAAAGTCATCAACAATAACAAAGCCATATCTTTTGCCATTTAGACTTGCAGTTTGAACTGGACCAAAGAGATCAATGTGAAGAAGTTCTAAAGGTTTTTGAGTTGAAATAAACTCAATAGTTTTAAAACTGCTTTTTACTTGTTTACCTTTGACACAAGCTTCACAGATCTTGTCCTTTTCAAAGCTAATCTTGGGCAATCCTCTAACTAGATCAAGTTGAGAAAGTTTAGCAATAGTTTTCATGCTTATATGACCAGCCCTCTTGTGCCAGATCCATTTGTCTTTTTCAAGAGACATAAAACAGGATTCAGCAGGCATATCATTTAGTTCTAAAACATATAAATTCTTTTTCCTTGATCCAGAGAAGAATAATTTGTTAGAGGAGGCTTGCCTCACTTCACATATGGTAGGTTTAAAAACAACTTCAAATCCACTATCACACAATTGACTTATGCTAAGTAGATTATGTTTTAAACCTTCTACATACTGAACATTTTCTATTTTAGCAGAGTTAGGTTTACCTATTGTGCCTTTTCCTCTGATCTTACCTTTATCATTGTTTCCAAATGTCACCAGTCCTCCATCCTTCTTTTCAAAGGTTAGAAAACAGTTCCTGTCACCTGTCATGTGCCTAGAACAACCACTATCCAGGTACCATGGTTTTGTTCTTGCACCTTGAAGCAGGACCTACATTTGACAAGATAAAAACTTTAGGTACCCATGTAATGTTGGGTCCTTGAGGGTTAGTTCTTCTAAGAGATCTTTCCTTATTGTAACATTCTGTTTTGTGAACTCAGATTTGTTACAGCAGGAACATATCTTCTTAGCTTTCTCAGCCTTTTGTGAACTTTCTGATCTATTAAGATGAGAACGTTCTGAGCTAAGATTAAACTTACTTTGTCTGATAAGTTTTTTCTTAACATAACATACTGATTCATTATGTCCTAATCTATCACAAAAAGAGCATTTCATTCTCATAATTGGTTTCTTAGGTACAAAGCTTTCAATGATTTTGCTTGGATCTTTAAATCCTAAGCCAGATTTTTTTGCACTTTCATTTTGAGATCCTAAGATGTTTTGAAATGTTTCTGTGGATTTTATAAAACCTGTAAGATCATTCTTTAATGTTTCAACTTCCTTTTTCAAAAGTTTATTCTCCTTTTGTAGTTCAGAAGGTAAAGAGAGAATGCCTTTTTGTTTTCTGTTTAATTCTTTTTGTTTTTCTGACATTTCAAAGTGAGAATCTTGCAAAACTTGTATGGTCTTTCTAGACTCATCATATCTGTTTTGAAGTATTTCTTTTTCTGCTTTTATCTCAGAAAGTTCCTTGATTAAAGAATGACATCTATTAGTTAAAAAATTTGAGTCATATAGGAGACTATCTATCTTACTTTCAAGATCTTTATATAGAGAATCAGTTTTATAGATGATTACCTCTTCCTCATCATCTGACTGAGCCATTAGTCCCATGTCTGCATCTGCATCTTCTTGGGGATCTGATTCTTCTATGTCATCCCAAGTGATCATTGCTCTTTTCTTTGGAGGAGGTTTTCTTTGAATCTTTTTGATGTCAGGACATTCATTTTTGTAGTGTCCAGTCTTGTTGCATCCAAAGCAAGTGACTTGGCTTTTGTCAGCTTCAGTTCTGGTGTTGTTGTTGGTGTTTGGAAACTTCTTTCTGATCTGATTTCTTCTTAACATCATTCTTTGAATTCTTTTAGAGATCAATGCAAGTTCATCTTCAGCTTCCTCTTCATGAATTTCTTCTAGCTCTTGTGGTTCTTGAACATCATCATCAGTTACTGATGGGGTTTGCTGAGATGCTTTTAAGGCAAGTGTTTTTACCTTCTTTACTGGTTTGTCTCCTTGAAGTACAACTTCATGAGCTCTTAGTGAACCAATAAGGTCTTCCAGGTTCATAGACTTTAAATCTTTGGCCTGAGTAATTGCAGTGACCATAGGTCTCCACATACTTGGAAGACATCTCAATATCTTTCTGATTCTCTCATGAGTAGAATATGCCTTACCAAGAGATCTCATTTCATTTACTATTGTAGTAAATCTAGCATACATCTCATCAATGGTTTCATTTTCACTCATTTCAAAGACTTCAAACTTTCTGACTCCAATGTCAATTCTAGTTTCTTTGACATGAGATGTACCTTCATGATGTATTCTCAAAGTATCCCATACCTCTTTAGCATTTTGACATTCATCAACTCTTTCACTTTCTTCCATGGTTAGTGCACATGATAAAAAGAGTCTAGCTTTAGAGTTTAACAATACCTGAGCTTTCTCATCTGTTGACCATGCACTCTTACTTTTGACAGCTCCTTCTTTGTTTGTTGGAACAAAATCTCCATCTGTGATAACTGCCCACATGTCATTGTCTTGAGATCTGAGAAAGAGTTCCATCTTTCCTTTCCAGAAGTAGTAGTTTGATCCATCAAAGAGTGGTGGTCTGTTTGATGATCCTCCTTCAGCTATGTACTTGACTTTAGACATACTTCCTGAATCTTTTCTCTAACACTTGTTTAAGTGTTCAAGCCCTTAGAACCAGGCTCTGATACCAATTGAAGTAGATAAAATAGTCACAAGGAAGGGGGGTTTGAATTGTGACCCTTTAAAATTATCCTGAAACTTAAAAGTGCTTCTCAAGTTGTTTACTTGGAATGGTTAAGTTAACTTTCTGAACTCAGAACGTTCTGAAGTTCATACACAAAAACTGATTAACAAAGTAAATGTGTTGGTGTGTGTTGTGTATACAGAAAATAAAGAGTATAGGGAAGAGAGAAAGAACACACAGAAATTTATAGAGGTTCACCCAATGTGGGCTAGTCCTCTCCTCACAATTTTGTGAGAGTTTCCACTATGATGCCTTGAGATAACCTCCCAAGTCCTGCACCTTACAATCTTTGTTCACCTGAACAATTACACTTCTGTATTCTCTAAGCCTCAGCAGGCTTGCACCTTCTTGCTAAGTTACCTACTTAGACTTTTACACCTTTGCTCAAAACTAATACTTTAGTACCCCTAAAGCTAGATGAGACTTTGTTACAATTTGTAAGAGATGTGAATGTTTGAGAATCAAACAGAGGAGGGAGAAGAAGAAGAAGTTATCTGCGAAAGAGATAACAAAGAGTTATTGATTTGCACTAAGGAAACAAAAGCCTTAGAGATTGATCAATTTCACTTGCAAAAGCTTCAAACAAAATCAGAGTTGTTTTCTTGTATGCTTTGCAATGGTGCAAGTTTTGCTAAGGCCTTGATCTCTATTTATAGAGCCATGGGACTCATATAGCCGTTGTAGGGTGTCCAATGGTGTTATGCCATGTGTCCTTGGGTCCCACAAGCTTTAACTTGAAAATCTGGGTGAACATTCTGATCTCTGATGAACATCAGAATGTTGTTGCGTTCATGATGATTTTCATCTGAGTTCATCATGTTCTTCATCTGGGTTCATCATATATGAATGAACATATGAAGTTCTGGGCGTGCCATGTGTTTTTTACATGAATTTCTGGGCAATGGCCAAAGTATGAACTTTTCTTCAAACTTCAGAAAGTTCATTTCCCAGATCTGCCTTGGGACTTGGTGCAGGATTGAGTTAGTGGATTCTGCATCTTCATGCCCATGCTTTGAGAGATTGTGTTGTCCTTGTACAGTACCAACTCCCATGCGTGTCTATCTCTGATTGATCAAGATAGATTTGCTTTGCTTTTGCTTTTTGCTTTTCACCTACTGTACTGTTCATAAAGTAAGCATGTGCAGAGCCTGAACATTCTGATCTTCAGAATGTTCCTTTGTTTCACTTAGGATGATTTGTAAGACTACCATTTGATGTAATCAAATCCTAATAGTGAAACAATAATGAAGAGCAGTGAATATAACTCCTAGGATGATGTTTTCCTTTGGAATATTCTTAGTACTTTAATGTTCATAGTCTTTACATGAACATTAAGTATCCTTTTTGACATAATCCTTGTGTATGCCTTTATTGCTTGATTGATCCATGCAGAAGTACTTTCCTTGACATATATTTATGTCACATGTGCCTTGCATGACCTTGATTAATGTTCTTGAGATTCTGGGCTTGTATGGAAGCAACCTTCTGATCTCTAGTGCGAACATTCTGATCTCCGAGCAACATTCTGATCTCTGAGCAACATTCTGATCCAACTTTCTGACCTCAGTGTTAGATCATGAATTCAAATGTACTTTGATTCTTTGAATCTTGGTATGATTTAAACCTTGTTCCTGTCTTAGTAAAACACTCAAGAGCACAAGTTAAATACCAAGGAATTAATCAAAGTCCATTAATTCTATAATCATAATGGTTTATTATCTTTAAAATTAATTAGGGATTTTGCCTCAACACCCTCAACATAAAGAGCAAAAGCTCACAGGGTATAAGCCTTTATCATAAAGAGCAAAAGCTCACAGGGCATAAGCCCCTAACGGAATGAGTATGCATGGACTCAACAACTTACATCTTAAACATCTTAGACAACATATCACGACTTGACATCTTAGGCAACTTCATCATATAATTCATATAAAATCAATCAAAAGAGATTTGCATAACAATTCAAAGCTACTGGAAAGATAATTCATATACCAGCAATTCACATGTTTATATCAAAACTCAATTCAAAACAAAAACAACTGAAAATAGCACAAGAATCCAACTTAGGCAGTCTGGTACAGCACAACTGGCGAGGCGAGGTCATCTGCTCGCGGTGGCGATCTCGCATAAAAAGCAACTCGCGAGGTGAGAAAGGCTACTCACCTAAGGCAAACAAAACTGGGTAGCTTCGGTTTTGTGACCATTTTTCACCAAAGATCCCATTTTTAACTTTCCTACGTCCAATTTCAATCTAAAAACTTGTGTGATAATTCTTATACGTGTTAAGACACTCAAAGCCATCTAAAACTTAACCCAAAATGTAACACCCCGTTCTCCCAACAATGTAATATTCGAATAAATTAATCAGAGTAAATCAAGAACGGAGTATTACATTGCTTCTCAAAAATTATTAAATAGAAAATAAAACTATTTAACTTCAACAACTTTCAATCTCATAATAATTGCAGCGGAAAATTCTTTTCAACATAATATTCTTCTTCAACAAAATCTTGGCAAAAAGGCCTCATCAATAAAATACTAACCGACATAAATCAATCTCAACAACATTATTTTCAAAATTTGATACATAAAGGAATGAAAAGAACAAGATAACGTTTCCCCCATCCCGTTACGTATCAGAGCCCTAAGACACTTGAGCCATACACCAACCTAGCCTTCATTACCTGCAAGTTACCCATACGAAGAGCAACATTTTCAAGCAGAAGGGGTGAGATTCACAAACAACAATAATATATATATAATTCATCAATTTGAATTAAAACAACAACATCTCAACAAAGAGCATCATTAGCACATATTTATATCACATGGCATCAACAATTGCAACAACAATCTACATCAATTCTTATTTAAGATGCAACAACCTCATCGACTACAACACCATCAACTCAACCATCAACTGCTACGACTCCGACGACTCACCAACAACGACTCCGACAATGCATCAACGACAACAACTAATGCAATATGCATGTGGTACCATTTTAACGCGTTTGAATGACAAGGCATTCCATATGAGCCTTCAACAAATTGGATGGTTAAAGCATCCAGGGCATGAGCCCTCAATAGTTGAACGATGAGGCGTTCCAGGGCATAAGCCCTCAACATTTGAATGATTAACATTCCAGGGCATGAGCCCCCAAAGATGCATGAGTATGAAAGACTCGTGGTGTATATCAGCATACAACCCAACAACAACAGCAACGACAACGACAACAACAACAACAACAACTGTGCCTAATTTATTTATTACAGTGTTATCGTGATTTTCGGGTGTCAAGTCATTAATTAGGCTTGAACCTTTCAATCATTGATATCTCTATTTTTTTTGGGGAAGGGAGAAATTGAGGAAAACCCTTAGAAATTCTGAGTTCGGGGGCAAATTTCGCTACGGGAAGGTGTTAGGCACCCATAACGACTATAGTACTCTATAGGAGCCGTTTTTCTAGATTTACGTCTACGCTTTATTTTTTAACGCTATTTATTGAAAAGAGATTGTTTTTAAGAATGGAGGGAGGATTGTTTGGATTTTATTTTTATTGGACTTGGAGAGGTTTTGACCTCTTGCCTACATACCCTTTTAAGGGATCAAACTCCATGTAGTTCTCTCTCAAAAGATTTTTGTGGGTTTAGATTGATTTTAATTTTGGAAAATGGTTTTGAAGAAAAGAGAGAGAGGCCGTAATGGCTTGAGAAAGAAAAAAGGTGAGGTTGGTCCAATTATTAAAGAAAGCAGCCTAAGTATGAATTATTTTGTATTTGAATTTGATTAAAGAAAAAAAAGGGAAAAATACAATGGAGTTTTGGCTCCAAGGTTTATTGAAAAAAACGTTTTCAAGTGATGAGATGACTAATTTTGAAAAAATGGATTTTCTAAGTTTCGCGTTTCCTAAACATACATCTAACGGTAAATCATACAACGTGTGTGCGTGTCGGTGTACATCATTATAGTGTCCATTGTCCTTTACATTGGCCCTAGTTTACATTCTATGGTCTTGCAAAAATTAAAAAGAGGGAAATAACCACCTAGAGATTAGAAAATGGAATACAACCTAAGCTAAAGGATGGAGGTGAGGTGGAATGCTCAAAACGTACGAAATGAAATGAAATGATTAGTAGCAAGATAAAATGATAGTAAAAATGACAAACTAATTGACAAAAAGGAGTAATAGCAAGATGTAATGAAAAAAATTCACAAAATTAATCACAAAGTTTTAAGCAAGCACATGACCTATAATTCTCATCCAAAGCAATTTTCAAAAGGTTTCTTTTAAACACAAAAACATGATAATTATAAGGCATGCCCAAGCTTCTCCACTTTATTGTTAAATGAACAAAATCCACATTACTTGCAAAGCAAGGAACTAACAATTAAATTTGCAGAGGAAAACACAAGGAACTAGCAATTAATATGGCAAAATTGGAAGCTAACAATTAACATTGCAAAGTTGTACACTAAAAATTAAACTAACAAAATTAGGAGTTAACAATTAACATTGCAAGGTTGTAAACTAAGAACCAAACTAATAAACATGGGAAAACTAGCATGGAATCAAAAGTGAACATATCACAAAATCAAGTGCCAAGTATCAATATCTCATGACAAGAATTTATATCAAGAGTCATGCGAGAAACTTTACAAAAAAAATGCACAAAGTACACAAATTAGTAGAAAAATTAGCGTACATTTTTAATCCATTTTTAACATGTAAAAGTATCACAAAACAATCAAAAATGCATCAAGAAACACATGGCAATTTTTTTGGAATTTTTGCAAGAAAATTAAAGCGTTCAGGGGTTCAAATAACAAGAATGAAGGTGTGCATAGCAACAAAAATCATGAAAAAATGAAAGAAACCCAAAGCCCATGGTCATGGAGCCCAAACCCACGCCACTTGGTGGATCCGGATCTCCAGAATGCCTCAGAGGCGTTGGATTGATCCGGATCCATCAAGACCTAGTTCTAACGGTCCCAGATGCAGGGCACTGGGTCGGGTCAGAACCCGCCCGATCCACGCATCTATATAAAAGGATAATGAACCGGTTCGCTCATTTTTTTTCTTTCTTTCTCTTTCTTCTTTCCGTTCTCTCTTCGTTCTCTCTTCGTCTCCAATGAAAACCCTAACCCTAGTTCTTCCTAGGCTACCCAGAATTCATTCACACATGGCTTAATCGCTTCGTTTTGTTGTTCTAAGCATGAATCCACCACTAGAAGTCACATGGAACTGGTAAATCGATGTAGATCGTGAAATTTCTTCACGGTTTTCAAACTGATTTTTCTTCTGTGTTCTTGTTCAAATCTTTTTCTGAATGAGTTTTTTTGTGGATTCGTAGGTTTACAACGGTTAATTCTCGTTGTAAACCGTGGAATCTTTAAAGTTTTCAAAGGATTTTTAGGGTTTCATGATTTTGAACGAACTCTTTGAATCTTCTACGGATCTACAGCGATTTCAGATTCGTGGATGTTCTTGAGCAAGGAAAAGGTAGGTTTACATGTTTACTTGTGTTTTAATCGGAGGTTCGAACTAGAATCTTCACAAACTTTGGATTTGGATTCTGTTTTGTTGATTCTTGGCTTGGATCCGGAAATAAACCGGTAATTTCACTTTCTTCTTCTTCGCCGGTTCAAATCCTTTGGATTTCTTTCGTTCTTCTTCTCAATTCTTCTTCTTCTGTGATCGCGTGAGTCCGCTGCTTTCAGTGGTGGATTTGCGCTTGAATTGCAGGGGAAATGGTTCGGTGATGATGATTCTTTGATGAATCTCTGAGAACCGTGGTGAATTTCACTGCATTGGGCTTGAATTTGGTTCTGGAAAACTAGGGTTTGTTCTTCATGTTCTTGGAGTTTTCTGAGTCTGTTGTGAATTTGATCTAACTGAATGGAGAGAGAGAATTCTATGGTGTTTTTGATGTGGCACGCGTTCTGTGGTTTTTTTTGACTTGTACAGTAGGTGGCCTTTTATAGGCTGCCATGTGTGTCTTTGGACCAATAAAGATGCGCCATCTGGCCTGGACTAGCTTGCGTGGCACTTGGACTGAATTCTGACTTTTGGACCTTTCTGCAAAAAACAAAACTAAAGGACTGATATGAAAATAAGATAAAATAAGAAAAAGGAGTAAAACTGGACTAATCTGGACTAATCTGCAATTAAAAAGAGTTGGACTGACTTGCAATTAAAATATAAAATTTGGACTGACTTGCAAAATAATAAAAATAAATGGGTAAAAAAAGTAATATTAGAAACAACGTAAAGTGAAACAGTTTAAAAACGACCAAAATGGACTTAAAACGAACAAACTACCAAAATGAGGTATTTTAAAATACCTCTCTGTCAAAAAAATTTGATGTGAAAAGACCAAAATGCCCTTAAGGACTAAAACGACTCAGACTGACTCAGACGCAATGCTGAAACGATTTTTAGACAGAATTTGATTAATGATGTGTGCAGACAAATTGTAGGGACTAAAATGGGTTCCTATGCAGGAAATGACCAAAATACCCTTTTGTATGATTTTTATGCAAAAACTTAGAATAAAATGCAGGAAAACATGCAATTGGTTTAGAAACTTTCAAATGACTTGTAATGCAAGAAAAACACTTGGGATGGCTTTATATGCAAGATAATTAGAGACAGAAACAGTAAAATATGTGTTTTAAGCACAATAGAAAATTGCAGAGTAAAACATAGTGAATTGGAAAAGGTATCAGAGATAGAAAAGAATTTTGAAGGAGTATTTTTAGGTCCAAAATGAGGGTATGACAGCTGCCCCTATTTAAGTTTCTTCGTCTGGAGGGTCAAGAGACAGAGTCTTTGGCTTGACAGGACGAAGATACTTATATATCGACACTTGCACTGATTTTGGGCGTAAAAATACATTTATGAATGTCATGTATGCCACGTAACATTTAGATTATGAATGCCAGAGAAACTGAGAACTGAGTTTAACAAGGTATGTCATATCCATTGCGGGATTGGTAGACATTAACAAGATAGCAAATAACAGGGTATGTCGTATCCATTGCGGGATTGGTAGACATTAACAAGATAGCAAATAACAAGGTTTACTGGGGAAACCAACATCAAATTGACAGGTACAAGTTGTTCTTTTGGCTCGAACTGGGAACTTGACCGAGAATATTGACAGGTAGATAGGCACAAGCTGTTCTTGGCTTTGAACTAGCCACTTGGCTGATAACAGAAGCAAATTGACAAGCGCAAGCTGTTCTAGGATGCGAACTAGCCACTTGGCTGATAATAGCAGGAAATTGACAGGCACAAGCTGTTCTTGGATTTGAACTAGCCGCTTGGCTGGACACATAACAAACTGCATTGTGGATATAGATTGAAATTGACTTGACATGACTGCAGGGGTTTAAAATTGACAAGACTGTTGAAGTTAGAAATTGACATGACTGTAGAAGTTTGATACTGACATTGTTTTACGAGATTTTGACAGAGGTTGACATAGGAATTGAAAATGTAATGTGTATGCATAGTATAACAACTTTATCAGATGCATGAGCATGTAGGATGCATGATTATGCATGTATGAATGCTTGAAGTGCATGATGGTTGGCAATTTGTAGACACAGTTTCATAGAGATAGGCAAGACATCGGAATATTGGGCACGTAATGGCTCGTGCTCTAACATATACTTGTGGAATTCCCCTTTGGAGATATCGCCGTTGAAAGACGCATCGAGACCAAAGCTGAGGGCAGGGAGCTGTATCTCGTTCATAAACTCGTAGGGAGTAGAACCTCTCTGATGGCACCGTCATTGCTGGGTGCTTTAATGCTGAGCACGTTTTGGGTATCGCATCTGTGGTCAATGCCCTTTTTTTTTTTTGCATGTTTGCTTTCATTTGTTTGTTTTTTTTTTATCATCCCATTTTTGCCTGGATCACCCTTTTGGGTTTTCGCTCCACCGGGGAATAAATTATTTTCATTGCCCCTGTTTTTGCCTGAATTGCTTTTGTAGGTTGTCAATCCAGCGGGGTGCTCATTTTTGCCTAAGCCGCCCTTTCGGGTTTTCAGCTTAGCGAGCTTATTCATTTTCTCATGCTTTTCATTCTTGCCATTGACCACAGACCATACTGGGGAGAGGGCCTGCTGGTAGCTTGTATTGAAATGGACATCGACACACATTCGTTCATGCATGTTTTGTTGAATGCACCTAGTTGCTCAAGTTTGTTTCCAAAATACACACAAAAGGTTTTCAATTTCCAAAATGTTTGTTTCGGACATTATAATTATTAACATAGAAAGAAAACGTTTTTGTACAAAGCTTTTGAAAGTAGAATGGGAAAATAGAGTTTCAAGCAAAAGCATAGGCCCAAATCGATGTATAAGAGTGGTAGTCAGCCAAAAGCATGACTCCACGGATTTACAAAACTTGGAAAATGGTAATTTTATGGGTTGGTGGTACATTGAACACAGTAACCACTACAGTCCTTAGAAATTTGAATTCACAAGTACAAAAGCCTCTGATGAGAACAACCATTTATCAGTTGCAGGTGCCCCAAGGGGTGGTAGCTTGCTAGATATAGTCAATTGTCTTTCATTTCAATTTCATTTTTGCATGAACCACCCTTTCGGGTTTTCGGTTCATCGAGACGCTCATTTTTGCCTGAGTTACGCGTAATCTCAGCGAGCTTTTTCATATTCATTTTTTTTTGTCTCTTATTTTGCCTGGATCGCCCTTTCGGGTTTTCGATCCACCGGGAAGCGCATTTTTGCCTAGGCCGCCCTTTCGGGTTTTCGACCTACCACGCTGTTCTTTTCATATATCTAGACAAAGTATTTCTTGACTATATCGGCATTCACAGGGTTTGGAAGCTCTACACCATCCATGTGTGTAAGAATCAAAGCACCGCCGGAGAAGGCCTTCTTGACAACATAAGGCCCTTCATAGTTAGGCGTCCACTTGCCCCTTGGGTCGGGTTGCTGGATCATTCTCCTCTTTAATACAAGTTCACCTTCCTCGAATTCTCAAGGACGGACTTTCTTGTCAAAAGCGGTTTTCATTCTTGTTTGATACATCCGTCCAAGAGCCAAAGCATCCAGACGCTTTTCTTCAACCAAGTTTAACTGATCATACCGGCTTTGGCACCATTCAGCTTCAGACAATTTCGCTTCCATGATCACGCGGAGAGATGGAATCTCTACTTCCAAAGGGAGGACTGCTTCCATGCCATATACAAGGGAGAAAGGTGTTGCCCCGGTCGAACTGCGTACTGTAGTGCGGTAGCCGTGTAAAGCGAAAGGCAACATCTCATGCCAGTCTTTGTATGTAGTTACCATCTTCTGTACGATCTTCTTGATATTCTTATTGGCCACCTCAACTGCACCGTTCATCTAGGGCCTATAAGGAGAAGAGTTATGATGTTCAATCTTGAATTTCTCACACAGGGCTTGCACCATGTCATTGTTCAAGTTGGTACCATTGTCAATGATAATCTTGCTGGGAACACCATATCGACAGATGATGTTGTTCTTGATGAACTTAACCACCACTTGCTTGGTTACATTGGCATAAGATGCAGCTTCGACCCATTTGGTAAAGTAATCGATCGCTACCAAAATGAAACGATGATCATTCGAAGCCTTTGGCTCAATTCTTCCAATCATGTCGATCCCCCACATAGAGAAAGGCCACGGGGAGGAAATAACATTGAGGGCATGCGGAGGCACATGGATTTTATCATCATAGATTTGACATTTGTGACATTTCCTGGCATATTGGTAGCAATCGTGCTCCATGGTCATCCAATAGTAGCCAGCCCTTAACAATTTCCTAGACATGGTATGCCCCGAAGCATGAGTTCCAAAAGTACCATCATGCACATCATGCATCAGTTGCTCTGCTTCACGTTCATCAACACATCTCAACAATATCATATCGTAATTCCTCTTGTACAAAACATCTCCATCCAACAGGAACTTACTAGCCAATCTTCGCAGGGTCTTCTTGTCTTTATCGGAAGCACTTGGCGGGTATTCACGGTTTTGCAAAAACTGCTTGATATCATGATACCAGGGTCTGTTGTCGACTACATCCGCATCTGTCTGAACAATCACGTCGCCGATGGCAAACACATGAGAAGGCCGGTCTAGGCGTTGCACCTTGATTATTGGTACATGATTCCAATGGTTCACTTGAAACATGGAGGATAAGGTAGCAAGGGCATCGGCCATTTGATTTTCTTCACGGGGAATATAGTGCAATTCGACCTTTGTAAAGTACGTCAGTAGGCGTCTTGCATAATCACGGTAAGGGATCAGATTGGCATGATAGGTCTCCCACTCACCCTTTATCTGATTGATAACAAGCGCGGAATCTCTGTAAATGTCAAGGTGCTTGATTCTCATGTCAATTGCTTCCTCAATCCCCAAGATGCATGCTTCATATTCAGCCATGTTGTTTGTGCATTCGAATAGAATTCGGGCAGTAAAGGGAATATGGTGCCCCCGCGGAGATACGATTATTGCCCCAATCCCCTTGCCGTAAGCATTGACAGCGCCATCGAAGACCAATCCCCACTTGCTATCAGGGTCCGGACCTTCACCAATCAACGGTTCTTCACAGTCCCTTGACTTCAAATACATGACTTCTTCATCGGGGAAATCGAACTTAATGGGCTGATAGTCATCCAACGGCTGATGAGCGAGGTGATCAGCTAGGATGCTTCCCCTGATGGCTTTTTGAGCTTTGAACACAATATCATACTCAGACAGAAGCATTTGCCAAAGTGCAATCTTCCCGGTGACTGCAGGCTTCTCAAAGATATACTTAATCGGGTCCATCCTGGATATCAACCAAGTTGTGTGGTTCATCAAATAGTGACGCAGATGTTTGGCAGCCCAAGCCAGAGCACAACAAGTCTTTTCGAGCATCGTGTACCGAGTCTCACAGTCAGTGAACTTCTTGCTTAAGTAGTAGATAGCATGCTCTTTCTTTCCAGTCTCGTCCTGTTGACCGAGCACACATCCCATGGATTCATCTAACACTGACAGATACATAATCAACGGCCTTTCTTCCACTGGCGGGACAAGGATTGGTGGCTCTAGCAAGTAATCTTTGATGCTATCAAAAGCTTCCTGGCATTCATCGTTCCATACAATAGGTTGATTCTTCCTGAGTAGCTTGAAGATCGGTCCGCAAGTCGCGGTCATGTGAGATATGAATCGGGAGATATAGTTCAGACGCCCGAGGAACCCTCTGACTTGCTTCTCGGTTTGCGGGGCCGGCATCTCGTGGATAGCTCGGACTTTGTCAGGATCTACTTCAATGCCTCTTTGGCTGACAATGAACCCTAGCAACTTCCCAGATTTAACACCGAACGTACACTTGTTTGGATTCAGCCGAAGCTTGTACTTTCTCAATCTTTCAAACATTTTTGCTAAATATTCAACATGTTGCTCTTCATTGCTTGACTTGACGATCATGTCGTCCACATATACTTCGACTTTGTGAATCATATCGTGAAACAACGTAGTCATCCCCCTCTGATAGGTGGCACCAGCGTTTATCAGGCCGAACGACATCGCTTTGCAACAGAAGGTTCCCCATGGGGTAATGAACGATGTCTTTTCCCTATCTCTGGGTGACATCCTGATTTGATTGTATCCGGAGAAACCATCCATGAAGGAGAACACCTTGCACTGAGCAGTATTATCAACAAGTACGTCGATATGAGGCAGCGGGAAATTGTCTTTCAGACTGGCTTTATTCAAATCCCTATAATCGACACACATCCGGACCTTTCCATCTTTCTTTGGTACAGGTACAATATTAGCAACCCATTCGGGATACTCGACAGTCATGAGGAAACCTGCATCAATCTGCTTCTATACTTCACCCTTGATCTTGAGAGCCATGTCAGGTCGAGTCCTTAGCTTTTGTCTTACAGGAGGACATTCTGGTTTTGTTGGTATCCGGTGTTCTACGATCTGGGGATCCAAACCCGGCATATCTTCATACGACCATGCAAAAATATCTAAATACTCTCGGAGAAGTTCGAAGACCCTCTTCTTAACCCCTTCTCCCAGTGCAGCACCAACTTTGATTTCCCGCTTATTATCTTCAGTACCCAAGTTGACCAACTCAATCTCCTCCTGGTGGGGCTGAATGGTTTTCTCTTCTTGCTCAAGCAGTCGGGTAATCTCATATGGTACATCATCATCTGCCTCATCTTCGGCTTCAAACACCGGGAATTCAAAAGTCGGAGGAACTATAGGATTACTGTGTTGAACGGGTTTGTTATGGTTCAATCTGCATGATATGGTTAGATGATTTTTAGAAAAGGTTTTCCATGCAAATCTTTGAAATTAATAAGAAAACAAAGATGTTTTGGTTTTTTTATGGCATTACCATCATTTCCAAGGGAAAAAGCATTAAAAGAGACAAAAGTCGTGAAAGAAACGACGATTTTTTATTAATAATGGCAATGCCGAAACAAACATGCCCTTACAAAAATATCACCTTCGCCTTGGGCAGAGCGAAGGGATTGTTATTTCGAAAAAACGAAGACTTAAGCAACAAGACACATTACTCGGAACCATGCATGATCAAAGGAAGGTCAACGACATCCCAATTCTTTGTTATGCCTCCTGATATAACAAACACGGGCTTAGAACCACCTCCAGTAGCACCCTCAGTAATCGCATTAGTGAAACCAGAACTGTAGAATGTTCCGGTAGACACTCTTGATGTTGGTGAAAACCCAAGTCCTTCTTTGCGCTTATTCTCATGCAATTGTATTAGTTGGCCCCAGCCGGCAGCCTGCCCTTTCTGGACAGCCTTCTGTGCGTCTTTTAAAGAAGCCATAGCAACACCGACCTTTTTAGGCTCCGTACCTTCAATAGTCAATCCTTGAAATGCAGTTCCTTCGGCCGATCCTGCTTCAATGCAAGAGAACGATGACAATTTGTTAATCAAGTATGATTCTTCTCCATGTACAGTAACAAGCTTACCATTCTTCACAAATTTCAACTTTTGGTGGAGAGTGGAGGTCACTGCGCCAGCCTCGTGTATCCACGGCCTCCCGAGAAGACAGCTATAGGAAGCATCGATGTCCATAACTTGGAATGTGATCAGGAATGTTTCAGGGCCGATGGTCATTGGAAGATCCACTTCCCCGAGAACGTGCTTGCGGGATCCGTCAAAGGCTTTGACCAAAAAGGTGCTTCTCCTCAAAGGGACCTCTCAGTAGCTTAACTGGTCTAGAGTTGACCTGGGCATTACGTTCAACGACAAGCCGGTGTCCACTAATACATTTGACAGCATATCAGTCTTGCAATTCATAGAGATGTGTAGGGCCAGATTGTGGTGCTTCCCCGCTTCCGGGAGTTCGTCCTTGCTAAACCAGAGATTACTGCAAGCGGTAATATTCCCACTATACCACCAAACTGATCCACCGTGACTTCATGATCGACATACGCCTGTTCCAATACTTTTAGCAAGATATTCCTGTGGGCTTCAGAGCTCAGGAGCAAGGATAAGATAGATATCTTTGACGGAGTTTGCAACAGATGATCCACAATCTTGTAGTCGCTTCTCTTGATTAGCCTCAAGATTTCATCCAAGTTAGAATCCTCAATAGATTGGCCTGGCCGGCTAGTGTTCTCAGCAACAAGAGGAACTGCAGGTGGAGTTGTCTTGTCCACAGGAGTCGTGGTAGGCGCAGCGATCTTCTTTTGGAACAAAGAGGGACAGACTCTTCCGCTTCTCAGAGTTGTCGTCTCTTCGGCGATGTTGCTTACTACACCTGGGGATACCGGAGGTACTTCTATCCCATTTTCAATCATGGTTGCATTGTACTTGTAGGGAATAGCCTTGGTGGAAACATAAGGCGCTGGCCCAGGTAGCCTTATCACTAGAGGTTCAACATTCTCCTTCGGAGGCGCGCTCTGTAACGCCCTAAGTTGTTATTTATTTATTTTAGTTGATTTGTGTGTGTTTTATGTGCTTTAAAATTATTTATGTTGATTTATGTGAATTATTGGTGTTTGCTATTTTAATATATTTTATTATAAAGAAGTAGTAATGATTTTTATTATTTAAGTGGAGTAGAAGAAATAATATTATTTTTGAATTAAGGAGAATAATGGTTATTTAGAATTAGTAGAGTTAGGAGAGGGTTAATGAAAATTAAAAGGAATTTAGTGAGGAGTTAAGAGTAAAAGGGGAGGTTACACTTTGTGGGAAAAAGGAAATAGGAAAGTCAGTAAGGAAAGAAAATTGTACGTACAGTAAAGAACAGACAAGAGTTTTGGGAGAAAAGAGAAGAACCAAGAGGGAAGAGCTAGGAAGAGAGAACCTGATCATTTGCTGTAGAAATTTGCTAAATTAAGGTAAGGGTGGGTTTACTCTTCAATTGTTAATATATATGTATGTGTTTTCATGAAATTAAATTGGATTTGGTGATGGTTGTTCTAGGTTTAAGAAATATGATGAATTGCTCATTTCTTGATGAATTGTGTTGTTAATGATGTTGTTGTGATATGTTCTGATGTTTTGTTGTGCCTTAAACCCATAAACATTGTTCCTAAACCATTTTGGGTGATTGGGGGATTAAAATTGGGTTTTTGGATGAAAATGGAGTTAGAAATCGTAGGTTATATTTCTGCCCAGATGAGCACTCGCTTAAGCGAGATACCCTTCGCTCAAGCGAGCAACTTTTTGCCACGCCCAGTCTGAATTTTTAGCCGCTCGCTTAAGCGAGCCACGAGCGAACCAGGAGCGAGTGAAATGCTAACCTTCGTCATTTGCGTCGCTTAAGCGAGATTCCCGTCGCTTAAGCGAGAGACGCCCAGGATAGTGTATTTAGCCTGTTCGCTTAAGCGAACTAGAAGCGAGCCAGAAGCGAGGAAAAACCAAACTTACGTGTTTTGACTCGCTTAAGCGAGAAGCTGCTCGCTCAAGCGAGCAGGGTCCTGTGCGACCCAAAATGTGATTTTTCTAAAGTGTTCTAAACCCAAACCTAAGCTTTCTAAGATGATTATTATATTTTTTAAGAATTGTTTAGATGATAAAACTTGTATATGAAGATGATTAAGATGGGATTATGTATGCTTATGTGCAAATAATTATACTTGCTAAGTGATTTGCCTTGTTGATGTTAAGTGGTATTGTCCAGTTGGGGAGGGTATCCTAAGTTGTTGTTGTTGTTGGTTGCATGCTGATATGCTCCATTAAGATGTTGGGTTGTATGCAGATATACACCATAGAGTCATTCATACTCATTTGCATTTGTTGGGGGCTTACTGCCCTGGAATGTTTATCATTCACTGTTGGGGGCTTATTGCCCTGGAACGCTTTATCGTTCACCTGTTGGGGGCTTATTGCCCTGGGATGCTTTAACCATCCAAATTGTTGGGGGCTTATTGCCCTGGAATGCTTAGCATTCAACGCGCGTAGTTGGTACCACATGCATAATGCATTAGATGTTGATGGAGTCTTGCATTAGTTGTAGGTGTGAGTTGTCATTTTGGGAATTGTGTTGGTGAGGTGTCGCCACAAGTGTTGTTGTTGATGTTAATCAAGATGAATCAAAATGATAATGTTGAGATGATAATACTGCTGCTGATTGTTAATATCTGTTGTTGTTTTCAATTTATTTTGATGATTCGTATATCTATATATTACTTTTGATTTGTGAACTCACCCCTTCTGCTGGAATTGCCGCCTTGTGGGCAAGTGCAGGTAGCGAAGACTAGTGGTGTTGGCTCTTGAGTCTAGGGCTCTGATACATAGTAGGGATGGGAAAACGTTAACTTTCTTGTATTCCTTATGTATCATTTCTTTGAAGAAGATGTTGTTGAGATTTAATTGTCGAACAATTTTACTGTGTTAATGGCCTTTGTGCCAAGATTATGATGTAGTTGTTGCATGTGATTTCCAATTAAAGATTTTCCGCTGCAGAATTTTAATATGATGGATTTGTTGATGGTTTTAAATAGTTTTATATTCTATTTAATCAATTTTGAAAAAGTAGTGTAATACTCCGTTGTTTGTTGTATAACTCTGATTAAGATAATTATTTATATTATTATTACGTCATTTTGGGAAACGGGGTGTTACAATTGGTATCAGAGCAAGTCGGTCCGTCAGACCATTAGAAGAGTCGTGTCGAGCCATGTAGAGTAGTATGACAGGTTTAAACTGTCTTTGTTGTTCTAATTCTTGTTGTTATGTAGAACTATCGAGATGGCCGGGAGAAATGATGCTGCTCTTGCTGCTGCCTTGCAAGCAATGGCTCAAGTTGTTGGACAACAGCAAGGTGCTGGTGGAGCTGGTGAAGGTGTAAGGAAGCTTGAAACCTTCTTGAGGAATCATCCACCAACCTTCAAGGGAAGGTACGACCCCGACGGAGCACAGACCTGGCTGAAGGAGGTCGAGAGGATCTTCCGGGTGATGCAGTGTACGGATGTTCAGATGGTGCGGTTTGGCACTCATATGTTGGCTGAAGAGGCTGACGACTGGTGGGTAAGCACTCAACCCATACTCCAAGCTGAAGGAGCTGAGATTACATGGGCTGTGTTCAGGAGAGAGTTCTTGAGGAGGTATTTTCCGGAGGATGTCCGAGGTAAGAAGGAGATAGAATTCCTTGAGCTGAAGCAAGGGGACATGTCCATTACGGAGTATGCTGCTAAGTTCGTGGAGCTTGCCAAGTTCTATCCACATTATGCTGCGGAGACTGCTGAGTTCTCCAAATGTATTAAGTTTGAAAATGGTCTGCGAGCTGATATCAAGCGGGCCATTGGCTATCAGAAGATCAGAGACTTCTCTGAGTTGGTGAGCAACTGCCGTATTTATGAAGAGGATACTAAAGCTCACTACAAGGTGATGAATGACCGCAAGGGAAAAGGGCAGCAGAGTCGCCCAAAGCCGTATAGTGCCCCAGCTGATAAGGGCAAACAGAGAATGCATGATGAGAGGAGACCTGCACGTAGAGATGCTCCTGCTGAAGTGGTTTGTTACAAGTGTGGTGTGAAAGGCCACAAGAGTAATGCTTGTACCCGTGATGAGAAGAAATGTTTTCGTTGTGGTAAGAAGGGCCATACTGTCACTGAATGCAAGCGCGGAGACATTGTTTGTTTCAACTGTAATGAAGAGGGTCACATTGGTTCTCAGTGCACTCAGCCTAAGAAGGCGCAGACCAGTGGTAGAGTTTTTGCCTTGACCGGTACTCAGACTGATCAGGAGGATCGACTTATCAGAGGTACTTGTTTCTTTAGTGGTACTCCTTTAATTGCTATAATAGATACTGGTGCTACGCATTGCTTCATTGCTATTGACTGTGCACAAAGATTGGGTTTGATTATGTCTGATATGAATGGGGAGATGGTTGTTGAAACTCCAGCTAAGGGTTCAGTAACTACTTCCCTTGTTTGTTTAAGTTGTCCGTTGTCTGTATTTGGTAGAGATTTTGAGGTGGACCTTGTTTGTTTACCGTTAGTGGGAATGGATGTAATATTGGGGATGAATTGGTTAGAGTACAATCATGTCTTGATCAATTGTTTTACCAAGACGGTACGGTTTTCTTCTGCTGAAGAAGAGAGTGGAGCAGAATTTTTATCCACTAAGGAGATGAAGAGGCTAGAACAAGATGGTATAATGATGTTTTCTTTGTTGGCATACTTGTCGGTGGAGAACCAAGCTGTAATTGATAGGCTGCCTGTTGTGAAGGAATTTCCTGAAGTTTTCCCTGATGAGATTCCAGATGTGCCACCAGAGAGAGAGGTTGAATTTTCGATAGACCTTGTGCCGGGTACGAAGCCTGTGTCGATGGCTCCTTACCGTATGTCAGCTTCTGAGTTGGCTGAGTTGAAGAAACAATTAGAGGATTTGCTTGACAAGAAGTTTGTGAGACCGAGTGTTTCACCATGGGGAGCGCCGGTGTTGTTGGTAAAGAAGAAGGATGGTAGCATGCGGTTGTGTATTGATTACCGTCAGTTGAATAAGGTGACTATTAAGAACAGGTATCCACTACCGAGGATTGATGACTTGATGGATCAATTGGTGGGTGCCCGCGTTTTTAGCAAGATTGATTTGAGGTCAGTTTACCATCAGATAAAGGTGAAGGATGAGGATATGCAAAAGACGGCGTTTAGGACGCGTTATGGTCATTATGAGTATAAGGTGATGCCTTTCGGTGTGACGAATGCACCTGGTGTGTTTATGGAATATATGAACAGAATTTTTCATGAGTATCTGGATCAGTTTGTTGTGGTCTTTATTGATGATATATTGATCTATTCTAAGACTGAAGTTGAGCATGCAGAGCATTTGAAGATTGTTTTGCAAGTGCTGAAAGAAAAGAAATTGTATGCCAAGTTATCCAAGTGCGAGTTCTGGCTGAATGAAGTAAGTTTTCTTGGCCACATTATTTCTGGTAATGGTATTGCTGTAGATCCTTCGAAGGTTGATGCTGTGTCGCAGTGGGAGACACCAAAGTCAGTTACTGAGGTAAGAAGTTTTCTTGGGTTGGCTGGTTATTACCGCAGGTTTATTGAAGGATTCTCGAAGTTAGCACTCCCTTTGACGCAGCTGACTTGTAAAGGAAAAGCATTTGTGTGGGATGCTCGTTGTGAGAGTAGTTTCAATGAGTTGAAGCAAAGATTGACGACTGCTCCTATTTTGATTTTGCCGAAGCCAGAAGAACCTTTTGTTGTTTATTGTGATGCATCTAAGCTGGGATTAGGTGGTGTTTTGATGCAAGATGGCAAGGTGGTCGCGTATGCTTCTAGACAGCTGAGAGTGCATGAGAAGAATTATCCTACACATGATCTAGAGTTGGCAGCCGTGGTGTTTGTTTTGAAAATTTGGAGGCATTATTTGTATGGTTCCAGATTCGAGGTGTTTAGTGATCATAAGAGTTTAAAGTACCTGTTTGATCAAAAGGAGTTGAACATGAGGCAGAGGAGGTGGCTTGAGTTACTTAAGGATTATGATTTTGGTTTGAATTACCATCCTGGTAAAGCCAATGTGGTTGCTGATGCGTTGAGCAAAAAGACGTTGCATATGTCTGCTATGATGGTGAAAGAGTTCGAGCTACTTGAACAGTTTAGGGACTTGAGTCTTGTTTGTGAAAGATCACCTCAGAGCGTGAAGTTGGGTATGTTGAAGATTAATAGTGACTTCTTGAATGATATCAAAGAGGCGCAGAAGCTGGATGTTAAGTTTGTGGATTTGATGGCTGCTAGTGATCAGAATGCGGATAGTGATTTCAAGGTTGATGACCAAGGTGTGTTGAGGTTTAGGGGAAGAATTTGTATACCTGAGGATGAGGGCTTGAAGAAGTTGATTTTAGAAGAAAGTCACAAGAGTAGTTTGAGTATTCATCCTGGATTTACTAAAATGTATCATGACCTGAAGAAATTGTTTTGGTGGTCCGGTTTGAAGAGAGATGTTGCTCAGTTTGTGTATGCATGTTTGATTTGTCAAAAGTCCAAGGTTGAACATCAGAAGCCTGCAGGGCTGTTGACTCCGCTAGATGTACCTGAGTGGAAGTGGGATAGCATTTCGATGGACTTTGTAACAAGTTTGCCGAATACCCCAAGAGGGCATGATGCCATTTGGGTCGTGGTCGACAGGTTGACTAAGTCGGCGCACTTTATTCCGATCAACATTACTTATCCGGTAGCTCAGTTGGCGGAGATTTATATTCGTGACATTGTGAAGTTGCACGGTGTTCCATCTAGTATCGTGTCGGATAGAGATCCGAGGTTTACATCAAGGTTTTGGAAGAGTTTGCAAGATGCATTGGGTTCGAAGTTAAGATTGAGTTCGGCTTATCATCCGCAGACAGATGGTCAGTCGGAGAGAACTATCCAATCCTTGGAGGATTTGTTGAGGGTATGTGTACTCGAGCAAGGTGGAGCTTGGGACAGCCACTTACCGTTGATAGAGTTCACCTACAATAATAGTTACCATTCGAGTATTGGTATGGCACCGTTCGAAGCTTTGTATGGTCGGAAGTGTAGGACTCCTTTATGTTGGTTTGAGTCGGGTGAAAGTATTGTGTTAGGACCTGAATTGGTGCAGCAGACTACAGAAAAGGTCAAGATGATAAGAGAAAAGATGAAGGCATCTCAAGATCGTCAGAAGAGTTATCATGACAAGCGAAGAAAAGCCCTTGAGTTTCAGGAGGGTGAGCATGTGTTTTTGAGGGTTACTCCGATGACGGGTGTAGGACGCGCATTAAAGTCGAAGAAGTTGACTCCAAAGTTCATTGGTCCTTATCAGATTTCCAAGAGAATTGGAACCGTGGCGTATCGGATTGGATTGCCACCACATCTATCGAACTTGCATGATGTGTTTCATGTCTCGCAGTTGAGAAAGTATGTAGCAGATCCTTCGCATGTTATTCCTAGGGATGATGTGCAGGTTAGAGATAATCTTACTGTTGAGACTTTGCCTTTGAGGATTGATGATCGTAAGGTGAAGCAGCTGAGAGGCAAGGAGATACCTCTGGTTAGAGTTGTTTGGGGCGGTGTAACCGGTGAGAGTTTGACTTGGGAATTGGAGAGCAAGATGCAAGAGTCCTATCCTGAGTTGTTTGTTGCTTAAGGTATTATTTCGAGGACGAAATTCTCTAAGTTGGGGAGAGTTGTAACGCCCTAAGTTGTTATTTATTTATTTTAGTTGATTTGTGTGTGTTTTATGTGCTTTAAAATTATTTATGTTGATTTATGTGAATTATTGGTGTTTGCTATTTTAATATATTTTATTATAAAGAAGTAGTAATGATTTTTATTATTTAAGTGGAGTAGAAGAAATAATATTATTTTTGAATTAAGGAGAATAATGGTTATTTAGAATTAGTAGAGTTAGGAGAGGGTTAATGAAAATTAAAAGGAATTTAGTGAGGAGTTAAGAGTAAAAGGGGAGGTTACACTTTGTGGGAAAAAGGAAATAGGAAAGTCAGTAAGGAAAGAAAATTGTACGTACAGTAAAGAACAGACAAGAGTTTTGGGAGAAAAGAGAAGAACCAAGAGGGAAGAGCTAGGAAGAGAGAACCTGATCATTTGCTGTAGAAATTTGCTAAATTAAGGTAAGGGTGGGTTTACTCTTCAATTGTTAATATATATGTATGTGTTTTCATGAAATTAAATTGGATTTGGTGATGGTTGTTCTAGGTTTAAGAAATATGATGAATTGCTCATTTCTTGATGAATTGTGTTGTTAATGATGTTGTTGTGATATGTTCTGATGTTTTGTTGTGCCTTAAACCCATAAACATTGTTCCTAAACCATTTTGGGTGATTGGGGGATTAAAATTGGGTTTTTGGATGAAAATGGAGTTAGAAATCGTAGGTTATATTTCTGCCCAGATGAGCACTCGCTTAAGCGAGATACCCTTCGCTCAAGCGAGCAACTTTTTGCCACGCCCAGTCTGAATTTTTAGCCGCTCGCTTAAGCGAGCCACGAGCGAACCAGGAGCGAGTGAAATGCTAACCTTCGTCATTTGCGTCGCTTAAGCGAGATTCCCGTCGCTTAAGCGAGAGACGCCCAGGATAGTGTATTTAGCCTGTTCGCTTAAGCGAACTAGAAGCGAGCCAGAAGCGAGGAAAAACCAAACTTACGTGTTTTGACTCGCTTAAGCGAGAAGCTGCTCGCTCAAGCGAGCAGGGTCCTGTGCGACCCAAAATGTGATTTTTCTAAAGTGTTCTAAACCCAAACCTAAGCTTTCTAAGATGATTATTATATTTTTTAAGAATTGTTTAGATGATAAAACTTGTATATGAAGATGATTAAGATGGGATTATGTATGCTTATGTGCAAATAATTATACTTGCTAAGTGATTTGCCTTGTTGATGTTAAGTGGTATTGTCCAGTTGGGGAGGGTATCCTAAGTTGTTGTTGTTGTTGGTTGCATGCTGATATGCTCCATTAAGATGTTGGGTTGTGTCATACCCCAATTTTTGACCTAAGACCCCATTTTTTTTCTTCTTCTTCACAAAAATAGGTTTTAATTTGTTTAATTTTATATTGTTTTTCATCGTTATTAATTTCCTCCAAAAAAAGAGAGAAAAATAAAAGAAACATAAAACTGAAAATTTATCAAGAATGATCTGGAGAACGTTCTGGAGAATGTTCTGGTCATACTACAAATGAAATAAAGTGACATCATCAAAGTGACATCATCAAGTGACATCACTAAGATGACATCACATAACTTAATCTCTAAGCTTCCATTATGGCTTGTTTCTCAAGTTTCTTTATTTCTATAAATAAAGGAAGTTTTACCACCATTAGGGAGAGGAGTTTTTAGAGAGAAAAAAAATCAGCAACACACCACTACAATTTTTTTTAGTCTTAACATGTTTATTTTCTTCATCATCAACAACACAACCACCACATAAACCATAACATAAACCACCATTAAAACCACAAAAAAATCACACAATAACCACTACAAATCAACATAAAACCACCATAAATCAACACAAAAAAAAACATCATCACTACCAAAAACAAAACAATCCTCATTTTATACTTTTTTTTCTCTCCACAAAGGTATTTTTTTTCTTCCCTCTTTCCTCTTTATTCTTCTCCTTTTTCGTTTCTCTCTCTCTCTCTCTCTCTCTCTATATATATATATATATATATATATATATATATATATATATATATTCATTTATTTTACACTAAAAACATACATCTTAATCCAGAGTGCTCTGGTCCTACAATTAACTGTTAATATTATATTTATGTTTAATTCAATTATTCTCCAGAACAATCTGGTCCTTGTTAATTAAATTAATCCAGAGTGTTCTGGTCCTAAACTAACTGTTTATATTATATTCTTGTTTATTTTATATTTCTCCAGAACAATCTGGTCCTTGTTAATTAAATTAATCCAGAGTGTTCTGGTCCTAAATTAATTGTTAATATTACATTCTGTTTAAATTAAATCAATCCAGAGTGTTCTGGTCCTAAATTAATTGTTAATATTATATTTTGTTTAATATAATCACTCTCCAGAATAATCTGGTCCTAATTAATAATCAAATTAATCCAGAGTTCTCTGGTCCGATATTTATCAGTAATATTATTCTACTATATTCTATTTATATTTCTCCAGAATATTCTGGTCCGTGTTAAAAAACTTCACAATTTAGCTTAGCATCATTTTTCTCATTCTGCTTATATAATCATTCTCCAGAACGTTCTGGTCCTATATATATAAAATAACACTTATTTTGTCAAATTAACAAAAAACCAAAAAATCTATTTTCACGCCATGCGCGTTTAACTTTTTCTCAAACGGATCGCCATCGCTCAAATGCGAGTCCGTCCCCTTTTTTTAGCAAACTTTTCACCAAGCGCGACTAAATCATTTTCATAAATAAAATCAATCAAAAAAAACCAAAAAAACATTTTTTTTGCTCCCCAGAACTACGTAGCTTTGATTTCTCCATCGCACCTGGAGATACGTAGGAGCAAGACTAAACTCTTGTCAAGCACTATAATAAAAAACCCAAACATTTTCTTACTAGCACAATAAACAAAAAATACAAAAAACATTTTCTTACCGCACCATATACAAAAAACAACAAAAACATTCAAATAACAAAAATCACAAAATATTTTCATAATAAACCTTGATTTTTCATCAAGTGATCGTTCTTTCTATTTTCCTTTCTTAGTCAAATTTCAAATCAACTTTAATTCTATTTCAAGTCTATTTCCTTCAACATTAAAAAACACAAACAAGCTTATTTTCCACTTGGCTTTTTTTTAGTTTAAAGTCTTTTTTTTTCAAAACTAATAAAAAACACAAAACCAATCAAACGTCAATTTCTACCCCGAACTACGAGGTTTTGATCCCTCACGGGTACGTAGGCAAAGGACGCTTGTCCTTTCAAATCAATAAAAAATATAGATAATAGGCCTTTCTTCATTTTATTTTATTTTTATTGTTACTCTCAATTTCCTTCTTTTTAATAAAATTAAGCAAGTAATAGCACAAAAAGTAAAAGTAAAGTCAAAAGGTTCTCGTAGAGTACTACGAATATTTAGGGTGCTAATACCTTCCCTAAATATAACTAACCCCCGAACCCAAATCTCTTTCAAATGGGTATTTTTGAACTTTTCTTCCCTTCCCCCAAAAAATAAAAAAGTTCAGTCGTGAATAAAAAATAGTGAGTCAAAGCCGGTCAAATGGCGATGGTCTCCCGAAAAATGACGCGACAGAAATGGCGACTTCACTGGGGATAAAATTCGAGGGTTAAGCCTAACTTAACTTTGTTTAAACTTTTGTGCTATTACTTGCTTAACAAAAACAAAAATAAAAGATGGAAATACGTGTATATATATGTCTTTTTCCTTCATTTCTTTGTTCTTAACGGGAGTGGTGAGATAAGTCCTAACCCGGACTTGAGGGAACACTAAGATAGGACGGGGTATAATCAAAGTTCCATTCCAAGAGTAATCTTGAGTCTTGGTTCATGTGATAACCCCACTCAATGGAGGGACCTTGAAAGTAATTTATGTTGACACGAGTAATCATGTTTGACATTATTATTTTTAAGTGACCGTCGATGTTGAGGACCGTAGTTACCTTCAACCCATCTCAGCCTTTTAGGACGTAGTGCGGTGACTAATCAAGAGTAATCTTGAATTGGTTGTTACGCGATGCTACACTCGAACGAGACTTTCCTACAAATCTTATTGGGCCAAGAGTAATCTTGCAACTCGATGACATTTGAAAGTGGTTGTAGACTTTGAGAACTTATAGAACCCATGATACATGTATAAAGGGAACCATAGTCCTCACCCATGGCGCATTTTTGACTCCATCATTAAACCTAACTATGTTCTCACCATCTGCATAGCATAAATCATGCATACATACATACATTCATAAAACTTTTTCTCATCAAAACGTCGAAGGACTTAAACAAATTATTTTGTAAACATCGCAGGTATGAACCCTGTAACGAGAAGCACTAGGAAATATTACTTCAGGAAACTAGATTTGTCGAACTTAAGGAAGCTAGGGTCATTAGTAACTAATCATGAGGAATTTAACAAATGTCACGGATATCTACTCAGCATCCTCAAGACAAATGTTGAAGAAGGGCTCCTTAACACCCTGGTCCAGTTCTATGATCCGGCCTACCATTGCTTCACTTTCCCCGATTACCAGCTTGTTCCCACCCTTGAAGAATACTCCTACCTAATTGGCTTACCATTGTCTGACGGGGAACCTTTCAACGGCTCTGAACAAACTCCTAAAACCTCAACCATTGCAACAGCCCTCTCTCTCGAACCTTCTGACATGGTTCACCCCCACTACACCACCAAGGGTGGCTTCCAAGGCCTAACTGCTAACTTCCTCCACCAAAAAGCCATTGCCTTTGCTCAAAACAAGAAAACTGATGCCTTCCACTCCCTCCTAGCCCTACTCATTTATGGCCTTGTGCTTTTCCCAGATGTCGACGGTTTTGTCAACATTAACGCTATCAAAATCTTCCTAACCAAAAACCCTGTCCCTACGTTACTTGCCGACACATACCATTCCATTCATGATCGAACTGATAAAGGCCAAGGCACCATACGTTGTTGCGCTCAATTGCTGTATAAATGGTTTCTTCTGCACCTACCCAACCACTTCAGGACTAATCCAGACAATGTCCGTTGGTCCCAAAAAATCATGTCTCTCACTCCAGCCGATATAGTTTGGTACAATGCAGCGTATGACACTGGAACTATCATTGACAGCTGTGGAGAATTCCCCAACGTGCCTCTCATCGGTATACGCGGGGGAATCAACTACAACCCTGCCTTAGCCATGCGTCAATTCAGATACCCGATGGAAAGGCCTCGCTACATCTCGCTAGATGGTATTTTCTATCTCAACCAACAGGATAGCTCGGGCATGAGGGGAAAATTCGAACGAGCTTGGCGTACAATTCATAAAAAAGGAAAAGGCCAGTTAGGAAGAAGATCATCGATGGTCAGTAAATCATACACTCAGTGGGTCATCGATAGAGCCGCAAAATATGGAATGCCTTACCCCCTACAAAGGGTCCCCTCTTCCACTTCCTCATCAACACCTTCACCCATACCCCTTGAAACCCGGGAAGATTTCCAAGAGCAGCTGACCGAGGCGAAGCTTGAAAGAGACACCTGGCAAAGAAGAGCCCGCGAAGCCGAACTCAAAAATGAAACCCTGAGTGGGGAGATAGAACGACTAAAGCGCCAACTCCTTGATCAGAACCGCCGACTAATAGAGAAAGATGATTTACTTCGGAGGAAGGATGCCCTGCTCGGACAGGATGTTAGCAGGAAAAGGAAGTTCATGGATTTATTTGATGGCCCGCATCCGGACTTTGAATGACTTGGTTCAGAAAGAAATCGCTCTTCAAGGACTTACTTTAGACCTTTAGCTCCTATGTTTCAAAACTTGTTTAAAACTCGCCCCTAGGATTCACTTGTTAAAAAGCGGGCTGGTTGTAATTTTCTAAATTCTCGAACAAAATCTCTACAAAATCACTTGTATAAATCCTTCGATAAATAAAATGTGTCAATTTTTGCATAACATCATGCATCATCTTGCATATCATAGTTTCAATTCTGAGCCTCACAAGTTTTTTTTCTTTCCAAAGGTCACGCCCATTTCGAAGGTGGCTCGACGTCCTCAACCAACTCGCGTACACGGCACTCGGGCAAATATAAAGAAGAAAATGGATTTTCTTGAACAAGAGAATCAGGCACTCAAAGAAGAGATGGCAGCCATGCAAGCAAAGATAGACGAGATGGCAGCCATGCAAAGTCAGATGGATGAACTGTCTGAATTGGTAAAAACGCTGAAAGCTGCACAGAATCAACCACCACCACCTCCTCCTCCTGTCAGGACTCGGGCCGAAGCAAGGGGCACTGCTATTCCTGACTGGACGATCTATTACGAGTCTCCAATAGTCCCTGCACCTCCACGATCTGCGCCTTGGTTCCCGCCCTTTACTTCTGGTGAAATACTCCGCCCTATTGCTTGTGAACCTCCGATGCCTACTTTTCAACATACAACTCATGTCCCGCCGCCTGTTGCAACGCGCCCTCCAGCTACTTTGACCTATTCAGCACCTGTGGTTCACACCGTACCACAAAATGAAGAACCCATCTTCCGCTCAGGGAATATCGAGGTCTGTAATAAGGTAGATGACTTACAGGAGAAGTATGAGAAGATGAATCGGGAAATGCTTGCCCTCCTCGGTAAAGAAGTATCCAAGAAGGACGTCTATGATCTGTGCTTGGTGCCGAATGTCCAGATACCTCACAAATTCAAACTTCCAGACTTCGAAAAATACAAGGGGACCTCCTGCCCTAGAGACCATCTAACGATGTATGTGAGAAAAATGTCCACATATGCCAATGACCATCAGGTCCTCATCCATTACTTTCAAGACAGTTTGACTGGTACCGCACTGAAGTGGTACATGAACTTAGACCGAGCAGAAATTCGGACTTTCAACGACCTACGCGAGGCCTTTGTACAGCGGTACAAATTCAACGAAGATATGGCCCCAGACCGAAGTGATCTCCAGGCTATGACTCAAAAGGACAAGGAAACACTCAAAGAGTACGCCCAACGATGGAGAGATGTCGCCGTCCAAGTTAGCCCCCGTGTAGAAGAAAAGGAGATGACCAAACTCTTCTTAAAAACTCTCAATCAATTCTACTATGAGAAAATGGTCGGGAATGTGCCCAGAAACTTCACAGAAATGATCAGTATGGGGGTACAGTTGGAAGAGGGAGTCCGCGAAGGACGTTTAGTCAGAGAAACTGCTCCCGCCAGCGGTGCAAGGAAGTTCGGAAACAACTTTTCAAGAAAGAAAGAACAAGAAGTTGGTATGGTAGACCGTGGAAGACCTCAACAGAATTACCCGGCCTATCAACACATTGCCGCTATAGCACCCGCAACAAATACCACTCAACAACCAAGCTATCAGCAGCATTATCCTCAACAAAATTACCCAGCCTACATTGCCGCCATTACACCCTCTACCAATCTTATCCAACCACAAAATCATCAACCTCAATATCCTCAACACCAATATCCCCAACAATACCCACAACAATATTTCCAACAACCATATCAACAACCATATCAACAGCCGTATAGGCAACCATATCAACAGCCATATCAACAACCATATCAACAACAACCTCAGCGACAACAACAAACTCGGCAACAAGCTCCCAGAATACAGTTTGATCCAATCCCCATCACATATGAGCAGTTACTCCCAGCTTTGCTCAGGAAAGAGCTAGTCCAGACCAGACCACCTCCAGCGGTCCCAGAGAAGTTGCCCCCATGGTACAAACATGACCGATTCTGCGCCTTTCATCAGGGTGCCCCAGGTCATAGCACCGAAGATTGTTATAGTCTAAAGAAAGCAGTCCAGGACCTCATCAGAGACAAGAAAATAAACTTCACCGATCTAAATCCAAATGTTCAGACCAATCCATTGCCAAATCACGGTGCCGCACCTGTCAACATGATCGATGACGGCCAAAAGACTCACCGCATTCTCGATGTACAACACATACGAACACCATTGGTCCCTCTACATACTAAGTTATGCGAAATAGCTCTCTTTACATGCGATCATACAGCCTGCAAGGTGTGCTCTACAGATCCAAGGGGTTGTCAGAAAGTAAAGGACGATATTCAAAGACTATTGAACCAAGGGGAACTTGTGGTCGAAAAGAAATATGACGATGTATGTGCTGCAACTTCTGAAGAGCCTGTGGAAATTTTCTTTGACAGTCGAAAATCGGCTGATGCTCCTCTGGTGATATGTCTGCCAGGCCCTATACCGTACACTTCGGAAAAAGCCATCCCTTACAAATATAATGCCACTATAATTGAAGATGGACGTGAAGTTCCCATACCGCCTTTACCTTCTGTGGTTAACATTACTGAAGACAGCAGAGTATTGAGAAATGGGCGTGTTATTCCCACTTTGTTCCAAAAGAAAGCAAGTGCTCCAGTAATTGAAAAAATACAAGCTAGAGGCTCCCGCACGACCAAAGATGTAGGCCAGACCAGTGGAACCAATACCAATGCTGACTTTGAGGAGTTACTACAATTGATAAAGAAAAGTGAGTACAAGGTGATCGACCAATTGATGCAGACCCCCTCAAAGATATCCATCCTGTCTTTATTGTTGAATTCTGAGGCCCACAGAAATGCCTTGATGAAGGTCCTAAACCAAGCCTTTGTAAATCATGACATCACTATTGGGCAATTTGATGGAGTAGTAGGAAATATCACTGCATGCAACAACCTGAGCTTCAGTGATGAAGAGCTTCCCGAGGAAGGAAGGAACCACAACATGGCGCTGCATATATCTGTGAATTGCAATACTGATGCACTGTCAAATGTGCTGGTGGATACTGGGTCGTCCTTGAACGTGATGGCCAAAATAGCTTACAATCAACTTTCTTTCGAAAGCGCACCTTTAAAACGAAGCGATGTGAGGGTGAGGGCTTTCGATGGTTCAAGGAAGAATGTCCTTGGAGAAGTGGATCTACCTATTACAATTGGGCCGCATGTCTTCCAGATTACCTTCCAGGTTATGGATATACAAGCATCATACAGTTGCCTGCTGGGCCGACCCTGGATTCATGAAGCAGGGGCAGTAACTTCTACGCTGCATCAGAAGCTAAAGTTTGTGAAGAACGGAAAGCTGGTGACCGTGGGAGGAGAGCAAGCCATGCTAGTAAGCCATTTGTCATCATTCTCATTCATTGGTGCTGATATTGAAGACGGTACGTCTTTCCAAGGACTTTCTATTGAAGACCAAGATGCTAAGAAGAAAGCAACATCCATTTCTTCTTTCAAGGATGCTCAGAAAGTGGTACAAGATGGTGTCTCTACCGGCTGGGGGAAGGTTGTGAATTTGTCAGAAAACAAGCGTCGTGAAGGACTCGGCTTCACTCCGTCAGTAGGGAGTTCCAACAGCAAGCCAATGGGGAATACTTTCTACAGTGCTGGGTTCATCCATGCCTCGTCAGAAGCCAATGCTATCATTGAAGATAATCCAGAAGGAGTGCCACAAAGTTTTGTGACACAAGGAGGGATTAGCCGCAATTGGGTCGCTGTAGCTGTTCCTTTTGTGGCTCACTTGTCAAAGTAATGCTTTTGTTTGTTTTTTATGCTTTTTCAGAAAAAAATCCTTTCGCCCCGCCCCAAGCGAAAGTGAATCTATCTAGGGCTTTGTTTCAAGAAGTTATCAACAATCAAATAAAAATGTCGTTTTACTTCCGACCTTTTGCTTTATTTTTCCCTTTGTGCATTTTTTCTGAAAAAAATGGTAATACAAAAAGCCAAAAAAATAATAATATATAATCACCTTCGAAAAATCTGCATTTTTTTAAATTTTTCTAAAAAAATCATCAATCATATGTGCAGATTAAATGAACCCTACGAACAACGTAACCCTATGATCTCTCCCAACTTCGAATCCCCCGTGTATGAGGCAGAAGAAGAAGAAGAAGAGATTCCCGATGAGATCTCCCGATTGCTTGAACAAGAAAGAAAGACCATTCAGCCTCATGAGGAAGCCATAGAGGTAATCAATTTGGGTACGGAAGAAGACAAGAAAGAAATCAAGATTGGGGCATCGCTTGAAGCAAGTGTCAAGAAGCAAGTGGTAGAGCTTCTCAAAGAGTATGTTGATATATTCGCTTGGTCATATAGAGATATGCCGGGTCTGGATACTAATATTGTGGTGCACCGTTTGCCGTTGAAGCCGGAATGCCCGCCAGTTAAGCAAAAGTTGAGAAGAACTCACCCTGACATGGCTCTCAAGATCAAAGAAGAGGTGCAGAAACAAATTGATGCAGGCTTCCTCGTTACATCAGAATACCCTCAGTGGCTGGCCAACATAGTACCTGTTCCGAAGAAAGACGGTAAGGTCAGAATGTGTGTTGATTACCGTGACCTAAACAAAGCCAGTCCGAAGGATGATTTTCCGCTTCCTCACATTGACGTGTTGGTTGATAGTACTGCTAAATCCAAAGTCTTCTCCTTCATGGACGGTTTCTCTGGTTACAATCAGATCAAGATGGCACCCGAAGACAGAGAAAAGACATCTTTCATCACTCCTTGGGGCACCTTCTGTTACAAAGTAATGCCTTTTGGTTTGATAAACGCAGGTGCTACCTACCAGAGGGGTATGACTACTCTCTTCCACGACATGATACACAAAGAAATTGAAATGTATGTGGATGACATGATCGTCAAATCCGGCACGGAAGAAGAACACGTCGAGTACTTGCGGAAGATGTTCCAACGGCTGAGAAAGTATCAACTCCGCCTCAATCCTAACAAATGCACCTTTGGTGTCAGATCTGGGAAGCTCCTGGGTTTCATCGTCAGTCAGAAAGGTATTGAAGTGGATCCAGACAAGGTCAAAGCCATCAGAGAAATGCCAGCCCCACAGACAGAAAAACAAGTACGAGGGTTTCTTGGACGACTAAACTACATCTCCAGATTCATCTCTCATATGACTGCAACATGTGGGCCGATATTCAAGTTACTTCGCAAAGATCAAGAAGTCGTTTGGACAGAAGACTGCCAGAAAGCCTTTGACAACATCAAAGAATACCTGCTAGAACCTCCGATTCTTATTCCTCCAGTCAAAGGAAGGCCATTGATCATGTACCTGACTGTGCTAGAACATTCCATGGGTTGTGTGCTCGGACAACAAGATGAAACCGGGAGAAAAGAGCATGCCATTTATTACTTGAGCAAGAAATTTACTGACTGTGAGTCTCGCTACTCCATGCTCGAGAAGACTTGTTGTGCACTAGCTTGGGCTGCCAAACGCCTCCGTCATTACATGGTTAATCACACTACTTGGTTGATATCTAAAATGGATCCAATCAGATACATCTTCGAAAAGCCCGCGTTAACAGGGAGGATTGCCCGGTGGCATATGTTGTTGTCAGAGTATGATATCGAATACCGCACTCAAAAGGCGATCAAAGGTAGTATCCTTGCTGATCATTTGGCTCACCAACCAATCGAAGACTATCAACCTATCAAGTTCGACTTCCCCGATGAAGAGATCATGTATTTAAAGATGAGGGATTGTGACGAACCATTACCTGAAGAAGGTCCGGATCCTGATTCAAGATGGGGTTTGGTGTTCGATGGAGCTGTTAACGTCTACGGCAACGGAATTGGGGCAGTCATTATCACCCCTCGAGATACTCACATCCCTTTCACTTCCAGGTTATTATTCGAGTGCACGAACAACATTGCAGAATATGAAGCATGCATCATGGGTATTGAAGAAGCCATTGACCTGAGGATCAAGAATCTAGACATATATGGAGACTCAGCTCTCGTAATCAACCAAATCAAAGGAGAATGGGAAACTCGCCACCCCGGCTTGATTCCTTACCGAGACTATGCAAGGTGACTTTTGACATTCTTCAACAAAGTTGAGTTACACCACATCCCTCGTGAGCAGAACCAGATGGCAGACGCCCTGGCCACTTTATCTTCTATGTACAAAGTGAACCGTCAGAATAATGTGCCATTGGTCAAAATCAGATGTCTCGAAAGACCAGCGTATGTGTTCGCGGCCGAAGAAGCTACTGACGACAAGCCGTGGTTCCATGATATCAAATGTTTTCTCCAAAATCAAGAGTATCCAACCGGAACTTCCAGTAAAGACAAGAAGACTTTGAGAAGATTGTCTGGCAATTTCTTCTTAAATGGTGAGGTGTTGTATAAAAGAAACTTCGACATGGTCCTGCTCAGATGCGTGGATAAACGAGAAGCAGATTTGTTGATGCACGAAATCCACGAAGGCTCCTTCGGAACTCATGCTAATGGACACGCAATGGCCCGGAAAATGTTGAGGGCGGGTTATTACTGGATGACGATGGAAGCTGACTGTTACCAGCATGCAAAGAAGTGTCACAAATGTCAAATCTATGCTGATAGGATTCATGTGCCGCCAAATACACTCAATGTGCTTTCTTCTCCATGGCCGTTCTCTATGTGGGGCATTGACATGATCGGAAAGATCGAACCAAAGGCTTCAAACGGGCACCGTTTTATTCTTGTAGCCATTGACTATTTTACCAAGTGGGTCGAAGCAGCGTCCTACGCCAATGTGACCAAACAAGTGGTGGTCATGTTCATCAAGAATCAAATCATTTGCCGCTACGGTGTCCCTAGCAGGATCATTACAGACAACGGGACAAATCTGAACAACAAAATGATGAAGGAGTTGTGTGATGACTTCAAGATCGAGCATCATAATTCCTCGCCTTACAGACCTCAAATGAACGGCGCTGTCGAAGCCGCAAACAAGAACATCAAGAAGATCGTCCAAAAGATGGTGGTGACATACAAAGATTGGCATGAGATGCTTCCGTTTGCATTGCATGGTTATCGCACTTCCATGCGCACATCAACAGGGGCAACCCCTTTCTCCTTGGTATACGGCATGGAGGCGGTTCTCCCAGTAGAAGTTGAGATTCCATCAATGAGAGTCTTAATAGAGGCTGAGTTATCAGAGGCTGAATGGTGTAAGAACAGGTTTGACCAATTAAACTTGATCGAAGAGAAACGCATGTCTGCGTTATGCCATGGTCAACTATATCAAAGAAGGATGAAACAAGCTTTTGACAAGAAAGTTCATCCCCGTGAATTTCGAGAAGGAGACCTTGTGCTCAAGAAGATCCAACCTTTCCAACATGACTCCAGGGGCAAGTGGACGCCTAACTACGAAGGCCCGTACGTCGTCAAAAGAGCTTTCTCGGGCGGTGCAATGACCCTTACGACTATGGACGGTGACGAACTTCCACGACCGGTGAACACAGATGCAGTCAAAAAATACTTTGCCTAAAAAAAAAAAAAAAAGAACAGCTCGGTAAGCCGAAAGCATGAAAAGGCGGCTTAGGCAAAAATGAGCGTCCCGGTGGACTGAAAACCCGAAAGGGCGGTCCAAGCAAAAATTAGGGGCACAAAAAAAAAATACACTCCCGGTGGACTGAAAACCCGAAAGGGCGGTCCAGGCAAAAATCAGGGATTTTCAAGAAAAACAAAAACAAGAAAATAAAGTTATGACTGCTGAAACACGCTAAGGGAAGAATACACTGTGTCGGTACATGAAATGGCGACTTCTTCCAAGACTTCTAGGTCGAGAGTGGATTTTCTACCCAGTGGAAGCACTAGTTAACTACTCTGCCCTGAGCTAACCATATCAGATGGCTTGACCAAACCCTCAAGAATGCCATGTCCAATGAAGATTGCCGAGTGTTGTGCTGCGAAACCACTCCCCTCTCCGAACTTACATGTTTTGTCTCGTTCCATCGAGTCACTTGTCCCATACGGTTATACGATCGTTCAAGTCGCATTCATACAATCATACATTCATGCATCTACACACCAATACTTCCATATATTCGCACATTCAAGCATACACAACGCACACATACACGCACAATATCAATTCACACATGATTGCATTAGTCGCCCAGAATCTTGTCTGGTCGTATCTCATCAATTCAGCCATCAATTCCTGTCTTTCAAGTGGTAAGTCCTACATAACGGACAGCTTGAGGTTTATTTTCATGTCTTCCAAGTGGTAAGTCCTACATAACGGACAGCTTGAGGTGTATTTTTTATCTTTGTTCCAAGTGGTAAGTCCTACATAATGGACAGCTTGAAATTTATTTTCCTGTCTTCCAAGTGGTAAGTCCTACGTAACGGACAACTTGGTGTCTATTTTTCTGTCTTTCAAGTAGTAAGTCCTACACAATGGACAGCTTGAGTCAAGTGGTAAGTCCTAAACAACGGACAGCTTGAGATTACTTTTCGTCTTTTCTTTCAAGTGGTAAGTCCTACATAACGGACAGCTTGAGGTTCATTTTTCCTGTCTTCCAAGGGGTGAGTCCTACATAATGGACAGCTTGAGGTTTTTATCTTTGTTCCAAGTGGTGAGTCCTACATAACGGACAGCTTGAAGTGTACTTTTCGTCTTTTTTCCAAGTGGTAAGTCCTACATAACGGACAGCTTGAAGTTTATTTTTCTGTCTTCCAAGTGGTAAGTCCTACATAACGGACAGCTTGAAGTGTACTTTTCGTCTTTCTTTCAAGTGGACAGTCCTAAATAAGGGATAGCTTGAGTCAAGTGGTAAGTCCTAAACAACGGACAGCTTGAGTTTACTTTTCGTCTTTTCCTTCAAGTGGTAAGTCCTAAACAACGGACAGCTTGAGTCTACCTTTTGTCTAGTTCTAAGTGGTCAGTCCCAAACAACGGACTACTTGTGTTTACCTGTCATCTCTTCTCGAGTGTCATCCCCAGTATATCGGATCAATAAGTGTCTCTATTAACCTATCATTCCAAACCAACACAATGGTACATCACCGTCTTCCCCAGCGAAACTACATTATCCCCAAGCGGAGTCGGGTCCCTTTTCCTCCAAAGAACTTGGGTATCCCGTTGTTATTTCTCATTTCAGTCAAGTCACCTTTGTCGTCCTGCATTCATGATTGCATCATAAGCATTTCACCAGCATTTCATAACATCTTAGGTCAAAAATGGTGTACTTTGTATTTAAGTCTCTTCGGCCTGTCAAATTAAAGATTTTATCTTCAAGTCTCCACACGAAGAAACTTAAATAGGGGCATCTGTCATACCCCAATTTTTGACCTAAGACCCCATTTTTTTTCTTCTTCTTCACAAAAATAGGTTTTAATTTGTTTAATTTTATATTGTTTTTCATCGTTATTAATTTCCTCCAAAAAAAGAGAGAAAAATAAAAGAAACATAAAACTGAAAATTTATCAAGAATGATCTGGAGAACGTTCTGGAGAATGTTCTGGTCATACTACAAATGAAATAAAGTGACATCATCAAAGTGACATCATCAAGTGACATCACTAAGATGACATCACATAACTTAATCTCTAAGCTTCCATTATGGCTTGTTTCTCAAGTTTCTTTATTTCTATAAATAAAGGAAGTTTTACCACCATTAGGGAGAGGAGTTTTTAGAGAGAAAAAAAATCAGCAACACACCACTACAATTTTTTTTAGTCTTAACATGTTTATTTTCTTCATCATCAACAACACAACCACCACATAAACCATAACATAAACCACCATTAAAACCACAAAAAAATCACACAATAACCACTACAAATCAACATAAAACCACCATAAATCAACACAAAAAAAAACATCATCACTACCAAAAACAAAACAATCCTCATTTTATACTTTTTTTTCTCTCCACAAAGGTATTTTTTTTCTTCCCTCTTTCCTCTTTATTCTTCTCCTTTTTCGTTTCTCTCTCTCTCTCTCTCTCTCTCTCTCTCTCTATATATATATATATATATATATATATATATATATATATATATATATATATATTCATTTATTTTACACTAAAAACATACATCTTAATCCAGAGTGCTCTGGTCCTACAATTAACTGTTAATATTATATTTATGTTTAATTCAATTATTCTCCAGAACAATCTGGTCCTTGTTAATTAAATTAATCCAGAGTGTTCTGGTCCTAAACTAACTGTTTATATTATATTCTTGTTTATTTTATATTTCTCCAGAACAATCTGGTCCTTGTTAATTAAATTAATCCAGAGTGTTCTGGTCCTAAATTAATTGTTAATATTACATTCTGTTTAAATTAAATCAATCCAGAGTGTTCTGGTCCTAAATTAATTGTTAATATTATATTTTGTTTAATATAATCACTCTCCAGAATAATCTAGTCCTAATTAATAATCAAATTAATCCAGAGTTCTCTGGTCCGATATTTATTAGTAATATTATTCTACTATATTCTATTTATATTTCTCCAGAATATTCTGGTCCGTGTTAAAAAACTTCACAATTTAGCTTAGCATCATTTTTCTCATTCTGCTTATATAATCATTCTCCAGAACGTTCTGGTCCTATATATATAAAATAACACTTATTTTGTCAAATTAACAAAAAACCAAAAAATCTATTTTCACGCCATGCGCGTTTAACTTTTTCTCAAACGGATCGCCATCGCTCAAATGCGAGTCCGTCCCCTTTTTTTAGCAAACTTTTCACCAAGCGCGACTAAATCATTTTCATAAATAAAATCAATCAAAAAAAACCAAAAAAACATTTTTTTTGCTCCCCAGAACTACGTAGCTTTGATTTCTCCATCGCACCTGGAGATACGTAGGAGCAAGACTAAACTCTTGTCAAGCACTATAATAAAAAACCCAAACATTTTCTTACTAGCACAATAAACAAAAAATACAAAAAACATTTTCTTACCGCACCATATACAAAAAACAACAAAAACATTCAAATAACAAAAATCACAAAATATTTTCATAATAAACCTTGATTTTTCATCAAGTGATCGTTATTTCTATTTTCCTTTCTTAGTCAAATTTCAAATCAACTTTAATTCTATTTCAAGTCTATTTCCTTCAACATTAAAAAACACAAACAAGCTTATTTGCCACTTGGCTTTTTTTTAGTTTAAAGTCTTTTTTTTTCAAAACTAATAAAAAACACAAAACCAATCAAACGTCAATTTCTACCCCGAACTACGAGGTTTTGATCCCTCACGGGTACGTAGGCAAAGGACGCTTGTCCTTTCAAATCAATAAAAAATATAGATAATAGGCCTTTCTTCATTTTATTTTATTTTTATTGTTACTCTCAATTTCCTTCTTTTTAATAAAATTAAGCAAGTAATAGCACAAAAAGTAAAAGTAAAGTCAAAAGGTTCTCGTAGAGTACTACGAATATTTAGGGTGCTAATACCTTCCCTAAATATAACTAACCCCCGAACCCAAATCTCTTTCAAATGGGTATTTTTGAACTTTTCTTCCCTTCCCCCAAAAAATAAAAAAGTTCAGTCGTGAATAAAAAATAGTGAGTCAAAGCCGGTCAAACGGCGATGGTCTCCCGAAAAATGACGCGACAGGTTGTATGCAGATATACACCATAGAGTCATTCATACTCATTTGCATTTGTTGGGGGCTTACTGCCCTGGAATGTTTATCATTCACTGTTGGGGGCTTATTGCCCTGGAACGCTTTATCGTTCACCTGTTGGGGGCTTATTGCCCTGGGATGCTTTAACCATCCAAATTGTTGGGGGCTTATTGCCCTGGAATGCTTAGCATTCAACGTGCGTAGTTGGTACCACATGCATAATGCATTAGATGTTGATGGAGTCTTGCATTAGTTGTAGGTGTGAGTTGTCCTTTTGGGAATTGTGTTGGTGAGGTGTCGCCACAAGTGTTGTTGTTGATGTTAATCAAGATGAATCAAAATGATAATGTTGAGATGATAATACTGCTGCTGATTGTTAATATCTGTTGTTGTTTTCAATTTATTTTGATGATTCGTATATCTATATATTACTTTTGATTTGTGAACTCACCCCTTCTGCTGGAATTGCCGCCTTGTGGGCAAGTGCAGGTAGCGAAGACTAGTGGTGTTGGCTCTTGAGTCTAGGGCTCTGATACATAGTAGGGATGGGAAAACGTTAACTTTCTTGTATTCCTTATGTATCATTTCTTTGAAGAAGATGTTGTTGAGATTTAATTGTCGAACAATTTTACTGTGTTAATGGCCTTTGTGCCAAGATTATGATGTAGTTGTTGCATGTGATTTCCAATTAAAGATTTTCCGCTGCAGAATTTTAATATGATGGATTTGTTGATGGTTTTAAATAGTTTTATATTCTATTTAATCAATTTTGAAAAAGTAGTGTAATACCCCGTTGTTTGTTGTATAACTCTGATTAAGATAATTATTTATATTATTATTACGTCATTTTGGGAAACGGGGTGTTACACGCTCTTAACAGGGGTATCATGGAAGACTGGCATAATCACACAAACATCGCTGGCAATTAGATAGTTATCATTCATCAGGCTCTGGATGTCGTTCTGAACCATTTCACAACCCATAGGATTCTGAAGACATTCGTTACAAGCGGCATGGTCATGGCTAAACAAAGAAGCTTGGCACATCTTGACATGTAGTGGTACCAGAGGAGTTGCAACATTGCGAACATCAAGGCTAGGAGTTTCTTCATATGCTTCAATCATGTTCACAGCAGCATGATTTGTGTAACGCCTGCTTTGAACTATTTTATTTATTTAATTATTTGATTGAGTTTAGCGTCTTTTTAAATAATTTATTTGATTTATGGTGATGTGTGTTATTTTTGTGTTATATGTTGGTGTTTTAGTAGCATATTATATTATAATATATATGTTATTTGGTGTAGAGATATTATGTTATTTGGTGTAAAAATATATTTGTTATGTGGTGTAGAAATACTATGTTATTTGTTATAAAAATATATGTGTTATTTGGTGTAGAAATATATATGTTATTTTGTGTAAAAATATATTGTGTTATTTGTTATAGAAATATGTTTGTTATGTAGAGATATATTTGTTATAGAAATATATTTGTTATTTGTGTAGAAATATATATATATATATATATATATATATATATATATATATATATATATTATTTGTTGTAGAAATATATATATTATCTAGTGTAGAAATATATTTGTTTTAGAAATAATAAGATATGATGATATAATATAATATATATTTTGATGATGTGTGCTTTTATGTATTTTTAGTATTATCTTATTTGATTTATAATATAATATATTTAATTAAATATGGGTTGTTACATAATTTTAGATAATTTAAGGGAAGGAGTAGAAATAAGATAAGATGAGTAAGAGAATATAAATAAGAGAATTAGGGTTAGAATTATTTAGTACGTGATATAACTTTTGGAGAAACCTAGAGAAAAAGAGAGGAGGCGCGAAAGAGAGAAGAAAAACCTAAGAAGAACGCAGCTTGATTCAGGAGACCAAATTAAGGTAAGGGTGAGCCTAGCTTTCATTATATTAAACTGTAATTCAATTCAATTATGATTAACAAGAGATGGATGAGTTTTTGAGAGAATTAAGAACTAGGTTAAGGTGAATGAATTAAAAGATGAAGTTGAAAGGTGAGAATTAAGGAAAACTAGTTTAGGTTTCAAATTGAGTTTCTAGTCTTAAAAAGAGTGGATAATCTAGTAGGTTAATGAATAATTAATGTTCTAATGACAGGATAATCATAGGGTGATGTTTAAGGTCATGTTTTGAGGGTATTGGATCGAAAACGGAGTAGAAAATGTTTCCCCAAGGCGAAACCGCAACTGAACAGCGATTTTGCTGTCGCTGTGCAAAACACGTTACTTGTTGTCTCAGTTTGACAAGTTTAAGTTCCGAACTGGGTTTAGGTGTCTTCATGAAAGTTGTAGATACAGATGTTAGCTTTCACTAGCCTTTGGAGTGACTCAATTTAAGCTTTTAGAACTCTAGATATGATTAAAATACTACAAAGGGGTCAACAGGCTCGTTCTCTTTTTGATTTTCTGTAACCGAAAAACTAAAATAAAAACTGTGACTTTTCTGTTCATAATTAGCTTTTGATGTCTTCACGAAAGTTGTAGATAATTGAGTTAGCTTTCTAATGGCTCTGGAGTGACTAGAAAATTATTTGTATATTTTGAGTTATGATGAAAATAGTCCAAGTAGGTCTTGAGAAAACTTTAAGAAAACTTAGCATAACTAATCCCAAGTTAGTCCAAAGACTTAGGGTTGGTTTCCAAACTTCAAACTTAGGTATTAGGGATTTAGTTGAGGTGTTTTATGAGTATTTGGCGTATGTCTTATTTAATCAGACTTGATTACTTTTGAAGAATGTTATTGCTTATGAATTATGAATGATGGGTGCATAATGTGCTATACTTGTAAAGTTAATGTGATGATTTGATGTTGTTGATAATGATTATGAATCATATGTGCATTATGTGAACTATATTGTAATATATGTGATGCCTAAATGATGAATTTTTGATGTTGTTATATGATTGATGATTTGCTGCCATGTTGCTGTTATTATTTAATTAAAGCTGCATGAGTCGGTCTATGATGTGAGATGTTGTCCAATTTGTTGGAGTCATATGAGAAGTTGTGCTAACTTGTTTAAGATGTAAAGAGTTGAGTCCATGCATTTGCATAATTTGAGACGGTGGAGCTTTTGCTCAAAGCGACGGTGGAGCATTTGCTCAAAGCGACGGTGAAGCATATTAATGCTTATATATGGTACCACATGCATATAAGATGTCTAAGATGTTTAAGATGTTAGAGTTGCATAGTCGAGTTGCATTGTCAAGTCGAGTTGTTTAAGATGTTTTGTGATGATATTCTTTGATGATGTTTAAGATGTTTTGTGATGATGTTCTTTGATGATGAGTAAGATGTTTTGTGATGATGATTCTTAGATGATGTTTAAGATGTTTAGTGATGATATTCTTGATGTTGTTTAAGATGTTATGAGATAAATATTTGAGACGTCCTTATATGTTAATTGTTGTTAAACTTAATTGTTGGATTATTTGTTTATTATATTGTTTGTGAATCTCACCCCTTCTGTTGGAATTGTCGCCTTGCGGGCAAGTGCAGATTTCCAGGACTAGCTGTTGATGTGAGTGGACTCCTCACGTGTCTAGGTGCTCTGATACGTAACGGGATGGGGAACTTTGCTTATGTTTTCTATTCTTTACGTATTTAACTATGAGATTTTATGAACATGATATTAAAGAATTTGATGAGATTTTACGTAGAGGCCTTTGTGCCAAAGTTGTTTTTAAGATTTTTGAAATAAATTCCGCTGCGAAGTGATTTAAGATTTGATTGAAATATTTTGAAGGATAAATTATTATTTATTCCATTGTGATTTTTAAGAAATGTAGCATTCCGTTTAAGTTGTAAAACTTTGATTATTAATTTACGAAATTTTTACATTGGGAAAACGGGGTGTTACAATTTGGGAGCGGATTATCGAGTACATGCGGGACATTGTTCTCGAAAGACAACTTCCCTTGGTCTATCAGCTTCTTTACAATGTACTTCAAGGCGTAACAACCTTCCACATCGTGGCCTAGAGCCCCTTGATGAAAATCGCACCTGAGGTCGGAACGAAACCTAGGAGGCAATGGGTTAGGCGAAGGCTTGCCGGGCCTGGTTGTGCAGTACCCTTTGTGTAACAGAGTTGGAAGCAATTCGGCATATGTCATTGGTATGGGAGGTAAAGACGGTCTGGCCTGAGGCCCTTGCTGTTGTTGCGGCTGCTGTTGAGCCGGTGGCTATTGTTGCACTTGCTGAGCAATAGCGTTGACAGGGACCTGAGGCTGGCCCGGTGGCAGAGGATACTAATGGTAGAATGGTGGGAAGAACGGATGTTGGGCGTATTGCATGTATTGGTATGGTAGCGGTAGTTGAGTAGCATTGATAGGGGCAATGGTAGCCATAGATTGATTGGTCTCGGCAGATACCATCCCGACTTCTGTCTCCTTCTTCTTGTGATGGCCATTGCCATATTTCTTTGTTGCGTTTGTGGAGGATTCCCCTTTTTCGAACACGATGATACCCTCTCTGACTGCTTCTTCTAAGCGAGTTCCCATGGTGACCATCTCGGAGAAGTTACTCGGAGCAGCAATGATCATCCTTTCAACATAGTCTTTCTTTAGAGTTTTCAGAAACGTTTGAGTCATGTCTTCTTCATCTAGAGCAGGGGTAATACGGGCAGCTGCCCCCCTCCACCTTTGCGCGTACTCACGGAAACTTTCATCTTTCTTCTGAGAGAGGGATCTGAGAAATTCCCTGTTTGGCTTCTGCCTGGTATTAAACCCATAGTGACTCTTGAAAGTGGCAGCCAAATCATCGAAGGTACAAATATCATCCTTACTCAGGCCAGTATACCATTCTGCAGCGTCTTCCATTAGACTGTCCTGGAAGCAGTGAATCATAAGCGAATCGTTGTCTGAGTAATTAGCCATCTTCCTGACATATTTGATAATGTGATTCTGAGGACAGGTCAGCCCGTTGTATCGGTCGAACTCTGGGACTTTGAATTTCTTAGGGACATCCACCCTCTACACTAAGCAGAGGTCATGAGTCTTGACGAGATCACCATTCCCTCGGTTAGCTTTGATTTCACGACGGAGTTCTTTAGCAAGTTCCTCCATCCTTTCTTCCATAGTTCCGATCATGGGAGACTTCCCACGGTAAGCATCGGTGTTGGTGTCCTGAGGCATAGAATGTATGATCGGTTCAGTGAAGACCGTTGACTGAGGCAAGGTAGTGTGGAGAGAGACAGGATCTGGTATGGGGATTTGATCACATTGGTAGCACCAGAAGTATCGGCACCAGAAATACCGGCTGCAGTATTGGGAGCGTAGAAAGGTGGGAGTCCATAAGGGCGTCCCCTCGGCATAGCAAAGCGGTCATCAAGAGTTGCTGTTGGAATTGCTTCAGCGGTGGTCGGAGCAGACGAAGCTTGTTATACCCTCATTTTGGACCTAAAAATACTCGTTCAAACTTCTTTTTTGTTCTGATTATTTCAAATTCACTATGTCTATTTTACAGTTGTCTACTGTGTGTCAACCGCACATTTTACTGCTTCCGTCTCTAATTTTCTTGCATTTAAAACCATCCAAAATGTTTTCTTGCATTACAAGTCCTAAAAAAGGGTTTCTAAAACCATTACATATTTTTCTGCATTTTATTCCAATTTTTTGCATAAAATCGTACAAAAGGGTATTTTGGTCATTTCCTACAAAGGAACCCATTTTAGTCCCTACAATTTGTCCCTGAGTCTTTTTAACTTGTCTGCATGGATCATTAATCAAATTTTGTTCAAAAAATCATCTTAGTTTTGCATCTGAGTCAGTTTGAATCAGTCTGAGTCGTTTAGTCCCTAGGGGCATTTTCGTCTTTTCACATCAAACAATTTTTTGACAGAGAGGTATTTTGAAATACCTCATTTTGGTAGTTTGTCCGTTTTAGTCCGTTTTGCCATTTTTGACTGTTTCACTTTACGTTTTTTCCAAATTACATTTTTTACCATGTTTTATTCTATTTTTACTTTTTACAAATAAGTCCAAACTTTGTTTTAATTGCAAATAAGTCCAATTTTATTTTCAAAGCAGTCCAATTTCAGTTTATTGTTTTCAAAAACAGTCCCAATTCTTTTAATTTTCAAAATAGTCCAATTCTTGTTTAATTGCAAAATAGTCCCATTTTCTTTCAAATTTGCAGATTAGTCCAAGGCGCCACGCAGGCCAGTCCAAGTCTAGGTGTCAGGTTCCCATTGGTTCAAAGGCACACATGGCAGCCTATAAAAGGCCACGCCACTGTGCAAGTCAGAGAAGCCCATAGAATCAATGCCACATCACCAACAGAACCCATTTTCTCTCTCTTGGCAGTTACAGATCAAATTCACCAAAAATTCACAAAAAACTCATGAACCCTAGCTCAAATTCAGCACCAATTCAGAGCAATTTCACAAGAAAACTTCAAATTCGCCATTGAATTCAACTCACAGAACCAAACAGAAGCAGAATTCACACGAAATTCATACAGTTTTAAGCAGTTCTCAGAGATTCATGAGAATCTTCATCATCGAACTGCTGAACCTGCAATTCAAACGCGAGCACGCCACCGGAGGTAGCGCGCTGCAAGCATGATCGCAGGCCTTGGATCAGAGAAGAAGAAAGAAGAGGTGAAGGATTTCACAAGATCTGGATCAGAAGAAGAAAGAAAGGAGTGAAACCGGCTTACCAGCAAAGATCCAAAGCCAAGAATCGAAGAAGCGGCTCAAATCTCCGAACAAAAACTCAGGTAACACCTAGACTTCACCTCACCTCACTGAAAATCATCACAAATCCAGAACAATGTGAATCTGTAGCAAGTTCGAACGGTTCGATCCAAAACCCTAACCCTAACAGAAAAATTGTTTGAAAAATCAAAGAAACGTTTCGAAACCCACAACGAGTGTGAATCGAAGCGAATCCTTACAGTTTTACAACGATCTCATCCAAAAACATGAAGAATCCGAACAGTTCGAACCTACAGTGACAAAACTCAAAGATTCACATTGTTTCAACGGTTAAACTTGCTTTCTTTTGGGTGATTCATGCTTAGATTGATAATACGAACCGTTTAAACCATGAATAAGCCATTTCTAGGTATGTTTGGAGAAGTTAGGGTTAGGGTTTGGAAATGAGTGGCCGGAGAGAAGAGAGAGGAAGAAGAAGAGAAATGTGTGAATCCGGATCCTGAACCTTTTATATAAGTGCGTGGATCGGGTCGGTTCTGACCCGGTCCACTTCCCCTGCGCACAGGCCGTTGGATCTTGTTTTTGGAGCGTCCGGATCAATCCAACGCCTCTGAGGCATCAGGACTGATCCGGATCCATCAGTGGCGTGGGTTTGGGCCTTTAACTGTGGGCTTTGGGTTCTCTTTCATTTCTTTTGATTTTCTTGCTATGCACACCTCCAGCTTTGCTATCTGAACCTCCCTGTGTGCTTTGTTTTTCTTGTAAAATTTTAGGAATTTTTCTATGTGATTCTTGATATGCTTCTTACCATTTTGTGGCATTTTTTTTACAAGTTTCATAGTGATAAAATGTGTGCTAAATTTTCTTGTGGAATTGCATCTTTTAAGTTTTTTTTGGTGAATTTCTTGCATGATTTTTGACCATTAAATCTTGATAAATGATAGTGGTACTTGTTATGTGTTTTGTGATATTTTTTGCTATGAGCCTATGACTATTACCACTGTTTGTGAATCATGATATTAATTTCTTGTGTGGCAAGTAACATGAACTCTTTTAAGGTGTAAAATGTGTATATGGTAAAGCTTGAATGCATGGGTTGTAATTTTCCTATGATTCTTGAAATGTTCCTCTTAAAAAGGGCTGTTTTGATGAGAATTATAGGTCATGGGTTTAGCTTAAGTTTTAGGGCTAAGTTTTGTGTGTTATTTTCATCACTTTTTGGCATTTGTTTTTGCTATTTGTTCAATATTCCTTACTATTGTCATTTCATTTACTATACATTGCTTATTCATTACTATCATTTCTTACTTTTTTGCTAACCATTTCATGTCTCATGCATACTAAAGGCATCCCACCTCTTTCCTAGTTTAGGTTCCTTTCATTTTCTATGTTAATTTCCATGTAATATTTTTAGGTAGATTTACTTTCTTTTAAATTCTTGCAAGACCATAGAATGTAAACTAGGGCCAAATGTAAAGGACAATGGACACTATGATGATGTACACCGACACAAGCACCGACACGCACACACGTTGTATGATTTACCGCTAGATGTATGCTTAGGAAGCGTGAAACTTAGAAAAATATTATGCTTTTTTCCAAAAAAAACAATAAACACCTCACTTGAAAACCGTTTTTGCAATAACCTTGGAGTCAAAACTCCATAGCTTTTCCCTTTATTTTCTTAATCAAAGATGCAAATGAATCTTAAATTCCAACTTTAACCCTTTTCTTTAAATAATTGGAATAACCTCACTTTTTTTTCAATCTCATGCCTTTAAGGCCCCTTATCTTTTCTTCACAACCATTTTCAAAATTAAAAGCAAACTAACCCACAAAAATCTTTTTTGGAAGAGAACTACATGGAGTTTGATCCCTTAAAAGGGTATGTAGGCAAGAGACCAAGATATCTCCAAGTCCAAAAAAAATAAATCCAAACACTTCTTTCCCCCATTCTTAAAAACAACCTTTTCGAAAATAGCGTTTAAAATAAAGCGTAACAGATAAATCTAGAAAAACGGCTGCTATAGAATACTATAGTCGTTGCGGGTGCCTAACACCTTCCCGTAGCGGAAATTGCCCCGAACTTACGATTTCTAAGGGTTTTCTCAATTTTACCCTTCCCCAAAAAAAATAGAGACATCAATGATTGAAAGGTTCAAGCCTAATTAATGACTTGACACCCGAAAATCGCGATGACAAAGCTGGTTGTTCTTGGGCAGCCAACAGAGCAGTCATCACATCATGAGCTTTAGCCAACTCTTCCCTTAGAGAAGCCAATTCGGTACGGAGCTGTGCGTTTTCTTCTTCCATAGCTACCTGATTCCTCCTTCCGTATTGTCTAGTCTGATGTACTATGGTGGGTTGATAGCTCTTTTGAGCACGAGCCACTTTTCAAACTGCGGCAGAAGAACCAGGAGGCAATGAGCACTTGGAAGTTTTTTGTGACCGATGAATGATGCATATGATGCATGATATGTACAAATGCAAATGCAAAAATGACTCTTTTTGGTTATCGAAAGGTTTTTTAGAGAAATTAGAAACTTTGCAAACATTATTAGAAAGATAAAGTGACTAGGAAGCTGGTGAGATAAATCCCTTTGAAATGCTAAGCCAAGGGAAGTAGACTTCGAAACGTAATCAATACAAACAACACAAACGTCTAAGCCTAAGGAGTGGCAGAGTAGTCCTCTGAATCAGACTCCGAAGCTGAACCGCAATATCTGGCATAGAAATCACGTCGACCCCTAGCCCTCTTGGAGTTCCTCATAAGCAAGTCATCTTTCTCTTCAAGTTCCTATCTAACTCTGGCCAGTTCCCTTTTCAACATCAAGTTCTCATGAGTCTTCTGCTCATCCTTGCCATCCAAAGTCATAATCAAGTTCTCAGCTTCATTGTATCGGGCCTTCCATATTCGTTTCTCCTGACTCTCCCTAGCTAGATGCTCCTGATACATCTCCTGGGTCACGGGAAGCAAAGGTAATGGCCTAGATGGCACAGATGCAGACACATGTCTCAAAGCAGGGTAAGGCATGCCAATCTCCTCGGCCCGATCTATCACCCACTGAGTATAGGCCTCATGAGCGATGCCGGATCTCACACCCAAATGCTTTACATCTTTCTTTCGAACCTTAGACCAAGCATCCACAAAAGCTTTCGTTTGCCCGTTGGGGGCATATGAATAGTAGAAGAACTCTTGAGATGTAGCAAGATTAATGGGCTTCGCTCTCATCGGGAAACCAAACTGTCTCATGGCTAGCTCAGGATTGTAGTTGATTCCTTTCCGGGTACCGAGAAGAGGTACATTGAGGAAGTCCCCACAACCAGTGATGATCTCCTTGACTCGAGCTGCCGGAGTAATCCAAACCACTTCATCGGGAGTGAGAGCCATAATTCGCTGTGAATAAGACCAATTCTCCGGGTTGGCATGAAAAGAACTCGGAAGGTGCGAAATAAACCACCTATATAGGAGAGGCATGCAGCAAAGAATATATCCACGACCTTTGAGAGTCCGATCATGGATGGCATGGTACGTGTCAGCTAACAGAGTAGGAACCGGGTTCTTGGAGTGGAAGATTTCAATGGCATTCATGTCCACAAAGTTGTCGAGATTCGGGAAGAGAACGAGCCCGTAGATAAGTAGTGCCAGAATAGCCTCAAGAGTGTCTTGACAAGTAGATTTGAGATTAGCCTGCTCAAGTAAGTACTTTGAAATGAAACCCTAGATATGGGACTTGGTAATGAGATGTTTGGACACATCGAAAGTCTTAAGATAAAGATCCTTAGCAATCACCAAAGGAGCAAGAGGAGATCCGGGACCCGTGAAAGGTGACCCCTCGGCTATAGGTAAACCCAACAAGCTAGAATAAGCCTCGAGTGTAGGAACTAACTGAAAATCCGGGAAAGTGAAGCAACGAAAAACCGGATCATAAAATTGCACCAGAGTGTGCACCAACTTCTCTTCCACATTAGTCCAGAGAATAGTTAGTAAACCACCGTATCGGAGACGAAACCCAGTCGGATTCTTAACCTTGAGTGCCAACTCCCTCAAGCTAACCAAATCGACTTCCTTGAACTTGTAAGATTTAGTCTTCTTCATACCTGTAATGTTTACAAAGTTTTTAACTTGTCTAGACCTTTCGATAAATGCATGAAAAAAGGTTTATGCATGCATGCATGTATGCATGATAGGGAAAACATGGTGGGTTACAGTTACGGAGCTGTGGGTGGACACGGCGTCCGGTGAAACTAAGGCTTTGATAGTAGTAACCACGGTTCTAATAAAGTTCCCAAACTGCAACCTCTCTTACGTATACCATGGTAGCACGAGTCGACACCCGTTCCATGATTATCCGTAAGAAGGTCTAGTTTGAGTGTAGTATCGCGTGACGACTAAAACTCGAGACAACGCTCGGCCTAGCCAACGCACTACGTCCTAGTAAAAGGCCAAAGATGGGTTTGGTAACTACGGTCCATAGCATCACCGGTTAATTGGAAGTAAAGTGCCTAAGCATGACAACACATGCCGACAATATCACCTCCAAAATGCCTCAGCTTTGTGAGATTGATCGCGTAACCCAATACACGAGGCGACCCCCGGATCGGATTGTCGATTATATCTCCACCTATTCCTAAGTTTACTCAGCCCGGGTATAGGACTTTTGATATTCTCACCCCACACGTTGCATGAAAATATTTACATATAGCGATAAAGTAAAGCGTAGAACATAAAGCATGAAAAACTAGGCGTAGCCCGCAAAATAGTCCCCAGTGAAGTCGTCATTTCTGTTATCGTGATTTTCGGGTGTCAAGTCATTAATTAGGCTTGAACCTTTCAATCATTGATATCTCTATTTTTTTTGGGGAAGGGAGAAATTGAGGAAAACCCTTAGAAATTCTGAGTTCGGGGGCAAATTTCGCTACGGGAAGGTGTTAGACACCCATAACGACTATAGTACTCTATAGGAGCCGTTTTTCTAGATTTACGTCTACGCTTTATTTTTAACGCTATTTATTGAAAAGAGATTGTTTTTAAGAATGGAGGGAGGAGTGTTTGGATTTTATTTTTATTGGACTTGGAGAGGTTTTGACCTCTTGCCTACATACCCTTTTAAGGGATCAAACTCCATGTAGTTCTCTCTCAAAAGATTTTTGTGGGTTTAGATTGATTTTAATTTTGGAAAATGGTTTTGAAGAAAAGAGAGAGAGGCCGTAATGGCTTGAGAAAGAAAAAAGGTGAGGTTGGTCCAATTATTAAAGAAAGTAGCCTAAGTATGAATTATTTTGTATTTGAATTTGATTAAAGAAAAAAAAGGGAAAAATACAATGGAGTTTTGGCTCCAAGGTTTATTGAAAAAAACGTTTTCAAGTGATGAGATGACTAATTTTGAAAAAATGGATTTTCTAAGTTTCGCGTTTCCTAAACATACATCTAACGGTAAATCATACAACATGTGTGCGTGTCGGTGCTTGTGTCGGTGTACATCATTATAGTGTCCATTGTCCTTTACATTGGCCCTAGTTTACATTCTATGGTCTTGCAAAAATTAAAAAGAGGGAAATAACCACCTAGAGATTAGAAAATGGAATACAACCTAACCTAAAGGATGGAGGTGAGGTGGAATGCTCAAAACGTACGAAATGAAATTAAATGATTAGTAGCAAGATAAAATGATAGTAAAAATGACAAACTAATTGACAAAAAGGAGTAATAGCAAGATGTAATGAAAAAAATGCACAAAATTAATCACAAAGTTTTAAGCAAGCACATGACCTATAATTCTCATCCAAAGCAATTTTCAAAAGGTTTCTTTTAAACACAAAAACATGATAATTATAAGGCATGCCCAAGCTTCTCCACTTTATTGTTAAATGAACAAAATCCACATTACTTGCAAAGCAAGGAACTAACAATTAAATTTGCAGAGGAAAACACAAGGAACTAGCAATTAATATGGCAAAATTGGAAGCTAACAATTAACATTGCAAAGTTGTACACTAAAAATTAAACTAACAAAATTAGGAGTTAACAATTAACATTGCAAGGTTGTAAACTAAGAACCAAACTAATAAACATGGGAAAACTAGCATGGAATCAGAAGTGAACATATCACAAAATCAAGTGCCAAGTATCAATATCTCATGACAAGAATTTATATCAAGAGTCATGCGAGAAACTTTACAAAAAAAATGCACAAAGTACACAAATTAGTAGAAAAATTAGCGTACATTTTTAATCCATTTTTAACATGTAAAAGTATCACAAAACAATCAAAAATGCATCAAGAAACACATGGCAATTTTTTTGGAATTTTTGCAAGAAAATTAAAGCGTTCAGGGGTTCAAATAACAAGAATGAAGGTGCGCATAGCAACAAAAATCATGAAAAAATGAAAGAAACCCAAAGCCCACGGTCATGGAGCCCAAACCCACGCCACTTGGTGGATCCGGATCTCCAGAATGCCTCAGAGGCATTGGATTGATCCGGATCCATCAAGACCTAGATCTAACGGTCCCAGATGCAGGGCGCTGGGTCGGGTCAGAACCCGCACGATCCACGCATCTATATAAAAGGATAATGAACCGGTTCGCTCATTTTTTTTCTTTCTTTCTCTTTCTTCTTTCCGTTCTCTCTTCGTTCTCTCTTCGTCTCCCATGAAAACCCTAACCCTAGTTCTTCCTAGGCTACCCAGAATTCATTCACACATGGCTTAATCGCTTCGTTTTGTTGTTCTAAGCATGAATCCACCACTAGAAGTCACATGCAACCGGTAAATCGATGTAGATCGTGAAATTTCTTCACGGTTTTCAAACTGATTTTTCTTCTGTGTTCTTGTTCAAATCTTTTTCTGAATGAGTTTTTTTGTGGATTCGTAGGTTTACAACGGTTAATTCTCGTTGTAAACCGTGGAATCTTTAAAGTTTTCAAAGGATTTTTAGGGTTTCATGATTTTGAACGAACTCTTTGAATCTTCTACGGATCTACATCGATTTCGGATTCGTGGATGTTCTTGAGCAAGGAAAAGGTAGGTTTACATGTTTACCTGTGTTTTAATCGGAGGTTCGAACTAGAATCTTCACAAACTTTGGATTTGGATTCTGTTTTGTTGATTCTTGGCTTGGATCCGGAAATAAACCGGTAATTTCACTTTCTTCTTCTTCGCCGGTTCAAATCCTTTGGATTTCTTTCCTTCTTCTTCTCAATTCTTCTTCTCCTGTGATCGCGTGAGTCCGCCACTTTCAGTGGTGGATTTGCGCTTGAATTGCAGGGGAAATGGTTCGGTGATGATGATTCTTTGATGAATCTCTGAGAACCGTGGTGAATTTCACTGCATTGGGCTTGAATTTGGTTCTGGAAAACTAGGGTTTGTTCTTCATGTTCTTGGAGTTTTCTGAGTCTGTTGTGAATTTGATCTAACTGAATGGAGAGAGAAAATTCTATGGTGTTTTTGATGTGGTATGCATTCTGTGGCTTTTTTCTGACTTGTACAGTAGGTGGCCTTTTATAGGCTGCCATGTGTGTCTTTGGACCAATAGAGATGCGCCATCTGGCCTGGACTAGCTTGCGTGGCACTTGGACTGAATTCTGACTTTTGGACCTTTCTGCAAAAAACAAAACTAAAGGACTGATCTGAAAATAAGAAAAAATAAGAAAAAGGAGTAAAACTGGACTAATCTGGACTAATCTGCAATTAAAAAGAGTTGGACTGACTTGCAATTAAAATATAAAATTTGGACTAACTTGCAAAATAATAAAAATAAATGGGTAAAAAAAGTAATTTTAGAAACAACGTAAAGTGAAACAATTTAAAAACGACCAAAATGGACTTTAAACGAACAAACTACCAAAATGAGGTATTTTAAAATACCTCTCTGTCAAAAAAATTTGATGTGAAAAGACCAAAATGCCCCTAAGGACTAAAACGACTCAGACTGACTCAGACGCAATGCTGAAACGATTTTTAGACAGAATTTGATTAATGATGTGTGCAGACAAATTGTAGGGACTAAAATGGGTTCCTATGCAGGAAATGACCAAAATACCCTTTTGTATGATTTTTATGCAAAAACTTGGAATAAAATGCAGGAAAACATGCAGTTGGTTTAGAAACTTTCAAATGACTTGTAATGCAAGAAAAACACTTGGGATGGCTTTATATGCAAGAGAATTAGAGACAAAAACAGTAAAATATGCGTTTGAAGCACAGTAGAAAATTGCGGAGTAAAACATAGTGAATTGGAAAAGGTATCAAAGATAGAAAAGAGTTTTGAAGGAGTATTTTTAGGTCCAAAATGAGGGTATGACAGACACACTCCCCAACTTTGTCTAATGTGACACAACAATTATTCACGTTCAACATTCATTTATATATGTAAATACATTCATTCATATGATTCTACGTTCAATCACAGCATTTATCTTCATAAGCAGAGTTAAATAAATCAATGAAACATTTTAGGAAGCTCAGATTAAAGTCCTAATGCACGAAGCAAAATTCAGAAAATGGTCGCACAGGACCCAGTTCGCTTGAGCGAAGCTCTGCTCGCTTGAGCGAACTCAATTGACAAAAGTACAGGTCTTGTACGCTTAGCGTTCGCTTGGCGTACGCTTAAGCGACCAAAAAGACGTAAGTCAGGATGCTGAATGCTTAGCGTTCGCTTGGCTCATGCTTGAGCGTACGGTCACAAATCAATTCTGGGCAGCTACTAAGGTCGCTCGCTTAAGCGACGGGCAGTTCGCTTAAGCGAAGCTTCATCTGGCAGTTCAAAAACTCACGAACTCTCAAACCCTATTTCATCCAAACCCAATTTTGATCCCTCAATCACCCAAAATGGATTACTACAATGTTTACAGGTTCTATATGCATCATAATGCTCAACACAACACAGAAAACATGAAATCAACAACATAATCATCAACATTTTGCAACTTTCATAATCTTTGCAACCCTAACTCAAGAACCACCATTTCAATTCAATTTTCAGAAATTAAACATATATTATTAGTTGAAGGTTAGCCTCACCCTTACCTGAATTAAGAAGAATCAAAAACTACAGCAAATTGGCTCTCCTCCCTTGTTCTTGGCTTCTCTCCACTTTCTCCCAAAAACTCTTCTTTTCTCTACTTTTCTTACTGATACGTGAAATGTTTTTCTACCTATCTTTTCCTATTCTCACCAAAACATAACCTCCACTTATTTTTCCTTAACTCCTACTAAAACCTATTAATTCTCATTAACCCCCAATATTTCAAATAAATATTAATTCTCACCTAATTCATTTAGATAATAAAAATAACCAAATAATAAAACAACAAAACATCAAATAATCACATAAATCATATAAAATACATAAAACATATTAAAAATCAACTAAAAATAATCAAATAAAAACTAGGGAGTTACACAAAACGTTAATTCACGAAAATCATGTTTTCTCACTAGTCAACTCGCTACGGCGAGTGATCTGCACACAAAGCGAGCAACAAAGCGCTACTCGCGAGGCGGGGAAGTTTACTCGCGAAGCGAGCGATGAAGCTCATCACTCGCGAGGCGAGGATCAGTACTCGCGAGGGCGAGTGATGAATTACAGCACGGGCAGAATGCAGTTTTTCTCAAAATCTCACCTAATCTCATGGTTCTAACCTTAAAACTTATTCCAATTATCATCCTATGGATTATCTAAGGTTTGTACACAGTTTTTACATCAATTCTACGGTTCTACATCATCTGGTCAACAATTTCTCTCATAACCCTAATTTTCCAAATCCTTAAAAACTAAACCTAATCATGTTAATTGCAATTATCAAAATCATAAGCTTAAAATTAATGAAAGTTAGTCCCACCCTTACCTTAGAATGATGAAATCGCAGCTCTCCTCTTGTTTTTCCTTTTCTCTGGTCTTCTCCCTTTTTCCAAAACTGTTTCACGGAAAAACTATTCTGACCTAATTTCTCTTATTTATCTCTCCTCATCTATCTTATCTTATTTACTCTTATTCCTCTAAACTCTCTAAATTCTCAAAACAGCCCCTCATCTCAATATTTATTTTATTTTCAAATCTTATTCTATTAAATAATAAACTAAGTCTCTAATAAATCCACAACACATCACGTAATTCTTCACATCACATAAACCATATAATTATATTCCAAACTCAACAAATAAATCAAATAATTAAATAGGGCGTTACAATTTGGTCCCTTAATTTAGCAGTTTTAGAAGGGGGAAAGAATCAGGCAAGGAATGCTCGCCTCATTTGATCCGATCAAGTGATGGAACCAATCTCTAAAGAATGGAACCAAGCGCTAGCTCTATCCCTTAAGGAAAAGGGAAAAAGGTGTGGCCTTACGACTTCTTGGTTCTCTTTTAGGGTTCCACTGAGTCTTAAGAAAGTTGAAATATGCAGGTTTGGATCCTCAGTGGGTGATCCAGAAAACTGGTTTCGCTAGACCAAGTTAAGTAGTGCAGGCTTGATTTCAAAGTTGTCATCCTCGACCGTTGGGTACACAATAATAGCATGTGGCTCATCTGTAGATGGTGTCGCATACTCTTTAAGAGTGCATTCAGCCATAGCGATATTATTTCGTGCTTCTCTTAGTCTTGTATGCAAATATCTTTCGATCTCGGGAATGTATTCACCATGATTTATGTTTCTTCGCATACAAGAATAAGAACCCAAGAAGTCAACGGTAACAACAGGAAGAAAGGAGAAGAAGAAAAGAGAGAAAAGGTAAAAAGAAAAATTAAAAAAAAAAAATTCAAATTAGTTAACTCTTCGGCAATGGCGCCAAAAACTTGATGAGTAAAACCGCAAGTGCACGGTTCTACCGAAGTAGTAAAAATAGAGTATCGTTCCAACATAGAGTTGTTTAATTTGATTAGTTTTAATTGATGATCAGAAAGAGATTTCAGTTGAAAAAGGTTTGATTTTTAACGGAAGAAAATAATAATAAAAAGCGCTTTGGGATTATTGGTCCATCTTAATGACAAGTCATTCACAAACAAACCCTAAACCGGTAATTTTATATTGGACCCACTTTCTAAAGACAAGTTTCTCTTAAGCGTATCAAAGCTTCTCTCGAAGTCATTGGGTGTGTTCCTCTACCAACCATTCTTATTCTCATGGTTGATTGCTATTAGAGTCCTTGAAGAACGAAACTTTATGTGTCTCAAGGTTTGCTAGACTATTCTCATGTTTCGCAATCCTTGTCTAATTTCACTTGTTCCAATATCAAATCTCCGCTTTCTCTTTATGAATTGATATTTATGATGATGAATTAACAAATACTAGCCCTCCGCGTTCGCTTTATGAGTTGGTATTTGTTAATTCATTTTAAAATGGTGAAATTAGATTAGAAAGTGGATTTATATAAAATTAGGGTTCAAGGCTTGGTTTGATTAGGATTATATGATTAAGACTTATCCAATATTCCCAAGACAAGAGGAGTCTACTCACTCATGTTCATCGTAGACATAGAAGAGAAGAAGAACATAAAATAACAAGAAAGTAAAAGAAAGAACTTTTATTGAGAAAGACAATTGTCACTATTGAATTCCAAGAACAAAAGATGAATTGTTGTGATAGCTAGCTACTCTATTTATAGTTTACAATGACTTAAGCCCTAAGGAAATACATCACGAGAATGTTCCATGATGACATGCTGTCATTACGTAATTTCTATGTATATTTTATCATTTTATGGAGTCACAAAGCAACTTAAGCAGCAAGAAACGCATGAAAAGCAAGAAAAAGCAAGAAAACTGAAGAATGGTGCAAGTCACAAAAACGTGTCACGCTTGCTAAAAAACGTGACACGTTTTCACAAGTCAGAGAGCATGTTTTGAGAAGAAAGAAGAACGTGTCACGTTGGCAAAAACGTGACACGTTTTGTGAAACCCTAATTTGGTTACTTGCTACTGAAGGAGAAAACGTGACACGTTTTACTTAAAACGTGACACGTTTTGGGCGAATTTCTGGGCCTATTTAAGCTGATGTCTTTTCCGAAAACAAGGGTTACGAATCTTGGAGAGCAAAGTGCGATTTGGACATCAAGGCGACTGCAAGGAGGACGATTTCTTCATCCTTTTACCAGTTACATGTATGTTTTAATGATTCAATTGATTATGCTATTTGTAAACATTGTTATGAGTAGCTAAATCTCTTAGAGATTGGATCCGAGATGATTCTGTGTAAACCCTAGTTGATCTTATGTTGCTGTGATGAAACTCTATTCCATATTAATGATTATTTAAGTCTTTATTCAATTCAATTGTTCTTAATGCTTTTTATATCCTGATCAAATATAAATATGTTTTCGTGAGAATGAATGACTACTGACCCTAGCTTTCAACTTAGACTTAATTGAATTGTTCTAATAAACATGGTTAGTCTAGGAATGGATAATCGTTTATTAGTGATATTAGGTTAACAATTATTGGACCACCTAAGGAATTAGGGGCTGTAGTTTAAGAAGAGGGTCCTACCTCAAGGGATTGATTAGGGCTATTTTGTTAACTATTGTGGGACTTAAGAACCATTAATAGGAATAGAGTACAGTAACCAATTAGGGGAAACATAGAGGATTCGACGATCCGATCTCATCTCTCTTCATATTTTCTAAACAAACTTTATCATTTTGTTATTTTTGTTATTAAAACAAACAAATCTACCGCCTAGTGGCAAAACTATAATAACCTTTAAACATCCTATTGCATAACGAAATTAACTTATTGCGATTAAAAACAATCCTCGTGGGATCGATATTTTTACTACTTCGATAGTATTTGGTGCACTTGCCAAACTTCTATCAAGTTTTTGGCGCCGTTGCCGGGGACTGTTGAATCATTTCAAATTGGTAATTTTGAAATTATTTAGGATTTCTGTCATTTATATTTTTGTATATATATATAAAAAAAAATATCATTGATGTTCTTCTTGTCTATTTCTTTGTGCTTTACTACTGAAAGGTTTCTCTGAGTTTGTAGCAATGTGGCATAGTCGATCAATGATTGACTCTGAAGAGATCAATATCCTTTGTTATGAAAAATTGATGATATCTTTACATATAAAGGATTTGGAAACAAGATTGAGTATGTGCTGCGAATTTTGTGGAGGTTATCATGGTGGTTTATTTTGTGAGGAGCAATACATAGTTAAAGAAAAAGAGCAGGAAGTGGTCAACATAGATTATCACTCTCAACTTCAAAATATTTTAGATGATTTCTTGATGTCAAATCAAGTTTCATTTGAGAAGTTTGATGTTCAGTGTGGTAATCTTGTTGAGAAAGCAGATGAGTGTGAAAAGAAATCGGTTGAGATTGAGATGAAGCGACGTGCCCTCTTGGTGCAAGCTGAACATTTGAAAAATAAAAGTAGCAACATAGAAGAAAAGCCACGGGTGAGGCGCGTCGATTTGTACCTTAAAATGGAGACTCAATCAATGGGAATGAAAGAAAACATTCATTTGCAAGAAAAGACTCATTCTTCTATATGGTGGGATGCCACAATTTCCAGAAGTCTATTGGTAGGAGCATGGGAACATCTACTTCTTTGTTACAAATTCATGGAATTCCTACCAAATAAGAGGAAGAAGAAGGATGATGTGTTCTTTATGACATATTTTCCACCCTAACAGTGGTTAAGGCGTCAAGCTTAATGACTTAAAAGAAAGCGCTTAATGGAAGACAACCCATCCCTTTTTTTTTATGTTTATTTAGTTTGCAGGTATTTTTATTTAGTGAAAAAAAAAACAAAAAAAAATGAGAAAGAAGAAAAAAAAAGTGAAAAGATGGACAAAAAAAAAACAGAGAAAAAAAAATCAGAGTCCACATCAGTTCTTATTTATTCAATAACTTGTCTTTGTCAGATGCCAGTCGTGTCAGTTTTGATTCACTTTTTCATTAACTTTAATTGTTTGCTTGTTTATTATTAATGAATTTTCTTGTTTCTTGACTTTTTCCAGTTTAGTAACAAATGCTTGTTCAAGTGGTATTCCAAAAGTTCATAAGGAGGAGTGACTTGTATTTCAAAGGCGGAGTGTACGGCATGTTTGATAGTTAGTCACAACTCCCAGAAATCTAACACTGTAAGGTTCATAGCCAAATTTTATTTTTCAATTTACTTATATAGAGTGTTCCATGCAACTACATTTCTAGAACTTGCATTGTTTCTTTATTGTTGATTGATCTTTGTCATATACACACTGAGGCAAAAGTGCTTGGTCCTGTGAGCCTTTGAAGCCTACCCTGATTTTATTTGAAATTATCCTTTTTGCAAGCCAAATTGAGCCGGTAGGTTTAGATACTTTTGTTCGGTGACAAACTCATTACAAGCCTAGAGACTTTTAGGATGTGCCCCAAAGTTTTATTTTTGAGTTATGCTCTGTAGAGTGTTACTAAACAATAAGTTTGGGGTTGCTATTGGAATTTGCAACCAACTAAGTTTGGGGTGGGGTACTAGAGAACAAAGAACATTATCATGAAAAATACACACAAAAATGGTGTATCAAAAAAAAAAAGAATGAAAATAATGAAAAAGGGACAAACAATGAAAAATCCGAGTAATTTTAAATTTGATTGTCCCAACAAGTTACAAATGTTCTCTAGTACCTTTACAAATTGTTTCAAGGGTGAATGAAGAGATTGAATCCATACTTTAATTTTTGTAGGAGTGCATAACTCAAATTTTGTGTAGCCTACTTATCCAATAATATCCCACCTTTGCCTAAGCCCCGTTATAACCCTTAAAGACCTCAACGTGTGTAATGATTTTGATTTTAATTGACGTGTAGAAACTTTTCAAGCGTATGGTAATATGTAGTCTTGCATGTTGATTGAGTGTGAACCCCTATCATATTGTTGCGTGGAGTTCTGAATTGGTGGTTGCGAACAAGTCAAACTAGCTCATTTTTAGCTAGTATGAAGATGAACTTTTGGGTACTATCGCTTGATCAGGTAATTGTTATTTTACTGTCGATTGTCAATTTTGCATGTAAATTCCTTGGGGACAAGGAATGGTTTAAGTTTGGGGTTGTGATGACATGCTGTCATTACGTAATTTCTATGTATATTTTATCATTTTATGGAGTCACAAAGCAACTTAAGCAGCAAGAAACGCATGAAAAGCAAGAAAAAGCAAGAAAACTGAAGAATGGTGCAAGTCACAAAAACGTGTCACGCTTGCTAAAAAACGTGACACGTTTTCACAAGTCAGAGAGCATGTTTTGAGAAGAAAGAAGAACGTGTCACGTTGGCAAAAACGTGACACGTTTTGTGAAACCCTAATTTGGTTACTTGCTACTGAAGGAGAAAACGTGACACGTTTTACTTAAAACGTGACACGTTTTGGGCGAATTTCTGGGCCTATTTAAGCTGAAGTCTTTTCCGAAAACAAGGGTTACGAATCTTGGAGAGCAAAGTGCGATTTGGACATCAAGGCGACTGCAAGGAGGACGATTTCTTCATCCTTTTACCAGTTACATGTATGTTTTAATGATTCAATTGATTATGCTATTTGTAAACATTGTTATGAGTAGCTAAATCTCTTAGAGATTGGATCCGAGATGATTCTGTGTAAACCCTAGTTGATCTTATGTTGCTGTGATGAAACTCTATTCCATATTAATGATTATTTAAGTCTTTATTCAATTCAATTGTTCTTAATGCTTTTTATATCCTGATCAAATATAAATATGTTTTCGTGAGAATGAATGACTACTGACCCTAGCTTTCAACTTAGACTTAATTGAATTGTTCTAATAAACATGGTTAGTCTAGGAATGGATAATCGTTTATTAGTGATATTAGGTTAACGTGTTTAAACCTTCAAGAATTATTGGACCACCTAAGGAATTAGAGGCTGTAGTTTAAGAAGAGGGTCCTACCTCAAGGGATTGATTAGGGCTATTTTGTTAACTATCGTGGGACTTAAGAACCATTAATAGGAATAGAGTACAGTAACCAATTAGGGGAAACATAGAGGATTCGACGATCCGATCTCATCTCTCTTCATATTTTCTAAACAAACTTTATCATTTTGTTATTTTTGTTATTAAAACAAACAAATCTACCGCCTAGTGGCAAAACTATAATAACCTTTAAACATCCTATTGCATAACGAAATTAACTTATTGCGATTAAAAACAATCCTCGTGGGATCGATATTTTTACTACTTCGATAGTATTTGGTGCACTTGCCAAACTTCTATCATTCCACAAGAAACCATAGGCTTTTAGGTCAGAAATAAACTAATAGGTAGCTTGTCCGTGAAGTAAAAAGCAACAAAAGGCATCCTGGTAGTTGGCACGGCCGTGTGGCTGGTAGAACGGGCCATGCCAAGCTTCTGACTTGGGGGACATCATATTTTCGTACTGAATCTTCGTATTTTCAGCCTGAATCAGCTCCAAATCCCTTTCTTTTGCTCCAAGACTCAATCTTTAGAATATTTGTTCCTGAAAATAAATAACTTGCAATTGAAGTAAAATACTTCTAAAAAGGAAATAATATTAAATAAAACGAAATCAAATATAAATAAAACATACTCAAATATTATATTAAAAACACTAGTTATTGACTCATCAACTGCTTTCCAGGTTCTGCTTTCAATTGACTTAAGAAAAACACTCATACATGATTTCCAATAGTCATAGTTTGACCCATCCAATAGAGGTGGTCTGTTCATAAATCCTCCTTCCTTGTCCATCAGGCTAGAAATAAATTTCCCTAGAGCTCACCCTAAAACAAGCGGGGTGCCTGCTCTGATGCCAATTGAACTTCTAGCGCACTTGTTTTAATATGTTATTTAAGATGTTTCAACATTTATAATGTTCCGTTTATTGTTCCAACATCATATAGTAAGCATAAATTAAAAAAGCCAGAAAATAAATGACAAGAAGGTAAAAAGGTACAGTGAGTTTGTTGACCCAGTTCGGTGACAAACACACCTACTATGGGGCTACCAAGCCAGGAAGGAAATCCACTAGTTTAGTCCTTATTCAAAAGCTCTCAGCAAACTCCTCATTTACACTTTATGATCTAGGACCTACCCGTCTAGACTTCAACCTAGGAACTCCTAGATCTGAGATCTCATCTCACTATCCTACGGTCAGCCACAACCCATGTGACCTATCAGAACAAAAACAATCAATTGGTGAAGTTACCTTCAAACACAAACAACTACGACCTTGCTTACAAGCTTTGGTGTAGCACAATGAGTTTACAACTCAACACACAGTCCTTAGCAAGTATCAAAACGATACAAGAAAGGCTCACAATCAAAATAGAACTAAACTTGCATCAAACGATACAAGAGTAGAACACACAGACTTAGAACCCTAAAAGCTAAACTTTTTAGTATGACGGCTTGAATACCTAATTAGGTCTTGAAGTCTTCCTTTTATACTAAAGCAATATGGGCTAACAAACCTTGTTGGGCTTCAGTAACAAATTGCAGATCGATCTGATCTACAAAACAGAATCAAAGACACTTATGGAAAGTCCTAATATGTAGGAACATTTTTAGGAACATCCAAAACATCTTCAAATATTCCCTTAAATATTCTTGCTCTTTTGGGAATAAAACTGAACTGATTCTGTACAGATATGTACGTTGCTTCGTCATCAAGTTAAAGAAAAATTGTTTCCTTTTAATGATAAGGCGCGCGTGCAAATAAGCATGAACTCAGGCACACTAAACCGTTCCAGGATGTTGGAACATTCTGTCCAACATCTCACACTAAATGGATATTTGTTTTAGCAACAATATAGCCAACTACAAATACCCAACAAAAATATATATATTTCTAGAAATTAATTTTCGTAAATTAAAAAATCAAAAAGTTAGATAACATTTTTCAAAAAATGATAGAAAATTTCTTCAGATTTTTTTCAAAATTAAAAAGAATTTATTTATTTTTTAAAAAAAAAACTAAAAATACATTTTAAAAACAATTAAACATGTTTTCAGAATTAAAAAAATCGAAAAATTAAACATGTTTTCCGAAAATTAGAAAAGAAAAAAAAAACAATTTTTTTCTTAAAAAATATGGAAATTAATTTTCAAAAATTACAAAAAATAAATTAAAAATTATATTTTCAAAAATTTAAATCTAAATTTTGGAAAAAAATTAATTTAAAAAAGTATATTTTTTATTTTTAAAAATTATGGAAAATTAATTTCCATATTTTTTCAAATTGATTTTTTATTTTTTAATAATAGAAGTGCCACATCAGATGTCATGTGGCCATTTATGTATATTCAGCACATGCCATGTCAGCATCAGAGTGCCACCTTGCAACTTCAATGGGCCCAGGGACTTTTTTAAAAAACAAAATAATTTGCAATGATGAAAAACTGAATTTTTATTTACAAGGACCAAAACTCAAACGAGTCATATTTGTAGGAACGAATAACATATTTTAGTCTTACTTTAATATACTCCCTCCGTCCCAAAATATAAGCAAAAATTGGTCAACAAAAGTTAATGTATTTGGTTAAAAATTTGTACCAAATACATTAACTTTCGTTGACCAATTTTTGCTTATATTTTGGGACGGAGGGAGTATATTTTTTGCCATTAAAAAAATAAATAATTTTTTTGACACATTAGGGCTATTAGTATTTTAATATATAACAAGTATTAGTTCCCTTATAGGGTTGGATCAGTGGTTGGCTTGGGATCTTGGAGTACGCTCCTTTCAAGGTCTCAGGTCTGATTTCCTCTCGTGTCTATATAGATGGACAAGTCTATACAAAGCTTTTGTTTTGGCTTAGAAGGGGACCCCGCAAGTGGGTTGTGGGATTGATCCCCTCAGATTAATCAGTCCTTGGATTGATGGAAAGTGTTGTAATGAAATGGTATTGAGTAAGATTATGTTGTCTGGATTTATAAAAATTGAATGGAGTGGGATGGAACATGATGGAATCCATTCCATTCCAACATCTCTTCAGTTTTTTCATTCCTCCCAAATTGGAAGGTAAACAATGGAATAAGACCTTTTAATTAGATAATTACTCATTTATCCATTGTTTACTTCGTCAATTTGAACTCTACTCCATTTCTTCACATGTGTGCATTTTCTTTTCTTCGCGGGTAGTTTTGATAGATGATCCACGTTGATTTATTTTGCTATTTGTTCTTCGTGCGCAAATGTGTGGTTTTTAGTTCTTTTTCGTGTATGTCGTTCATGCTTGATCTAAGTGGCGGAGCCAGAAAGTTTGAGCAGTGGGGGCAATATTTACATATAAATTTATATATTTATAATGTAATATGTAAATGTTATAATTATTTTTGGGTGTTTTTTTAATAGATGCCCCAAAATTAAGAAAATATAGTTCGTGCTTCAAAAAATACATTACCTGGAATTTCTTTTTGAAAGAACATTACCTAGAATTTTTATTAACTAGGAAAACGTATATTTTTTTAGGGGAAGAAAACATATATATTATTTATGGTCTTGCTAAAAAAAATATTATTTCTGACATGTTTTCACTAAAAGTAAAATAAAACAAAAACAAAGGGAAGAAATCAATGGATGTTTTTTCAGGGAATGAAACTAATGGGTAATATACGCTGTTATATTGTCTTATACTATGAAGTAATAAATATTATAGATATGTGTATATTAGCATGTCATGCATATATGTATACATATATAGATTTTTTTTTTCCGACCCAAAAAAAAAATGAAAAATTTGACCCTCTTTGAAAAAAATTTACCCAAATGACCCACTTTCAATTTTTTTTTTTTTGTCTTTTTCCCCATTACCGCCGTTTGGATTGGCGGTAATGGGCTGCTTTTCTGCACCCCCGCCTGCCATTTCTGCACCCGTCAGATCATGAAATTTTTTTTAATTTTTTTTAATTCATTACCGCCATTCCAATTGGCCGTAATGAATTTTTAATTTTTTTTTTCGTTTTTTATTTTTTTGGCAATATATAAGGAATTTGAAATAATTAAAAAAAAGTTAATGAAAATTGTTAATAAATATTGATTTAAAATTTTAAAAATGCTAATTACATCATCGAAAATAAAAACTACTTTCTTCGTGGTAACCATTTACGCCAACCTAAATTTAAATTGTGACTTCCCGTAGCACATAATTTATCTTTTTTTGTTCGTACCGGTCGTTGATCTTGCTCTTCCTCTTCCTCTTCCTCTTGTTGTTCCTCTTCCACTGCCACATTTTGAATTTCACCATCATTAGTTTCCATAGTGACCTCATTTTGCACTTGGGGAACAGAGTGTGTCCACATTTCATTAACGAAATCATCTTCGTTAAATCTTGCAGCCAGATTTTCTATTGTACTGATATGTGGTTCTGGCCATTGGGGTGCGTAGTTTGTTTGGGGGTAGTGTACATTGTTTGGAGGGGTTGGTAGGTTGAAAGGGGAGTATTGTGATTGGTGTGGGAAACTAGTTTGTGGGGTGTTTTGAGTTGGATTAAAGTCATCAAATGAATAATTTGATATTTGGGAGCTTTCTCCATGATGACTATGTTGCGAGTAGGTTGGATATGGAATTGGAGAGTGTTGTAAGAATTCGTTTGTGGGTTGTGGTGGTGATTGGTAAGTTTGGCTGAAGTTGTAGTTGGTGGATGAGTTAAAGCTTTGGTCAAAGTAAGGGAGTGAAGGTGTAATGAACTGGCTGTTAGGGGGATGTGTATCTGACCACATATCTTCATCTGGCATCATATTGGGTTCTGGTGCTGCAGGATAGTTTGCTGGCAAGCCTTCTAAAGTTATTCCACTGCGTGCCATTGGGTTTGCCAATAGTGCTTCTCTAGAAAGATACAGACGTTCCCCAAAAAAGTTCCAATACCATTGAAAGTATATACGATTCGGATAAACCACATAGGTATATCGGACTCCGTGTAGTGCAAACTGATGGCGTTGGTTCCACTTAAGGATATAATATTGATGGTGATCTCCCCATGAGCCTTTTATTTTGTTCTTATGGCAACAAATGTCATGGAGATTTCTCAAATCATCTGGCATGGCAGGTGGAAATTGAGGTAAGCCAAATTGAAGCATTACTCTATCTGTTTGATGTCTTTCGACGACCTCGAAACGGATGAGATATGTGTTTGCAGACCAAATCTGGCTTTCTTCTTCGTTGGAGTAGTGGAAGTCAAGGTAAGGCCTCCAGCAAAACTGTTTATAATGAGAAATGTTAGTCAATGAATGTTGAATGAAAATCATTAATGAAAGTAAAAATAGTAATACCTGATCATATGTCATGTTGTCTATTTTCAAACGTGCTGAAATGAGATTATGCCGAGGATTTTCGATATAGCGACTCCCACGTTCTAGCCATCTAAGTATTTTTAAAATGTTATAATTAATATATATGATAATTGTATTTAAAAATTAATATAAAACTACATATTTATTTAACTTACATATTTGCCAACGGAGGAAGTGTTTGTGCTGGTGGTGGATTCCTGGGCACAGGAGCTATGCATATCATTCTTGAATATGCCCATGCCTGTAAAAGTATTGTGCACCCCTCGAATTTATTAACACCAAATTTTGCGGCTTCACACAAAGATCTATAAACCACCGCCAAACAAGCTGAACCCCAACTATATTGTCCAACCTCTTGAGGTGATTTATTCAACAATGGCAACCATTTCAAATGTACAAGGTTGCCAATATAATTAGGCATTAAACGAGTGCCTATCAAATAAAATACGTAGGTTCTAAACAAATGTAGATCTGAGGGGGGGCCTGGCATACCATTACCTGTGATATATTTTTGGAGCCAAGATAATTTTATACTCAGGCCGTCCCGCCCCCGTTTCGTTAGGGCACTACCTAAAACAGATTCAATAGTATCCCATGGTATTTATGTTCTACCGGTAACTGGTTCTCCGTTAATTTTTAACCCAAGTAGCATATGAACGTCTTCCAACGTTATCATACACTCCCTGATGGAAAAAGAAATGTGTGTGTCTCTAGTCTCCATCTTTCACATAATGCGGTTATTAAACGATTATCTATGTTGTGTCTATTTAATCTAGTAAAAACAAGTCAAAAAGGGGGGAATCTGCACTGTTCAAGCGTAGAGCACGCGCCAGAAGCGCAGCGCTGACACGTGCAGACGCGCAGGCCATTACCGCCAATCCGTTTGGCCGTAACGCCTCAGCCAGTCAGCGTGCGACGCGTGGCCTGGAGCGCAGGCCATTACCGCCATTTGAAATGGCCGTAATGCCTCAGCCAATCACAACGTGACACGTGGCATTTCGCATGCAAACCTTGTAAATTTTTTTTTACTATAAAACGGTACTCTTAACATTTCATTACACACACTTTCAACACACATAAACCAGTAAGAACAAAAATGGCACCAACACCAGAGAATGTATTTTTGATTGTTCATTACAATGGAATTGTTTCAAGAAATCAGTTTGGTTCATTTTTTGAAAGTGAAGAAAGAAAGTGTTTTAACTGTAGTGTTAAAAGCACCTTTGCTCACTTGAAAAAAAAAATTGCAGAGAAGCTTTATTTAAGTGACTCTCAAGTGATAACTAAAATTGTTTATCAAGCACCACAAAGTTATGCTGCAAATCACATTCAGTACAATGATGTACAAATATGCGATAACAATGAGGTTGCTGATATGGTCGCCAATCATAAATATTATGAAATGATAGGTTCGATTGAGTTAATGGTTACGGTTGAAAACAGAGAGGTTCCACAACCTTGTCAAATACCACAAAATGTACTGTACACCCAACCTTTTTCACAACCACAGTATGAATATGAACCATCTTCATCACAACAATTGTCATACAACCTACCGTTCACGCAAACACAAAATGAATACGAACCATCTTCATCACAGCCCTTACCATACACACAACCATACTCACAGACACACCGTGAAAATGAACCATCGTCTTCACAAGCACCGCCACAAACGCATCCACAAACACAAACTCAGCTGACAGATCTATTTGTTCATCAATTTCAAGACTTTCCAGAAAACGAACACCACAACAGAAACAAAGACGAAGAAGAAGAAGATAGTAGTGAAAGTGACGAAGACGATTCACTTCAACCCGATGCTGATGAAGAAGACGAACACCACAACAGAAACGAAGACGAAGACATTTGGGGAAACATTCTGTTTGGTACACAACCACAACAAACACAAGAGGCAGTACCGTTTAAAGCAGCTTATTGTCCCCCACTCTCTACCCACAGACGATCACTAGAATACGACTGTTCCGCTCAATGGAGCTATTGCAGAAGGGATGACTTTTCATAGCAAAGAAGATTGTTTGCACGCCATCAAGTCTTTCCACATCCGAAAATCGATTGATTACGATGTTATACACTCGGATCCAAAAAGATATGTAATTCAATGTACACACGAGACATGTGGATTCAAGTTGAGAGCGTCATACAGAAAAAGGAGTGGCAAATGGATGATTGGGACATTGGTCGGTCCACACAGCTGCACATCGACTTTATTTTCACAAGATCATCGCAAGCTTAACTACAAACTTATAAGGGATAGCATCAAAACCCTTGTGCATGCAGAGGCCTCGGTTAAGCCAAAGTTAATCATTGCTCATATACGGGAAAAGTTTAACTACACAACCACTTATAGAAAGGCGTGGATGGCAAAGAATGCGGCAATTGAATCTATTTACGGGAATTGGGAGGAATCTTATAATGTCCTTCCGCAATGGTTGAATGTGATGAAGGAGGCAATGCCAGGAACCGTATTCGATTTGAAGACTCGAATTGGCGAGAAGGGAGAGACACAATTTCATCGTCTCTTTTGGGCCTTTTATCCATGCATCCATGGGTTCAAGTACTGTAAACCAGTTGTCCATGTTGATGGGACTTGGTTGTATGGCAAGTACAAAGGGACCTTATTGCTTGCGGTAGCACAAGATGGGAACAACAAAACAATTCCAGTTGCCTTTGCGCTAGTCGAAGGTGAGACCAAGGAAGGATGGAGTTTTTTTCTGAAAAATCTTAGGAAGCATGTCACACAACGAATTCCCGTTTGCATGGTCTCCGACAGACATGAATCAATTAAAAGTGCATTCAATGACCCACGGAATGGTTGGCAACAAACTGGTTCAACTCATGTGTACTGCATCCGACACATTAAGCAAAATTTCATGAGGGCAATCAAGGATGGAAATCTCAAGGACATCGTCACTAATATGGGTAAAAATACTATCTTATAACTGTTTTTATTCGAGTAATTATTAACTATAATATTTAACAATTTTTTGTTGGAATACAGGATATGATATAAACATACCCTTGTTCGACTACTACCGTGGTATAATTCAGGAAGCAAATCAGCGTGCATTAGATTGGGTCGACAATATACCAAAGGAAAAATGGACTCAAGCATATGACGAGGGTCGTCGATGGGGCCAAATGACAAGCAACATCGTTGAGTCGTGGAACTCTGTGTTTAAGGGAACACGCAACCTACCTATTACAGCTATAGTCCAATCAACCTACTATAGGTTGGCGTGTCTTTTTGCCGAAAGGGCTCAAGGTGCGTTTGCAAGGGTAGGTTCTGGAGACGTGTTCAGTGTATATTGCCAGAACATGCTTAAGGATGACATTTTAAAGTCCAACACCCATTATGTCGAACATTTTGACCGACAGATGTATACCTTCTCTGTTCGTGAGACCGTCAACTACAGGGAGGGAAGGCCAATGGGAACTTTCAAGGTTGATCTGCAAGCGAGATGGTGTGACTGTGGGAAATATCAAGCCCTACATTTGCCTTGTTCCCATGTCATAGCCGCATGTTCTTCTTTTCACTATGACTACACAACCCTTATTCCAGACGTGTTCAAAAACGAGAATGTTTACGCGATCTACAACGAAGCATTCAAAGTAGTCCATGACAAGAGTTATTGGCCCCCATACGAAGGTCCTCAGCTTTTCCATAATCCAAATATGCAAAGACTAAAGAAAGGTCGACCCAATAGTACTCGCATACGGACTGAAATGGACGAGGAGGTGGAAGAAAGGATACCGACACCGAGACTGTGTGGGTTGTGTCAGCATCCAGGTCATATTAGGAGAAATTGTCCGACCAATCCAAAACGCTAGTTAATACCGTTATGTATTATGTGTTTTTATCTTTATTTCTAACACTATGAATAATATTTTTATTTATTAACAATTTTCATTAATATATATTTATTAACTTTTTTTAATTAATTTAAATTCCTTATATATTGCCAAAAAAATAAAAAACGAAAAAAATAAAAAAAAATTCATTACGGCCAATTGAAATGGCGGTAATGAATTAAAAATAATTAAAAAAAAAAGTCTGATGCGACGGGTCTGCATAGCAGACTGGGGGTGCAGAAAAGCAGCCCATTACCGCCAATCCAAACGGCGGTAATGGGGAAAAAGACAAAAAAAAAAAAAAAATTGAAAGTGGGTCATTTGGGTAAATTTTTTTCAAAGAGGGTCAAATTTTTCATTTTTTTTTATTGGGTCGGAAAAAAAAATTCACATATATATATGGCACAGAGAAAATAGTGGGGGCACGTGCCTACAGAGGTGGCAACATAGCTCCGCCACTCTACTATGTTTTTTTTTTTGAAAGGGTGCTTGATCTACTATGTTGTTCACTAAAAATTTACATTAATAGAGATACTTTGATTTCTCCAATGCTTTATATTGGAATTCTTATATGTCATTGTATATGCCAGTTAAAATCATATTGGGGGAGAGGGGCCTGGACCTCTCAAAAATGATGTTATACTATAAGACATTTTTTATTTCAAGTTAAATCCGTGTATGTTTTATTTTAAAATTTTAAAAAATATATTTACGTTTATAGTTCAACATGAAGGATCAAACTAGAAATTCATGAAAAAACTATGACCAAAAATTCAACCTCATTCTATTAAAAAATAAAAGTATTCTTGAATTAAGAACTAAGGGTATAAATGGAATAAAAAAATATAAATCATTCCGTTCACTTCCTATACAATGGAATAAAAGTTTCAATTCATTCCATCACAAATATCCAAACAATCTCTATTTCATTCTGCTTCTTTCCACTCCATTTCATTCTACTCCGCTCCGTTACATTCCATCAATCCAAACAGAGTCATTCTATAAAATTTAAGGTGAAGTTAGACTTGGAATATGCAATATAATCTTCCTTAAATGATACATGTCTTCAAATCACCATGTAACTTAGCTTGACATGTCAACAAACAAGCAATAACTCAAACTATTTTGAAATTCCAAGGCATCGATTTCTTCAAAATAAGTCTTTCAGCCTCAAATCCTTATTTATTAATGGCTTTAATATGTTATTCCTCCTTGCAATTAGGGGTCGTTTAAAAATTGGTCCCTGTATTCGTTAATCCTTGCTTTTTAGCCTTGCAATGTTTAATCAGTTAAAATTTCGTCCCTTGACCCAGTTAATGACTGCCACGTCACTAATTTGATGACGTGGCAATCACTGCCACACATGAAATTCCAATTTTGCCCTTAAGAAGGGGAAAGAAGATGGAAGAAAGAATTGGAAACCCAGGGGTAAAATTGGAATTTCATGTGTGGCAGTGATTGCCACATCATCAAATTAGTGACATGGCAGTGATTAAGTAGGTCAAGGGACGAAATTTTAACTGATTAAACATTGCAAGGCTAAATTGCCAGGATTAGCGATTACAGGGACCAATTTTTAAACAACCCCTAATTGCAAGGACGAATAACATATTAAACCCTTTATTAATTTGTTAAATCTTAACCTAATTTTTTTTCTCCACTAATCCCTTATTAGGTTTGCAACAACTTTATCTTGAAATTTTGGCTCTAAATTTGCATCATATATGTTTTTCATTTCTCTCTAATAACCATGAATATTTTTCGAGCCAAAAATTTAATAAGTATCTTAATCCTTATCTTTATTATTAATTAATTTTATTAGGTCTGCAGCAACTTAACCTATTGTTTCTGTAGATTTTTTTTTTACAAGTTGTTGTACACTTATTTAATACGTTTACAAACAGAATACCCTAATTTCCATGCAAACTCGGCTACCCTAAATAATTTGTTAGGAACCATGAAATGCATTAATTTTTGATGTTTAACTATAAAAGTAATAAATAAAATTGACCCGTGCAACAATATAATTTTGTATTCTTTTTATCTTTTTTCTTTATAATTTTTTTTATTATCATATTATTGTAATATTTGTATCTCCAATAATCTAATTTGTGTTTATTGATCGACCCACAATCTTACGGGTTAAATATTATTTATTGGTCTCTATTATAGTCGAGAATACTCGTGCGTCGCACGGGTCAAAAGTCTAGTTACAAAAAAAATTGGAATTTTAAAGGTGTGGCTTCCTCAAATTTAGTAACTTATACACATAGTTTTAAAACTCGGACCGGTGATCGACTCGATAAGGGTATTGGGTCACGGAGTCATTGGTCGAACTATTGAGTCATTTGTCGAACCGCATGACTGAACCAGATTGAATCGAATGACTTGGTTATACGACTCGGTCTTTATAACACATATTCTTTGTGTTGAATTAGACTAAACTGAGTGGTTTTGATATAATATTTTCCCCTTGACCTCAGCTGCATATATTTTTTTGAGATATAATACTTATTCAAATAAATAGTTGCAATCAAGTTAAATATTTATGATTTTTTTTTTTGACAAGTAAAATGTTTATGAAAATATTTCATATTGTATGATTATTTTTTGATACAAGTATAGTTCTTTTTAATGACAAATTCACTACTACAAAATACCCCCTTTAATAGCACTCATTTTGGCTCTTAATAGCGCTAAGAAAGCCCCCGCTATAATAGGCCAGGAGCCTCTAATAGCGCTTTTAAAACGCTATTAAATAGCAATACGTCAATAGCGCTTTCAGATAAGCGCTAATATAGCCTTAGCTTTTCTAACAGCTTTTCTTAGCACTTTCTGAGAAGCGCTATTGTAGCCTTTCTACTCAAACAGGGGTATCTTAGCGTTTCATTGAAAGCGCTAATAAACGTTGCGTTTATTTTTTTAAATCTGTAACCAAAAATGCTATAATTAAACGCTATAAAATATAGCAAATTACATATTCATGATAATCTCATTACAAATTGATCATGGACTTAATTATGAATGTCATAATACTAGTCAATCCACAATTGCCAATAAAAAAAAAAAACTCCTAAAAGCAGCCACATTTACCAACAAAAAAAACACCTAAATTTAAGAGGACTCGTGACAAGCTATATAATCGAGCACAACCAATTACGGTTTAAGTCTATCAGCAATATAGTCTCCTGTGTCATATAATATGAAACGAAAAATTAATTAACATAGAATTTCCAGCACAACCAATTACGATTTAAAATAACTCAATTAAAAAACGCAAATGAAAATTGTTGAAAAAGAAAATGAAACTCACTAAGATACTCGACCATAAAGGTTGCCCAATCCTCCTCGACCTCAACTAGCTTATCTTTAGAATAGGTTTTACATTTGTAATCTCCAAAGTACTTCAAATATAAAAGTAGCAAAAAATTGAGTTAGAAAAAGAATGACTAGCTATATATATATATATATATATATATATATATATATATATATATATATATATATGATTACAAATTAACAGTATATTAAAAATCACATACATACATTTTCGGGGATCATGTCTTGATTTGCCAAAATTATCTCTTTCATAAATCGCATGACAAAATAGCCACAGTCAATACCATTAGTTTGCATAGGACACTGGAAAAATTTAAATAATTAAAATTTAATCCACATGATGAATTAAAAATACCATTGATTACGTTGTCAAAAAAAATACCATTGATTAGAAAATACCTTTATTTCTATCCATGGGATTATACTTGACTTTGATTTTGACTTGGGATGAAGGGCACGATTGATACACATGGCACTATCAAAATTAAATCAACTTCAAATGAGTAATAGCAGTCAATAATCATACTTTTGTAAATTATAACTCAAAAGAATCAATACTCACTTCATGAACTTTCTTCTTACATCGCCAATGTCTGGATGTCCCCCCGGCAATGAATCCATATAATATATCATCTCAGCTCCAGGATTGATGACAAGCAACACCCAATGATTTAGCCTGCATCCATCATAATTTACATATATTTCAATTATAATTAAAAAAGGCGTTTGAAAATTTAGTCATCTTGAATAATGTTTTGTAAAGAAAACTCACCCTAAATTGACCGGTGCAAAAATCAGCTTATTCTTAAACTTTTGTGTCAATAGGACATCTGCTATTTGTTGCCCTTGTCTATCCTCGTGAGATATATGTGGGGATAAAAATGAGAACTTATTTACCAACCCACGAGGCTTGATCAAATTTTCAAACAAGAACCTTGAAATAGAACAAACAGCACAAAAAAGAAACATAAAAAATTAAACAACACACTCCCAAAAATAGGAATAACAGAACAACAGAGTTTGCGACAGGAAACCAATATAATAAACCCCTGTAACAGTCCTACATAACAACTATTAAACAAAGGTACCTGGCATATACAGCTACAACAGTGGCACTTAACCAATTATGTTGCACAAGCTCTTCTATATTCTCTATTACTACTTCGTCTGTATAGGCTTTGCCAAATATGACATTGTCCATATAAATTGGGACTGATTGTCCTTTGATCATTATTGCCTTCACATAAGTATCAAGGAATGGTACCATAGCAGGCTTCACAGTTTTCATCTTTTTGTTTGGTGAAGCAACTGATTCAGCACTACGTTGGGGTCTCTTGTCAATTTTTTTAGATTTAGCTGGAATCTAATTAGTTACAATACTTTAGGTTAGTGACCAAATAATAAAACAAGTATATATCACTTATCAATCATAAAGGTTAATAATAGGTAATTAATTTACCTTTTGATGTTCATCGACCAATTTAACAAGATTCAATTGCCATGCCACAAATGTCCCTATTGCTTCACCAACAGTCAAGACATCGCCTTCTTCAACAGGTATAGGCAACAAAGCTTTCCTCTCAACAGCAACATCAATCCTAACCTTGACATATCCGGGTGGTAATTTCTTGTTGTGTAAAACATCACTACCCGTGTTATATAATTTGCCGTGAGCAACCAAATGTGGGCATGGGGATGATAAGTAAATTTCAATAGACGAAACACCCTAAACCAATATTGAATGAACATATACGTTATTAGGATTATGAAGCAAAATAAATAAATTAAAATTTTACATTTTATAAAGCAAACATTTACCTTCGGAATGGCGTCAAGTGCAAGAGGGCTGCAAGAATCTTTGGCACTAGTTTCTATCATTTGACCCAAATCTTGTGGTTGTCGCCTCTCTCCACCATCTTTCTGTTTTTGTCTTTGTCCAACATCTCTTTTTTGTTGTCTTTCTTCAGCATCTTTTTCATGTTGACTTTCTCCGACATATTTTGGTTGTTGCCTCTCTCTCTCTCTTTCTACATCTTTCTCAATATTTCCATTCTCTCTAGTATCTCCATCATGTGTCTGCCTTTCTAACACCAATCTCTCTAGTAACTCCATTCTCTTACTCATTTTGCCAAACATTGCATTCACTTCATCGACGGGGATATATTGTCGTGGAAAAATGTCTTTGGGACATACCCCAAAACCATAACCCCTAACACGGCCAGAGTATTTTGGAAGATGATCTAAGGCCAATTGTAGAACATCATTACGACCAAGGTCTTGTCCTCTCTCATCTTGAGGTAAAGATTGTGTTAACTCCTTCTGTGACATTGACAAGCAAAAATAATTTTGCATCAAAATTTCCTCTCTCATGTTTCTGAACTTTCATCACAATTAACAAAATATTTAGATATGAATCCAGTAAAAAAAGAAGCTATATTTGACTTACACATTTATCCGCAACTTTCTGAACTTACTCTTTATCAATCACTCCATCCTTACCAACATGAGCAGCAATCCACACAGATGCACGTGGTATAATTTCCTCTCCGGTCTCTTTTTTCTTTTTTTGGAGAATAGGCAAAATAGAACAGAGAAGTCAAAGCAAAGATGGCAGCATAGAGAAGTCGGTATATAGACAAAATATAATAGTCATAATTGGATCCCTACAACTTTACATATACTTACCATATTTTCTTCGAGACGACCTAATCCCATACGTGATTTTCTATATGGATGTCTAGGATTTAAAGCTCTTTCTCGATTTTCTTTGCTTTTTTTCTGCGTGAATTGCAATTTTATTAGGTTGTAAAAGAAATATGATGATAAAAAAGAATACATAAAATAAATGTCATGAACTCAAACACTGAGTTACAAAGACATTACCTGAAATTCAGGAGTGAGACGTTGAGCTACAAAGGCATCCCAATGCTCCGGTTCTATATGAGGATACATATCATTCGGAGGTTTTACAATGTCATCAGGATTTTTATCTTTCACATACAGTCTTGTCAATGTGGTTTTGTGTGCTCTAAACAACTTTCCAGCTTCCATTTTTACACGATCATCGTGCTCATTTCCAAATATGAAAACTTTCTGCAAGATGACAGAGATCATTAATTAAGAAATATAAATAGATAAACATAATGAAATGTTTTCAACTAGCTTGAGTTTGTGTTTTACCCGAATTTCATCCAAAACTTTTTCTTTGTAAGGTGCCATTTCACGAGCTCTCCAATTTGACATACTAATTGGAACCATTCGACGAACGATGCATCCAATGTAACTGACAAAACTCTGGCTTTCATCTCCAACAGGTTGACCTAAAGCATTCCAACGAACCTGACGAAAGAAAGTGATTATCAATTCAGAAATACATAATGAAATCATAAAATCTTATCGAGACCAAGTAGTTACCTCAAAAGTATCTCCACGGCTTTTAGCTTTGTGAATCACTCGCATGCGGGTCACACCACGTTTACCATTATTGTTTCGTCTTGAACTACTTCCACCATTACTTGAAGCCATTTATCTGTAAAAAAATGTTATTAACAACGACAATAACATTAAAAATAATTAACATTAAAAATGAGAATCAAAGACCATAAAAGAAAAAAGAAAAAAAAACAAGTTATTATGCCATACAAGATCAAGTCAGTCTTTTTCTCTTCCTAGTCTGATCCTTGCTTTTTTCTTTATTCTTACTTTTCTGTTTTTCAATTATAAGGATTGATTGATCGATCAAAATCCCCTCCTCATGATCCTCTCTCATATAGAGAATATCGTCTACAGTTGGAACATTCTCAGTTGATTCTGATATATTAATGAAAGGATCATCCTCAACACATGTATTTTCACATTCTTTATTGTTGTGATCATTTAAAATCACAATAGACCATTTTTCATTAGCAGGATCAGTGACATAGAACACTTGTTGAGCTTGTGATGCTAAAATAAAAGGCTCGTCTCTATACCCAACTCTGTTAAAATCAACCTTAATGAACCCATGATCATCAACTTTCACACCATTGTTGTTTTCAACCCACTTGCAACCAAACACAGGCACTTGAAAGGATGAGTAATCCAACTCCCAAATATGTTCAATGACCCCAAAATACGACAGCTTGGCATATAAAGGATTTCTGTCTTTGGCACTTGAGATATGCAATGATTGAGCTTCGAGTGTGACACCGCTATTTTGCATAGTGCTTTCTTGATCATGTTCTTTTGTATAAAATGTAAAGTTGTTAATCACATACCCATGGTAAGAGAAAACATCTATATCTGGACCATCTGCTAGCATTCTCAATCTTTCTGAAACTGAATCGGGATTTTTAACACATTCTGAAAAAATATGATCTTTTAGCCATGATGTAAAAGTTCGATTGTGTTCTCTTGTTAACCAATTTTCATTTCTATTAGGGTTCAAACTCTTAAGTTTTTCCTTGTGTTTTTCGGCATATGGCTCAACCTCAACAGCATTGTGTAGAACATACAAGTGGGCTTGCTCCAATTCAACTTTTGAGATGGACACTATTTTACATGCACCAATCCCTTCACCTTCTGTTCGTCCTGAGTGTCGTGACATTGGAAGGCCTATGGGTTGAACATTAGCGAGGTGTTCAGTAGAAAGCTCAATAGCTTCTTCAGTTATATACCGTTCAACAATACAACCCTCTGGTCGACTTCGATTCTTTATGTACCCTTTTAGTATCTTCATGTAACGCTTAACTGGGTACATCCACCTCATATAAGCCGGTCCACAATGTTGTGTTTCCCTAACAAGGTGGACTGTTAGATGAACCATCATGTCAAAAAATGAGGGTGGAAAATACATCTCAAGCTCACATAAGGTGAGAACAATTTCTTTCTGCAATGCTGACAACTTCTCAGGATTGATGACTTTGCTACATATAGCCTTGAAGAAAAAACATAGTTTAGTTATGGTCCATCTCACCTTTTCAGGCAAAATGGAACGTATACCTATTGGCAGCAAATTCTCCATTATAACATGACAATCATGAGTCTTTAGACCCTTTAACTTGAGATCCTTCATACAAACCAATCTCTTAATGTTTGAGGAGAACCCCTCTGGAACTTTAACTCCATGAAAAAACTTACAAAGAATAATTTTCTCTTTTCTTGAAAGAGTATGAGCCGCTGGCGGTAGAAATGTACGATCCCCCTTCTTAACAGGCCTTAACTCATTTCTCATGCCCATTTTTTCCATGTCTAACCTTGCATTGATGCCATCCTTGGACTTTCCTGCCACATTGAGTAATGTACAAATGACACTATCGAACACATTTTTTTCAATATGCATAACATCAAGGAAATGTCTCACATACAATGACTTCCAATATGGCAATTCAAAGAAAATTGACTTTTTTTTCCAACCGCCTTTGACAAGCTCCCTTGCAAAAGGCTTTCCAAATTTAATACGCAGACGCTTTACCTTTTTGTATAATTGATCACCTGTCAAAGGCACAGGAGCTCTATCTTCTTCAGTTTTACCATTAAATGCTTTTCTCCACCTCCGATAACGATGATTGGTATTTAAGAATCTACGATGCCCAAGAAAAACTTGCTTATTGCAATTTTTCAACCGTATCCAATTTGTACCATCTTCACATACGGGACATGCACGCTTTCCTTTGACACTATACCCGGATAGATTCCCGTATGCTGGAAAATCATTTATTGTACCAAATAACATAGCCCTCAAGTTGAAGAATTCTTTTCTATACCCATCATACACCTCTACACCCGTCTCCCACAAAAGCTTTAAATCTTCAATTAATGGAGCCAAGTATATGTCTATATCATTTCCTGGTTGATAAGGACCAGAAATTAACATTGTCAGCATCATGTACTTGCGCTTCGTATATAGCCATGGAGGCAGGTTATAAATCATCATAATCACCGGCCAAGTAGTGTGCTTACTACTCTGAATACCATGAGGGTTTATTCCGTCAGTAGACAATGCAAGACGTAGATTTCTTTCTTCTTTCCCAAAATCTTGGAAATCATGATCAATTTTTTCCCATTGAGGAGAATCTGCAGGATGTCGAAGCATTCCATCTGCAACCCTTCCATATTCATGCCATGTTAAGTGCTTTGCATCTTCTGCATTACGGAACATGCGCCTAAATCTTGGTATTATCGGAAAGTACCATAGCACTTTGGCTGGGGCTGTTTCTTTCTTATTATATCGTGATGCACCACATTTAGGACACGTATCTAATGATGCATACTCATTTCGAAATAAAACGCAATCTTCAGGACAAGAATGTATCTTCTCATAACTCATGCCAATAGAACGTAACATCTGTTTAGCCTCATAGGTTCGACTAGGGAGCACATTATTCTCAGGCAACATATCTTTCAACAGAGTTAGCAAGTCTGTAAAGCTCTTATCAGACCACCCATTGCGTGCTTTTAGGTTATATAATTTTAAGACCGTGGACAATCTTGTGAATTTAGCACATCCATCATACAATGGTATCTTTGAATCACTTACTAGCCTCTCAAACATTTCGGGACAATCACAAAGATCTTCTTCAATTTCATTCATAAACTCTTCGACTCGATCAAACTCATAATCATTTGATGTATCTCTCACATTGCTCCTCAAACCAGCAGACTCAATTTCTTCTTCCCCGTGCATTGTCCAACATGTATAGCTTTCATCAATTCCATTACATATTAAGTGATCTTGCAAATGCTCCACACTAACTGCTCCGTAACAACATTTTAAGCATGGGCATATGATGTTACTGCTGTCTTTTGCATGAGCAACAGCAAACTCAACAAACTCTTTCACTCCTTCTCTGTACTCCTTTGACGCTCGATTCACAGACACCCATTTCCGATCCATAGTTCCTAGGTCTTGATAGTTAGATGTCGGGAATAGTTAGTTTGAGTTTATTGGTAAAAAATATTACTAGTTAAAATTTGGTTCTAACAACCGAGTTATGAATTATATGCTTAAATATTACTACTCAATGATCCCATAGTTTTTTCTTTTTGTCTCAGAGAAATACTCAATAAGACTTTGGGTCCTATAGTTTATTCTTAGTTCGTACGAACATGTAAGAAAGAGAAAATAATCAATAAAATGTATGAAAAATACTTACTTAGACACAAGGGTTTGAGCGCTAAGTTTAGACACATACACAATTGAGAAAAGATAGAAAGAGAAAAAGAAGTCCATACCTTGATCGATCTGTTTGATTCTCACACCAGTAGCAGTTGCCACCACGCTGATCATATAAGTGAAAGAAAGTTAGTCCCTAATAACTCAAGTTGAAATAGAGTAAACTATTTATAACTATGTAACAAATCCACAAAAATATTTCAATCCAGCACAAGAATAAATCCATATAATTAATACTTTCGCAAAATAAAGCACATTAATGACGATAATTGTCTTCAAAAAAATTTTAAAAAAATTGTATTAGCATCCTAAATTAACAATGTATTAGCATCCTAAATTTTAAAAAAAATGCTTTGACAAGTCTTTGCTACTCCTGAAGCAAGTTTTGGATTTCATACTGATTGTGGCTTCTCGTACTATCATTCTTGTTTGCCAGGGCATTTAGGTAACCAAAATCTCACATGAATTCTTTTTAAGATTCCATAACAGCAAAGTGTAAATGAAATTTTTCATGAATTAGCATAAAATGTTTTAGTCCATGTGTATCAATTAACTATTTCATAAGTGCATTAATCTTACTCATCAATAGTTATGGAACTTTAAGGTATTATAATAAGTAGCATCTAACAAAGCTGTAAAAACACTGCCCCACCTACCAGGCACCCATAAAGCTACACCAAAAAAACTCATGAAAACAATGTTTAAATGGGTATGTCATAATGGAATGTGTAAGTATATAGCTGATACTTAATCTAACAAACTAACTTTTTCCATTAAAAAATCAAATTGAAGAACCAGTTTGGAAGCAATACAACAAGTTAAAAAGAATGATTTGATGATCAACTTCAAGAACAACAAAAGCTTTTCCTAAGCAGAGCTGGTATCAACAAAAAAAGAAAGGATACTCCCACTAGTTAATGAGCAATTTACTCACAAAATACAATTCTGAGTCAAAACCGATACTGTTTTGGTTTTGAATAAAAATATGCTAATCCAAATACTTAAATCATAATAAACAGCCATATATCATTTCTCACACAAGGTAAAAAAAAATACCCACACAACAGCTGCTGCAACAGCAGAAATACGCAGCTGATACGCAGCTGCTAAACTCCAATATGGCAGGAAAAAAAGACAGCACAACAATACAGCAGAACCGCGCCAAAACAGAAACAAAAAACCAGCTCAAACCTATCGTAAGCTGCCCCTGCCCAGCCGTCATCAAACCACAACCCAGGCGCTAAAAAACAACACCTACCGAATGTTATTAGGTTCACCCACCTTTGTCGTCCTAGAATTTAGTCCAACGTTGGAAAAATACTATAAATCTCAGGAATATTTAGAGAGATATAGATCATTGAGATATTAAATATAGAATTTTGGACTCAAAATGATTTAATATGACAATCAATTTATTGGAAGAAATCAGGTTTCTCATCCAATTCTACACATATCCGTTACACAACTAAATTCTACCTAAATTTTCTACAGAATTATGTATGTTAGACTAGCTAACAGTCACATTAAGCAAGTTGTGTTTAGCTACAGGTGCTCAACAATAGTATATAATAGCTTTTTCATCATTACTGTTGGGGTTGGAGCTCAAGGCTACAAAGATCACTATGCTATTATTTTTCAAACAATGAATTACACGTATGACTGTGTGTGTTCATTATTTTCTAAAGCATGCCCTTTAGCTCATGAACCACTTCATATGAGAACATAATAATTATTCTAAGGGTTAATAATATATTTTATCATCTCTAACATTAAGATATAACTCTAACTTGATTCAATAGCTTATCATGAAGAGCTTATCTAAATAAGCTGAAAACAACTTATACAAACATCAAATAAAGCTTTATCCAAACAGGCCCCCTAGGTTAACAGTAAATTTCCCCAAAATCACATACTCTAGCTTCATCCAAACAGTCCCTAGCTTCATCCAAACAATCACACTCCCAAAATCATTCATTATACAACAAAATCATCAACAACAACAACAGAAACATGCAACAAAGCATAAAAATCAGAGATAAAAACAAAAACGAAATTAAGAGAGAATTGAACTGTAAAAGAAGAGAAGAAAGAGAGAAAGCGTTTTTACCAAAGGAATGAAGAGAAAGAGTTTTCACGACCACGGAATGACTTCGATTTCGACTTCGATTTCGAGAGAGAGAGTGACTTCTGACTTAGATTTTCACCGATGCAAGGAAGGTGGTTTGGATTTCAGTTTTGGGAGAAGAAGGTGGTTTCGATTTAGGAGAAGGACGGTGGTTTAGTTTTCAGTTTTGGACGGTGGTTTTGGACGGTGGACGATGCAAGGAAGGACGGTGGTTTTGGACGGTGGTATTGGAGAGAGTGTTATGTTTTTAGTTAGTGCGCGAAAATGAAAAAAAGCATCCGCCCTTTTTTAATTTTCATGAAGTCCAAATATAGCGTTTGCGGAAAGCGCTATCTATACCCCTTCTAAAAATAGCGTTTCTTATAAAGCGCTATTAATGCGAACCAAAATAATAGCGTTTCCAGAAAAACGCTATCTAACCCAATTTTTAACAAGTTTTTCTTAGCGCTTTCGGAAAAGTGCTATAACAGGTCTATGAGTTGCATTTTTAATAGCATTTATCCATAAACGCTATTAAAATTGTGCTATTAAAAGCCAAAATTGTGGTAGTGATTATATTTAAAGTTACAATATAATAATTTATATATGTGATGACAACATTGATAATGTATCCTCTTTAAAAAAAACATTGCTATTGTATCCTCTATTTAAAAAAAAAAAAACGTTGATATTGTCCCCTTTTCCAAGATGTGTTTATCATATATAATTTATTAGAAGCAATTAATTCACAAGAACTGTTCATTGGTGCAGTGGTAGAGTGATTTCTTTGCAGGTCATTTGTAATGGGTTCAACACTCATTCATGCCACTTTTTACAAAAAATATTTAATTAAATTTTTGCATCAACATCAAACTGGTCAAAACCGCCGGTTTATTGGGTTTTACCGGTTTTGACCGAGTCGCACCGGTTCATACCGGTTTGATAGCATGATCGGTCCGGTCCGAGTTTCAAAACTATGTTTATACATAAACTAAACCCTTCACTTCTAGATACATAATTTCTATTCCTATCAAATTCAATATAGGAAGAATAATAGACCTATAGATACATAATTGAACACTAGTCCTAACTCTGCATTGAGTAATAACAATTTTGTTTACGCAATGTGATTTCATTTCTCAACCCTTGGTATTTAGGGGTTGATCTTGGTGTTACACCCAAACCTTTTTTGTATGGTTTTTTATTCTCTATTCTAGAGGCGCGTGTTAATGCTAAGATATGCCTGGGTTTGGTTCTATCCACATTTTATGAATAAGTACACCTACAAGATGTTGCGAGATCTTAAGATGCAAGTGGAACATATAAATCCCTTTTCCTGAAAATAATTTTGGGTAAGGGATAGTATGGAAATTGTATCTTCTATGAATGATGGGTGGTCCTGTTGGGAAGACTGCCTACAATAGCTAGTGACCATATATTCTCTGTTATATTACTTTTCGTTGTTGTTTGTATTTTGGATTAGAATACTCGTTATGCTCAATTTCGATTGAAGTACATTTCACGAAACATAATTAATTATCAGTCCCTCCCAAGTATTTGAAACATTGTCGAATTCACTTGTTGAATACACAAACTAGGAAATTTATTCGTTATATGAGAAGGGTTACATATACATGACAATGGTTCTAATACACATGTCGAGTTGTTTATTCCCATAAGACTATACTACTATCTGTCAACATCCTCGCATTATGGGGATGGTTTGTCTACTCTTCAAAGAAAATGAGATAAAAAAAAAATTCAAAATTATTTAGCAGGAGCTTTTCCAGCAGCTGTGGATGTAGCTGGAGTTGCAGTTGTGGATGCAGCTGGAGTTGCAGTTGTGGATGCAGCTGGAGCTGCACCTGGAGCTTGACATACAGGAGCTGTTCCTGTAACTAAAGGTTTGACATTGGAACACTTTGCTGTGGTTGGTGCTCCATTGAATTTGAGATCAACATTATTTAGCTCGACACCATCACATGGTACGGCACTGCTGCAAATAAGAACAACTCCTTCTGCAGTTCCTGAGGTTCCCTTAACGTTCTTGAATGAAATCTTGCTTAACTTTATTTTTGATGGATTCTAAACCATTGAAAACCAAGCAAGAAATGAACAAAAGTTAGTCATTTAAATTATAGTTTAATTAATTTGCAAAATCAATGTAAATCATATCACAATATGTAAATCTTTGTGTAGGTAAGTTTGACCCTTTCTTTTTCTTTTTCATATTGGTCATTTAAAGTTTTTCTTTTTATTTCCGAATTAGCATTGTTAGGACCACTTTGTTAGGGCAAAAAAACATAAAAGGACCTGTCCATAAAAATCAGGAAACTTATGGGAGTAATTACCTTTTTGGAGCACTGGTTCCATGGACAATACTCTTGGTCTATGATGACAGGGTTCTTGACATTAGTCATGGTAATATCTTCAAAATGTATATCAGAAACAGTAATTGTTCCCGGTGCATCAGGCCAAGTCTTGATCCTCACACCATTGTCAGTTGCTGTCAGAGTACAGTTCTTAACTGTAATCCCCTCTACATTTTCTTCAGTCGTAAACTTTCCAAGGCTTCCAACACTAAGACCATGACCAGGTCCACAATGCACATTTTGGACAGTGATTTGTTTGCTACCATCACCAATTGAGACACAGTCATCTCCGGTACCGATGTTGGTGTTAAGAATTTTAACATCAGTTGATTTTCCCATGTGGATTCCATCGGTGTTGGGACTGTCTCCAGGGGCAGCAATTGTGAAGCCATCAAATGTAATATTTTTGCATCCGAAAACCATAACATGGAAATTTTTGCTGTCCTTAGAGGTAACGTCGCGGACGATGGAATTGTTGACGAAATTAAAACCAAAATTCTGTTGAAATAGAACCAGAAAAACTCATTTTCAAATAGCTACAATTATTTGTCCATGTAATCAAAATGATGATCAGGTAGATTAAAATTTAGATTGATATTTACCATGAAAACTTTCGAGTTACTCTTTTTACCACTCCAAGCAGCTGCGGGTGCAGCTTGTTTATAAACAGTTGCACCTTGACCATCAAAAACTCCTTTGCCTGATAAGGTAAGATGGTCCATATATAGAAACTTGAACCATTGTTCAGTCCCTTTTATTACACTAGGGTCTGCAGGTGCTTGAATTGTTCCATCAACTTGAAGTTCAATAGGGGCCTTACAAGGACCTTTCAGTTCTATTCCATTCAACTGGTATGTACCAGCTGGAATCACAATTTTTGCTGCAGTTGTTGATGCACATGCTTCATTCCAAGCACTTGTCAAAGCCTTATGAAAGGAAAAAACACATTCAATTAGAAAATAAATTAATAATAACATATTTAGATTCCCTGCATATTAAAAACACAAAGTCTCACACATTAATTGATCTCAGCGATCGATGGAGTTACATTACTCCATCACCAATTCATCTTAATAATCTTCACAATTAATTTGAAATAAAACAACTAAGATCATTAAATATGTCACATTGCATGGAAATTATTGTCTAAAAGATAAAATTATTGTTTTCTCGATGCCAATTCACATCTACTTTGGATTAAGAATAATGTATACCTGTCCGATATCAGAATTTGGTTTTCCACCAAACTTTGATATGTCAAGGACCCCAGATTGAGCTGCACAAAAGTCAGCAAGGAATATGAATGAAACAATAATGGCAGTGCTGAACTTCATATTTACTTTGATTTTTGTTACTATCTTGTTCTAATGGTTCTTGTACTTCTCCTTGAATGAATGTGGTTTCAAATTTCAATGTAAGGAAGGAACGTTATTTATACTTGAATGGTAAAACTTCAACCCCTTGAACAAGCTAAGGTGAGAAAATTATTGTCTAAATATGTCTATTTCTTTTTTTAAATGTTTGGTTGTGTTTTCGTGGGTCTATTAATAGCAATTTTTAGAATATGTCGATATAGAGAGTTAACTATTCGTATTAACTACTTTAGTGACCCGTGCCAAGCATGGGAAATAAAAAACTTTTTTGATCAAATGTATAGATTTTATATTATGTTATCTTAAAGTTAAAAGTGTGGTTATAATTTAAATTTGACATGGAAAAAATATCATCTTAATTTTGTATATATTTTGAAATATAAACATTGCATATAACGATTATAGTATTTGGAGTTATACTTATTCTAATTATTTGTAGTATAGGATGTACTTTTTTTTTTTGGTCAAGTAGCCTAGTGGTTAGAGCTCACACAATTAAATTGTATGTCCTGTAATGACCAGTACGCCTTACAAAAAAATTAAAAAAAAAATGACTTCCAAACAATACACAACTTTAGTTTTATAAATTATCGCAACAACAATTCTAAAACATAACAAATGATCATACTTTTTGAAAAACTTCACGATACACAAACATTTGTGGTCTCCTTGCAAACATTATTATTTTCATCCAAGATGAGCAGCTTGAAACCTTTTCAGGAATTTCTACCTTCATTTCACCATTCTCATCCGAAGCGTCGTTGTCGTCTCCAATTGAGAGTATCCACTTGCCAAAATTAGCAATTTCTTCTTGCTCTGCAGGTACCAAAGATGCACCCAATCTCATATTAACAGTAAGTCTCAACACATTACAATAAGCCCATATCTTTGATGAATTGATTGATGCATCAACGATATCCTGCCTCGATCCTTTTCGGACAACATGCAATATCTGCCTGAAATCACCACCTAAAACTACTGTCATTCCACCAAAAGGTCTAAACTCGTTTTGGGGACCATTCTTGGACATGATATCACGCATTGATCGGTCAACTGCCTCAAACCACCATTGGTGCATCATTGAAGTGTCGTCACAAATTCTCAACTTTGCAGAACGCACCAGGTCTGCCCTAGGACTATCATTTTCCATCGTAAGCGATGATGCCTCATTAATCTCAATAGGGACTGTCAGCGTTGAGTGCGCGGTTCTTCCACATGGTTATAAAAGAGTCGATATACCGCTGGATGCAGCATTCAATATAATTAACTCCTTCAATCTAACAGTAACCGATAATGTTTTCCATATAAAGGATTTCCAGTACTACCGTGACCATATAAGAAACAGAAATCATTGTCGTGAGAACCAACGGACTCCATGATCTTGTCATGACACACATCTTTGTTCATCAGTCAGTATCAGTAACATATTAGCATTTGTCTTTTCCAGTTCATCTTTGTTGTAATTTAGCTCATCAACGATAAGCTTGTTTGTGAAAGTTGGCATGTCTACTGCGTTTGGCCTGGGCATGGATTTGAAGTCAGTAAGCGGCCGTCCGTTTTCCTGAAGCAGCATTTCAATTTCAATCAAACACAAGTTCTTCAAGTCATCGTCACTGATACGCAGATCTGCATATTAAATCTAAGGTCACAAAATTAATATTAACACCTTTGCATGCATATGAGTGCACGTTGAAGAGAAAGAAAAAAATATTAGCTATATATGAAAATTCATTATATTTAAATATATCATTATGTCTTGAAACATGCCTATTTTCACTTCTGTCTTTGTCATAAAAAATAAAAATGATAGCAAGAGAATATATGCAATGCAATGGAAAAAATGATATTAAAGTTACAACTCAACTCTTAATCGAAAAAAGTTTCTTTCAGCTTAACTCAAACTAAAAAAAAATAAGCTTATTTGTAAAGGATTTCTCAAGCAATGCTATTTAACGTGAAAAGAAATATCTATAGGAACTGCTACAAAATGATGCCATGAATGATCACTAATCTAGATAATGTGAAAAATTAATCAATTAAATTAATCAATTAAAGAACATAAAATGTGAACAAATTAATCAAGATATACATAGTGGTAAGCTATATATGATAGTTTTGTGGTGTTGACAGTAGGTCCTGCATTAACCTTATGTTGTTTGCACTCTACGTGGGTGTGTTGGTTTCAGTTTTGTGCTGCTATTACGTGATGTAGCCGCTGGTTGGGAGGCTTCGATGTGTGCATAAGTGTTGTTATGTCCGCTTGGCGTTTCTGTTTTTTAGTTGCCTGGTATTTCGGCCTGTTGTAGTGTAGCTTTGCTGCTGTGCAGTTGCCCTTTTTTAAAGTATCTTTGTGGGCATTAGGTTGCGAGGCAGGGGTACTCTCGTGTAGGTAGCACCATGGTTTGTCGTGGTACTTTGCTGGGTTTGGTCTTTGATTAAGGCAACGTAGTGTACACCTCGGCTTCATGACTTCTTGGGTGTAGGGGTGTTGCCTTTGTTGGTTCTTGTATTCAACCTCTGTTCATTTCCACGAAGAATAATATTTGTTGTCTAAAAAAAAACAGTGAAAAGCTCTCTGGTGTGTCTACTTTGTTAGGTAGCCTTGAATTTATCTCTGTTTTACTTCAGATATTGTTTTCTTACGTGCATACACTCGTATTTAAATTCTTTCTTTCTATTCTATATATTGTTGTATAAACTTGTTCTCATCAAATCAAAAATATTTAATAGTGTATTTGTTTATTTACTTTCTTTAAAGAATATTGTATTTGTTTATCATCACTACTTAAATAGATAAATATAACGTTCTCTGGTGTGTCTATTTTATTATTGTCCGATTTAAAATATTCCATGAAAGTTATTTAAAGGAATAACTAAGAGAATGAGACATACCTATTTATTATTGCCCGATTTAAAATATTCTTTGAATTTGTTTTTCCTTATTGCCTTGATTGAAGCATTTCAAATTTCTACAAATTGTTTACCTTTAATGCAATTAATTCATGGGTTTTATTTTTAAAAAAATAAAAGAGGACTTTTTTTATGATGGTTTAAAATTTATTTAAAGGTAATTGACTATGGAAAACGGAAAACTTGCGTTATATTCTCAAATGATATAAAGAACTCACTGAATTTCTTTTTTAAGATAGCCCTGATTGGAGCATGTAAAAGTTTCAACAAATCATTTATAATTAATACAATTAAAGTATGTGTTTATTTTTTAAAGAACAAAATAGATTTTTTTTATACTTATTTAAAGGCTATTTACAGGTACTTCCTAACAATTTTTTATATCTTATTCACGCGGAAGTCACGATCCCTTGCTATAAGCATACACAACAACTAATAACAATCACTTGAACTATTTTATTTCTCTGAAGTCTTTGGAATCAAATGTCGTGAAACAAAGAAAAAAATAGATAGCCTATTTAGAAAGTTTGTACCAAATTAATTTCATTCAAAATATTACAATGTTTATTTCAAATATTACAATGTGATTACTTATTTAGAAAGTTTGTACCAAATGAATTACATTCAAAATATTGTTGATCCTTAGAGATATTTGTCTTAATTAAAAAATAATAATGTCTAGAATTTTCATGATTTATAAACATAAAAATATAAAATCCTTAATTATTTGGTCAAAGGTTTATTTCATGGCATTCTTAATTTTTTCTCAAAAAAAAAAAAAGAAAGTTTTCTCTTTACTCTTTTGTGAAAATGACTAAATGAGCTATAACTATATTACTGAGTTAATATTTTTTTTATTAATTACCATTTACATTACAACATACATGGTGTTGTGATGGATAAATTAAATATGTCAATCAAGATTATTACTTCCCTCAACAACAACAAAAATTATTGTTATTGATTACCGTCCAGTAAACAACTGGCCATAGCTTTCTTTTTTTTTTGGTCAAGTAGCCTAGTGGCTAGAGCTCACACATTTTAAATGTGAAGAAGTGGGATGTCAGGGGTTCGAACCCCTGCCCCTGCATAAATTATGCAATGTCCCTACCAACTGAGCTAAGCTCACGGGGACACTGGCCATAGCTTTTTTTGTCAACTACATAATGAAAAATCATTTTTTAAAGAAATTATTCAAATTAAATCATAACAAATACTAAAATTTGTAAACAATAAACGAATATACAATTTACCGAAGAAAAGAGGACATGAGATTGCTGGTTTGGAATTGAAACTTGGGTGTTGCCATTTGATAGTGTGTGTGCATGATGTTTATTTTTTATTTCGACTAAACTGACCTTAAAAAATGGAGAAAATGATAAACTCCATTACGAACTAATTGTAGTAAAAAGCATTAAAATTATTATTAATTTATTAACTAATTTCATCAATATAATACTCCTTTGTTCCATTTTTCAGTCCAATTACATATAAATCGTAACAAAAAACTATACAATCTTTCTTTGTATAAGAGACATAAAAAAGTGACTCATCATAGTAGAAAATTTATCTAGATTCTTTTCTAAGAACAACTAATTTTTTTGGAATCTCAAAGTTTGTCATAATGTCATCTATTTCTTTTTCCTCCAGGCCCTCGTGTGAAGAATATGTTGTCTTGAACTCAATCATCATATATTCGATTTCATCTATAAAATAATATCTTCATATTCTTATTTTTTTGTGCTTGTTCATGATTTCTTGATTTAATGCACCTGTATGCATAGGAACCACGTAAGTAAAAAAAAAAAAAAAAAAATCTATAACAATCATTTATGAAGCATCTATAAATTTAAATAGAATAATAAAGAAAACAAAAAAGCATAAACAATGTCATAAAAGCATAAGGAAGAATAAAATATGGCACAGGAAAAAAAATTAAAGGAGCGATGAGGAATTTTTTTATAGGAGAGACGAAGAACCTATTTTTTTATGTGAAGGTTTGATTCATCAAAATCGCAGCATAAAAGAAATATTACTCTTGGAACATTGACATCAATGAAAAAAGTATGAAGAAAAAAGAATAAAAAAAACTAAACAATGTTTGTGTGAACATTTGATTCATCAAAATCACAACATAAAGAAAATATAAATCTTAGAGCAATGATATCAAAGTCAAAAAAAAAAGGAAGAACAAAGAATAAAAAAACTGAACAAAATAGAAAAACAAAAAGAGTGACATAGAAAGAAAACAAAAACGGGCGATAAGAGTTGTTAATTGTGATGTGAAATTATGTCAATCCATATTTCTAATTTATAGATTTGTTTCAGACCGTAATTTGGTATGTATGTGATGTGAAATTATGTCAATCCATATTTCTAATTTATAGATTTGTTTCGCACCGTAATTCGGTATAATAACCATTATCTTTTTAACATTCTTAAAAAAAAAATTGTTCTATATAGGGTATTCAATTACAAAATTATTTGGTCATGAATCAATTTTAATGTCCATAAAATGTTTTAATAACCATCAACAGTGTATCATAAAAAAGTTTCCTATTCTAAGTTGTTTTTTTTTTAGGAAATCTCATGTGCTAAGTTAGAGGTGATGTTGACATATATATGTGCGAGAGGAGTTGTGATTTGAAATGATGTTAACCACATGTCTAATTTATAGACATATTTCATAAAGTAATTTTGTAAAATAATTTTTTTATTAACATTCTAAAAAAACAAAGAATAGGACATGTATTATCTTCATGAATGCAATTGGACATGTATCAAGGCAATTATTGATTTATAAGGTTCTATTTTTTTGTGTTAAAGTAATTCAATGCATAATTATACTCAAATATGTACACTTCACAGCTCTAGCATCAAGTTTGTCCTGTCTGACATGAGCAAATGCTAAAGCTTTGAAAACTTTCAAATTAGAGTAGTCTGCCGGTCTCCCACTCCAAACCTCCATAGGTGTCTTGAGATCTATCCCTGTTGATGGACATCTGTTAATCAAATATGTTGTAGTACTAACAGCTTCTCCACATAAACTCTTGGACAATCCAGCTCCCAATGTAGAAATATATTTCATTAATGGAAATATTACGAACAGAGTCATTGAAAGCTAAGAGGGTGTCGATATTTTGATAGCATCGACTAAAATATCTAGGGTTTATGTGAATCAAGAGTCATTCACAAATATCTAGGGTTTTATTTGATTCGTGTAAGCCATTACTAACTCGATTTTGGTTAGTAATCCTCTTAAGTATACTTATTATTACTCCTTTCATTCCAAAGATCTGAAATGGTAATAATATGCCACACCTTATTTTAAGTCTAACTTTCTCCTCCTATAACATCACTCTTTCGTATTTCTATCTCTCTCTAGATGTATATACACCTTTTGATTGTCTAACAAACATTTTCCAAAACCATTAAACGGGAGAAAAACATAAACTGCTATATCAGGACTAAACAAACCAAAGTAAGATCCTGCTAATCAAATAAAACAAAAATACTAAGAAAACCATAACGGCCAAAAGCTCCCACACCACACAACAACTCCCAAAGACAACAACAACAAAAAACAAGATTAAACCAAGCAGACCATGAAAAACACTCGAAAAAAAAAAAAAAAAAAACTAGCCAAACTTACCCCACTAAAAACTATACATTAAAAGCTTGTCACACAACAAGACCTCTACAAGCTTAGATTGGAATTGAAATGCCAAAATTGCAATCACAAGAAAAACATGAAATTCGGATTTCTTATGTTTTTACAAGTGAAAATATGATGCTAAAAAAGTCTGATGCATTTATCACCATCTCAACGATAACGTGTAATGCTTGAATTTATCATTTTTAGCTCATAATCTTCACCAGACTCTATGATCATTCCTATAGACGAAAATCAAACAAAAAATTGTAAATATATCTTAAAATCTCAACAAAGTAACCAAATTTACAAGTAGAACAAGCCCTAAAAAGAAATAGAAATGGAAGCTATCAAACTCCACATGCTTAAATCTTTGTTCGTCGTCATGTAATTGTCAAAAATCAAATAAAATTCGGATCTGGTGTTGCTCTTTTTTGTTTGTCTTTGTAGGTATCAACTATCAACCATAATCTTGTAATAATTTCACATAAAATTATAATGAAAACTCGCGTAGTTTGTATACCAATTTTTCTTCAAATATTACACACACGTTAGATTCTATGTAATTCGTCTTTACTTGAATAAGGAACTGTGGATATTAATAATACACGTTGGTGAAAGGCTAACCCTCGAAGAGGCAATCTCATTTCCCTCAAAAAAAAAAAAAAGAGACAATCTCATTTAATATGGCTTGCAATGCAACCATTCATTTCTAGGTAACAATATTTATGTCAGTTTATTTATACAGATTAATATTAAAACAAAAAGAAAAAAGCCAAGGGGGCTAACGAAGACACTGAAGAAGGTAATAACTTATCATTATGTTTTCTTTGGGTCTTTAATCTCGCATAGGTTGTGATTTTTGACTTTGCTTAATTAAATGAAAAACTAGCATTTAAAAAAATAAAAGAGGCAGAAAGGAAATGAGATGTCCCATGCCAAGCTGTGGACTGCATTTGTTTTTTTCCTTCTTAATTTTGCTTTGCATGCTGCACAAAAAGGGAGAAACTACATTCATTATCTGTGTGTTCTGCATTAGAGGTTATTATTTTTTAAAGAAGGTTAATTGTGAAGCACTTTTTTTTTCTCCTTTTGCCTTTGGAAAGACAAACTGATGTTCTATTGGACTTCATCTGATTGATGAATTGAGTAGCACATTAATTCAGAGGTTGGTTCTGCAAAATATTTAGTTCAAATTTACTTAAAACTAATAGTTATTGCCAAACCCACATGCAACAGACATGAGGTGCAACTCTTATACAAGACCAAGCTTTTGAAACAACATTTTATGAATGAAGGTCAAGAGAGGATGGTGTAATAATGTTTCATTTCATCGTTGAATTACAATACAACTCTTGTGGCGACATCTCACCAACAACAACTCCGACACCCAAGACTCTACAAAGACAACTCACACCGACAACAACAATGCAACGACATCAACTACTAATGCAATATGCATGTGGTACCATTTTACGCGCGTTGAATGACAAGCATTCCAGGGCATGAGCCCTAAGCCCCCAACGGGTGAATGATAAACATTCCAGGGCAATAAGCCCCCACCGGGTGAATGATAAACATTCCAGGGCAATAAGCCCCCAACAAATGCATATGAGTATGAATGGACTCAGTGGTGTATATCAGCATACAACCCAGCAACATCTAATGGTGTATCAGCATACAACCAACAACAACTACTTAAGACGTCAACAACTGTGTCTAACACTAAGGACACCCTCCCCAACTGGACAATACTACTCAGCAACATCAATGGCAAACTCAACTTATCAAAAATTCTCAATTGATCATAATGAGTATTGGTTCTATGGTTTTATGGTTCTAGTGAAGAAGGACAAGCAGAGACGGAGCGGTTGGAAGGAATACTTTGAGCAAGCTAAAGAGTTGATCGAAGCAGACGGTGGACCTCCGCGGTGGTTTTCACCGTTGGAGTGCAGTTTGCCGTGGGATAGTTCTCCTCTCATGCTCTTCTTGCCTGGTTAGTCCCTCTTTCGTTAGTAGCAGTTGAAAAAAAAAATTTGGGCATCATTGAAACATAAAACTTTTGGAAGCACGCATTCTTTTGGTCCCTTAACTTCTCTTCATTATATATTTTGGTCTTTTCCGTTAGTTTTAATTCAAAAACGTTAGGTTTTCTTCATTTTCTTATGGAATTTTTCTGGGATTCTTGTTGTTGAATGTTGATGGAGATAATATGAAGAGAAATTATTTAAATTGTTCCTCAGGAATAGTAAATGAAATTTCATTAAAAATCTCAAACTAAAAATAATTCAGAAAAAAAAAAAAATTTGCAGAAATTGTCGAACGTAAATAGAATCTATCAGCTGAGCATGCACACACATTCAGATATTCAAAGTTTAATATATAACATCCAAGGATTATATCTAAACAGATCAAGGTAATTGAAATTACTAGAAGGTGGTGTACCAACCTGCGCAGATTCCAACAAGGGCGTCGATGTTTAAATACCATATGACCACAGGTCATATGCACGTTTTGTGATCAACTACCTTTGCGTCTTATAATGCTTATCAAACATATCATTTTCTCCACTAGTTTGGTTATACAATATAACCAAACTAGTGGAGAAAATGATAAACTAAGTTACGGGAAGGTTTAAAGCCAAAGTGTATCTCTAATGTTTTTTATTGACGCTTAAAATATCCGTAATTAACTCATCCCGCGTGCAAAAACTCCAAAATTTCTCGGAGGAGGTCCTTATGATGTCCGAAACATGCTTGAATTTTTGGGGAACAAAATTTGGCCCGTGGATGGATGCACGTTTGGAAAAAAAATGGCGATTTTGCGCGCGTCGGTCGAAAAATCAAAATAAATCGAGGATTGATCGAGAACATATTAGAAAAAAAATGTGAGATTTAGTGTGAAAGTTTGTAATGCCCCCATATTTATTACATCTTTGTATAGTTTTTGGATGAATTCTCTTCCCGTAACGACCGCACAAGATATCTAGGGTTTATGTGAATCATAAACATCTGCCATCGACTAAAATATTGTCTATTTCATCGTGACAGGGGGGTAATTGACTATCGAATACACCAAAATATCATAACAATTTTGCGCGTTTATCTTCAAGTTAATCGACTTCCCATATTCAGCAAATAAAGCCTCTGTGACAATAACCACTCCCAGTCCTGTTGCAGCCTCTCTTCCCAATGAACCTCCAAGATCCTTCAGGCCAAACGTTTTAAACCTTTTAAACCAATTTCATGAATCTTGGATGCTAAATTATCATTTTGCATACAAGAAAACAATGATTGTGCATTAAAAAAAAAAATGGTGAACCAGCATGTATCCTCCCATAAGAGACAATCATCTTCAAGGATTCGTTAGTCACGAAATTTAGATAACAAACATGGTTAACCATGTTTTCGAGACTAATCAGATCAAGAGTATATTTAAAAATTAAATTGATTATTTTAGGTTATCTACTGGCATAAACATTTATGAGGTTGTTTGAGAGAGCATATGGAAACAACTTATGACATGTCTATAAGCTGTTTTCAACTTATTGCCATAAGCTCTCAAAGATTCCTTGTAAAAACAGCTTATAGCTCACTTTAAAACAATTTGACTTTCTTTTTATCTTTTGTTTATAGCTTATACAGAACTATTTATATGATAAGAATTATACTTTAAGCACTTAATTAAGTTGTTTATCCAACTTAGGGCCTAAAACTACAGTTGGCAGTGATTATGCAATACTAATATACACTTACAATAGGCTTGCCAGTCACAACTGCTGGTGAATGACCATGAAACTTTGAATATTCATCAAGAATCCAAGCCATTGTCTGTGAATTAGTTCCCATATCGGGGCCAGGAACATCCCTATGAATGCCAATGAGATCATGAATCTTTTGGGTGAAAACACGAGTGAGACGTTCTAGCTCGCTGATGCTCAAATCCTTTGGGTTGCAGCCGATTCCGCCCTTTGCTCCTCCGTACGGAATGTCTACCACAGCTGTCTTCCACGTCATTAGCTGAGCTAGAGCATTCACTTCATCAGGGTCAACCTAGCACCAGAAAATGCGACACTTTGATACATTGATACTCGAAAGCAAGGTAAATAGTTTATACCTTACATTCATAATCATAACTACAAACAAAAAGCATGAGAATGGCAGTCTTGATGCAACCAAAAGAACAGTGCTAAATAATATTGATGACTCGGATAATATAATATAAAATTTAAAATCTGCTCCAATGATAGAAAACCATTTTCAAGTTCAGCTCATGCCCTGCAGTACTCTTTGCTGCTCACAAAATTTGGACAAGCTACATTTTATTCATATATTCTGAGAAACAGTTAATGAATATGATAAAATGCAGCATGTGTCTCGTGTTTGGAATTAGAGGATTAGAACACACAAGGAAAAATTAAAAGAATGTATAGTTTAAGAAAAACAAATTTGGATCAACATTTAGGAAAAAAAATTACTGGACTTATTGTTCATTACTAATAGTTGATGTTTTAAATTAAGCTTATATTTGATATAAAATTAGTTTTTTTTTGTTGTTCAGACTATCTGTATGACATGAAGGAATAACATGAATTTTTTCAATTACAAGATTCAAACTCATATTGTAACACCCTATTTCTAATAAACGATAAACGCGAGAATACATCAGAGCATATGCACGAAATAGATGTTACGTCACCAACAAATCCAAATCAAACATGGATAATTTATCAATTACATAAGCATAGCAGCGGAATATATGTAAACCATGTAAATAACATCTCCAAAATCTCAAGATAAATAACACATGATCTCAAACTCATAACAATTAGATCTCAACTCCAAAACTACATAGTCATAAAATAAATATAACATGCAAGGACAACCCTAGATCAGAGCCCTAATCTAGACACTTGCACAAAAAGAGGAACTCCCGCTCCTCGGCAACATCAAAGCAAGCAACTAAGCATCCTGCACTCCATCTACCCGTCCATACGGAAAGGCAGGTGGTAAACCACTGAGGGTTAGCATTACATCATCATAATCCATAAACAGATAAGCAAGAACGTTGAAATAATGGTCGTATATTCCAAGAATGATAAACAACATTACCAAACATATACTCATGGTATCTCCACATTTATCTCATTCAATATCATTCATAGGCATCATTTCAAGTTCACATAATTTGAATGTATCACATACATATCACAATTCAACCAAGTCAATTATCAAACTCCAAACACAATCACCATGCACAATTCATATGCAATTCAACTCACAACAATTCATGCAATGTCTCTAGACTCATCTAGATGCATGTGGTACCAAGTCACCTCAAGGTCGTCACCTCCGATGCAACAAACACATCGAGTGTAAGGTTCACACCTGCCTTACACTTTGGACATACGTCCGCCACCTCAACAATGAATGCATGAACATATGACTTGACTCAATACATATGCTCATACACAATTCACCAAACCATGCATATACAACTATGCAATCATCACCAAGGTCATTTAATCAAGTATGCACACATCAACGCTTGCACATACATACACATACATATATTCCTCACCATTGAACATGTATACAATCAACATTATCACCTTCTTCACATAGTTCATTATGAACAAGCAACACTTCATATATTTCAAGTAAAGAAGATAACATGCGAGGTTATGATATTTCACATTATCATTATCCAACTTCATTCACAATCATACAATTAATCATAGGAATCCATATCCACGAAGGTTCACCATCAATTAAACTTCAAGGTATAAATACACAAGTTCGTCTCATTTTTCACAACTTTGAAAATAATTGAAGTTAGGAACCAAAGCCAAATAACAAGCTCAATTGCCTATGCTATGTATCCTCACAAGTCACATATGTGTACAGTAGAGGTCTCATAAGCATTTCATCGGCCACATGTGAAGAATACACAAAATTCATGAAGTTCGTCTCACTTTTGCCACTTTTCCAAAGTTATAAGTTTTCAAAGCAAATCAAGTAATTAGTCCATGGAACCAATTGAAATCATCTTTAAAAATCATATAAACATTATTCAAGTATAATTCCACTTGGTTTCCTTGAAAAGGATCGAGTTCCGGAAGTCCGTGTTCTTGACCATTTTCAAGTTTCAAGTTCAATCTTTCCAAAATCATTCCAATTCAATTCCAATGTTGTTCCAGTAGGATTATAGATGCAAACAGTGTTTATAGAGGTTAAAAGAAGTATTAAGAAATGCTCGGAAAGCCCCAAAGGTTCACGGAACAAAGTTCAAGAGGTGCTGAAACAGATCAATTTCGCTTGAAGCGAAATCATCTCGCTTGAAGCGAAATTGCTCCAGAGAGCACAGATGAATCTCGCTTGGAGCTCGCTTCAAGCGAAACTTCATCTGGGCAGACCAGAATCTCTTGGTTTTGACCCCTTTTTCACCCCAAAACTTAATTTTCAAATCCCCAATTCACCAAAACAAGTTCCAGAAAGTGTTTATGGGTCAATATAGTTATAATGCATCAAAACAAACATGAATCATGCATTAGAAAACTACAATTCAACATCTTTCACCAAAATTATGAAATTTTCCCAAAACACCAACACAACCACAAATTTCATCTCAAATCCAAAAACAATGATTCCAGTTACACTAATTCGATTCCAATAGTTTAACAATCATCAATAACAACTAATGAACATCATTTCATGCTCAATCCAACATCACAACTTCATTTTTCATCAAATTTGCTCAAGAACACAAAACACCAACACTTATGCATTTCAACATGTTAATTCACATATAACCACACATTTATCATGCATTTCATGTTCTCAAACATAACAACAACAACTATGCACGAATTTTACATTAATTATGCTCAATCCAACAATTCCACAAAAATGGGAAAAATGAAAAGTTATGAAATTATGAGTGAAGCCTAACCCCCTTACCTCTAGCACCAAGAATCACTAACCAAAGCTTCACTTTAGCTCCCAAAGGATGAATTCCCCCTCTAGCTAGCTTCCAACCCTCAACTCTTGCTCTCTTCTCTCAAGCCTCCAAGTCCTCTAACTTTGTGTTGTGAGAAATGAACAAAGTTTCTAACCTAGTTACTAACACTAAGTTTATAACTCTTTCTCCCTTAATGGGCCTAACACACAAATGAATGGGCTCACACTAATCTACTAACAACACACTAACGGTAACTAAATAATAACCTCGTCTCTATTTAATTATTGTGCTCCGACAACTTAGTTAATAAAACGGCTCTATCTTAAAATAAATGATAAAACACTATCCTCATAAAATCACTAATCACCCCTCAAATGCACAAACATATAAAAATGCACACAGTTAACATAACGCACGAAATAAAATAATTAAAATAAAACAAACGCTAAAAACGGGCTGTTACAACTCTCCCCCCCTAAAAGAATTTTCGTCCTCGAAAATTACCTGAAGGAAACAACTCCGGATACGACTCCTTCATCCGACTCTCCGACTCCCACGTAGCACTCTCGCCAGTTGGTCCAAACCAAATCACCTTGACCAAAACGATCTCTTTGCCACGCAAACGCTTCACTTCTCTATCCTCAATCCTAACCGGCCACGTCTCAACAGTTAGATTGTCTCTTACCTCCAACTTGTCCACTTGAACCACATGAGACTCATCATACACATACTTTCGCAACTGAGACACATGAAACACATCGTGAAGATTCGACAAAGACGGTGGTAACGCAATCCGATACGCTACAACCCCAACTCTTTCTACAATCTCAAACGGTCCAACAAAACGAGGAGTCAACTTTCTACACTTCAAAGCTCTACCAACACCAGTTACAGGATTCACCCTCAAAAACACATGTTCACCAACCTGAAACTCAATATCCTTCCTCCTCTTATCATGATAACTCTTCTGCCTACTCTGAGACGCTTTCATCTTCTCCTGAATCATTCTAACCTTTTCCGTAGTCTCTTGCACCACCTCCGGTCCTAATAAAGCTCTTTTACCTGACTCGTACCAACACAACGGCGTTCTACATCTCCTCCCATACAAAGCTTCAAACGGTGTCATCCCGATACTAGAATGAAAACTATTGTTGTAAGTAAACTCAATCAACGGTAAACATTCTACCCAACTAACACCTTGCTCCAAAACACAAGCTCTCAACAAATCTTCCAAACTCTGAATAGTCCTCTCCGATTGACCATCAGTCTGAGGATGATAAGCAGAACTCAACCTCAACTTAGTTCCCAAAGCAACTTGCAAGCTCTCCCAAAACTTAGAAGTAAACCTCGGATCCCGATCCGACACAATACTAGAAGGAATACCATGCAACCTGACAACCTGCTCAATGTAGATCTCAGCCAACTTTGCAACAGACATACCGGTCTTGATAGGAATAAAATGCGCTGACTTCGTCAACCGATCAACAACCACCCAAATCGAATCAAAACCCTTCACAGTCCTTGGCAAAGCTCCAACAAAGTCCATAGAGATACTATCCCACTTCCATTCTGGCACAGACAATGGCTGCATCAAACCTGACGGTCTCTGGTGTTCAATCTTCGACTTCTGACAAACTAAACAGGCATAAACAAACTCGGCGATCTCCTTCTTCATCCCAGGCCACCAAAACAACTTTTTCAAATCTTGATACATCTTAGTTGCTCCTGGATGAATACTCAAACTACTCCGATGACCTTCGTCCAAAATACGCTTCTTAAGCTCAGGCACCTCCGGCACACACACCCGATCACGAAACATCAAGACACCATTCTGATCCAATCTGAAATCCGCACCTTTACCTTGGTTAACCAACACCACACGGTCTACAAGTTCCAAATCCTCTTTCTTACCACTCTTGATTTCCTCCAAGATGTTACTTGACAACTTCAACATACCCAACTTCACACTTCCGGGTGTCAACTCACAACCCAAACTCAAATCTCGGAATTGCTCCACCAACTCTAACTCCTTAACCATCATAGCAGACACATGCAAGGTCTTCCTACTCAAAGCATCTGCAACCACGTTAGCTTTTCCAGGATGATAACTCAGCTGAAAATCAAAATCCTTAAGATATTCCAACCATCTCCTTTGCCTCATATTCAACTTTTTCTGGTCAAACAAATACTTCAAACTCTTGTGATCACTAAACACCTCAAACTTAGAACCATAAAGATAATGCCTCCAAATCTTCAAAGCATACACAACTGCCGCCAATTCCAAATCATGAGTCGGATAATTCTTCTCATGCACCTTCAACTGCCTTGAAGCATAAGCCACAACCTGACGATTCTGCATAAGCACACCACCAAGACCCATCTTCGAAGCATCACAATACACAACAAACGATTCCTTCGGATTCGACAAAATCAACACAGGCGCTGAAGTTAATCTCTTCTTCAACTCTTGGAAACTCTTCTCACACTTAGCATCCCAAACATAAGCTTGCCCTTTCCGAGTCAACTGCGTCAATGGCAACGCCAACTTAGAGAACCCCTCAATGAACCTCCGATAGTAACCCGCCAAACCAAGAAAACTTCGAACTTCAAAAACAGACTTCGGCGATTCCCACTTAATCACTGCATCAATCTTCGACGGATCTACCGCAATACCACCTCTCGAAATCACATGACCAAGAAAGCTCACTTCACGCAACCAAAACTCACACTTCGACAACTTAGCAAACAACTTCTTCTCCTTCAAGACTTGCAACACAATCCTCAAATGCTCGGCATGCTCTTCCTCTGACTTCGAATATACCAAAATATCATCAATGAACACTACCACAAATTGGTCCAAGTAAGGATGGAAAATCCGATTCATATACTCCATGAAAACACCTGGCGCATTAGTCACACCAAATGGCATCACAGAATACTCATAGTGACCATACCTCGTCCTGAACGCAGTCTTAGACACATCTTCTGCCTTCACTCTTATCTGATGATATCCTGACCTCAAATCAATCTTGCTAAACACCACTGCACCAACCAACTGATCCATCAAATCATCGATCCTCGGGAGCGGATACCGATTCTTGATAGTCACCTTGTTCAACTGCCGAAAATCCACACATAGCCTCATGCTCCCATCTTTCTTCTTAACTAGCAACACCGGAGCACCCCACGGCGACACACTCGGCCTAATGAACTGTTTCTCAAGCAATTCCTCCAACTGCTTCTTCAACTCCCCCAACTCTGATGCAGACATCCGATACGGTGCAATCGAAATAGGATTCGTTCCTGGCACCAAATCAATTGCAAACTCAACTTCTCTCTCCGGCGGTAAATCTGAAACATCATCCGGAAACACTTCTGGGAACTCTTGCACTACTGGCAAGTCACAAACACCTTCCTCACCGCTTACCTTCAAAGAAGCAAACATCATGAACACACTAGCTTCACCATCTAGAGATTTCTTCACTTGCTCCGCGGTTAAGAACCTTCCACTCTCCTCAGCTACCGGCTTCGAAAACGTGATACTCTTAGTTAAACAATTGATGTTTACACCAAAAGTCAACATCCAATCCATACCAAAAATCACATCCATATTCTTCAACGGAAGACACACAAGGTCTAACTCAAAATCCACATTTCCAAAGTTAACGGGACACTTAGAACACATAAAGGAAGTAGTCACCGAACCATTGGCCGGGGTATCAATGACCATCCCTCTCAACAACGGAGTCAGAACAAGATTCAAACGCTCAACACAACAAGCAGAGATGAAAGAATGAGTGGCACCAGTATCAACAATCGCAATCAAAGGAGTACTATTGATAAAACACATACCTCGGATGAGATTATCCGGCTGCTCCACCTCTTCCGCATTCAAAGCAAAGACCTTTCCTGCCGCCTTCTTCGGCTTAGTACACCTAGTACTCATGTGACCCTTCTCACCACAATTGTAGCAAGTAATCTCCTTCGTGCACTCAAAAGACTTATGACCCGCTTGTCCACACTTGAAGCAACTATCACCCTTCTTGCAATCACCAGCATAATGACCGAGAGTACCACACTTGAAACACTTGACCTCCGCCAAGCTAGGCTTGGAGCTTCCTCCACTTGCCTTCTTCTTCCCATTGTCCTTAACATATGGTTTCCTAATGCCATGGCCCTTTCCTCTCTTGTCATGCCTAGCCTTGTAATAATCCGCCTTTGCCTTCCCGGCGTCATCAAACATCCGACACTTGTGCACCAAGGTGTCAAAATCTCTAATCTCATGAAAACAGACGTACTGATAGATCTCCGGCCTCAAGCCATTCTCAAACTTCACACACTTAGAAACCATAGCATCTGCAGCATTGATATAAGGACAGAACCTCGAGAGCTCCTCATACTTAGCCGCATACTCAGCAACCGACATACTCCCTTGCTTCAAGTTCAAGAATTCAGCTTCCTTCTTGTTCCTCAAATCCTCCGGAAAGTACTTCTTCAAGAACTCATTCTTGAACCTCTCCCAAGTGATAACATCACCACCAGCTTCAATCCTCCTTTTGGTACCAGTCCACCAATACTCGGCCTCCTCAGCAAGCATGTGAGTAGCCAACCTCACCTTCTGGTCATCATTAGTCACCATAGCACGAAAAATCCTCTCCATGCATTCCATCCAAGTCAAAGCTCCTTCGGGGTCAAACCTTCCCTTGAACGTCGGCGGTTTGTTTCTCATGAAACGATCAAGCCTCCGTTCCTCCGCTTCTCCATGGTCTTCATGACCACCACCTCCTTGATTCTGAGCCAAAGTTTGAGCCATTGCAGTCAAAGCTGTTGCAATAGCATCATCATTCCTACCACCTCTACCAGCCATCTCTCTAATCCAAAAACCAAGCAACAGGTAAGAATAACAGCACAAAATATCGAAGGTAACTCAACATATCATTCGAATACAACAGGTAATAAAACTAGTTCTGGTCCGGACAAGACTGACCACGGCTCTGATACCAACTTGTAACACCCTATTTCTAATAAACGATAAACGCGAGAATACATCAGAGCATATGCACGAAATAGATGTTACGTCACCAACAAATCCAAATCAAACATGGATAATTTATCAATTACATAAGCATAGCAGCGGAATATATGTAAACCATGTAAATAACATCTCCAAAATCTCAAGATAAATAACACATGATCTCAAACTCATAACAATTAGATCTCAACTCCAAAACTACATAGTCATAAAATAAATATAACATGCAAGGACAACCCTAGATCAGAGCCCTAATCTAGACACTTGCACAAAAAGAGGAACTCCCGCTCCTCGGCAACATCAAAGCAAGCAACTAAGCATCCTGCACTCCATCTACCCGTCCATACGGAAAGGCAGGTGGTAAACCACTGAGGGTTAGCATTACATCATCATAATCCATAAACAGATAAGCAAGAACGTTGAAATAATGGTCGTATATTCCAAGAATGATAAACAACATTACCAAACATATACTCATGGTATCTCCACATTTATCTCATTCAATATCATTCATAGGCATCATTTCAAGTTCACATAATTTGAATGTATCACATACATATCACAATTCAACCAAGTCAATTATCAAACTCCAAACACAATCACCATGCACAATTCATATGCAATTCAACTCACAACAATTCATGCAATGTCTCTAGACTCATCTAGATGCATGTGGTACCAAGTCACCTCAAGGTCGTCACCTCCGATGCAACAAACACATCGAGTGTAAGGTTCACACCTGCCTTACACTTTGGACATACGTCCGCCACCTCAACAATGAATGCATGAACATATGACTTGACTCAATACATATGCTCATACACAATTCACCAAACCATGCATATACAACTATGCAATCATCACCAAGGTCATTTAATCAAGTATGCACACATCAACGCTTGCACATACATACACATACATATATTCCTCACCATTGAACATGTATACAATTAACATTATCACCTTCTTCACATAGTTCATCATGAACAAGCAACACTTCATATATTTCAAGTAAAGAAGATAACATGCGAGGTTATGATATTTCACATTATCATTATCCAACTTCATTCACAATCATACAATTAATCATAGGAATCCATATCCACGAAGGTTCACCATCAATTAAATTTCAAGGTATAAATACACAAGTTCGTCTCATTTTTCACAACTTTGAAAATAATTGAAGTTAGGAACCAAAGCCAAATAACAAGCTCAATTGCCTATGCTATGTATCCTCACAAGTCACATATGTGTACAGTAGAGGTCTCATAAGCATTTCATCGGCCACATGTGAAGAATACACAAAATTCATGAAGTTCGTCTCACTTTTGCCACTTTTCCAAAGTTATAAGTTTTCAAAGCAAATCAAGTAATTAGTCCATGGAACCAATTGAAATCATCTTTAAAAATCATATAAACATTATTCAAGTATAATTCCACTTGGTTTCCTTGAAAAGGATCGAGTTCCGGAAGTCCGTGTTCTTGACCATTTTCAAGTTTCAAGTTCAATCTTTCCAAAATCATTCCAATTCAATTCCAATGTTGTTCCAGTAGGATTATAGATGCAAACAGTGTTTATAGAGGTTAAAAGAAGTATTTAGAAATGCTCGGAAAGCCCCAAAGGTTCACGGAACAAAGTTCAAGAGGTGCTGAAACAGATCAATTTCGCTTGAAGCGAAATCATCTCGCTTGAAGCGAAATTGCTCCAGAGAGCACAGATGAATCTCGCTTGGAGCTCGCTTGGAGCTCGCTTCAAGCGAAACTTCATCTGGGCAGACCAGAATCTCTCGGTTTTGACCCCTTTTTCACCCCAAAACTTAATTTTCAAATCCCCAATTCACCAAAACAAGTTCCAGAAAGTGTTTATGGGTCAATATAGTTATAATGCATCAAAACAAACATGAATCATGCATTAGAAAACTACAATTCAACATCTTTCACCAAAATTATGAAATTTTCCCAAAACACCAACACAACCACAAATTTCATCTCAAATCCAAAAACAATGATTCCAGTTACACTAATTCGATTCCAATAGTTTAACAATCATCAATAACAACTAATGAACATCATTTCATGCTCAATCCAACATCACAACTTCATTTTTCATCAAATTTGCTCAAGAACACAAAACACCAACACTTATGCATTTCAACATGTTAATTCACATATAACCACACATTTATCATGCATTTCATGTTCTCAAACATAACAACAACAACTATGCACGAATTTTACATTAATTATGCTCAATCCAACAATTCCACAAAAATGGGAAAAATGAAAAGTTATGAAATTATGAGTGAAGCCTAACCCCCTTACCTCTAGCACCAAGAATCACTAACCAAAGCTTCACTTTAGCTCCCAAAGGATGAATTCCCCCTCTAGCTAGCTTCCAACCCTCAACTCTTGCTCTCTTCTCTCAAGCCTCCAAGTCCTCTAACTTTGTGTTGTGAGAAATGAACAAAGTTTCTAACCTAGTTACTAACACTAAGTTTATAACTCTTTCTCCCTTAATGGGCCTAACACACAAATGAATGGGCTCACACTAATCTACTAACAACACACTAACGGTAACTAAATAATAACCTCGTCTCTATTTAATTATTGTGCTCCGACAACTTAGTTAATAAAACGGCTCTATCTTAAAATAAATGATAAAACACTATCCTCATAAAATCACTAATCACCCCTCAAATGCACAAACATATAAAAATGCACACAGTTAACATAACGCACGAAATAAAATAATTAAAATAAAACAAACGCAAAAAACGGGTTGTTACACATATCATACTTAAGGAGCACCAAGCTTCTTGCCACTCGAACCAACATTTGTCGGTAAATTTAAAGATCTTTTAAATGACGATCATAACACTAAGGATAGTAATGGATCGTCACAAAATTAAAACTTAGAGATCATTGCAATCATGATTGCAATTGAAAATGCATTAGAAAAATCACATTAATCTGTGATTTCATACAATACTAAGGATTGTATGAACCACCACAATAATAACAGCAAGACATAATCGCAATCGCAGTAACAACCGCACTACAACAAATCAATTGTTCAAAATAGTGATTGTTTATTTTCAAGTTTTCAATTTTAATAATAACGAATAACGATCATAAACATTGAGAAAACTCATGATTATTAAATCATTGTAAGAAAGAAACAAAACCTCAGGGTGATAACGAATTCCTCCTTTCATGGGACCACGTGCATTGTCATGTTGGATCCGAAAACCGACGTATGAAACCAAACTTCCATCATCTTTTGGGATCGTACATTCAACCTACAACGATCAAAGGACATGAAATCAATGAATATAGTTACGAAATGAAAAGAATACAAAAACAAAACAAAAAAGTAAATTGAAATAACAAAAAACCTTGATTTCTCTGTAAGGAATGAGAAGGCTTTTCTCAAGTTTGGAATCCAAACCAAGAATTCGAGATGCACGTTGGAAATTACGGTTGGTGGCAACAAGAGTGTTCATGGCTGATGCGGAATGAATGTTTGACTCAGTTTAGTGTATGTAACAGTGATGATACTCAAAATAAAATGAAACTGAATTCCTACTTTTATTAATTGAAAAGGTTTTACACACGTGAATTCACTACACGATATTGATTACGTAACAGAGGATATACTTGTAATAATACTAAAGAAATTGTCAAGGAAAATGACACCTCATAAGTAAATACATCTTGAAAAAAATAGAGATTATCTGATATGCAATATCTCATAAATTGATGAAGTTTTTATAAGAGATAGAAAGAAAATGAAATGCTAAATGAGGAAAAGAAAAATGGAGGTGTCTATATATATTACTGTTGAATTGTTAACTAATTCATCCATACCAAATTAACTCACAGTTTATTATTTTAGATAAGTGTATAAATGAAAAAGAGAATAACGTTGAAAATTGAAAAAGTCGAGTCATCGTGAACATAGTTAAGTTGTTAGAGACAATATATTGTTATATTTAGGGGTCAGGATCTAAATCTCAAACATTCCACTTGTTTTTATTGCAAAAATGTCAGTTATTTTAGAACGAAATGAGTATATCTTTAGACATTGTTCAAATAATGAAAAGGAAAAATTATAGTTATAAAAAAGGGAAATTGTGTACTCTTGAATACCTAATTATAAAATATTTTTCAATATTTTTTTTCAAAATTCAATGTGCATTGATGATTTTCTTTTTACAAAAATATCTCATGTAAAGTACATTGAAAGACATATATTATGTTTCTCTGATATCAATAAATGTAGAGATATATATGAAAAAATAACAAGTTTTTAATAATTTTTTTACTACAACTATTTTTTTTTGTATCATATGATTTTTGTTGGAGATGTTTATAGTAAATAATAGATGAATGTATTTATAATTTTTAAATGTATTTTCAAGACAATCTTTCTCTTTTATGAATTCCTTAAATAATTTCTTTATAAGATTTGTTAGCATGAACTTTAAACAAACTATTTATCTTGAATGTTTTTAAACTTATATATAACTGATATAAGTGGAGAATCTCGGGTTCAAACTCCGTAAGAGTTGTACAATCTAGATTTTTCATCGACCGGCCATCATCAATCACCACCAATGGTGGGGTGTCAAATGGATGTACACATATAATTACTCATTTTAAAATTGGTGACATTAATTGAGTTTTATTATGTATCAAAAGTAGATGAATGATATTTGTACAACTAATTTTAGATAACTTTTATAACAACTACTTTCCCCCTCTTTTTATTGAACAAAAACAATATAGAGAGAGAATAAAAACACACATAGGTATGAGAAAGAGGGTTCCAAAAGTTGTAAAAAAATAGATATGCAAATATGTTAAAAGTATAATAATCAATATGTTAGGTCCATTTCAGTAAATTGAATTCTTAGCTCCAAACGTCATTTTTTTAGATTACCATGTAATTATAGGTACAAATTTCTACCATGTTTACACTAATCTCCCCATACACTTATGGAACACGTAAAGTGGATTCTCCACTTTCAACCATATTTTTTCCATACAAAACACCCTTTTCTATTTTTATTTTATTGTTATAGTTCAAATTTGAAGTAGGAAATTTTAATGGTAGTAATTAATTACATGATAAGGGAGGAAAAGTTGCAATTGGCACGGCAGTCAGCTCTCGCAAACTGGCCTAACACGGCTAAATTGATAAACCCGTCCCCATGACAAATCATTGAAAATGAGGCTTGGCTGCTCTCCAATTTCTGCCTCATTTCCACAGATTATGTGTTAGACACTTGTATGGAAACTGGAGGAAAAGGTTTGTTGGAGAGCAGTTGAAAGAAGCTTTATGGAGAGCAGTCAGGGCCAACACAATGCCTGAGTTCAACAGAGCTATGGATCATCTAAAAATGTTAAGTATGCCAGCTTGGGAGGAAATGAGGCAGTATGCACCAGGTATGTGGTCTAGGGCAGGATATAGTACTCACACAAATTGTGATTTGCAAGTCAATAATATGTGTGAAGCATTTAACTCTGCAATACTTGATCTAAGGGATTATTCTGTCAGCATTAGCCCGATTATATACAATTCCCTTACAAATTAATTAGTCCCGTGTGCAAAATTGCTGAAATTTTTTGGAGGGGGTCCTTATTATGTTCTTAACATGCTTGAATAAATCGGCATGGAGACTTTATTCATTCAAAGCCATTCTTTTATTTATTTTGAAACCATATTGTTCAACAATGTCTCTTAGCTAATGCTGCTGCTGCTACTGAAACCAATGAAGGTTTTTTTTTTGCTTTTTGTGAATTGGAAACAATGAAAAGATAGCAAAGTAACCCTGATTGTGGCTAAATATACTCACTCCTATCTTAGGTGCCAAGTTTCTGTTGAATGAATTTTCTGACAAAATCTCTTATATTTTTTATTGGAATTTTAATTTTAGAACAAAATATTTATTTTGTTTTCAAAAGTAATTGGCAAGATTTTTATTTTCAACATATTGGTCGGTCCAATAAATTCTTATTTTTTTGCAAACACTTTATCTTTCCAATAAATTTAAGGCTTAATTGCACTTTTGACCCCCTATCTTTTCAGAAGTTACGATTTTGGCCCTCTAACTAATTAAAATACAAAACAGCCCCTTTTGTATTGGATCTTTGGCAGTTTTAGCCCTCAAGACCAATTTTGACTTGGTCTTCGCTGATGTGGCACACACATCACTTAAGTGAGGTGCCACATGTAAATTTTTTTTCTTTTCTTTTTTTAATTCATGCTGGCTTCTTTTAATTGGAAAAAGAATTTGAAAATAAAATAGAAAGTCATTATATCCCGTGAGTATCTCCCAATTCCCACCTCTAGCAGCAGCATGAACACCTATATTCACCATATTCTTCTCAAAAACCTCATCCAAAACCAATTCATCAATATTCTTCAACAATGCATAATCAAACAAAATCTTAAAAACCTCAGAACTTCTACTCCTAGCTGCAACATACAAAATATCAGTAACGCCATACTCATCTTCTCCAAAAACAAGAGAAAATTCTCTTCTCAACAATTCACAAACAAAATCCATGTCACCAGTTGAAGAAAGAATAAATCATTAATTCTTTGATATTTAAAATATATCAATCCTAAACTTTTTAATTTTGAAATAGTAACCGACGAATGTGCTGAAAATAAAGTCTTGCCGATTGCTTTTGAAATAGTAACCGACGAATATGTTGAAAATAAAAATCTTGTCGATTACTTTTAAAATAGTAACCAACGAATGTGCTGAAAATAAAGTCTTGCCGATTAATTTTGAAATAGTAACCGAACAAGGGTAAAATTGAGAGAAAAAATCATAAGCTATAAGGTTTAAGCTATGAGCTATTTGAATTAGCTTATCTAAAAATGGTATAAGCCAGTAAATATAAGCTATAAGCTCGTGAAAAAATGACAGTTACTAAACAATGTCTTTTTTAGTTAGTGACGGTTACCAAACAATGTCTTTTTAGTTAGATGAGCTTAGAAGATATCAGCTATTGATTGCGGCTGCAGACCCTTTTTTATCATGAGAAAACTTAGCATAACTAAGTAAAAAGTCTACCATGCAAATAAGACACATATGAATCATTGTAAAATACCAAATTTTCAGTTGAGCCATTAAGACCAAGAATATTACGAACAGATTTTTCTTTCATTCTACTCCGCTCCGTTACATTCCATCAATCCAAACAGAGTCATTCTATAAAATTTAAGGTGAAGTTAGACTTGGAATATGCAATATAATCTTCCTTAAATGATACATGTCTTCAAATCACCATGTAACTTAGCTTGACATGTCAACAAACAAGCAATAACTCAAACTATTTTGAAATTCCAAGGCATCGATTTCTTCAAAATAAGTCTTTCAGCCTCAAATCCTTATTTATTAATGGCTTTAATATGTTATTCGTCCTTGCAATTAGGGGTCGTTTAAAAATTGGTCCCTGTATTCGTTAATCCTTGCTTTTTAGCCTTGCAATGTTTAATCAGTTAAAATTTCGTCCCTTGACCCAGTTAATGACTGCCACGTCACTAATTTGATGACGTGGCAATCACTGCCACACATGAAATTCCAATTTTGACCTTAAGAAGGGGAAAGAAGATGGAAGAAAGAATTGGAAACCCAGGGGTAAAATTGGAATTTCATGTGTGGCAGTGATTGCCACGTCATCAAATTAGTGACATGGCAGTGATTAAGTAGGTCAAGGGACGAAATTTTAACTGATTAAACATTGCAAGGCTAAATTGCCAGGATTAGCGATTACAGGGACCAATTTTTAAACAACCCCTAATTGCAAGGACGAATAACATATTAAACCCTTTATTAATTTGTTAAATCTTAACCTAATTTTTTTTCTCCACTAATCCCTTATTAGGTTTGCAACAACTTTATCTTGAAATTTTGGCTCTAAATTTGCATCATATATGTTTTTCATTTCTCTCTAATAACCATGAATATTTTTCGAGCCAAAAATTTAATAAGTATCTTAATCCTTATCTTTATTATTAATTAATTTTATTAGGTCTGCAGCAACTTAACCTATTGTTTCTGTAGATTTTTTTTTTACAAGTTGTTGTACACTTATTTAATACGTTTACAAACAGAATACCCTAATTTCCATGCAAACTCGGCTACCCTAAATAATTTGTTAGGAACCATGAAATGCATTAATTTTTGATGTTTAACTATAAAAGTAATAAATAAAATTGACCCGTGCAACAATATAATTTTGTATTCTTTTTATCTTTTTTCTTTATAATTTTTTTTATTATCATTTGATTGTAATATTTGTATCTCCAATAATCTAATTTGTGTTTATTGATCGACCCACAATCTTACGGGTTAAATATTATTTATTGGTCTCTATTATAGTCGAGAATACTCGTGCGTCGCACGGGTCAAAAGTCTAGTTACAAAAAAAATTGGAATTTTAAAGGTGTGGCTTCCTCAAATTTAGTAACTTATACACATAGTTTTAAAACTCGGACCGGTGATCGACTCGATAAGGGTATTGGGTCACGGAGTCATTGGTCGAACTATTGAGTCATTTGTCGAACCGCATGACTGAACCAGATTGAATCGAATGACTTGGTTATACGACTCGGTCTTTATAACACATATTCTTTGTGTTGAATTAGACTAAACTGAGTGGTTTTGATATAATATTTTCCCCTTGACCTCAGCTGCATATATTTTTTTGAGATATAATACTTATTCAAATAAATAGTTGCAATCAAGTTAAATATTTATGATTTTTTTTTTTTGACAAGTAAAATGTTTATGAAAATATTTCATATTGTATGATTATTTTTTGATACAAGTATAGTTCTTTTTAATGACAAATTATATTCAAAGTTACAATATAATAATTTATATATGTGATGACAACATTGATAATGTATCCTCTTTAAAAAAAAAACATTGCTATTGTATCCTCTATTTAAAAAAAAAAAAACGTTGATATTGTCCCCTTTTCCAAGATGTGTTTATCATATATAATTTATTAGAAGCAATTAATTCACAAGAACCGTTCATTGGTGCAGTGGTAGAGTGATTTCTTTGCAGGTCATTTGTAATGGGTACAACACTCATTCATGCCACTTTTTACAAAAAATATTTAATTAAATTTTTGCATCAACATCAAACTGGTCAAAACCGCCGGTTTATTGGGTTTTACCGGTTTTGACCGAGTCGCACCGGTTCATACCGGTTTGATAGCATGATCGGTCCGGTCCGAGTTTCAAAACTATGTTTATACATAAACTAAACCCTTCACTTCTAGATACATAATTTCTATTCCTATCAAATTCAATATAGGAAGAATAATAGACCTATAGATACATAATTGAACACTAGTCCTAACTCTGCATTGAGTAATAACAATTTTGTTTACGCAATGTGATTTCATTTCTCAACCCTTGGTATTTAGGGGTTGATCTTGGTGTTACACCCAAACCTTTTTTGTATGGTTTTTTATTCTCTATTCTAGAGGCGCGTGTTAATGCTAAGATATGCCTGGGTTTGGTTCTATCCACATTTTATGAATAAGTACACCTACAAGATGTTGCGAGGTCTTAAGATGCAAGTGGAACATATAAATCCCTTTTCCTGAAAATAATTTTGGGTAAGGGATAGTATGGAAATTGTATCTTCTATGAATGATGGGTGGTCCTGTTGGGAAGACTGCGTACAATAGCTAGTGACCATATATTCTCTGTTATATTACTTTTCGTTGTTGTTTGTATTTTGGATTAGAATACTCGTTATGCTCAATTTCGATTGAAGTACATTTCACGAAACATAATTAATTATCAGTCCCTCCCAAGTATTTGAAACATTGTCGAATTCACTTGTTGAATACACAAACTAGGAAATTTATTCGTTATATGAGAAGGGTTACATATACATGACAATGGTTCTAATACACATGTCGAGTTGTTTATTCCCATAAGACTATACTACTATCTGTCAACATCCTCGCATTATGGGGATGGTTTGTCTACTCTTCAAAGAAAATGAGGTAAAAAAAAAATTCAAAATTATTTAGCAGGAGCTTTTCCAGCAGCTGTGGATGTAGCTGGAGTTGCAGTTGTGGATGCAGCTGGAGTTGCAGTTGTGGATGCAGCTGGAGCTGCACCTGGAGCTTGACATACAGGAGCTGTTCCTGTAACTAAAGGTTTGACATTGGAACACTTTGCTGTGGTTGGTGCTCCATTGAATTTGAGATCAACATTATTTAGCTCGACACCATCACATGGTACGGCACTGCTGCAAATAAGAACAACTCCTTCTGCAGTTCCTGAGGTTCCCTTAACGTTCTTGAATGAAATCTTGCTTAACTTTATTTTTGATGGATTCTAAACCATTGAAAACCAAGCAAGAAATGAACAAAAGTTAGTCATTTAAATTATAGTTTAATTAATTTGCAAAATCAATGTAAATCATATCACAATATGTAAATCTTTGTGTAGGTAAGTTTGACCCTTTCTTTTTCTTTTTCATATTGGTCATTTAAAGTTTTTCTTTTTATTTCCGAATTAGCATTGTTAGGACCACTTTGTTAGGGCAAAAAAACATAAAAGGACCTGTCCATAAAAATCAGGAAACTTATGGGAGTAATTACCTTTTTGGAGCACTGGTTCCATGGACAATACTCTTGGTCTATGATGACAGGGTTCTTGACATTAGTCATGGTAATATCTTCAAAATGTATATCAGAAACAGTAATTGTTCCCGGTGCATCAGGCCAAGTCTTGATCCTCACACCATTGTCAGTTGCTGTCAGAGTACAGTTCTTAACTGTAATCCCCTCTACATTTTCTTCAGTCGTAAACTTTCCAAGGCTTCCAACACTAAGACCATGACCAGGTCCACAATGCACATTTTGGACAGTGATTTGTTTGCTACCATCACCAATTGAGACACAGTCATCTCCGGTACCGATGTTGGTGTTAAGAATTTTAACATCAGTTGATTTTCCCATGTGGATTCCATCGGTGTTGGGACTGTCTCCAGGGGCAGCAATTGTGAAGCCATCAAATGTAATATTTTTGCATCCGAAAACCATAACATGGAAATTTTTGCTGTCCTTAGAGGTAACGTCGCGGACGATGGAATTGTTGACGAAATTAAAACCAAAATTCTGTTGAAATAGAACCAGAAAAACTCATTTACAAATAGCTACAATTATTTGTCCATGTAATCAAAATGATGATCAAGTAGATTAAAATTTAGATTGATATTTACCATGAAAACTTTCGAGTTACTCTTTTTACCACTCCAAGCAGCTGCGGGTGCAGCTTGTTTATAAACAGTTGCACCTTGACCATCAAAAACTCCTTTGCCTGATAAGGTAAGATGGTCCATATATAGAAACTTGAACCATTGTTCAGTCCCTTTTATTACACTAGGGTCTGCAGGTGCTTGAATTGTTCCATCAACTTGAAGTTCAATAGGGGCCTTACAAGGACCTTTCAGTTCTATTCCATTCAACTGGTATGTACCAGCTGGAATCACAATTTTTGCTGCAGTTGTTGATGCACATGCTTCATTCCAAGCACTTGTCAAAGCCTTATGAAAGGAAAAAACACATTCAATTAGAAAATAAATTAATAATAACATATTTAGATTCCCTGCATATTAAAAACACAAATTCACACACATTAATTGATCTCAGCGATCGATGGAGTTACATTACTCCATCACCAATTCATCTTAATAATCTTCACAATTAATTTGAAATAAAACAACTAAGATCATTAAATATGTCACATTGCATGGAAATTATTGTCTAAAAGATAAAATTATTGTTTTCTCGATGCCAATTCACATCTACTTTGGATTAAGAATAATGTATACCTGTCCGATATCAGAATTTGGTTTTCCACCAAACTTTGATATGTCAAGGACCCCAGATTGAGCTGCACAAAAGTCAGCAAGGAATATGAATGAAACAATAATGGCAGTGCTGAACTTCATATCTACTTTGATTTTTGTTACTATCTTGTTCTAATGGTTCTTGTACTTCTCCTTGAATGAATGTGGTTTCAAATTTCAATGTAAGGAAGGAACGTTATTTATACTTGAATGGTAAAACTTCAACCCCTTGAACAAGCTAAGGTGAGAAAATTATTGTCTAAATATGTCTATTTCTTTTTTAAAATGTTTGGTTGTGTTTTCGTGGGTCTATTAATAGCAATTTTTAGAATATGTCGATATAGAGAGTTAACTATTCGTATTAACTACTTTAGTGACCCGTGCCAAGCACGGGAAATAAAAAACTTTTTTGATCAAATGTATAGATTTTATATTATGTTATCTTAAAGTTAAAAGTGTGGTTATAATTTAAATTTGACATGGAAAAAATATCATCTTAATTTTGTATATATTTTGAAATATAAACATTGCATATAACGATTATAGTATTTGGAGTTATACTTATTCTAATTATTTGTAGTATAGGATGTACTTTTTTTTTGGTCAAGTAGCCTAGTGGTTAGAGCTCACACAATTAAATTGTATGTCCTGTAATGACCAGTATGCCTTACAAAAAAATTAAAAAAAAAACGACTTCCAAACAATACACAACTTTAGTTTTATAAATTATAGCAACAACAATTCTAAAACATAACAAATGATCATACTTTTTGAAAAACTTCACGATACACAACATTTGTGGTCTCCTTGCAAACATTATTATTTTCATCCAAGATGAGCAGCTTGAAACCTTTTCAAGAAGTAACTCGAGAGACAACGACATAGAGTTGTCCATGCGTGAATATGGGCTTAGAAAGATAAACTCCCACTCGAGATAAAGATTGATCCTGATTTTTATTTATTGTCATTGCAAAACAAAGCGTCAATGGAAATTGTGTGCGCCTGAATTTGAAGGGTAGTCTTGGATCACTCGGAATAAGATTCATCTTGGGAATGAATACCCTGGTACCTGCCCTTTTTCCTGTAATTACAGTAGAAGCTATCGTACCATTACATAGTCCATTGGCCTGATCGATGTTTCTCATCAGCATAACTGGACATCATGCCATTAGTTTCAACCGGTGATTTGGAATTCCTGAGCTCTTAATACCATTAAGAAATTCTATTGTGAACCACTCGCTTTCGACATCAGAATTTTTGCCTGATCAACAAACAGAATCAGAGCTTAAATACTCTTTCTCTTCGCCTGGAATCAGTGACATCATATATCAAATGAATCAAGCGTTGGTGCGAGTATTCCCCTTTCTTGGAAAAATAGTGGGTCACCAAGGTTATCATTCAAATCGGGATACACAAAGTCTATAAGCGACATCAACAGATTTGTTGTGTCCGATATGAGCAAATCTTCAGGAATTTCTACCTTCATTTCACCATTCTCATCCGAAGCGTCGTTGTCGTCTCCAATTGAGAGTATCCACTTGCCAAAATTAGCAATTTCTTCTTCCTCTGCAGGTACCAAAGATGCACCCAATCTCATATTAACAGTAAGTCTCAACACATTACAATAAGCCCATATCTTTGATGAATTGATTGATGCATCAACGATATCCTGCCTCGATCCTTTTCGGACAACATGCAATATCTGCCTGAAATCACCACCTAAAACTACTGTCATTCCACCAAAAGGTCTAAACTCGTTTTGGGGACCATTCTTGGACATGATATCACGCATTGATCGGTCAACTGCCTCAAACCACCATTGGTGCATCATTGAAGTGTCGTCACAAATTCTCAACTTTGCAAAACGCACCAGGTCTGCCCTAGGACTATCATTTTCCATCGTAAGCGATGATGCCTCATTAATCTCAATAGGGACTGTCAGCGTTGAGTGCGCGGTTCTTCCACATGGTTATAAAAGAGTCGATATACCGCTGGATGCAGCATTCAATATAATTAACTCCTTCAATCTAACAGTAACCGATAATGTTTTCCATATAAAGGATTTCCAGTACTACCGTGACCATATAAGAAACAGAAATCATTGTCGTGAGAACCAACGGACTCCATGATCTTGTCATGACAAACATCTCTGTTCATTAGTCAGTATCAGTAACATATTAGCATTTGTCTTTTCCAGTTCATCTTTGTTGTAATTTAGCTCATCAACGATAAGCTTGTTTGTGAAAGTTGGCATGTCTACTGCGTTTGGCCTGGGCATGGATTTGAAGTCAGTAAGTGGCCGTTCGTTTTCCTGAAGCAGCATTTCAATTTCAATCAAAAACAAGTTCTTCAAGTCATCGTCACTGATACGCAGATCTGCATATTAAATCTAAGGTCACAAAATTAATATTAACACCTTTGCATGCATATGAGTGCACGTTGAAGAGAAAGAAAAAAATATTAGCTATATATGAGAATTCATTATATTTAAACATATCATTATGTCTTGAAACATGCCTATTTTCACTTCTGTCTTTGTCATAAAAAATAAAAATGATAGCAAGAGAATATATGCAATGCAATGGAAAAAATGATATTAAAGTTACAACTCAACTCTTAATCGAAAAAAGTTTCTTTCAGCTTAACTCAAACTAAAAAAAAATAAGCTTATTTGTAAAGGATTTCTCAAGCAATGCTATTTAACGTGAAAAGAAATATGTATAGGAACTGCTACAAAATGATGCCATGAATGATCACTAATCTAGATAATGTGAAAAATTAATCAATTAAATTAATCAATTAAAGAACATAAAATGTGAACAAATTAATCAAGATATACATAGTGGTAAGCTATATATGATAGTTTTGTGGTGTTGACAGTAGGTCCTGCATTAACCTTATGTTGTTTGCACTCTACGTGGGTGTGTTGGTTTCAGTTTTGTGCTGCTATTACGTCATGTAGCCGCTGGTTGGGAGGCTTCGATGTGTGCATAAGTGTTGTTATGTCTGCTTGGCGTTTCTGTTTTTTAGTTGCCTGGTATTTCGGTCTGTTGTAGTGTAGCTTTGCTGCTGTGCAGTTGCGCTTTTTTAAAGTATCTTTGTGGCCATTAGGTTGCGAGGCAGGGGTACTCTCGTGTAGGTAGCACCATGGTTTGTCGTGGTACTTTGTTGGGTTTGGTCTTTGATTAAGGCAACGTAGTGTACACCTCGGCTTCATGACTTCTTGGGTGTAGGCGTGTTGCCTTTGTTGGTTCTTGTATTCAACCTCTGTTCATTTCCACGAAGAATAATATTTGTTGTCTAAAAAAAAACAGTGAAAAGCTCTCTGGTGTGTCTACTTTGTTAGGTAGCCTTGAATTTATCTCTGTTTTACTTCAGATATTGTTTTCTTACGTGCATACACTCGTATTTAAATTCTTTCTTTCTATTCTATATATTGTTGTATAAACTTGTTCTCATCAGATCAAAAATATTTAATAGTGTATTTGTTTATTTACTTTCTTGAAAGAATATTGTATTTGTTTATCATCACTACTTAAATAGATAAATATAACGTTCTCTGGTGTGTCTATTTTATTATTGTCCGATTTAAAATATTCCATGAAAGTTATTTAAAGGAATAACTAAGAGAATGAGACATACCTATTTATTATTGCCCGATTTAAAATATTCTTTGAATTTGTTTTTCCTTATTGCCTTGATTGAAGCATTTCAAATTTCTACAAATTGTTTACCTTTAATGCAATTAATTCATGGGTTTTATTTTTAAAAAAATAAAAGAGGACTTTTTTTATGATGGTTTAAAATTTATTTAAAGGTAATTGACTATGGAAAACGGAAAACTTGCGTTATATTCTCAAATGATATAAAGAACTCACTGAATTTCTTTTTTAAGATAGCCCTGATTGGAGCATGTAAAAGTTTCAACAAATCATTTATAATTAATACAATTAAAGTATGCGTTTATTTTTTAAAGAACAAAATAGATTTTTTTTATACTTATTTAAAGGCTATTTACAGGTACTTCCTAACAATTTTTTATATCTTATTCACGCGGAAGTCACGATCCCTTGCTATAAGCATACACAACAACTAATAACAATCACTTGAAATATTTTATTTCTCTGAAGTCTTTGGAATCAAATGTCGTGAAACAAAGACAAAAATAGATAGCCTATTTAGAAAGTTTGTACCAAATTAATTTCATTCAAAATATTACAATGTTTATTTCAAATATTACAATGTGATTACTTATTTAGAAAGTTTGTACCAAATGAATTACATTCAAAATATTGTTGATCCTTAGAGATATTTGTCTTAATTAAAAAATAATAATGTCTAGAATTTTCATGATTTATAAACATAAAAATATAAAATCCTTAATTATTTGGTCAAAGGTTTATTTCATGGCATTCTTAATTTTTTCTCAAAAAAAAAAAAAGAAAGTTTTCTCTTTACTCTTTTGTGAAAATGACTAAATGAGCTATAACTATATTACTGAGTTAATATTTTTTTTATTAATTACCATTTACATTACAACATACATGGTGTTGTGATGGATAAATTAAATATGTCAATCAAGATTATTACTTCCCTCAACAACAACAAAAATTATTGTTATTGATTACCGTCCAGTAAACAACTGGCCATAGCTTTCTTTTTTTTTTGGTCAAGTAGCCTAGTGGCTAGAGCTCACACATATTTTAAATGTGAAGAAGTGGGATGTCAGGGGTTCGAACCCCTGCCCCTGCATAAATTATGCAATGTCCCTACCAACTGAGCTAAGCTCACGGGGACACTGGCCATAGCTTTTTTTGTCAACTACATAATGAAAAATCATTTTTTAAAGAAATTATTCAAATAAAATCATAACAAATACTAAAATTTGTAAACAATAAATGAATATACAATTTACCGAAGAAAAGAGGACATGAGATTGCTGGTTTGGAATTGAAACTTGGGTGTTGCCATTTGATAGTGTGTGTGCATGATGTTTATTTTTTATTTCGACTAAACTGACCTTAAAAAATGGAGAAAATGATAAACTCCATTACGAACTAATTGTAGTAAAAAGCATTAAAATTATTATTAATTTATTAACTAATTTCATCAATATAATACTCCTTTGTTCCATTTTTCAGTCCAATTACATATAAATCGTAACAAAAAACTATACAATCTTTCTTTGTATAAGAGACATAAAAAAGTGACTCATCATAGTAGAAAATTTATCTAGATTCTTTTCTAAGAACAACTAATTTTTTTGGAATCTCAAAGTTTGTCATAATGTCATCTATTTCTTTTTCCTCTAGGCCCTCGTGTGAAGAATATGTTGTCTTGAACTCAATCATCATATATTCGATTTCATCTATAAAATAATATCTTCATATTCTTATTTTTTTGTGCTTGTTCATGATTTCTTGATTTAATGCACCTGTATGCATAGGAACCACGTAAGTAAAAAAAAATATAAAAAATCTATAACAATCATTTATGAAGCATCTATAAATTTAAATAGAATAATAAAGAAAACAAAAAAGCATAAACAATGTCATAAAAGCATAAGGAAGAATAAAATATGGCACAGGAAAAAAAATTAAAGGAGCGATGAGGAATTTTTTTATAGGAGAGACGAAGAACCTATTTTTTTATGTGAAGGTTTGATTCATCAAAATCGCAGCATAAAAGAAATATTACTCTTGGAACATTGACATCAATGAAAAAAATATGAAGAAAAAAGAATAAAAAAAACTAAACAATGTTTGTGTGAACATTTGATTCATCAAAATCACAACATAAAGAAAATATAAATCTTAGAGCAATGATATCAAAGTCAAAAAAAAAAAGGAAGAACAAAGAATAAAAAAACTGAACAAAATAGAAAAACAAAAAGAGTGACATAGAAAGAAAACAAAAACGGGCGATAAGAGTTGTTAATTGTGATGTGAAATTATGTCAATCCATATTTCTAATTTATAGATTTGTTTCAGACTGTAATTTGGTATGTATGTGATGTGAAATTATGTCAATCCATATTTCTAATTTACAGACTTGTTTCGCACCGTAATTCGGTATAATAACCATTATCTTTTTAACATTCTTAAAAAAAAAATTGTTCTATATAGGGTATTCAATTACAAAATTATTTGGTCATGAATCAATTTTAATGTCCATAAAATGTTTTAATAACCATCAACACTGTATCATAAAAAAGTTTCCTATTCTAAGTTTTTTTTTTTTAGGAAATCTCATGTGCTAAGTTAGAGGTGATGTTGACATATATATGTGCGAGAGGAGTTGTGATTTGAAATGATGTTAACCACATGTCTAATTTATAGACATATTTCATAAAGTAATTTTGTAAAATAATTTTTTTATTAACATTCTAAAAAAACAAAGAATAGGACATGTATTATCTTCATGAATGCAATTGGACATGTATCAAGGCAATTATTGATTTATAAGGTTCTATTTTTTTGTGTTAAAGTAATTCAATGCATAATTATACTCAAATATGTACACTTCACAGCTCTAGCATCAAGTTTGTCCTGTCTGACATGAGCAAATGCTAAAGCTTCGAAAACTTTCAAATTAGAGTAGTCTGCCGGTCTCCCACTCCAAACCTCCATAGGTGTCTTGAGATCTATCCCTGTTGATGGACATCTGTTAATCAAATATGCTGTAGTACTAACAGCTTCTCCACATAAACTCTTGGACAATCCAGCTCCCAATGTAGAAATATATTTCATTAATGGAAATATTACGAACAGAGTCATTGAAAGCTAAGAGGGTGTCGATATATTGATAGCATCGACTAAAATATCTAGGGTTTATGTGAATCAAGAGTCATTCACAAATATCTAGGGTTTTATTTGATTCGTGTAAGCCATTACTAACTCGATTTTGGTTAGTAATCCTCTTAAGTATACTTATTATTACTCCTTTCATTCCAAAGATCTGAAATGGTAATAATATGCCACACCTTATTTTAAGTCTAACTTTCTCCTCCTATAACATCACTCTTTCGTATTTCTATCTCTCTCTAGATGTATTTACACCTTTTGATTGTCTAACAAACATTTTCCAAAACCATTAAACGGGAGAAAAACATAAACTGCTATATCAGGACTAAACAAACCAAAGCAAGATCCTGCTAATCAAATAAAACAAAAATACTAAGAAAACCATAACGGCCAAAAGCTCCCACACCACACAACAACTCCCAAAGACAACAACAACAAAAAACAAGATTAAACCAAGCAGACCATGAAAAACACTCAAAAAAAAAAAAAAAACTAGCCAAACTTACACCACTAAAAACTATACATTAAAAGCTTGTCACACAACAAGACCTCTACAAGCTTAGATTGGAATTGAAATGCCAAAATTGCAATCACAAGAAAAACATGAAATTCGGATTTCTTATGTTTTTACACGTGAAAATATGATGCTAAAAAAGTCTGATGCATTTATCACCATCTCAACGATAACGTGTAATGCTTGAATTTATCATTTTTAGCTCATAATCTTCACCAGACTCTATGATCATTCCTATAGACAAAAATCAAACAAAAAATTGTAAATATATCTTAAAATCTCAACAAAGTAACCAAATTTACAAGTAGAACAAGCCCTAAAAAGAAATTGAAATGGAAGCTATCAAACTCCACATGCTTAAATCTTTGTTCGTCGTCATGTAATTGTCAAAAATCAAATAAAATTCGGATCTGGTGTTGCTCTTTTTTGTTTGTCTTTGTAGGTATCAACTATCAACCATAATCTTGTAATAATTTCACATAAAATTATAATGAAAACTCGCGTAGTTTGTATACCAATTTTTCTTCAAATATTACACACACGTTAGATTCTATGTAATTCGTCTTTACTTGAATAAGGAACTGTGGATATTAATAATACACGTTGGTGAAAGGCTAACCCTCGAAGAGGCAATCTCATTTCCCTCAAAAAAAAAAAAAAAGAGGCAATCTCATTTAATATGGCTTGCAATGCAACCATTCATTTCTAGGTAACAATATTTATGTCAGTTTATTTATACAGATTAATATTAAAACAAAAAGAAAAAAGCCAAGGGGGCTAACGAAGACACTGAAGAAGGTAATAACTTATCATTATGTTTTCTTTGGGTCTTTAATCTCGCATAGGTTGTGATTTTTGACTTTGCTTAATTAAATGAAAAACTAGCATTTAAAAAAATAAAAGAGGCAGAAAGGAAATGAGATGTCCCATGCCAAGCTGTGGACTGCATTTGTTTTTTTCCTTCTTAATTTTGCTTTGCATGCTGCACAAAAAGGGAGAAACTACATTCATTATCTGTGTGTTCTGCATTAGAGGTTATTATTTTTTAAAGAAGGTTAATTGTGAAGCACTTTTTTTTTCTCCTTTTGCCTTTGGAAAGACAAACTGATGTTCTATTGGACTTCATCTGATTGATGAATTGAGTAGCACATTAATTCAGAGGTTGGTTCTGCAAAATATTTAGTTCAAATTTACTTAAAACTAATAGTTATTGCCAAACCCACATGCAACAGACATGAGGTGCAACTCTTATACAAGACCAAGCTTTTGAAACAACATTTTATGAATGAAGGTCAAGAGAGGATGGTGTAATAACGTTTCATTTCATCGTTGAATTACAATACAACTCTTGTGGCGACATCTCACCAACAACAACTCTGACACCCAAGACTCTACAAAGACAACTCACACTGACAACAACAATGCAACGACATCAACTACTAATGCAATATGCATGTGGTACCATTTTACGCGCGTTGAATGACAAGCATTACAGGGCATGAGCCCTCAACAGTTGGATGGTTAAAGCATCCCAGGGCATAAGCCCTCAACAGGTGAATGATAAACATTCCAGGGCAATAAGCCCCCAACGGGTGAATGATGAACATTCCAGGGCAATAAGCCCCCACCGGGTGAATGATAAACATTCCAGGGCAATAAGCCCCCAACAAATGCATATGAGTATGAATGGACTCAGTGGTGTATATCAGCATACAACCCAGTAACATCTAATGGTGTATATCAGCATACAACCAACAACAACTACTTAAGACGTCAACAACTGTGTCTAACACTAAGGACACCCTCCCCAACTGGACAATACTACTCAGCAACATCAATGGCAAACTCAACTTATCAAAAATTCTCAATAGATCATAATGAGTATTGGTTCTATGGTTTTATGGTTCTAGTGAAGAAGGACAAGCAGAGACAGAGCGGTTGGAAGGAATACTTTGAGCAAGCTAAAGAGTTGATCGAAGCAGACGGTGGACCTCCGCGGTGGTTTTCACCGTTGGAGTGCAGTTTGCCGTGGGATAGTTCTCCTCTCATGCTCTTCTTGCCTGGTTAGTCCCTCTTTCGTTAGTAGCAGTTGAAAAAAAAAATTTGGGCATCATTGAAACATAAAACTTTTGGAAGCACGCATTCTTTTGGTCCCTTAACTTCTCTTCATTATATATTTTGGTCTTTTCCGTTAGTTTTAATTCAAAAACGTTAGGTTTTCTTCATTTTCTTATGGAATTTTTCTGGGATTCTTGTTGTTGAATGTTGATGGAGATAATATGAAGAGAAATTATTTAAATTGTTCCTCAGGAATAGTAAATGAAATTTCATTAAAAATCTCAAACTAAAAATAATTCAGAAAAAAAAAAAATTTGCAGAAATTGTCGAACGTAAATAGAATCTATCAGCTGAGCATGCACACACATTCAGATATTCAAAGTTTAATATATAACATCCAAGGATTATATCTAAACAGATCAAGGTAATTGAAATTACTAGAAGGTGGTGTACCAACCTGCACAGATTCCAACAAGGGCGTCGATGTTTAAATACCATATGACCACAGGTCATATGCACGTTTTGTGATCAACTACCTTTGCGTCTTATAATGCTTATCAAACATATCATTTTCTCCACTAGTTTGGTTATACAATATAACCAAACTAGTGGAGAAAATGATAAACTAAGTTACGGGAAGGTTTAAAGCCAAAGTGTATCTCTAATGTTTTTTATTGACGCTTAAAATATCCGTAATTAACTCATCCCGCGTGCAAAAACTCCAAAATTTCTCGGAGGAGGTCCTTATGATGTCCGAAACATGCTTGAATTTTTGGGGAACAAAATTTGGCCCGTGGATGGATGCACGTTTGGAAAAAAAAATGGCAATTTTGAGCGCGTCGGTCGAAAAATCAAAATAAATCGAGGATTGATCGAGAACATATTAGAAAAAAAATGTGAGATTTAGTGTGAAAGTTTGTAATGCCCCCATATTTATTACATCTTTGTATAGTTTTTGGATGAATTCTCTTCCCGTAACGACCGCACAAGATATCTAGGGTTTATGTGAATCATAAACATCTGCCATCGACTAAAATATTGTCTATTTCATCGTGACAGGGGGGTAATTGACTATCGAATACACCAAAATATCATAACAATTTTGCGCATTTATCTTCAAGTTGATCGACTTCCCATATTCAGCAAATAAAGCCTCTGTCACAAAAACCACTCCCAGTCTTGTTGCAGCCTCTCTTCCCAATGAACCTCCAAGATCCTTCAGGCCAAACGTTTTAAACCTTTTAAACCAATTTCATGAATCTTGGATGCTAAATTATCATTTTGCATACAAGAAAACAATGATTGTGCATAAAAAAAAAACAAAAAAAAATGGTGAACCAGCATGTATCCTCCCATAAGAGACAATCATCTTCAAGGATTCGTTAGTCACGAAATTTAGATAACAAACATGGTTAACCATGTTTTCGAGACTAATTTGATCAAGAGTATATTTAAAAATTAAATTGATTATTTTAGGTTATCTACTGGCATAAACATTTATGAGGTTGTTTGAGAGAGCATATGGAAACAACTTATGACATGTCTATAAGCTGTTTTCAACTTATTGCCAAAAGCTCTCAAAGATTCCTTGTAAAAACAGCTTATAGCTCACTTTAAAACAATTTGACTTTCTTTTTATCTTTTGTTTATAGCTTATACAGAACTATTTATATGATAAGAATTATACTTTAAGCACTTAATTAAGTTGTTTATCCAACTTAGGGCCTAAAACTACAGTTGACAGTGATTATGCAATACTAATATACACTTACAATAGGCTTGCTAGTCACAACTGCTGGTGAATGACCATGAAACTTTGAATATTCATCAAGAATCCAAGCCATTGTCTGTGAATTAGTTCCCATATCGGGGGCAGGAACATCCCTATGAATGCCAATGAGATCATGAATCTTTTGGGTGAAAACACGAGTGAGACGTTCTAGCTCGCTGATGCTCAAATCCTTTGGGTTGCAGCCGATTCCGCCCTTTGCTCCTCCGTACGGAATGTCTACCACGTCATTAGCTGAGCTAGAGCATTCACTTCATCAGGGTCAACCTAGCACCAGAAAATGCGACACTTTGATACATTGATACTCGAAAGCAAGGTAAATAGTTTATACCTTACATTCATAATCATAACTACAAACATAAAGCATGAGAATGGCAGTCTTGATGCAACCAAAAGAACAGTGCTAAATAATATTGATGACTCGGATAATATAATATAAAATTTAAAATCTGCTCCAATGATAGAAAACCATTTTCAAGTTCAGCTCATGCCCTGCAGTACTCTTTGCTGCTCACAAAATTTGGACAAGCTACATTTTATTCATATATTCTGAGAAACAGTTAATGAATATGATAAAATGCAGCATGTGTCTCGTGTTTGGAATTAGAGGATTAGAACACACAAGGAAAAATTAAAAGAATGTATAGTTTAAGAAAAACAAATTTGGATCAACATTTAGGAAAAAAAATTACTGGACTTATTGTTCATTACTAATAGTTGATGTTTTAAATTAAGCTTATATTTGATATAAAATTAGTTTTTTTTTGTTGTTCAGACTATCTGTATGACATGAAGGAATAACATGAATTTTTTCATTTACAAGATTCAAACTCATATCATACTTAAGGAGCACCAAGCTTCTTGCCACTCGAACCAACATTTGTCGGTAAATTTAAAGATCTTTTAAATGACGATCATAACACTAAGGATAGTAATGGATCGTCACAAAATTAAAACTTAGAGATCATTGCAATCATGATTGCAATTGAAAATGCATTAGAAAAATCACATTAATCTGTGATTTCATACAATACTAAGGATTGTATGAACCACCACAATAATAACAGCAAGACATAATCGCAATCGCAGTAACAACCGCACTACAACAAATCAATTGTTCAAAATAGTTGTTGTTTATTTTCAAGTTTTCAATTTTAATAATAACGAATAACGATCATAAACATTGAGAAAACTCATGAATATTAAATCATTGTAAGAAAGAAACAAAACCTCAGGGTGATAACGAATTCCCCCTTTCATGGGACCACGTGCATTGTCATGTTGGATCCGAAAACCGACGTATGAAACCAAACTTCCATCATCTTTTGGGATCGTACATTCAACCTACAACGATCAAAGGACATGAAATCAATGAATATAGTTACGAAATGAAAAGAATACAAAAACAAAACAAAAAAGTAAATTGAAATAACAAAAAACCTTGATTTCTCTGTAAGGAATGAGAAGGCTTTTCTCAAGTTTGGTATCCAAACCAAGAATTCGAGATGCACGTTGGAAATTACGGTTGGTGGCAACAAGAGCTTTCATGGCTGATGCTGAATGAATGTTTGACTCAGTTTAGTGTATGTAACAGTGATGATACTCAAAATAAAATGAAACTGAATTCCTACTTTTATTAATTGAAAAGGTTTTACACACGTGAATTCACTACACGATATTGATTACGTAACAGAGGATATACTTGTAATAATACTAAAGAAATTGTCAAGGAAAATGACACCTCATAAGTAAATACATCTTGAAAAAAATAGAGATTATCTGATATGCAATATCTCATAAATTGATGAAGTTTTTATAAGAGATAGAAAGAAAATGAAATGCTAAATGAGGAAAAGAAAAATGGAGGTGTCTATATATATTACTGTTGAATTGTTAACTAATTCATCCATACCAAATTAACTCACAGTTTATTATTTTAGATAAGTGTATAAATGAAAAAGAGAATAACGTTGAAAATTGAAAAAGTCGAGTCATCGTGAACATAGTTAAGTTGTTAGAGACAATATATTGTTATATTTAGGGGTCAGGATCTAAATCTCAAACATTCCACTTGTTTTTATTGCAAAAATGTCAGTTATTTTAGAACGAAATGAGTATATCTTTAGACATTGTTCAAATAATGAAAAGGAAAAATTATAGTTATAAAAAAGGGAAATTGTGTACTCTTGAATACCTAATTATAAAATATTTTTCAATATTTTTTTTCAAAATTCAATGTGCATTGATGATTTTCTTTTTACAAAAATATCTCATTGTCATCGCGATTTTCGGGTGTCAAACCATTAATTGGATCTGAACCTTTCGATCATTGATGTTTCTATTTTTTTTGGGGAAGGTAAAATCGAGAAAACCTCAGAAATCCTAAGTTCGGGGCTGATTTCATCGCGGGAAGGTGTTAGGCACCCGTAACGACTATAGTATCCTATAGGAACCATTTTCTATGCTTTACGTTTACGCGTTGCTTTTATCGTTATTTGTGAAAAAATGATTGGTTTTAAGAATGAGAGGGAGAAGATGGGATTTTATTTTATTGGACTTGGAGAGATGTGAGTCTCTTGCCTACATACCCTTTTGAGGGATCAAAATTCCATGTAGTTCTCTTCCAAAATATTTTGTGAGTTTTGTTTGTTTTTTTTAGTTTGAAAAGAGATTTTGAAGAAGGGAAAGAAGCCGTGTAGGCATTAGAATTGAAAACAAATGAGGTTGGTCCAATCTATTTACAAAAATGGTTAAAGTTGAGAATTAGTGTTCATTTTTGATTTTTGATTAAGAAAACAAAGGGAAAATCCTTTGGAGTTTGGACTCCAAGGTTTGTTTGAAAAATATTTGAAGTGATGGAAGTTGTTTGTTTTTTAAAAGATTGATTTTCTCTAAGTATTGCGTATCCTAAACATACACCTAGCGATGAACATACAACGTGTGTGCGTGTGTCAGTGCATGTGTCGGTGTACATCATTATAGTCCATAGTCTTTTACATCGGGTCCTATTTTACATTCTATAGTCTTGCATGAAATTAAAGAAAAGGTAAACTAAACCTAAAATATTACATGAATTAATGGAAATTGTATAAGGGTGACTAAAGGAAGAAAAACAAATGAAAGTGTGGCAATGCTTGCAATGTGCATGAGACATAGAACCAAATGGTTAGTAATGAAATGAGAGATAATAGCATGAGTAGTAATGCATAATAGATGAAATTTACTAACAAAACACTAAATCAATTGAAAAAAAGATGAAGTGATCATAACTAAAAACATTAAGCAAATTGCAAAAGAACAAACACCAAAAATAATGCAAATGACACTAAACTAAGACCTAAAATCTAAACTAAATCCTATGACCTATAACCTTCACCCCCTTTTCAAAGAAAACATTTCAAGAATCAAAAGGAAATTATGAGTCACATTTAAACCCTAAAATCAACACATTTCAACAACAAATTACATCTCAAAATTAACAACTAAACTTGACCAAAGAGAGGCTTTCAATTAATCTTGCAAAGAGAAATTAACAAACAAGATTGTGGCATTGTGGATTGCAAGCAACTTGTAAAATTATTGAGCACTTGAACTAGAGGGCTAGGAACTAATTTGTAAAGCAAGAAAGGATCCATTGAGTTTGAAAACCAAGGAATTAACAATTAGGCATGCAAGAATGTAGAAACAGCATGAATTCAGAGATGAACACATCACAAAAATCACATATCAAACATCAACGCCATAGAGCAAGAATTGGATCCAAAATAGCGCAAGAAAATTCGCAAAAAAGCATCAAAACATGTAAATCCAATAAAAATTAGCGCGCATGCTTTTTATCCACTTTAAAGTGTGAAATTACCACAAAACGGTTGAAAATATATCAAGAAACATATGGTAATTTTTTAGGAATTTTTGCAAGAAATTTGGCATGCATATGGGTTCAGATAGCAAGATCAGAGGCGTGCATAGCAAGCAAGAAAAAAAACGTAAGAAAATGGCCCAAAGCCCAAACCCAGCGGACTGTTATCCATCCTACACGGATCCGGATCAAACTGGATGCCTCAGAGGCGTTAGATTGATCCGGATTAACTCAAACCTAGATCTAAAGGTGGACAAGGCACAAGACATGGGTCGGTTTGAACCCGACCCGGTTCAAACACTCACATATAAGGGTTAAAACCCGGTTCAGCTTCATTCTTTCCCCTCTCTCGTTCTCTCTTCCTCGCCGTTTTCTCTCACTCCCTCAAGAACAAAGAACACGAACCCTAATCTCTCAAAACTTGCTCAAATTCATCTCTAATCATGCTTAATCGTCCTATTTCGTTGTTCTAATCACAAAAATCAAACAAAAGCTTCGTGAAATTACAAGTCTGATGTGAATCCTTGTTGATGTTCGTATACGGTTCCGATTCGTCATCTCCTCTTGTCTTGCTTGTTCGAACGTCCATGAATCCTCTCAGATTCTTGACGATTCAAACTCGCCTTGAATCTTTAAGGTTTGTTCATAACTTTCACCATTTTTAGGGTTTCGTGAGTTTACGAATCGGAACCGTTTGAAATTCAAGGATTCATATCAGCTTCTCCTTGTTATTGCGATTATGATATGTAGATGTTGGGATTCAAAGTTTACCTGCAGTTTTCCTGGGGATTTGATCTGAATCTTTGGAATTCCTTGAGCTTTCTTCGGTTCTGTTAGTTCCTGATTCAATTCCAAGGTTAACCAGTAGCTTTCCTCTTCTTCCCTGATTCAGTTCTGCGCTTTCTCTTCTTTTCTTCTCTGAACCGGTTCGGAACCTTGAATTTCTTTCCCTCTTCTTCTCAATTTTCAATCCTGTGATCACGCTTGAGTTTGCTGCCCCTAACAGTGAATTCGCGTTGGAATTGCAGGGAGAAATGGCTCAATGATGAAGATTCACCATTGTTGAATCTCTGAGAGCTTGAAGTTCTTCTTCCTAACTGAATTCTGTTATGGTTTTTGATCTAACTAACATGAGAGAGAAAATTGTGAGGTGTTTGTGTTGATGTGGCGCGTGATGTGTATCTGAGTTGTGAATTTCTGACACTGTGTGCCTTATATAGGCTGACATGTGGACTGTGGGCCAATGAGCTTTTGCCACGTGGACTGGGAACTGCTTGCGTGGCTTTTTGGACTGAATTCTGAGAAAGGACTTAAAAGCAAATTTGTAAAATTTGGGACTGTTTTGTAATTTTTAAAAGATTGGACTGTTTTTAAAAGAAATGAAAGAATTGGACTGTTTTCAAAAGAATTGGGACAAACTTGCAAAAAAAACAAAATATTTGGACTGCATTGCAATTTCTAAAAATGTTTGGACTAAAATGCAAAAATAATAACTAAAACTGGTAAAAAAAGTAAATTGAAAACAACGTAAAGTGAAACATTTAAAACTGACAAAACGGACTAAAATGAACAAACTACCAAAAATGAGGTATTTTAAAATACCTCTCTGCCCAAAATTTGAACAATGTGAAAAGACTAAAATGCCCCTGGGGCAAAAACGACTCAGACTGACTCAGACTGACTCAGACGCGACTTAAGATGAATTTTGTACACAATTTGATTAATGATGCATGCAAACACATAAAAAGACTCAGGGACAAATTGCAGGGACTAAAATGGGTTCCTTTGTAGGAAATGACCAAAATACCCTTTTGTATGACTTTATGCAAAAAATTCAAAAGACTGAAGCAGTAATGTATGCAGTTTGAAATACAGTAGAAAACACGGTGGATTTGAAAGCATTAGAAAATAGTTAAAGGAAATTGAATGAGTATTTTTGGGTCCAAAATGAGGGTATGACAGCTGCCCCTATTTAAGTTTCTTCGTTTGGAGAGTCAAGAGACGGAGTCTTTGGCTTGACGCGACGAAGATACTTAAATATCGACATTTGCACTGATTTTGGGCGTAAAAATACATTTGCAAATGTTATGTATGCCATGCAACATTTGTGTTATGAATGCAAGACAAACTGAGAATTGAATTTAACAGAATATGTCGTATCCATTGCGGGATTGGTAGACATTGACAGAATAGCAAACAGCAGAGCATGTCGTATCCATTGCGGGACTGATTGACATTACAGAGTAACGAAAGGAATATGTCGCATCCATTGCGGGACTGATTGACATTAACAAAATAACAAAAGACAAGACTCACTGGGGAGACTCGAGAGCAAATTGACAGGTACAAGCTGTTCTTGTATGCGAACTGGCCACTTGACCGGGGATATTGACAACAAAGGCGCAAGCTGCTCTTGTATTCGAGCTGGTTACTTGGCTGAAAGCAAATATAGAAAGCACAAGCTGTTCTTGGACACGAACTGGCTACTTGGCTGACAGAAAACAAAGGAAGCACAAGCCGTTCTTGGACACGAACTGGTTACTTGGCTGACAGAAAACAAAGGAAGCACAAGCCGTTCTTGGACACGAACTGGTTACTTGGCTGACAGAAAATAAAATAGAAAGCACGAGCTGTTCTTGGATCTGAACTGGTCGCTCGGCGGATATCAAAAGGATAGGTACAAGCTATTCTTGGATGTGAACTAGCCGCTTGACCGATAACAGAAGCAAATTGATAGGCACAAGCTGTTCTTGGGTGCGAACTAGCCGCTTGGCCGTTAACAGAAGCAAATTGTATTTGAAAAGGAACTGAATTTGATTGACACAACTGCAGGAGCTTGAATTTGATAGGAATATTGACAAGACTGTTGGATTTTGAAATTGACATGACAGTAGACACCTGTTGTTAGCAGAAGAAATTTGAAGTTGACATGATTGATCTTGATTGAAATTTAACATGGGAATTGAGAATGCAGATGCGTATGAATAGCATAACAGTTTTATCAAATGCATGAACATGTAGGATGCATGATTATGCATGTATGAATGCTTGGAAATGCATGATGATTGGCAATTTGTAGACAGAATTTCGCAGAGACGGACAAAACATTGGAATAATGGGCACGTAATGGCTCGCGCTCGGACATATATTTGCAAAAGTTCCCCTTCTGGGGAGGCCGTCGTTTGAAGATACATCGAGACCATCGTTGAAGGCAGGAAGCTGTAAAATTGTGAATGGTATTGCTGCTCGTCGGAACGGTCACGTAAGTGCTTTAGACATCGCATCTGTGGTCAATGCTTTTGCATGTTTGTCTTTTCATTTCATTTCTCTTTCATCATCCCATTTTTGCCTGGATCGCCCTTTCGGGTTTTCGATCCACCGGGGAATAGTTTTTTATGTTGCCCCTGTTTTTTGCCTGAATTGCCTTTGAAGGTTGTCAATCCATCGGGGTGCTCATTTTTGCCTAAGCCGCCCTTTCGGGTTTTCAACTTAGCGAGCATATTTATTTTTTCATGCTTTTCATTCTGTTTTTCATTCTTGCCATTGACCACAGACCGTCACTGGGGGAAGGCTGCCAGTAACTTGAATTGGAATTGATATCAATGTAGATTTGTTCATGCATGTTCATTTGAATGTACCTAGCTGTTCAGACTTGTTTTCAAAATACTCAAAAATTTCAATTTATATTATGTTATCTTAAAGTTATAACTGTAGTTATAATTTAAATTTGACATGGAAAAAAAATATCATCTTAATTTTGTATATATTTTGAAATATCTAAACATTGTAGATAACGATTAAAGTATTTGAATTTATACTTATACTAATTATTTGTAGTATAAGATGTACTCAGTGTAAAGCTTAACATATGTAATATTTTTGCAAAAATATGCCGACGTACTATATATTATTATTTGTTGACATAGTGTATTTTATTAATCATAAAAATTAAAAAAATTATATTTTTTTTTATATAATAGTCGATGTCAGATGTATACAGCTAGTCTATGAATGTGTATGGGTGTGTGTATATATAGTTTGGGCTACAGAAACGCCGATTGTTATTTGTTTTTATTTTTACAAAACCAATGGTCTAATGTAAATATTGTATTTTAGGGTAACAATGATGTAAAAAAAAAGTTCTGCGAAATGTTATAACTGAAAAGTGCATCAATTAAAAGTCAATGGCAGGAGAATCTTCTAATATAGAAATTGCATGTCTTGTAATGACCAGTACGCCTTACAAAGAAATTAAAAAAAAAACGACTTCCAAATAATACGCAACTTTAGTTTTCTAAATTATAGCAACAACAATTCTAAAACATAACCAATGATCATACTTTTTGAAAAACTTCATGATACACAAAATTTGTGGTCTCCTTGCAAACAATATTATCTTCATTCAAGATGAGCAGCTTCAACCCTTTTCTAGAAGTAACTCGAGAGACAGCGACATAGAGTTGTCCATGCGTGAACACGGGCTTAGGAAGATAAACTCCTACTCGAGATAAAGATTGACCCTGACTTTTATTTATTGTCATTGCAAAACAAAGCGTCAATGGAAATTGCATGTGCCTGAATTTGAAGGGTAGTTGTAACCCCCTACTTTTAATATTTAATATTTTATTAATTTATTGTATTTTTAGTGTATTATTATTTGATTTATAATATATATGTTATCTAGTATAGAAATATATATGTTATTTTGTGTAGAAATATTATGTTATTTGTTATAGAAATATATTTGTTATGTGGTGTAAAGATATATTTGTTATAGAAATAGGTTTGTTATGTAGAGATATATTTGTTATAGAAATATGTTTGTTATGTAGAGATATATTTGTTATAGAAATATATTTGATATTTGGTTTGAAAATATATTTGTTATTTTATGTAGAAATATATATGTTATTTTGTGTGGATATATATATGTTATCTATTATAGAAATATATTTGTTATTTGGTGTATTATTATTATTATTAAGATATTAGGGAAGAGAGTAGTTTTTGGTGATAAGAGTAAATAAGATAGAGGAGAAGAGATATATAAATAGGAGAAACTAGGTTAGAATAGTTTTAAGGTAAAAACAGTTTTTGTGAGAAAAGTAGCCACCAAAAAGAAGAGAGAAAGTAATTCCCGTTTTTCTGAAATCTGCCTCAGTAAAACAGCGATTTCTCACTCGTTAACCGTTGGATCGTGACGAATTTTGGATACAAGGTTCACAACACCTGGGTCTACCTTTGCACCGTTCGGATCGTCGAAACAAGGTCGTAGTTAAGAGAAAACTGTCGCGCACTGAAGCAGTATATTTGGGTGTTTTCATCACTTTTGTTTTCTTCCGTAAGCTTTGTTCATCTGAATTAAGGTAAGGGTGAGACTAACTCTCATTAAAATTAAGTATATGATTTCTGAAATTGCAATTAGCATGATTAGGTGTAGTTTTGAGAGTTTTTGAGAATTAGGGGTATGAGAAAATTTAATGGTTTAATGATGTTTAACGGTTTAAGTGATGCAAAATTGATGCACAGACCTTAGATAATTCATAAGATGATAATCGGAATGAGTTTTAAGGTTAGAACCATGAGATTAGCCTGGTCTAGATTTTCTAAGTTGTTTACTTGTGCTGTTTTGAATTGTTTTGATTATGATTTGAGTTTTGATATGAATATGTGATTTGCTGATAATTGAATTATCATTTCAGTACTTGTAATTTGATATGCAATTCTTTCTTTAATTGATTGTGCATGAGTTATATGATGAAGTTGTTTATGATTAATGAATCTTTTATGGTTGATTTAATATTGAATTATGAAGTTGTTGTTGTGGTATTGAGATGGTTTCGTTGTATTTGAGTGGTGTCGTTGCATTGAGTCGTGTTGTTGCATAGCATAGTCAGCGATGGGGGCTTGATGGCTGACAGGTCCTTTTACGACCTTAGCGATGGGGGCTTGATGCCTGACAGGTCCTATTTGACCTTTAGCGATGAGGGCTTATGCCCCGGATGGTACCACATGCATATAAGTTGTTAAGATGTCAAGATGTTAAGAAGTTGCATAGTCGTGTCGAGTTGTCTAAGTTGTCTAAGATGTTGAGTTGTCGAAGAAGAGTCTTGATGAAGTAATTATTAATGCATTTGTTGTTTAACATGATGAACTTGATGATGCGATGATGTTTCCTATATGATGAATTTTGATGATGTTTTCTATATGATGAATTTTGATGATGTTTTCTATATGATGAATTTTGACGATGTTTCTATACATGATTATAATGAGTTGTTTGAGATTATATCTGTTGATGAATATGATGAACTATGATGAGTTGCTTTATGATTGTACTTGTTGAAGATTATGTGATTAGTTGATGTTTTAAGTTGTTAGTTGTAAATTGATGAATTATATGCTTAAGTTTAATGTTTGTGAAATCTCACCCCTTCTGTTGGAATTGTCGCCTTATGGGCAAGTGCAGATTTCAAGGACTAGCTGTTGATGTGAGTGGACTCCTCACGTGTCTAGGTGCTCTGATACGTAACGGGATGGGGAACTTTACTTATGTTTTCTATTCTTTACGTATTTAACTATGAGATTTTATGAACATGATATTAAAGAATTTGATGAGATTTTACGTTGAGGCCTTCGTGCCAAAGTTGTTTTTAAGATTTTTGAAATAGATTCCGCTGCGAAGTGATTTAAGATTTGATTGAAATATTTTGAAGGATAAATTATTATTTATTCCATGGTGATTTTTAGGAAATGTAGCATTCCGTTTAAGTCATGAAACTCTGATTATTATTTTGAGAAATTTTTATGTTGGGAAAACGGGGTGTTACAATTGGTATCAGAGCAGGTTGGTCCGTCCGGCCAAGTAGTTGAGTCAAGTAGTGTCGTCTAACAATTAGAATACCGTCATTGTATTGTCTTAATCGTTGTTTGTTTTGTAGTGAACACTGAATTAAAATTGTCTGACTAAAGGTACATTTTCGAGGACAAAAATATTCTAAGTGGGGGAGAGTTGTAACGCCCTACTTTTAATATTTAATATTTTATTAATTTATTGTATTTTTAGTGTATTATTATTTGATTTATAATATATATGTTATCTAGTATAGAAATATATATGTTATTTTGTGTAGAAATATTATGTTATCTGTTATAGAAATATATTTCTTATGTGGTGTAAAGATATATTTGTTATAGAAATAGGTTTGTTATGTAGAGATATATTTGTTATAGAAATATGTTTGTTATGTAGAGATATATTTGTTATAGAAATATATTTGATATTTGGTTTGAAAATATATTTGTTATTTTATGTAGAAATATATATGTTATTTTGTGTGGATATATATATGTTATCTAGTATAGAAATATATTTGTTACTTGGTGTATTATTATTATTATTAAGATATTATGGAAGGGAGTAGTTTTTGGTGATAAGAGTAAATAAGATAGAGGAGAAGAGATATATAAATAGGAGAAACTAGGTTAGAATAGTTTTAAGGTAAAAACATTTTTTGTGAGAAAAGTAGACACCAAAAAGAAGAGAGAAAGCAATTCTCGTTTTTCTGAAATCTGCCTCAGTAAAACAGCGATTTATCACTCGTTAACCGTTGGATCGTGACGAATTTTGGACACAAGGTTCACAATACATGGGTCTACCTTTGCACCGTTCGGATCGTCGAAACAAGGTTGGAGTTAAGAGAAAACTGTCGCGCACTGCAGCAGTATATTTGGGTGTTTTCATCACTTTTGTTTTCTTTCGTAAGCTTTGTTCATCTGAATTAAGGTAAGGGTGAGACTAACTCTCATTAAAATTAAGTATATGATTTCTGAAATTGCAATTAGCATGATTAGGTGTAGTTTTGAGAGTTTTTGAGAATTAGGGTTATGAGAAAATTTAATGGTTTAATGATGTTTAACGGTTTAAGTGATGCAAAATTGATGCACAAACCTTAGATAATTCATAAGATGATAATTGGAATGAGTTTTAAGGTTAGAACCATGAGATTAGGCTGTTCTAGATTTTCTAAGTTGTTTACTTGTGCTGTTTTGAATTGTTTTGATTATGATTTGAGTTTTGATATGAATATGTGATTTGCTGATAATTGAATTATCATTTCAGTACTTGTAATTTGATATGCAATTCTTTCTTTAATTGATTGTGCATGAGTTATATGATGAAGTTGTTTATGATTAATGAATCTTTTATGGTTGATTTAATATTGAATTATGAAGTTGTTGTTATGGTATTGAGATGGTTTCGTTGTATTTGAGTCGTGTCGTTGCATTGAGTCGTGTTGTTGCATAACATAGTCAGCGATGAGGGCTTGATGCCTGACAGGTCCTATTTGACCTTTTGCGATGGGGGCTTATGCCCCGGATGGTACCACATGCATATAAGTTGTTAAGATGTCAAGATGTTAAGAAGTTGCATAGTCGTGTCGAGTTGTCTAAGTTGTCTAAGATGTTGAGTTGTTGAAGAAGAGTCTTGATGAAATAATTATTAATGAATTTGTTGTTTAACATGATGAACTTGATGATGCGATGATGTTTCCTATATGATGAATTTTGATGATGTTTTCTATATGATGAATTTTGATGATGTTTCTATACATGATTATAATGAGTTGTTTGAGATTATATCTGTTGATGAATATGATGAACTATGATGAGTTGCTTTATGATTGTACTTGTTGAAGATTATGTGATTAGTTGATGTTTTAAGTTGTTAGTTGTAAATTGATGAATTATATGCTTAAGTTTAATGTTTGTGAAATCTCACCCCTTCTGTTGGAATTGTCGCCTTGTGGGCAAGTGCAGATTTGAAGGACTAGCTGTTGGATTGAGTGGACTCCTCACGTGTCTAGGTTCTCTGATACGTAACGGGATGGGGAACTTTACTTATGTTTTCTATTCTTTACGTATTTAACTATGAGATTTTATGAACATGATATTAAAGAATTTGATGAGATTTTACGTTGAGGCCTTTGTGCCAAAGTTGTTTTTAAGATTTTTGAAATAGATTCCGCTGCGAAGTGATTTAAGATTTGATTGAAATATTTTGAAGGATAAATTATTATTTATTCCATTGTGATTTTTAAGAAATGTAGCATTCCGTTTAAGTCATGAAACTCTGATTATTATTTTGAGAAATTTTTATGTTGGGAAAACGGGGTGTTACAGTAGTCCTGGATCACTCGGAATAAGATTCATCCTGGAATGAATACCCTGGTACCTGCCCTTTTTCCTGTAATTATGGAAGCAGCTATCGTGCTCCTCCCTAGATGTGTAACTGTCAGCCTCGTACCATTACACAGTCCATTGGCCTGATCGATGTATCTCATCAGCATAACTGGACATCCTACCCTTAGTTTCAACCGGTGATTTGGAATTCTAGAGCTCTTAATAACATTAAGAAATTTCGTTGTGAACCACTCGCTCTGGACATCAGAATTTTCGCCCGATCGATAAACAGAATTAGAGCTTAAATACTCTTTCTCTTCACCTGGAATCAAGCGTTGGTACGAGTATTCCCCTTTCTTGGAAAAATAGCGGGTCACCGAGGTTATCATTCAAATCGGGAAACACAAAGTCTATAAGTGACATCAACGGATTTGTTGTGTCCGATATGAGCAAATCTTCAGGAATTTCTACTTTCATTTCAACATTCTCATCCAAAGCATCGTTGCTGTCTCCAATTGAGAGTATCCACTTGCTAAAATTAGCAATTTCTCCCTACTCTGCAAGTACCCAAGATGCACCCAATCTTATATTAACAGTAAGCCTCAACACATTACAATAAGCCCATATCTTTGAACAAAATTTTAATATAAATAATACTATAAATTCAATTGAAAGTTCACAAAAAAAAATATATCACACAAAGTTAGTGAATATTTAAGTTATTTGACAAATAAATCAACATAAATTTAAAGTAAACTTAATATATATTATAAAGTTTTTTTGATGAAAAGTATAAATTATAAATTTAAAAGTAGTTTTTGTAAAAAAAAAAACTATATGGTTGATTAAGATAAAGTATATAAGTAGTTTCGTTTCAGCGGATGGGGTTTGGGTAGCTTAGCTGGTTTGAGTTTAGGAATAATGAGTTGAAAGATCAGGGTTTCAAACTTTGATGAATGCGTAAATATTAATCTAACAACTAATTGCCAACATCCGTGATTAAAAAAGTATAAAGTATATATAAATTTTTGTTTGTGGGAGTGGGGTGTTGAGGTTTTGGGTATCTCGGCTGGTTTTGGTTAAAGGATCAGGAGTTGGAGTCATGTCGTGGGTTAAAACTTGGACGAAGGAGTAGATACCTCTAGCACAACTTATGTCCTTTTATGCTCTTTAGTCGGTTCCACTGATCTCTTTTTTTGTCTAACCTCTCTCTCTCTCTCTATATATATATATATATATATATATTCTACTACTAATAGGGATTTCCATATAATTATGATGAAGTTAACACCAAATAAGCAATTTATATGTATTCATATTGCCGTGCTAAACTCATGTAAGAAATTTGTATATTTTTCTCAATTCTCGAATTTTAGTTAATTTTATTTTATATTCATCTGGTATCGCTCAATCGCACATATGAATAGTCGACCTCCTAAACACAAAACTAAATTGATTATTAGTAGCTCCTAAACACAAAACTAAATTGATTATTAGTAGCTCTAGTCTATTTTCTTAGTCTCCGTTCAATCACTCTTGTCCATAACTTTATGGCATGACTAATAATTTTAATTCCTTTATAATTTGCACAATTTTGTATATCCTCCTTGTTCTTATAATTATAACTAAATTATTTTTCCCCATTTATCCGACATTCTCTTTGACCTCATAATTTCGTTAAAATTTTTGGCGAGTCACTCGTTGTCTCCTTCTCCAAAACTTTCCCACAATCTAACATGTATGTTTGCAAGCCTAACTTTCTTGTCATTACTCATGTTTTTCAACGTTTCTTTTACCTATATTCTTGAATACCACAATAGTAGTTATAGTTTCGATCCTTCTATCAAATGTTTAGCATGTTAGAGTCTGGTAAGATCTCACAACCTTCATTAAATCAATTATGGAAATAATTCTTCCATCATCCTTTATCGAAATCTCATGTATTTCTTTCTCATCCCTTAGCAAGACTATATATAGATTTTTCTCCCTCCTTAGTGCCTAAGGATTGGTATAATCCATCAAAAGTTTGGGTTTTTGCTTCGTTCAACGCATTTGTGGTCTCTTTCTTAGGCCTTGTAATTTTCCCAAATTTTGGCACATTTACACATAGGCTGCTCTTTAAAACATTTCATTTTGATTCTCACTTTTCTTTGAACATTTTAGTTCCACCACCTAGATTCTTTACCCCTAGATCCAAAACCTCTTTATTTTCCTAATGATTCTTCTGCTACTTTTCTAACCTCAAGTGTCATCTTGTCCCATATATCATTTGGGAATTTGTGCAGTTTTGTGAAACCTCCCTATAAAATCTTATGTTGGTAAATATTTAATTTTCACCTTTTAAATGCCACTACCTGACTCTTGGAATCCAATTATGGCTTCTTCTCTTCACTCCCTCGAAACCCTTACATTTATAACCAATCACATATGTTGGGTAGTTAAATTCTCTCCAGGTAATATTTTATAGTTCAAACAAATATTTGTTAGATTTCTTAATAAGAAATAAATATATATGAGAACATTGCACCACACTCTTGTATGTGATAATATGCTCATATTGTTTCATAAAATATAGGATGGATTTACCCTCCACATTTATTTCCCTGAGGCAATACTCACATGCACACCTTCAAAACTTCTTAAAACGCTACCTACATGCCCCTTTAGATCCCCTCTTAATGAATATTTTCTCCTAGTGTTATATTTTGAATTAAGCATCCTAAACCCTCCCAAAACCATACTTTAAGGTGTTTTTACAACCCTACTTAAGGTGTGTAATCACTTATAACATTAAATATGTATTGCTCCACTACAAATTTTAGAAATATGATCTGATCTCCAATCATTTTTACATCTATAATATCATTCTTTCATTCCTTATCTGCAATATTGCCTACCCTATTTCTCGATCTAACTTACAACACTAAAGATGTATTGTTCCACTATAAGTTTTAGGGCTATGATATGATCTTTTTTCCTTCTTACATCCATAATATCCTTCTTTCATTCTTTAACTTTGTGAGTGTATCAATGCTTAAATCCTGAACTATCTAATTCTTTTGTCTTTTTATCCACTCACTTAATTTATTGTATGCACAAAAAATTAACCTTCCTTCTAATCATAATATCAACTAATTCCATACATCTTCCTATAAGAGTGCCTATATTTCATGTTCCAAAAAGTATCATACTCTCATGTAGTAACTTCTTTATCCACACTCGTGCACGAATATGTGGGAACCTTGCTTATTTTTCACTGCATCTAGGTGGGGATATAAGGACTCTTTCTTATTTAACGTTGTACTTTAACTCTACATCATGTTTCTTGTAGGAAACGGCCGAGCATTCACATTATTACATATTTGGTTTTTGTTATATAGATTTAATAAAGTTTTACGTTAGCCGTTGAGGTCTACCACAAATTGAATTTATATTAAACTCATTTCTACATGTAAACTAACAAATTAAAATTATAATTAAACTCATTTCTACATGAAACTAACAAATTAAATTTTGATCCAAAATGTTTTTTTTATACCAAATTTCATTAAAATAATCAATTTTACTCATTTAATTTAAAACAAAAATTAAAAATCTAAGTGTATTCCCTAGAAAAAAAAATCTATGTATTGGAAAGATGGATGCGATAAAATTTAAATATCGCCATTTTTTTCTTAAATTGTACATAACCATAATGTTCAAAATATATATATGTATTTTTCCAAAGCTTTTTAATATATGTTTAAAAACGGTATATTTGTAACAAAATCACCAAAAATATGATTTTAATGCTTAAATGGTGCTAATTCCATGATGACTTTCTCAGAGAAAATTTCTCATTTTCTTTTATGGCTCATTCAATTTCAGAATGATTTTTTTCATTCTCTTAGTCAAATATTGGTTGATTCATATATTAATTTATTTATTTTATAAAATTATGGCACCGTATTGAAAGTTAACCTTGTCTTGTTGTCCTGTATGACCATGCATCAGAAGCAACACTAAATTTGTTAATAGAATACACTTGATCTTCACTTAATTCTTTCGCATACTTGTATATGAGAGTACGCCTAACAGATGTGTGAATTCTATTAAAATTGTTTTGATCCATATATTATGAGTAAATAATTTATCAATAATATGTATCATATTCTTTGTCAACAAAAAATATTGCATCATATTTAAGTTGTTTAAATGCATAATTCTTTGACCAAATTATGTCAATAATATTCTTGATCAATTCTGAATAGTTATAGTTGTTTTCGGTTCCTATCATATTAATATTATTTTGGAATCATCATGCACTAATTTAGAATAGATTTATAAAAAAAAACTGTGAATTCCATCGTCAACCTATTTTCATGTATTATATGTATTTTTATATATACTGAAACTCATTATTATTGTTACATTATAGTTATAATAGAATGAACTGATTTATATGATTGATATATAATATAAACATTTTTAATGAAAATTATGAAAAAAATATAAGATGTATTATTATATGGATAATGATACATTTTAGAAATATAACCTTTTAAAATTAATAATTTATCACACATGTTTCCTTTTTTTCCTGTCAATAAATGCAAAATATATTCCCATTAAAGTTAGTTGACTTAATTGGTCCTTTAATTTCCGTCTTGAAGGTTATGATTTGCATGAATAAAAAGTTATTAATATTCCATTATACTCTCACTTAGAACTCTTTTTTATTTTGCAAGTAGGAACTTCTAAGAAAGTTTTTTTTTTTTAATTTTAAATTCAATAAAAGAACATTGATGCGGATGATTTTATTTTTAAAATCACTTTTATCACTTTCTATCTAACCGAGCAAGAGAAGAAAAGGAAAGAACATCTTTTATAAGAAATAATATATTCAATTTACTTTATTTGATTTCTCTCTCTCCTCATATATATTTTTATACAAAAAAAAAATTATCACAATGTTATCTCTTATCACTTTTTTCTCATATAAGACATTTCCTACAACAGAAACAGTAAAAGTAAGGCACAACAAAAGTTTGCACATTTCAGGGTCATAGACTATTTTTTTCCTTCAAAATGTAAAAGTATTATACATAAAGAATAACACAAAACACAACCTGTACTTTGATTATACATAATAGTACAACATGATATTTGTCTTATAAAGACTATAGAAAAATAGTAGTCATTATAAAGCATATACTTAAAGAAAAAAATTGAACCCAAATAATACATCAGTTGCTATATAGGAAATTGATTTACAGAATGTACACTAAAACAAAACACACTAGCTGCATCAACTTGTGAGGATATTCCATGCTAGCAAAATTAATTTGCACAAAAGTATAAAAAGCTCTACAATTTTTGAACAAATATGTGAGCAATTTGGAATAGCTAGTTTGTTGTGCCTTATATATACAATAATTGTATGAATTATGCATTTTTTTATTAATGGAAAATTAATATTTAATAATGAGTAATTAAATGAAATTATTGGAAATGATATGAATTCCTTTTTTTGAAGCATAAGTTTTTTATTCAACAATCTTTATAATAATTGCAGATTTTGATTTCCATATACATGTTACAAAGTGAACAAAAGAGGAACAAACTTATTAGGTCATGTGTAACTATTTTTAGTTTTTTTTAAAGGAATATTCTTTTATAAAAAATTATTTTTTTGAAGAGTATAAAAAATTAATTTGATAGTCACTATTTGTTATTCTTTTTAAGAATTTAATATTATAAGTTAGTTCATTTTCATTAATTAAAATGCGAATTCGTTAAAAAGAATCATATGTGATAAGGTTATATCATATACCAATTCAATTTTTTTTTGGTTTAAAAAATTTATTATTTGTTTTATTATAATATCTGAAATTAAATATTTTAATTTAAACTATTTGATTTAAATCTGTATTATTTGAATTCAAAATGTTTGATTTTTAATTTGATATGAAATATTAGAATTAGAATTGAATTTGAATTTGAAAAACTTCCTTTTATTCATAAACATTAAATAGAAACTTGTGAGGATAAATGTGGTGAGAGCATTTTGTGAGGATCAATATGGTGAGAGCATTTGTAAAAAAGAAAGGGACACATGGCAACACCAAAAGAATAGTAAATTACTTCCATATAGGGACATGAAATAGGTCCTAAATTTATATTATATAGATGTGATTAATGTTTATAGGCTTAAACACACTTTTTACCCCTTAAGTTTGTAAAAGTTGCAATTTTATCCCCCTATTAAAAAAAATGGCAAAAGTGACCCCCATGTTTACCCCCTTTTGCAAAACCTCAATTTTGACTTAGTCAAGCCTATTTGTCATGCCACTTGACCCACAAAGATGCCACTATGTAATTTTTAAATTAAAAAATAAAAAAAATGTCAGCTAATTAAAATGAATAAAAAAGAACAGGAACAACACGTCTTGTCTAAAAAAAAAAAAAAAAAACAGGAACAACACGCCATCGTCATCATCAACAACTTCCATCTTCAATATTTTTCCCTTTGTTCTTCCTCCGTAATCCTGGAGTTCTCTCCCCCATGTGTCCTTAAACTCACTTCTCCCTCTCCTCATACTTCTCCACTGCGTTTTTTCATTTCTGATTTCAACTTCCACAATCAAAACCAAACTCTCACAGTTTCAAAATTGAGAATTAGGTTTTTTTAATTTCGTCTTTCTCACATAGACACAGATTCTATCGTATCTCCGCCACACCACGCTTTTCTACAGTATTCATCGCCACCCATTTCCACCGCTTTGGGTTGTTGCTCATAAAACCTTACCCAGTTTCACTCATTTAGATCAAAATTGGTTCTTTAAGGTTCAAACAAACCCAGAATTGGTTCTACATTCTTTCCTTTTCATTTTGTATAACACGGAAATTTCGTCCCTTTTTTCCATTATCCTTAATGACTTTTACAATTTCCTTGTTTAATTTCAAGTTATTGGAATTAAATTTTTCTGTTCATACATATCCAATTTGGTGTGTTTAATCACAATATGGAGTGTTTAACTAAGAAATTAAAAATAGGTTTGATTAGGTGGTTCTTCTAAATTGTTATTGTAGAGAAAGAGAGGAACTTGAACGGTTTGCGATTTCTGGGAACATTGAGGCGTGTTTGTATTGTGTTGCTCATGTTCTTTTTTATTTCTTTTTTTCATTTATTTTTTTTTTCATTTTAATTAGCTGACATTTTTTTTATTTTTAAATAAAAATTACACAACTGGCATCTTTGTGGGTTAACTGACATGACACATAGGTTTGACTAAGTCAAAATTGAGGTTTTACAAAAGGGAGTAAATATGGGGTGTCACTTTTGCCATTTTTTTAATAGGGGGCCAAAATTGTAACTTTTGCAAACTTAGAGGGTTAAAAGTGCGTTTAAGCCATGTTTATATCTACATTAAGTATGTTGCACAAATTGAACAGAAAGAAAAATGGATGAATGAGCTCTATTTGAAATTTGTAACACAAACTAGGCTTTTAGACAAGCTAATAGGCCAGGCCAGACTTAAAAAAAAGCCTTTGACATTTTAAAGGCCAAGGCTTATGTCTTAGTTTTTTCAACCAGGCTATACCTATTTAAGCAAAGCCTGGCTCGGCTCGACCCGACTCCTTCCCACCCCTAACACAGAGGCTCTGAACACTTTTCAAACTTTGATGTGCATAACACTTAAAAAAAGTTTGAAAAACCCAACACAATTAAAGCCCCACTTTTTGTGTTTTTCTCAAATTCAATTGGTATCATAGCACAGTTTGTGCTCCCACTTAACCAATTAATTTTATATTAGAATATTTATATTCTTAACAAGAATGGCTCTCAAAATACTTTGTTATCCACAATGGATTATAGTCCAAGTAGTAATGGACTTGAGACTCCATAAACAAATGACCAGGGGTTTAATCCCCGACTATTGTGTAGAAAAACAATTTGGTTGGAATAAGATAACCCACCTTATGTGCTCCTCGGGTTTTCCGACAAATATTAATCACGGCTAAAATGACGATTAAAACTTCTTACCAATAATATCATAAACCACCAAAAAAGAAGAAGAATATTTATAGTTTTTTCATCTAGCATAAATATTTATGACTATAACTAAATCTTTGTTTTGAAGGAGACTAAAGATAAATTTGATGACACATATACTACATAAATACAATACTAAGAATAAATTTAAAATTTGACAATGTTAAGTCATAAATATGATACAAAAATTATTATAAATCTTATAGAATACATTGTCCTTTTGGACGAAATTTGTTTGAGTGTACCTAAAATAAACTTTGCTTAAAAATATTAATGAGGATTTTCTAATAAATGTATATAAAATCTACATTTCCTTGTAGACTTTTTTTTTGGTTAGGCAATTTCCTTGTAGACTTTTGCCAATTAGACTTCTCATTTTTTATTTTTGAATTCAAAAAAATAATGTAACAAATTTTGTAATATTTTTATTCCTTAAGGAAAAGACGTGAGGTGCAAAACCAGCACTTTACACTTTACAGGAACTCATCAACCCTCTTTCAAAACAAAAAATGGAAATCATCAATCCTAACAATTTTTATTTTTTAGAAGTCAATTCTAACAAATTTGACTAATCTCCCTAAAAAAAATTGACTATTCATTTATTGCTGTTTATAAATAATTTTTTTAATTTGTAAAAAATAATTCTTATTTTTAGGAAACTGTTTATAAATAAAAAATTATTTATTTGGTTTATAATGCTAGTTCTTACTGGTTGTTTACAAATAATTTTTTTAGGAAACTGTTTATAAATAAAAATTATTTATTTTGTTTTTTGGAGATTATTTATTTTGTTTATAAAACTAGTGTTTCTTGTTGTTTATAAATAATTATTTTAGGAAACTCTTTATAATATTATTTATTTTGTTGCCTTGTGTTTCTTACTGTTTATAAATAATTTTTTTAGGAAACCGTTTATAAATAAAAATTATTAATTTTGTTTTTTTGGGAATTATTGATTTTGTTTTTAAAATTAATGTTTCTTACTGATTATAATTTTTTTTGTTAGGAAACCGTTTATCAATAAAACATTAATTATTTTGTTTATTTCATTTTAAGTTGTTTATTTATAAACGGTTTCCTAAAATAAATTATAATCTAATGAATGAATTGAATTTATTTTTCCTCAATTTTTTTTTATATATTCTTATTTATTTATATTTATTTTGCCAATATATAAAGGGTTATTAGGTAACCCTAATTTATTCACTTCCGACCCATCGCATACACAACACATAAGGCCTAATGAACAACTAATGGTCCGCTAGGTCATACTTCCAACAAGTTATCTTTCAAAGGCATAGTCGTGTCCAAAGCCTGTTGGACCACCAGGAGAGCTATGAATTTCAGACTGAGTAGTAGTAGTACTACTTAGTCCTGCATCTACATCAGAATCTTCATCCATCATGAACGGATTCCAAAATGTTGTAGGTAAAGAAGACATGTTGTTGACATTGTCTTGATAAGGATGAGAAGGAAAAGGAAGAGTGCGTCTTCTGCTAAACCTTCCATCAATTTGTGAACCTTGATTAGAAGTTTCACCTCTAGTGAATGGATCAGGCGATCTACTTCTCTTGAACGATGAATTATCTCGACACAACTCATCATTCCTAGTACCAGCAGTAACTGTGTTAATTCCATAGTTGAATGACGAAATGGAATTAACATTACTACTATTTCCTACAACAGCTCCACTTCTTTGATAATCAGATCCTACAACAGGTGCAACTTCAGTTTGTTCTCCATATATCCGGCAATTGGAGAACAAACTGAAGTGGCACCTGTTGTTGGATCTGATTATCAAAGAAGTGGAGCTGTTGTAGGAAATACTAGTAATGTTAATTCCATTTCGTCATTCAACTATGGAATTAACACAACTACTACTGGTACTAGGAATGATGAGTTGTGTCGAGCTAATTCATCGTTCAAGAGAAGTAGATCGCTTGATCCATTCACTAAAGGTGATACTTCTAATCAAGGTTCATAAATTGATGTAAGGTTTAGCAGAAGACGCACTCTTCCTTCTCCTTTTCATCCTTATCAAGACAATGTCAACATCGCAATGGAGATAAAAAAAAGGTTCAGTCATTCATTGACGAGTCCAAAGCCGTCGCAGCAAACCCTCTGCCCAAGGTATTCAGCAAACAACTTTCTACGATTGTCAACTACGGCAAGAAACATGGAGCAGTAGAGACCAATTTTGCAAAGGATAAGTTTGATGCCAAATTTGTGAAGGAACTCAGGTGCAATGACATGAAGAATCTCTTCCTTTGCCCAAGGTATCTGAAAAGGAGTTCGCGCGTGAGTTTCTTGATGAAGAAGACGACCACAAAGAGAATGGTTGGTCTTTTGAAGATATTTATAAAGACTAATTTGCTTTGCAACTTGGAATCAGATGTAAGAATTCTCTGATTTATTTAAACAGATGTAGGGTTTTTTGAGGGGCGAGTACCCCTTGTACTTTTCCCTGGTTAAGTACTCTTTGTACTTCTCTTCCTAGTTGATTTCACAATATCTCTTTTTTCTATTCTCTACTTTTCAGTTTAATAAAACTAAAGTATTGCAAATCAGTATGGATAAACTGACAATGTCGATATTTTTAGGCAACATCATCACTCAAGTTCGAACTCGAGATAACAGTTCTGTATTATATTCGAATCTATTTCAGTTTTAGGGGATGCTTGTTACTTCGTCGATAGACTAAAAAAGCTATTGCCAATGAGCCCAACTCTTGTGATCTTGAATTCTTAAATCAACACTTCTATTATTTTTGTTTTGTTTTGATGAAAATGTGAAATAATATCCTCTAAACATAAAGTTTAAGGGTTTTTAGACTTGTGTATCGTAAATCCGAGCATAGACTATATGGCATGATTGTAAAGACTATCACATATAAGCTAATAGACGTTAGTATTTTGAAAGTTGTTAATGTCCACCAATATAATGTTTTTAATATTTTCATAAGGCAATGCATTGTAATTTGATGATGACCTAATAAAGTATTGACACCAGACACGACACTGACAAGACATTAGTAATTATTTAAGAAAATGAATTAATTGAATGTATCATTTATCGGTGCTGGACACCTATACATGTTTAACAACTTACATGTTTTCGATCAAAACTGTTGGTGTTTCAAAGATGATAAGTGAAAACAGTACTGAAAGTGTGAGTATGGCTGAACAGAAATAGTGAACTAGTATCTGGTGCTAGAAATTATATCTGTTACAACTAATATATAAGTGGGATAAGAAAAAATAATAGCTGAGTAGACGAAGTAGTGATTTAAATTGTATTTGTTGCAGTTAAATGAGAGTTTCAACATTTAACATAAAGTATCTATGTATGTATTAATTTACACTACTACTAATTAGATGAGAAGAGTTTTTACTCACCATAAAAAATGTGAATTATTTTAGATTGAAAACTAAGAGTTAGATGCGTCGATGGTGTGTCAGAAGAGTATCGAGAACGACATGGGAGAAAAAAAAAATTAGCAGTGCATTATACAAAATACTTGATCTTTTCAACATTCGAAACAATTTCACACCTGAGGAAAAAGCTGAGCTTCACAGGGACAAAGATTGGGCCTTTCAAGATAATAATTTGATGAGTTGCTGCTAAAACAGATCTATTGATTTTCGGATTTATTTACGAAATTATAAGCAAACAGATTGTACAATATCAATGAGATTGAAAAAGTAAAAAACTGTCAGCACCCTCATAAAAACAAAATTCATTTCTAATACAAAGGGTAAACAAAGTCTAAACAACAAAGAACAAGTTGAAAAGAGCTGGCGAAATCGATCCATTGCAGCATTGCTCTTCAAAACCTACGATCGGAACAACATAGAACTGGAAACAAGGCACCTTGCACAACAAACATATCCTAGCATGGATTAGTTTCTAAAATGTTAATAGTTATTTATTACTGTACTTAATAGGTTATTCATATTATTCCTGAGCTGCATCTATATATGTTTCTTGTATTGATCTTTGTTTTACCAAAACAAATGTAGACACAGAGACACTAACAACATTTAGTCTTATTTAAATTCTTCTCTTCATTTTCACTAACATTGCAAATGCAAAATAGTTCATTGCACACGTTAACCTGAACTCTACAATTTCATATTCTAAGAATGTATGAGTAGAGATGTCATTAGCGTATATCAAACAAGTGAGGGAACAAATTCTAAACAAAATAGGCATACACAACGGATTAAAAAACTCCAGGACATTACAATTCCCATATGTTACAACATCATGGCGACCAACATATATACAACATTGAAGTATTTCATTTAATCAGTCTAAAAGTATATTAACGGCACTTTATATTGACTCTAATATTTTTAAAACATGAATGCTTTACTTGAATATCGATCAATATAAATAAGAAAAAGAGAAGTTGAAGTAGAAACTAGAGACTGTGCACTGCAGATTTATAACTTATATACAGGTTAATTATGTAGTAAATCTAAATAATTGTTAGAATTAAATAAATCTGTCTCGTAGATTATACAACTTCCTAAGTTAGTGCTACTCAATTCAATATTCAATGTATTTATTGTGACACCATTATAAATACAAGTTGTGTGATCTAAGTTATATAAATAGAAATTGCAGAATCTTTCAATAATAATGAACTGATGCAAGATATTCACCAAGGTATGCACAATGCGGTCTGGATGGCTAAATCGAGGAATCTAGCATACTGTAACAAATGTAGCATGAAAAGTAGACTATATTTGTGTAAAAAGTGAAAGTTCTGCATATCCCTTTTTATGGCTATTTTTGGTTACCTCCATTATGTTTTTTTTCCAAAGAAATATTTTCTGAACCTCTCAATGCACTGCTTACTGTCTAGGTGACTGTAAAAAAAGTAAAATCGTAAATTATCTTAATCTTGAAATATAACTTGCAGTAAAGAATACTTTCCAAAGAAATTAGAACAGATGATAAAGAGATAAACATTTGCGGCTATTGTCTCCAAACAAATAATCAGTGAAGAAAAATTAAATTAGTAGTTATGTGATAATCTAACATGCAGCGTGACTAAACTACAACCACAATAGAAAAGGAAAACATGTATGGTTTAACATGCAAAGTTACATTTTCCAAACCTGATATTGTTTATTGGCAGCTTTCTGAGGGTTGAATGTGAAGTTTTGGTCAAACTCGATCATGTGGTCTCTTCCAACGCGTACATCATTTCGTCTTGGTTTTGCATGTACATGTGAATGTGCATGTGGTCGTGGACCAGGATATGTAAAATCAGGTTTTAGGGTTTGAAATGGTGGGTGGATTTGAAAAGCTGATGGTGATGGTATGAAATTTTGTTGCATGGCATTAGAAACAGAACCAAGATATGTAAAATCGGGTTTTAGGGTTTGAAATGGTGGGTGGATTCGAAAAGTTGATGCTGGTGGTATGAAATTTTGTTGCACCAAATTAGAAACAAAACCAAGATATGTAAAATGTGGTATATTTGAGGCTTCCTGAGTCACTTGTGCATTCAATTGGTTCATATATTGGACAGAGGGATACCAGGAAGCATTAACAGGACTCATTGGGGGTGCATCAGCAAAGAGAGTGGTGTTGCTGGACATATTGCTATTCTCATCTATTTTGAAAACTTTCTTTTGTGGGGACTGCTCTGGGGATATATCCATATCCTGTTCCATGCTTTCTTCCCATCTTCTCTTCTCCAAATTTTGACAACTTGTGTTTAATGTTCCAAACTCATATTCTGGAAGATCATCTTCCAGTTCCTTTCGAAGAATACTGGAAGATAAAGTTTGCTTTGCCGCAACATCCAATCTTTTTTGCTGCAAAGTTGGATAAGTTGAAGTTGATGTCCCAAAATCAAATTCTTGAAGATCGTCTTCCAGCTCTTTTTGAAGAATAAAAGACGATGAAGATTGTTCTGTGATATCATCCAATCTTCTCTTCGGTGAAGTTCCAAATTTGTATTCTGGAAGATCGTCTTCCGATTCATTTTGAAGAATAGCAGAAGGTGAAGATTGCTTTGTAACAGTAGTTACAACAGATACAAACTCACGTCCAACATCCTTCGAATCTAAGTCAACATGTGAACTTTCAATTGCAGCGTCTTCTGATTTTATTAAGTCGCTGTAGTAGTAAGCTCGAAAATTTATGTGTGGTTGGGGGATTATGCTTCCATTCTTGCCCGTTTCAACGTTATCCCTTTGCTGAACTTGATCACCTTCTGTTGATGATTCTAAAGGCCAAAGAATTGGTGACCAGACAAGACTAGAATCAATTTTTCTCGATGTTTCGGAAGGCGTACGAATCGGAGACCACACAACAGGATCATTTTTTCTTGATGATTCTGAAGAAGTGCGAATCGGATACCACACAGTAGGATCATTTTTTCTTGATGATTCTGAAGAAGTGCGAATCGGAGAACACACAGTAGGATAATTTTTTCTCCCCCATTTGGAAGGACTGCGAATTGGAGACTAGACAGTAGGATCCTTTTTTCAAGACCTTTCGGAAGGAGTGCGAATCGGAGACCGCACTTGAACATGATCATGTTTTCTTGATGATTTCTGAACAGAGTTAAGATGATTAATTTGATTTCTTCTCCATACAACACAACCAATTAGGGAATCTTTGTTCTCTTTAAAATGTGTGCTTCCGTTGAGGTATCCATATTTTTCAAGTATGGTGATTATCGTGTCACTAGGTGGACACACATAAAGATCAATTCCGGTTATAACTTTGGCAAGCCCAACTCTTCCATCTTCAACATATTTCTTTGCAACCTGTTAAATCCAAGGGAATTTATTTTTTTGTTAAAACCATACTTGGGAGAATTCATGACTGATACTTAAATTGGTTCTTGAAAATTTAGGGCTGTCAATCTAGTCCGTCACATTATTGATATTTCAAAATGATATCCGAAATTGCAAAATTTTAATCAAATTAGTTGGTAATTTGGCATATAAATTTTAACTAATGAATAATGTTAGGGATGTATTGGTAAGAAAATTCAAACATTGGATTAAACTTGATTAACATTTTACAATTTCAATGATCCTTTCAAAATATTGATAATATATGGGACTAGGTTCATACAACCCTAAATTTGAGGTCATCCATACTCATACTCACCTTTTCCATGCCTTCCAATCCAACTTGTGAAGATTCTTGTTTGCAATACAGGGAGACTACCTGAAATTAATTGCATGGTTCTAACCACATGTTCATTAAAATAAAATATATGGTGCAAATTACAAAATCATGAGATGCTAGGCATTGTAAATTTAGATACTCTAGTGACCAAGAAATTAATTGGCATTATTAAAATTTAACAGTAGATCCCAAAATAGAACTGCATATATTGCATAATAATGACGGGTCTAACTTTCTCCTTTCTTATTTCAACACGCATAAATAGAACTGCATATATTGCATAATAGTAGATAAATTTTTGGGTTTGTCAAAAAAAAAAAAAAATTTGCGATGCAACAAATTTTAGACTGTAAGTAAAAAAATCTAATATTGTAATAAATAAATATAATTAGGAGAATTTCTTACCATAAGCTCTTTGTTGCGTGAGAGAGGAAGTTCTTGAATGTATTTTTCAAAATCTTGTATTTTGACAGTCCCTTTAACTACAATAGATCGAGACCATTTGACATCCGGCATCTTTTCGCCACTACACAATTGAATAAGTAAATTTAAAGATAAGACTGATTGGAGAGAAAAGAGTCAGTAGTATCATGAAGTTTCATCATCTATAGAGGATTAAAGCATTGATCTCATCTTGTTACCAACTTAGCTTACTATAAGAAACTCGATTATCGTCGAAAGATTGCACTTATGATAAGATACGATAAAACTACCTGTGTGGGAGTGGCCACAAGCTGTGTTTTAATCTGTGTTTCACGACCATTCTTTATTGTTCTCATTTCTCACAATAGAAAAGTATTTTCACCTGATCGTGTGTGTGTGTGTGTGTGTGTGTTGAACCGTTTCTCATATCCGGTATAAGCACAAGTGTTGTAGCACTTATATTTTAGTTTTCAATAGATGTTGCAGTATTAGGGCAAGTTTGGTACTATCATTTTGTTAAAATTACTACACATTTATTGGTCACAAATATTGTTATTGATTCTGCTATCAATTTATTATTGCATTTAGCAGTCTATATATATATATATATATATATATATATATATATATATATATATATATATGAGTCTTGCTAGAAGCCACCCATGAAGGTGTCTTTTAGCAATCCATACTTTAAGGTGTGATTATCACTTTTTAGTTATAAACTTGCTAAAAGACACCTTCATAAAAATTAGTTGGTGTCTTTTAACAAATGCTTATAGAATAACTTGCTAAAAAACACTTTTTAGTTATATATGCTCTTGATGATTCACTTAGGAAATACTTGGATATGTGATGTGAAGCAATTCATGTAAACTCTCTATTGTGAAAATAAAATTACTTTGATATTATTTCTTATCATATTATAAAATTTAAAGTTACACAAGCAAACTAACTTCAAATGTAGAGAATTAATTACCCTTCAAAGAAGGCAACTGCAGAAACAGTTGGAGTAGAGTTCAATTGTAGGTACCCATCCTAGAGCTTATCATCTGTTTGAGTTGGGGACAGCTGAAAAAGATTAAGTTAATGATTAGAACCATAAGTGCTTATCATCTGTCAATTTTGTCTTAGTTAATTATGACATATATTAGACTATTACGTGAATATCTTTATATTTACGAATTTAAAACAGGAGCTCCTGGATGTCCTAGACGACAATGTCATAACTCAGTAGATGAAGCAGTAAAGGTAGATGGTGGTTTGTATATATACGATCAGAGTTTGACCAAATCTTATACGTTCATGACTAATCAATTTACACTTAATATACAATAATGATATTCGTAAATATAGACAATATTCACATAATAGTCTAATAACATAAATGCTTCAAATTCGATACATTTGGATATGCACAATAAAAAGTTACTTGCAATCTAAACATCAAATTTCGGTTTTAAGAAAAAAAATTGGGGTGGATGGGAATCGTGCAGGTAAAGTAAATCATCACTTAGGTTTGCAAGTTAACTATTAACATGTTTTTAAAACAATAAAATTAAAATAAAGATAAAAAAAAAGCATCTATTAAATGAATATATCTTCAACTTCATTTAAGTGGTTATTGAGCTCTCACTTAGATAAATCATTTGAAGGAACCCGGGTCTGATTCTTGTTGGAACTATTCATTACTAGATTTTATTTCATGATCAAACTCCAGATTACAACGACACATTTCTCTTAAAAAACAGAGGGTTATCATAAAATAAAAACTTTCACTACTTACTAGTGATACCTTGATATTGAAAACCTTTTTCATGTTTTTAAAGTGAATAAATGAGATATATGGGGTTCGAACCCATCATGCATATAATAATATAATAATGCATTGTCCATGACAGTTGAGATATAGTCACTGGTGCCTATAAAAAATGGAGACTTATCACAATTTTATCCCTAATACTAAGTCACATTATTACACATAAAAGATTTTAGTCTATAACAATTTTATTTTTTTTGAGGGAATCGATAACAATTTTTCTAAATTCTTCAAAATGTAATATATTTTTTTTAGGAATGTAATCAAATTTTGTATGTACGGAAAATTAAAGTTTTATATCATCCTCAATTCACCAATACATGAACTATTGCCGCCATTTAAATTTTGAAATCAATGCACTCCTCGTTTAAAAGTTTCATGTGCTTTCAGCGCACTTGTTTATGTAATAAAAAAATTAACATATTTTATTTGTGATTAATTTTTATATTAAGTGATAAAGTAAATCTGGTCTATATAAAAATGTTGTAGAACATACTTAAACAATGAATTTGTTCAATTAGTAAGGGATTTTGGTCTCTCAAGCAAATGATATTCAACATTTTTCACTTGTATATAAAACATAATTAGTTTGGAGAAGAGAATTCACCTTGTGTGCCTCACATTCTTTGCTATGAATATCAGCCATTGTTAGATGATGATGAAAACTTTGTACCTATACATGGTAGCTCAAAGTCAACATACATAAACATAGACACAAGGTACATATGGATTATGGAATCGTTTAAAAAAACAAAAGTTTGTACAAAAATATAATACAAAATAGATGTTAATGTTTCTGAAATATTTTCAATTTCGATCCAGAAGCACGCTAAACAATTTGGATTTAATCCTCTCTTAAATAGAAAAATAACTACTCACCTTTACAACCAAGAATAAAAGGTTTTTAATTAACTTTTTTTTGACAAAAAGACTTTAATAAATTATTGATTTAGTTTCATGAGAAAACTCTCTTCCTCTCTCGGCATTGTTAACTAAAGACAAATCAGATCCGTTTTTTTAACAAGCAGCATTTGATGGGAAACAATTGTGTGTGATATTTATCATATAAGTACAACAACAACAAAATCAAACAATGAGTTCCTACATAAATTTGATTTAGTTGAAAAACATGAGCACAACGAATATGATATCATGATGATGGCGATGATGATAGCAATAATAATAACAACAACAATAATCATAATAAACGCTTAAAAACTTGATTATTATTACTCATAAAAAGCACAAAAATGGGACGTCAAGATAAGAGAAGAAATCAAATTGATTGAAAGAAAACATGATTTAATTAAACAAATCATTTCACTCAATGAATCAATTACTCAAGTAGATGACAAAACTTTGACTTGTGAAGAAATGAAATTGATTGGAACATAGTACTCAAAACCCATATAGGCTTGATTACATTTCGAGTGTAAAGTAGATGAAAATGAAAACCAAGATTAACAATTGAAATTGAATTATTACAAAAAAAAATTGGGCTTATTTTCATTACCTTCTCTGACTTAGATTATGATATGAGATGAGATGAATGAGATTTGAATGTACTGAAGTTGAAATGCTCTCTTCCTTTGTCTCTAATGACGAGATGGGATGTGAAATTTACTTAGTGTTTTGTCTACTCGTGCTGTGTAAATTTAAAATTCCAAGGTAGTCGCTATCATATAAAATACAATAGTATATAGCCTATCTTCCCTTACTTTCTCACTTTATCTTTTTTTTCCTCCTTAATTTATTTGTCTTTATTATTTAGTTTTTTAATATTCCTAATAATATATATTTTCCAATCACATTCCATTCATTGTTACTTTTTTCACATTCCATTCATTGTTAATTCCTTATAAATTCTTTTTACAATGAAGCTCATAAATTAATAAAAAATAATGCATTACTCAGTAGATACATCAACCTGATTATATACTATCATACGACTTTTTTATTTATAGCATACCCACATATTAATATTTTCAAAAGTGAGACTAGTTGGCAATTTATATGTTTCATCAGTACATTTTTAATACTAAAGAGCATAGAAAATATGAATCGGTAAAATAAAGTTTTAAAAACATAGAAAGCATGTTGTGATAGGGTTTTATCGTGATGGATTTAGACTGTTGTTGGTCTTACAACAATAGTTTTCTAGAAACACATAAAAATGAGCAAAAAATTTAGCTGTAGTTAACTACTGCCGAGTTCCTGTTTATATGCTTAACAACCACTGAGATTTTTTGGTCATTTCCATGTGATTTAAAAACAATGGATGTTCTCTCCAAAAAAAAATGATGTGAAAACAACAATTTTCCTGGATTTATATGGAAAACAACCATCTAAGCCATCTAACGGGTTCAACTAAAGCCCAAGAGTGGGACGTCAAGATAAGAGAAGAAATGAAATTGATTGAAAGAAAATTTGATTTAATTAAAAAGATCATGTTACTCGATGAATCAATTACTTAAATAGATGACAAAACTTTGGCTTGTGTAGAAATGAAATCGATTGGAACATATTACTCAAAACACATAGACATGATTACATTTCGAGTGTAAATAAGATGTAAATGAAAACTAAGCTAAACGATTGAAATTGAATTACTACAGAATACATTATGTTTATTTTCATTACCTCCTCAGACTTAGATCATGATATGAAATGAGATGAATGAGATTCGAACATATTGTAATTGAACTTCTCTCTTCCTTCGTCTATGATGATGGGATGGGATGTGAAGTTTACTTAGTGCTCTGTTTGCTCACGCTACCCAAATTTCAAAACTCAAGGCAGTCACTATCATATAAAGTACAACAATATCGAACCTATCTTCCTTTACTTTATCACTTTGTTGCTGTTTGTTCTCCTTAATTTATTTGTCTTTATTATTTACTTTTCTAATTTTCCTAATAATATATATTTTCCAATCACATTCTTTTCGTTTTTAATTGAAAAATACAGATTTTTCTTCTTTCAGTCCATAACTTTTAATTTTTCATTGCATAATTATATAAATTTAATTTTTTATACTATTGTAAATATTTTGAAAGTGATTAATATATATCAAAAACAAAGAGAGAAAAGCTTTAATTGGTATATATGCTTCATCAATGTGGTTGGGTAAGTCCAAATGAATATAGATCTGGAAAAAATAATTGTCGATCCGACTATTTTAAAAATTTTACATTCTAAGATAAGTGTTAAAAGTTGAATTTTCTTTGATATATTTGCTTTAGACGAGTAAATTCTAGTAAATTCAACCGATTGATTTTTCAAAAATGTTGTCCAGACAAAAGGGCCGAGTCGTGTAAGGGCATTTTCGTCATTTTCAAATTGTTGAAATGTGAAAGTAGTTAACCAATGAATTCACGTCTTTCAGTCGTCGAAATGGACTTATGGTTCTCGATGTTCTGAGACTGAATGAATTTATTGTCATTTTTTTAAAGTAATTTGTGTCTAAGCTAGTTCTGTCAGTGACTGCTGACACATTCAGAGTTCAAATTTTAAATGTTTCAACTGCTTAGTTATGAAAGTATTTTTGTCTGTGAAATTGTGCTAGGTTGACTGAGCCAGATGCTCTGGTATACGATGTAATCACAATAGAGACTTTGTCAAAAATTAGTCAGACTCATTGTGACTTAGTTTTTTTGGTGGTTTTGAAAAGATGTTTCAAAACGAAAAATATTTTGGGATTCATCTAAACATGAGGAATAATTAATCAATTGTTTTGAAATCTTTAAGGTCGCTCGGATGACTTAAAGTATTTGAGAAAATATTTCCTTGAGTGATTTTAAGGAAAATCACTATTTTATTCAATATCATCAGAGTTTTTGAAGATATTTTTTAAACACGACTATTTTGAGATTGGTTTTGAAAACAAAATATTTTGAGCAGTCAAATGTTAGAAAGAAAAGTTTCTGATGAGAAAAAAGTTATCAAGACTTACTTTTGTCAACTTTAAGACTGTTAGAGGACTTAAAAGTATTTTGAAGAATTTTTTAGACGAAAGATATTTTGATAAATATTTTTTCTAGAGGTTTTGGAAATATTGAAGTTGATGATATTTTTTAACGTTGTTGAGATTTACCTAGGATGGGTAGAAAGTTTTAGAGTTGTTCTTGTTGTATATGCGTCCGAGTACGTAAAGCAATACATTTTAAGGAATGCTTTTCTCAGGTAAGGGTACTCTCTCGAAAGACCATAGTTACTCAAATGCTTGGATGGTTTATGTGCTATTGTGTGTATTGTGAATATGACATGTTGAGTGAATGTGTTTGCCCAATCTGGGATTTGTATGTCATCAATGCGATTATGATATATTGATGTGCATTGCTTTCATATGATTTGTGAATAAATTTATGAAATAAATTTTGATTTGTGAATTACTAATTGAGACATGTTATTATTAGTACATATGTTGAATGATCTGTAAGAGTTGCATTTGCACATATTGAGTGGACAATATATGCTCTCGCATTTCATAATACATGTTAATATGTTGAGCCACACGAATTCTATGAGATTTATTGAGTCTTGGTTCCTCGATCATTGTGGCGGGTTTACCTCAGATGTGCCAGAATGGGAACGACATGATTGCTCGAGCATTGTGGAGGGTCTACCTTGTAACAACCCAATTTTTAGTACATTATTTATTTAAATGTTTTACTATTTATTTAATTTTTTGATGTGTTTTAATAGTCGAGTTAATTAGATTTTACTAGATATAGAGAAATTAAGGATATTTTGATAATTTGGGAGAGAAGGGCATTTAAGTAAAGTATAGGTGAAGGTTATTTTACGAGGTTAGTGGTAACTTTGTAGAATTACTAGAGATGAGGCAAATGGTTAAAAATGTATAATTAAGTGAATTAGAAAGAGGATAGTCGCTTATTAGTAAGAATAAGATTGAGCTCATTAGATGTTAAGTCAACAAAGTCCAGTAGGATGAGTATATAAGGCCAGTGTTAGTCATAACCCTGATTTTGAAATTCATTTGGTGAGTTCACTAGAAATATGCCAAGGGAGAACATAGAGAAAATTGAGAGAGAAAAAATAAGATAGAAGAAAGAGACCCCAAGAAGAGAGATGTAGAACACGATTGAAGATCAAGTAGAGGGAAAAATTAGGAGCAAAGAAGGCTTAAAGTTTGAAATGCAAGGTATGGGTGTGAGAATAACTTTTCATAGGATTGATTGGAGATATGGGTAGAAACTTGGTTTTGTGTTTTTGTTGTGTTTTCATGAGATATTGATGAATCATGTTAATTTTTGTACTCCATTTATTAAGCTAATTTTGAATATGATAAAACTTGTTAAATGTTGTTGTTGTGTTAAAACTCATGGTTGATTATATGGATGATCATGGTTGAAAGTTTGTTAAGTTATTATTAAATACCCATATTGTTATTTGATTTGTGTGAACTTTTGAGACCTGGTACTAATATGCCTAAGGTTAAGTATGATTATCAGATTAAGTTTGAAATCCTTTTTGTTATCAGACATGATTATTCTTGAGTTTCTATCCATCTATAAGCTTTACGATTGTGTTGTATTAGTTTAATGTGATTAATGTTTATCTCTACATTAAGTATATTGCACAAATTGAAAAGAAAGAAAAATGGATGAATGAGCTCTATTTGAAATTTGTAACACAAACTAGGCTTTTAGACAGGCTAATAGGTCAGGCTAGACTTTTAAAAAGGCCAGGCCAGAATTAAAATAAAGCCTTTGACATGTAAAAGGCCAAGGCTTATGCCTTAGTTTTTTCAACCAGGCCATACCTATTTAAGCAAAGCCCGGCTCGGCTCGGCCCGACTCATTCCCACCCCTAACACAGAGGCTCTAAACACTTTTCAGACTTTGATGTGCATAACACTTTAAAAAAGTTTGAAAAATCCAACACAATTAAAGCCCCACTTTTTGTGTTTTTCTCAACTTCAATTGGTGTCATAGCACTGTTTGTGCTCAACCACTTAACCAATTAATTTTATGTTAGAATATTTATAGTCTTAACAAGAATGGCTCTCAAAATACTTTGTTATCAACAATGGATTATAGTCCAAGTAGTAATGGACTTGAGACTCCATAAACAAATGACCAGGGGTTTAATCCCCGACTATTGTGTAGAAAAACAATTTGGTTGGAATAAGATAACCCACCTTCTGTGCTTCTCGGGTTTTCCGACGAATATTAATCACGGCTAAAATGACGATGAAAACTTCTTATTAATAATATCCTAAACCACCAAAAAAAAGAAGAATATTTATAGTTTTTTCATGTAGCATAAATATTTATGACTATAACTAAATCTTTGTTTTGAAGGAGACTAAAGATAAATCTGATGACACATATACTTCATAAATACAATACTCTTTTTGTGTAAAAGAATAAATTTAAAATTTGACAATGTTAAGTTGTAAATATTATACAAAAATTATTATAAATCTTATAGAATACATTGTCCTTTTGGACGAAATTTGTTTGAGTGTACCTAAAATAAACTTTGCTTAAAATAAACTTTTCTAATAAATGTATATAAAATCTACATTTCCTTGTAGACTTTTTTTTTTGGTTAGGCAATTTCCTTGTAGATTTTCTTTTTTTGTTAGGAAATTTCCTTGTAGAATTTTTTTTTTGTTAGGCAATTTCCTTGTAGACTTTTGCCAATTAGACTTCTCATTTTTTATTTTTGAATTCAAAAAAATAATGTAACAAATTTTGTAATATTTTTATTCCTTAAGGAAAAGACGTGAGGTGCAAAACCAGCACTTTACAGGAACTCATCAACCCTCTTTCAAAACAAAAAATGGAAATCATCAATCCTAACAATTTTTATTTTTTAGAAGTCAATACTATAAAATTTGACTATTCTCCCTAAAAAAAATTTGACTATTCATTTATTGCTGTTTATAAATAATTATTTTTATTTGTAAAAAGTAATAATTATTTTTAGGAAACCGTTTATAAATAAAAAATTATATAATTAGTTTATAATGCTAGTTCTTACTAGTTGTTTATACATAATTTTTTTAGGAAACTGTTTATAAATAATAATTATTTATTTTGTTTTTTGGGGATTATTTATTTTGTTTATAAAACTAGTGTTTCTTGCTGTTTATAAATAATTTTTTTAGGAAACTGTTTATAAATAAAAATTATTTATTTTGTTTTTTGGGGATTATATATTTTGTTTATAAAAGTGTTTCTTGCTGTTTATAAATAATTATTTTAGGAAACTCTTTATAAATAAAATATTATTTATTTTGTTGCCTTGTGTTTCTTACTGTTTATAAATAATTTATTTAGGAAACCGTTTATAAATAAAAATTATTTATTTTGTTTTTTTGGGAATTATTGATTTTGTTTTTAAAATTAATGTTTCTTACTGTTTATAATTTTTTTTGTTAGGAAACCGTTTATCAATAAAACATTATTAATTTTGTTTATTTCATTTTAAGTTGTTTATTTATAAACGGTTTCCTAAAATAAATTATAATCTAATGAATGAATTGAATTTATTTTTCCTCAATTTTTTTTTATATATCCTTATTTATTTATATTTATTTCGCCAATATATAAAGGGTTATTGGGTAACCCTAATTTATTCACTTCCGACCCATCGCATACACAACACATAAGGCCTAATGAACAACTAATGGTCCGCTAGGTCATACTTCCAACAAGTTATCTTTCAAAGTTATCTTTCAAAGGCATAGTCGTGTCCAAAGCCTGTTGGACCACCAGGAGAGCTATGAATTTCAGACTGAGTAGTAGTAGTACTACTTAGTCCTGCATCTACATCAGCATCTTCATCCATCATGAACAGATTCCAAAATGTTGTAGGTAAAGAAGACATGTTGCTGACACTGTCTTGATAAGGATGAGAAGGAGAAGGAAGAGTGCGTCTTCTGCTAAACCTTCCATCAATTTGTGAACCTTGATTAGAAGTTTCACCTCTAGTGAATGGATCAGGCGATCTACTTCTCTTGAACGATGAATTAGCTCGACAAAACTCACCATTCCTAGTACCAGCTGTAGCGGTGTTAATTCCATCGTTGAATGATGAAATAGAATTAGCATTACTACTATTTCCTACAACAGCTCCACTTCTTTGATAATCAGATCCTACAACAGGTGCAGCTTCAGTTTGTTCTCCTTATATCCAGCTATTGGAGGACAAACTGAAGTGGCACCTGTTGTTGGATCTGATTATCAAAGAAGTGGAACTGTTTTAGGAAATACTAGTAATGTTAATTCCATTTCGTCATTCAACTATGGAATTAACACCGCTACTACTTGTACTAGGAATGATGAGTTGTGTCGAGCTAATTCATCATTCAAGAGAAGTAGATCGCCTGATCCATTCACTAAAGGTGATACTTCTAATCAAGGATCACAAATTGATGGAAGGTTTAGCAGAAGATGCATTGTTCCTTCTCCTTTTCATCCTTATCAAGACAATGTCAACATCACAATAGAGACAAAAAAAGGTTTAGTCATTCATTGACGAGTCCAAAGTCGTCGCAGCAAACCCTCTGCCCAAGGTATTCAGCAAACAACTTTCTACGATTGTCAACTACTGCAAGAAACATTGAGCAGTAGAGACCAATTTTGCAAAGAATAAGTTTGATGCCAAATTTGTGAAGTAACTCAGGTGCAATGACATGAAGAATCTCTTCCTCTGCCCAAGATATCTGACAAGGTGTTCGCGCGTGAGTTTCTTAATGAAGAAGACGACCACAAAGAGAATGGTTGGTCTTTTGAAGATATTTATAAAGACTAATTTTCTTGGCAACTTGGAATCAGATGTAGGAATTCTCTGATTTATTTAAACAGATGTAGGGTTTTTTGAGGGGCGAGTACCCCTTGTACTTTTCCATGGTTAAGTACTCTTTGTACTTCTCTGCCTAGTTGATTTCACAATATCTCTTTTTTCTATTCTCTACTTTACAGTTTAATAAAAATAAAGTATTGCAAATCAGTATGGCTAAACTGACAATGTCGATATTTTTAGGCAACATCATCACTCAAGTTCGAACTCGGGATAGCAGTTTTGTATTATATTCGAATCTATTTCAGTTTTAGGGGATGCTTGTTACTTCGTCGACAGACTAAAAATGCTATTGCCAATGAGCCCAACTCTAGTGATCTTGAATTCTTAAAATAACACTTCTATTATTTTTGTTTTGTTTTGTTGAAAATGTGAAATAATATCCTCTAAACATAAAGTTTGAGGGTTTTTAGACTTGTGTATGGTAAAAATATACCTATCTAGACTTTTGATTCACGCATCACACAGGAATCTAAATCCGAGTATAGACTATATGGCATGATTGTAAAGACTATCACATATAAGCTAATAGACTTTATTATTTTGAAAGTTGTTAATGTCCACAAATATAATGTTTTTGATATTTTCATAAGGCAATGCATTGTAATTTGATGATGACCTAATAAAGTATTGACACCAGACACGACACTAACAAGACATTAGTAATTATTTAAGAAAATGAATTAATTGAATGTATCATTTATTGGTGCTGGACACCGATACATGTTTAACAGCTTACATGTTTTTGATCAAAACTGTTGCTGTTTCAAAGATGAGAAGTGAAAACAGTACTGAAAGTGTGAGTATGGCTGAACAGAAATAGTGAACTAGTACCTGGTGCTAGAAATTGTATCTGTTACAACTAATATATAAGTGGGATAAGAAAAAATAATAGTTGAGTAGACGAAGTAGTGATTTAAATTGTATTTGTTGCAGTTAAATGAGAGTTTCAACATTTAACAAAAAGTATCTATGTATGTATTAATTTACACTACTACTAATTAGATGAGAAGAGTTTTGACTCACCATAAAAAATGTGAAGTCTTTTAGATTGAAAACTAAGAGTTAGATGCGTCGATGGTGTGTCAGAAGAGTATCGAGAACGACATGGGAGAAAAAAAAATTAGCAGTGCGTCATACAAAATACTTGATCTTTTCAACATTCGAAACAATTTCACACATGAGGAAAAAGCTGAGCTTCACAGGGACAAAGATTGGGCCTTTCAAGATAATAATTTGATGATTTGCTGCTAAAACAGATCTATTGATTTTCGGATTTATTTACGAAATGTTAATAGTTATTTATTACTGTACTTAATAGGTTATTCATATTATTCCTGAGCTGCATCTATATATGTTTCTTATATTGATATTTGTTTTACCAAAACAAATGTAGACACAAAGACACTAACAACATTTAGTCTTATTTCAATTCTTCTCTTCATTCTCACTAACATTGCAAATGCAAAATAGTTCATTGCACACGTTAACCCGAACTCTACAATTACATATTCTAGAATGTATGAGTAGAGATGTCATTAGCGTATATTAAACAAGTGAGGGAACAATTTCTAAAAAAAATAGGCATACACAACGGATTAAAAAACTGCAGGACATTACAATTCCCATATGTTACAACATCATGGCGACCAACATATATACAACATTGAAGTATTTCATTTAATCAGTCTAAAAGTATATTAACGGCACTTTATATTGACCCTAATATTTTTAAAACATGAATGCTTTACTTGAATATGGATCAGTATAAATAAGAAAAAGAGAAGTTGAAGTAGAAACTAGAGACTGTGCACTGCAGATTTATAACTTATATACAGGTTAATTACGTAGTAAAGCTAAATAATTCCTAGAATTAAATAAATCTGTCTTGTAGATTATACAACTTCCTAAGTTAGTGGTACTCAATTCAATATACAATGTATTTATTGTGACACCATTATAAATACAAGTTGTGTGATCTAAGTTATATAAATAGAAATTGCAGAATCTTTCAATAATAATGAACTGATGCAAGATATTCACCAAGGTATGCACAATGCGGTCTGCATGGCTAAATCAAGGAATCTATCATACTGTAACAAATGTAGCATGAAAATTAGACTATATTTGTGTAAAAAGAGATAGTTCTGCATATCCCTTTTTATGGCTATTTTTTGTTACCTCCATTATGTTTTTTGCCACATAAATATTTTCTGAACCTCTCAATGCACTGCTTACTGTCCAGGTGACTGTAAAAAAAGTAAATTCGTAAATTATCTTAATCTTGAAATATAACTTGCAGTAAAGAATACTTTCCAAAGAAATTAGAACAGATGATAAAGAGATAAACATTTGCGGCTATTGTCTCCAAACAAATAATCAGTGAAGAAAAATTAAATTAGTAGTTATGTGATAATCCAACATGCAGCGTGACTAAATTACAACCACAATAGAAAAGGAAAACATGTATGGTTTAACATGCAAAGTTACATTTTCCAAACCTGATATTGTTTATTGGCAGCTTTCTGAGGGTTGAATGTGAAGTTTTGGTCAAACTCGGTCATGTGGTCTCTTCCAACGCGTACATCATTTCGTCTTGGTTTTGCATGTACATGTGAATGTGCATGTGGCCGTGGACCAGGATATGTAAAATCAGGTTTTAGGGTTTGAAATGGTGGGTGGATTTGAAAAGCTGATGGTGATGGTATGAAATTTTGTTGCATGAAATTAGAAACAGAACCAAGATATGTAAAATCGGGTTTTAGGGTTTGAAATGGTGGGTGGATTTGAAAAGTTGATGCTGGTTGTAACACCCCAATTTCCCGACTTAAAAATTTCATTTAAATAAAAGCATAAATCAGAGTACGTCACAAAAGGAGTGTCACATTCATCTTTAAAACGAGTTAGATAATAATTTATCCTTCGCAAAACATCCAAATATAGCAGCGGAAAAATTCATAATTCAAATCCTTCATAAAGTCTTGGCATCAAGGCCATCAAACGTCTCATAATTATTTAAGTCTTAAAAATAGTCTCAACATGATACATAAAGGAATAGACTCATAAATAAGACCTCATCCCGTTACGTATCAGAGCAATCCTACGTCACACAAGACTCCTCACATCTGCGCACCTAAGCTTGGTTACCTGCACTTGCCCACAAGGAGGCAATTCCAACAGAAGGGGTGAGATTCACAACAGAAATATTAATATATAAATCAAACATTTATGACTAACAACAAAAACTCATCGCATATAACACGTCATTAAACACAAGGTTAACATCATCATGAACATCTTAAAAACACATCAACGTCTCAAAACATTCGTCTCATAAAGTGTCAACAAATTGACTCAACTAAATGCAACTCTTAACATCTTGACATCATGCATGTGGTACCATAAATAAGCATTAATATGCTTTACCGTCGCTTTGAGCAAATGCTCCACCGTCGCTTTGAGCAAAAGCTCCACCGTCTCATAATTATGCAAATGCATGGACTCGACTCTTTAATAACTTAATCAAGTCAACACAACTTCTCAAACATCGTTAATAACTCAAGACTGACACATTGCTATTAAAGTAATTACACGGCAGAAGCTCATCTCATTGGGCACAATACACCACAACACATAAACATCATTATAAGTCACTTAGCATCATGTTACAAGTCATTAAAACATAAACAATACATCACTTTAGCATCAACGTAAGGGAACATCTTTAATTCTCATTACAGACTCTATCTCAGGTCATAAACCATCTCTAATACTACCCCAAGGTGTCCTCTCTAAGTCCCATGCGAAACAGATCGCAAAACGAAACAATGGTTTAGGAAAGCACTAACTCGCCACGGCGAGTGATTCGCTCGCTACGGCAAGCTCTCTTAGGAAGGTACTCGCCAAAGGCGAGGTGGGGGCGAGCTACAGGCGAGCAATCTGGGTGCTCTCGGCCTTTTTGACATTTTCGCCTAAAAACTTCGTTTTAAGGTTCCCTAAATCCAAATTGGTCCAAACAACTTCACAGGTCTTTCCTATAAATAATAAGGCACTCAAAACCATCTAAGGTTTGGCAGAAATCCCTAGTTTAAGGGTCAAGCTCGCCACGGCGAGCTATGCTACTCGCCTCGCGAGTGATAATGGTTTACTCGCCACGGCGAGTAGTCACTCGCCACAGGCGAGCGATCTCAGGACCACTACGGGTTCACTCCAATTCTCACCAAAACATCTCAAATCTCTCATACTAAGCCTCTAATTCATCAGCAATGTTGTTCTAATGATTAATCTAGGTTCTGTAACACGTTTCTACAGCAATACAACACAATCTCACATCAAATTCATCAAATTCATCATAACCCTAATTCATGAAACTCATCTCAATTTCTTCCCAATCTCTAAGCCAATCATAAACAGATGAAATACTATTAATATTGCTGAAGTTAGGCTCACCCTTACCTGGAAAATTGAAGGAAATCGCAGCCTAGCTTCTTCTCCTCTCTTAAACCGTTTTCTCCCTTTCCAAAAGTCTGATAACGCGTTCTGCCTAATTCTTGACCTACTTCCCTTATATACCTCTTCTCAACTTAATTAATTCTATCTCAACCCTCACAACTCTTTCTATTTATAAAAACAACCCCACCTCCCAAAATTATATATTTTCCAACAAATCTCTATATTTTTCATATAAATATATATATGTAAACACCACATATATTATTTTATTAAACAATAAAATAATCATCACGTCACACATCATAACTACGTCGCATAATCACCAAAATCATATAATATATAATAATATACTACATTCTCTAATAAAATAATTAAATAAATAAAGAGGGCGTTACACTGGTGGTATGAAATTTTGTTGCACCAAATTAGAAACAGAACCAAGATATGTAAAATGTGGTATATTTGAGGCTTCCTGAGTCACTTGTGCATTCAATTGGTTCATATATTGGACAGAGGGATACCAGGAAGCATTAACTGGACTCATTGGGGGTGCATCAGCAAAGAGAGTGTTGCTGCTGGACATATTGCTATTCTCATCTATTCTGCAAACTTTCTTTTGTGGGGACTGCTCTGGGGATATATCCATATCCTGTTCCATGCTTTCTTCCCATCTTCTCTTCTCCAAATTTTGACAACTTGTGTTTAATGTTCGAAACTCGTATTCTAGAAGATCATCTTCCAGTTCCTTTCGAAGAATACCGGAAGATAAAGTTTGCTTTTCCGTAACATCCAATCTTTTTTTCTGCAAAGTTGGATAAGTTGAACTTGATGTTCCAAAATCAAATTCTAGAAGATCGTCTTCCAGCTCCTTTTGAAGAATAACAGACGATGAAGATTGTTATGTGATATCATCCAATCTTCTCTTCGGTGAAGTTCCAAATTTGTATTATGGAAGATCGTCTTCCGATTCATTGTGAAGAATAGGAGAAGGTGAAGATTGCTTTGTAATAGCAGTTACAACAGGTACTAACTCACGTCCAACATCCTTCGAATCTAAGTCAACATGTGAACTTTCAATTGCATCGTCTTCTGATTTTATTAAGTCGCTGTAGTAGGAAGTTCGAAAATTTATGTGTGGTTGGGGGGTTATGCTTCCATTCGTGCCCGTTTCAACGCTATCCCTTTGCTGAACTTGATCACCTTTTGTTGATGATTCTAAAGGCCAACGAATTGGCGACCAAACAGGACTAGAATCAATTTTTCTCGATGTTTCGGAAGGCGTGCGAATCAGAGACCACACAACAGGATCATTTTTTCTTGATGATTCTGAAGAAGTGTGAATCAAAGACCACACAGTAGGATCGTTTTTTCTTGATGATTTTGGAGAAGTGAGAATCGGATACCACACAGTAGGATCATTTTTCTTGATGATTCTGAAGAAGTGCGAATTGGAGAACACAGTAGGATTATTTTTTCTCGACCATTTGGAAGGACTGCGAATTGGAGACCAGATAGTATGTAACACCCCGTTTTCCCAACTTTTAAATAAAATAGATTAATCAGAGTTTTTCAACTTGAAAACAGAGTGTCACATTCAACTTACAAAATTTTCCACAAATATAAATGGAACAAAAATGCTAATTATTAAAACATCTGCCTTAATAGAAATTCAACAAAATGCAGCGGAATTATTTTCAACATCTTAAATAGTACTTGGCACTAAAAGGCCACAACATCAACATTATCTTAAATTCTCATAAAAATAGTTCATCATTGTTTAGTAAAAGAGATACGTAACAAAAAATGCTATCAAACATAGCAAACTCCCATCCCGTTACGTATCAGAGCACCTAAAGACACAACGAGAGATAGCCACTCACGACAGCAATCAACAGCTACTTATTCTCGATTACCTGCAAGTTACTCATACGAAGAGCAACATTTCCAAGCAGAAGGGGTGAGATACATATTCAAAAATAGTAAGCATATAATTCATCAATGGAATTCAACAACATAAGCTACAATGTTTAAAAATATTATTACTTCACATAATTCTTCATTAATATCTCATTAATAATAACCAATTTGACAACAACAACTAACACGACACAACGACACCGACTTGACTATGCAACAACATCAACTTAGGTGTAACGCCCTAGTTGCTATTTTACTTTTTTGGTTGATTTTGATATGTTTTATGTATTTTATATAATTTATGTGATGTTATTATTTGAATTATATTTTATTGTATGATTTAATAAAATAGGAGATATATATTATTTATTTAATTAAAAGGGAATTATTTAGAGTTAATGGAGTTAAGGAGGGGTTAAGGAGAATTAATAGAAAGTTAGTGAGGGAGTAAATGGAAAGAAAAGGGCGTTATGTTTTGGTTGGTAAGGAATAGAAAGAGGCAGACAAAAACTTGGTACGTACAGAAAAGAAAACATAAGCTTTTTGGGTAGAAGGGAGAAGAACCAAGAACAAGGGGATTAGCCTAGAAGATTGATTGTTGTAGCTTGCCTTATTCATTTAATCAGGTAAGGGTGGGTTTACCTTTCAATTGTTAATATATATGTATATGATTTCATGAAAATAGATTGAAAATGGTGGTTTTTCGAATTAGGTTTAAGAACATGATAAATTGCTCGATGATGTTGTTTTATGTTGTTGATGATGTTTCCATGAGATGTTTCTGATGTTTTGTTGTATAATGAACCCATAAACAATGTAACAATTCATTTTGGGTGATAAAGGGATCAAAGTTGGGATTTTTAGGGTAAAACCATGCTGAAATCGCATTTCTGAAAAAGCTGTTTTTTTGACCTGATACTGTCAAACCGTGCCGCGATTTTTGCAGCCATAACACGATTTTGATGGCAGAATGCTAAGTGGTTCTGGACGTAAAAACGCGTCGCGATTTCCAAAATCGTGACACGATTTTTGTGAACCAGATCCTTCATATTTCACTATTTTTCACCCATTTCTGCTTTGAACTAGCTTTTGGTGTAAACATGAAAGTTGTAGATAATTGAGTTAGCTTTCTGATGGCTTTTGTTTGACTTGAAAATGTTTTATGGATTTTGAGTTATGATGAAAATACTCCAAGTGGGTCTTGAGGAAAACTTTAAGAAAACTTAGTATAACTTATTCCAAGTTAGTCCAAAACCTATGGTTAGTTCCCAAACTTCAAACTTAAGTATTAGGGATTTAGTTGAGGTGTTTTATGAGTATTTGGCTTATGTCTTATTGATCAAACTTGATTTGCTTGTTGAAGGATGTTTGGACTTTGATATGAATGTAATTGATTAATGTATATGTTGCTATTGTTGTTGATACGATGGATTAATGTATGTTTACATGAAAATATTATATTTTGCTAAACTTGAGTTGCTTTGGACGAGGTTAAGTGATGTTTAAATATGATGTTATGTGATTGTGATGATGTTACGTGTTGCGATGTATATGATTAATGAGATGATGTTCTACCATGTAACTATTATACCTGCATGTGTCAGTCCTGCATTATGAATGATGTTTTGAGAAGTTGAAGTCAAGTTGTTAAATGACGAGTCCATGCATTTGCATAATTATGAGACGGTGGAGCTTTATGCTCAAAGCGACGGTGGAGCTTTATGCTCAAAGCGACGGTGGAGCATTTGCTCAAAGCGACGGTGAAGCATATTAATGCTATAAAAATATGGTACCACATGCATGATGTCAAGATGTTAGAGTTGCATTTAGTTGAGTCAGATTGTTGACATGTTATGAGACGATGTTTTGAGACGTTGATGCTTGATATGATGTTGTTATGATGATGCTATGATGTGCTATATTGTATATGTGATGAGTTGGATTTATGATTTGTTAATCTTGACGTTTGATTCATATATTTGTATATTACTTTTGATTTGTGAACTCACCCCTTCTGCTGGAATTGCCGCCTCGTGGGCAAGTGCAGGTAGCGAAGGATAGATAGGAGTTGGCTCTCGTGTCGTAGGCTCTGATACGTAACGGGATGGGGATTTTTGATGTTTAATTCTTTCATTCCTTTATGTATCATTTTATCTGAAGAACATGTTGTTGGAGATTTTATTATTATGAAATAAATTGTAGTATGATGAGGCCTTTGTGCCAAGGATGATGACATAGTTGTTGAATTGATTATTAAATGAATATTCCGCTGCAGATTTTTATAAAATGAGGTGTTGAATTAAATAGTTTTTATAATCTATTTAAACTGAATTTTGAAAAGTAGATGTAATACTCCGTTGTATGTTGAACTCTGATGTTTTATATAATATTACGTTGTTTTGGGAAAACGGGAGAGATAGCCACTCACGACAGCAATCAACAGCTACTTATTCTCGATTACCTGCAAGTTACTCATACGAAGAGCAACATTTCCAAGCAGAAGGGGTGAGATACATATTCAAAAATAGTAAGCATATAATTCATCAATGGAATTCAACAACATAAGCTACAATGTTTAAAAATATTATTACTTCACATAATTCTTCATTAATATCTCATTAATAATAACCAATTTGACAACAACAACTAACACGACACAACGACACCGACTTGACTATGCAACAACATCAACTTAGGAACTTGACAAATGCATTATGCATGTGGTACCAATCAGGGCATAAGCCCTCAACTTTAATTGAGCATAAGCTTCAGGGCCTAAGCCCTCAACTTTAATTAAGCATAAGCTCCAGGGCATAAGCCCTCAACTTTAATGAGCATAAGCTCCAGGGCATAAGCCCTCAACTTTAATTAAGCATAAGCTCCAGGGCATAAGCCCTCAACTTTAATTGAGCATAAGCTCCAGGGCATAAGCCCTCAACTTTAATGAGCATAAGCTCCAGGGCATAAGCCCTCAACTTTAATGAGCATAAGCCCTCAACTTTGTATGCATGAACTCAACGACCAACAACTTGGACAACCAACAACGTAGACAACCAACAACTTAGACAACCAACAACTTAAATGGCATAAGCAACATGACATTATACAACATTCAATAATCACATAATATATTCCAACCTATCAACAACAATAGCAACATATACATTATTCAATTACTTACATATCAAACCAAGTTAGATTCATCACAACATAGATTAAATACTTATAAACACCTTAATTAAACTCATAGTACTCAAGCTTGAAGTTCGGAGACAATCTATAAGTTTTGGCCTAACTTGGAATTAGTTATGCCAAGTTTTTCTTAAAGTTTTCTCGATACCCACCTGGACTATTTTCATCATAACTCAAAATCGAAAAATCATTTTCAAGTCCAACCAAAGCCAATAGAAAGCTAACTCAATTATCTACAACTTTCCTGTTTACACCAAAAGCCAGTTCAAAACAGAAACGGGTGGAAATGTGAATGTTTTCCAGTTTTGATTGACTGAAAAATCGGTGGCCGAATTTGACAATTCGGTGGCCAATTTTTGTCGAACCAAAGCTGGAAAATCAGGTCAGAATTCGGTGGCCGAATTCAGGCTTCACATCTTACGGGAACAAACCAATTTTCACTCCAAAAACCCAATTTTCAATCACCCAAACCCCAAATTTGATAGGAAATGTCATCGCGATTTTCGGGTTTCAAGTCATTAATTAGGCTTGAACCTTTCAATCATTGATGTCTCTATTTTTTTTGGGGAAGGGTAAAATTGAGAAAACCCTTAGAAATTCTAAGTTCGGGGCAATTTTCGCTACGGGAAGGTGTTAGGCACCCGCAACGACTATAGTACTCTATAGGAGCCGTTTTTCTAATTCTATGTTTTACGCTTTATTTTTATGCTATTTTTTGAAAGAAAGGTTGCTTTTAAGAATGGGGAGGAGAAAGTTTGGATTTTATTTTATTGGACTTGGAGAGATTTTGGTCTCTTGCCTACATACCCTTTTAAGGGATCAAAATTCCATGTAGTTCTCTTCCAAAAGATTTTGTGGGTTAGTTCTTTTTTAATTTTGAAAATAATTTTTGAGAAGAGAAAAGAGGCCTTAAAGGCATGAGATTTGAAAGAAGGTGAGATTGATCACTTATTAAACAAAAGGTTAAAGTTGGAATTTACGATTCATTTGTATTTTGATTAAGAAAATAAAGGGAAAAATTGTGGAGTTTTGACTCCAACATTATTGTGAAAAGATTTGAGTGAAGAGTTAGTTTGCTTTGAAAAATGCACATTTTCTAAGTGTCGCGTTTCCTAAACATACATCTAGCGGTAAACATACAACGTGTGTGCGTGTCGGTGCTTGTGTCGGTGTACATCATCATAGTGTCCATAGTCCTTTACATCGGGTCCTAATTTACATTCTATGGTCTTGCAAGGAACTTGAAAGAAAGTAAACTAACCTAAAGTATTACATGGAAATTAATGGAAACTTGCATAAAGTGAAAAAGTGAGAAAAAACAATGAGAATGATGTAATGCTTGCAACTTGAATGAGGCATGAAACAAACGGTTAGTAATAAAGCGTGCAATGAATAATGCATAGTAAATGAAATGACCACAATATGAAGTATTGGACGAAATAGCAAAACAAACATCGAAAAACAAGGTGACGAAACTAACACTAAAACCTAGCCCTAAAACTTAAGCTAAATTCATGACCTATAATTTCCACCAAAACAACACTTGTTCAAGGGATTATTTCAAAAAAACAAGAGGAAATTACAAGCCATGCATTCAAACTTTACACATACACATTTTATGCACATTTTTACAACCTAAAAAGATTCATATCACTTGCCACACAAGAAGTTGCCATCATGATGCACAAAACAGTGATGATGATCACAATACTCATAGTAAAAATATCACAAAATCCTATTGTAAGCATCAAAACCATGTGGCATTGAATTGGAAAAAATCATGCAAGAAACTTAACAAAATGCACAAAAATATACATATCAAGAAAAAAAAATTGGCACACATATTTTTTATCAATTTTAATATGTAAAATTATCACCAAGCAGTCAAGAATGCATCAAGAAACTCATGGCAATTTTTTTAAGAATTTTCACAAAAAATTTAACATGCACAGGGGTCCAAATAGCAAAAACGTGGGTGCAACTAGCAAGAAACTCAAAAACTGAGAAGAAAAGAGAACAAAGGCCCAAAAAATGTTGATCCAACCCAGCGCTGGTGGATCCGGATCTTTAGAACGTCTCAGAGACGTTGGATTGATCCGGATCCACTGAACTCGCATCCAAAGGCCACAGGTGAAGGAAAATGGGTCGGTTCTGAACCGACCCGATTCGGAGGTTATATAAAAGGCTAATGGTCCGGATCTTGTCATTTTTTAGAGCTTTTCTCTCTCTTCTTCTTCTCTTCCTCGCCGTTCTCTCTTCACCTTCTCAAACCCTAACCCTAAAAATTCCAATTCCTACCAGAAATGGTTTGTTCTAGGCTTAAAAGCTTCGTACCGTTCATCTAAGCATGAATCTTTCAACAAAAAGCAAGTTGAACCGTTGAATCAATGTGAATCTGCGAGTTTTGTCTCTGTAGGTTCGATCCGTTCAAATTCTTTGTGTTTTTTTGGTTGAAATCTTTAAAAAACCGTGAGAACTTGCTTCGATTCACATTCGTCTGTGGATTTCGAAACGTTTCTCTGATTCTGAACAAATTTTGGTTAGGGTTAGGGTTTGGATCGAACGGTTCGAATTCTCTACGGATTCACATTGATTTGGACTCAGTAATGATTTCTTCAATGAAGTATGATGAAGTTTTAGTGTTACCTGTGTTCTTGATTGGAGATCTGAACCGTTTCTTTTGATCCTTGGCTCGGAATCTTTTCTGGTGAGCTGGTTTCGCTCCTTTCTTTCTTCTTATGATCCGGATCCTGTGAAATCCTTCACCTCTTCTTCCTTCTTCTTCTCCGATCCAGAGCTTGCATTCACGCTTGCAGCGCGCTACCTCCGGTGGCGTGCTCGCGTTTGAACCACGAGCTCAGCAATTCGATGATGAAGGTTCCCTCGAATCTCTGAGAATTGCTCGCAATTGTGCCAATCTTGTGTGAATTCTGCTCCTGTTTGGTTCCGTGGATTGAATTCAGTGGGAAATTTGGGGTTTTCTTGTGAAATTGCTTTGAATTGGTGCTGAATTCATTCTAGGGTTTGTGTGTGTTCTTGAGCTTTTCTGTGAATTTGATGGGTTTGTTCTGTAACTGCCAAGAGAGAGAATGAAAAATTCTGTTAGTGATGTGGCGTGTAATCTGTGGATTCTGACACACGTGGCCTTATATAGGCTGACATGTGGCTGCTGGACCAATGAGGCTTTGACACCTGGCCTCTTATGCTTGCGTGGCATTCTCGGACAGAATTTGATTTAAGGACCAACTTGCAAATAGTGAAAGTTTAAAGGACTGTTCTGCAAAAAATAAGAAAATTGGACTAATTTTTAATTAAAATAATTGGCCTGACCTGCAACTAAAGAAATGAAGGAAAAAAACGCAAAAATATGGTTTGGGACTAATTTGCAATTAAACACAAAATTTGGGCCAAATTGCAAATAGTAAAATAAAACTGGTAAAAAAAAGTAATTTGAAAACAACTTAAAGTGAAACAATTAAAAATGGCAAAATGGACTAAAATGAATAAACTACCAAAATGAGGTATTTTAAAATACCTCTCTGCCCAAAATTTATTTGGTGTGAAAAGACCGAAATGCCCTTAGGGACTAAAATGACTCAGACTGACTCAGATGCAAAACTAAGATGATTTTTTAGATAGAAATTGACTAATGGTTCTTATAGACAAGTTAAAAGACTCAGGGACAAATTGCAGGGACTAAAATGGGTTCCTTTGTAGGAAATGACCAAAATACCTTTTTGTATGATTTTATGCAAAAATTGGAGTAAAATGCAGGAAAACATGCAATGGTCCTAGAGACCCTTTTTGAAGACTTGTAATGCAAGAAAACACTTTGAATGGCTTTGGATGTATGAAGATTGGAGATAATAACAGTAAAATGTGCGGTTGAAGCACAGTAGAAAACACGGTGAAGAGACGGAGTCTTTGGCTTGACGTGACGAAGATACTTAAATATCGACATTAGCACTGATTTTGGGCGTAAAAATACGTTCGTGAACGTTGTGCATGACATGCAACATTTTGATTATGAATGCAAGACAGACTGAGAATTGAATTTAATAAGATATGTCGTATCCATTGCGGGACTGGTAGACATTAACAGAATAGCAAACAATAGAGTATGTCGTATCCATTGCGGGACTGGTAGACATTAACAGAACAGCAAGACTCACTGGGGAGACTAAGTAGCAAATTGACAGGTGCAAGTTGTTCTTTTGGCTCGAACTGGGAACTTGACCTGGAATACTGACAAGTAAAAGGGCGCAAGCTGCTCTTGTATCTGAGCTGGTCACTTGGCTGAAAGAAAAGTAGGGAGCACAAGCTGTTCTTGTATTTGAACTGGTTACTTGGCTGAAAGAAACAAAGCACAGGTACAAGCTGTTCTTGTATTTGAACTAGTCACTTGACCGATAACAGAAACAAAGGTAGGTACAAGCTGTTCTTGTATTTGAACTGGCCGCTTGACCGATAGCAAATGCAAATTGACAGGCACAAGCTGTTCTTGGATACGAACTAGCCACTTGACCGAAAGCAAGGATGGATTGATAGGCACAAGCTGTTCTTGGATGCGAACTAGCCACTTGGCCGCTAACAGAAACAAATTGTATCGTAGAAACAAATTGAAATTGACTTGACATGACTGCATGAGCTTGAATTTGAAAGGATAGCTAAAGTTTGAAGTTGACAAGATTGTTGGATTTTGAAATTGACATGACAGTTATGAATTTGGAATTGACATGATTGATTTTGACAGAGATTAACATAGGAATTGAAAATGCAAATGTGTGTGAATAGCATAACAATTTTATCAAATGCATGAACATATAGGATGCATGATTATGCATGTATGAATGCTTTGAAATGCATGATGATTGGCAATTTGCAGACATAACTTCGCAGAGACAGACTAAACATTGGAATATTGGGCACGTAATGGCTCGTGTTCTGACATATACTTGTAAAAGTTCCTCTTCTGGGGATGTCGTCGTTTGAAGACACATCAAGACCATTATTGAGGGCAGGGAGCCATATCCCGTTCATAGACTTGCAGGGAGTAAGACCTTTTGGTGGTATTGCTATTGCTGGACGCCCTACTGTCGAGCACCTTGGACATCGCATCTGTGGTCAATGCTTTTTGCATGCTTGTTTCTTTTTCTCTTGTTGTTTTTCCTTTTTTTTTTTCATCCCATTTTTGCCTGGATCGCCCTTTCGGGTTTTCAATCCACCGGGAAATAAATTCTTTTCACATGCCCCTGTTTTTGCCTGAATTGCCTTTGAAGGTTGTCAATCCATCGGGGTGCTCATTTTTGCCTAAGCCGCCCTTTCGGGTTTTCGACTTAGCAAGCATATTCACTTTTTCATGCTTTTCATTCTGTTTTTTCATTCTTGCCATTGACCACAGACCGTTACTGGGGAGAGGGCCTGCTGGTAACTTGTATTGGAACTGATATCAATGTATATTTGTTCATGCATGTTTCATTTGAATATACCTAGCTGCTTAGGCTTGCTTTCAAAATACACATAAAAGGTTTTCAGTTTTCAGAATGTTTATTCCAGACACACATCACTATTAACATAGAAAAAACTTTTTGTATAAAGCTTTGAAAATAGAATGAAAAAAACAGAGTGCCAAACAAAAGCATAGGTTCAAACCGATGTATAAGGGTGGTAATCAGCCAAAGGCGTGACTCCACGGATTTACAAAGCTTGGAAAATGGTAATTTTATTGGTTGGTGGTACATTTAACACAGTGACCATCACAGTCCCTAGAACTCTTGAATCCACAGGCATCGGAACCTCGGATGAGAACAACCAATTATCAGTTGCAGAGATCCCAAAGGGAATGGTAGTTTGCCAGATGTAGTCAATTGTCTTTCATCTCAATTCTCATTTTTGCATGAACCGCCCTTTCGGGTTTTCGGCTCATCGAGACGCTCCTTTTTGCCTGAGTTACATGTGATCTCAGCGAGCTTTTATATTTTCATTTTTTTTTGTCCCTTATTTTGCCTGGATCGCCCTTTCGGGTTTTCGATCCACCGGGAAGCGCATTTTTGCCTAGGCCGCCCTTTCGGGTTTTCGACCAACCACGCTGTTCTTTTCATATCTAGACAAAATATTTCTTGACCATATCGGCATTCACAGGATTAGGAAGTTCCACACCATCCATGTGTGTAAGAATCAAGGCTCCGCCGGAGAAGGCCTTCTTGACAACATACGGTCCTTCGTAGTTAGGCGTCCACTTGCCCCTTGGGTCAAGTTGTTGACTTACTCTTCTTTTCAATACAATTTCACCCTCCTTGAATTCCCGAGGACGGACTTTCTTGTCAAAAGCAGTCTTCATTCTTGTTTGATACAGCCGTCCACGAGCCAAGGCATCTAGACGTCTTTCCTCAATCAAATTCAACTGATCATACCGACTCTGGCACCATTCAGCCTCAGACAATTTTGCTTCCATGATCACACGGAGAGACGGGATTTCCACTTCCAAGGGGAGGACTGCTTCCATGCCATAAACAAGGGAGAAAGGCGTTGCCCCGGTTGAACTGCGTACCGTAGTGCGATAGCCGTGTAAAGCGTAGGGCAACATCTCATGCCAGTCTTTGTACGTAGTTACCATCTTCTGCACAATCTTCTTGATATTCTTATTGGCAGCCTCAACTGCCCCGTTCATCTGAGGCCTATAAGGAGATGAGTTATGATGTTCAATCTTGAATTTCTCACACAGGGCTTGCACCATGTCATTGTTCAGATTGGTACCGTTGTCAGTGATAATCTTGCCGGGCACACCATATCGACAGATAATATTGTTCTTGATGAACTTAACCACCACTTGCTTGGTTACGTTGGCATAAGACGCGGCTTCGACCCACTTGGTGAAGTAATCGATCGCTACCAAAATGAAACGATGACCATTCGAAGCTTTTGGTTCAATTCTTCCAATCACGTCAATTCCCCACATAGAGAAAGGCCACGGAGAGGAAATGACATTGAGGGCATGCGGAGGCACATGAATCTTATCAGCATAGATTTGACATTTCCTAGCATATTGGTAGCAATCGTGTTCCATGGTCATCCAATAGTAGCCTGCTCTCAACAATTTTCTAGACATGGCATGCCCCGAAGCATGGGTCCCGAAAGTGCCATCGTGCACGTCGTGCATCAGTTGCTCTACTTCACGCTCATTAACACATCTCAACAATATCATATCAAAGTTTCTCTTGTACAGAACATCCCCATCCAACACGAACTTGCTAGCCAACCTGCGCAAGGTTTTCTTGTCCTTATTGGAAGTATTCGGTGGATACTCGCGACTTTGCAAAAACTGCTTGATATCACAATACCAGGGTTTGTTGTCAATTATATCCGCATTTGTTTGAACGGTCACATTACTGATGACGAACATATGAGAAGGCCGGTCAAGGCGCTGCACTTTGATTACTGGCACGTGGTTCCAATGGTTCACTTGAAACATGGAGGATAAAGTGGCAAGGGCGTCGGCCATCTGATTTTCCTCACGGGGAATGTGGTGCAATTCGACTTTCGTAAAGTACGTCAGTAGACGCCTCGCGTAGTCACGGTAAGGGACCAGATTGGCATGATGAGTCTCCCATTCTCCCTTTATTTGGTTAATCACAAGCGCAGAATCTCCATAGATGTCGAGGTGCTTGATTCTCATGTCAATTGCCTCCTCGATCCCCAAGATACATGCTTCATATTCAGCCATGTTGTTTGTGCATTCAAATACAATTCGGGCGGTAAAGGGAATGTGATGCCCCTGCGGAGATACGATCACTGCCCCAATTCCTTTGCCATACGCATTGACCGCACCGTCAAAGACCAATCCCCACTTGCTATCGGGGTCCGGACCCTCACCGATCAACGGTTCTTCACAGTCTCTTGACTTCAAATACATGACCTCTTCGTCGGGGAAATTGAACTTGATGGGCTGATAGTCATCCAGTGGTTGGTAAGCAAGGTGATCAGCTATAACACTTCCTCTAACGGCCTTCCGAGCTTTGAACGCAATATCATATTCAGACAGCAGCATCTGCCAACGCGCAATCTTTCCAGTGACTGCAGGCTTCTCAAAGATGTATTTGATCGGATCCATCTTGGATATCAACCAAGTTGTGTGGTTCATTAAGTAGTGGCACAGGCGTTTGGCAGCCCAGGCCAGAGCACAACAAGTCTTTTCAAGCATTGTATACCGAGTCTCGCAGTCGGTGAATTTCTTGCTCAGATAGTAGATGGCATGCTCTTTCTTTCCAGTCTCGTCCTGTTGACCGAGCACACACCCCATGGATTCATCTAACACTGACAGATACATAATCAATGGCCTTCCTTCCACCGGCGGGACAAGGATAGGTGGCTCTAGCAAATAGTTCTTGATGTTGTCAAAAGCTTCTTGGCATTCATTATTCCACACAATGGGTTGATTCTTCCTGAGTAGCTTGAAGATCGGCCCGCAGGTCGCAGTCATGTGGGATATGAATCGGGAGATATAGTTCAGACGCCCGAGGAACCCTCTAACTTGCTTCTCGGTCTCGGGGGCCGGCATTTCACGGATTGCTCGGACTTTGTCAGGATCTACTTCGATGCCTCTTTGACTGACAATGAAGCCTAGCAACTTCCCAGACCTAACACCGAACGTGCACTTGTTTGGATTCAGCCGAAGCTTGTACTTCCTCAACCTTTCAAACATCTTTGCCAAATATTCAACGTGTTGCTCTTCATCGCTTGACTTGACAATCATGTCATCCACATACACTTCGACTTCTTTGTGAATCATGTCATGGAACAACGTAGTCATCCCCCTTTGATAAGTGGCACCAGCATTTATTAGACCGAACGGCATTGCTTTGCAACAAAATGTTCCCCACGGAGTGATGAACGACGTCTTCTCCCTGTCTTTGGGTGACATTTTGATTTGGTTATAGCCAGAAAAACCGTCCATGAAGGAGAACACCTTGCACTGGGCAGTATTATCGACAAGCACATCGATGTAAGGTAGTGGGAAATTGTCCTTCAAGCTTGCTCTATTCAAATCTCTGTAATCAACACACATCCGAACCTTACCATCCTTCTTCGGCACTGGCACAATGTTAGCAACCCACTCGGGATATTCAACTGTCATGAGAAAACCCGCATCAATCTGTTTCTGCACCTCACCTTTGATCTTCAGAGCCATGTCCGGCCGAGTCCATCTCAACTTTTGTCTGATAGGGGGACAGTCTGGTTTTGTCGGTATCCGGTGTTCTACGATCAGGGGATCCAAACCCGGCATATCTTCATACGACCACGCGAAAATATCTGAATATTCGCGGAGAAGTTGGAAGATCCTTCTCTTAATTCCTTCCTCCAGTGCAGCACCGACTTTGATCCCTCGTTTATTGTCTTCGGTACCCAAGTTGATCAACTCAATCTCTTCCTGATGAGGCCGAATGGTTTTCTCTTCTTGTTCAAGTAATCGGGCAATCTCGTCCGGTATGTCGTCACTATCTTCGTCTTCGGCTTCAAACACCGGGGATTCAACAGTTGGAAGAAACATAGGGTCACTGTGTTCAACGGGTTTATTTTGGTTCGATTTAGAATCATGCACAAATACAGGGAGATTGATAACGTTCCAATTCTTTGCAATGCCTCCTGGTATCACAAATGTGGGCCTAGACCTTTCTTCAGCAGCACCTTCAAGAATTGCGTTGGTAAATCCAGCACTATGAAACGTTCCAGTTGACACGCCTGATGCCGGAGAGAAACCGAGACCCTCTTTGTGCTTGTTGTCCCGCAGTTGTATCAACTGGCCCCAACCGGCGGCCTGACCCTCCTGAACGGCCTTCTGTGCGTCCTTCAAAGAAGCCATGGCAGCACTAGCCTTCTTGGGCTCCGTACCCTCGATAATCAAACCCTGGAATGCAGTTCCTTCGGTAGATTTAGCTTCGATGCAAGAGAAAGATGATAACTGACTGACCAGATAAGCCTCTTCCCCATGCACTGTCACGAGTTTGCCATTCCTTACAAACTTCAGCTTTTGATGGAGGGTAGAAGTGACGGCGCCAGCCTCATGTATCCACGGTCTTCCGAGGAGGCAACTGTAAGAGGCATCTATGTCCATAACCTGGAAAGTAATCATGAATGTTTCAGGGCCAATAGTCATGGGGAGATCTACTTCTCCAAGCACAGTTTTACGGGAACCATCGAAAGCCTTGACTAGAAAAGTACTTCTTCTCATATGATTATAGCATTAATATGCTTCACCGTCGCTTTGAGCAAATGCTCCACTGTCGCTTTGAGCATAAAGCTCCACCGTCTCATAAATATGCAAATGCATGGACTCGTCGTTTAACAACTTAATACACCGTCTCAAAACCATCATTCATAATGCAAAACTGACACATGCAGGTATAATAGTTACATGGCAGAACATCATCTCATTAATCATATACATCGCAACACATAACATCATCATAATCACATATCATCATATTTAAACATCACTTACTATCAACAATACATCAATTATTCACGACATAAAAGAACCATCAGCAATCTTCATTACAGAATGCATCTAAGGATATAAAACCCCTCCAATACTACCCAAAGGTCTCCTCTCAAAGTCCCATGCGAAACAGATCGCAAAACGGAACAATCAGTCCTAAACCATCTAACTCGCCACGGCGAGTGATCTGCTCGCCACAGGCGAGTACTCACAACAGCTTACTCGCCAAAGGCGAGTTGGGGGCGATAAATCCTGGGTGCTCTCGGCCTTTTGACATTTTTCAAAAATCTCCCTTTTAAGGTTTTCTAAATCCAATTTGGCTAAACCAACTTCACAGGTCATCTCTATAAATGCTAAGGCACTCAAAACCATCCTTAATTGGGCCAAAATCCTAAAATTAAGGGACAAGCTCGCCACGGCGAGCTACACTGCTCGCCTCGCGAGCAACTAAGGGGTACTCGCCACGGCGAGTGGTCACTCGCCACAGGCGAGCGATCTCAGAACCCACACGGGTTCAGACCAAAACTCACCAAAACATCTCCAATCTCTCCAATCTAACCTCTAATTCATCTGCAATGTCGTCCTTGGGGATAATCTAGGTTCTGTAACACGTCTCTACAACATTACAACACAATCTCACATCAATCCATCACAATTTCATCATAAACCCTAATTCTCAAACCCATCCCAATCCTCACCAAACTCTATGCCAATCAAGAACAGATGATTTATAATCAATATTAATGGAGTTAGGCTCACCCTTACCTGGAAATATGCAGAAAATCGCAGCCTAGCTTCTTCCTCTGTTCAACCGTTCTTTCTCTCCAAAACCAAAAGTCTGATAACGCGTATATTGACTTTCCTTAACCTAATTTCCTTTTATACCACCTCCCAAATTATCTAATTCTATCTCAACCCTCATAAATCTTCCTATTTATAAATATAACCCCATCTCTTAAAATTATATATATTTTTCCAACAAATCTATTTATTTATCAAATAAATATCCATATAAACATCACTTATATTATTTTATTAAACAATAAAATAATAACACGTCATACATCACAAATACGTCACATAATCATCAAAATCATATAATATATAAACATATACCATATCATCTAATAAAATAATTAAATAATTAGAGAGGGCGTTACACGATGGAATTTTGATGTTCTCCTTAATGGTGTATTTGTCAGTGGAGAATCAAGCTGTGATTGATAGATTGCCTGTTGTGAATGAATTTCCAGAAGTTTTTCCTGACGAGATTCCTGATGTGCCACCAGAGAGAGAGGTTGAATTTTCAATTGACCTTGTTCCAGGAACGAAGCCGGTGTCGATGGCACCTTATCGTATTTCAGCTTCTGAGTAAGCTGAATTGAAGAAGCAGTTGGAAGATTTGCTTGATAAGAAGTTTGTAAGACCAAGTGTTTCACCTTGGGGAGCGCCGGTATTGTTGGTTAAGAAGAAGGATGGTAGCATGCGGTTGTGTATTGATTACCGTCAGCTGAATAAAGTGACGATAAAGAACAGGTATCCACTTCCGAGGATTGATGATTTGATGGATCAACTGGTGGGTGCTCGTGTGTTTAGTAAGATTGATTTGAGGTCAGGTTACCATCAGATTAAGGTGAAAGATGAAGATTTGCAAAAGACGGCATTTAGGACACGATATGGACACTATGAATATAAAGTGATGCCTTTCGGTGTTACTAATGCGCCTGGTGTATTTATGGAGTATATGAACAGAATTTTTCATGCTTATCTGGATAAATTTGTTGTTGTGTTTATTGATGATATCATAATTTATTCTAAGAATGAAAAGGAGCATGTAGAACACCTGAAGATTGTGTTGCAAGTGTTGAAAGAGAAGAAGTTGTATGCCAAGTTGTCCAAATGCGTGTTTTGGTTAAGTGAAGTAAGTTTTCTTGGCCATATTATTTTTGGTAATGGTATTGCTGTAGATCCATCGAAAGTTGATGTTGTATCACAATGGGAGACTCCGAAGTCAGTCACAAAGATTAGAAGTTTCCTGGGTTTGGTTGGTTATTATCGTAGATTTATCGAAGGATTTTCGAAGTTGGCACTTCCATTGACTCAGTTGACCTGTAAAGGTAAGCCTTTTGTGTGGAGTACTCAGTGTGAGAGTAGTTTCAGTGAGTTGAAGCAACGGTTGACATCAGCTCCGATTTTGATTTTACCGAAGCCGGATGAACCTTTTGTTGTGTATTGTGATGCGTCCAAGTTGGGCTTAGGAGGTGTTCTTATGCAAGAGGGTAAAGTGGTAGCTTATGCCTCTAGGCAGTTGAGGGTATATGAAAAGAATTATCCTACGCATGATTTAGAGTTGGCAGCCGTGGTCTTTGTGTTGAAGATTTGGAGGCATTATTTTTACGGTTCTCAGTTTGAGGTGTTTAGTGACCACAAAAGTTTGAAATATTTATTTGATCAGAAGGAATTGAATATGAGGCAGAGAAGGTGGCTTGAGTTGTTAAAAGATTATGATTTTAGTTTGAATTACCACCCCGGTAAAGCTAATGTGGTTGCAGTTGCTTTAAGCAGGAAGACGTTGCACATGTCCGCCATGATGGTAAAGGAGTTTGAGTTGCTTGAACAGTTTAGGGATTTGAGCCTAGTTTATGAGTTGTCACCTCAGAGTGTGCAGTTGGGTATGCTGAAGATTAATAATAATTTCTTGAACCGTATCAAAGAAGCGCATAAGGTCGATGTTAAGTTTGTTGATTTGATGGTTGCTGGTAATCAAACAGCAGATGATGACTTTAAGGTTGATGACCAAGGTGTGTTGAGGTTCAGAGGAAGGATTTGTATCCTTGATGATGATGAGTTGAAAAAGTTAATTTTAGAAGAAAGTCATAGAAGTAGCTTAAGTATTCATCCGGGAGCTACAAAGATGTATCATGACTTGAAGAAATTGTTTTGGTGGTCCGGGTTGAAGCGTGATGTTGCACAGTTTGTTTATGCATGTTTGACTTGTCAGAAGTCCAAGGTTGAACATCAAAGGCCTGCAGGGTTGTTGACACCGTTAGATGTGCCGGAATGGAAATGGGATAACATCCCCATGGATTTTGTGACTAGTTTACCGAACACTCCGAGAGGGCATGATGCCATATGGGTTGTTGTTGATAGATTGACGAAGTCGGCACATTTTATTCCGATCAATATCACCTTTCCAGTAGCTCAGTTGGCGGAGATTTATATTCGGGATATTGTGAAGTTGCATGGTGTTCCGTCGAGTATAGTGTCGGATAGGGATCTGAGGTTCACTTCAAGGTTTTGGAAGAGTTTGCAAGAGGCCTTGGGTTAAAAGTTGAGGTTGAGTTCGGCTTATCATCCGCAAACAGATGGTCAGTCGGAAAGAACGATTCAGTCGTTAGAGGATTTGTTGAGAGTGTGTGTACTTGAGCAAGGTGGAGCTTGGGATAGTCATCTACCATTGATAGAGTTCACGTACAACCATTAAGGAGAACATCAAAATTCCATCGCGTTCTAACTGCTTCATCTGCTTAGTAGTTAGGAACTTTGCTCCGCTTTCTTCTTCGGAGGAGGAGAAACGTACCGTCTTGGTAAAACAATTAATAAGGACATGATTGTATTCTAACCAATTCATTCCCAAAATTACATCCATTTCGACCAACGGTAAACAAACGAGATCAACCTCGAAATCTCTACCAAACATAGACAACGGACAACTCAAACAAACAAGAGAAGTAGTTACTGAACCCTTAGCTGGAGTTTCAACAACCATTTCTCCTTTCATGTTAGACATAATCAAACCCAACTTTCGTGCACAATCAATTGCAATGAAACAATGAGTAGCCCCAGTATCTATAATAGCAATTAAAGGAGTACTATTAAAGAAACAAGTACCTCTGATAAGTCGATCCTCATTATCGGTCTGGGTACCGGTCAATGCAAATACCTTTCCACTTGCCTGAGTCTTCTTAGGATTCGTACACTGAGAGCTAAGATGACCCTCCTCATCACAATTGAAGCAAACAATGTCACCACGCTTGCATTCAGCAACAATATGGCCCTTCTTTCCGCATCGGAAGCACTTCTTCTCATCACGGTTGCAAGCATTACTCTTGTGGCCTTTAACTCCACACTTATAACAAACAACATCAGCCGGAACATCTCTACGCACAGGTCTCCTCTCATCATTCATCCTCTGTTTACCCTTGTCAGCTGGAGCACTATACGGCTTCGGACGACTCTGCTGTCCTGTACCTCTGCACTCACTCATCACCTTGTAATGAGCTTTCGTATCTTCCTCATAAATCCTACAGCTGCTTACCAACTCGGAGAAATCCCTTATTTTCTGATAACCAATGGCCCGCTTTATATCAGCACGCAGACCATTCTCAAACTTAATACATTTGGAGAACTCAACAGTCTCCACAGCATAATGTGGATAGAATTTGGCAAGCTCCACAAACTTGGCAGCATACTCGGTTATGGACATGTCTCCTTGCTTCAGCTCAAGGAACTCAATTTCTTTCTTCCCGCGAACATCTTCTAGGAAGTACCTTCTCAGGAACTCTCTCCGAAACACAACCCAAGTAATCACAACACCTTCATTCTGCAGAATTGGTTGAGTACTGACCCACCAGTCATCAGCTTCTTCAGCCAACATGTGCGTGCCAAAACGCACCATCTGAACATCACTGCATTGCATCACCCGAAAGATCCTCTCGGCCTCCTTCAGCCAAGTCTGAGCTCCGTCAGGGTCATACCTTCCCTTGAAAGTTGGTGGATGATTCCTCAAAAAGGTTTCTAGCATCCGAACTCCTTCACCACCACCAGCATTATGTTGATGTCCCACAACTTGAGCCATTGCTTGCAAAGCAGCAGCAAGAGCAGCATCATTCCTTCCAGCCATCTCAAAGTTCTACATCGCAAGTAACAATCAGAACAACAAAACAGGAGAACAAAAGACAGTGTAAAGCTGTCACACAACACTACTAGGCTCGACACGACTCTACTAATTGGCCGGACGGACCGACCTGCTCTGATACCAATTGTAACACCCCGTTCTCCCACAACGTAATATTAATATAAATAATCAGAGTATATCATCAACGGAGGAGCATTACACTGCTTTTCAAAAATTATTAAATAGAAAATAAAACTATTTAACTTCAACAACTTTCAATCTCATAATAATTGCAGCGGAAAATTCTTTTCAACATAATAATCTTCTTCAACAAATCTTGGCGCAAAGGCCTCAACAGTAGAATATTATCCGACATCAATAAATCTCAAAAACATTATTCAAAACAATGATACATAAAGGAATGAAATAACACAACAACGTTTCCCATCCCGTTACGTATCAGAGCCCTAAGACACTTGAGCCATACACCAACTGTTATCGCGATTTTCGGGTGTCAAGTCATTGATTAGGCTTGAACCTTTCAATCATTGATGTCTCTATTATTTTGGGGATGGGGAAAATTGAGAAAACCCTTAGAAATTCTAAGTTCGGGGGAAAATTTCGCTACGGGAAGGTGTTAGGCACCCATAACGACTATAGTACTCTATAGGAACCGTTTTTCTAGATTTACGTCTACGCTTTATTTTTAATGCTATTTATTGAAAAAAGATTGTTTATTTTAAGAACGGGGGAAGAAGTGTTTGGATTTTATTTTTATTGGACTTGGAGAGGTTTTGACCTCTTGCCTACATACCCTTTTAAGGGATCAAACTCCATGTAATTCTCTCTCAAAAAATGTTTTTTTTTTTGTGAGTTTAGGTTGATTTTAATTTTGAAAATGATTTTGAAGAAAAGAAAGAGGCCGTAAAGGCTTGAGCAAGAAAATGGTGAGGTTGGTTCAATTATTAAAGAAAATAGTAGTCTAGTTATGAATCAGTTTGTATTTGAATTTTGATTAAGAAAATAAAATAAAAAAAACACAATGGAGTTTTGACTCCAAAGTTTATTGGGAAAAATTGTTTTTCAAGTGATGAAATTGATAATTTTTTTGGAAAATGGATTTTTTCTAAGTTTCGCGTGTCCTAAACATACATCTAACGGAAAATCATACAACGTGTGTGCGTGTCGGTGCTTGTGTCGGTGTACATCATTATAGAGTTCATTGTCCTTTACATTGGCCCTAGTTTACATTTTATGGTCTTGCAAGAAATAAAAATGAAGAAATAACTACCTAAAAATCATATGGAAATTGGCATAGAAATTGAATAAAACCTAGGCTAAAGGATAGAGATGAAATGGTGGAATGCTCAATATGTACGAAACATGAAATGAAATGGTTAGTAGGACAAGGTATGAAATGATAGCAAAAAATAGGCGAGAAATAGTAGGCAAAAATGGCAAGAAATAATAGTGAAAAGAATGTTAAACAAATTGACCAAAAAATAATAGCAAGATGTAATAATGGAAGGAAAGTGCACAAGAACTAATCACCAAATTTAAGCAAGCACATGACCTATAATTCTCCCATCAAAGCAATTTTCAAGGGTTTATTTCAAGCACAATGTGAGAATTACAAGACATGTTCACACTCACATTCATAAGCATATTTCACACTTTATTTTCACACAAAGAATTCACATTACTTGCAAAACAAGAAATTAACAATCAAACTTGCAAAACTATAAGAATTAACATCAACTCAAAAGTAAACATATCACAAAGTCAAGTATCAAGTAGCAATATCATGTGGCAAAAATTAGGTCAAAAAAAAATCATGCGAGAAACTTTCACAAAAATACTCAAAATACACAAATCAAGAGAAAAAACTAACATATATTTTTTATCAATTTCAAACATGTAAAAATATCACAAAACAGCCAAAAATGCATCAAGAAACAAATAGGAATTTTTTAGGAGTTTTTGCAAGAAAAATAAAGCGCACAGGGATTCAGATAGCAAGAACAGAGGTATGTATAGCAAAAATACAAAGAAAAATGCAAGAAACCAAAGCCCACGGGTAAAAAGCCCAAAACCCACGCAAGTTGATGGATCCGGATCTTCAGGATGCCTCAGAGGCGTTGGATTGATCCGGATCCTCTAAGACCTAGATCTAAAGGCCAAGAATACAGGAAGACTGGATCAGGTCTGAACCGACCCGGTTCAGCGCCTATATAAAAGGAATTGGCCCGGTTCTCCTCATTTTTTCCCCACCGTTTCTCTCTCTTCCTCATCGTTCTCTCTTCTTCTCTCATCTTCTCTCGTCTTCTCCGATGAAACCCTAACCCTAATTCGTTCTAAACTACCCAGAATTCACTCACACATGGTTCGATCAATTCGTCTCATCATCCTAAACACAAATCCGCCATTGAAACTTACATGCAAGCTATGAATCGATGTAGATCTTGAAAGGTTCTTCACGGTCTCAAACTGTTTGTGTTCGTTTTTGTTTAAATCTTTTTTAAGGAAGCTTCCTATGACTTCATTGATCTACAACGGTTGGTATTCGTTGTAGATCGTGAAGTTTTTACGGTTTTCAAAGCTTTTTTAGGGTTTCACAGTTTTTGAACGAAATTCTTTGAACCTCTGTGGATCTACATCGATTTGAATTCGTTGATGTTCTTGAGCAAGAAAAAGGTAGGTTTATGTGTTTACCTGTGCTTTAATTGGAGATTCGAACCAGAATCTTCAAGAACTTTGGATTTTGATTCTGTTTTGTTGATTTTTTGGCTTGAATCCGAAAATAAATCGGTAATCTCTTCTTCTTCTTCTTCACCGGTTCAAATCCTTTGAATTCTCTTTCCCTTTTCTTCTCGATCTTTCCTCTGTGATCGCATTTGAATTCGCCGCTTCTAGTGGTGAATTCGCGCTTGAATTGCTGGGAAATGGTTCAATGATGAAGATTCAGTGTTGAATCTCTGAGAAACACCATGAATTCCATGGAATTTTGCTTGAATTTGATTCTAGAAAAGTTAGGGTTTGTAGAAATTGTTCTTCGTGTTCTTTTGATTTTCTAAGTTTTTTGTGGATTTTGATCGTAACTGAATAGAGAGAGAAAATCTGAATCTGTTTGTGATGTGGCATGAATTATGTGGCCTCCTTTCTGACTCTACAGTGGCTGGCCTTTTATAGGCTACCAAGTGTGCATTTGGACCAATAGAGATGCGCCATCTGGCCTGGACTGCCCGCGTGGCATTTGGACTAAATTTGACCTTTGGACCTTTCTGCAAAATAAAAACTATAAAGGACTAACTTGCAAATAAGAGAAAAAATAAAATTGGACTGATTTGCAAATAAAAATAAAATTGGTAAAATTTACAATAAAAAATAAAATTGGTAAAATTGGTAATTTGGAAAACAACGTAAAGTGACACAGTTAAAACGAGCAAACTACCAAAATGAGGTATTTTAAAATACCTCTCTGTCAAAATTTTGATGTGAAAAGACTAAAATGCCCCTAAGGACTAAAACGACTCAGACTGACTCAGATGCAATGCTGAAATGATTTTTAGACAGAATTTGACAAATGATTTGTACAGACAAGTTGAAAAGACTCAGAGACAAATGTAGGGACTAAAATGGGTTCCATTGCAGGAAATGACCAAAATACCCTTTCTGTATGATTTTTACGCAAATATTTGGAATTAAAATGCAAGAAAATGTGCAATGGTTTAGAAAATTTCAAATGACTTGCAATGCAAGAAAAACACTTTAGATGGCCTTATATGCAAGAAGATTAGGGACAGAAATAGTAAAATATGCAGTTGAAGCACAGTAGAAAATTGCAGAGTAAAACACAATGAATTGAAAAGTGTCAGAGAAAAGAAACTTGAAGGAGTAATTTTTAGGTCCAAAATGAGGGTATGACACCAACCTAGCCTTCATTATCTGCAAGTTACCCATACGAAGAGCAACATTTTCAAGAGACAGAGTCTTTGGCTTGGCGGGACGAAGATACTTAAATATTGACATTGCACTGATTTTGGGCGTAAAAATACATTTGTGAATGTCATGTATGCCATGCAACATTTGGGTTATGAATGCAAGACAAACTGAGAGTTGGGTTTAACAAAGTATGTCGTATCCATTGCGGGATTGGTAGACATTAACAAGATAGCAAATAATAGGGTATGTCGTATCCACTGCGGGATTGGTAGACATTAACAAGATAGCAAATAACAAGGTTTACTAGGGAAACAAATAGCAAATTGACAGGAACAAGTCGTTCTTTTGGCTCGAACTGGGAACTTGATCGAGAATACTGACAGGTAGATAGGCACAAGCTGTTCTTGTATTTGAACTAGCCGCTTGGCTGATAACAGAAGCAAATTGACAAGCACAAGCTATTCTAGGATACGAACTAGCCACTTGGCTGATAACAGAAGCAAATTGACAGGCACAAGCTGTTCTTGGATGCAAACCAGCCACTTGGCCATTAACCGAAATGAATTGACAGGCACAAGCTGTTCTTGGATTTGAACTAGCCACTTGGTCGAACATATAACAAACTGCAATGGGAATATAGATTGAAATTGACTTGACATAACTACAGGAGTTTGAAATTGACATGACTGTAGAAGTTTGAAATTGACATTGGCTTACGAGATTTTGACAGAGATTAACATAGGAATTGAAAATGCAATGTGCATGGGTAGTATAACAACTTTATCAGATGCATGAGCATATAGGATGCATGATTATGCATGTATGAATGCTTGAAGCGCATGATGGTTGGCAATTTGCAGACACAATTTCACAAAGATAGACAAAATATTGGAATATTGGGCACGTAATGGCTCGGGCTTTAACATATGCTTGTGGGAATCCCCTTTGCAGGAAATGACCAAAATACCCTTTCTGTATGATTTTTACGCAAATATTTGGAATTAAAATGCAAGAAAATGTGCAATGGTTTAGAAAATTTCAAATGACTTACAATGCAAGAAAAGCACTTTAGATGGCCTTATATGCAAGAAGATTAGAGACAGAAATAGTAAAATATGCAGTTGAAGCACAGTAGAAAATTGCAGAGTAAAACACAGTGAATTGAAAAGTGTCAGAGAAAAGAAATTTGAAGGAGTAATTTTTAGGTCCAAAATGAGGGTATGACACCAACCTAGCCATACGAAGAGCAACATTTTCAAGCAGAAGGGGTGAGATTCACAAACAACAATAATATATATATAATTTATCAATTTGAATTAAAACAACATCTCAACAAATAGCATCATTAGCACATATTTATATCACATGGCATCAACAATTGGAACAACAATCTACATCAATTCATATTTAAAATACAACAACATCATCAACTACAACACCATCAACCCAACCAACAACTACTACAACTCCGACGACTCACCAACAACGACCCGACAATGCACCGACGACAACAACTAATGCAATATGCATGTGGTACCATTTTAACGCGTTTGAATGACAAGGCATTCCAGGGCATGAGCCCTCAACAATTTGGATGGTTAAAGCATCCCAGGGCATGAGCCCTCAATAGTTGAACGACAAGGCGTTCCAGGGCATAAGCCCTCAACATTTGAACGATTAACATTCCAGGGCATGAGCCCCCTACGATGCATGAGTATGAAAGACTCGTGGTGTATATTTGCATACAACCCAACAACAACAGCAACGACAACGACAACGACGACAACAACAACAACAACAACAACAACTGTGCCTAATTTATTTATGACACCCTCCCCAACTTTGTCTAAAGTGACACGACAATTATTCCACGTTCAACATTCATTTATATATGTAAATACATTCATTCATATGATTCTACATTCAATCACAACATTTATCTTCATAAACAAGGTTAAATAAACCAGTAAAACATTTTAGGAGGCTTAGATTAAAGTCCTAATGCACGAAGCAAAATTCAGAAAATGGTCGCACAGGACCAAGTTCGCTTGAGCGAAGCTCTATTCGCTTGAGCGAACACAAATGACGAAGGTTGGGAAAAGTTCGCTTAAGGCTCGCTTGAGCGAAGTACAATGCCGAAGGTCTGGGTTTGGTTCGCTTGGCGCACGCTTGGCGCTCGCTTGAGCGAACTGGCGTTATCAAATTCTGGGCAGCCTACAAGGTCGCTCGCTTGAGCGAAGGGGATGTTCGCTTGAGCGAAGCTTCATCGGGCAGTTCAAAAACTCACGAACTCTCAAACCTTATTTCATCCAAAAACCCAATTTTGATCCCCCAATCACCCAAAATGGATTACTACAATGTTTACAGGTTCTATATGCATCATAATGTTCAAAACAACACAAAAACATGAAATCAACAGCATAATCATCAACATTTTGCAACTGTCATAATCTATGCAACCCTAACTCAAGAACACAACCTTTTAATCCAATTTTCAGAAATTAAACATATATTATTAGTTGAAGGTTAGCCTCACCCTTACCTGAATTACAGATGATCAAAAGCTACAAAAATCAAACTCTCCTTAGCTCTTGGTTTTCTCCTATTTCTCTCAAAAACTCTTCTTTTCTTTCTATTGTACGTACAAAATGTCTCTGACTCTTTCTTTCCTATTCTCACCAAAACATAACCCCCACCTATTTTCTTTAACTCCTTTAAATTCTATTAATATCTCATTAACCCCCAAAACCTCAATAAATATTATTTTCTTACTTATTTCTACTAAATAATAAAAATAACCATGTAATTAAAATACAACACACCACATAAATCACAAAAATCATTTTAAAGCACATAAATACTTAAAATCAACCAAAAATAATAAAATAACAACTAGGGTGTTACACATATGTTGAATGATCTGTAAGAGTTGCATTTGCACATATTGAGTGGACAATATATACTCTTGCATTTCATAATACATGTTAATATGTTGAGACACACGAATTCTATGAGATTTATTGAGTCTTGGTTGCTCGACCATTGTGGCAGGTTTACCTCAGATGTTCCAGAATGGGAACGACATGATTGCTCGAGCATTGTGGAGGGTCTACCTTATAACAACCCAATTTTTAGTACATTATTTATTTAAATGTTTAATTGTCGAGTTAATTAGATTTTACTAGATATAGAGAAATTAAGGATATTTTGATAATTTGGGAGAGAAGGGCATTTAAGTAAAGTATAGGTGAAGGTTATTTTACGAGGTTAGTGGTAACTTTGTGGAATTACTAGAGATGAGGTAAATGGTAAGGGAGAATAGAGAGAAAATTGAGAGAGAAGAAAAAAGATAGAAGAAAGAGACCCCAAGAAGAGAGATGTAGAACACGCTTGAAGATCAAGTAGAGGGAAAAAATAGGAGCAAAGAAGGCTTAAATTTGAAATCTAAGGTATGGGTGTGAGGATAACTTTTCATAGGATTGATTGGAGATATGGGTAGAAACTTGGTTTTGTGTTTTTGTTGTGTTTTCATGAGATATTGATGAATCATGTTAATTTTCGTACTCCATTTATTAAGCTAATTTTGAATATGATAAAACTTGTTAAATGTTGTTGTTGTGTTAAAACTCATGGTTGATTATATGGAATAAGTGCTTTTGAGACTTTAGCATAATTATGTGAAAATCATGATATTGATGATGATTAATGCTCAAACCATGTTTTAATTACTTGTCATGTTATTGGGTATGTGTTTATGTTGAAATCCATGGAAATGATTATGTTAAATGTGATGTTTGGATTAAGTTGTGGTTGTTTGTGAATTTTATAAGAAATGAGCGAAAAATCATGAAAGTGGTGTTTTGATAAATTAGATTATATAATGGTGTTGATAAAGTTTTTATTGTGATGAAATGGGTATGAAATTCTGTTATGGTTGTGAACTTTTGGGTGTGAGATTGAATTAGAGGAAAATGGGTTTTTAAGCTTTAAGTCGATTTAAGTGATTAAGAGAATTAAGCTATTTTGAGATAAGTTGAATTGAATTGTTGAGTTGTAAATGATGTTAAATGGTATGTTTCAAGAGGTTTAAGTGTTTAGAACGAATTTGGTGCGATCGAGATCAAAAATAGTTTTGAAAATGGAGTTTTACGCGCGAAAACGAAGAATTATAAAATCCCTATGTATGGTGGACACGCACGACCATGCACCTCTATGGTACGGACTATGCATGTGGCTCCCACTTGGAGAGCACGATTGTGTGCTCCTGTGGCACGACCGTACGCCCTTCTATGTGCGCGGGAAGTTTGATTTTTCGTTATTTTTCAGTTGTGAATTTGTGAAAATAGACGAACTTTGACAAATGTAGAAAATAAACGGAATTTGGAAATTATTGGTTTATGCTATGATAACTTGAGAACGACCGTGTGTTACTGATGTGATGATGAATGTTGGTTAGTTTGACTATTAGATGTATTCTTGAAATGTGGATTAGTTAGGCAAAAATGATTAATCGTTTTAAATGCTAATTGTGCTAAATGAAGTGATGAAGCTTACTTGGCGAAGTACATGTTTGATGATAATTATGGGAATAATATGATGATGATGTTTTATTGATGATGATAATTCATGATGGTGTATATATATAGTATTAATAGGATATTTAGTATCCGAAATGGCGATGAGATCAATCGATAAAATAACTCTGACATCCAAAGAATGATACCATATGCATATAAAGTCGTGTCTAGAACATTGCATGCATATGAATTGATGTGAGAGTCATTTATTCAATTATGAGATTATACTCGATGATGTGCACATGATTATGTGAATTGACTTGATGATCCTTGTGTACTTGTAAACGACAGTGTGGAATGGTGAATTTGTGAATTGACTTGGTGATCCTTGTGCACTTGTAAATGATGGTGTTGAATGGTGAATAAATGTGAATTGGTATGGTGATGAGGTAACTGAAGGGGAGCAAAACACAAGAAGGGGGGGGGGGGGGGGGGTGGGGGGGGGGGGTGGGGGGGGGGTTGAATTTTGTTAGTCTTTTTCTAAGTTTTCTCAAAAGCACTAGAACACTGTGATCAGAAGCAATGTGGATAGCTTCTGAAGAAGGTGATCAGGAGCGTGTGCAGCGGAATGAAAAACATAGAGAAAAGAGAAGAAGAAAAACACAAGCAATTTATACAGGTTCCTTCCACAAACCGGAAGTTTTCCTGTCCCCCTTGCACTTCCAAGGAGAGTTCACTAAATGTAATATCTGATTACAAATGCTCAAGCACACAAGCAAGAGACTTCAACTGCTCAAGAACACAATCAAGAGACTTCTAATGCTCAAGCACACAAGCAAGAGACTTCTATCAAACAATATTACAAAGAAAATGTTTGAGGTTGAACACTTGATATACAATCAGTGGTGTTCACAATACAAATCAGATACAGACTCTTAAGACTTTAGAATTTCAAAGATATGAACTTGAAAACTGAAATTCTAAGTGAACTTTTGGATGCTGAACAATTTGACAGAGTTTTGGCGCTTTCAAAATATTATAGAGTCTTGTTGTTCTTCAAGTCTTCACTCCTTTATATAGAGGTGTGAAATATGAACGTTGTAAGTGCCAGCACATCCAATAAATAGTCATTTGTTAAAGCTTGATCTTTCACCAACGATTCTTTGCCTGATTAAGTTATTGTCCTATGAAGGATCAATTTCAAATCCATTCTAGTTGAGAGGGAACATTGTTGCAGGCGTGGTTGTATTTCAGAGCTGTTTTCCTTGTCTTGTAGTAGAGACACAAAACAGAGTAGTGGAGAAGGTGGTTGTACAGTTCGTACAAAGTACTTTTATCAACGCTTCTTGTATCTTTGCAACCAAATGACTTCAAATCCTTTTGAAATGACCGTTGCATAATTCCAATAGTCTTCTACCAATGTAAGATGAATTTCGATTCAAGAAACAACTCTTGAAGCTTCAAATTCTGTGAATTCTGATGAACTTGAGCTTCTGGTGAAATGTTAGCTTCTGATGACGTCATCACTCCAGGAGCACTCTGTCTTCAGGAGCACTTGACTTCAGGAGCACTTCTCATCAGATGCTTTAAACTTCCTTTTTGTTGATTTCTTTGCTCTCTTTTGTTCATTCAGAACCTTTGTAAGATGTAAAATTTGTCTATGGTCCTGTACACTTGAACAAATATTAGCAATACCAATTGTCAATTTTTAATACCTTGTTATCATCAAAACTCTTTAAGGTTTATTGTTAAACACATTTTGTTCCAACAATCTCCCCCTTTTTGATGATGACAAACAATAGTATTTAAAACTTTATCAATTGTTGTTAATCTAATTAACAAGTTGACTTTATAGGGTATGAGGTTTGTAAGCTCCCCCTGTGTCTGATAGTACTTTAAGGTGAGGTTTGTAAGCTCTCCCTGAGTTCTATCTTGTTAATTAAATTCATTTATCACATAATAATATTTTCAAAATAAAATAGAAAGTGATAGATGAGAAATTTGGTTCAATTAAGACATATTGAAAATTTTTAACACTCCTCCTGAGGTTCAGAGCTTAGTGCACGTAAGAATGAGAGAAGTTTTATTTCAACATATACCTAATGGGGCTCAGAGCCTTTAAATACTATTTTTATTACTCCCCCTTTTGTCATTAACAAAAAGAAATAAACAAAAAGAGAGATGAGAAACAACATAGAGTGATAACATATAAAAGCATTAGAGCATTATATTCAAAAGATAAAACAAAGTATTTCACAGCATAAGATGTTCAGAAGCACAAAACACTATCAGAAGCATGAATCAATTAAACACAAAGTGAGATAGTAGAAACACAACAATCAACAGAAGCTAGATAACATAGTGAATGCAAACAAGTAAACTAAAATGGTGTGCAATCTATGGGTTGGCTTGTTTTTGCATCATCATTTCCATCATCTTTTGCATCATCCTTTGTGTCTCTTCCATCTGAGCTTTCTGAGCTTCTGCTTGCAATTTCATTTCCTTCTTAAATTCTTCATTGTCTTTAATCAGCCTTTCTTCCCTGTTCTTTGCTTCTACTAACTGAGCTTCAAAAGAGTTCTTGTAGTCCAGGAGCATCATCTTTTGCTCCAGAAGCTCTTTCCTTAAGGCATGATTTTCCTTTTCCAGCAGGCTATTTCTTTGAACTAAGGCCATTTCAATTGAAGCTTCTTTCAAATTTATCTTTGTAATCCAGTCCAAATTCAGATCTCTTGGGTGAATAATGGATGGAATTACGGATCCTGCTTCAATACAGAGAGGAGTTTTGACCCAGGTTCTGAGAACCTTGACCTTGTGCACTTCAGACATGACTCCCTTAAGCCAGTCTTTTAATTCCTTCTGAGCTTGAGTTTGGTCATACAAACACGATCTTTGAATTTTATAGAACACCAGGTGAACTCTTTCTACAACTCTCTTCCATTCATGTTCATAGTTTTCATCATGAACCAGATTGTGTTTTGTTTCAATGAGCTTCTTACCCTTCTTGAAGATATCCAAACATACAGTTGCTAAAAAGGGTAGGTTTAGAAAAACTGAAGGTGGTTTTGGTATATTAGAAAAGGTTGGCTCTAATGGTTCAATGAACATGTTAGAGGAAGAAGGATTGTGGTCATTTGTGGTTTGATCAGACTCATGTTGATCAGAAGCACTAGGTTCAGAAGTATCTGTCTCAGAGACATTTTGTTCAGAAACAGATATTTCAGGTTCAAAGATTGTCGTTTCTGGTTGAGGAGTTGAGTCAGAAATATTTATGTGGTATGTGTTTTGGTTTGGTTGTTGTTGAGGGGGGCTTTCCGTCAAGACTTCAGAAGTTATGTCAGAGGTCATTTGTGGTTGATATCCAGGCAGTTCACTTGAATAGTGACTTTCTAGGTTAGAGATGACATTTTGTTCAGGAGTTTGATTATTGTTGGATGCATTTGGTGTTGGAGAGTTGGGAGTAGCAACTAATTCATTTAAAATGTCAAGATTTGTCCTTGACAAATCACTTGCAACCTCTGCAGAAGCAGGTATAGATTGAATTGCTTCAATCACAGGTGGCTGTAATGGGTGATTTTCAGGTAGATTCTTACATTTTTCTATTCTAATTTGTTGCATAGCAATGGTTCTTGCCTCAACAGATTCATAGACTAGTATAAATGAATCAGTAGCAGGTTCTTTGTGAAGTTTGGTTGATGGTGATGTTGTTTTATTTCTAAGTAAAGGTACAGCTCTACTGAGAGGTATATCATCACTATCAGTAGATGAGGATGATGAGGGTTCAGAAGAAGAGGATGAAGAGGGTGAGTCAGAGGATGAGCTAAGGGTGACTACTTCAGCAACTGTAGCATGAGAAGGAGAATTACCTTCAAGAGATTCTGGTTGAGGATGTTCTTCAGATGCAGGTTGCTCAGGAGCTCCTACTTCAGAAGCAGTTCTTAGCACCAGATTCTCCACTTCAGAAGCAGCTAGCTCTTGAACTTCTCTAGAAGCTTTGATTACTTTAGATGCAGCTGTAATTGCAGTTTCTTTATCCAGAGCTTCCTTTCTGACAAGGTCCATAACTTCATTCACCAGTTCTTTAGTAGTCTCATTTGTTGCTTCATCAACCATTTCATTAATCTCTTGCTCTTCTGCTTCAGAAGTATACTTCAACTTTCTGACAGCTTTCTTCCTAGGCTTCTTGGGAACTCTAGGAGCCTGAATTGGAGAGGGTCCAACTTCTTGAATTTCTCTTGTCCTTTTTCCAAGAACTCCTTCAGCTTCTTCTTCTATAGGTTGTAGTCCAGAACCACCTTCTTCAGGTGCTTTAACAACAATGCTGGACTTGGTTTTCTTAGAGGGTTGTTCCTCAGCCAAGTATTCTTCTTCAAACAAGTCTTTCTTCTTGGACTTTCTGCTTTTGGCTATAGGTAGCTCACCTCCATACATTTCTTCCAGCACTTCATCCAGACTGATGAGCTTGCCTCGGGTCTCGTAATAATCAGCAATGAGAGCCATCTATACAGCCAAGTATCCTTCTTGCAAATAGGAGGAAAGTCCTCCATCAAGTTTGACACAACCCTTGACTCGCTGATGTCAGATTTCAGCCTTGTCACCTTTGGAATCAGCCTCATGTTTTTAAGAGTGTTGGCATTAATCACTTTTCCAGTCTCTGTCTCCAACTTCTCATCAGTGAAGTAGTTGACTTCACTTAGAGCTTGAAGAATGCCTCCTTGGTGAAAGATTTCTGAAATCAATCTTCCATAGGGAACCCAGACTCTGCCTTTCTTCTGGCTTTCCCTTAGTTCTTTGATCATATGCTTGAAAATGTACTTGGGCACATTCACCTTTTCTCCATTGATGATGTGGTGAAGAAAGACTTTGTGCGCCAAGGATGGTTGATCACTGCCACCACCTTTTGGTAACAGGTTTTCGTATTGAATCTTCAGAAGCATTTTGTTCTTCATGCTTAAGTCACGGTACTTCCCAGGATGCTTGGAGTTGAACAATGTCGTATTGACTATGTCATTCCATGGACTTCTCTTGGAGTTTGGTATCTCAATACCAGAGTATTTTCCTGTTGCTTCTGTTCCAATAACACATGCAATGATTTCTTCAGAAATACGCATAGGTATTCCCATTACACTTGATCTTATTTCTGTGCGCTTGAAAGGTTCCAAACCCATTTCTTCTCTAGTCTTCCCAACTAATGAGGGATCAATCAGAATCTTTTCCCTTACTTCATCTTCAGATGCTTCTTTATCATAGACTGATGCTCTTACCTAAAAATACCTAATGAGCGTTTTGTACGTAGGGCCATTTAGCATATTGAAGTAGTTCATCAGCCCTTGAGTTTCATAGTATCTCTTCATGTCACAACCATGATACTCAAGAGAAACGAAATCAACTGGATTCTCTGTTTGAATCTTCAGTTGCCATTCTTTTATACTCATGGTTACACCCTTTAACTCATAAGCAACGCGTTCTTGTCGACCTTCAGCTTGTTGAGCAGTAACTTGAACATTAGTTTCAGGAGCAGAACTAGAGGATACCATTAATGATTGAAGAAGATGATGATTTTAGGGTTCTAAGGTTTTTGAGAGAGAGAGAGAGAGAGCTTTTTCTTAGCAGTTACGAAATGAAATGTGTAGGTAGTGAAGTGAGAGGTGTGTGATGTGACTAAGTGTTTTCAGTAAAACGTTTGAATACACAGGGGACAAACAAACACAACATTAATGACAGTTGGGGGCGCGAGATAGTACATTCAAAGCATAAACATCATCACTGCCCTTTAAGTTATACACCAATACATTTACGCCACGATATCAGACTTCAGATGCGCTGTCTAAGTTACCGGGACAGGTGTCACCAGAAGCAACTCCAGAAATTCCACAAACTCCTACTATTCAAAAGCACAAAGATTCCACTTCTGAAGTTTGAAATTCTGATGACATCATCAGGAGCACACTTTCCTCAGAACCTCAATTAAGAGCTTCTGATGGAAAATGTGTAACACCCTAGTTATTATTTAATTATTTTTGGTTGATTTTAAGTATTTTATATAATTTATGTCATTATGTGGTGTGTTTTTATTTTATTATATAGTTATTTTTATTATTTAATAGAAATAAGTGAGAATTAATATTATTTGAGGTTTTGGGGGGTTATATTTTAATTAATAGAATTTAGTAGGAGTTAAGTGAAATGAAAGGAGGAGTTAAGGAAATATTAGTGGGAGTTAGAGAAGGCAGAAAACATTTTTTTCACGTACAGTGAGTTTTTGGGAGAAAAAGGGAGAAGAGCCAAGGTAGCCAAGTGAAGAACCGAAGAGATTGTAGAGCTTTGATTCATTCGAAATTCAGATAAGGGTGAGACTATCTCTCAATAATAATAGCGTGTAATTCTAATTTTGATTTAATATGATGTTAGTTGGAATAGAGGGAATAAGAGTTAGGTTTTGGAGAATGTGAAAATTGTTAAAATGAGTTGAATTGCTGATTGATGTTGTTGTTTTGTGTTCTTTGTTGTGCATTGTTGTATGTTGAACTTGTAAACATCTGTTAGAATACGTTTTGGGTCATCAGGGGTTAAAAATTGGGTTTTGGATGAGATAGGGTTAGAAAATCCGAGAGCTTTTTCACTACCCAGATGAATGGTCGCTTAAGCGAGAGACCCGTCGCTTAAGCGAGCATTCAAGCTAGCTACCCAGATTCTTTTAGCGTCAGGTCGCTTAAGCGAACTGCCCGTCGCTTAAGCGAGTATTCAAGTTAGTTGCCCAGATTTTTCTATAGACAGGTCGCTTGAGCGAGCCACTGGCGAGCTCGTAAGCGAACATTTCCTGACCTTCGTCATTTAGGTCGCTTGAAGCGAGCAACAAGCGAACCCCAAGCGAGCGGAAAACAACCATTCTGTGATGATCTCGCTTAAGCGAGCAGTCCTTCGCTCAAGCGAGCTGCGCTTTTGTCAGCCACTTTTTTATCTTCGTTTCGTGCATTAGGGGATCCGTCTGAGCATTCTAAAATGTTTATTTTAATTTGTATAACCTCTGTATATGCACTAAATCCTATAAAAACTTCTTGATAGATGAATTGGATTGATTTATGAGAATTTGTGTTATGTTGATGAATTTTGCCGTGTGAATTGTTGTGTCATATTTGACTAAGTTGGGGAGTATGTCATAGTTGATTATGCATGTTAGTAGTTGTTGTTGTTGTTGTTGAGTTGTATGCAAATATACACAGTTTGAGTCCATTTCATACTCATACCTTGTTGAGGGCTCATGCCCTGGAATGTTCATCATTCAACTGTTGAGGGCTTATGCCCTGGAACGCCTTGTCGTTCAATTGTTGAGGGCTCATCCCTTTAAATGCTTTAACCATTCAAATTGTTGAGGGCTCATGCCCTGGAATTCCTTGTCATTCAAACGCGTTAAATGGTACCACATGCATATGCATTGTTGCATTGTCGTTATTCGTCGTTGTGTCATTGCATAGTCGTTGTCGTTAGTTGAGCTGTTGTTGTTGGTTGAATTTGAAGGTGATGATAATGTTGTTGATTATGAAATATATATATAAATTGAAGTATTTGTTGATATGTAGGGTGTTAGATTCAATTGATGAATTATATCTCTATTATTGTTGTTTGTGAATCTCACCCCTTCTGCTTGAAAATGTTGCCCTTCGTATGGGTAACTTGAAGGTAGGGAAGACTAGTAGAGGTATTGGCTCAAGTGTCTTAGGGCTCTGATACGTAACGGGATGGGGAATCGTCGCGATGTTTTCTTTCATTCCTTTATGTATCAAATTTTGAAACATGTTGTCGGAGTTTCATTATTGTTGAAGTTTTAAATGGAGTTGAAATAATGCTTATGACTGTTGGTGGCCTTTTGTGCCAATTTATCGAAGTTGTTAATGTTGAAAACAATTTTCCGCTGCAAATTATTAGTTGTTATATTTTGAATAAATGGTATATTTTCTATTTACGAATTTTTGAAAAGCAGTGTAATGCTCCGTTGTTGATTTACTCTGATTTTATATTAATAATACGTTGTTGGGAAAACGGGGTGTTACACCATGGCTTCTGAACTGACTTTAGAACCTACACTTCTTATTCAGGAGCAAGCAATTTTAATCAGACACATAATGCATGTTCAGATTTTTCTTTATAAAATCAAATCTTTCAACTGTTAAAGGCTTAGTAAAAATATAAATACGTTGTTGGGAAAACGGGGTGTTACAATTGTTATCAGAGCAGGTTGGTCCGTTCGGCCAAGTAGTAGAGTCGTGTCGAGCCTAGTAGTGTTGTGTGACAGCTTTACACTGTCTTTTGTTGCCCTGATTTGTTGTTGTTGTGTAGAACCTTGAAATGGCTGGAAGATATGATGCTGCTATTGCTGCTGCCCTCGAAGCTGTTGCTCAAGCTGTAGGACAACAGCCAAATGTTGGTGCTGGTAATGATGGAGTTAGAATGCTGGAAACTTTTCTGAGGAACCATCCCCCAACATTCAAAGGAAGGTATGATCCAGATGGAGCTCAGAAGTGGCTCAAAGAGGTTGAAAGAATCTTCAGAGTCATGCAGTGCAGTGAGGTGCAGAAGGTGCGTTTTGGTACGCACATGTTGGCTGAAGAGGCGGATGACTGGTGGGTGAGTCTTCTACCTATCTTAGAGCAGGATGGTACTGCTGTGACCTGGGCTGTGTTCAGGAGAGAGTTTCTGGACAGGTATTTTCCGGAGGATGTCCGAGGTAAGAAAGAGATTGAATTCTTGGAGTTGAAGCAGGGAGACAAGTCTGTGACTGAATATGCTGCGAAATTTGTGGAGCTTGCTAAGTTTTATCCACACTACACTCCTGATACTGCTGAATTTTCGAAGTGTATCAAGTTTGAGAATGGTCTGCGTGTTGATATAAAGCGGGCCATTGGTTATCAGAAGATAAGGAATTTCTCCGAACTGGTAAGCAGCTGTAGGATTTATGAAAAGGATACGAAAGCTCATTATAAGGTGATGAGTGAGCGTAGAGGTAAGGGACAGCAGAGTCGTCCGAAACCGTATAGTGCCCCAGCTGATAAGGGTAAACAGAGGCTGAATGATGAGAGAAGGCCTAAGATGAGAGATGCTCCTACGGAGATTGTTTGCTTCAAGTGTGGTGAAAAGGGCCACAAGAGTAACGTTTGTGATCGTGATGTGAAGAAGTGCTTCCGATGTGGGAAGAAAGGTCACACGATAGCTGAGTGCAAGCGTGGTGACATTGTCTGTTTCAACTGTGATGAGGAGGGTCATCTTAGTTCGCAGTGTAAGCAGCCTAAGAAGACTCAGGCTAGTGGCAAGGTGTTTGCATTGACCGGTACGCAAACTAGTAGTGAGGACCGACTTATCAGAGGTACTTGCTTCTTTAATAGTGTTCCTTTAATTGCTATTATTGATACTGGTGCTACACATTGTTTCATTGCTATTGATTGTGCACGTAAGTTGGGTCTGATTATGTCTGATATGAATGGAGAAATGGTTGTTGAAACTCCAGCTAAGGGTTCAGTAACTACTTCTCTTGTTTGTTTGAGTTGTCCGTTGTTTATGTTTGGTAGAGATTTCGAAGTTGATCTTGTATGTTTACCGTTGACGGGTATGGATGTGATCTTTGGAATGAACTGGTTAGAATATAACCGTGTTCATATCAACTGTTTTAGGAAGACGGTGCATTTTTCTTCTGCTGAAGAAGAGGGTGGAGCGGAATTCTTAACCACTAAGCAGCTGAAGCAATTAGAACGCGATGGGATCTTAATGTTTTCCTTGATGGCGTATTTGTCAATAGACAATCAAGCTGTGATTGATAGGTTGCCGGTTGTAAATGAATTTCCAGAAGTTTTTCCTGACGAGATTCTGGATGTACCACCAGAGAGGGAGGTTGAATTTTCAATAGATCTTGTTCCGGGTATGAAGCCTGTGTCGATGGCTCCTTACCGTATGTCAGCTTCTGAATTAGCAGAATTGAATAAACAGTTGACGAATTTACTTGATAAGAAATTTGTAAGGCCGAGTGTTTCACCTTGGGGAGCGCCAATGTTGTTGGTTAAGAAGAAGGATGGTAGCATGAGGTTGTGTATTGATTACCGTCAGTTGAATAAAGTGACGATAAAGAATAGGTATCCACTTCCGAGGATTGATGACTTGATGGATCAGTTAGTGGGTGCACGTGTATTTAGTAAAATTGATTTGAGGTCAGGTTACCATCTGATTAAGGTACAGGATGAAGATATGTAGAAGACGGCCTTTAGGACAAGATATGGACACTATGAATATAAAGTGATGCCTTTCGGTGTTACTAATGCGCCTAGTGTGTTTATGGAGTATATGAACAGAATTTTTCATGCTTATCTGGATAAATTTGTAGTTGTGTTTATTGATGATATCTTAATTTATTCTAAGAATGAAGAGGAGCATGCAGAGCATTTAAAAATTGTGTTACAGGTATTGAAAGAAAAGAAGTTGTATGCCAAGTTGTCCAAATGTGAGTTCTAGTTAAGTGAAGTAAGTTTTCTTGGCCATATTATTTCTGGTAGTGGTATTGTTGTAGATCCATCAAAAGTTGATGTTGTAGCATAATGGGAGACTCCGAAGTCAGTCACAGAGATTAGAAGTTTTCTGGGTTTGGCTCGCAGATTTATTGAAGGATTTTTGAAGTTAGCACTTCCATTAACTCAGTTGACCTGTAAAGGTAAACCTTTTGTGTTGAATGCTCAGTGTGAGAATAGTTTCAATGAATTGAAGCGCAGGTTGACGACTGCTCCAATTTTGATTTTACCGAAGACAGATGAACCTTTTGTGGTATATTGCGATGCGTCCAAGTTGGGCTTAGGAGGTGTACTTATGTAGGATGGAAAAGTGGAAGCTTATGCTTCGAGGCAGTTGAGAATTCTTTAACGGAATTATCCTACGCACGATTTGGAGTTGGCGGCTGTGGTTTTTGTGTTTAAAATTTGGAGGCATTATTTGTACGGTTCCAGATTTGAAGTGTTTAGTGATCACAAGAGTTTGAAATATTTATTTGATCAAAAGGAATTGAATATGAGGCAGAGAAGGTGGCTTGAGTTGTTAAAAGATTATGATTTTACTCTCAATTACCACCCAATTAAAGCTAATGTGGTTGCAGATGCTTTAAGCAGGAAGACGTTGCACATGTCCGCTTTGATGGTAAAGGAGTTTGAGTTGCTTGAGCAGTTTAGAGATTTGAGCCTAGTTCGTGAGAGGTCACCTCAGAGTGTGAAGTTGGGTATGTTGAAGATCAATAGTGATTTCCTGAACAGTCTCCAGGAAGCGCAGAAGATTGATGTCAAGTTTGTTGATTTAATGGTTGCTAGTAATCAAACAGCAGATGGTGACTTTAAGGTTGATGACCAAGGTGTATTGAGATTCATAGGAAGAATTTGCATTCCTGATGATGATGAGTTGAAAAAGTTGATTTTGGAAGAAAGTCACAAAAGTAGCTTAAGTATTCATCCAGGAGCTACAAAGATGTACCATGACTTGAAGAAATTGTTTTGGTGGTCCGGGTTGAAACGTGATGTTGCACAATTTGTTTATGCTTGTTTGACTTGTCAGAAATCTAAAGTTGAACATCAGAAGCCTGCAGGGTTGTTGACACCGTTAGATGTGCCGGAATGGAAATGGGATAGCATCTCCATTGATTTTGTGACTAGTTTACCGAATACTCCGAGAGGGCATGATGCCATATGGGTCGTTGTTGATAGATTGACGAAATCTGTAACGCCCTAGTTGCTATTTATTTATTTTAGTTGATTTTTTGTGTGTTTTATGTGCTTAAAATTATTTATGTTGATTTATGTGAATTATTGGTGTTTGTTATTTTATTATATTTTATTATATGAGAATTAGTAAAGATTTTATTATTTAAGTGAATTAGGAGAACTATAATAATTATTAGAATTAAGGGGGGTAATGAGAATTAAAAGAAATTTAGTGAGGAGTTAAGAGTAAAAGGAGAGGTTACACTTTGTGGGAAAATAGGAATTAGAAAGTCAGTAAGGAAGGAGTCAGACAAAAACACTTGTACGTACAGTAAGAACAAAACTTGAGCTTTTTGGGTGAAAGGGAGAAGAAGCCAAAGGAAGAACTAGGAAGAGAGAATCTATTAATTTTTGCTGTAGCATTCGTTGTAATCAGGTAAGGGTGGGCTAGCATTTCAATTGTTGATATATATGTATGTATGATTTCATAAAAATGGATTGAAAATGGTGATTGTTGAATTAGGTTAAGAACATGGAATATTGCTTAATGATTGTGAATTATGTGTAATTGATGATGTTTCCGTGAGATGTTTCTGTTGTTTTGCTGTATAATGAACCCATAACATTGTTCTAAATCATTTTGGGTGATTGAGGGATCAAAGTTGGGATTTTTGGGATAGAACCATGCTATTATCGCAACTGTTTTGCTACACCTGAGACCCGCTCGCTTAAGCGTGCTGCAAGCGTGCGGCTAGCGAGCAAGACCCAACTCTCGTCATTCTTGGACGCTTAAGCGTGCAGCTGCTCGCTCAAGCGTGCTGAGTCTTTTCCCCAAACCTTAGTGCGCACGCTCAAGCGTACTGTAAGCGTGCAGTAAGCGAACCAGTCCTGAGTTTCGTCATTCTTGGACGCTTAAGCGTGCAATTGCTCGCTCAAGCGTGCTGGGTCCTGTGTGACCATTTTGTGCAATTTTTCTAAGTGCTCCTAACCCAAACCTAAGCTTCCTAACTTGTTTATTGGATTTATTAAGAATTGTTTAGATGATAAAACTTATATATGAAGATGATTAAGATGGATTAATGTATGGTTACATGAAAATAATTATATTTTGCTAAACTTGAGTTGCTTTTGATGATGTTGAGTGGTGTTATCCAGTTGGGGAGGGTGTCTTAGTTGTTAGACACATTAGTTGATGTCCTAAGCAGTTGTTGTTGGTTGCATGCTGATATGCACCATTAGATGTTGTTGGGTTGTATGCAGATATACACCATAGAGTCATTCATACTCATTTGCATTTGTTGGGGGCTTATTGCCCTGGAATGTTTATCATTCACCTGTTGGGGGCTTATTGCCCTGGAACGCTTTATCGTTCACCTGTTGGGGGCTTATTGCCCTGGGATGCTTTAACCATCCAAATTGTTGGGGGCTTATTGCCGTGGAATGCTTAGCATTCAACGCGCGTAGTATGGTACCACATGCATATTGCATTAGTAGTTGAGGTCTTTGCACAGTTGTTGTAGGTGTGAGTTGTCTTGTTGGAGTTGTAGTTGGTGAGATGTCGCCACAAGGGTTGCAGTTGTTGATGTTAATCAAAGATGAATCAAGATTATAATGTTGCTGTTGGTTGTTATTAATTTTTGTTGTTTTTCAATTTACTTTGATGATTCATATATCTATATATTACTTTTGATTTGTGAACTCACCCCTTCTGCTGGAATTGCCGCCTTGTGGGCAAGTGCAGGTAATGAAGACTAGTGTTGTTGGCTCTTGCGTCTAGGGCTCTGATACATAATAGGGATGGGGAAACGTTATCTTTCTTGTATTCCTTTATGTATCATTTCTTTTGAAGAACATGTTGTTGGATATTTAATTATTGGATGATGTTTAAATTGTTGAGGCCTTTGAGCCAAGGATTTTGTTGTAGATGATTAGTGATGATGATTTAAATTAAAGATTTTCCGCTGCAGAATTTTATAAAGATGATTTGTTGATATTTGAATAGTTTTATGACTCCTGAATTAAGCTGCGTTCTTCTCTCTTCTTCTAGCCTCTTCTCTTGGTTCTAGGTTTTCTCCTCTTCTTCTCTCAAAAACTCACTTTCTCTCTTTTTTTTCAATTGTACGTAAAACTCTTTCCGACTCTCCTTTTCTTTTTATTGTAAACTATAACCCCCTCTTATTTCCTTAACTCCCACTTATTCCTCATAATTATACTTAATTCCCTTTAAACCAAATAATACTATTTTCTACCTTTTTATTAAATAAATAAAATAATCAAACAACATTTATTTAAATAAAACACAACACCATAAATCATATAATAAATTATCATCACACCAAATATCACACAATTCATACCAAGTCATATATTTCACATAAAATCATATCTAAATCATATATGTCAAATATAGTCATATAAAATCATATAAAAATACTCAAACATCAACTAAAAATAATTAAATAAAAATGGGGCGTTACATATATTCTATTTAAATAATTGTGAAAGTGGGGTAATACTCCGTTGTATGTTGAATAACTCTGATTATTGTTTATATTATTATTATTACGTTGCTTTGGGAAACGGGGTGTTACAATTGGTATCAGAGCAGGTTGGTCCGTCAGACCATTAGTAGAGTCGTGTCGAGCCATGTAGAGTTGCGTGACAGGTTTAAACTGTCCTTGTTGTTCTAATTCTTGTTGTTATGTAGAATTATCGAGATGGCCGGAAGAAATGATGCTGCTCTTGCTGCTGCTTTGCAAGCAATGGCCCAAGTGGTAGGACAACAACAAGGTGCTGGTGGTGGTGAAGGTGTGCGGATGCTGGAGACATTCTTGAGGAATCATCCACCAACCTTTAAGGGAAGGTACGACCCCGATGGAGCGCAGACTTGGCTGAAGGAGGTCGAAAGAATTTTCCGTGTGATGCAATGCAGTGATGCGCAAATGGTGCGGTTTGGCACACATATGTTGGCTGAAGAGGCTGACGATTGGTGGGTAAGCACTCAACCTATTTTGCAGAATGAGGGTGCTGTAGTCACGTGGGCTGTGTTCAGAAGGGAATTTCTGAGGAGGTATTTTCCGGAGGATGTCCGTGGTAGGAAAGAAATTGAGTTCCTTGAGCTGAAGCAAGGAGACATGTCCGTTACGGAGTATGCTGCTAAGTTTGTGGAGCTTGCCAAGTTCTATCCACACTATGCTACGGAGACTGCTGAGTTCTCCAAATGTATCAAGTTCGAGAATGGCCTGCGAGCTGATATTAAGCGGGCTATTGGCTATCAGAAGATCAGAGACTTTTCGGAGTTGGTGAGCAGTTGTAGGATCTATGAGGAGGACACTAAAGCTCACTACAAGGTGATGAATGATCGCAAGGGTAAGGGGCAGCAGAGTCGCCCGAAGCCTTATAGTGCCCCAGCTGATAAGGGCAAGCAGAGAATGCATGATGAGAAGAGGCCTGCACGTAGAGATGCTCCGGCTGATGTTGTTTGTTATAAGTGTGGTGTGAAAGGCCACAAGAGTAATGCTTGCACCCGAGATGAGAAGAAGTGTTTCCGATGCGGAAAGAAGGGCCATACTGTCACCGAATGCAAGCGTGGGGATATTGTTTGCTTCAACTGTAATGAAGAAGGTCACATTGGTTCTCAGTGTACTAAGCCTAAGAAGGCGCAGACCAGTGGTAGAGTTTTTGCTTTGACCGGTACCCAGACCGATAATGAGGATCGACTTATCAGAGGTACTTGTTTCTTTAATGGTACTCCTTTAATTGCTATTATAGATACTGGTGCTACGCATTATTTCATTGCTATAAACTGTGCACAAAGATTGGGTCTGATTATGTCTGATATGAATGGGGAGATGGTTGTTGAAACTCCAGCTAAGGGTTCAGTAACTACTTCCCTTGTCTGTTTAAGTTGTCGGTTGTCTGTTTTTGGTAGAGATTTTGAGGTCGATCTTGTTTGTTTGCCATTGGTGGGAATGGATGTAATATTGGGAATGAACTGGTTATAGTACAATCATGTCCTGATTAATTACTTTACCAAGACGGTGCGGTTTTCCTCTGCTGAAGAAGAGAGTGGAGCAGAATTTTTATCCACTAAGGAGATGAAGCGGTTAGAACAAGACGGCGTGTTGATGTTTTCTTTATTGGCATACTTGTCGGTAGAGAATCAAGCTGTGATTGATGGACTGCCTGTTGTGAAAGAATTTCCGAAAGTTTTCCCTGATGAGATTCCAGATGTGCCACCGGAGAGAGAAGTAGAATTTTCGATTGACCTTGTGCCGGGTACGAAGCCTGTGTCGATGGCTCCTTACCGTATGTCAGCTTCTGAGTTAGCTGAGCTGAAGAAGCAGTAGGAAGACTTGCTTGACAAGAAGTTTGTGAGACCGAGTGTTTCACCATGGGGAGCGCCGGTGTTGTTGGTGAAGAAGAAGGATGGTAGCATGCGGTTGTGCATAGATTACCGTCAGTTGAACAAAGTGACGATTAAGAACAGGTATCCACTTCCGAGGATTGACGACTTGATGGATCAGTTAGTGGGTGCAAAGGTATTTAGCAAGATTGACTTGAGGTCAGGTTACCATCAGATTAAGGTGAAAGATGAAGATATGCAAAAGACGGCCTTTAGGACACGATATGGTCATTATGAGTATAAGGTGATGCCTTTCGGTGTTACTAATGCGCCTGGTGTTTTTATGGAGTACATGAACAGAATTTTTCATGAGTATCTGGATCAGTTTGTTGTGGTTTTTTTTGATGATATTTTGATTTATTCTAAGACCGAAGCAGAGCATGCAGAGCATTTGAAGATTGTATTGCAAGTGCTGAAAGAAAAGAAGTTGTATGCCAAGTTATCCAAGTGCGAATTCTGGTTGCATGAAGTAAGTTTTCTTGGCCACATCATTTCTGGTAATGGTATTGCTGTAGATCCTTCGAAGGTTGATGTTGTGTCGCAGTGGGAGACGCCGAAGTCGGTTACCGAGGTTAGAAGTTTTCTTGGATTGGCTGGTTACTACCGTAGGTTTATTGAAGGATTCTCGAAGTTGGCACTTCCTTTGACGCAGTTGACTTGTAAAGGAAAAGCATTTGTGTGGGATACTCAATGTGAGAGTAGTTTCAATGAGTTAAAGCAAAGGTTGACGACTGCTCCTATTTTGATTTTGCCGAAGCCAGAAGAACCTTTTGTTGTTTATTGTGATGCATCTAAGTTGGGCTTAGGTGGTGTGCTTATGCAAGATGGGAAGGTAGTGGCTTATGCTTCTAGGCAGTTAAGGATCCATGAGAAGAATTATCCTACACATGATTTAGAGTTAGCAGCCGTGGTGTTTGTGTTGAAAATTTGGAGGCACTATTTGTTGGAACAAAGGGTGTTTCACAAGTATACCACTTGAGTTTTGATGATAACAAGGTATTAAAAACTATCAATTGGATTTGCTAAACATTTATTCAAGTGTGCAGGACCATTAATCAAAGATTTATTTACAAGAGGTTCTGTTTGAATAAATTAAAGAGTAAAGGAAACTTTAGACTGAAGCTTGAAGAACATCTGTCTGAAAGCGCTCCTGGAAAATCAGAGTCAGAATGCGTCTGAAGAAAGAGCTTCTGAAGATGACGTCATCAGAAGCAAGTTCATCAGAGGCAGACTCATCAGAAGCAAATGGTATCCAGAGCAAAGATTCTTCAGACACCAAGAAGCGTTGACAAAGGCAATGTACGAAAAGTACAACCACTATGCCTACGTGTGTCCCTGCAACCACCAACTCTGCACAGTGTCCTCAATACACGACAAGAATAACAGTAACTGTAGCAGAAACTTTTCCTTATTTGATGGAATGGATTTGAATTTGATTTCATTATACAAGCCTCAAATCAAGCAAAGGATCAATGGTGTCAAATCAGCTTTGGTAAAGAAAAAGTTGATGAGCTGGCTGTTCTCCAACGTCTCTCAAAACCTCTATAAATAGAGCTGAAGACTTGAAGAATTGTAACACAAGAATAAGAACGATACACACACGAATTGAATTCTTATCTCATATTCTAAGTCGCAAAATCTGCTCATCAATAACTTAGATAATTCTTACAAAAGATCACATTTTAGAATTTCTAAGTATCTAAGAAAACAGAGTCTGTTCTGTTTCGTTTTGATTTGTGAATACCTCTGATAGTATATCAAGTATTCAAAACTCTTTTCAATTCTCTGTAATTGTCTTAAAGTCTCTTGCTTGTGTGCTTGAGCATCTGAAGTCTCATTCTTGTGTGATTGAGCAAAGGAAGTCTCTTACTTGTGTGTTTGAGCAACTTGTAATTTGATATTACATTTTAGTGAAACTCTCCTTGGAAGTGCAAGGGGGACAGGACTACTTCCGGTTTGTGGAAGGAACCTGTATAAAATTGTTTGTGTCTTCTTTCTTTCTTGCATCTGATCTTTATTCCGCTGCTGAGACTCTGAACTCTGATTAGAGTCTGAACTCCATCAGACTCTGAATCCTGAGAACAGTGCTATTTTTCGTAAGAGAGAAACGTTTTTGAAAACACAATTCAACCCCCCCCTTCTTGTGTTTTTCCCACCTTCAGTTGGTATCAGAGCTTCGGCTCTGTAGTTAGCACTTAACCGTGTTACAGTAAACGATCGGTGAAAAACATGTCTGGGGATGAAGCTTCTGCATCTGCATCTGGTTCTGGTTTTGGTTCTGGAGCTGCTGTGCAGTATGACTACAGCAATATCAACAAAAGTGAAAGATCTTCAAATCACAACAAACCTCCTATGTTTAATGGTGATCCTGAAATGTTTTCTTGGTGGAAAACCAAGATGTATAGTCACATCATGGGAATGGATGAAGAGTTGTGGGATGTTCTTGAAGATGGTGTTGGTGATCTGAGGCTAGATGAAGAAGGAGCTGCTCTTGATAGGAAAGCTCACACTCCTGAGCAGAAAAAGCTTTATAAGAAACATCATATGATCAGAGGCATTCTTGTGGCTGCCTTGCCTCATAAAGAGTACTTAAAGATGAGTGACAAATCAACAGCAAAGGCTATGTTCACCTCATTGTGCTCACTTTATGAGGGTAACAAGAAAGTCAGAGAAGCCAAGGCTACTATGCTTGTTCATCAGTATGAGTTGTTCAGAATGAAGGAGGATGAAAACATTGAGACCATGTACTCAAGGTTTCAGACTCTTGTTTCTGGACTTCAGATTCTGAAGAAGAGCTACGTAACGTCTGATCATGTGAACAAGATTCTGAGAAGTTTACCTGCAAAGTGGAGACCAAAAGTGACAGCCATTGAGGAAGCTAAAGATTTAAACACCTTGAGTGTTGAGGATCTCATAAGCTCCTTGAAATGTCATGAAATAGGTCTTAATGAGCAAGAACCTGTCAAGAAGTCCAAGTCCATCGCACTAAAGTCCAGAGGCAAGTCAAGTAAGGCTCTGAAGGCTTTGGAGTCTGAAGAAGAATCTACATCTGAAGATTCTGATGAAGACTCTGAGATTGTTCAAGAGATGGCTATGCTCACCAACAGACTACAATACCTTGCCAAGAAGAACAAGAAGTTTATGAACAAAGGAAGTAATCACAAAAGTTCAAGAAAGGAAGATCAGAAAGGTTGCTTCAACTGTAAAAAGGTTGGACACTTCATTGCTGAATGTCCAGACTTGCAGAAAGAGAAATCCAAAGAAAAATCTAAGAAAGCGTTCTTCAAATCTAACAAATTCAAGAAGCAATTCAAGAAGAGCTTGATGGCAACTTGGGAGGATCTGGATAATGAGTCTGAGTCTGACAAAGATGATGCTGAAGATGAAGCTAAAATAGCTCTGGCTTTGGTAGCTACTGTTGATAACAAAGAAGAGTCATCTGATGCTGAGTCAAGTACAGATTCTGAAACTGAAACTGAGGTATATTCTAAACTCACCAGATCTGAACTAACTGAGTCTCTCAAAGAACTTCTTTGTCATTATGAAAACCAATCCACTGAGTTGAGGAGAGTTAAGCAACGATACAATAAGCTGCTGAAACTCCATGAATCAACTAAGACGGAAATGGAAGCTTTAAAACAAGAAAATTATAACTTGAAAACAATGACAAAGAAGGGTGATAATAAAATCATGACTGAGCAGGATGCTGCTCTTCAGGAGTTTATTAACACAGGAATTGATAGAACCAAAGTTGCATCCATGATTTATAGCATCAATCAGAACAACAAAAAGGGAATTGGCTTCACAGGAGGTAACTCTAGTGAAGTAATCCTAAAACCTTGTTCTGATAACATCAAAGAAGGTCTGAAAACTCATTTCGTGTCTGAATCTGAAAAGGCTTCTCATTCAAAATCTAAGTCTTCAAATTCAGAGGAATTGACTAAGTCAAAACCTAAGAGTTATAAGACAAAGGTCATGAATGACTCTAAATCAAAAGCTCCAACGTTACAGATTCTGAAAAGATCAGAACCCATCAAACAGGTTCTGAAGAAAACGGAGTCTGAAACTCAAAAGCCTAGATTTCAGAGAAAAGAAGCTATTGTTACTAAGTCACATTCTGAGACTAAAGGTTCTGAACCCAAAGTCTGGAGGAAGATTGGCAAAGAAAAAATCAGACAGAATACACAAAAGAGATTCAGAACTTCTAGGACTAACCCAAAAGGACCCATGAAAGTATGGGTACCTAAGACACAAATTGTTGATGCTGCAGATATGTCTAAAAGGAAATACAAAGCAGAAGTCCTGGTATCTGGACAGTGGCTGCTCGCGACATATGACGGGAGAAAAGTCTATGTTCCTAACCCTGACCATGAAAGAGGGAGGAACTGTGGGATTTGGAGGAAACCAAACTGGCAAAATCATTGGTACTGGAACAATTGGTAATTCCTCAGTCTCAATCAATAATGTGTGGTTTGTAGATGGACTAAGGCATAACCTACTTAGCATAAGTCAATTTTGTGATAATGGTTATGACGTCTTGTTTAATAAGAACAACTGCACAGTAATCAACACTGATGACCAATCTGTAGTGTTTAAGGGAAAGAGAAAGAACAATGTCTATAAGATAAATTTTTCAGAACTGACTGATCAGAAGGTGTTTTGCCTCCTGTCAGTGGGTGATAAGAAATGGCTGTGGCACAGAAGGTTGGGACATGCTAACTGGAGATTAATCTCCAAGCTTAGCAAGTTACAACTTGTCAAAGGGCTACCAGACATTGATTATCATTCAGATGCTCTTTGTGGTGCATGTCAGAAGGGAAAAATTGTTAAAACTTCTTTCAAATCTAAAGACATCGTTTCTACCTCCAGACCCTTAGAACTACTCCATATTGATTTATTTGGACCAGTCAGTACTGCATCCATATATGGAAGTAAATATGGATTGGTGATTGTTGATGATTACAGTAGATGGAGTTGGGTTAAGTTTCTCAAATCTAAAGATGATTCATATGATGTGTTCACAAAATTCTGTATTCAAGTCCAATCTGAAAAAGAACTTAAAATTCTAAAAGTCAGAAGTGATCATGGGGGAGAATTTGAAAATGAGCCATTTGAAATATTTTGTGAAAAATTTGGAATTGTCCATGAATTCTCTTCTCCTAGAACTCCACAACAAAATGGAGTTGTAGAGAGAAAGAATAGGACTCTTCAAGAAATGGCAAGAACCATGATTCATGAAAACAATCTGGCAAAACATTTTTGGGCAGAAGCAGTAAACACAGCATGTTATGTTCAGAACCGGATCTACATCAGACCCATCCTGAACAAAACAGCATATGAACTCTTTAAAGGTAGGAAACCCAACATTTCTTATTTTCATCAGTTTGGATGTACTTGTTACATTTTGAACAATAAAGTCTATCTGAAGAAATTTGATGCCAAAGCTCAAAAGGGAATCTTTCTAGGTTACTCTGAGAGATCTAAGGCATACAGACTGTATAACTTGGAAACACTTTGTGTTGAAGAGTCTATACATGTCAAGTTTGATGACAAAGAGCCTGGAAGTCAAATTCCAGAGCAAAGTGAAAATAATGCAGGTTCAGAAGAGTCTGATGATTGTTCAGAACCTGATCAAACTCCAGAGGCACATGAACCTTCAGAAGCTGTGACTGCTCCTGATGTCCCTACTGCTGAAGCTTCTGAAGAAAATCAAGATGATTCACAGCAAGTTATCCAATCCAAAAATTCATTCAAATACAAGTCTTCTCATCCTGAGGATCAGATCATTGGTAGCAAAGAAAGCCCCAGAAGAACTAGATCTCATTTCAGACCTGAAGAGTCTGCCCTGGGTCTGCTATCCATGATGGAACCTACTACAGTTGATGAAGCACTAGCTGATGATGGATGGATCTTAGCAATGCAAGATGAGCTCAATCAATTTAAAAGAAATGACGTATGGGATCTTGTATCTAAGCCTGAACACAAAAACTTTATTGGAACCAAATGGGTGTTTAGGAACAAGCTGGATGAACAGGGAGAAGTAATCAGAAACAAAGCCAGACTTGTTGCTCAAGGATACAGTCAACAAGAAGGCATTGATTACACTGAAACGTTTGCTCCAGTTGCAAGATTGGAAGCAATCAGGTTACTTCTTTCCTACGCAGTAAATCACAACATAACCTTGTATCAAATGGATGTTAAAAGCGCATTTCTCAATGGAGTCATATCTGAAGAAGTGTTTGTAAAACAACCACCTGGTTTTGAGGATTTAAAACATCCTGACTACGTTTATAAGCTAAAGAAATCTCTCTATGGTCTGAAACAAGCTCCCAGAGCTTGGTATGACAGACTGAGTAGTTTCTTGCTTAAAAATGATTTTAAAAGAGGTCAGGTTGATACAACACTCTTCAAGAAGACACTTGAGAAAGACATTCTGATTGTACAAATTTATGTTGATGATATTATTTTTGGTTCAACTAATAGATCTCTTTGCAAGGAATTTTCTAAGATGATGCAGGAAGAATTTGAAATGAGCATGATGGGAGAACTGAAGTTCTTTCTAGGAATTCAGATCAATCAGTGCAAAGAAGGAGTGTATGTTCATCAGTCCAAGTATACCAGGGAGCTTCTGAAAAAATTTAAACTTGAAGACTGCAAGGAAATGAACACTCCAATGCATCCTACCTGCACTCTGAACAAAGAAGATCAAGGAACCAAAGTTGATCAAAAGCTGTATCGAGGTATGATTGGTTCTCTGTTGTATCTCACTGCATCTAGACCTGATATTTTGTTCAGTGTCTGTCTGTGTGCAAGATTTCAATCAGATCCTAGAGAATCACATTTAACTGCGGTTAAAAGAATCTTTAGATATCTGAAAGGAACAACTAATCTTGGACTTCTTTACAAGAAATCTTCAGATTATAAGCTAGTTGGATTCTGTGATGCTGACTATGCTGGTGACAGGATTGAAAGAAAATCAACCAGTGGAAACTGTCAGTTTCTTGGTGAGAATCTGATATCCTGGGCCAGCAAGAGACAAGCAACTATTGCTTTGTCAACAGCAGAAGCAGAATACATCTCAGCTGCTAGTTGTTGCACACAACTGCTTTGGATGAAACATCAGTTAGAAGACTACCAAATAACTGAAAACTGTATCCCAATTTATTGTGACAATACTGCTGCTATTTGTCTATCTAAAAATCCTATTCTTCATTCAAGAGCCAAACACATTGAAATCAAACATCATTTTATCAGAGACTATGTTCAAAAGGGGATATTAGATATTCAATTTATTGATACTGATCATCAGTGGGCTGATATCTTTACAAAACCTTTAACCGTTGAAAGATTTGATTTTATAAAGAAAAATTTGAACATGCATTTTGTCTCTGAATAATGTTTGACTCTGAATGAAAAATCAGTCTCTGAAAATTATCAGACGTTGAAAAAGTTTCAGACTCTCCTAGAAGAATCTGAAAAGACTCAGCCTCTGAAAAAAATTATCAGACCCTGAAAAGGAATCTTTTTGTGACTCTGAAAGTACTGGGAAGGGGAAAGGTTAAAGTTACTTTGTGTAGGCTTCTGACTCGTCTATCTGCATTGGGAAACAACGTTTTTTTTTTAAGGGCAATGATGGTTTTTCTTTCTCAATATTTTTCGCGCCCCTCAAGTCATTAATACGCATGTTTGGCTATTACTTCTGAAATGTGAAGAGTTATTTTATTTTTCAAATCACTATAAATACCAAACACACACTACTCACTCACTTTCCTACACTTTTAAGTCTTAAGCAGTTTCAATCGAAAATCAATTTCTCTCTTCTCTCAAACTTAGAAACCCAAAACCCCCAAACTTCATCTTCTCCAAATGGCTTCGTCAGCAAGCGGTTCAAGTTCTAAATCAAACATCTCCATTAAACCTGTAACCGTTCCTCTTCCAATGGATTCGTTGGTTGTTCAAATCGAATCACCGGTGGATTTCGCTTCTTTGGAAAGAAACAAGGTTAATATGGAAGCGTTTATCTCTGCTCAGAAGATGGATGGGTATTTTCAGATGTTGAATGGTCCAACTTATGTAAATCTGGTAAAGGAATTCTGGGTTAGAGCTGAAGTTTTTGATGTTGAGTCAGCCAAGGCTCAAGAAAAGGAAGCTGTGTCCAGAAACCCTTCACTGAGAGGAAAGACAAGAAAAGAAATGGGTCTTGAACCTTTTCATGGTTTGGAAATCAAGTCTGTAGTGATGGGTATCCCTGTATCTATCACTGAAGAAGTGATTGCTCAGGCATGCAGGATGCCTATGGAAGGAAGGTTTCAGTGGAACATCAGCAGCAAAGACGCTATGCTGGGCAGCTTTACAAAACTGCTGCTGAAAGGAAACCCTTCAACCAGGTTGGTTGAAATGGATATAGAGCACAGGGTGCTTCTGAAGATTTTGAATGAGTGCTTCTTCCAGAAGGGAGGAGGTGCTGATCAGCCTAACTCTGATCATAAACTGGTGCTGTATTTCTTGGCTGCATGTCAACCAATAAATCTTCCAAAATATATCATGCACCATTTATGCTGGGCTGTCAAGGAAGCCTATAAAGGAAAGAGGAAACAAATCCCTTGTGGAAGACTTCTCTCTGAAATCTTCTACCAAGGAGGAGTTCTGAGAACTCTGGAGACGTTCAATCTGGCGTCAGACAGAGTGCTGGGGGTCTCTACTGGAAGGATGATAAATGGCACATCCCTCTACAACATGAAGGCCATTACATCAATCCTGACTGACCCAAAGGACTTGAAGGAGTCTGAAGCCCCTCTTCCTCTCATCAGAAATTTTCCCTCTGTTCTTAAAGAGAACAATCCTGAAGCATTATCTGCTTATTTAGCAGCTTTTGCTAAGGAGTCTGGAGAAGCCCAGAGGAAATCTGAAGTTGCTGTGGCCAGAAAGCAGAAGGCTGCTAATACTCAAGCAACTACCTTTGGAACTGTGACTACTCCAAAGAGGAAAAGAGGAAAGGCTGAATCAAACATTGAGGAAAGATTTCAACAAGCCCAGGAAGAAAAAGAAGCTGGCTTTGTTGAGACTGTAAGACCACTCAAAAGGCTAGCAACTGGGGAGATTGTGATGCCTATGTTTGAACCCACTCCTGAACAACAGAAGAGGACTGAAGAGCACTATCAGAACCTTAAAAATGAGAAGAAAAGGTTAAAAGCCCAATACCGGATTGATAGAGACAAGACTCTGGAAGCTATGGGCATTGATCATGATGAAGATCAACATCTCATTGAGAAGGTTATTGAGGCTCAGAATTTGGCCAAGAAGCTGGAAGAGAGTGCTGTGAAGGGAGCTCAGCAGGTTCTGCAAAAGACTTCTGAAGCTGTTACCTCAGATGCTGTTCCTCAAGAGAGTGCTTCAATAGCTGCTGGGTCTTCACCAGTAATCCGGACGAGTGTTTCTCTCCCGGACAAATCAGTCACTGGGATTACATCAGAAGCTGCTGCTTCAGAGGCTGCTGCCTCAGACGTTCCCAAGACATCCAAGGTAACTCAGAATCCAATTCCTGCACCCTCTACCTTCACTTCATCTTCTACAGACTCTGACTTAGACAATGCACCTCTAAGTCAGAAATTCAAAATATCCATGCCTGTACCCAAGGCCAAAAGAACCCTCAAAACCAAAACTATCACTACAAAATCTAAACCTTCTTCTAAACCCACTCCCTACAAAGAAGTGTCAGATGATGTTTATAAGACAATAGGTGAGTTAGGTGAAAGGAGGATAGGCATCTGTAATAAATTACCGGCCAATCATCCCTTCCAACCACCTGTTATCCAACCTTTAAATATGATTGCTCCTGATACTTCTATTCCACCCTCTTCAACCACAAACCCAGCCAGTCCACAAGTTGTTGATTTAACAGCTGCTGCTGAAGAACAAGTGGTAACTGACAATCCATCAACAAACAAACAACAACAACCACCCTCTTCCCCACAAAACAAACCCTCAGAACAGGATGACCTCTCCAATCTTGAAAAACATTATTCAGGAGAACTTCCTGAATACCAACAACAACAACCAACAACTGTAAACCAACCTCCAAATGAAACCATTCCAGAATCAGAAATGGAAACTGTGGCTACAGAGTCTGTCCCAGTGACAGAATCTGAACCCACTGTGTCTGCTTCACATTCTGAACCACCACCAAACCTCTTGTCTTCACCCTCTAACTCTGACCAATCTTCACCCTCCTCTCCAATCCATATGTCTGACCAACCCCCCATCAACATTTTGGATTCTGAATACCTGGATGAGCGTCTGGTGGCTCTGAATGATGAAATGCAGAGTTTGGTGCTTCTTCGAAACACTCCATTTCTACCATTCATCTATCAAGAAAGCTGGTGTAATCTTACGAATAGGGCATTGAACTTCTTTGATGGTGTTGCCCAGAAGTGTTGTGATATTCAAGCTCGCGCCATGGAACGACGCTTGCGAGAATCCCACTCCTCTTCTCAACTCCAGACCAAGCCTCTGTTTTTGGCTAATGCCCCGTTCTATGCTGAATCTGACTACGTAACAAGAGACACCAAGGTCTTCAAGATGCTGAAGCAAAAGGTGCTGAAGCAGCAAGAAGAAGCTAAGGCTAGGGAAGATCAACTTCTTCAGAGACAACTGGCTCTGGAAGAAACTGTTAGGAAGCAGTCTGAAGACATCCAGCGTCTGATGGCTCTTGTTCAACAGCAACAGCAACAGCATCAACCCCAACCAAACCCTTAGTTGCACACCTTGCTTTGTTTTCTTGTTATGTGTTCTAATTACTTGGTTTCAATACTCTGTATTTTTTTTTAATATCTATATATAACAATTTCTAATTCTTCACTTTTGTTTCCTATTTTTTTACTGTCTTTGATCTTTTTAATAGATGACAAAAGGGGGAGTAATAGAAAAGTATTTAACAGAAGCTGAGCCCAAGAATGAAATAAAATTTATCTTAACAAATTTTATTTGAGAACCCAATTTTATCTCATCTACATTCTATGATATTGGTATTAAGCGTAAAAATGAACTTAATTAACCTGGATAGGACTTAGGGGGAGCTTACAAACCTCACCTTAAAGAATATCAGACTCAGGGGGAGACTGAGCTTACAAAACTCAGAATCCTTAAGAGTCAACTTGTTAATTAAGTTAACAACAATTGATCTTTTTAAATACTTATATTTGTCATCATCAAAAAGGGGGAGATTGTTGGAACAAAGGGTGTTTCACAAGTATACCACTTGAGTTTTGATGATAACAAGGTATTAAAAACTATCAATTGGATTTGCTAAACATTTATTCAAGTGTGCAGGACCATTAATCAAAGATTTATTTACAAGAGGTTCTGTTTGAATAAATTAAAGAGTAAAGGAAACTTTAGACTGAAGCTTGAAGAACATCTGTCTGAAAGCGCTCCTGGAAAATCAGAGTCAGAATGCGTCTGAAGAAAGAGCTTCTGAAGATGACGTCATCAGAAGCAAGTTCATCAGAGGCAGACTCATCAGAAGCAAATGGTATCCAGAGCAAAGATTCTTCAGACACCAAGAAGCGTTGACAAAGGCAATGTACGAAAAGTACAACCACTATGCCTACGTGTGTCCCTGCAACCACCAACTCTGCACAGTGTCCTCAATACACGACAAGAATAACAGTAACTGTAGCAGAAACTTTTCCTTATTTGATGGAATGGATTTGAATTTGATTTCATTATACAAGCCTCAAATCAAGCAAAGGATCAATGGTGTCAAATCAGCTTTGGTAAAGAAAAAGTTGATGAGCTGGCTGTTCTCCAACGTCTCTCAAAACCTCTATAAATAGAGCTGAAGACTTGAAGAATTGTAACACAAGAATAAGAACGATACACACACGAATTGAATTCTTATCTCATATTCTAAGTCGCAAAATCTGCTCATCAATAACTTAGATAATTCTTACAAAAGATCACATTTTAGAATTTCTAAGTATCTAAGAAAACAGAGTCTGTTCTGTTTCGTTTTGATTTGTGAATACCTCTGATAGTATATCAAGTATTCAAAACTCTTTTCAATTCTCTGTAATTGTCTTAAAGTCTCTTGCTTGTGTGCTTGAGCATCTGAAGTCTCATTCTTGTGTGATTGAGCAAAGGAAGTCTCTTACTTGTGTGTTTGAGCAACTTGTAATTTGATATTACATTTTAGTGAAACTCTCCTTGGAAGTGCAAGGGGGACAGGACTACTTCCGGTTTGTGGAAGGAACCTGTATAAAATTGTTTGTGTCTTCTTTCTTTCTTGCATCTGATCTTTATTCCGCTGCTGAGACTCTGAACTCTGATTAGAGTCTGAACTCCATCAGACTCTGAATCCTGAGAACAGTGCTATTTTTCGTAAGAGAGAAACGTTTTTGAAAACACAATTCAACCCCCCCCTTCTTGTGTTTTTCCCACCTTCACTATTTGTATGGTTCCAGATTTGAAGTGTTTAGTGATCATAAGAGTTTAAAATATTTATTTGATCAGAAGGAGTTGAACATGAGGCAGAGGAGGTGGCTTGAGTTGCTTAAAGATTATGATTTTGGCTTGAATTACCATCCCGGTAAAGCCAATGTAGTTGCTGATGCTTTGAGTAGAAAGACGTTGCATATGTCTGCTATGATGGTAAAGGAATTCGAGTTACTTGAACAGTTTAGGGACTTGAGTCTTGTTTGTGAAAGGTCGCCTCAGAGTGTGCGGTTGGGCATGTTGAAGATTAATAGTGAGTTCATGAATAGTATTAAGGAGGCACAGAAGATTGATGTTAAGTTTGTGGATTTGATGACTACTGGTGATCAGAATGCAGATAGTGATTTCAAGGTTGATAACCAAGGTGTGTTGAGGTTTAGAGGAAGGATTTGTATTCCTGATGATGAAGGTTTGAAGAAGTTGATTTTAGAAGAAAGTCACAAGAGTAACTTGAGTATTCATCCGGGAGCTACGAAGATGTATCATGACTTGAAGAAATTGTTTTGGTGGTCCGGTTTGAAAAGAGATGTTGCTCAGTTTGTGTATGCATGTTTGACTTGCCAGAAGTCTAAGGTTGAGCATCAGAAGCCTGCAGGGTTGTTGACTCCGTTAGATGTGCCTGAGTGGAAGTGGGATAGTATTTCTATGGATTTTGTGACGAGTTTACCGAATACTCCGAGAGGGCATGATGCCATTTGGGTCGTGGTCGACAGGTTGACTAAGTCGGCGCACTTTATTCCAATCAATATTAGTTATCCGGTAGCTCAGTTGGCGGAGATCTATATCCGTGACATTGTGAAGTTGCATGGTGTTCCGTCAAGTATTGTGTCGGATAGAGATCCGAGGTTTACTTCGAGGTTTTGGAAGAGTTTACAAGATGCCTTGGGTTCGAAGTTGAGGTTGAGTTCGGCTTATCATCCGCAGACAGATGGTCAGTCGGAGAGGACTATCCAATCCTTAGAAGATTTGTTGAGGGTGTGTGTACTCGAGCAAGGTGGAGCTTGGGACAACCACTTACCGTTGATAGAGTTCACCTATAACAATAGTTACCATTCGAGTATTGGTATGGCACCGTTCGAAGCTTTGTATGGTCGGAGGTGCAGAACTCCTTTGTGTTGGTTTGAGTCGGGCGAAAGTGTTGTGTTGGGACCAGAGTTGGTTCAGCAGACTACGGAGAAGGTCAAAATGATCAGAGAACATATGAAAGCATCGCAAGATCGTCAGAAGAGTTACCATGACAAGCGAAGAAAGGCCCTTGAGTTTCAGGAGGGTGATCATGTGTTCTTGAGGGTTACTCCTTTGACGGGTGTAGGACGTGCATTGAAGTCTAAGAAGTTGACTCCAAAGTTCATTGGTCCTTATCAGATTTCAGAGAGGGTTGGAACCGTGGCATATCGGATTGGCTTGCCACCACATCTATCGAACTTACATGACGTGTTTCATGTGTCGCAGCTAAGGAAGTATGTAGCAGATCCTTCGCATGTTATTCCTAGAGATGATGTGCAAGTTAGAGATAACCTTACCGTTGAGACTTTACCTTTAAGGATTGATGATCGTAAGGTGAAGCAGTTGAGAGGCAAGGAAATACCATTGGTGAGGGTTGTTTGGGGTGGTGTGACTGGTGAAAGTTTGACTTGGGAACTGGAGAGTAAGATGCAAGAATCCTATCCTGAGTTGTTTGTTGCTTGAGGTAAGATTTCGAAGACGAAATTCTCTAAGTTGGGGAGAGTTGTAACGCCCTAGTTGCTATTTATTTATTTTAGTTGATTTTTTTGTGTGTTTTATGTGCTTAAAATTATTTATGTTGATTTATGTGAATTATTGGTGTTTGTTATTTTATTATATTTTATTATATGAGAATTAGTAAAGATTTTATTATTTAAGTGAATTAGGAGAATTATAATAATTATTAGAATTAAGGGGGGTAATGAGAATTAAAAGAAATTTAGTGAGGAGTTAAGAGTAAAAGGAGAGGTTACACTTTATGGGAAAATAGGAATTAGAAAGTCAGTAAGGAAGGAGTCAGACAAAAACACTTGTACGTACAGTAAGAACAAAACTTGAGCTTTTTGGGTGAAAGGGAGAAGAAGCCAAAGGAAGAACTAGGAAGAGAGAATCTATCAATTTTTGCTGTAGCATTCGTTGTAATCAGGTAAGGGTGGGCTAGCATTTCAATTGTTGATATATATGTATGTATGATTTCATAAAAATGGATTGAAAATGGTGATTGTTGAATTAGGTTAAGAACATGGAATATTGCTTAATGATTGTGAATTATGTGTAATTGATGATGTTTCCATGAGATGTTTCTGTTGTTTTGCTGTATAATGAACCCATAACATTGTTCTAAATCATTTTGGGTGATTGAGGGATCAAAGTTGGGATTTTTGGGATAGAACCATGCTGTTATCGCAACTGTTTTGCTGAACCTGAGACCCGCTCGCTTAAGCGTGCTGCAAGCGTGCGGCTAGCGAGCAAGACCCAACTCTCGTCATTCTTGGACGCTTAAGCGTGCAGCTGCTCGCTCAAGCGTGCTGAGTCTTTTCCCCAAACCTTAGTGCGCACGCTCAAGCGTACTGTAAGCGTGCAGTAAGCGAACCAGTCCTGAGTTTCGTCATTCTTGGACGCTTAAGCGTGCAATTGCTCGCTCAAGCGTGCTGGGTCCTGTGTGACCATTTTGTGCAATTTTTCTAAGTGCTCCTAACCCAAACCTAAGCTTCCTAACTTGTTTATTGGATTTATTAAGAATTGTTTAGATGATAAAACTTATATATGAAGATGATTAAGATGGATTAATGTATGGTTACATGAAAATAATTATATTTTGCTAAACTTGAGTTGCTTTTGATGATGTTGAGTGGTGTTATCCAGTTGGGGAGGGTGTCTTAGTTGTTAGACACATTAGTTGATGTCCTAAGCAGTTGTTGTTGGTTGCATGCTGATATGCACCATTAGATGTTGTTGGGTTGTATGCAGATATACACCATAGAGTCATTCATACTCATTTGCATTTGTTGGGGGCTTATTGCCCTGGAATGTTTATCATTCACCTGTTGGGGGCTTATTGCCCTGGAACGCTTTATCGTTCACCTGTTGGGGGCTTATTGCCCTGGGATGCTTTAACCATCCAAATTGTTGGGGGCTTATTGCCCTGGAATGCTTAGCATTTGTGCTCGTGATTTTCGGGTATCAATCCATTTATTGGCTTTGAACCGTCAATCTTTGAACTCTCAATTTTTATCCGCGGGGAGGGAAAAAACGAGTAAAAAACCCTTTTAAGAGATCAAGGTCCGGGGGTTGGTTTCGATTAGGGAAGGTGTTAAGCACCCTAAACGACTTCGGTACTCCGAAGGAACCTCTTACCTAAATTATCTTGTGCTAATTATTTGCTTAATTATTTGTAAAATATATACCTAAAATCTAAGTGAAAGAATGGAGGGAGAGGATGCATGTTTTTTTTGTTGTTTTTATTGATTTGAAAGGATGAATCCTTTGCCTACTTACCCAAAAAGATGGGATCAAAATCAAGTAGTTCTCTCTCGAAAATTATTTTTGTGTGTTGGATTAATTTTAAGGTTTTTTGAAAAAAAGAGATTTTTAAAGAAGAGATTAGAGGCCTCAAGGCATGAGAATGGAAAAAAAAAGGTATGAGGTTGTTTGATTTTAGTTAGAGAAAAAAGTTTAAGAGATTTAAAGGTTGATTGAAATTTAATTAAGAAAACAAAGGGAAAAGGATCACTTGATTTTACAAACCAAGGTTTATTAAGAAAATATTTTTGGAGTTTTGATTATTTGATTTTTTTTGGAAATTTAATTTTTTCTAAGCTAAGCGTAAACTAAAAAAACTAAACGTAACGACGTGAAGTATTAAAAAAGCGAGAAATTTACAAAGGACGTTGGATCCAAAGCAAATCCTCAAATTTAAAATGAACCTAAAATTACTAATAGTTTGATTTTAAAAAAATAATTAAAGTCCAATTATTAACCTAATTTTGTCCCTAATTCATTTTTGGTCCTCGATCGCGGTAATGGCATAAAACGATAAATAAAGTGTGTGATTGTGTCGGTGTGTGTGTCGGTGCATTTTTATTATTTTTGATATTTACATGAGGCCTAAATACATTCTAGAGTCTTGCATAAAAATAAATGACGAGAAATAAAATGCGGAAAATTAAATTACATTAAATCCTAAATACATACTAAAAGATGATATAAAATAAAACGACAATAAAATAATGCACGAGATGAGGATGATAGATAAACAATATGGCAAAAACAACAACTAAATAAATAAACAAAGATGATAAAATAAAAAAAAACAAGTAACAAGAAGTAGAAAATATTTTTATGATTTTTAGAGGTAAATGTTTGAGTAGGTAAAGAAATACACAAGTAAAAAGGGGTAAAAAATAGTGAAAATATAGTGAAAACAAAAGAAAATCAGTCTGGATAAATCTGAACCATCTGATAAATCAGATGGTTCGGATTTGATCACAACAGGAGCAATCGTAGTCACAGGATGGAGATCAAAAGGACCAAAACAAATAAGATGCAATGAGCAAAAGCAAAAGACACAGCAGCCGTCAGATCTTAGATCTGACGGTTTGGAACAAGCAAGGAACAAGATAACACTGTAAGGGATGCGCACAAAAATTCAGAGGGAAAGAAGATGCACAGCAGCCGTTGGATCGTAGATCCAATGGCTAGGATGCAACCGCGGTTTGAGGGAGAAGGGAAAACCGGTTCGTTCAAAGTGAACCGGTCCGGTTCACTCCCTATATAAAGAGGGAGGGACCGGTTTTTTTCATTACTTCATTCCCTTTCTCTCTCTAAAACACAAACCTCTCCCTTCTCTCTATTTTTTTTTTGGAAAACGGGGAAGAAGAGGCGGCCGGGGAAGATGAATCTTCATCTTCTCCGGCGAGTCATGAAGTTTCCGGCGTGGTGGCCAGAGAGCCACCACGGTGGCGCCGCCGCGCCGGAAATTTTTAACTCTTTTTTTTTAAAAAAAAATTTACACTAAAATCTTCCTCTCTTCTTCCCCATTACAGATCCGGTCTTAGATTTTAAAAAAGAAACTCACACGCTCCTAGATCTAGGTTTCTCTTCTCGGAAATCTCAAAGTAAAACTCAACAAAATAAACATCCAGAAACAACAAAACAGTCCGCGTGTTCGTAACAAAAAAACTTGTAATGCTACCTTGTTCAGAAACGGAGGAGAAGGAACGAACGGAAAACTTCAAAGTACTAGCCGGATTCACTGAAGTTACTCTTTAATTGTTCCAATTCGAGCCAGTTCTGAAACCATTGTTTGTTGAATTGTTCGATTTTAAAAGAAAGGAGTAAAAGAGGAAAAAAAAGTTGCTGGAATTTTTTTTATGTATGAGTGTTCTTCATTTTTGTATTTTTTTTGTGGTTTTGATTCTGGAATTTGGAATTGGAAGAAGGAATTAGGGTTTATGGCAATGTGTGTGCGGCTGGCCAATGATTGGGGGCTGTCAGTCTCTGACAATTAATGCTACTACTTATACTGTGTAAAATAGGTTAAATTTTGCAGGTGTATCAGATGAGGTGTCCCTTTCACTGGACCAAAATACCCTTACTTGGATCAGACTAGACTCTAAGGACAAAAGGACATTAAAGAGGCTAAAAGAAATAAAACCAAAAGAACACTATTTTTTTTTTTAAAGAAAACGTGACATGAAGAAAGAAAAGAAAATAAAGCATTTTACAGGAAATAAAGCATGTTGCAGGAAATAAAGCAATTTGCAGGAAATAAAGCAATTTAACAAAAATTAAAGCACCTTTGCAGAAATTAAAGCATTTTGCAGGAATTACAGTATTTTTGCGAAAATAAGGTAATTTTTGCATGAAGTAAAGCAATTGCGAAAAAATAAAGCATCTTTTGCAGAAAATAAAGCATTTTGCAAGAAATAAAACATTTTACGGGAAATAGAGCATTTGCAGAAGATAGAGCATTTTTGCAGAAAATAAAGCATGTCAATTACTGACGAATGTGGTGTTATGAATGCCAGATGATGACGACCTGACTGGGGACAAAAAGTTCACTGGGGAACAGAAGCTTAAAAATGGTAAAGGTAAATGCAATGTTGGTGAGGTAAAACTTGAGAAGACACTGGAGAAAATGAAAATGTGTATTTGTAGGCTGATGGTTTGTGGAAACTGACACTTGAAGTGTATACTTGGTGATATCTTCGGGTTAGACACACTGGGGATGCTGAAAAAGTATTGACAAATTAATTGATTGACACAAAGGCATTTGTGGGCTAATAACCTGATTCAAAGACATTTGCAGGGTCTTAACCTGATTCAAAGACATTTGCAGGGTCTTAACCTGACTCAAAAGGCATTTGCAGGGTCTTAACCTGACTCAAAGACATTTGCAGGGTATTAACCTGACTTAAAAAGCATTTAAAGGTTTTTTTGCAAGCTATTCGCTTGACACTGACGTAACAAAAGAAGTTTGCAAGCTACTCGCTTGACACACAAGTAACGAAAAAGATAGTTTGCAAGCTATTCGCTTGACTCACAGGTAACAAAAGATAAATTGCAAGTTATTCACTTGACTCACAGGTAAGTGAAGTTCGAACAGAAAGGATACGACCAAACAAGACTATTGGTGACATCTCTGGATCATACACGTTGGGGATGACGCTTTTGTGAGATACAAATGAAATAAGACAACAGGTGGTCGATGCATTCATGTGTAAATGATGATTGTATGCAGTTATATGTGCAAGAATATTTATATGCATGAATATGTGTATGAATGAATGTATGGATGCATGAATATATGACTGTATGATTTAGGTGACTCTATATAACAAATGAAGCTGACAAGACTGGACAAGTAAATGGGAGGCGGACTGATGACATCGTAGTACAAACACTCGACAATCTTCATTGTGGGATGATGTTTATTGGAGATGAATCATATCACTGTTGGGGTAAAGCCCGCTATCAAACCACTGATGAGCGGAAGCTCAAACATCAAAACACTGAAGGGGTAAAGCCCATTTATCAAAAACCTGGCAGAGATCGTCTTCACTTAAACCACATGCAAGAAACGCCATTAATCAAACCATAGGCAGAAGTCACTATAAATCAAACCACAAGCAGAAGTTACCATAAATCAAACCACAGGCAACAGTCGCCATTTCTCGGGATTAAACCCATCAATCAATCAAACTGACAGAAATCGCCATTAATCAAACCACAGGCGGCATTCGCTATTTGTAGATCAGCACAATGTGTATTCTTCTGTTTGGCCCATTGGAAATGTGATGCCTCTGTCCTTTTTTATTTATCATTTTTTCATCATTTTTTTTTACAAATCCCTAACTTTTGCCTGGACCGCCCTTTCGGGTTTTCAATCCACCGGGAATTTATTTTTTGTATGCCCCTAATTTTTGCCTGGACCGCCCTTTCTTGGGTTTTCAGTCCACCGGGACGCTCATTTTTTGCTTAAGCCGCCCTTTCAGGTTTTCGACTTAGCGAGCTCTTTTTTTTTTATATTTTTTTGTATATATATTTTTTTGACAGAGGTCATCTCACGGCCTTTGGTCATACTCATCTTGCAGTGTTTAACTGTCCTTGAGACTAATGTTGATGTATATTTCTTCTACTCATGAGTTCAAAGAAAATGTACCTGTTGTTTATGCATTCCAAAAGACATGAAAAAGTTTTAAAAGAATGTTTTGCTTTAAGTATTAACATCAAAAAAATAGAAGAGAAATATGCAAACATAATAAAATAAGAGTTTCAAGTAAATGGGCACAGGCTCAAATTAATGTAAATGGAGTGGTGGCCTGCCAAAGGCATGACTCCACGAATTTTAAAAGTTTGGAAAATGGTAATTATATATATAAAGTACATTGAACACAATAACCGTTATTCTCCCTGACAACTTTGAATTCCACAGTTCCGAGCCTTTGATTTGCAAATGCTTCAGATTGGCGGTCTTTTAACAGCTGGGATGCCCCAGTAGAATCATGAAATGCCCCAAGTGAGTCATGTCCGACCAGATCCAGTTACCTTGTCATAATCCTTAACTTTTGCATAGATCGCCCTTGCGGGTTTCAACCTATCAGGATAATCATTTTCATTTTTTTTTTATGTCTCTAACTTTTGCATGGACCGCCCTTTCGAGTTTTCAGTCCATCGAGACGCTCTTTTTTGCCTAAGCCGCCTTTTTAGGTTTGCGACTTATCGAGCTTCTTTTTTTTTGTTTTTGACAAAGTATTTCTTGACTGCATCAGTGTTCATAAGAAATGTGAGTTTGTAATCATCCTTTTTGATTAAACATCTTTTGCCCCTAGATTCTGATTGAAATTTTTTTTTTAGAGCACAAGATCTTCTTGAAATTCACAGGGACGAACTTTCTTGTTGGAAGCTTGTTTCATTCTTTTGACATAACTGTCTGGGAGAACTTTTCATTGATAGGACTTTGACCTCTGTGTGAGGCACTACCTTTATGTTGTATACCGAGGGATGGTGGGGGGGTTGCCCCTGTTAAAGTGTGCACTTTGAAGTACAATATTCCTGCAAGGCAAATGGTAGCATCTCATGCCAGCCTTTGTAAATGAATGTCATCTTATGGCCAATCTTTCTTGATATTCTGTTTGCAGCTTTGACGGCTAAGATGCCCCAGTAGGCGAGAGATTTCATTGGGAAACTTTTCATTCTCCTCTTCTTCAGTTTCGGACACAAAGGAACTCAAAGTTTGAGAGAGAGTACAGGGTTAAAGTGTTCAACGGGTTTATTAATGCATGATTTTGACAAGTAAATAAATATTATGATTATGCAGACATTGAAAAAAAGAAAATATTTTTTGGTTTTTTGTATTACCATTTTTCCAGAAGAAGCACAAAATAAAATATAACAAGGTCGGGATCGAGGCGACCTTTTTATTAATGATGAAAATACGTAAAGCAAAAGCCCTAAACAAGTTCGCTTCCGTCTCGGGTGGGACAGAAGAATTTCTTTTGAAAAACATAAAACAACAAACAGACATATTAAATGAACAAATAAGTAGTAGAAAGAAACAAGAACAAACGACCCAAATGCAGCTAAACATTCCATGTGGCAACAAAAGGTACCAAGATCCGATAGCGGATTAACCTGCATATTCAAATTCAAACTCTTCGAAAGGTATGAGATTCTTTTGGACCAACTTCTGAACTACCTTCTGAAATGCAAAACAGTGCTCAATATCATGACCCGGTGCCCCTTGATGGAAAGCACAAAAGAGATCGGGCCTGTACCGAGATGTCAATTTTGTTGGCATTGGAGGCGGTGCCTTGGTGTAGATCAAATTCCTCTTAAGTAACCTTGGAAACAAATCTGCATAACTCATAGAAATAGGATGAATCTGAGTTCTTGGAGCCTGTTGTTGAGGCTGTTGTTGATATTGCTGAAACTGGGGTTGATAAACCGAACTTTGAACAACATTTGCTACAGGCATAACGGCAGTGACGGGGTGATACGCCAGATACTGTTGTTGAGGTTGAACCTGTACCCCACTCATTTCCTGATCTTCGTACTCGGAATCATCATCGGGAACATTTTCTTCGACCGAACGTCTCTTTTGGACCCATTCTTCAATACGCATGCCTAGGGTCACCATCTTTGCAAAGCCGCTGAATGCACTTGCAAGCATATGCTCATAATAAGGCTGATCCAAAGTCTCCAGGAAAATCTCGGTAAACTCTTTCTCCTCTAGAGGTGGACGAACCTGTGCGGCGAAATCTCTCCAACGTTGGGCATAAGCTTTGAAAGATTCATTATCATCCTGGGTCATGGCCTGCAGTTCCCTTCTATTTGGGGCCAAGTGCAAGTTGTAGTTGTATCGCTGAACGAAAGCCTCGCACAAATCCTTGAAATTTTTGATATCAACCTTGTTCAAACCCATGTACCATATCAGTGCGGCACCCATCAAACTATCTTGGAAACAATGGATGAGAAGTTCATCATTACCTACCTGACTAGACATCTTTCTCACGTACATCGCTAGATGAGTCTCAGGGCAAGTGTTACCTTCGTATTTTTCAAAGTCGGGGACCTTGAACTTGGGCGGTATCATGACATTGGGAACCAAGCAAAGATCATAAGCACTTTTCCCAAACAAGTCCTTCCCTCGGAGAGCTTTCAATTCCAACTGCATTCTGTCAAGCTTTTGGTCAAACTTTTCTTCCAGTCTATCTTTCCGATCGTATGCTTCCACACCCTTCGAGTGGTAATTGGGTCCATGGTTTTGCTGAGTAGTGTGAATCAAAGGCGATGAGTAAGTCATAGCAGCTTGAGGGAACAATGGGCCCGGTTGAGGGATAGACATTGTTTGTTGCACAAAAGGAGCTTGAACCTTAGAGACACCAGAACTTAAAGGTGTGCTCCAGAGATAACCCTCCAGCATAGCATGTAGAGGAGTACTAGCAAACACTGTTGAAATCGGGGTAGTGGAGGCAACTGTCTCAGCTTGAGTGCTGACAAGAGAAAATGGCTGACCCTGCGCAACTGTCATCAAAGATACTAAATTCCTCAATATCTCATTTTCGGCCCGGAGGTTCGTCACCTCTTCGAGAAGCTTGTGGTTCTCTTGTTCAAGATGATGATTCATTCTGCTTTGCGCGAGTGTTGTAGATGCGAGTCGACTGATGGATTGACCTTTTATGGAGAAGACACAATATGAGACACGGACTAGAAACTATGAATGCAAATGATGCATGATCTGATTATGCAAAAAGAGATTTTTTTTTTTGAAGGACTTATCAAAGTTTATCGTAAACATTCTAGAGGAACATGGTTTCATTTGAAAAATGTAAAGATATTGCAATCAGTTCCTTTTTCAAAAGGTAAGAACGAAACCAAGGAAGAAGTTCTTAAGCCCCTTTTTTTTTATATATATTTTTTGGATTTCTTGGCGTTCTTTCTTACAATGTCCGTTCCTTTGATGTTTAGAAAAAACTTGGCTAAGTCCTTCAATATTTTAATGAGAAAAATATTTTTCATGAATGGATGCATGTATGCATGATTTATGCTATGAAACATAGAAAACACGGTGAGATTAAGTCCAACATGATGGAGTCAAGGGTAACAACGCCATTTGGTAAGGACTATGGTTTCTTTTGCACTTGTAACACGGGTTCTACCAAGGTTCCCAAATTACAACCACCCTCGTGAACGTATCGGTGCTCAGGACTGCTCCTAGTCAAATACTTATTCACAAGGAGGTCTAGTTTGAGTGTAGTATTGTGTGTGAACTAAATTCAAGACCGCTCTTGGTTTAGTCACCACACTACATCCTAAAAAGGCCAAGATGGGTTAAGTGTAATCTAAAGGTCCTCAACGTTCTACGGATTTTGAAAATAATAGAGCCAATCACAACTGCTCATGACGACGTCATATTACTTTAAGAATCCTCCGTTGAGTGGGGTTACATTATATGCACACATAGCACAGGACCGCTCCTTGTATGGCACTATAATCGTACCCCGTCCTAACTTATATTTCACTCAAGCCCGGGTGTAGGACTTATCTCACCACTCACGTTCAAAGAAAAAAAAGGCACATAATTACAAGGTATAAGCAAGTAATAAGCACAAGAAAAGAAAGGTAAGATAGGCTTAACCCACTTAGGAAATTAATGTCCCCAGTGAAGTCGCCATTTCTGTGCTCGTGATTTTCGGGTATCAATCCATTTATTGGCTTTGAACCGTCAATCTTTGAACTCTCAATTTTTATCCGCGGGGAGGGAAAAAACGAGTAAAAAACCCTTTTAAGAGATCAAGGTCCGGGGGTTGGTTTCGATTAGGGAAGGTGTTAAGCACCCTAAACGACTTCGGTACTCCGAAGGAACCTCTTACCTAAATTATCTTGTGCTAATTATTTGCTTAATTATTTGTAAAATATATACCTAAAATCTAAGTGAAAGAATGGAGGGAGAGGATGCATGTTTTTTTTGTTGTTTTTATTGATTTGAAAGGATGAATCCTTTGCCTACTTACCCAAAAAGATGGGATCAAAATCAAGTAGTTCTCTCTCGAAAATTATTTTTGTGTGTTGGATTAATTTTAAGGTTTTTTGAAAAAAAGAGATTTTTAAAGAAGAGATTAGAGGCCTCAAGGCATGAGAATGGAAAAAAAAAGGTATGAGGTTGTTTGATTTTAGTTAGAGAAAAAAGTTTAAGAGATTTAAAGGTTGATTGAAATTTAATTAAGAAAACAAAGGGAAAAGGATCACTTGATTTTACAAACCAAGGTTTATTAAGAAAATATTTTTGGAGTTTTGATTATTTGATTTTTTTTGGAAATTTAATTTTTTCTAAGCTAAGCGTAAACTAAAAAAACTAAACGTAACGACGTGAAGTATTAAAAAAGCGAGAAATTTACAAAGGACGTTGGATCCAAAGCAAATCCTCAAATTTAAAATGAACCTAAAATTACTAATAGTTTGATTTTAAAAAAATAATTAAAGTCCAATTATTAACCTAATTTTGTCCCTAATTCATTTTTGGTCCTCGATCGCGGTAATGGCATAAAACGATAAATAAAGTGTGTGATTGTGTCGGTGTGTGTGTCGGTGCATTTTTATTATTTTTGATATTTACATGAGGCCTAAATACATTCTAGAGTCTTGCATAAAAATAAATGACGAGAAATAAAATGCGGAAAATTAAATTACATTAAATCCTAAATACATACTAAAAGATGATATAAAATAAAACGACAATAAAATAATGCACGAGATGAGGATGATAGATAAACAATATGGCAAAAACAACAACTAAATAAATAAACAAAGATGATAAAATAAAAAAAAACAAGTAACAAGAAGTAGAAAATATTTTTATGATTTTTAGAGGTAAATGTTTGAGTAGGTAAAGAAATACACAAGTAAAAAGGGGTAAAAAATAGTGAAAATATAGTGAAAACAAAAGAAAATCAGTCTGGATAAATCTGAACCATCTGATAAATCAGATGGTTCGGATTTGATCACAACAGGAGCAATCGTAGTCACAGGATGGAGATCAGAAGGACCAAAACAAATAAGATGCAATGAGCAAAAGCAAAAGACACAGCAGCCGTCAGATCTTAGATCTGACGGTTTGGAACAAGCAAGGAACAAGATAACACTGTAAGGGATGCGCACAAAAATTCAGAGGGAAAGAAGATGCACAGCAGCCGTTGGATCGTAGATCCAATGGCTAGGATGCAACCGCGGTTTGAGGGAGAAGGGAAAACCGGTTCGTTCAAAGTGAACCGGTCCGGTTCACTCCCTATATAAAGAGGGAGGGACCGGTTTTTTTCATTACTTCATTCCCTTTCTCTCTCTAAAACACAAACCTCTCCCTTCTCTCTATTTTTTTTTTGGAAAACGGGGAAGAAGAGGCGGCCGGGGAAGATGAATCTTCATCTTCTCCGGCGAGTCATGAAGTTTCCGGCGTGGTGGCCAGAGAGCCACCACGGTGGCGCCGCCGCGCCGGAAATTTTTAACTCTTTTTTTTTTTTAAAAAATTTTACACTAAAATCTTCCTCTCTTCTTCCCCATTACAGATCCGGTCTTAGATTTTAAAAAAGAAACTCACACGCTCCTAGATCTAGGTTTCTCTTCTCGGAAATCTCAAAGTAAAACTCAACAAAATAAACATCCAGAAACAACAAAACAGTCCGCGTGTTCGTAACAAAAAAACTTGTAATGCTACCTTGTTCAGAAACGGAGGAGAAGGAACGAACGGAAAACTTCAAAGTACTAGCCGGATTCACTGAAGTTACTCTTTAATTGTTCCAATTCGAGCCAGTTCTGAAACCATTGTTTGTTGAATTGTTCGATTTTAAAAGAAAGGAGTAAAAGAGGAAAAAAAAGTTGCTGGAATTTTTTTTATGTATGAGTGTTCTTCATTTTTGTATTTTTTTTGTGGTTTTGATTCTGGAATTTGGAATTGGAAGAAGGAATTAGGGTTTATGGCAATGTGTGTGCGGCTGGCCAATGATTGGGGGCTGTCAGTCTCTGACAATTAATGCTACTACTTATACTGTGTAAAATAGGTTAAATTTTGCAGGTGTATCAGATGAGGTGTCCCTTTCACTGGACCAAAATACCCTTACTTGGATCAGACTAGACTCTAAGGACAAAAGGACATTAAAGAGGCTAAAAGAAATAAAACCAAAAGAACACTATTTTTTTTTTAAAGAAAACGTAACATGAAGAAAGAAAAGAAAAAAGAAGAATATAACAAAAGTAGAAACAAAATTAAAAATAAAATAATCATAAGGTAAAAAAGGAGGTTAGATAATGAGAAATTAACAAACAATAAATGAATTAAAGAAAATTAAAAAATGTCCCTTTCGGAACCAAAAAAAAAAATGAGGTATTTTAAAATACCTCTCTGCCGAAATTTCGTCTGAAACGACGAAACTTCTTGGCTTTTTAAAAGACGAATAAAAGTAATAAAATGAAAGTTAAAAATGCGTATAAAATAGAGTTTTGAAAATATGAACAAAAAGAGAGGTAAAATGCAGATAAAATGCGGGTAAAATACGCAACAAAAATGCGAATAAAATGAGCAAAAAGCGGGGACCCTGGTCAAAATTTGGGGTATGACAGCATTCAACGCGCGTAGTATGGTACCACATGCATATTGCATTAGTAGTTGAGGTCTTTGCACAGTTGTTGTAGGTGTGAGTTGTCTTGTTGGAGTTGTAGTTGGTGAGATGTCGCCACAAGGGTTGCAGTTGTTGATGTTAATCAAAGATGAATCAAGATTATAATGTTGTTGTTGGTTGTTATTAATTGTTGTTGTTTTTCAATTTACTTTGATGATTCATATATCTATATATTACTTTTGATTTGTGAACTCACCCCTTCTGCTGGAATTGCCGCCTTGTGGGCAAGTGCAGGTAATGAAGACTAGTGTTGTTGGCTCTTGCGTCTAGGGCTCTGATACATAATAGGGATGGGGAAACGTTATCTTTCTTGTATTCCTTTATGTATCATTTCTTTTGAAGAACATGTTGTTGGATATTTAATTATTGGATGATGTTTAAATTGTTGAGGCCTTTGAGCCAAGGATTTTGTTGTAGATGATTAGTGATGATGATTTAAATTAAAGATTTTCCGCTGCAGAATTTTATAAAGATGATTTGTTGATATTTGAATAGTTTTATACAATGCAGCTTATTACTATCTCATTTTCGAAAAAAAACTTATTCAAAATAGCTTATTTACGTAAAACAGCTTATTATGATCTCATTTTTAATAACAACTTACTCAAAACAGCTTATTTATGTAAAACAGCTTATTACGACCTCATTTTTAAAAACAGCTTATTCAAAATAGCTTATTTATGCAAAACAACTTATTAAGATCTCATTTTTAAAAATAGCTTATTCAAAACAGCTTATATGTGCAAAAACGCTTATTATGATATCTTTTTTAAAAACAACTTATTCAAAACAACTTATTTATGCAAAACAACTTATTACGATCTCAATTTTGAAAACATCTTAGTCAAACTAGCTTATTTATGCAAAATAACTTATTATGATCTCATTTTCGAAAAGAACTTATTCAAAACAACTTATTTATGTAAAACAGCTTATAATGATCTCATTTTTAAAAACAACTTATTCAAAACAGCTTATTTATGCAAAACAGCTTATTACGACCAAATTTTTAAAACAACTTATTCAAAACAGCTTATTTATGAAAAACAACTTATTACGATCTCATTTTTAAAAATAGCTTATTCAAAACAGCTTATTTATGCTAAACGCTTAATACGATCTCTTTTTTAAAAACAACTTATTTATGCAAACAACTTATTATGATCTCCATTTCAAAAACAGCTTAGTCAAAACAGCTTATTTATGCAAAACAGCTTATAACGATCTCATTTTTAAAAACAACTTATTCAAAACAGCTTATTTAAGAAAATCAGCTTATTCAAGCAAAACAGCTTATTACGATCTCAACATCGAAAACAGTTTATTTAAAACAGCTTATTTATGCAAAACAGCTTATTACGATCTCACTTTTAAAAAAAAACCTATTCAAAACAGCTTATTTATGCAAAACAGCTTATTACGATCTCAATTTCAAAACAGCTTATTTATGCAAAACAACTTATGTAAGCTGTTTTGCATAAATAAGTTGTTTTGAATAAGTAGTTTTTAAAAAAGAGATCGTAATAAGTTGTTTTTATATAAATAAGCTATTTTGAATAAGTTGTTTTCGAAAATGAGATCGTAATAAGGTGTTTTGCATAAATAAGTTGTTTTGAATAAGTTGTTTTAAAAAATGAGATTGTAATAAGCTGTTTTGCATAAATAAGTTGTTTTCAATAAGTTGTTTTTAAAATGAGATCGTAATAAGTTGTTTTTCATAAATAAGTTATTTTGAATGAGCTGTTTTCGAAATTGAGATCGTAATAAGCTGTTTTACTTAAATAAGTTGTTTTTTAAAAAGAGGTCATAATAAGCGTTTTTGCATAAATAAGTTGTTTTTAAAAATGAGATCGTAATAAGCTGTTTAAATAAATAAGCTGTTTTTGAAAATGAGATCGTAATAAGCTATTTTACATAAATAAGTTGTTTTGAATAAGTTGTTTTCTAAAAAGAGATTGTAATAAGCTGCATTGCATAAATAAGTTGTTTTGCATAATTAAGTAGTTTTGAATAAGAAAATTTCGAAAACTAAGTATATTTTTGGAGCTTAAAGAAAATTAAGAAAACTTTTGAAGAAAAATAATGAGGAAATATATTTCGAAAATAATTCAAAAAAAAAATAATGGAAAAGGGGGTCAATTTTAGGCCCATTTCATAAATAGAGCTTACAATTCTGGGGCTCATAAAAAAAAGCTCATTATCTTGTAGTATTTTAGTCCTAGTTGATATTGAAGTTGGGACTCAAATGTTGAAGGCGTTTTAAATTGACAGCTCTAGATGAAGATGATGATTCTGCTTCCGCTTACCATTCAGAAATTGACGAAGATGATGAACTTGATGATACAATACTCAAAGCCTCTGGTTCTGCGATTCTAAAGTCATCAGATTCACCTTTTGAGTTTGTTTTCGGTAGTTTCAGCAATCCGATCAAACCGGTTTCAAATCCTTCAATCAAACTAGAAATTGATGGATTCTCCATCAAGGTTGGGGAGATTTCTTGTGCTCTGGTGGATTCTCGCTGCAACATCGTCGACGGTGATTCTGCCTTTGTAGCTTCGGAAGGCGACAAGGAAAAGAAGCCTGAAACGGAACTTGTGATTTCTGAAGCAATCAAGAAAATGAAGAATCAGTTTATCGTTCAGAATTGTTCGCGAAATCGGAAGATTTCGTCATCGACAAATTACCGATGAGATTGAGGAGCTCTGTTTACGAAGTCGCCGCCATGAGGCCTTTTGCCTCGCGGTTGTTCGTCGGAAAACAGGATGAACAACTTGTTTTCGCCGTCAACAATCAGTTTCAGTTTCTCAAGTTACATGACAAATCAATCGTCGATTTCAATCCCGGTGGAAGAATTAGTTCGCGTTCGATGTTCTCCGTTCTCACTGTTCTCAAACGAATCCATTTTCACTTGTGGTGGATACCTTGGGACAGAGGGAGAACACCGGTTACTGTCATTGGCACACACGATTCATACAAAGCCAACAAAGTTTTTGTTCAAATAATCCTTGCAAGAACTTATCGAGAGTCCCGTTCTGTTATGTTTCGATTTTGTTCCTTCGTTCATTCTTCTTTTCCGATTCGATTGAAATTGAGCAAGAATTGGAAGCAATTGAATAAATTTGAAACTAGATCGACAACAAAAATCATTTTTTAGTTGAATTCACGTTTGTGTTGCAGAATCGCGTTTGGTGGAAGCGCACTTCAGAAGCGCGTTTTACAAAAGCAGTTTTGGTTCAGTCTTTCGGATACGTACTGCTTATACGTGTGTTTGATTCAGTTCTTTAAAAAGTGCGTTTTCGAAAAGCTATTTTTGAAAAGAAGAAGAAAAACGTGTTTGGCAAAAGCACTTTTGCAAAAGCTGATTGCAGACTTTAGGAAGAATGAAGCAGAAAGAAGAAAGTGTGTTGTGTGTTTCTCAACTCAGATTCCCATCACAACATGGATTCCTCATGTGCGCCTGGGCTTCATGAGGTTGTTGGACTTCAATATTGGCTTCCTATGTTTTCATATTTTTTTAAGTCATTTGTTAGTTTTACCCCCCAATTTTACTTAGTTACTTCAGTATGAATAATCATTGTAATTTCATTGTATTTCAAACTCAAATTTGTGAATTTCCCCATTTTGAGTTTGAGGGGGACTATTAGAGTATAGTGAATAAACCATAGTTAGGTTATATGTAAACTATGGTTAGTTAGGTAGTTAGACTAACTCCCCCTATAAATAAGTCTCAACTATTGTACTCATATTATCTTTTATCAAATCTAGTTTACTCTAATATGAGTCACTATGGGTATCTATCACATGAATACTCCTATGCTATCTTTCTTGCTGATAATTATGAGCTTTATCCCTGGGATTCCATAATTCATAACACAACTTGCAAAGTTGTCAAGTACTTGAAAGGTTCACCTGGAAGAGGTTTATTGTTCAGGAGAGAGTATAGTTTACAACTTCTTGGTTTCACAGATGCATATTGAGCTGAATGCATTGATATGATATTAGGAGGTCAACTTCAAGCTATTGTTTCTTTCTTGGTTGCTCTTTGATATCATGGAGAGTCAAGAAACAATATATAATATCAAGGAGTTCCTCTAAAGCTGAGTATAGGGCTCTCTCTCGTTTTGTAGTTGTGATCTCCGGTGGCTTCTCTATTTGTTGAACGATTTAAGAGTCATTTGCGTCAAACCTCTAGTGCGCTTTACTCTACCAATCAAAGTGCAATTCACATTGGAGCCAATCTAGTATGTCATGAAAGAACAAAACATCTGAAAATTGACTACCATTTTGTTACAGAAAAGCTACAACAAGATATTTTCAAGCTTCTTCCAGTCAAGCCCAAATCTCAACTTGCGAACTTCTTTACTAAGCCATTGCCTCCCAAGAGTTTTCATTCATTCATTCATATCGAAGTTTAACATGTTCAACATATACGATGCTAAGCTTGAGAGAGGGTGTTAAACTTTAGAATCCAAGACTATGCACAACTTACTTGTTCAACAAGCAAACTAGTCTAGCACACAGTTAGTATGACGTACATGCCATAGATCAGTATAAGATTGAGATTAGTTACATGACAGTTATTTGCTAGCTGTAATTAGCTGGTCGTTAGTTACAATTTGTGCTTTATAAATAGCTTGTTTGTAACAAACTCTATTCAGTGACTCAATATACAAAACATTTTGTTTTATTTATTTTATTCTCTCAGTTTTACTCTGATTTCATCATATTCATCATCATGATGAACTTCATAAGTATTAGACTATTAGTTGCAACTAATATATTTATAGGTGGAAAAGAAAAAAAAATAGATGAAGTAGTTATTTAAATTGTATTTGTTGCAAATAAAAGAGTTTTATTTTTTTTATTTTGGTGATGGCTGGAGTTCGAACCTAGACCTTGCATATATTATGCATTGTCTCTACCAACTGAGTTAAGCTCACGAGGACAAAGAGTTTCAATATTTAAAATACCGTACAACCGTTCAACAAAAAAAAAAATATAGTACAAAGTATGTATATTACACTTTTTTGGGTACATGTAAAGAGTTTTCTATTCAGTTGATAGCTTCGTGGACATTGGTATGCAGAGACCGATGTTTAAACTCAGATTCTTCATTTCTGCACACTTATAATGGTCTAACCACTAAGCAATTTGACCCCAAAAAAAAAATAGATACGAAGAGTTTTGACTAAGAGTTGGATGCGTCAACGGTGTGTCAAGAGATTATCGAGAACCACGTGGGAGAAAAAAAATTATTAAGTGTATGAAATAGGGTTTTGTTAACGAGTTTCTCCGGGACACTCTTTAAGCTTTCTAAAATAAGTAATTATTCTCTTAAAAAGTTAAATATTTCGATTTCCAATACCCTTTGGAACTCTTTAACATTTCCCTATGAAATATAATGGAAGGCTAATAATAGTCACACATTTGGTACAATTGTGTGAAATTGATTGAGTAATGTATTTCGGTGGAGAACCTTGAGTATGCTGAAACTTTAGTTTATCACACCGTTGAGCAAAAAGTATTTATCATTACAGTATAAACATATTTATGGAATTAGAGCTAAATTTCATTGGGAGAAAGATCTTTTATGTATTCTGTTTTCTACAACCCTGAATCAACATGTGCAACAGGACCATTGCAGATCAAATTAAGAACAAGATCGTGGTATTCATGCTTGTGTTTTTATACAGCTCTGAATCAACATTCTTTTTAAATTAAAAAAATCCTTAACCATTCCAAATCATCAAAGCAAACTAATACAAAAGTCGATTGTATTTTACATAATAAACCAGTATTTCCCATGTATGATACAAGGAATACAGTCACTTGACAACTGTGAACTTGAAAATTGAAAATGGACAAGGAATACAAAATAAAACAATAGGTATCAATATACTGAATCATAAAAATGGTCATTGTTTAAGATAACACATGCATTGTTTAAATAATCACAAAATTATTTAATATTTAAACCCATAAAAATTATCACGAACAGATAGGTTTTGAAGTCATAACTATCCTTTTCCAAGACACTGGGTATTAATGCCTCTATGCAAAGTATTTTAAGATTACACATGCATTGATGATTCACCATTCAAATTACTTCAGTTCTTGTGTGTGTTTCCCATTAGGGGTGTTGGCTTGTGTTTCGGCCGGTGAAGTCGATCCTTTGCTACATTGCTCTTCAAAACCAACGACAGGATCAGCATATAACTGGAAACAAGGCACCCTACACAAACATGTCCTAGCGTGGATTAGATTCTCAAATGTTAGTAGTTATTTATTACTGAACTTAATAGGTTATTCTGTATTATTCTCGTTCTGCATCTATCTTTCTTGTATTGATCTTTGTTTTACTAAAAACAAATGTAGACAGAGGCTAACAACAATTGGTTCTATTTAAATTCTTCTCTCATTTTAACTAGCATTGCAAATGCAAAGTAGTTCATTGCACACGCTAACCTGCTTGTTTTTATAACTTCGCCGCCTATTGCTATTTCCTCATAAAAACCATTGCCTGCACAGAAAAGTGACATTTACCATCAAGTGCAGTTTCTTTTTCTAGAAGATAATAATTGCATTTCAACATGTAAATTAAGACTTAAAGTCAATGCAAAATTGGCAAAAAAGTAAAAAATGAAGTTCTCTATTTCGCTTCTAACTCAACTTTCAGGTGCAAATGATCATATTAACAAGAGTTATTGTAAAAATTGGCAGACTACACATGAACATACAATTATAAACTCTAAGAATATGAGTAGGCTTAAACCAATAATTGAAAAACAGCAAGCCATTACAATTACTATACTCCCTCCGTCCTGAAATATAAGCAAAAAAAAAAAAATCACACTTATTAAGAAAACCAAAACATAAGAATTTGTAGTATAGTTTTTTGTGTTTTCTTTGAAAAAAGTTTTATAGGAAGGTGGAAAAACAATTTTCATTGGCTATAAGTTATTGAGAAAATGAAAGAGAGAGAAAATTAAATGTAATTTGCATTTAATTTTATGAGAATAAACAAAAGTTTTTCTTGAAAAAGATGATTTTTAGAAAAACAAGATTAAATAGGAGAAAAGTTTGTCTTTTTTGCTTATATTTTAGGACAAAGAAAATGAGTTTTTTTTGCTTATATTTCAGGACGGAGGGAGTATGTTACAGCATCAAGGCGACCAGCGTATACACAACATTGAAGTATTTCATCCCATCAGTCTAAAATTACATTAAGGACACTTGTGTGTTAACCTTCACCATTCACTCTGATACATGAATGCTTCACTTGAATATGAATCATAATAAATAAGCAGAAGAGAAGTTGCAGTAGAGAATTAGAGACTATGCACTATATATATATATATATATATATATATTTGTCTGTGTGTGTGTGTGTATCTGTGTGTTATTTACGTAACAAAGCTACAATAATTGTTAGGATTAAGTAAATCTGTTCATATTCCTAAACTGTACAACTTTCTAGATTACTTGATAATACTTCTAGATTATACAACTTCCTAGGTAGTGATAATCAATTAGACATTCAATGTATTTACTCTAACACAATTATGAATACAAGTTGTGTGATCTAAGATACACAGAAATCACATAATCTTTCAATTCAATAATTATAATGAACTGATGCTAGATATTCATCAAGTACTGCGGTCTACATTGCTAAATCAGGGAACCTATCATACGATAACAAATGTAGAAGGGAAAATAGACTATATTTGTGTATAAAGAGATAGTTCTGCATATCGCTTTCTATGGCTATTGTTGCTTACCTCCATTAAGGCTTTTGCCAGAGAAAAATTTGTTCAACAAACGATGGGTGTATTCATTCTCATATTTTCTGAATCTCTCAATGCACTGTTTGCTGTCCAGGTGACTGTATAAAGAATTAAAAGGTAAATTATCTTAATCTGGAAATATAACTTGTAGCAAAGAATACTTTCCAAAGAAATTAGAACAGATAATAAAGAAATAAACATTTGCGGCTATTGTCTCCAAACAAGTAATCAGTAAAGAAAAATTAAATTAGCAATTATGTGATGATCCAACATGGACCATAACTAAGTTACAACCACAATAGAAAAGTATGTTCAAATCAACTAATAACAAGCAGTTTTTTGCTTTAAATTAAAATTAAAGGGATGGATCCAATCCTTCTTTCGATCTTGTCGTGACAAGGGCTCTATAGCACTAGATTTCCCCTTTCGATTGTTAAAATAAGAACGATGATTTTCATTCAGCAAAAGAATGAAATTCATTGTTCGCATGAAACTGATGCAGATACGAGTGACAGTTCCAACTTCCATCAAAGGGTTGCACGTCGGGACGTCATCAATACCTCAAAAAGTGGCCTATAGGTCTTATACCATTTATCACATTTATTCTTAGAAGATAGATAATTCCTCGTATCTCGATACCACTGAGGATTGAGCCTTGACGCATCAGTTATTTCGCATAATCGGCAAATCAAGTCAATATTAGGCTCACCGTAGAATTTTACCTACGTTGCAAAAAATTTAAGTACTTATAGCCATGGTACAAAATCAAACACTCGAGCAGGATTAGGCTCACATCTGGAGGGTATGAGCCTGCAGGGACATCTCACGGGTGTGAGTGTAGGTTTTGGAAATAGACATGAACTTATATAAGAACTATATCTGTAGTTTCTAATACTTTCCATATTGCATATCCAAGTATTCAGATTCATTTTTGTCATATATTCCTCCTACCACTGCAGTTGAACAAACCAAGTTTCAATTTTTTGGCTTCAGTTACATAGATGATGTGGCAGAATAGAGTGCGTTTAACTATTGATAGAGAGGGGATTTGATCAAACTGCAAAATAGTTAAAAACTGACTGTAGTTGATTTGTTTGGATCCGCATTGGATTTTAACAACACTTCGGTGAAATAGCACGCCAATGCAGAAGCTCCACATTGTTGCCTCAGATATTTCACGTTAAAAGACACTGGGACACAAAATTTAATGTGCCAACGCGGATCCAAACATACCATTAGTATCCGTTAGGTTGCACTGCCAGTTTTCCACATTTACTCAATACCGCGGAAAATATCCAAGTCCAAGTAGAAACCTCCCATAAAATCGCAGCAGAAGCATGGTACTGGACAATTGTTATGTTTCGTTTCACTGACGGAAAACCAAACATATGCTTGATTCACATCCCAAACAAATATCAGTTCTTACAGTTTTTTTTAATCAAACAGCTAACAAAACAACCAATTATTCGAAAATCACATAACCTAGGTATGAGTTAAAAGTGACTTAAAACAGGTAGATCCATCAACAGTGTGCAATTTAAGGGTTTAGTTCCTAAATTATTACTTGTTGCAAATAACGAAGTAAAACCAAACCTTAGTTTGTTTCAATATTGTCATTTTTTGGTCTATAGACACAAAAAATGACAAACACCTAAAAAATCACACACACAAACACAAGATCCCATATTCAAACTCAATAACCATAGAAAATATAGGCATGAGAAGTCCTAGCACCACTCTGTTTTCAACAATCTCTCTTTTATTGAGTGAAACACATGCGTATCCCACCACTTTATGATGATTCCATTTTCAAAATGTGGGGTCCACATTAATTTCACCCAATAAGAGATGGAGTATTAGAGTGAACGTTGAAAAGAGTGTTGCTAACACTAATGATATCAGAATTCCATGTTGAATTAGGCTTTACAAATATTTAAATGCTGTCATTTAAAAAAATAAAAAAAATACTACAACAACAACAACAACAACAATAATAATAATAATAATAATAATAATAATAATAATAATAATAATAATTCCCTCAAAAAAATAAAATAATAATAATAATATAACTGAAATTTGTAACAGTTTATTGAAGCCTTTTCAGTTCAATATCTCAAAATTATGACGGCTGAAATCCATAAAAAAACAATAAATAGGGTCAAAATTTTAATCTAATCTGAAATTATAAACTTAATTATACCAATAAATGTCAAATTTTGAGGATGTCCAAAGTGGTTAAATTCCTGCATATAGAAGTTTTTAATGTCCAAATTCATCCATATACCAATTTCGATGTCCCAAAAATAAAACAGAACTCCAAAATAAGAAAAAATGGAGAAAAGGAACTTACTCAAGTCCATCGTTAAGGTCAGGTTTTACCTCATTAGCATTGAAAACCCCATTGTTGTTGGTAGCATTACCTTCAACCTTAACCTTTCAAAACCCTATAATTCAGAATCAAACAATAGAAAAGAAGAAGAAGGAAGAGAGAAAGGTGAATTATTATTAAGTCACCTCTTGCTTTGGGAAGTGAGAGGTTGAGTTTGTTGTTGATTCAGCGGCAGGGAGAGGGGCGCGTGGTGGTGAAGAAGGAACACTCGCCATGTTGTTTTCTTCTTCCTGTTCTCTGGTCGCTGTTGCTGAAGTACCCATTAGTCGAAACTCAAATTTTGTATTTTTCTTTTCACTAACTCGACTTTTGTATTTTTTTTTATTATTTTTTTACTATTACTTTTCCATATTCTTTTTGGTAGTGCTATTATTTTTTCTATATAAGTGTTTCACTTTTTTTTTTTTTTCATAAGATATCTTTGTTCGGATTATAAAATTCAAATTTTTTAAAAATCTAAATGTGTTATCTATGTATAACTCGTAATTAGAATTCTTTATTTTAATAATTTCATAATTTAGCTCTGAAACTTCTCTTTCATACTTAAAATTTGAAGCTCTCATTGGATGATTTTTGAAGGTTTTTGATCAAAATCATCACATTTCAAGAATTTTCAAACTTCAAACACAAGGTTTGTACTTCATTCCTTTGATTTATCACTATTGATTTTGTTTAGATTTTAGAACCCAAACCAGATTGTTAATTGTTCGGATTTTATAATACGAAGTGTATTTATTTGTACTTTTTTTTTTTGCTTAATTACACTTTTTTCCTCTATCTTTTGTCAATTGTGCGATTTTGCACCCCTTTTTTTTGAGCGATTTTGCACCCCATCTTTTGTCAATTCTGTTTGTGTTCAAAATCATCAATAAAAGAGGAGAAAGGGGACAAAAGATAGGGTGCAAAATCGCACATTTGGCAAAAAGATAAGGGTCAAAAGTGTAATTAAACACAATAAGGTCCATCTAACCATAAAGGGGCAAAAAATGGGGTGCAAAATCGCTCAAAAAAAAGAGGGGGCGCAAAATCGTCCAATTGGCAAAAGATAGGAGGAAAAGTGCAATTAAGCTTTTTTTTTTTTTTTTTTTTTGCAGTTTTGTACATTTTTGTTAATTGCATTTATATGTGATTTTGCATGTTTCAGATATAGACCACATATACCGCCATAGAACACAACAAACATTCAATGATTGTTTCTGCTAGGCGAGAGCGGTTGGAGAGGAATATATAGGAAGGGAGAGTGCGTAGGGGCATGGGAGGCACCTTCTTGTTGATGGCTCTGGACCAGCTCTGATGGACGATGTTGAACCAAAGTGAGTTTTAGAACAATGTCTCTAAGGTTATGATGATAACAATGTATGAAGGAACCATTGAGTAATCTAATGTGTGTTCAATTGTGAATGACCATAGAATATAATTAAATTCTTACTTTAATGTAAATTTATAGGTTATGAAACACCAAACTTTGAACACAAAAGAACTCATTTGATACTCAAGAAAAGCTCTGAAGACTTAGATCATGATCTGAAAGAAGGTCAACAAAAAGTCAGTTATGATCAGAAGTTGCATGAAGTCGAGCAACATTTGAAGGGAACCGATTCTGATTAAAGCTTACTCTAATGAAGTCAACATTTGATGAACACGTCAGTGGTCAACATTTTGAGAGACTATTATCAGTTTTGTCTTTTTCTGAAGGAACATCGCTTTCAAGTTTTGATTGTATTGTTTGACTTCTTCTGACTATGTGCATGTTAGCATGTAATTTCAAAAAGCTCATTTAATGCAGTCAACATTAGTTGACTTTTTATCTTTGCAGGAATCAAAGCTTTTTCCTTCAACTTAAGGAGTTCGACGAGATCTAGGCTTAGCGTGAAAAGGTTTAGAAGCCTTAGGGTTCGACAAGACACGGTCAGGGATGTAAAACCGTTGAAGTCAAGCAATTACCGTTAAGGCGGGAAGATTTCGAATTTCAAAGAGAAGCGATTTCCTCAATGGAGAACGTGGGAGACAAGCGGTTGTCTACATGGAAGAAGTGATGATCGTGGAGTTAGATTTTTTCTAGTTATTTTATTATGTATAAATAGTAGTTTTCCATAGGGTAAACGGATCGCAAATCACTTATACAGAATTCTACAACACTTGAAGTACCAGTGCGATAGAAAAGAGTCATACATAATGTATGTAAAGGATTTGTCGAACCACCTTTATTTTTAATGCATTGTATTTATCTTTTCTTTAAGTTTATGCAATTTTAACTTAATGCCTTTACTTTGCATTTACCGTTTTTAAAATATTTTTCTACCGAAAGACGTCATACGGTCTCGTCTTGTTCATAAAACGACCTATGAACTTCATGAACTCTTGTGAAAAACTGTTTTCTGAAGATTAGCAACTATTTTCGGTAAACTTTTTTCTGAGAAAAAATTCGAATTATGTGCATGCATTTAAGAAGTAGTAAAGCCTTGAAAACAATGACTAAATCCACTAGTAGTGGTGTTTCTACATCACCGCGATCATCACAATCCTCTTCATAAGCACAATTTACACAGGCATTTGCCCCATCGGTGGATGCTAGTGTATCAACGGCCATGGAAGCAGCCATGGCCAAGTGATGTGAATCCGCAAGCGCACGATTCTATCAAAGTAGTAAAACTATCGATCCACAAGGAGTTATTGTAAATACTGATTTTCTTTTCAATTATGATTGGTTGAAAGGTCCAAGGTTTAATAAGTTTAGCAGATTGATTGATATAAAATAATAAAAAGCGCCTCGGGATTATTGGTCCATCGTAATGACAAATCACTTTCAATCCAAACTTATATTTAAATCTTATGTTAAATTCGTTTCTAAAGACAAGTTTCTCTAATGTATTTCCAGGTTCCTCTCGGACTCCATGAATGTATCTCAATAGTAATTACGCCTATTGTCATGGTTAATTACTATTGAAATCCATTAAGAACGAAACTTTTAAGGTCTCAAGGTTTACTAGATTATTCTCATGTTTCGTAATCCTTGTCTAATCTCACATGTCCAGTAATAACCTTCTTCTTTCGATACTTCGATTAATATTTGAAATATGAATTAAGAACGGTGAGATTATATTAGAGAATAGATTTACATAAAGTTAGGGTTATAGGCTTGGTTTGATAGGATTAGGTCATTAGACTCATCCAACAATCCCAAGACAAAGAAATCTACTCACTGATTTTCATCGTAGACAAAGAGATTAAAGAAGTTGAGAAGAAGAACATGAAAGTAAACGGCTGAAAGTAAAAGTGCAGAATTGTAAAGAACAAGAAAGTAAAGAACAAGAAAATAGAACATTGATTCAAAGAAATAATTGTTACAAAGAATTCCCAAGACTCAAAGATGAAAATACAAGTCTGATGGCTGCCCCTATTTATAGCAAGAGGAACAACATAAATTTGCACCAAAACGGAACATAAATTTTCACTAAATCGGCACATAAATATACACCAAATCAGAACATAAAATTGCACTAAATTAGCACATAAATATGTACCAAATCAGCACATAAATATGGCATAATTTCCCTATTTTTAGCTTTCTTCTCAAACAAGCTTCCATCATATCTTTATCCATTCTTATTGCTCAAAGACTTGATCATCCATCATTTTAGATCCTGAAATTAAAAACAAACAAATTTGTAGTAAAATAGTTCTAAAAAGAAACTTAAACAAACCAAATTCTATTAAAATGGGCACTAAAAAACCATCTAAATTACGACTTATCAAACTCCCTGTAACGCCCTATTTTTATTATCTATTTATTTTATCGAGTTTAATGTCTTTTTATATACTTTATTTGAATAATTGTGATGTGTGATGTTTTGTGTTATGTGTTAGTAAATATTAGTAGCTTATAAAAATATTACTAGTGAAAGAATAAAATGAAAATAGAATAATGAGACAGTAAGGGCAGTTTTGGAATAAGGAGAATTTATTAGGTTAAGAATATAAGAGGTAGGGAATAGAAAGTCAGAACTGAAGGGGAGAAAAACACAAGAAGGGGGGGGGGGGGGGGGGGGGGGGGGTTGAATTGTGTTAGTCCTTTTCCAAGTTTTCTCAAAAACTCTAGAACACTGTGATCAGAAGCAATGTGGATAGCTTCTGAAGAAGGTGATCAGGAGCGTGTGCAGCGGAATGAAAACAGTGAGAAAAGAAAAGAAGAAAGACACAAGCAATTTATACAGGTTCCTTCCACAAACCAGAAGTAGTCCTGTCCACCTTGCACTTCCAAGGAGAGTTCACTATAAGTAATATCTAATTACAAATGCTCAAGCACACAAGCAAGAGACTTCAAATGCTCAAGAACACAATCAAGAGACTTCTAATGCTCAAGCACACAAGCAGGAGACTTATATCAAACAAAATTACAAAGAAAATGTTTGAGGTTGAACACTTGATATACAATCAATGGTGTTCACAATACAAATCAGATACAGACTCTTAAGACTTTAGAATTTCAAAGATATGAACTTGAAAACTGAAATTCTAAGTGAACTTTTGGATACTGAACAATTTGACAGAGTTTTGGCGCTTTTAAAATGTTGTAGAGTCTTGTTGTTCTTCAAGTATTCACTCCTTTATATAAAGGTGTGAAATGAACGTTGTAAGTGCCAGCACATCCAATAAAGAGTCATTGTTGAAGCTTGATCTTTCACCAATGATTCTTTGCCTGATTAAGTTATTGTCCTATGAAGGATCAATTTCAAATCCATTCTAGTTGTGAAGGAACATTGTTGCAGGCGTGGTTGTATTTCAGAGCTGTTTTCCTTGTCTTGTAGTAGAGACACAAAACAGAGTAGTGGAGAAGGTGGTTGTACAGTTCGTACACAGTACTTTGTCAACGCTCTTGTAACTTTGCAACCAAATGACTTCAAATCCTTTTGAAAGGACCGTTGCATTATTCCACTAGTCTTCTGCCAATATTAAATAAGTTTATATTCAAGAAACAACTCTTGAATCTTCAAATTCTCTAAGTTCAGATGAACATCAGCTTCTGGTGAAATGTAGCTTCTGATGAGATAGCTTCTGATGACGTCATCAGTCCAGGACTTGACTTCAGGAGCACTTCTCTTCAGATGCTTTAAGCTTCCTTTTTCTTGGTTTCTTTGCTCTCTTTTGTTCATTCCGAACCTTTGTAATGATGTAAAATTTTGTCTATGGTCCTGTACACTTGAACAAATATTAGCAATACCAATTGTCAATTTTTAATACCTTGTTATCATCAAAACTCTTTAAGATTTATCGTTAAACACATTTTGTTACAACAAGAACACGTGAAAACAGTTTTTGGGAGAAAAAGAGAAAGTGAGAAGTCAAAGAAGAGGAAGCTTGTAGGTTTCAGAATTCAACCAATCTAAGGTAAGGGTGGGACTAACCTTCTTTAATCATAAGCATATAATTTCTGGAAAGGGTTTAATCATGTTGTTGTTTTGTTGAATTTTGATGTTATATGAGTTAGGTTTAAATTCAATAAAGTTTGTTGAAAGTTTATGCAATTCCATGAATTAATGTAAGAAAGTGATGTCTAGATTGTAGAATAACAATAGGTAATGTTTCCTATCAATTTTGGGGTTTGGGTCGTCAAAATTGGAGTTTTGGAGTGAGAACAGAGGTTTGTTCGTAGACCTGTATGTCGTCGCTCGCCATGGTGAGTGCTCAAACTCGCCTAGCGAGTAGAAGTCATCGCTCTCCCAGCGAGTGATCTTAGTCGCCTGGCGAGTACTTCCCAACTCGCCACAGTGAGTGTTTTTCCTCGCCTAGCGAGCTGTTCAGTAGAAAAATGGATGTTTGTATAAATGATGTTTTGGGTCAGGTTTATATGAATTGGAGTGCCTCTTCATGTTTAGAAATGATTAGACAACTTTTAGAATCGAATTTGGGCATTAGGAAGTTAAAAATTGGGATTTTTGGGTGCAAAATGTCTAGTTCCTGAAGCTACCTGTTTTAGCTCGCCTTCAGCGAGTGATCTTGCTCGCCTAGCGAGTGGTCCATATCTGAGCTCGCCACAGAGAGTAGTTGTGCTCGCCTCGCAAGTTGTTCAATAGCAGACTGTCTGTTTTGCGTTCTTGTGTCCTTTTCGCACGTTTCTGTTGAGTCAGACTTTGTCATAAACATGAAAATTGTTGATATCTGATTTATCTTTCCAGTGGTTTTGAGTTGATGTGCAAATCTTTTGTGGTTGATTTAATATGATTATATGATGTTGATGTTGCTGCATTAAGTTGTGTCATTGCATAGGCATTGTCAAGTGAAGGGGGCATTAGCCTGTCAAGTCGAATTATGACTTTAGCGAAGGGAGTTGTAGCTCTGTTATTCTTAAGCGAAGGGGGTTGTAGCCTGACAAGTCGAATTATGGCTTTAACGAAGGGAGTTGTAGCTCTGTTGGTACCACATGCATAATTACATTGCATTCTTTGAGTAGTTGTTGTTGTATTTGTCGAGTCGTTGTCGTTGCATTTTTGAATGAAGTTGAATTATGATTTTTGTCGGAATTATGTGAAGTATTGTTGATGATGAATTGTTGTTGTTTTATTTTGATTAATTTTTTACATGAATTTTTTCTTATTATTATTGAATGTGAAATCTCACCCCTTCTGTTTCAATGTTGCCTCTACGTGGGTAACATGCAGATAACCAGGAGTAACTGTTGATGTGAGTTGATTCCTCGTGTCGTCATAGGAGTCTTGCTCTGATACGTAACGAGATGAGGATATTTATATGTTTTGTTTTCCTTGTTACATATTTCTTATAAGTTGATGTTCAACCACTTTTGGATTTGAAACTTCTTTACGCTGCTGATCTTGAGCCCTTAGTGCCGAGTTTCTATTTAAAACGTTGAATATTTTCTGCTGCGACAATATTTGTATTATTGAAAGCAGTTGTTTAAATAAATAGTGAATTTAAATCTATTATATTTGATGATATTTTGAAGAACGAAATGTGACATCCTGTTTGCGATGGAACTCTGATTTTTTATATGTTATTTACATGTTGGGAAAACGGGGTGTTACAATTGGTATCAGAGCAAGTCGGTCCGTCCAGCCAAGTAGTTGAGTCGTTTAAGTCGTCTGACGGTTGAATATTGTCGTCGTGTTTTTCTTATTATTGTTCGTTGTGTAATGAACAGAGAATGGCTGGAAGGAATGATGATGCTGCTATTGCTGCTGCGTTGCAAGCTATGGCTCAAGCTGTGGGACAAGAGCCTAATGTTGGTGGTAATGATGGGGTTCGAATGCTGGAAACTTTTCTGAGAAACCATCCACCTACTTTCAAAGGCAGATATGATCTAGATGGAGCTCAGACATGGCTCAAAGAAGTTGAGAGAATTTTTCGAGTCATGCAATGCAATGAAGCTCAGATGGTACATTTTGGTATGCATATGTTGGCTGAAAAGACTGATGATTGGTGGGTAAGTACTCGTCTGCTTTTGGAGAACGGAGCAGAGGGAGTTACATGGGCTGTCTTTAGGAGGGAATTTCTGAGTAGGAACTTTCCGAAAGATGTTCGCGGGAAGAAGGAAATTGAGTTCTTGGAGTTGAAGCAAAGTGATATGTCAGTGACGAAGTATGCTGCTAAGTTTGTTGTATTGGTCAAGTTTTATCTGCACTATAATGTTGAGACTACTTAATTTTCCAAGTGTATCAAGTTCGAGAATTGTTTGCGTGCTCAGATCATGCGGGCAATAGGGTACCAAAAGATCCGACAGTTTTCTGAATTGGTGAGTAGCTGCAGAATCTATGAGGAAGACACCAAAGCTCATTACAAGATTATGAATGAGCAGAAGGGTAAGCAACAACAAAGTCGTGGTAAGCCTTACAGTGCTCCGGCTGATAAGGGTAAGAAGAGGGTGAATGACGAGAGTAGGCCTAAAATAAGAGATACTCCTGCTGAAATTGTTTGTTCTCGGTGTGGAGAAAAAGGTCATAAGAGTAACACTTGTAATCGCGATGTGAAGCGGTGTTTCCGCTGTGGCAAGAAGGGACATACAATTGTGGATTGCAGGCATGATGATATAGTTTGCTTTAGTTGTGGTGAAGAAGGACATACTAGCCCTCAGTGTAAGCAACCTAAGAAGGCTCCGACTAGCGGAAAGGTGTTTGCTTTAGCGGGTACACAGACAACAAATGAGGATCGTCTGATCAGAAGTACATGTTTCATTGATAATATTCCCTTAATTGCTATTATAGATACTCGTGCTACACATTGTTTATTGCTGCTGATTGTGCTTCAAAATTGCGAAAGTTGAACATCGGAATCCTGCTCGGTTGTTGACACCTTTAGATGTTCGAGAGTGGAAGTGGGATAGTATAGCCATGGATTTTGTGACGAGTTTGCCGAATACTCTAAAAGGACATGATGCGATTTGGGTAATTGTGGATAGACTAACGAAGTCGGCGCATTTCATTCCGATTAACATCGGTTTTCCTGTATCCCAGTTGGCGGAGATTTAAATCCGTGAGGTTGTGAATGTAACGCCCTACTTTTAATATTTAATATTTTATTAATTTATTGTATTTTTAGTGTATTATTATTTGATTTATAATATATATTTTGATGAAATATGCTAATATGTGTTATTTGGTGTAAAAATATATTTGTTATTTTGTGTAGAAATATTATGTTATTTGTTATAGAAGTATATTTGTTGTGTGGTGTAAAGATATATTTGTTATAGAAATAGGTTTGTTATGTAGAGATATATTTGTTATAGAAATATGTTTGTTATGTAGAGATATATTTGTTATAAAAATATATTTGTTATTTGGTTTGAAAATATATTTGTTATTTTATGTAGAAATATATATGTTATTTTGTGTGGATATATATATGTTATCTAGTATAGAAATATATTTGTTATTTGGTGTATTATTATTATTATTAAGATATTAGGGAAGAAAGTAGTTTTTGGTGATAAGAGTAAATAAGATAGAGGAGAAGAGATATATAAATAGGAGAAGCTATGTTAGAATAGTTTTAAGGTAAAAACAGTTTTTTTGTGAGAAAAGTAGCCACCAAAGAGAAGAGAGAAAGCAATTCCCGTTTTTTCTGAAATCTGCCACAGTAAAACAGCGATTTCTCACTCGTTAACCGTTGGATTGTGACGAATTTTGGACACAAGGTTCACAACACCTGGGTCTACCTTTTCACCGTTCGGATCGTCGAAACAAGGTCGGAGTTAAGAGAAAACTGTCGCGCACTGCAGCAGTATACTTGGGTGTTTTCACCACTTTTGTTCTCTTTCGTAAGCTTTGTTCATCTGAATTAAGGTAAGGGTGAGACTAACTCTCATTAAAATTAAGTGTATGATCTCTGAAATTACATCTAACATGTTAGGGATTAGTTTTGAGAGTTTTTGAGAATTAGGGTTATGAGAGAATTTAATGGTTTAATGATGTTTAACGGTTTAAGTGATGCAAAATTGATGCACAGACCTTAGATAATTCATAAGATTGATAATCGAAATTAGTTTTAAGGTTAGAACCATGAGATTAGGCTGTTCCAGATTTTCTAAGTTGTTTACTTGTGCTGTTTTGAATTGTTTTGATTATGATTTGAGTTTTGATATGAATATGTGAATTGCTGGTAATTGAATTATCATTTCAGTACTTGTAATTTGATATGCAATTCTTTCTTTAATTAATTGTGCATGAGTTATATGATGAAGTTGTTTATGATTAATGAATCTTTTATGGTTGATTTAATATTGAATTATGAAGTTGTTGTTGTGGTATTGAGATGATGTCGTTGTATTTGAGTCGTGTCGTTGCATTGAGTCGTGTCGTTGCATTGAGTCGTGTTGTTGCATAGCATAGTCAGCGATGGGGGCTTGATGCCTGACAGGTCCTTTTACGACCTTAGCGATGGGGGCTTGATGCCTGACAGGTCCTATTTGACCTTTAGCGATGGGGGCTTATGCCCTGGATGGTACCACATGCATATAAGTTGTTAAGATGTCAAGATGTTAAGAAGTTGCATAGTCGTGTCGAGTTGTCTAAGGTGTCTAAGATGTTGAGTTGTTGAAGAAGAGTCTTGATGAAATAATTATGAATGCATTTGTTGTTTAACATGATGAACTTGATGATGCGATGATGTTTTCTATATGATGAATTTGATGATGTTTTCTATATGATGAATTTTGATGATGTTTCTATACATGATTATGATGAGTTGTTTGAGATTATATCTGTTGATGAATATGATGGACTATGATGAGTTGCTTTATGATTGTACTTGTTGAAGATTATGTGATTAATTGATGTTTTAAGTTGTTAGTTGTAAATTGATGAATTATATGCTTAAGTTTAATGTTTGTGAAATCTCACCCCTTCTGTTGGAATTGCCGCCTTGTGGGCAAGTGCAGATTTCCAGGACTAGCTGTTGATGTGAGTGGACTCCTCACGTGTCTAGGTGCTCTGATACGTAACGGGATGGGGAACTTTGCTTATGTTTTCTATTCTTTACGTATTTAACTATGAGATTTTATGAACATGATATTAAAGAATTTGATGAGATTTTACGTTGAGGCCTTCGTGCCAAAGTTGTTTTTAAGATTTTTTGAAATAGATTCCGCTGCGAAGTGATTTAAGATTTTATTGAAATATTTTGAAGGATAAATTATTATTTATTCCATTGTGATTTTTAAGAAATGTAGCATTCCGTTTAAGTTGTGAAACTCTGATTATTATTTTGAGAAATTTTTATTTTGGGAAAACGGGGTGTTACAGTGAAGCTGCATGGTATTCCATCGAGTATTGTATCAGATAGGGATCCAAGATTTACTTCTAGATTTTGGAAGAGTTTGCAGGAGGCGTTGGGTTCTCAGTTGAGGTTGAGTTCGCGTATCATCCACAGACAGATGAACAGTCAGAGAGGACAATTCAGTCGTTGGAGGACTTGTAGAGAGTTTGTGTATTTGAGCAAGGGGGAACTTGGGATAGACATATTCCATTGATCGAGTTCACTTACAATAACAGTTACCATTCTAGCATTGGAATGGCACCGTTTGAAGCGTTGTATGGTCGAAAATGCAGAACTCCGTTATGTTGGTATGAGTCCGGTGAGAGTGTGGTGCTAGGACCAGAGTTTGTCCAACAGACTACTGAGAAGGTCAAGTTCATTAGAGAGAAGATGAAAGCGTCGCAGAGTAGACAAAAAAGTTACCATGATAAGCGTAGGAAGGATCTTGAGTTTCAAGAAGAAGACCATGTGTTTTTGAGAGTCACTTCCATGACCGGTGTTGGACGGGCGCTAAAATCAAAGAAATTGACTCTGAGGTTCATTGGCCCGTATCAGATTTCGGAAAGGGTTGGGACGGTTGCGTATAGAGTGTGTTTACCACTGCATCTTTCGAACATACACGATGTGTTTCATGTGTCACAACTTCGGAAGTATGTTGCGGATCCATCTCATGTGATTCCAAGAGATGATGTGCAAGTTAGAGACAACCTTACGATCGAGACCTTACTAGTGAGGATTGAAGGTCGTGAAGTGAAGAAGCTGAAAGGCAAGGAGATACCTCTTGTAAAAGTCGTTTGGGGAGGAGCGGCTGGTGAAAGTTTGACGTGGGAGTTGGAGAGCAAGATGATAGAGTTGTATCCAGAGTTGTTTGCTTGAGGTACATTTTCGAGGACTAAAATATTCTAAGTGGGGGAGAGTGTAACACCCCGTTCTCCCAACAACGTAATATTAAATATAATATATCAGAGTAAATCAACAAACGGAGCATTACACTTCTTTTCAAAAATCTCATAAATAGAAAATAACACTATTTATTTAAACCACATTTAATCTCATAAAATTTGTAGCGGAATAATTCTTTTCAAAATATAATCAATCTTCAACAATCTTGGCACAAAGGCCTCAACAAAATAAAACATCATCCAACAATAAATCATCAACTACAAGTTCTTCAAGATAAGATACATAAAGGAATGCAAGAAAAGACAACGATTCCCCATCCCGTTACGTATCAGAGCCCTAAGACACAAGAGCCAATGTAACGCCCTATTTCTCTAGTTATTATTATTTGATTTATAATGTATATTTTGATGAAATATGCTAATATGTGTTATTTTTGTGTTATATGTTGGTGTTTTAGTAGCATATTATGTTATAAAAATATATGTGTTATTTGGTGTAGAAATATATGTTATTTTGTGTAAAAATATATTGTGTTATTTGTTATAGAAATATGTTTGTTATGTAGAGATATATTTGTTATAGAAATATGTTTGTTATGTAGAGATATATTTGTTATAGAAATATATTCGTTATTTGGTTTGAAAATATATTTGTTATTTGTGTAGAAATATATATATATATATATATTATCTAGTGTAGAAATATATTTGTTATTTGTGTAGAAATATAATATATTTAATTAAATATGGTTTGTTACATAATTTTAGAGAATTTGAGGGAAGGAGTAGAAATAAGATAAGATGAGTAAGAGAATATAAATAAGAGAATTAGGGTTATAATTATTTAGTACGTGATATAACTTTTGGAGAAACCTAGAGAAAAAGAGAGGAGGCGCGAAAGAGAGAAGAAAAACCTAAGAAGAACGCATCTTGATTCAGGAGACCAAATTAAGGTAAGGGTGAGCCTAGCTTTCATTATATTAAACTGTAATTCAATTCAATTATGATTAACAAGAGATGGATGAGTTTTTGAGAGAATTAAGAACTAGGTTAAGGTGAATGAATTAAAAGATGAAGTTGAAAGGTGAGAATTAATGAAAACTAGTTTAGGTTTCGAATTGAGTTTCTAGTCTTAAAAAGAGTGGATAATCTAGTAGGTTAATGAATAATTAATGTTCTAATGATAGTATAATCATAGGGTGATGTTTAAGGTCATGTTTTGAGGGTATTGGATCGAAAACGGAGTAGAAAAGGTTTCCCCAAGGCAAAACCGCAACTGAACTGCGATTTTGCTGTCGCTGTGCAAAACACGTTACTTGTTGTCTCAGTTTGACAAGTTTAAGTTCCGAACTGGGTTTAGGTGTCTTCATGAAAGTTGTAGATGCAGATGTTAGCTTTCACTAGCCTTTGGAGTGACTCAATTTAAGCTTTTAGAACTCTAGATATGATTAAAATACTACAAAGGGGTCAACAGGCTCGTTCTCTTTTCGATTTTCTGTAACCGAAAAACTAAAATAAAAACTGGGACTTTTCTGTTCATAATTAGCTTTTGATGTCTTCACAAAAGTTGTAGATAATTGAGTTAGCTTTTTAATGGATTCAGAGTGACTCAAAAATGTTTTGTGAATCGTGAGTTATGATAAAAACACTCCAAGTAGGTCTTGGAAAAAAACAGCATTCTCTGTTTCACGTTCTTGTGTCTTTTTCATACATTTCTGTTCCGAACTGGGTCTTGGTGTAAACATGAAAGTTGTAGATAATTGAGTTAGCTTTCTAATGGCTCTGGAGTGACTAGAAAATTATTTGTAGATTTTGAGTTATTATGAAAATAGTCCAAATAGGTCTTGAGAAAACTTTAAGAAAACTTAGCATAACTAATCCCAAGTTAGTCCAAAGACTTAGGGTTGATATCCAAACTTCAAACTTAGGTATTAGGGATTTAGTTGAGGTGTTTTATGAGTATTTGGCTTATGTCTTATTTAATCAGACTTGATTACTTTTGAAGAATGTTATTGCTTATGAATTATGAATGATGAGTGCATAATGTGCTATACTTGTAAAGTTAATGTGATGATTTGATGTTGTTGATAATGATTATGAATCATATGCATTATGTGAACTATATTGTAATATAAGTGATGCCTAAATGATGAATTTTTGATGTTGTTATATGATTGATGATTTGCTGCCATGTTGCTGTTATTATTTAATTAAAGCTGCATGAGTCGGTCTATGATGTGAGATGTTGTCCAATTTGTTGGAGTCATATGAGAAGTGTCGTGATGTCTACGACGTAAGTGATTGAGTCTCATGCATACTCATTCAGAGATGAGAGCTTATGCCCTTGAGTTTTTACTCACCAGCGACGAGGGCTTATGCCCTGGAGCTTTTGCTCACTAGCGACGAGGGCTTATGCCCTGGGAGTATATTTATGCTCAAAGCGACGAGGGCTTATGCCCTGGATTGGTACCACATGCATATAAGATGTCTAAGATGTTTAAGATGTTAGAGTTGCATAGTCGAGTTGCATTGTCGAGTCGAGTTGTTTAAGATGTTTTGTGATGATGTTCTTTGATGATTAAGATGTTTTGTGATGATATTTTTTGATGATGATTAAGATGTTTTGTGATGATGTTCTTTGATGATGATTAAGATGTTTTGTGATGATGATTCTTTGATGGTGTTTAAGATGTTTAGTGATGATATTCTTGATGTTGCTTAAGATGTTATGAGATAAATATTTGAGACGTGCTTATATGTTAATTGTTGTTAAACTTAATTGTTGAATTATCTGTTTATTATATTGTTTGTGAATCTCACCCCTTCTGTTGGAATTGCCGCCTTGTGGGCAAGTGCAGGTAACCAAGATTAGGTGCAGTCGTGTGAGGCATTCCTCACTGTGTCTTAGGTGCTCTGATATGTAACGGGATGGGGAATATTGTCAAATGATTTTCTGTTCCTTGCATGTCAATTATAATTTTATAAAGACTAATTTTAGATGAACTTTTGAAATGTTATGAAGAGGCCTGCGTGCCAAGACTTTTAAGATTCCGCTGCAATGTTTTGAGAAGTTTAATAACTATTTTTATGATGAATGAATTGTTATTCAATTCCTTTGAGATGTTTTAAGAAAGTGATACTCCGTTTATGTGAAAACTCTGATTTAATTTATGAAATTTTTACGTTGGGAAAACGGGGTGTTACAGCCAACATCCTACTAGTCTTCGTTACCTGCACTTGCCCACAAGGCGGCAATTCCAACAGAAGGGGTGAGATACACATTCAATAATAATAATATATAATCAATCAAGTTAATGAAAACAACAACAATTCAATGACAAGCATCATCAGGTTCACACATATATATATATATATATATATATATATATATATATAAATACACCAACAACAGAATCATCAATCAACAAAACATCATATAGTCATAGCAAAATAGGCATCATCTAACATCATAATTATCGTCCTAAATCACCTTATACATCATCAAGCACACCATTCACGAAACACGTTAAACGTCAATCAAGAATATCATCACGAAATATCATCAAGTGCTTCAAGGAACTTCATCACGAAGATACCATCAAGAACATCAAAGAACAATCATCATCACAAATGCATCACAAACCATCATAAATCATCGTCTTAACAACCATCTCAAACATCACATCATCATAACAAATCATCGTCACGACATCTCATAAGACACGACTCAACAAATGCAACTCTACGTCTTAGACATCATGCATGTGGTACCATCAGGGCATAAGCCCCCATCGCTAAAGGTCAAATAGGACCTGTCAGGCATTGAGCCCCCATCGCTAAAGGTCATAAAAGAACCTGTCAGGCATTAAGCCCCCATCGCTGACTATGCTATGCAACGACACGACTCAAATGCAACGACACGAGTAAAGACTCAACAATGCACATCTTTAGATGACTCGACAAATACACATCTTTAAATAGCATCATCGTCAAATATCACATATTTAAATATGACATCTTTATATAGCACATATTTAAGTCACACATCTACAAACAACACATCTTGATATAACACATATTTAAATCACACATCTCCGGAAAGCACATATACATTAATCAACTACATTCATATCAAAGTCCAACACATCCTTCAACAAGCAAATCAAGTTTGATCAATAAAACATAAGCCAAATACTCATAAAACACTCCGACTAAATCCCTAATACTTAAGTTTGAAGTTGGGAAACCAACCATAAGTTTTGGACTAACTTGGGATTAGTTAAGCTAAGTTTTCTTAAAATTTTCTGAAGACCTACTTGGACTATTTTTATCATAACTCGAGATTTACAAACCATTTTCGAGTCCAACCAGTGCCATTAGAAAGCTAACTCAATTATCTACAACTTTCATGTTTACACCTAAGACCAATTATGTACCAATCAATACCAGTTTTCATTTCAAATTCGGACAAAGTTGTGCTGAAATTCATAAAAATTCACTGTGACCTACGTTCAGTAATTTGACCATAACTCAAGTTCTATAAATCGTTTTGACGTCAGACCAACGGCATTAGAAAGATAACATTCATACCTACAACTTTCGTGTTTACACTGAAAGCTAGTTCGAAACAGAAACTGATGCAAAAGACGCAACAACATGAAACAGGGTATGCTGTCAAAGGTAGCTCTCGGGAAAACTCTATTTTTCACTCAAAAACCCAAATTTCATCTACCCAAATCCCAAATTTGATAGAGAACAATGTTTACAGGTTCTATATACAACATAACAATCAAAACAACACAGAAACATGCATTAAACAACACAATTCATCACATCATATCAATTATCATAAACTTTCTAAACCCTAAACCTAGAACACAATTTCATCAACAATCAAAATTATATATACATATTATTGAAGGAATCCCACCCTTACCTTAGATTATGATTCCTGAAATCAAGTCGCGTTCTTCTCTCTTCTTGCTCCTTCACTCTTCTCTAGGTTTTCTCTCCTCTTTCTCCCAAAGTTCTGTTTTTCTTTTTCTGAACGTGAAAACGTTTTCTGCCTTTCTATTTTCCCAACTTCCACTAATATTTCCTTAACTCCCCCATCATTTCACTTAACTCCCTTAAATTCTATTAACTTCTCAATTAACTCCCCATATTTCCAAATAAATAATATTCTTACTCCTTTCTATTAAATAAAACAAATAACATTCATTTAAATAAAACACAAATAATTATTTAAATACACACACCACACCAAAAGGTCATATAATTCATATAAATCATATATATCAAATAAAAATACTCAAACATCAACTAAAAATAATTAAATAGAAATGGGGCGTTACAGAGAGTTTTAACGCCCTATTTTTATTATCTATTTATTTTATCGAGTTTAGTGTCTTTTTATATACTTTAATTGCAATGTGTGATGTTTTGTGTTATGTGTTAGAAAATATTAGTAACTTATAAAAATATAACTAGTGAAAGAATAAAATTAAAATAGAATACTGAGGCAGTAAGGGCAGTTTTGGAATAAGGAGAATTTATTAGGTTAAGAATATAAGAGGTAGGGAATACAAAGTCAGAACACGTGAAAACAGTTTTTGGGAGAAAAAGAGAAAGTGAGAAGTCAGAGAAGAGGAAGCTTGTAGGTTTCAGAATTCAACCAATCTAAGGTAAGGGTGGGACTAACCTTCTTTAATCATAATCATATAATTTCTAGAAAGGGTTTCATCATGTTGTTGTTTTGTTGAATTTTGATGTTATAGGAGTTAGGTTTAAATTCAATAAAATTTGTTGAAAGTGTATGCAATTCCATGAATTAATGTAAGAAAGTGATGTCTAGATTGTAGAATAACAGTAGGTAATGTTTCCTATCAATTTTGGGGTTTGGGTTGTCAAAATTGTGGTTTTGGAGTGAGAACAGAGGTCTGTTCGTAGACCTGTCTGTTGTCGCTCGCCACGGCGAGTGCTCAAACTCGCCTAGCGAGTAGAAGTCATCGCTCACTCAGCGATTGATCTTAGTCGCCTGACGAGTAGTTCCCAACTCGCCACAACGAGTGTTTTTCCTCGCCTAGCGACTGTTCAGTAGAAAAATGGATGTTCGTATAAATGATGTTTTGGGTCAGGTTTATATGAATTTGAGTGCCTCTTCATGTTTAGAAATGATTAGACAACTTTTAGAATCGAATTTGGGCATTGGGAAGTTAAAAATTGGGATTTTTTGTTGAAAAATGTCTAGTTCCCGAAGCTACCTGTTTTAGCTCGCCTTCGGCGAGTGATCTTGCTCGCCTAGCGAGTGGTCCATATGTGAGCTCGCCACAGCGAGTAGTTGTGCTCGCCTCGCAAGTTGTTCAGTAGCAGACTGCCTGTTTTGCGTTCTTATGTCCTTTTCGCACGTTTCTGTTTTGAGTCGGACTTTGTCATAAACATGAAAATTGTTGATATCAGATTTATCTTTCTAGTGGTTTTGAGTTGATGTGCAAATCTTTTGTTGTTGATTTAATATGATTTTATGATGTTGATGTTTTTGCATTAAGTTGTGTCATTGCATAAGCATTGTCAAGCGAAGGGGGTTGTAGCCTGTCAAGTCGAATTATGACTTTAGCGAAGGGAGTTGTAGCTCTGTTATTCTTAAGCGAAGGGGGTTGTAGCCTACAAGTCGAATTATGACTTTAGTGAAGGGAGTTATAGCTCTGTTGGTACCACATGCATAATTACATTGCATTCGTTGAGTAGTTGTTGTTGCATTTGTCGAGTTGTTGCCGTTGCATTTTTGAATGAAGTTGAATTATGATTGTTGTTGGAATTATGTGAAGTATTGTTGATGATGAATTGTTGTTGTTTTATTTTGATTAATTCTTTACATGAATTGTTGCTTATTATTATTGAATGTGAAATATCACCCCTTCTGTTTGAATGTTGCCTCTACGTGGGTAACATGCAGATAACCAGGAGTAATCGCTGATGTGAGTTGATTCCTCGTGTCATCATAGAAGTCATGCTCTGATACGTAACGGGATGAGGATATTTACATGTTTTGTTTTCCTTGTTACATATTTCTTATAAGTTGATGCTGAACCACTTTTGGATTTGAAACTTCTTTATGCTGCTGATGTTGAGGCCTTAGTGCTGAGTTTCTATTTAAAACGTTGAATATTTTCCGTTGCGACATTATTTGAATTATTGAAAGCAGTTGTTTAAATAAATAGTGAATTTAACTCTATTATATTTGATAATATTTTGAAGAACGAAATGTGACATCCTGTTTGCGATGGAATTCTTATTTATTATATGTTATTTACATGTTGGGAAAACGGGGTGTTACACTCCCCATGCTTGAATCTTTGCTTGTTCTCAAGCAAAAGACATAAACATTAGCAGCAATAACAACATAAATTGAAAACTTTTATTTCATCCCATGCTTTGTTTTCAGTGTACATTAATCAAAACCTCAAGTGTTTCTCATGAACCTATTCAACCTAACAACAAATTTCAAGTGAGTGAGTGTGTGTAGTCCAACTTTTTCTTGCGCCTGTGTAAGAGATATTAGGAAACAGGTTCTAACCTCAACACTAAATCAACCGAAAAAAGTCATTTCTTCATTTCATATAAGAGAGGTGGGAATCCTTTTGATCATTTGACATTTATACATTTTTGGAGAACTGCAGAATTTTTATTGATGTTCAGAGACACCACCTTCCGTGGGAGATTAGGTAGTACAACTCCTACCAACCCAGGTCAATGATGCCCCTTAAATATGTATTTGTTTTGACCCCTTTGATCAACCAGTTTCTAGCACTTGATCATTTATTTGATGATTTGGTGACCAACTAGTTTTTGGCATTTGGTCATCTTGAATTGATCTTTTTATTCCTTCACACTAACTTATATTACTTTTTCTCTGAAAACTTTTAAGGGTCAATTTACCATTGAAGTTAGAACATGCTCCTTAAAATACCTACCTACACACTTACTCAAAGTCTGCAACATTGTGCTTTTCTCAAAGAGAATTTTCACATTAAAACTGATGTGGGTATAGCAAGAACACTCAAAACACAAGAAGTCATTTTCATGCACATATCATCCTTAAACATCCATTTTGGAAGAAACTTATTTTTTTTATATCACAGTAAACACAACAAAAACAAGTTGCTTACATGCCTTTCGCAACAAAACAAAACAAAAAAAATTAAAGGGAGTTCGAAACACTATGACACTTACTATACTAGACACTTTATTATTGACTCCCCCCATACTTGGGCTAAACAATGTCCTCAATGGATTTGAAAGATAAAAACAAGGTAAAGGAGGGAGAGAGCTCACAATCTAGTGTGGTATGTGCTGCACCCACTTGCATGTGGCTTTTCTTCTACTATTTTGCAAAATATAAACAAAAGAAATGGCATTAAACTGTGGGTTGCCTCCCACGTAACACTCTTTTATCGTCACTAGCTTGATGAAAAGGAGGAACTTGTTCTTCAAGTGGGGTCGACAAGAGCCAAGGCGGCTCCCATCTCAATGTCTTCCCCTACATTATAAATCTTTAGCCTTTGGCCATTGACTTTGAATGGTCCGGTTTTTTCAAAAAAAATCTCAATTTTCCCAAAAGGATATACCTTGCGGACTTGAAACGGACCAGATCATCTTGACCTTAGCTTTCCTGGAAAAAGCTTCAACCTATAGTTGAATAGCAGCACAAGATCACCGCCCTTGAAATCCTTTTGGATGATATGCTTGTCATGCCATTTTTTAGTTCTTTCTTTGTAAATGCGGGCATTCTCATAAGCATCCATCCAAAGTTCCTCCAACTCACTTAATTGAAGTTTTCTTTTCTCACCAGCCAATTTTGGGTCCAAGTTGAGGTTTTTGATTTCCCAATAAGCCTTGTGCTCTAGCTCAACCGGAAGGTGACAAGACTTCCCATAGATTAGTTTAAATGGAGTCATTCCAATGGGAGTCTTATATGCCGTCTGATAAGCCTAAAGAGCATCATCAAGCTTAATTGACGAATCTTTTCTAGAAGTTGAAACATTTTTCTCAAGGATTGCCTTCGATTCTCTGTTGGAAACCTCAACTTGGGCACTCGTTTAGGGATGATAGGGTGTTGCAACTTTGTGTTTCACTCCAAACTTTTATAAAAGTTTTTCAAAATGTTTAGAGATGAGGTGAGATCCTCTATCGCTTATCACAAACCTTGGCACCCCAAATCTTGGAAAAATTATTTTCTTAAACATCTTTATCGCCACTTGTGCATCATTGGTAGGAGAGGCGATGGCCACAATCCATTTGGACACATAGTCGACCACCACCAATATGTATTGGTTTCCAAAAGAAGAAGGAAATGACCCCATGAAATCAACACCCCACACATCTAAAATTTCTACTTCAAGGATCAAGGGCATTTTATTTCTTTTGGTAATGTTACCGGTGAGTTGACATTGGTCACATTTTGAAACAAAGAGATGCACATCTTTAAAAAGTGATGGCCACCAGAAACCAGATTGAAGAATTTTAAAAGAAGTCTTTTGAGTACTGGCATGGCCACCATAAGAAGAAGAGTGATAATGGTTTAGAATATTACTTACCTCGTTTTCAGGTATGCCCCTTCTGAAAACTCCATCTGAGCCCCTTTTGAATAGGTAGGGCTCATCCCAATAGTAGTGCTTGAGGTCATGAAAGAACTTCTTCTTTTGCTGGTAGTTCAAGTCTGGGGGTAGTACCCCTGCTGCAAGAAAATTAACAAAATTTACATACCAAGGTGCATTAGTTTGTGCCAATGAGAAGAGTTGATCGTTCAGGAAGAAATCATCTAAAGGCAACTCATCCCCATTGGCCTCCCTAAGACGAGACAAGTGATCAGCCATAACATTTTCAGTACCTTTTTATCTTTTATTACAAGGTCAAATTCTTGGAGGAGCAAAATCCATCGGATCTATCTCGGCTTGGCATCCTTTTTATTTAACAAATATTTTATTGCGGAGTGATCCGTGTATACAATGATTTTTGATCCTATCAAGTGTTACCTAAATTTGTCAATGGCATAAACTACCTCTAATTACTCTTTTTCTGTTGTGGCATAGTTCACTTGTGCCTCATCTAGGGTTTTACTCGCATGGTAAATTGCATGCATCCTCTTCTCCCTTCTTTAACTAAGCACCGCCCCAACCGCATAGTCACTTGCATCACACATTATTTTAAAAGGCAAGTTCCAATCCGGTGGTTGTATGATTGGGGCAGTGGTCAAAGCTTCTTTTAACCTGCAAAATGCATTAAGGCACATGTCATACCCCAAATTTTGACCAAGGTCCTCCATTTAACCATCTTTTATGTGCATTTCAAAACTCATTTCATTCACCTTTAATAATCACATTTTAATTCTCATTTTAAACGTTTTTTAACGCTCGTTGCGCGAGTATTTTAATTCTCAGTTTTGTTTACATTTTTTAACGTATTTTAACGCTCGTCGCGTTGGTATTTTAATTATTAAATTTATTTGCATTTTTAAAGCTCTTGACACTCGCATTTTATTTCTCGTTTTTTATTCGCTTTCGAAGGTTTTATTCGCCGAGTAATTCCGTCGTCTCAGACGAAATTTTGGCAGAGAAGTATTTTAAAATATCTCCTTTTTTGGTTCTGAAGGAACAATTTTAAATCTTTTATCATTTTTTTTATTATTATCTCTTTTTATATATATTTACTTTTATTTTACTTTAGTTTTAAGTTTTTTTATTTTTTTAATATTAATTTTTGTTTTTTATTAATTTTGCCTTTGTTCTGATTTCTTTTGGTCCATATGTCACAATCCTATTGGTCCTCTAATCCAAAACCATAGTTTTGACAGTCTATAAATAGACTGTCATTTATTACACTATTCAGGTACCAATCATCAGTCACAGAGACTGACACATCAAAGCAGTCGCACATCACAAACCCTAGTCCCCACTTCTTTTACACTTTTCAGAATCAAAAAGATTTTTACACAAGATTAATCAAGAACATTCATACTCAAAATTTTCTAGCAATCATGTAACCACCATCACACAAACCCTAATTTCCTCTTCTTTTTTCGGATCAGAGCAAAAAATCATCAAGAACATTCAACAACAACGAACAATTTTCCAGCAACATGTGAATTCGAAAATCTTCATACATCACAAACAACTCAGTTCCGAATCTAACACTAAACCATTCAAAGCTTCAACAACACATCAACAGAATCCAAATCTGAATCCGGCTTTCACCTGTACGAATTCAAATCGGTCCCAAGGAGAGACATCCGTTCCAGATCGAAAAAGAAGGAGCAGAATCCGAGCTTAAACATCACATTTACACAAACATAAATGAAATAGCAAAGTCCTGTTGTTTCAACATGAACTAACAACATCAAACCGAAGCAAAAGAAGGAAGGGTGAGGTTTTCGTTTGTTTTCGAGTTAGGTTTTCTTTTGTAGATCTACATAAATTCGTGCTTGGTTTTGAAAATGTGTTTTAAGAAAAGAAATCAGTGAGAAAAAGGATATGTGAAAGTGCAAAAAGATTTTAGATCGGAGTTTGTTTTCTCTTCGGCGCGGCGGCGGCGGCGCCGGTTGGCCGGCAACCACCGCGCCGGTGCTCATGTGTTGACCGGAGAAGACAACCGGAGTTTTAGAGAGAGGTCAGACTCTCTCTCTCTCTAAAACTCAAAGAAGAGAGAAGTTTTTGTGGTTTGTGATGTTTTTTTTTGGTGAAATTGATTTTTATACTGTTTTTTGTTTGGTTAATCCTATGCGCGCATGACTTAAGAGTCTCAGTAGATCCTCAAGGCTAGGCCGGGATACTCCCGTTTGTTTGTGCATGCGCTCCTGTTCATCCTTTTTACTATACATTGCTTTTTCTAACCGTCTGATCGTAGATCTAACAGTCACTGTGCTTTCCGTCTTGTTCACTGTTGTTCCTGTTTTTTAAGTCATTCAATTTTAATCATGTGGTTGTGATGATATCTTACTGTGATTGAATCTGGACCTCTTGATTCATCATATGGTCCAGATTTGTCCTGCCTGAGCCAATTTTTCTCTTGTTGTTTTTCGCTACTTTTTCACTATGTACACCACTATTTTTATTTTTTAGCACCTCTTTTCACTTACAATTTTTTCTCTAATTTTACAAAAAATATTTTGTTTTGTGTTAATTGTTTAATTACTATTTTTTTTATTTTTTTATTTTAGTATATTTGTATTATTGCATTATTATTTTTCATCATCTCATGCATATTTTAATTCTTGTCATTTACCTTAATTGTCATTATTTTTTAGTGTGTATTTAGGATTTGATGCAATTTAATTTTCCGTATTTTATTTTTTCTTGTCATTTACTTCTTGCTTGAGACTTTAGCATGTATCTAGGTCCCATGTAAATATTCAATAATGAGAATATGCACCGACACCACACTTTATTTTTACTGCACTACGTCGTAATCATGATCGAGGATGAAAAATGAATTAGGGACAAACTAGGATAAGAACTTGACTAATATGAGTGCCTTAAAATTGAACAACTAGTAATTTTAGGTTTGAGATTTTAGTTTGGGATCCAATATCCCCGGTATTTATTTTTACGCTTTTCCGTTACGTTTTACGTATAGTTTTTTTACCGTTAGCTAAAAAATCGTTTTCCCAAAAAAAATCAAATAATCAAAACTCCAAAAATATTTTCTTAAGAAACCTTGGATTTTAACCCAAGTGATCTTTTTCCTTTATTTTCTTAATCAAACTTTTAATCAATTTTAATCTATATTTAGACTTGCTTTCATGTAATTAAAACTAACCAACTTTACTTCATTTTATTCTTCTATGCCTTGAGGTCTCTCATCCCTTCTAAAAACGTTTTTCTAAAACCTTAAAATCAATCCAACCCACCAAATAAATTTTTGAGGTGAACTACATGATTTTGATCCCACTTGTGGGTATGTAGGCAAAAGACATGTCTTTCCAAATCAATAAAAACAAAAAAATAAAATACTTCTTCTCCCTCCATTCTTTCACTTAGACTTTAGACAATATTTTACAAATAAATAAGCAAGTAATTAGCACAAGATAATTTAGGCAAGAGGCTCCTTCGGAGTACCGAAGTCGTTTAGGGTGCTTAACACCTTCCCTATTCGAAACCAACCCCTTGACTTTGATCTCATAAGGGTTTTTACTCATTTTTTCCCTTCCCACGAATAAAAGTTGAGAGTTCAAAGATTCAAAGGTTCAAAACCAATTAATGGATTGATACCCGAAAATCGCAAGCACAACACAAATAATCAAAAACAAAATATGCATCCTTAAGGAGCAAGCTTGTTAGTGGCTTTGTAATCAATGAAAAATCTTTTATGAAGCGGCGGTAGAACCCTGCATGACTTATGAAACTTCTTACTTCTTTGACCGAGGTAGGAGGTAACACTTTTTCAATAATTTCAATTTTTGATGTATCCACCTCTATACCCCGTTTAGAGACCAAGTATCCTAGGACAATTCCTTCTCTTACCATAAAGTGAAACTTTTCCCAATTAAGACTAAGTTCACTTTCTCACATCTTTCCAAACTTTCTCCAGGTTAGCCAAACAGTTACCAAAACTGGATCCGTGCATAGAAAAGTCATCCATAAAAAATTCCATTATATTTTCAACAAAATCAGAAAAAATAGACATCATGCACCTTTGAAAGGTAGATGGAGCATTGAAAAGACCAAAAGACATCCTCCTATAGGGAAAAGTGCCAAAAGGACATGTAAAAGTTGTTTTCTCCTGGTCATTAGGATGGATGGTGTTATCGCTATTTGTAAAAAAGGATTGATTTTAGGAATGAGAGAAAGAAGATTTTGAGTGTTGTTTTTATTGGACTTGGAGAGATTTTTGGTCTCTTGCCTACATACCCTTTTAAGGGATCAAAATTCCATGTAGTTCTCTTCCAAAATATTTTTGTGGATTGGTTCAATTTTAGTTTTGAAAATAGTTTTGAAGAAAAGGATGAGAGGCCTCAAAGGCATGAGATTTGGAAAAGGTGAGGTGATTCCAATTTATTTACAAAGATGGTTAAAGTTGAAGATTAAGATTCATTTTGGTTTTGTTTAAGAAAATAAAGGGAAAATGGGTGAAGTTTTGACTTCACTTTATTGCAAAAATCTTTGAGTGATGTGTTAGTTTTTTTGAGAAAGAAAGAATGGGTTTTTTCCTAAGTATCACGCTTCCTAAACATACATCTAGCGGTAAACATACAACGTGTGTGCGTGTCGGTGCTTGTGTCGGTGTACATCATCATAGTGTCCATTGTCCTTTACATATGGCCCTAGTTTACATGCTATGGTCTTGCAAGAAATTAAAATAAAGAAGCTACCTAAACATTGAAAGATTGAAGGGGACCTAAACTTAATGAATGGAGATGAGGTGGAGTACTCAACGTGCATGAAACATGAAATTGTTAGTGAAGCAATATGAAATGATAATGAAAAATGGTAGGCAATGAAAAATAACAAAATATGAAGAGATATGAAAAAATGCATGCAAACTAACATGACTTACGAAGCAAGAAACTAAAAAAAACTAAACTTTGTAAAATTGGAAGTTAGCACCTAAACTTGCAAGAAAAAAGCTAATCAATTATTCTAATCGAGATTGCAAATATTGTAAGATTTGTAAACAAGAAGCCAATTTTAACAAGATTGAAGGAAATTGTAAAAAAAAATGGTGAACACACATCAAACTAACAACATTTGAACATATTGTAACAAAACTTGCAAACAAATATCAAACTTAACAAAATAGAACCTATTGTAAAAGTGGTGAGCAAAGATTGTAAGAAATGGTAGACAAATATCAAACTAACGACATTAAATATATTGTAAAAATGCCAACAAGAATCTAACTAAAACCATTGAAACTATTGCAAAATTGTAATCAACGAACACAATTGAATGAACTAACACCAAATTAAAGGTAAACTCATCATAAAATTAAGCGCCAAACATCAACATCACATGACACATTTCGGATCAAAAATCATACAAGAAAATTCACACAAAGAACACAAGATATGCAAATCAAGATAGAAATTAGCACATGTTACTTCCATCAATTTTGAACGTGTAAAAATATCACAAAACAGCCAAACACATATCAAGAAACTATGGTAATTTTTTCTTGAGATTTTCACAAAAATTTAACATGCACAGGGGTCCAAATAGCAAAAACGTGGGTGCCACTAGCAAGCAATTTCAAGAAACTGAAAAAACACATGAAAAACCTATGCTACCCAGCCCAAACCCACGGATCTGATGGATCTGGATCTCCATAACGCTTCAGAAGCGTTGGATTGATCCAGATCCAACAGGATCTTGATCAAACGGCTACCAGTAAGAGAAAATGGGCCGGGTTTGGATCAACCCGGTCCAAGGGCTTATATAAAAGGGTTAGCAACCCGGTTTCTTTCATTTTCTTGGAACATTTCTCTTTCTTCCTCTCTTCTTCTCCGCCGTTCTCTCTTCACAAACCCTAAACCTAACTTTGTTCAAATCGACCCAGAATCACATGCATCATGGTTCAATCGCTTCCTTAGGTTGTTCTAAACATGAATCTACCGTTGGAAATTACATGCATTCACTGAATCAACGCAGATCTTGGATTTTCTTTTCGGATTCCGAACGGTTTTGGCTTGATTTTCTTTGATTCAAATCTTTTTCTGATGAAATCCTTATGGATTCATACGGTTTACAATCGTTTTTACACGTTGTAAACCATATAATCCTTTTACGTTTTTTTTGGAAAATTTTAGGGTTTCACATTTTGAACCAAACTCGTTTGGGAGCTTACGGATTTATGTTGATTCAGGTTCGTTAATGGTCTTGAGCATGGAGAGGTAAGTTTTTGATTTTTCACCTGGTTTTATTCGGAGATTCGATCTAGAGTCTTCGGAAATCTTTGGAGTTGATTCTGTTGTTGATCTTTGGCTTGAAATCCGGAAATAAACCGGTGAATCTTTCGTTATTCTTCTTCTCTGGTTCAAAACCGTGAAATTCTTTCCCTCTTCTTCTCAAAACCTTGCTTCTGTGATCGTACTGAGTTTGTTGCCATTGGTGACGAATTTGGTGCTCGAATTGCAGAAGAAGTGATTCGATGATGAAGATTCAGCAATGAATCTCTGAGAATCGCTACGAATTTCACTGAATTTGGATCGGATTTGGCTCTGAAGAAGCTAGGGTTTGTTCTTCATGTTCATGAATTTTCTGAGTTTCTTGTGGATTTGATTCTAACTGACATGAGAGAGAAAATGGTGAATTGTTTCTGATGTGGCCTCTGATTCTGACTTCTGACACGCGTGGCTTTATATAGCTTGCCATGTGGACTCTGAACCAATGAAATGGTGACACCTGTATTTGGACTGGCCTGCGTGGCGCCTTGGACTGTCTTGCAATTTGAAAGAAATTGGGGACTGAACTGCAAAAACTTTTAACCAAAGGACTGCCTAAAAATAAAACCTAAAACTAAAGTTTGACTGAAACTGGACTGAAATTGGACTGATTTGTAATTAAAAATAAATTTGGGCTAAATTGCAATTAAAACAAAAATTTGGACTAAATTGCAAAAAGTTTAAAAATAAAACTGGTAAAAAAGTAATTTGAAAACAACGTAAAGCGAAACAGTTAAAACTGACAAGATGGACTAAAACGAACCAATTACCAAAATGAGGTATTTTAAAATACCTCTCTGCCCAAAATTTGAACAATGTGAAATGACCAAAATGCCCCTGGGGACAAAAACGACTCAAACTGACACAATCTGACTCAGATGCAGACACAAGTGGTTTTTATACAGAATTTAACAAATAAATTGCACAGACAAGTTGAAGAGGACTCAAAAACAGATGCAGGGACTGAAAATGGGTTCCATTGCGGGAAATGACCAAAATACCCTTTTGTATGATTTTATGCAAAAGATTGAGATAAAATGCAGGAAAAATTATAAAGTGAATTTAAAGACAGAGCTAATAACGTATATAGCTGAAGCACAGTAGTAAATTGCAGAGCAATACACAGTAAATTGAAAAAGTATTAGGAATAGAAAAGAAATTTGAACGAGTATTTTTAGGTCCAAAATGAGGGTATGACAGATGGTTATTTCGAAAAATCCAGAATAACCATCCAAGTAGCAAAAGTGTGAATGCTTAGCTAACCTTTCTAGCATTTGATCTATAAAAGGGAGTGAGAAGTGATCTTTACGGGTTGCTTTGTTAAGCTTCCTATAATCGATGCACATTCTCCACCCCGTGACTGTTCTAATGGCAATGGATTCATTTTTATCATTTTTAACAACTGTTAGGCCACCCTTTTTAGGTACTACTTGAACCGGACTAACCCATTTAGAATCAGAAATTGGATAAATAACACTTGCATCGAGGAGTTTTAAAACTTCTTTTTTCTCAACTTCTTTCATGTTAGGATTTAACCTTCTTTGATGTTCAATGGAGGGTTTATAGTCCTCTTCAAGTAGTATCTTATGCATGCACAATGAGGGGTTTATTCCCTTAATATCCTCAATAGTATACCCTATAGGTTTAGGATATTTCTCGAGGATCTTAAGTAATTTTTCAGTTTCACCCTCATTTAGGCTTGCATTTACAATAACAGGGTAGGTAGAGTTAGGGCCTAAGAATTTATACCTCAAATTCGGTGGGAGCGGTTTAAGCTCCACTTTTGATGCCTCCCTTGGAAGAGGGACAACTTTCTCGTCAATCAATTCTTCTATACCCAATCCTTTTATGGGAGGATTTTCATCCAATAATTTTTCATAGGCTTGGGCATCTCACTCCAGCTTTGTACCTGCATTGTTCACCAAACACATTTCTAAACCATCGTGTGTAAGTGATGCTAAAGAGCATTCTTTCACACAGCAGTCAATTACATCTATCATGCAACAAGAATACTTAATGGAAGGACCCTTCATTAGATTAGAAAATTCAAATTCAACTTTCTATTTGCCAACATTAAATGCCAACTTATCATGATTAACATCAATTATGGCCCCTACGCTAGCAAGGAAAGACCTTACCAAAAGAATTGATACTTGGAAGTCCTCTTCGATTTCCATCATAACAAAATCAACTGGGATGTAAATCCCTCCTACCTTGACCGGGATATCATCCATAATTCCAGCTAGGTACTTAACGGAACAGTCTGCTAATTGTAGGGTCATTCTTGTAGGTTTAAGTTCCCCTATACCCATCCCCTCACAAAGGGACAATGGCATCTAGCTGACACTCGCTCCCAAGTCACACATGGCTTTCTCAATGGTTTCAGATCCTATGACACAAGGTATGGAAAAGCTCCCTGAATCTTTAAGTTTAGGTGGAAATTTATTTTGAATGATTGCACTACATTCTTCCGTAAGGTTGACTGTCTCATCCTCCTCAATTTTCCTTTTTTTTAGAAATAATTTCTTTTAAAAACTTTGCATATGATGGCATTTGAGAAAGAACCTCAGTGAAAGGAACATTAATGTAGAGCTTATTTAGCATTTAAAAAAAATTCCTAATTTACTCATCTAACTTAGATTTAGCAAACCTTTGTGGGAATGGAATTTTTGGCTTATATGGCGGTGGTGCATTTGGCTTTTCACTTTCTACCTTGGTTTCCTCAACTTGTGACACATTACTCTCCTTTTCAACCTCACTTGGCTTGGTTTTCCCTATGGGGTCCTCTAGTTGCCTACCATTTCTAAGTGTAATATCATTCATTTGGCCTTTTGGGTTAGTTTTAGGTTGACCTGCTTGTAGGGCTACTTAAGAGATTTGAGTCTCTAGCATTTTGTTGTGAGTAGAAATGGAGTCCACTTTTGATGTAAGCTTGATGAGAGAGTCATTCAAAAATCCAGTTTGATTTTCTAGCAATAGTTCTAAGCTGGATTTTTGAGGGACTCTTTGGTTGTTTGAAAAACCAGGTGGTGTTGTTTGTTGTCCAAAAGGATTTTGAGGATTTTTATTATAAATTTTTTGATTTGGCCTCATTCCTTGATTATACTGAGCATAGTTCAATTACTCAGGACTTTCAACAGCACTACCTAGTTGGCATTCAACACCGGTATGACCGACTATTCCACAAATTTCACATGATGGTAAAACAGGAGCAGGTGTGACAGCATTTACAATAACTTTTTAAATTTTTTCAAAGAGTACGTCCACCTTAGCAGATAGATGATCAAGGGAAGAAACTTCATACATATCTGCCTCTTTTTTAGAGGGTGAAGGAGCAACAACAGTGATGGCTCTCTCACTTGTCCACTGATAGTGGTTTTGAGCCATGTCCTTGATCAAAGCATATGCTGTTGTGTAATTTTTGTTCATTAAAGCTCCACCTGCAGCTGCATCAATAGCCATTTTTGTGGTATATAGAAGACCATTATAAAAAAGTGTGGACAATCAGCCACTTTTCTAAACCATGATGGGCGCAAAGCCTAAGCATTTCCTTGAAACACGCCCACACATTGTAAACAGATTCCACATCTCTTTGAGTGAATTGTGTTATTTAATCCCTCAATTGAGCAGTTTTAAAAGGGGAAAAGAATAGGGCAAGGAATGCTTGCCTCATTTGGTCCCATGAAGTAATAGAACCAACTTGCAATGAATGAAACCATGCACCAGCTCTATCCCTTAAAGAGAAAGGAAAGAGGTGTAGCCTTACGGCCTCTTGGTTTGCTTTCAAAGTTCCACTAAGTATTAGAAAAGTGGCAATATGAAGATTCGGATCCTTAGTGGGTGATCCGGAAAACTGATTTTGCTACACCAAGTTAAGAAGTGCAGGTTTTACTTCAAAATTAACAGCTTCAACCGTTGGGTACATAATAACAGCGAGTGGTTCATCCGTTGATGGGGTTGCATACTCTCTAAGAGTGCATTCCTCAGCCATATTGTTTTTGTTTTTTCGTGCCTTTCTCCTTCTTTCATGCAAGAACCTTTCGATCTGAAGAACGAAGTCTCCATGACTTTTGGTTCTTCGCATTCAAGAATTAGAAACCCCAAAAGTTGAAAGCGAAAAAGAAAAAAATAGAAGAAAAAGAATTCAGTCTAATCGATACTAAAAAATTAATCAATATTACTTAACTCCCCGGCAACGGTGCTAAAATCTTAATGTGAATCTGCAAGCGCACAGTTCTATCAAAGTAGTAAAAATATCGATCCATAGGGAGTTATTGTAATTACTAATTTTCTTTTCAATTATGATTACCTGAAAGGTTCACGGTTTTAAAAGTTTAGCAAATTGATTGATATAAAATAATATAAAACGCCTCGGGATTATTGGTTCATCGTAATGACAAATCACTTTCAATCCAAACCTATATTTAAATGTTATGTTAAATCCGTTTCTAAAGACAAGTTTCTCTAATGTATTTCAAGGTTCCTGTTGGACTCCATGAATGTATCACAATAGTAATTACGCTTATTCTCATGGTTAATTACTATTGAAATCCATTAAGAACGAAACTTTTAAGGTCACAAGGTTTACTAGACTATTCTCATGTTTCGTAATCCTTGTCTAATCTAACATGTCCAATGCTAACCTTCTTCTTTCGATACTTCGATTAGTATTTGAAATATGAATTAAGGACGGTAAGATTATATTAGAAAATAGATTTACATAAAATTAGGGTTCTAGGCTTGGTTTGATAGGATTAGGTCATTAGACTCATCCAAGAATCCCAAGACAAAGAAATCTACTCACTCATGTTCATCGTAGACAAAAAGATTAAAGAAGTTGAAAAGAAGAACATGAAAGTAAACAGTTGAAAGTAAAAGTGCAGAATTGTAAAGAACAAGAAAGTAAAGAATAAAAAAATCGAACTTTGATTCAAAGAAACAATTGTCACGAAGAATTCCCAAGACTCAAAGATGAAAATAGAAGTCTGATGGTTGCCTTTATTTATAGCAACAGGAATAACATAAATTTGCACTAAATCGGCACATAAATATGCACCCAATCAGAACATAAAATTGCACTAAATCTGCTCATAAATCTGCACTAAATGAGTACATAAATCTGCACATAAATATGCACCAAATCAACACATAAATATGGCATAATTTCCCTTTTTTTAGCTTTCTTCTCAAACAAGCTTCCATCATATTTTTATCCATTCTTTTTGCTCAAAGACTTGATCATCCATCATTTTAGATCCTGAAATTAAAAACAAACAAATTTGCAGTAAAATAGTTATAAAAAGAAACTTAAACAAACCAAATTCTATTAAAATGGGCATTTAAAAACCATCTAAATTACGACTTATCACTAGGCCGGTTTCGACGGAAATGGGAGTAACCCCTGCTTCTACAACTGCTTCGTCAATAATTGCTACAATGACACGACCGAAAATGGGAACTTTTGTGCCTCCATTCATGGCTGATGTAACCGTGTCTACTAGTGTTCCTACATCTCCTCATCCTCAAGTTAGACCTAGACTTGATGATTGGTACGTAACTATGCTAAGTTTGTTTAGGGAACAACCCTATGGAATGCAAACTTCAATGACGAGAAATTTGCATAATAATGTGTCTGCACCCGCAGACCATGTAAATCCATTCACGCCATTCAATACACATAGTCCTTCAAGTTCTAGTATTTTTGGCATAAGTTCTCTACCAACCATAACTACATAATCTATGATGTTGTTTAGGCAACAAATGGATGACAGCAATCACAAAATGGTTAATTTGTTAACACAAAAAATTGGTACGGTGTTTAATCATTTGATTCATAATAAAAACCAAAGTTACCAAGCATTAACCACTCAAATCGGGAGAATAACAGATTTCTTCACCCCTCTACAACCTGTTTATCAACAAATTCCCCAGATCCAAAATATCCCATAAATCCAAAATATTCAACATGTGCACGTTGTTGAACCTGTGGTTCAAAGGCAACAATCTGTGCCTTAACCCCAACTGGTTGAACCAATGATACAAGCGCAGCCAGAGGTAATGTTGGTGAACATGAATCATGATACGGACGAAGTTGTTAGAGATGTCCAACATCAAAACATCAGAGCACATAATAACATAGCCAATTTTGTTGAAATCATTACAGCTCAGAATGGCTTAAATGTGGGTTTACATAGGCCAAATTTTGTATCTCCTCTGTCAGAATAAGTTTTACAAACTGAACTTCCTAGGGGTTGTAAAACTCCTAAGTTCACAACGTTTTCTGGTGACACCATTGAATCCACTGTCGAACATATATCACATTATTTAACGGAGGTTGGAGATATAGCAAACAATGAGAATGTGAGATTAAAACTCTTTCCAAATTCTCTAACAAAAAATGTCTTTACGTAGTTTGAAGGTGAGCAAAACACAAGAAGGGGGGTGGTTGAATTGTGTTAGCTTTTTCTTCGTTTTCTCCAACTGAAGTCACTGATCAGAAGCAGTTAGAGTATAACTTCTAAAGTGATGTTCAAATTCTATGCAGCGAATAAAACAGAGAGAGAGAAAGAAGAAAGACACAAAGCAATTATACAGGTTCCTTCCACAAACCGAAAGTAGTCCTGTCCCCCTTGCACTTCCAAGGAGAGTTCACTAAAATGTAATATCTGATTACAAATGCTCACTGCTAAAACTAGCAAGAGACTTCAAAGTACTCAAGCACAACTACAAGAGATTTCCTATGCTCCTGAACAAGATCAAGAGACTTCTATGCTCAAGCACAAAAGCAAGAAACTTCTAATCAAACAGAATTACAAAGAAAAATGTTTGACGTTGAATTTGAAATTTGAAATAACCATATCAAATTGATCCTTCATAGGACAATAACCATATCAGGCAAAAGATCATTGGTGATTGATCAAAGCTTCAAAACGACTCTTTTTAATGCGTTGGCAATTCACAACGTCTCTTTCACACCTCTATATAAAGGAGCGAAGACTTGGAAAATTGTAAGATACTGAACAACAATTTGAAAGCGCCAAAACTCTGTCAAAATTGTTTTGCAGCAAAAGTTCACTTAGAATTTCTTATCAAAGTTCATATCTTAGAAATTCTAGAGTCTTAAGAGTCTATATCTGATTTGTATTGTGAGCACCACTGATTGTATATCAAGTGTTCAATGTCAAACATTTTTTCTTTGTAATTCTGTTTGATTAGAAGTCTCTTGCAGTTGTGCTTGAGCGTAGAAGTCTCTTGATTGTGTTTAGGAGCATAGGAAGTCTTTTGCAGTTGTGCTTGAGCATTTGAAGTCTCTTGCTAAGTTTAGCAGTGAGCATTTATAATAAGATATTACATTATAATGAACTCTCCTTGGAAGTACAAGGGGGACTAGACTACTTCCGGTTTGTGGAAGGAACCTGTATAATTGCTTGTGTCTTTCTTCTCTCTCTCTCTCTATATATATATATATATATATATATATATATATATATATATATATATATATTTTATCCGCTGCTTCTAGAATCTGAACATTACTTCAGAAGCTGTACTCTAACTGCTTCTGATCAGTGACTTCAGTAGGAGAAAACGAAGAAAAAGCTAACACAATTCAACCCCCCCTTCTTGGGTTTTTCTTGGTGGTAATCATAATGTTGTACCTTATGATTACAGTGATAAGAAAACTGACTCAGGAAAAGTTCCAAAGTTCAATGGAGATCCTGAAGAGTTCTCTTGGTGGAAAACTAACTTCTACAGTTATATCATGGGCTTAGATGAAGAGTTATAGGATATTCTGGAAGATGAAGTTGCTGACTTGGATCTGGATGAAGAAGGAGCTGCTGTTGATAGAAAGAAACATACTCCTGCTAAAAAGAAGATGTAAAAGAAACATCACAAGATCAGAGGATCACTTGTTCTTGCTATACCTCGTGCAGAGTATATGAAGATGAGTGATAAATCTACTGCAAAGGATATGTTTGCTTCTCTCTGTGCAAACTATGAAGGTAGCAAGAAGGTTAGAGAAGTTAAAGCACTTATGCTTGTTCATTAGTATGAGTTGTTCAAGATGAAGGATGATGAAAGTATTGAGGAGATGTACTCAAGATTTCAAACCTTAGTCTCTGGACTACAAATACTGAAGAAAAGCCATGTTGCTTTTGATCATGTGAGCATGATATTAAGAAGCCTGCCTGCAAGATGGAGACCAAAGGTTACTGCTATTCAGGAAGCTAAAGATCTAAACACTCTGAGTGTTGAAGATCTTGTCAGCTCTCTCAAAGTTCATGAGATAAGTCTTAATAAACATGAACCTGCTAAGAAGAGTAAATCTATTGCTCTACCATCTAAAGGGAAGTCATCAAAAGCTCTTAAAGTCATAGAATCTGAAGAAGAATCACCTGATGGAGATTCTGATGAAGATCCTGCTGAGATGATGGATATGCTTTCACACAGGCTTCAATATCTGGCCAAGAAGAACAAGAAGTTCTTGAGCAGAAGGTGTAACACCCCGTTCACCCAACATCATAATATAACATATAAATCAGAGATTATTCATCAACAACGAAGTGCTACACTACCATTTTCTACATCTCATAAATAGGTTAGACGCTATTTAACGAAATCTTCAACATTTATAATTTAACACATTTGCAGCGGAAAATTATTTCATTAATTCAACATCTTCAACATCAACATAATCCAACAATATCTTGGCACAAAGGCCTTAACAAATTCTCCTTCAATACTAAAACAACATAAAGGTCAACATTGATACATAAAGGAATGACAATAATTCAACATGTTATATCCCCATTCCATTATGTATCAGAGCCCTACGACACAATGTGAGGAGTCTTCTCACAACAGCTAAACTTCTACTAATCTTGATCACCTGCAAGTTACCCACGTAAAGAGGCAACATTTTCAAGCAGAAGGGGTGAGATTCTCATACAAAAATAATAGATAAATATTTCATCAATGAATTCAACACCGTATTAGCATCATATATCACATATATATATATAACAAAAATCAACAGTTTAACCAGCATTTAAATATCATCCAACAACAACAACAATGACATATTCAATGCCCACCGACATATGCAACAATCACTGACACCGACAACAACGACAACGACAATGTCCACCGACAAAGACAACAACGACTCATGTACTATGCATGTGGTACCATACTAACGCGTTTGAATGCTAAACATTCCAGGACAATAGTCCTCACCGCTTTTGAACGTCAAGGCGTTCCAGAGCATAAGCTCTCACCGCTTTGAATGACAATGCATTCCAGGACCGAGGTCCTCATCGATTTTGAATGACGAGCATTCCAGGACCGAAGTCCTCACCGCTTTTAGACTATGCAACAGACTCCAATTGTGTATATCAACATACAACTCGACTACACCGACAACAACCACCAACACTGACTATGCATACGACTATGTATGACTTCACCACAACAACTCAATAATACCATAGTAATTTCATTCATCAGGAAGTTTTTAAAGGATTTATTACCTATACAAAGGTTGTCCAACTTAAAATAAATATTTAAGAATGCTCCGAAAGATCCCCCTAATGTATATACCAAAGATCAAAAGTGGCTGACAAATGCCCAGTTCGCTTAAGCGAAGGGCTGGTCGCTTAAGCAACCTCAACGCCGAAGGTTGGAGTTTTGCTCGCTTGTCGGTCGCTTGGGCTTCGCTTAAGCGATGCATGTTCTGGAAAATCTGGGCAACTACGATGAATGCTCGCTTAAGCGACGGGTCGTTCGCTTAAGCGACGCATCCTTTGGGCAGCACAAAAACCTACGAATTTTCTAACTCTTTTTCATCCAAAAACCCATATTAAACCCCTGATTTCCCAAATTAATTTGAGCCTGTGCCCTTTATTTTGAATCCTCATTTATTTCTACTTGCATAATTTCTTCTATTTTTTGATGTTAATACTTAAAGCAAAATTATTTCAATTTTTTTTTTCTAACTTCTTCATGTCTTTTGAAAAGACTTTAAACAGCAAACACACTTTCCTTGAACTCTTGAGTAGGTGAAACGTGCGTCAACATTCGCCTCGAGAATGGTTAACCTCTGCAGGATGAACATAGTCATTACTTGAAAATAAAAAAAAAAGAGCTCGCTAAGTCGAAAACCTGAAAAGGCGGCTTAGGTAAAAATGAGCGTCATGGTGGATTGAAAACCCGAAAGGGCGGTCTAGGAAAACATTAGGGGCATACAAAAAAATACAATCCTGGTGGATTGGAAACCCGAAAGGGCGGTCCAGGCAAAAGTTAGGGATTCAAAAAATAAAAGAAGCAAAAAAACAATGCAAAAGAAAAGCATGACTAGTGAAGTGTACCCACGAGAAAGCACTCCGGGCCGTTTTACAAATGGCGACTTCTGCCAGACTTTTGATTAATGGGCTTTATCCTCGAGGAATGTTTACTTCATCATCAACTACTACTTCGTCAACTATTACTATCTTCAAGGAAGTTGGCCGAGTGTGTGTGTTTGCGACATGAGTCTGATTCTCACCTCAGCCATCCAGTTTTGTCTCATCAAGTTATCTACCGTCACATATATTCGTACATACATTATACATACATAATTCACACACTCATACATTCACACAAATTACGCATACACACATGCATACATACATACATTTATGCATATACATGCACATATTCATCAATATACACTTTCATGCACATACATACAGAGGTCATCTATACACAATTGCATCGACCACCTTGAGTCTTGATTCATCAAAATCCAAACAAAAACAAACAAAATGACGAAATGTCATCCCTAGTGTGTCTAACCCAAAGATATCACCAAGTATACAATTCAAGTAACAGGTTCCACAAACTGTCAGTCAGCAAATACACATCTCATTTTTCCCCAATATTTTCTCAAGTCTTACCTCTCCAACAATGACAACAAACACCAACACTACATTACGGCTTTTCTCTGTGTCTTGCTCTCCAACAATGACAGCAAACACAACACTACATTTACCGCTTTCTTGTGTCTTGCTCTCCAACAATGACAGCAAACACAACACTACATTTACCGCTTTTTACCTATGTCTTGCTCTCCAACAATGACAGCAAACACAACACTACATTTACTGCTTTCTTGTGTCTTGCTCTCCAACAATGACAGCAAACACCAACACTACATTACCGCTTTTCTCTGTGTCTTGCTCTCCAACAATGACAGCAAACACAACACTACATTTACCGCTTTCTCGTGTCTTGCTCTCCAACAATGACAGCAAACACAACACTACATTTACCGCTTTTTACCTGTGCCTTGCTCTCCAACAATAATAGCAAACACAACACTACATTACCGCTTTTTACCTGTGTCTTGCTCTCCAACAATGACAGCAAACACAACACTACATTTACCGCTTTCTTGTGTCTTGCTCTCCAACAATGACAGCAAACACCAACACTACATTACCGCTTTTCTCTGTGTCTTGCTCTCCAACAATGACAGCAAACATAACACTACATTTACCGCTTTCTTGTGTCTTGCTCTCCAACAATGACAACAAACACAACACTACATTTACCGCTTTTTACCTGTGCCTTGCTCTCCAACAATGACAGCAAATACAACACTACATTACCGCTTTTTACCTGTGTCTTGCTCTCTAACAATGATAGCAAACACAACACTACAGTTACCGCTTTTTACCTGTGTCTTGCTCTCCAACAATGACAGCAAACACAACACTACATTTACCGCTTTTTACCTGTGTCTTGCTCTCCAACAATGACAGCAAACACCAACATTGCATTTACCTTTACCATTTTCAAGCTTTTGTTTCCTAGTGAACTTTAGTCCCTAGTTAGGTCATCGTCACCATATTGCATTCACAACACCGCACTTAATATTACATTCACAACATTGCATTCATAACATTTTGCAGTTAATGTGGATCAAAAATGGTGTACTCTGATATTTAAGTCTCCTCGACCCATCAGTTTGAAGCTTTCGTTTTCAAACCTCTGTGGCGAAGAAACTTAAATAGGGGCATCTGTCATACCCCATTTTTGACCGTTTGTTTTCTTTTTACTTGTCATTTAAGCTCGTTTTATCGAGTTGTTTTCTCTAATTTCTACATTTTATTTCACGGTATTTTATCAGTTTTTTCTCAACATTCTACATATCTGTATCTCAGCATTTTATCTGTACGCTTTGCAAACATTTTACTCGTCTTTTCTCAAACTTTTATCTTCTTAAATCTCATTTTTGTCTTGTCGTTTTACAACATTTCGCTGCTATTTTCTACTTTTTACTGGCTTTTATAGACTGAGAAGTCTCGTCGTTTCAGACGAAATTTCGACAGGGAGGTTACTTTGAAGTACCTCATTTGGTTCTGAAGGGACAGTTTTAAGTTTTTTATTTTACTTATTTATTTCTTTTTATACTTTTTTAGTTTATTTATTTTAAAAGTTTTTATTTTATTTTATTTTATTATTTATCATTTTTATTTTATTATTTATTTTTTTTCCTTGTCATTTTCGTTTTTTATTATTTAGTGTTACTTTGTCCAAATTTTTTGTCTTTTGTCCACATGTCTGTCCACCATTGGTCCTGGCAGTCTTTTTCTCCAAGTTTCAGTCAGGGGTATTTTAGTCTTTGCAATGTACTAGAGAAACCCTAGAGGAGACAGCCTATAAATAGACTGTCATTTTTTCACGTTTTCCAACAACATGACACTGTAGCAGCAGCCACACAGTCTCCCAAGCAAACACTTTTTTCTTTTCTCTCTCCATAATTGTGAATCAAACACAAAGAAAAAAATCACAAGAATATGAACATCAAGAACAACACAACAATATTCTCATGAACCATAACCACAAATCAACACAACAACACTCATATCTCATCAAACGCACAAATTCGAACCGGATTCGCACCTCAAACAGAAAAACCGAACTGGTTTTGTACCAAAACATCATCACCGAACCGCACAAAAATGGAACCGAACCGGACAAAGAAAGGAAAAGTCTGAACCAAAGGAACGAGGTCACGGCCGGAGCCTTTTAGTGGAGGAAAGCGGTTTTCGTCGGCTTAAAGGTAGTATTTCATGCTTATCTTGGTGTTAGTAGTTTAAATCTTAAGTTTTGTGAAGTTTTGATTTCAAAAATTCCGCAAGTTCAAACCTAGATCTAGGGTTTTTGGTATGGTATTTGCAAAATCTAAGGCCGGATATGAGAAGAGGAGAAGGAGAACAAGAGATTGATATAAAATTTTTTTAAAAAAAATAAGTTTGGATCTCCGACACGGTGGCGCCGCCGCCGGAAATCGGCCGGCTGACGTGTCGGAACCCACCTCTTCTTCTTCTCCAGCGCGCCATTCAAGTGAGAGAAGAGAGAGTTTTTTTTTATTCTGTTTTTAGAGAGAGGAAGAGTATGAAGAATGAGCCAAAAAAAACCAGGAAAAACCTTTATATATTAGTGTAACCGGTTCGGTTCTATCCTGAACCGACCCAGGTGAACCGAATCGGTTCTTCCCTCTAGCCCATCTCTTCTCATTTCTTTCTATTTTTCTCTACAGTTTTATTTTATGCACCCCCAGCACTGCTTGCTACACCTCCCTGCTTCTTTGAAAAATCTTTTTCTTTTATATGTCAATTTTAACTACTTTCATGCATTTTATTCAATTTAGTATTTCATGTTATATTTGTCATATCATTTAGTTTACTTGTAGATTTAATTTTCATCACATGCATTTTAATTCATATCACTTTTCATCTCATGCATTGTTTTTTATCTAATTCATTTAATGACTTTTTTTTATCTCATGCATTCTAGACCTAAAAAATCATTACATGCATATTTGATTTGTTTAGCATATGTGCCTATTCTATGTATCTGCATTTTATTTTTGTTGTTGTAATTTAATTTTTTTGCATTTTTATTTCTCGTCATTTACTTTTGCGCAAGACTTTAGAATGTATTTAGGAACCTATGTAAATATCCAAGTAATGAGAATATGCACCGACACATGCACCGACACAATCACACACTTTATGTTTTTTACCGCTTTATGTCATAACCGCGATTGAGGACCAAAACTGAATTAGTGACAAATTAGGGTAATAATTGGACCTTAAATATTTTCTTAAAATCAAACTATTAGTAATCTTAGGTTCATTTCAAACTTGAGAATTTGCTTAGGATCCAACGTCCTTTGTAAATTTCTCATTTTCATTTACGTACTGCGTATAGTTTCTTTATTAGTTAAAAAAATCATTTTCCCAAAAAAATCAAATAATCAAAACACCAAAAATACTTTCTTAACAAACCTTGGAAACAAACCAAGTGAGCCTTTCTTTACTTTTTTTTTCCAAATCAAACTTCAATCAATTTTAATCATTTTGACTTTCTTTTCTTTAATTAAAATCAAACAACCTCACATTTTTATTCTTCTATGCCTTTCAGCTTCCTGTCCTCTCAAAAACATTTTTCAAACTTTTAAAATCAATCCAACTCACCAAACGAAATTTTTGAGGTGAACTACATGATTTTGATCCCACTTTCGGGTATGTAGGCAAAAGGCTTATGTCTTTCCAAATCAATAAAAACAACAAAATACATACTTCTTCTCCCTCCATTCTTTCACTTAGACTTTAGGTAATATTTTTACAAATAAATAAGCAAATAATTAGCACAAGATAATTTAGGTAAGAGGCTCATTCGGAGTACTGAAGTCGTTTAGGGTGCTTAACACCTTCCCTAATCGAAACCAACCCCCGGACCTTGATCTCTTTAAGGGTTTTTTACTTATTTTTCCCTTCCCACGAATAAAAATTGAGAGATCAAAGATTGACGGTTCAAAAACGATTAATGGATTGATACCCGAAAATCACGAGCACAATCTTGCTCTGGAGTTTTACTTCCAGGCTCTTTATCATCAAATTTAACGTGCATAGGTTCTTCAGCACAGAGTGTCTCTGAATTATACACTCTGTATGCCTTTGACCTTTCAAAGTAACCTAAAAATGATTCCTCTTTGGGCCTTGGCATTAAATTTCTTTAGGTACAGCTTGTTATTTAGAATGTAACAAGTACATCCAAATTGATGAAAGTAAGATATATTGAGTCTTCTTCCCTTAAAGAGTTAAATGCAGTTTTCTCCAAGATAGGTCTGATATAGATCCTATTTTAAACATAACATGTTGTATTCACTGCTTCTGCCCAGAAATGTTTAGCCAAATTGTTTTCATGAATCATGGTTCTTGCCATTTGTTGTAAAGTTCTATTCTTTCTCTCTACAACCCCATTTTGTTGTAGAGTTCTAAGAGAAGAGAATTCATGGACAATTCCATATTTTTTCACAAAAAGTTTCGAATGGCTCATTTTCAAATTCTCCACGATGATCACTTCTAACTTTCAAAATTTTCATTTCCTTTTCAGACTGTATTTGAGTGCAGAAGTTACTGAATACATCATATGCATTATCTTTACTTCTCAGGAATTTTACCCAAGTCCATCTGCTGTAATCATCAACAATGACTAGACCATATTTACTTCCATATAAGAATGCAGTGTTAACTGGTCCAAATAAATCAATATGAAGCGATTCTAAAGGTCTGGAGGTTGAGACAATGTCTTTAGATTTATAAGATGATTTCACAATCTTCCCTTTCTGGCATGCACCACAGAGTGCATATGAATGATAGTCAATATTAGGTAAGCCTTTAACAAGTTGTAACTTGCTAAGCTTAGAGATTAATCTCTAGTTGGCATGCCCCAACCTTCTGTGCCATACCCATTTCTTATCATTCATTGATAGAAGACAAATTACCTTCTGATCAACCAGTTCAGAGAAGTTGATTTTATAGACATTTTCTACTCTCTTTCCTTTGAACACTATGGTTTTGTTATCCTTGTTGATTACTGTGCAGTTGGTCTTTCCAAACTTCACATAATAACCATTGTCACAAAACTGACTAATACTCAAAAGGTTATGTTTAAGACCATCTATCAACCACACATTATTAATAGAGATAGAGGAGTTACCAATAGTTCCTGTACCAATGATCTTGCAAGACTGGTTGTCTCCAAACTTCACATTTCCTCCTTCTTTCATTATGGGAGTGAGGAACATTGACTACTCTCCTGTCATGTATCTTGAGCAACCGCTGTCCAGATACCTTGATTTTTTCTTTTCCTTTGCTCTTAGGCATTTCTGCAGTATTGACAATTTCAAATTTAGGTACCTATTGTTTTATGGGTCCTTTGAGGTTAGTGCTGGAAGTTTTACTCTTCACTTATTGTACCCTGAGGTGTGGTTTTGGTAGCTTCTGATTGATCAGTACTTTAGGTTTAGCACCTTTTAGTTCTGATTCACCTGAAGTCACAACTGTTTTGTTCTTCTGAGACTTAGACTTCAAGACACCAGATTCTGGCTTCAACAGACTCAGAGGAATAGGTTCTGATCTCTTTAGAATCTTGATCTTTGAGGTATTAGAATCAAAATTTGTCATAGCCTTAGACTTAAAGATCTTTGGCATTGAAGTAATCTTAGCCTTAGAGCTAGAAGCTTCAGGTTCTGACTGAACCACAGTTTCAACCTTAACACCTTCAGGTACAAAGAAGGTTTTCAATCATTCCTTGTTTCATTAGGTTTTCCTTCTGAAAATCCAATCCCTTTACCATTGTTTTTGTAAATGTTGTAAATCATAGAAGCAACTCTGCTTTTGTCAATACCAGATATAATAAAATCTTCAAGAGCAATTTCATGGTTTCTTAAAGGTTTTCCATTACACTTTTCTTGTAGCTTCTGACAGAAAAATTTGAGCTTCTCTTCATAAGTTTTACAAATGAAGTCAAAGCCTCTAAGTCTTTCTTCAGAAGCTTTCAGATCCAATAAAGTTGATTCTTGTTGTTTCATTAAATCAACATATTTTTTCTTTTAAATCTTTCAACTCATTGGTTCTCAGTTCAAAATGTGTAAGGAGCTCTTTAAGAGACTCAATAAGTTTATCTCTGGGAATTTTAGAGTATACCTCATTTTCTTCTTCTGAGTCTGATTCTGGTTCAGCTTCTGAAGTTACTGTAGCCACTAACCCAACAACTACCTTTGCATCTTCATCAGCATCATCCTTATCAGATTCAGATTCACTGTCTAAATCTTGCCAAGTGGCCATTAAACTCTGCTTGATCTGCTTCTTGATCTTGTTTGATTTGAAAGTTGACTTCTTAGACTTGTCCTTTGATTTCTCCTTTTGAAGATCAGGGCAATCAGCAATGAAATGTCTAGGCTGCTTGCAGTTGAAGCAACCCTTCTGATCTTCTTTCCTGAAGCCTTTGTAACCACTTCTTCTGCTCAAGAACTTCTTGTTCTTCTTAGCCAGATACTGCAGCCTGTTTGAAAGCATATCCATCATCTCAGCAGGATCTTCATCAGAATCTCGATCAGGTGATTCTTCTTCAGATTCTATGACTTTAAGAGCTTTTGATGACTTCCCTTTAGATGGTAGTGTAACACCCTGTTTTCCCAATACATAAATAATATATAATAAATCAGAGTTCATCACAAACAGGATGTCACATTTCGTTTTTCAAAAATATAAATAGAGTTAAATTCACTATTTATTTAAACAACTGCTTCCAATAATTCAAATAATATCGCAGCGGAAAATATTTAACGTTTTAATCAAAACTCGACACTAAGGCCTCAACATCAGCAACATAATAAGTTTCAAATCCAAAAGAAGTTCAACAACAACAACTTAAAAAGTAATACGTAACAAGGAAAACAAAACATATTATTATCCCCATCCCGTTACGTATCAGAGCATGACTCCTATGACGACTCGAGGAATCAACTCACATCAACGGTTACTCCTGGTTATCTGCACGTTACCCACGTAGAGGCAACATTCAAACAGAAGGGGTGAGATTTCACATTCAATAATAATAAGCAACAATTCATATAAAGAATTAATCAACTAAAACAACAACTTTTCATCATTAATAATGCTTCATGTATTTCCAACAACAATCATCATTTAACTTCATGCAAATAATGCCGCAGCAACATCAACAATACAACAACAACGACTCGACAATGCAACAACGACTAATCAAAATGCAATGTAATTATGCATGTGGTACCAACAGAGCATCAAGCTCCCTTCATTAAAGTCATAATTGGACTTGTCAGGCATCAAGCCCCCTTCGTTAAAGTGAATCGACTTGTCATGCGTCAAGCCCCCTTCGTTAAAGTCATTCGACTTGTCGGGCGTCAAGCCCCCTTCGTTAGACTATGCTATGCAATGACACAACTTAAATGCAACGACATCAACATAATAAATTCATATTAAATCAACTACAACAGATTTCCATATCAACTCAAAGGTACTGAAAAGATAATTCAGATATCAACAATTTTCATGTTTATGACAAAATCCAATTCAAAACAGAAACGAGTGAAAAATACACAAGAATGCGAAACGGGCAATCTGCCACTGGACAATTCGGTAGGCGAACACTGCTACTCGCTGTGGCGAGAGACAGCGTCTACTCGCTAGGCGGGGAAAACATTCGATGTGGCGAGTTGGGATCTACTCGCCGGGCGACAAAAAACACTCGCTGTGGCGAGTTGGGAACTACTCGCCAGGCGACCAAGAACACTCGCTAGGCGAGCGATGACTACTACTCGCTAGGCGGGGAAAACATTCGCTGTGGCGAGTTGGGATCTACTCGTCGGGCGACCAAAAATACTCGCTGTGGCGAGTTGGGAACTACTCGCCAGGCGACCAAGAACACTCGCTAGGCGAGCGATGACTACTACTCGCTAGAAGAGATTGAGCACTCGCCGTGGCGAGCGATGACAGACAGGTCTGCGAACAAACCTCTGTTCACACTCAAAACCCTAATTTTGACAACCCCAAACCCCAAAATCGATAGGGAACAATACCTACTGATATTATACAACCTAGACATCACTTCCTTACATTAATTCATGGAATTACCTACACTTTCAATAATTTTAATTGATTTTAGACCTAATTCCTATAATCTCAAAACCTAACAACAACTACAACAATTACATGATTAGACCCTTTACAGAATCATATGCTTAAGATTATAGAAAGTTAGTCCCACCCTTACCTTAGGTTGTTGAAATTGAAAATCACAAGCTCCTCTTCTCTGACTTCTCACTTTCTCCCTTTTCTAAAAAAAAAAAACAGTTTGCATGTATTCTAATTTTTCTAACTCTGGCTCTCCCCTTTATATAAATCCTTAACCTACTTATTTTCCTTTATTTCCAATTCTGCCCCCAAAGCCTCATAATTCTAATTAATTATACGTTTACTAACAATATTTTATTAAACTACTAATATTACTAACACACAACACAAAAACCCACACACCGCAATTATTCAATAAAATATATAAAAAGACACTAAACTCGGCAAAATAATTAAATGATAAAAATAGGGCACTACAGCTCTCCCCCACTTGGAATATTTTCGTTCTCGAAAATGTACCTCATGCAAATAACTCTGGATATGACTCCAGCATCTTGCTCTCCAACTCCCATGTCAAACTTTCACCAGCTGCTCCTCCCTAAACGACTTTCACAAAAGGTATCTCCTTGCCTCTCAACTTCTTCACTTCGCGATCTTCAATCCTCACTGGTAAGGTCTCAATCGTAAGATTGTCTCTTACTTGCACATCATCTCTTGAAATCACATGAGATGGATCCGGAACATACTTCCGAAGTTGCGACACATGAAACACATCGTGTAAGTTCGAAAGATGCGGTGACAAACCCACTATATACGCAACCGTTCCAACCCTCTCCGAAATCTGATACGGGCCAATGAACCTCGGAGTCAATTTCTTTGATTTTAGTGCCCGTCCAACACCGGTCACGGGGGTGACTCTAAAAAACACATGGTCTCCTTCTTGGAACTCAAGATCCTTCCTACGCTTATCATGGTAACTCTTTTGTCTACTCTGTGACGCTTTCATCTTCTCTCTAATCAACTTGACCTTCTCAGTAGTCTGTTGGACAATCTCTGATCCTAGCACCACACTCTCACTGGACTCATACCAACAAAACAAAGTTTTGCACCTCCGATCATACAACGCTTCGAACGGTGCCATTCCAATGCTAGAATGGTAACTGTTATTGTAAGTGAACTCGATCAATGGAAGATGACTATCCCAAGTTCCCCCTTTCTCAAGTACACAAACTCTTAACAAGTCCTCCAACGACTGAATTGTCCTCTCTGACTGTCCACCTGTTTGTGGATGATACGCCGAACTCAACCTCAATTGAGAACCCAACGCCTCCTGCAGACTCTTCCAAAATCTCGAAGTAAATCTTGGATCTCTATCTGATACAATACTCGATGGAACACCATGTAGCTTCACAATCTCACGGATATAAATCTCTACAAACTGAGATACAGGAAAACTGATGTTAATCAGAATGAAATGAGCCGATTTTGTCAGTCTATCCACAATTACCCAAATCACATCATGTCCTTTTGGAGTATTCGGCAAACTCGTCACAAAATCCATGGATATAATATCCCACTTCCACTTTGAAACATCCATAGGTGTCATTAACCCAGCAGGTTTCTGATGTTCAACTTTCGACTTCTGACAAATTAGTCATGCATACACAAATTGCGCTAGATCTCGCTTCAACCCAGACCACCAAAACAATTTCTTCAAATGATGATACATCTTTGTAGCTCTCGGATGAATACTCAATTTACTTTTGTGGCTTTCTTCTAGAATCATCTTTTTCATTTCTACATAATCAGGAATGCAAATCCTATTCCGAAACCGCAACACTCCTTGATCATCAACTTTAAAGTCACTACCTTCCGCCTGATTACTTCCGACTATTAAGTCTACCAACTTCACATTTGTCCTCTAAGCTTCCTTGATACTATTCAAAAATTCACTGTCGATCTTCAACATTCCCAATTTCACGCTCTGTGATGACATTTCACAAACCAAAATCAAGTCTCCAAACTGTTCAAGCAACTCCAACTCTTTTCCCATCATAGTAGGCATATGTAACGTTTTCCTACTTAAAGCATCTGCAACAACATTAGCCTTGCCCGGATGGTAGTTCAACCCGAAATCATAATCCTTTAGTAATTCAAGCCACCTTCGCTGCCTTATATTTAATTCCTTCTAGTCAAATAAATACTTCAGACTTTTATGATCACTGAACACTTCAAATCTAGAACCATACAAATAATGTCTCCAAATCTTAAGTACAAAAACCACTACAACTAACTCAAGATCGTGAGTAGGGTAATTACGTTCATGAATCCTTAACTGCCTCGATGCATAAGCCACCACTTTATTATCCTTCATAAGCACACCACCTAAACCCAACTTAGACGCATCACAGTAAACAACGAATGGTTCATCAGACTTCGGTAGTATTAAAATCGGAGCTGTCGTCAAACGTTGCTTTGGTTCATTGAAACTATTTTCACATTGAACATCCCATACAAAAGCTCTACCTTTACAAGTCAACTGAGTTAATGGAAGTGTTATCTTGGAAAATCCTTTAATAAATCTTTGGTATAACCTGCCAAACCCAAAAAGCTTCTAACTTCGGTAACCGACTTCGGAGTATCCCATTGTGATACTGCCTCAACCTTCGATGGATCTACAACAATACCACTACCATAAATAATGTGACCAAGAAAACTCACTTCCTTTTGCCAGAATTCGCATTTCGATAACTTGGCATATAGCTTCTTCTCTTTCAGCACTTGCAAAACAATTCTCAAATGCTCGGCATGTTCCTCCTCGGACTTGGAAAATATCAGAATATCATCTATAAACACAACAACGAAACAATCTATCAAATCGTCAATCCTCGGAATTGGTTACCTATTCTTTATTGTTACTTTATTCAACTGCCGGTAATCTATACATAACCTCATGCTACCATCTTTCTTCTTAACCAACAACACCGGCGCTCCCCAAGGCGACACACTCGGTCTTATAAACTTTTTATCTAGAAAATCTTCTAACTGCTCTTTCAACTCTATTAATTCGAAAGTTGATCTATGGTAAGGTGCCATAGAAACAGGCTTCGTTCCCGGAACAAGATCAATGGAAAATTCTACTTCCCTCTCTGGCGGCACATCAGGTATTTCATCAGGGAAAACTTTTGGAAACTCGCATACCACTTGCAACTTATCAATCACTGCTTGATTCTCAATAGACAGGAACGCCACCAAAGAAAACATTTGGATTCCATCATGCATTAACTGCTCCAACTTCTTGGTAGTCAAGAACTTAGTTTCTCCTTCCTCTTCGGCATATGAAAACGCACCGTCTTACTAAAATAGTTAATATGAACATAATTAAACTCCAACCAGTTCATACCTAGTATCACATCCATCCCACTCAACGGTAAATAGACTAAGTCCACCGTAAAATCTCTACCAAATATCGACAAAGGACACTTCAAACACACTAGAGAAGTAGTCACCGAACCTTTAGCCAGAGTTTCGACAACCATCTCCCCATTCATAAATGACATAACAAGACCCAATTTCGAAGCACAATCAGCAGCAATTAAACAATGTGTAGCACTAGTATCTATAATAGCAATTAAAGGAATACTTTCAATGAAACATGTACCTCTAATCAGACGATCCTCATTTGTTGTTTGAGTACCAGCTAAAGCAAACACCTTCCCACCTACCTGAACATTCTTAGGCTTCTTACACTGAGGACTAGTATGTCCTTCTTCACCACAGTTAAAGCAAACGATATCATCATGCTTGCAATCCGCAATTGCATGTCCCTTCTTGCCACAACGGAAACATCGCTTCACATCGCGATTACAAGTGTTACTCTTATGACCTTTCTCTCCACACCAGAAACAAACAATTTCAGCAGGAGCATCCTTCTTTCTAGGACTACTCTCGTCATTCACCCTCTACTTACCCTTATCATCCGGAGCGCTATAAGGCTTACCACGACTTTGTTGTTGCTTACCCTTTCGCTCATTCATGATCTTGTAATGAGCTTTGGTGTCCTCCTCATAAATTCTGTAGCTACTTACCAAATTAGAAAACTATCGGATCTTCTGGTACCCTATTGCCCGCTTGATCTCAGCACGCAAACCATTCTCGAATTTGATACACTTGGAAAATCCAGCAGTCTCAGCATTATAGTGCGGATAGAACTTGGCCAACTCAACAAACTTAGCAGCATACTCCGTCACCGACATATCACCTTGCTTCAGCTCCAGGAACTCAATTTCCTTCTTCCGGAAAGTACTTACTCAGAAATTCCCTCCTGGAGACAGCCTAGGTAACTCCTTCTGCTCCGTTCTCCAGAAGCGGACGAGTACTTACCCACCAATCATCAGCCTCCTCAGCCAACATATGCGTACCAAAACGTACCATCTGAGCTTCACTGCATTGCATGACTCCAAAAATTCTCTCAACTTCCTTGAGCCATGTCTGAGCTCCATCAGGATCATATCTGCCTTTGAAAGTAGGTGGATAGTTTCTCAGAAAAGTCTCCAACATACGAACCCCATCATTTCCACCAGCATTAGGTTGTTGCCCCACAGCTTGAGCCATATCTTGCAACACAGCAGCAATAGCAGCATCATTCCTTCCAGCCATTCTCTGTTCATTACACAACGAACAATCATAAGAAAAACACAAGACAAACGAGGTCTGTGAGCTACGTGAAGAGGTGAGAACCCTCCGGGCCGAGGTGGAAAAGTTAACTAACCTGGTATCTTCGCTGATAGTGCAGCAGAAACCCCAACCTCTAGGCATGCGGCCACCTCAGCAACAACATCAGCCACTACGCATACAACTGCCTTGACAACAGGCTCCTCAAAAGCTCGACACACGGAATCATGCTCCGCAAACATCGACTGATCTAATCCCCATGAGATATATGGATCTGCTCCCAGAACTGCTCGAAAAGAAGTTATTACAAACCAGGGCGTCTCCTCCAGTGCCAAAAAGATTGCTAACAGGGTATAAGGATGACCTCACTTGTGCTTTCCATCAAGGGGCACCTGGTCATGATATTGAGCATTGCTTTGCTATGAAGAAAATGGTTCAAAAGTTGATCGAAACCGGCCTCTTATCTTTCGAAGATCTGAATCCGGGTATGCAAATTGTCTCGGTGCCCAAACAGTATCAACAACAACCTCGACAACAGGCTCTTCAACAATATATCCCTCAAAATCAGGCTCATAAGGCATTGCAGTTTGACCTGATCCCAATGGAATATGCGGAGCTGCTTCCCACCTTTCTTAGGGAAAATCTTAACCAGACTAGACCACCTCCGCCAATACCTAAGAAATTGCCGGCTCGTTGGAGACCTGATCTCTGTTGCACCTTCCATCAAGGAGCACAAGGTCATGACATTGAGCACTGTTTTAACTTGAAGATTGAAGTCCAGAAGCTGGTCGACGCCGATGTCTTGCCTTTCAAAAACCTGAATCCGAGCACGTAGCTGCAATTGGGTCGCTATCGATGTTCTTTCTACTACTCATCCGCTCATTTAATATGTTTGTTGTTTGCTGCTTTTCAAAAATCCTTTTGTCCCGCCCGATACGAAAGTGAACTTGTGTATGGCTTTTTGCTTTATGAATTGTCATCATCAATACAAAGTCGTCTTGATCCCGAGTTTGCTTTATTTTATTTTGTGCCTTTTTAGGAAAAATAGTAACACAAAAAACCAAAAAAAAATTCTTTCTTTAATGGCTTAATTGATATTCTGGTCCCTTAACTTATTTCTTTTATTCAATTTGGTCCCATAAGTTTTAACTTTGTCAAACTAGTCCCTTAACTCATATGCCGTTACGTAATGTAGTCCTTTCCGTCAGAATTTTTTAAAAAACGTTAAGTCTAGACCAGGTGGGCATTTACGTGGCATAACTCTTTGTTTTCCAAAAACGTAGAGAGAGAACGAGCAACCTAGTGAGAGAAAGCGAAAAACGAAGGCGAAAAATGAAGGAGAAGTTGGTGAGAACGAAGGAATGGATTGAATGGCTAGTGAAGAAGATCCTCAGGTTTGTCTTCTTTTTCTTCTTCGTATCCTTTTCTTTTTCTTCTTCGCTGTTTCTTCTTCTGTTGAGGGTTTGGGTTACGAAAGTTAGGGTTTTTCTGGGTTGTTATTTGAGTTGCTATGTTTGAGTTAAATTGTTCATTCGTGTTTGAAAACAAAAAAAGGTTAAACTTTTGGATGTTTCTGATTGATTAAAGTTTAAGATGTTTATGATTATTTAAAGTTAGGTTTGGGGTTTTCTGGGTTTTATGTTTGTTTCTTTTTTGGGGTTACAAATTTCTAGGGTTTTCAAAACGAAAAAGGTGGATTTTGTCTGTGTATGTGTTTATTATAATGGTTTAGGGTTTACTATTCCTTGTTTTGGATGTATTTGTCAAGTAGCTATTATTCAAATACAAGGAATTTTTGTCTATTTTCGAAATTTGTGCCAATATTCTGATTTGAGTATTGTTTATTCCCTTGTTAATACAGATGGAAGGTAGATTTGAGGTTGTGTTTCACCACTAGGGTAGGTTTACTGGGTTAACTAACTTAGACTACTATGGTTGTAAGAATGTTTGGTCTGTTGATGCAGATTTCTGGTCTTATTTTGCAATAATAGCGAAGGTAAAGGAAATGGGTTACCCCATGATTGAGGGTCTATGGTATTATGACCCAAACATAGATGGTGAGATTGCTAGGTTAAGGGATGATACTAGATTAAAAGGATGAAAAACATTGTTGAACACTATGATAGAGTCCACTTATATGTGACTCACCCTGTGTGTAAGGCTGAGATAGTTGCCCTAGACCCCTTAATTGAATACCCTATTATGGCTCAACATGAAAAATATACTGCGCACTCTGTTGATGAGAATGAAATGGAAGCTGGCCCATCTGTTGTAGGGTCCACTTGTGGGAAAGAAAAAGAATCTGAGGGAACATTTGTAGGGTCCACAGAAGGGAAAGAAAAGGAACATGGACCATCTGTTGTAGGCCATACAGAAGTGGAAAATGGATGCGAGAATATTCCCAACTGTGTGGGGACCACATGTGAGAAACGAAGTGAAACTGGTCCCACATTGGTTGGTGAAATACATGATGGTGCTGATATAAATGAGGAGGGTTGTGTGGACTTAAATGGTGTAGGTGGTGCTGATATAAATGAGAAGGCTTGTGTGGACTTAAATGATGCAGGTTTTGTGGACTTAAATGATGCAGGTGGTCCCTCTGTTGATGCAGAACCAACTGGTGTGGAGGAGACTGGTTCAGGTGGTGTGGAAGCTAAAGGAGAACCTACTGTTGTGGAAGAAACTGGTGCAGGTGGTGTGGAAGTTGGTGCAAAACCTACTGTTGTGGAAGAAACTAGTGCAGGTGGTGTGGAAGTTGGTGCAGAACATACTGGTGTAAAGAAAACTGGTGTGGAGGAAACTGGTGTGGAGGGAAACTTAGATGAAGGAGGTGAGAGTGATGACAGTGCTCTAGATATAAGGTTTCCTGGTGAGGAAGATGATGATTGTTGGTTAGCAGGTAACTTTGACAATGAAATAGGAGGACTTGACGATGAAGAATTAAGGGGTGAAGCATTTAATGATGATCCAGTAAGGGAAAACTTTGAAGGTGTTGATGGTGAGGAGAATTTGACTGTAGGTGATGGAAATGCAGGTGTAAATGGGGATGATGGAGGTGTTACTTCTGTTAATGCACAACCTACTACTGGTGCAGGTGTTGTAACGCCCTAGTTTATATTTTACTATTTTTAGGTGCTTAGAATATTTTATTTGAATTTATAAATAATACATGTTGATCTATGTGAATAATTGTGGTGTTGATATTTGATATATATTTTATTATATAATTATTTGTAGTATTTTATGAAAATTAGAGGGAATAATATTTATGTGGTTGAAAAAGGGATTTATTTGAAGTTAATAGAATTAAGGAGGGATTAAGGAGAAATTTAATAAGATTTAGTGAGGGAGTAAATAGAAAAAAAAAGGAGTTATGTTTTGGTTGGTAAGGAATAGAAAGAGGCAGACAAAAACTTTGTATGTAAAGTAAAGAAAACATAGCTTTTTGAGAGAAACCAAGGGGAAGAACTAGGAAGGGAGAAGCTGCCATTTTTGCTGTAGAATTTGCTTAATTGAGGTAAGGGTGGGTTTATGATTCAATTGCTAATGTATATATGTATGCTTTCATGAATTGAATTGAGAAATGGTGGTTTTGTTGGATTAGGGTTAAGAATATGAAAATGCCATGATTGATGAATTATATGATGATGATGATGTTATGTGAATTGTTTCTGTTGTTTAATTGTATCTTGAACCCATAAACCTTATTCTAAATCATTTTGGGTGATTGGGGGATTAAAATTGGGTTTTTGGATGAAAATGGGGTTAGAAAATCGTAGGTTTTATTTCTGCCCAGTTGAGCGCTTGCTCAAGCGAACTACCCGTCGCTCAAGCGAGCGACACTTTGCCACGCCCAGTTTGAAATTTTGGCCGCTCGCTTAAGCGAGCCACGAGCGAACCCAGGAGCGATCAATTCTGAACTTTCGTCAATTGTGCACGCTTAAGCGAACTGCCCGTCGCTTAAGCGAGCAACGCCATTCTTGCCCGTTCGCTCAAGCGAACCGTAAGCGAGCTCCAAGCGAGCAACCCCCTGAGTTACGTCTTTTTGGTCGCTTAAGCGACCAGTAGCTCGCTTAAGCGAGCTGGGTCCTGTGCGACCCAAAATGTGATTTTTCTGGAGTGTTCCAAATCCGAACCTAAGCTTCCTAAGTTGTTTATTGGATTTATTAAGAATTATTGGGGTGATAAAACTATAAAACGAAGATGTTTATGATGGATATATGTATGATTATATGAAATGAAATATACCTTGCTAAAGTTGTTATTGAGGTGGTGAGTGGTTGTGTCTAGTTGGGGAGGATGTCCTAGTTGTTGTTGGTGTTGGTTGCATGTTGATATGCACCATTAGATGTTGTAGGGTTGTATGCAGATATACACCACAGATTCTTCATAAATCATTTTCATTGGTGGGGGCTCATGCCCTGGAATGTTTATACATTCAATTGGTGAGGGCTCATGCCATGGAATGCTAGTCATTCATCTGGTGAGGGCTTATGCCCTGGGATGCTTTAACCATCCAAATTGGTGGGGGCTTATGCCCCGGAATGCTTAGCATTCAACGCGCGTAGTTGGTACCACATTTGCATAATGCATTCGTTGTTGAGGTCTTGCATTAGTTGTCATAGGTGTGAGTTGTCAGTTGTGAGTTGTTGTTGGTGAGGTGTCGCCACAAGTGTTGTTGTTGTTGTTAATTGAAGATGAATCTAATTGCTGAGATAATATTGATGAAGTTGTTGAATTATGCTGATGATGGTTGTTATTATTGTTGTTGTTTTCCAATGCAATTTGATGATTCATATATTTATATATAACTTTTGTTTTGTGAACTCACCCCTTCTGCTGGAATTGCCACCTTGTGGGCAAGTGCAGGTAATGAAGGCTAGTAGATATTGGCTCTTGTGTCCTAGGCTCTGATACGTAACGGGATGGGATTTGATGTTTATGATTTCATTCCTTTATGTATCATTTTTATTTGAAGAATATGTTGATGAACATTTGAATAACGTTGGAGAACATTTTATTTATGTTGAGGTCTATGTGCCAGGGATGTTGAATTTTGTTGTTGGTTAATTATCAAATGAATATTCCGCTGCAGATGTTTTATAAAGATGATATTATTGAGAATATTTAAATAGTTCTATTTTTCTATTTAAATAATTTTTGAGATATGTATGTAATGCTCCGTTGTATGATGTTTAACTCTGATGTTTATATATTATTATATCATTTTGGGAAAACGGGGTGTTACAATTGGTATCAGAGCAGGTCGGTCTGTCAGACCATTAGTAGAGTCGTGTCGAGCCATGTAGTGTTGTGTGACAGCTTTAAACTGTCCTTGTTGTTCTAATTTTTGTTGTTATGTAGAGTTATCTAGATGGCTGGGAGGAATGATGCTGCTCTTGCTGCTGCCTTGCAAGCAATGGCTCAAGTTGTTGGACAACAACAAAGTGCTGCTGGTGGTGAAGGTGTACGGATGTTGGAGACATTCCTAAGGAATCATCCACCAACCTTCAAGGGAAGGTACAATCCTGACGGGGCGCAGACCTGGCTGAAGGAGGTTGAAAGAATCTTCCGGGTGATGCAGTGCACCGATGCTCAGATGGTGCGGTTTGGCACTCACATGTTGGCTGAAGAGGCTGACGACTGGTGGGTAAGCACTCAACCTATTTTGCAGAATGAAGGTGCTGTGATTACATGGGCTGTTTTTAGAAGAGAATTCCTAAGGAGGTACTTTCCGGAGGATGTTCGTGGTAGGAAAGAAATAGAATTCCTTGAGCTGAAGCAAGGAGACATGTCCATTACGGAGTATGCTGCTAAGTTTGTGGAGCTTGCCAAGTTCTATCCACACTATGCTGCGGAGACTGCTGAGTTCTCCAAATGTATTAAGTTTGAAAATGGTCTGCGAGCTGATATCAAGCGGGCCATTGGCTATCAGAAGATCAAAGACTTTTCTGAGTTGGTGAGCAGTTGTAGGATCTATGAAGAGGACACTAAAGCTCACTACAAGGTGATGAATGACCGCAAAGGAAAGGGGCAGCAGAGTCGCCTGAAGCCTTATAGTGCCCCAGCCGATAAGGGCAAGCAGAGAATGCATGATGAAAGGAGACCTGCACGTAGAGATGCTCCTGCTGAAGTGGTTTGTTATAAGTGTGGTGTTAAAGGCCACAAGAGTAATGCCTGCAACCGTGATGAAAAGAAGTGCTTCCGATGTGGTAAGAAAGGCCACACTGTTGCTGAATGCAAGCGTGGAGATATTGTTTGTTACAATTGTGATGAAGAGGGTCATCTTAGCACTCAGTGTACTAAGCCTAAGAAGACGCAGGCCAGTGGGAGAGTGTTTGCATTGACTGGTACCCAGACTGATCATGAGGATCGACTTATCAGAGGTACTTGTTTCTTTAATAGTACTCCCTTAATTGCTATTATAGATACTGGTGCAACACATTGTTTCATTGCTATTGATTGTGCAAAAAGATTGGGTTTGATTATGTCTGATATGAATGGGGAGATGGTTGTTGAAACTCCAGCTAAGGGTTCAGTGACTACTTCCCTTGTTTGTTTAAGTTGTCCGTTGTCTGTATTTGGTAGAGATTTTGAGGTGGACCTTGTTTGTTTGCCGTTAGTGGGAATGGATGTAATATTGGGGATGAATTGGTTAGAGTACAATCATGTCCTGATCAATTGTTTTACGAAGACGGTGCGGTTTTCTTCTGCTGAAGAAGAGAGTGGAGCAGAATTCTTATCCACTAAGGAGATGAAGCGATTAGAACAAGATGGTGTGTTGATGTTTTCCTTGTTGGCGTACTTGTCGGTGGAGAACCAAGCTGTAATTGATGGGCTGCCTGTTGTGAAAGAATTTCCTGAAGTTTTCCCTGATGAGATTCCAGATGTGCCACCGAAGAGAGAAGTGGAATTTTCGATAGACCTTGTGCCGGGTACGAAGCCTGTGTCGATGGCTCCTTACCGTATGTCAGCTTCTGAGTTAGCTGAATTGAAGAAGCAATTGGAGGACTTACTTGACAAGAAGTTTGTGAGACCGAGTGTTTCACCATGGGGAGCGCCGGTGTTGTTGGTAAAGAAGAAGGATGAGGATATGCAAAAGACGGCATTTAGGACGCGTTATGGTCATTATGAATATAAGGTGATGCCTTTCGGTGTTACCAATGCGCCTGGTGTGTTTATGGAATTTATGAACCGAATTTTTCATGAGTATCTGGATCAATTTGTTGTGGTTTTTATTGATGATATATTGATTTATTTTAAGACTGAAGCTGAGCATGCAGAGCATTTGAAGGTTGTATTGCAAGTGCTGAAGGAAAAGAAGTTGTATGCCAAGTTATCCAAGTGCGAATTCTGGTTGCATGAAGTAAGTTTTCTTGGCCACATTATTTCTGGTAATGGTATTGTTGTAGATCCTTCGAAGGTTGATGCTGTGTCGCAGTGGGAGACACCAAAGTCAGTTACTGAGGTAAGAAGTTTTCTTGGGTTGGCTGGTTACTACCGCAGATTTATTGAAGGATTTTCGAAGTTGGCACTTCCTTTGACGCAGCTGACTTGTAAAGGAAAAGCATTTGTGTGGGATACTCAATGTGAGAGTAGTTTCAATGAGTTGAAGCGAAGATTGACGACTGCTCCTATTTTGATTTTGCCAAAGCCAGAAGAACCTTTTGTTGTTTATTGTGATGCATCTAAGCTGGGTTTATGTGGTGTTTTGATGCAAGATGGCAAGGTGGTAGCGTATGCTTCTAGGCAGTTGAGGATCCATGAGAAGAATTATCCTACACATGATTTAGAGTTAGCAGCTGTGGTGTTTGTGTTGAAAATTTGGAGGCACTATTTGTACGGTTCTAGATTTGAAGTGTTTAGTGATCATAAGAGTTTAAAGTACATGTTTGATCAGAAGGAGTTGAACATGAGGCAGAGAAGGTGGCTTGAATTGCTTAAGGATTATGATTTTGGCTTGAATTACCACCCTGGTAAAGCCAATGTAGTTGCAGATGCTTTGAGCAGAAAGACGTTGCACATGTCGGCTATGATGGTGAAAGAGTTCGAGTTGCTTGAACAGTTTAGAGACTTGAGTCTTGTGTGTGAAAGGTCACCTCAGAGTGTGAAGTTGGGCATGTTAAAGATTAACAGTGAGTTCTTGAATAGTATTAAAGAGGCACAAAAGATTGATGTTAAGTTTGTAGACTTGATGGCTGCTAGTGATCAAAATGCGGATAATGATTTCAAGGTTGATAACCAAGGTGTGTTGAGGTTTAGGGGAAGGATTTGTATTCCTGATGATGAAGGTTTGAAGAAGTTGATTTTAGAGGAAAGTCACAAGAGTAGTTTGAGTATTCATCCGGGAGCTACTAAAATGTATCATGACTTGAAGAAATTGTATTGGTGGTCCGGTTTGAAAAGAGATGTTGCTCAGTTTGTGTATGCATGTTTGACTTGCCAAAAGTCTAAGGTTGAACATCAGAAACCTGCAGGGTTGTTGACTCCTTTAGATGTGCCTGAGTGGAAGTGGGATAGCATTTCCATGGATTTTGTGACGAGTTTGCCGAATACTCCAAGAGGGCATGATGCCATTTGGGTCATGGTCGACAGGTTGACTAAGTCGGCGCACTTTATTCCGATCAATATTACTTATCCGGTAGCTCAGTTGGCGGAGATTTACATTCGTGATATCGTGAAGTTGCATGGTGTTCCATCTAGTATTGTGTCGGATAGAGATCCGAGGTTCACTTCGAGGTTTTGGAAGAGTTTACAGGATGCATTGGGTTCAAAATTGAGATTGAGTTCGGCTTATCATCCGCAGACAGATGGTCAGTCGGAGAGGACTATCCAATCCTTGGAGGATTTGTTGAGGGTGTGTGTACTCGAGCAAGGTGGAGCTTGGGACAGCCACTTGCCGTTGATAGAGTTCACCTATAATAATAGTTACCATTCAAGTATTGGTATGGCACCGTTCGAAGCTTTGTATGGTCGAAGGTGTAGAACTCCTCTATGTTGGTTTGAGTCGGGTGAAAGTGTTGTGTTAGGACCTGAGTTAGTGCAGCAGACTACAGAAAAGGTCAAGATGATAAGAGAAAAGATGAAAGCATCACAGGATCGTCAGAAGAGTTACCATGATAAGCGTAGAAAAGCCCTTGAGTTTCAGGAGGGTGAGCATGTGTTTTGGGTTACTCCGATGACGGGTGTAGGACGTGCATTGAAGTCGAAGAAGTTGACTCCAAAGTTCATTGGTCCTTATCAGATTTCCGAGAGAGTTGGAACCGTGGCATATCGGATTGGATTGCCACCACATCTATCGAACTTGCATGATGTGTTACATGTGTCGCAGTTGAGGAAATATGTAGCAGACCCTTCGCATGTTATTCCTAGAGATGATGTGCAAGTTAGAGATAATCTTACTATTGAGACTTTGCCTTTGAGGATTGATGATCGCAAGGTGAAGCAGCTGAGAGGCAACGAGATACCTCTAGTAAGAGTTGTTTAGGGCGGTGTAACCAGTGAGAGTTTGACTTGGGAATTGGAGAGCAAGATGCAAGAATCCTATCCTGAGTTGTTTGTTGCTTCAGGTAATATTTCGAGGACGAAATTTTCTTAGTTGGGGAGAGTTGTAACGCCATAGTTTATATTTTACTATTTTTAGGTGCTTAGAATATTTTATTTGAATTTATAAATAATACATGTTGATCTATGTGAATAATTGTGGTGTTGATATTTGATATATATTTTATTATATAATTATTTGTAGTATTTTATGAAAATTAGAGGGAATAATATTTATGTGGTTGAAAAAGGGATTTATTTGAAGTTAATAGAATTAAGGAGGGATTAAGGAGAAATTTAATAAGATTTAGTGAGGGAGTAAATAGAAAAAAAAAAAGGAGTTATGTTTTGGTTGGTAAGGAATAGAAAGAGGCAGACAAAAACTTTGTACGTACAGTAAAGAAAACATAGCTTTTTGAGAGAAACCAAGGGGAAGAACTAGGAAGGGAGAAGCTGCCATTTTTGCTGTAGAATTTGCTTAATTGAGGTAAGGGTGGGTTTATGATTTAATTGCTAATGTATATATGTATGCTTTCATGAATTGAATTGAGAAATGGTGGTTTTGTTGGATTAGGGTTAAGAATATGAAAATGCCATGATTGATGAATTATATGATGATGATGATGTTATGTGAATTGTTTCTGTTGTTTAATTGTATCTTGAACCCATAAACCTTATTCTAAATCATTTTTGGGTGATTGGGGGATTAAAATTGGGTTTTTGGATGAAAATGGGGTTAGAAAATCGTAGGGTTTATTTCTGCCCAGTTGAGCGCTCGCTCAAGCGAGCGACACTTTGCCACGCCCAGTCTGAAATTTTGGCCGCTCGCTTAAGCGAGCCACGAGCGAACCCAGGAGCGATCAATTCTGAACTTTCGTCAATTGTGCACGCTTAAGCGAACTGCCCGTCGCTTAAGCGAGGAACGCCATTTTTGCCCGTTCACTCAAGCGAACCGTAAGCGAGCTCCAAGCGAGCAACCCCCTGAGTTACGTCTTTTTGGTCGCTTAAGCGACCAGTAGCTCGCTTAAGCGAGCTGGGTCCTGTGCGACCCAAAATGTGATTTTTCTGGAGTGTTCCAAATCCGAACCTAAGCTTCCTAAGTTGTTTATTGGATTTATTAAGAATTATTGGGGTGATAAAACTATAAAACGAAGATGTTTATGATGGATATATGTATGATTATATGAAATGAAATATACCTTGCAAATTTTGAAGTTGTTATTGAGGTGGTGAGTGGTTGTGTCTAGTTGGGGAGGATGTCCTAGTTGTTGTTGGTGTTGGTTGCATGTTGATATGCACCATTAGATGTTGTAGGGTTGTATGCAGATATACACCACAGAGTCTTCATAACTCATTTTCATTGGTGGGGGCTCATGCCCTGGAATGTTTATACATTCAATTGGTGAGGGCTCATGCCCTGGAATGCTAGTCATTCATCTGGTGAGGGCTTATGCCCTGGGATGCTTTAACCATCCAAATTGGTGGGGGCTTATGCCCCGGAATTCTTAGCATTCAACGCGCGTAGTTGGTACCACATTTGCATAATGCATTCGTTGTTGAGGTCTTGCATTAGTTGTCATAGGTGTGAGTTGTCAGTTGTGAGTTGTTGTTGGTGAGGTGTCGCCACAAGTGTTGTTGTTGTTGTTAATTGAAGATGAATCTAATTGCTGAGATAATATTGATGAAGTTGTTGAATTATGCTGATGATGGTTGTTATTATTGTTGTTGTTTTCCAATGCAATTTGATGATTCATATATTTATATATAACTTTTGTTTTGTGAACTCACCCCTTCTGCTGGAATTGCCGCCTTGTGGGCAAGTGCAGGTAATGAAGGCTAGTAGATATTGGCTCTTGTGTCCTAGGCTCTGATACGTAACGGGATGGGATTTGATGTTTATGATTTCATTCCTTTATGTATCATTTTTATTTGAAGAATATGTTGATGAACATTTGAATAACGTTGGAGAACATTTTATTTATGTTGAGGTCTATGTGCGAGGGATGTTGAATTTTGTTGTTGGTTAATTATCAAATGAATATTCCGCTGCAGATGTTTTATAAAGATGATATTATTGAGAATATTTAAATAGTTTTATTTTTCTATTTAAATAATTTTTGAGATATGTATGTAATGCTCCGTTGTATGATGTTTAACTCTGATGTTTATATATTATTATATCATTTTGGGAAAACGGGGTGTTACAGGTGTTGATTCTGGTAAGTATATATTCTAACCTTTAATTATAACTTATGGGACCAAATTGAATAAAAGAAATAAGTTAAGGGACCGACAGATCAATTAAGCCTTTATATTCTAACCTTTAATTATATATGTTTCTAATTCATGATATTAGGTTATTATTAATGATTTTTAATTCAGGTTTTTGTGCAGGTGTTGATTCTTTCAATACATATGCAGCTGGTATAAGTAACAATGGTTCTAAGAAAACATCTAGAAAGGGCAAAGAAAAGGAAGCTCAGCCAAAGAAAAGGAGAGGAAGGCCAAAGAAGGTTGTGAATTTGGAGGAACGAGTTTTTGAAGATGAAGTTCTTGAACATTTGAGAAACTTTGTTAACAATGTTGGGGAAGTTGGTCAGTCAAGTAGGGAAAACCATTTTAGTGAAGATGAAGAACAGAACAGTGATGAGTTGGATAGTGGTGTTGATAGTGATGAAGAAGGTGCTGAGAAACCGAAGTACCCCTTGTTCAAGCAACATGATAGTATGGTGGATTATAAGTGGGAGGTTGGGACTTACTTTGCATCCAAAATTGAGTTTCAAGATGCTGTCAGGACATATTCAGTACATGATGGTAAGGGTCTGAAGTTTAAGAAGAGTGATAAGAAGAGGGTAAGGGTGAGATGCAAACTTGGATGCAATTGGGAAATGTATTGTGCTAAGATACCAGATCAAGAGACATGGCAACTGCGAAAGATAATTGGAAAACATAACTGCAGTAATGAGTATAATCCAAGCTTGATGAATTCAAAGTGGCTAGGCAGAAAACTACATACAAGGGTCAAAGAGGATCCTAGATTGGGTATTCCTGATATAATCAACAGGACACATAGAAAGTGGAATGTGGGTGTATGCCCTAGCAAAGCATACAGAGCTAGAGTTATGCAAAAGAACTAGTTGATGGATCTTTTAGGGAGCAATACACAAGGATGTATGACTACTGTCATGAACTTCTGAGATCAAATGAAGGATCTACTGTTAGAGTGACTACTATACCATTTCAAGGGGCTGAAGGTGATTTGGAAAACCGTAATGCAGTATTTTGCCCTCACTTTCAAAGGGTTTATGTATGTTTTAAGGCTTGTAAAGAAAGTTTCATGAAGTGAAAATCTATAATTGGCCTTGATGGATGCTTTCTCAAAGGTTACTATGGTGGTCAACTGCTGGCTGCTATTGGGAGGGATCCTAATGATCAAATTCTACCAATTGCATTTGCAATTGTAGAAGGTGAGACTAAAGAAACATGGAAATGGTTCTTAGAACTTTTGATTAATGATTTGGGTGGCACTAGACTGTTCAAGACATATACAATTATAAGTGACCAGCAAAAGGTAAAAAAAAATTATATTCTTCTACACTTCTTAATTTATTACAAATTTACATTTTATACTAACTCAAGTTCAACTTTACAACAGGGTCTTTTACCAGCTATTGATGAATTCGCAGAAGGAATTGAGCAAAGGTTTTGTGTCAGGCACTTGTATAACAATTTCAGAAAGAAGCACCCAGGGATGAAACTGAAGCAGTTGATGTGGGGAGCTGCAAATGCCACATATGCTAATGCATTTGAAAGAGAGATGAAGGAGATCAAATCCATCTCAGAAGGAGCATTTGAATATCTAATGAACATTCCACCTAGGCATTGGAGCAAAGCTTTCTTTAAATCTGGTTCAAAGTGTGATACTTTGGTCAATAACATGTCAGAAGCCTTTAATTCAGTCATAGTGAATGGAAGGTCCAAACCTGTGATTACTAACATGCAGGAAATCAGAGTATATATGATGGAAAGATGGCAGAAAAATAGAGAAAAAATCTCAAGGTATGGAGATGGTGTTCTGCCTAATATTAAGAAAAAGCTTGAGAAGGAGTCATCTTATACCAAAAACTGGCTTGTAAGGTAAAATTTCCATTATACCATATTTTGTCTTTGCTAAATTAAATGATATAAGTTTTGGTGTATATTTGCTTAAGTATTATATGTTGTTTTCTTTTGGCATATTAGGCGTGGTGGTGAACATGACTATCAAGTCACACACATATCTTTAGATGGAGACAAATATTCTGTGAATTTGTTGAGACATGTTTGTGATTGCAGAAAATAGCTTCTGACAGGACTGCCTTGTTGTCATGCTATTGCATGTATGAAACACCACAACTTGGACATTGAATCATATGTCCCTATTGAATTCAGGAAGGAAAGATATGTTGAATGCTATAGTAGCATTATATACCCTGCTAATGGACATAATTTATGGGTCAGGACTGAGTACACTGATTTACAACCACCACCCATAAAAAGGCAACCTGGAAGGCCAAAGAAGAAGAGAAGACTAGAAGCCGGAGAGTTAAAGAAGAATGACAGTGAGATGAGAAGGGAAACATATGGCATCAAGTGTAGCAGGTGCAAACAACTTGGCCATAACAAGTCAACCCGTAAACTTCCACCACCTCCACCACCAACTAAAGGTTCAAATGGTCAGCAGGGAACTACTACTTCAGTTCCAACTCAACAGAGAACTACTGCTTCAGTTCCAACTCAACAGGGAACTAATACTTCAGTTCCAACTAACCAAACAACAACACAATCAGCTCCATCTCAGGTCACTGCACCAACTCATTCAGCTCCTACTAATCAAGGTATTACTCATTTAGGTCCAAGAAGGCAAAAGACTGCAACAACTCAGCAACCTAGTGCTACAACTCCAAATCCAACTCAGCAGCCTAGTGCATCAACTCAGCCACCAAAGAATAAGAAGACAAAGACAAGGGATAAGGTTGTATCATCTCAACCTCCTGCTGTGAAGAAACAAAGACAGAAAGCAAGGAAAGATGGTGTGGCCTCTACACAACCTATGTAACTTTGATATTTTACCAAGCACATCAAATTTATCTTTTTGTAACTGTAATGTCTAGAACATCGATCCATCATGTTATGCCCTTTTGGTTAAGTACTGTTGGTTATGCATATTTGGTGTAATGTCTAGAACATCTAATTAGATTATGCCCTTTTGTTTAAGTAATTCTAGTTATGTAATGTTGATGTAATTTCTAGAACATGTTCTGTCTAGAGCATCTAATGTGCTTTTGGTGTCATATTCTGCACAAATGGTGTAATGGCTAAGACCATATTTTTTGGTTAAGTACTAATGATATCAACTATATTTTGCTTCTCAATTTTGTGTCATTATACAGTTTGACAGGTTAATTACTTACTAGTCATATCAAAATTTGCTTCAAATTTGATATCATTATCACAATGCAATATAATTTCTAACAATGATATAAACCATATTGATATAGAGTAACCTTCAATTTTTTCATCAAATAACGTCATTTTCATTACTCTGCATAAAGAAATACAATTCATTACCTAATAACATAACATAGCTGCAAACTAAACAAGAAAACTACAATAAGAATCTAAACCAGTGACAATCCCTAACAACACTTTCAATCAGAGACTAATTCACTAACAATTATGACCTATTTGCATAGTATAACTGTCCCTAATACCAAACAGGTCCCAAAGGAAACAAAGCCAAAAACAAGTGACCACTTTAACCAATTTTTTGTCTTTGCTAACTCCATCTTCAACTTCCTGTTCTTCCTCTTTGTTTTCTCACTCTTCAACTTCAATTCCAATCCCTCCTCTTTTGACTCAGTACGAAAATCTTCATCTTCTACCAACTTAAACAACCCACACCCTTATTCAAATGAATTCCTGTAATTATTGCAACCCCAGAATTTCTTACCACAATTCGGATTTGAAGTATCATTCACTGTTCTTATTACTGGAAAATATCCACACTTACATTCCATGCCTGTTCTTCTCCTAAGACTGGATCCAGTTGAAACAAAACCTTCATCTTGTACCCAAACCCGTGACTGTGTTTTGGATCCTTGTTTTGACATGTTCTGGCTGCACACCAACGAAGAAGAAGAAGGAGAAGAATAGAAGAAGATGGAAGTGGAGAGAGAGGTGAGAGAGCGAAGGAGAAGAAGGGGAAATTGTGTGTTTGGAACCCTAATTTTTGTTCCTCACAATTTTAGCCCACATATATATTGTTGAGTCATACCTGCTTACTCATCTCAGTTTTTTTACACCTGGCACGCCTACATGTACAAAAATAACGATTTTTGAAAAATTCGGACGGAAAGGACTACATTACGTAACGACATATGAGTTAAGGGACTAGTTTGACAAAGTTAAATCTTATGGGACCAAATTGAATAAAAGAAATAAGTTAAGGGACCGGTAGATCAATTAAGCCTTCTTTAATCATTCTTAAATATCTGCATAATCATAACTTATACTTACTTCAAATCATGCATTAATAAACCTGTTGCACACTTTAACCATACTCTCTCTCTCTCTCTCTCTCTCTCTCTCGACTTTGAATTCCCTAGTCCAAAGATGAAGGAGAGGAAAATGAAGAGATTCCCGACAAGATCTCTCGCATACCGGGGCATCTTAACCGTCGAAGCTACAAACAAAAATCAAGAAGACTATCCAGAAGACGGCAGTCACTTACAAAAACTAACATAAGATGTTACAATTGCCTCGCATGGGTAGCGTGCTTCAATACACATTTCAACAGGGGCAACCCCCCCTCCTTCCCTCAGTATACAACATGGAGATCGTCAAGGTGTCGTCGATAGGAGTCCTGTTGAAATCAAAGCTTGATTGAACTTAAAAACATGACGGCCTTATACAACTATATCAAGAGAGGTTTAAACAAACTTCCAACAAGAAGGTTCGTCCCCGTGGATTTCAAGAAACCTTGTGATAAAAAAGATACTATCTTTCCAACCAGACTCCAGGGCAAATGGATGCCTAATGATGAAGGCTCGTGCGCAATGACTCTTACAAACTATGGATGGTGACAAACCCACACGTGTTATGAACACCGATGCAGTCAAGAAATATTTTGTCAAAATATACAAAAAATCAATCAAATAAAAAAAAAATCAAAAAAGCTCGATAAGTCGCAAACCTGAAAAGGCGACTTAGGCAAAAGTGTGCGTCTCGGTGGACTGAAAACCCAAAAGGACGGTCCAGGAAAAAATTAGAGACATGAACAAAAATGATTATCCTGATAGATTGAAAAGCCACAAGGGCAATCTATGCAAAAGTTAAGGATCATGACAAGGTAAGTGCATTCGGTCAGGCACAATCCACTTGGGGCATCCAGTTGTCAAAAGGCCTCTGATTCAAAGCATCTTTAAATCAAAGACCTGGAACAGGGGCAATTCAAAGTTGTTAGGGAGAATAGAGGTTACTGTGTTCAATGTACCCTTCCCATATACTTACCATTTTCCAAAAATTTTCAAAATCTGTGGAGCCGGGCCATTGGCGCATCACGACTCAATTCATAAAATTTGAGCCTGGGCCCATTTATTTGGAACTCTCATTTTATTCTATTTGCAAAAATTTTCTATTTTTGATGGCAATACTTGAAACAAAATTTTCAAAATACAATTTTTTTTACATCTTTTGAAAAGTGTGAACAACAAACACACTCTGTTTGAACTCGTGAGTAGGAGAAGCGTACATCAGCATACGCCTCGAGAACGGTTACATTTCGGAGGAGAAACGTGACTAAGGACTCTAGGGAGGACCTCCGCTTCCAAGCATGATGCAGTCACAACGCCCAAAATATAGAAAAAATACAAAAAAAAAGAGCTCGCTAAGCTGAAAACCTGAAAGGGCAGATTAGGCAATAGAGGGCGCCCTGGTGGACTGAAAAACCCGAAAGGGCGGTCCAGGCAAAAATTAGGGGCACAAAAAAGAAATACATTACCGATGGACTGAAAACCCGAAAGGGCGGTCCAAGCAAAAATCAGGGATTTTCAAAAAAAAATAAAACAACAAAAACAGAATGACTGCTAAAGCATACCTAGGGAAGAACACTCTGCGCCCATTTACAAATGGCGACTTCTCCCAGACTTTCGATCGACAATGAGTTGTCTCCCCAAGAGGCATCAGTTGCTACCTTGTGAGAAGTTTTACACCGTCAATGGCCCGATTTGTTCACAATAACATCAACTCCAAGGAGGTTTGCCGAGTGTTTGTACCGCGCTGTCAGTCCATCTCCAATCTTACATGTCCCGTCTCGTTCCATCGAGTCACCTGTTACATACAATTTATATGATCGTTCAAGTCACATTCATACGTTCATGCATTCATGCATCCACGCATCAATACTTTCATATATTCACACATTCAAGCGTACACAACGCACACGTAGATACACAATATCAATTCATACACAATTGCATCAGTTGCCCAGAGTCTTGTTTGGTCGTATCCCCTCAGTTCAGTCCTCAATTGTTTCAAGCGGTTAGTCCTAAACAATGGACAGCTTGAATTTTCCTTTTTCTCCTTTCTTTCAAGTGGTTAGTCCTAAACAATGGACAACTTAAGTCAAGTGGTTAGTCCTAAACAATGGACATCATGAGTTTACTTTTGTCTTTATTTCAAGTGGTTAGTCCTAAACAATGGACAACTTGAATTTTCCTTTTTTCCTTTCTTTCAAGTGGTTAGTCCTAAACAATGGACAACTTGAGTCAAATGGTTAGTCCTAAACAACGGACAGCTTGAGTTTACTTTTGTCTTTATTTCAAGTGGTTAGTCCTAAACAACGGACAAGTTGAATTTTCCTTTTTCTTTCTTTCAAGTGGTTAGTCCTAAACAATGGACAACTTGAGTCAAGTGGTTAGTCCTAAACAACGGACAGCTTGAGTTTACTTTTGTCTTTATTTCAAGTGGTTAGTCCTAAACAACGGACAGCTTGAATTTTCCTTTTCCTTTCTTTCAAGTGGTTAGTTCTAAACAATGGACAGCTTGAGTCAAGTGGTTAGTCCTAAACAACGGACAACTTGAGTTTACTTTTGTCTTTATTTCAAGTGGTTAGTCCTAAACAACGGACAACTTGAATTTACTTTTTGTCTTTGTTTCAAGTGGTTAGTCCTAAACAACGGACAACTTGAATTTACTTTTTGTCTTTGTTTCAAGTGGTTAGTCCTAAACAACGGACAACTTGAATTTTACCTTTTTGTCTTTGTTTCAAGTGGTTAGTCCTAAACAACGGACAGCTCGAATTTACGTTTTGTCTTTGTTTCAAGTGGTTAGTCCTAAAAACGGACAACTTGAATTTACCTTTTGTCTTTGTTTAAAGTGGTTAGTCTTAAACAACGGACAGCTTGAGTTCACGTTTTGTCTTTGTTTCAAGTGGTTAGTCCTAAACAACGGACAACTTGAATTTACTTTTTGTCTTTGTTTCAAGTGGTTATTCCTAAACAATGGACATCTTGAATTTTACCTTTTTGTCTTTGTTTCAAGTGGTTAGTCCTAAACAACAGACAACTTGAATTTTACCTTTTTGTCTTTGTTTCAAGTGGTTAGTCCTAAACAACGGACAGATTGAATTTACCTTTTGTCTTTGTTTCAAGTGGTTAGTCATAAACAACGGACAGCTTGAATTCACGTTTTATCTTTGTTTCAAATGGTTAGTCCTAAACAACGGACAACTTGAATTTACTTTTTGTCTTTGTTTCAAGTGGTTAGTCCTAAACAACGGACAGCTTGAGTCTATCTTTTATCATGTTTCAAGTGGTTAGTCCTAAACAAGTTTCAAGTGGTTAGTCCTAAACAATGGACAGCTTGAGTCTACCTTTTATCTCGTTTCAAGTGGTTAGTCCTAAAGAATGGACAACTTGAGTTTACCTTTCATCATTTTTCGAGTGGTCAGTCCCAAACAACGGACAACTTGTGTTTACCTGTCATTCTCTCAAAGTGTCATCCCAGTATGTCTGGTCAAGAGGTGTCTCCATTAAACTACCATTCCAAACCAATACAATAGTACACCACCATTTCCCCCAGTGAAACTACACTATCCCCTAGCGGAGTCGCATCCCTTTCTCAACAAATTCAAGTATCCCATTGTGGTTTCTCGTCCCAGTCAAAATATCTTTGCCGTCCTGCATTCATTATTGCATCACAAGCATTCATAGCATCTTAGGTCAAAAATTGTGTACTTTGTATTTAAGTCTCTTCGACCAATCGAATCAAAGATTTTATCTTCAAGTCTCTGGATGAAGAAACTTAAATAGGAGCATCTGTCATACCCCAATTTTTGACATAAGACACCACTGACACACGTCCTTTGATCCGAAATAATCTCCGACTTTTCAAACGAAATTTTGTCCGAGAGGTATTTTAAAATACCTCATTTTCCGAGTCGGGCCCTCTTCTCTCTTTATTTTTATTTTTTTTTATTTCATTTTTAATTCCATCTTTAATTTAAGTTTTTCTTGTTAATTAATTAACTTCAATTTAATTTAAAAAAATAAAAAAAGTCTTTCTATATTTCTATTTTAATCTCATCCTTTATTTAGTCTTTATCCCTTTTTTTATTATTTATCCATTTTTATTATTTTGTTATTTTGTCCAAGGATAATATCCAAATGGTCCAAGTTCAAATACAAACAACCTGTCACGCTGCAGAGTTTATTCCTTCCCAAGCCAAAGCAATTTTGTTGCTTTTGAACAAACCCTAACCCTACCCAATATGCTATAAAAGAAAGATCCAATTCATGAAGAAAGGAGGGGGGCGAGTTTTAAGAATTCAGAAAACGTGTTTAGCTTCTAGTTTTTTCAATTTCAGTTTTATTTTGTTAACCTTAGACTGCCGTATTTTTTTAGGGTTCTGCAAACTATTTTCTTTCAATCGTAAATTTCAGTTGTCCCTTTATTATTCTTCACAATTTATGTTACTGAGCCAGGTTTCCTGATTTAATTTAATTCATGCGTATCCAGCCGTATCATATACTTCATATTGCTCCCTTCATGTTGCTGGTGTCGTGAGCCTTTGTTAATGTTGTGTGGCTAGTTAATATTTTTTTTACAAGAGTTCTGAAGAATATTTTATTTTTAATCGCAAGTTTCAATTGAATTCACGTTACTGTAGCACTTCCTAATTTAATTCATGTGTCATGTGTGTGATTAATTCCTTATTAGGTTGAATTCCTCTACTTCACTTTGCTGCATGTTCAATTTCATTGTTGCCGCTTCACTTACATTCATATATATTGCTGCAAGTTGATTTACTATTTCAGGTGCTTCCCTTTTACACGTTGATGTTGTTCGGAAACTACTGATAATTGTGGTGAATCGCCGCTGTTGTGTTTTAGGTCATTATATTCAATTCAAATTATCAAGGGTCAAGGCTGCTCTCCAAAGCTAAAGAGATTCTTTTTTGGTTACAAAAAGTTTAGGTGGGTTCGGCTCCGGTCACCACCAGGGTCAGGGCACGCCTCCGGGCCCAAAGGAACTGGTGGCCCCTTCGTATTTCTTTTTTTAATTTATTCTTCATGCATTTTTTTGTTTAGGTTTATTGTCACTATATCTAACTTTTCGTCATTTACTTTATTACAGAGATTTTAGATTGTAAACTACGTTGTGTGGGTGTGTGCATGTGTGCGTGCGTGTATGTATGCCTCTTATTTTCTTCGTAGTTTAGGTTAAAGGTTCTCGTGGTGGTCCAACGCCACCATGAGTTACCTGCGCTTTACTTTTCTGCTCCATTAGTTTTAACTTTAGTCAAAATTCAAAAATAACAAAAACATGCAAATAACAAAATCACAAAAATATTTTCATAATAAACCTTGATTCAAAATCAAGTGATTCCCCTTTTTTATTTTCTTTCTTAATCAAATTTCAAATCAACTTTAATTCTACTTTGAGTTTCTTTTCCTTTAATATAAAAAATACAAACAAATTATCTTTGCCACTTGGCTTTTCATTTTAAAACCTTTTTTTCAAAACTAATAAAAAACACAAAACCAATCAAACGTCAATTTTTACCTCGAACTCCGAGGTTATGATCCCTCACGGGTACGTAGGCAAAGGACCTAGTCCTTCCGAATCAATAAAAATGTAGATAACTAGGCTTTTTTTTTCTTTTTTAATCACTATTCTCAAATTCCTTCTTTCAAATAAAAAAAAAGCAAGTTATAGCACAAAAAGTAAAATAAAGTCGAAAGGTTCTCGTAGAGTAGTACGAATATTTAGGGTGCTAACACCTTCCCTAAATATAAGCAACCCCCGGACCCCAATCTAATGAAATAATGCTTTCAAAAGTCGTGAAATAATTTAGTGAGTCAAAAGCTAATCAAATAGCCTTGTTCTCCGAAAAATGACGTGACAGGGAGGGAAGCTAATATGGTAGGGGAAGGTAAGAAGTCGGAGACGGCCGGAGGTGGTGGAGCGGGGCCATCTAAAACTGTTACCTTCGATAAGTCTTTCAAAGCAGTTCTATCTAAGGTTTAGTGTGTAGGTCCAGTTCAGGAGGAGAATAAGGTTTGTCTTGAGATATCCCCAAGTGAAGAAATGTTGAAGATGTTGGAGGGTTGTTTCGTGGGTGAGCTTGTCTGGGAGAAACAACCAAGCGCAGTGAAGATGGGTTTGGTGATGGAAGGAATTTCCTAGATTCAAGTCACTGGTATGGGGGTTGGTTTGGTGCTTTTAAAATTGCCAGAACTAGAGGATATTGGTGAGATCAAGCAGAGTCATTTATCTTGGTGGAATACAACTTTCAAATCAGTATCTAAGTGGTCTCCAAATAAGTTTGATGTGAGGAGGTCAGTTTTGTTGAATGTCCTTGGTATTCCCCTTCATGCTTGGGATGAACTAGTTTTTAAGCTTTTGGGATCCATCTATGGAGTTTTCTTGCATTTTGATGAGGAAACCATAGCTAGAAAAAGGTTAGATGTGGCCAGAATCAAGGTGAACACAGATAGGTTGGGTATCATTGATGATAAGATTTCATTGAAGGTGATGGGGGCAGAATTTTGCTTATGGGTGGTGGAGGAAGGAGCTCAACGGTGGTTCTCGGTGGAAGGTAGGGAAGAAAGCATGGTGGGGTCATGTGAGGGGCCTATCAGGTATGGGGATGGGGATGCTTTTTCGGATGAAGAGCCAATCAGTCCTAGGAGTTTTGATTCAGACTTGAGGAGGAAAGAAAAAGGCAAGGCTGTTGTGAGGTCAATAGAGAAGACAGGGGTACAAAAGGTGGGGCGGGAGGAAGTAGGTAAGAAGGTACAGGGTTTTGGCACTTTAAATGAGGATGATAGTTTGAATTGCAAAATGGTAGGAGGACATGTGGACAGCTTGGGGAAGAGGACAGATGTGAGAGGACTTGAGGTGGACATGTGTATTAGGCTGGAAGGAGACTTTTCCAAGTTTTTGGTTGTTCCGGCAGATAGCAGGAAAGTGGGGCCAGCAGTATCTCACGCGCCTGAGACCTTGAGCATTTTGTTGGGGAGTGAGGGTCACGTGATGGCTGAAGATGATTTTTCAAAAGCAAGTGGGGCCCAGAGTGGTTTATCTAATTTAAATGTTAATTTAAAATATGATGGGCAGAGTTTTGAAGAGGCCCACTTAACTCCTAAGGTGGGGCTTCAAGGAGCAGATGTTCTGGAGAGAGGTGCTGGTAGAATTTTTCAGCAGCCTTCTGAAGTGGAGGCAGAGGTGTCAAGACTTAACAAACATATCAGATTTGTGTCGGAAGATTCCGAATAGTCTAAATTCAGTGACTCTGTAGATAATTTAGTGGGGGGCGAACAAAGTTTATTGAAAATTAAGCAAAAATTGAGAAGGAAGAAAAAATTGGTTTACTTGTCTAAAAACCAATTGGATGGCGATAATGGTGATTGTTTTGAAGATATCATGTGGAAGAGGAAGGGGGATAAGAAGAAATATCAAGTTTGTTCTACACATAGAAGGTCGGTTTCTCTTTTAGAGGTGGGAGAGGAGGATGGGGGTGGGGAGGAGGGTTATGTCCGTTGCATGAAGAGGGGTGGGAAGATATCTTTCTCGGCTGATGTAGTGCATTTTATTAGCTCAAGTATTGAACTCTTTGAAAATAATGAGGCAAAGGTCGTTCCGGAGACACAAGTGCAATATCAAGGGGGTAGAGGTTCGTATGCAAAAGTGCTAGCGGCGAAGAAAGTTCTTGTTTTACAAAAAAAAAGTTGGGGTTTCTTTTGCGGAGGATGATGCATCTACAACGAAGCATCTTGTTGAGTTAGAGGAGGTGGCCGAGCAGCTCAAAGCTAGTAGGGAGAGAGGATTGGTGCGTCAATGATTGTGACGACCTTCAATGTGAGGGGTTTAGGTGGAAGGGTGAAGAGAAACAAGATTAGAGATTTGGTGAGACAAAATAAAGTTGACTTTTGGCAATACAAGAAACAAAGTTAGAAGTTGTAACCCCGACTTTGTGTTATACTTTGTGGGGATGTGATGATTGTGATTGGGAGTTTAAACTGTCTGATGGCTCTAGCGGTGGTATTCTCTCTTTATGGCATAAATCCAACTCCGTTAAAGTGAATACTTTTCAAGGGGAAGGATATGTGGGTGTGTCTCTAGATTGGGGTGTGGAGAAAAAGAGATGTGTTATAGTTAATGTATACTCTAAATGTGACTTGGCATCTAAGAGAAGGTTGTGGGAGCATCTCTTGGAGGAGAGGAGGAATAGGGGCGAGGAAGCTTGGTGTGTTGTGGGTGATTTTAATGTGGTGTGTAGTAGGGATGAGAGGAAGGGGATAAATGAGGAAATTTCTTCATCACAATTGTTGGAAATGTCTTTGTTTAACAATTTTATTAGTGAAGTGGAGTTGGATGATATGAGTGTATTGGGTCGTCGCTTCACGTGGTACCACCCTAATGGTAGATCCATGAGTAGAATTGATAGGGTGCTTATTTCGGAAGAGTGGTTTCATATGTGGGGGGATAATTCTCTTTGGGTGTTGCCGAGGGATGTGTCAGATTAGTGCCCGTTAGTGTTAAAACATGGTGGATGGGATTGGGGTCCAAAGCCTTTCCAATTTAATAATTTTTTGCTTCAAAATTGGAATTTTAAAGGGGTTGGAGGAAGCTTGAAGGAATCAAGGTGAGGAAGGGTGGATGAGTTCTGTCCTCAAGGAGACGTTGAAGGGGTTAAAATCGAAGTTAAAGTCTCGGAACAAGGAGGAGTATGGTGGTTGATGAGTCATTAATTAGTTATTTTAATATAATATTTGATTTCATTTTATTTTGATTTAAGTTTATTTTATTTAAATATTATTTCCTTTTAGAACTATTTTACTTCAATTGCAAAAGAAATATTTGATAGATTCAGTCTTGGAGCAAAAGAAAAAGGATTAGGAGCTGATTCGGGCTGGAAAATATGAGACTCAGCCAAAAATATAGCCTCCCCAAGTCAGAAGCTTGGCACGGCCCGTGCCATGTCCCATGATTCTCTTTTGTTGCTTTTTGCTTCATGTACAAGCTACCTATTAGTTTAGCTCTGACCTAAAAGCCCATGGTTTCTTGTAGAACATTCTAGTGATGTATTTCTTAGGGCTTAAGTCATTGTAAACTATAAATAGAGTAGCTAGCTATCACAACAATTCATCTTTTGTTCTTGGAATTCAATAGTGACAATTGTATTTCTTAATATAAGTTCTTTCTTTTACTTTCTTGTTATTTTATGTTCTTCTCCTTCTTCTCTGTGTCTACTATGATCATGAGTGAGTAGACTCTTCTTGTCTTGGGATTGTTGGATAAGTCTTAATGACATAATCCTAATCAAACCAAACCATAAACCCTAATTTTATATAACCTCACTTTCTAATCTAATTTCACCGTTCTTATAATCAATAACAAGTATTAAGTGAAGGATCGAAAGATGACGTTTAATAGTTGTTATTGATTAATCTCAAATATCAAAGCGAAGGATCGAAAAGATGAAGTTTTGATATTGGAACAAGTGAAATTAGACAAGGATTGTGAAACATGAGAATAGTCTAGCAAACCTTGAGACACATAAAGTTTCGAGCTTCAAGGATTCCAATAAAAATCAACCATGAGAATAGGCTTGATTGTTAGAGGAACACACTCACTGAGACCGAAAAGAGATGTGATAAAATTAACGATTTAGGGTTTGTTTGTGAAGGACTTGTCATTAGGATGGACCAATAAATCTCAAGGCTCTTTCTTTTATTATTTTCTTTCATAAAAATCAAACCTTTTCTACTTAATATTCTTTCTAATCATTTTCTAAAGTTAATCAAATTAACCAACTCCCTGTCGGAACGATACTCTTTTATTACTACATCGGTAGAACCGTGCACTTGCGGTTTTGCTCATCAAGTTTTTGGCGCCGTTGCCGCGGAGTTAACCAATTTGATTAATTTTCTGTAGTGGTTAGAATTCTTTTTTCTTTTTCTTTTACCTTTTTGTCTATTTTCTCTCTTTTCTTCTTCTCCTTTCTTTCTATTGTTACCGTTAACTTCTTGGGAGGCACACGATAATACCAATATGGCTGAGGAACGTACTCTCAAAGAGTATGCAAACCCTTCTACGGAAGAGCCACGTGCTATTATCGTGTACCCAACGGTTGAAGGTGACAAATTTGAAATTAAACCCGCATTCCTTAACTTAGTACAAAGAAACCAGTTTTCTGGATCCCCCATTGAGGATCCAAATCTTCATATTTCAACAATCTATAGGCTAAGTGTGACCTACAAAAACCAAGAGGTCGTAAGGCTGCACCTTTTTCCCCTTTCCTTAAAAGATAAAGCTAGCACTTGGTTCCACTCTTTAGAGGTTGGTTCCATCACTTCATGGGATCAAATGAGGCGAGCATTCCTTGCCCGATTCTTTCCCCCTTCTAGAACCGCCCAACTACGAGCAAAACTTTATCAATTTACTCAAAATCAAGGAGAATCTCTTTATGATGCGTGGGAGCATTTCAAGGAAATGCTCAGACTTTGTCCCCACCATGGTTTAGAAAAGTGGCTTGTAATCCAAACCTTTTATAATGGCTTATTGTATGTTACAAAAATGACTGTTGATGCAGCTGCAGGTGGAGCCCTAATGAACAAAGATTTCAAAACAGCTTATGCCTTGATTGAATATATGGCCCAAAATCACTATCAGTGGACCGATGAAAGAACCTCCTCCGCCACTTCACCATCGAAACAAGAGGCAAGTAAGAATGAAATCCCTCCCTTTGATAATTTGTCTGCTCAAGTAGATGCTCTCTCTCTAAAATTTGATAAACTAAATGATAGTACTACTTTACCAACTTCTATTTCTTCTCCTTGTGGAGCTTGTGGCGTAATTGCCCATACTAGCATTAAATGCCAACTAGGTAGAGCTGCTGAAAGTGTTGAGCAAGTAAACTTTGTTCAAAACAACCAAGGGATGAGGCAAAACCAAAACTTTTATAACAACCCTCAACATCCCTTAGGGCAAGCAGCACCATCCAGTTATTCAAATGCCCAAAGAGTCGCTCAAAAGTCTAGTTTGGAAATTTTAATAGAAACTTATTTTTCAAATTAATCCAAAGAACTTCAAGAGCTTAAAAACCAGACTGAATTTTTAAACAACTATCTTGCCAAGCTTACATCAAAGGTGGATTCCATTTTCTCTCACAACAAAATCTTAAAAGCACAAATCTCCCAATTGACCCACAAAGTTAGCCAACCTAAGACAAACAAAATGAATGATATTACACTTAGGAATGGTAGGCAACTAGAAGACCCTATAGGGAAAACTAAACCAAGTAAGGTTGAGAAAGAAAGCAATGAGCCACAAGGTGAGGAAACTAGGGTAGAAGGCTAAGTCTAAGCTAGATGGGCAATTTAAGAAATTTATTGAAATGATGAATAAACTATACATTAGTGTACCTTTCACTGAAGTTCTGACTCAAATGCCTACTTATGCTAAATTTTGAAAAGAAATCCTTTCTAAAAAAAGGAAGATTGAGGAAGATGAGACAGTTAACCTTAAAGAAGAATGTAGTGCAATCATTCAAAATAAATTGCCACCCAAGCTCAAAGATCCGAAAAGTTTTTCCATACCTTGTGTCATAGGGTCCGAAATAGTCAAGAAAGCCATGTGTGACTTAGGAGTCAATGTCAGTTTAATGCCTTTATCCCTCTTTAAGAGAATGGGCATAAGGGAACTTAAGTCAACAAGAATGACCATACAATTAGCAGACCGATCTATTAAGTATCCAGCTGGAATTGTAGAAGATGTCCCAGTCAAAGTAGGAGAGATATATATACCCACCAATTTTGTTGTGATGGAAATAGAGGAAGATAGCCAGGTACCAATTCTTTTAGGAAGACCTTTTCTTGCTACTACAGGGGCCATAATTGATGTTAAAAATGGCAGATTAGCGTTTAATGTTGGTAAGGACACCGTTGAATTTGAAATTGCTAACCTCATGAAAGGTCCTTCCTTTAAGTACTCATGTTGCATGATAGATATAATCATCCATTGTGTTAAAGAATGCTCTTTAGCATCACCTACGCACGATGGTCTGGAATTGTGTTTGATAAACAATGCAGGTACAAAGCTAGAAGGAGACGCCCAAGCCTATGAAGAGCTATTGGATGAAAATCCTCCCATAGAGGACCTGGGTGTAGAGAAGTTGGTGGAGGAAGAACTAAACCCTCCTCCAAAAGAGGCACCAAAAGTGGAGCTTAAACCACTCCCATCAAACTTAAGGTACGAATTCTTGGGCCCTAACTCCACTTTCCCTATTATTGTAAATGAAAACCTAGGTGAGGCTGAAACTAAAAAGTTGCTTAGTGTCCTCAAGAAATACCCCAAAGCTATAGGGTACACCATTGATGATATTAAAGGATTAAACCCCTCATTGTGCATGCATAGGATACTACTTGAAGAGGACTATAAACCCTCCATTGAACATCAAAGAAGATTAAATCCTAACATGAAAGAAGTTGTGAAAAAAGAAGTTTTAAAACTCCTAGATGCAGGTGTTATTTACCCAATTTCTTATTCTAAATGGGTTAGTCCGGTTCAAGTAGTACCTAAAGAGGGTGGTCTCACAGTAATTAAAAATGATAAGAATGAATATGTTGCCACTAGAACTATCACAGGGTGGAGAATGTGTATAGACTATAGGAAGCTTAACAAAGCAACCCGTAAAGATCATTTTCCACTCCCTTTCGTTGATCAGATGTTAGAAAGATTAGCTAAGCATTCACATTTTTGTTACCTAGATGGTTATTCCGGATGCTTCCAAATACCCATTCATCCTAATGACCAAGAGAAAACAATTTTTACATGCCCTTTCGGAACCTTTGCATATATGAAAATGCCTTTTGGTCTTTGCAATGCTCCAACTACTTTTCAAAGATGTATGATGTCTATTTTTTTTTTCTGATTTTGTTGAAAAAAATAATGGAAGTCTTTATGGATGATTTTTCTGTGCATGGGTCCAGTTTTGATAATTGTTTGGATAACCTTGGAAAAGTTTTAGAAAGATGCGAGCAGGTGAATTTAGTCCTGAATTGGGAGAAGTGTCACTTCATGGTAAGGGAAGGAATTGTCCTAGGACACTTAGTCTCTGAACGGGGTATCGAGGTGGACAAAGCAAAGATTGAAATAATTGAAAAAATGCTACCTCCCACCTCAGTAAAGGAAGTAAGAAGTTTCTTAGGTCATGCAGGGTTCTACCGCCGCTTCATTAAAGATTTTTCATCGATTACTAAACCACTAACAAGCCTTCTCCTTAAGGATGCAAATTTTGTCTTTGATGATCTGTGCTTAAAAGCTTTTTGCAGGTTGAAGGAAGCCTTGGTGACTGCCCCAATCATACAACCACCGGATTGGAACTTGCCCTTTGAAATAATGTGTGATGCAAGTGACTATGCGGTTGGGGCGGTGTTAGGCCAAAGAAAGGACAAGAAGATGCATGCGATATACTATGCAAGTAAGACCCTAGATGGGGCACAGGTAAATTACGCTACAACTGAAAAAAGAATTGTTAGCAATAGTCTATGCCATTGACAAATTTAGGCAATACTTGGTTGGATCAAAAATCATTGTTTACACGGATCACTCGGCAATAAAATATTTGTTAAATAAAAAAGATGTCAAACCAAGATTGATCTGAGGGATTTTGCTCCTCCAAGAATTTGACCTAGAAATAAAAGATAAAAAGGGTATTGAAAATGTTGTAGCTGATCACATGTCCCGTCTTAGGGAGACCAATGAGGAGGAGTTTCCCTTAGATGATTCCTTCCTGGATGATCAACTCTTCTTGTTGGCACAAACTAATGCACCTTGGTATGTAGATTTTGTTAATTTTCTTGCAGCAGGAGTACTACCCCCTGATTTGAGCTACCAGCAAAAGAAGAAATTCTTCCATGATCTCAAGCACTACTATTGGGAAGAACCCTACCTTTTCAAAAGGGGCTCGGATGGAATTTTCAGAAGGTGCATTCCGGAAGGCGAGGTAAGTAATATTATGAACCATTGTCATTCTTCTTCCTAAGGTGGCCACGCTAGTTCTCAAAAGACTTCTTTCAAAATTCTTCAATCTGGTTTTTGGTGGCCATCACTTTTTAAGGATGTTCAACTCTTTGTTTCTAAGTGTGACAAATGTCAATGCACCGGTAATATTACTAAAAGAAATGAAATGCCTTTAAACAACATCCTTGAAGTAGAGATTTTTGATGTTTGGGGTGTTGATTTCATGGGGCCATTCCCTTCTTCTTTTGGAAACCAATACATATTGGTGGCAGTTGACTATGTGTCCAAATGGGTTGAGGCCATTGCCTATCCTACAAATGATGCACAAGTAGCTATGAAGCTTTTTAAGAAAATTATTTTTCCAAGGTTTGGAGTGCCAAGGGTTGTGATAAGCAATGGAGGGTCTCGCTTCATTTCTAAACACTTTAAAAAAACTTTTACAACAGTGTGGAGTGAGACACAAAATTGCAACACCCTATCACCCACAAACTAGCGGACAAGTTGAGGTCTGAAATAGACAAATCAAAGCTACCCTTGAAAAAACTGTTTCAACTTCTATAAAAGATTGGTCAAGCAAGCTTGATGATGCTCTTTGGGCTTATCGGACGGCTTACAAGACTCCCATTGGAACAACCCCATTTAAACTAATTCATGGGAAGTCTTGTCACCTTCCGGTTAAGCTTGAGCACAAGGCTTATTGGGCAATCAGGAACCTCAACTTAGACCCAAATTTAGCTGATGAAAAAAGAAAACTTCAATTAAGCGAGTTAGAAGAACTTAGGATAGATGCCTATGAAAACGCCCGAATTTACAAAGAAAGAACAAAAAAATGGCATGACAAGCATATCCTCAAAAAGGACTTTCAAATTGGTGACCTTGTGTTGCTGTTTGACTCTAGATTGAGGCTTTTTCCAGGTAAGTTAGGGTCAAAGTGGTCCGGTCCATTTCAAGTTCGTAAAGTCTACCCTTATGGGGCAGTTGAAATTTTTTCAGACAAGACAGGAGCATTCAAAATTAATGGCCAAAGACTAAAGGTTTACAATGCAGGAGAAACTGTTGAAACAAAGGCCAGTTGGGTCATAGAAGATCCTCCTTGAGGAACTAGCTCATCCTTTTGTCAAGCTAATCACCTTAAACGAGCGCTTCGTGGGAGGCAACCAACGCATTTAACTGCTTTTATTTTGTTTGCTTTTTGTTGTTTTAAGTTGTTTTGTAGGCAATTGTCCAAGAATGATTCAAGAAAGCGAAAAAAAAATATTGAGCCTAGGATGCCAGATATTTGGCACGAGTCGTGCCTATGAGCGCACGGTCGTGCCTGATCACATGCCCAAAACACACAAAAACAAGAAGCTTGGCACAGCCGTGCCTGACTTTTTCCCCCTAAAAACTGATTTATTTTTTTCCCTTCTTCTTCCTCATTCAAACAACACAACCTCCTCACCTTCAACTTCCCTCTCTAAACCTCCATAACCCCAACCTTCCAACCCCTAAAAATCTCTCCAAAAACTCCATTAAACCCCAACCTCCCAACCTTCATAACTCCACCAAATTCAACAAATTCCAACCACAAAAATTCTTCACAAATCTCCATCATCCAACTCATAAACCCGAATTAAACCCCAACCCCATCACTAAACCAACCTTTCCCACACGAAACCTTGCCAAACCCTAACCTTCACCCAAACCCACACCAAGTCAACTAAAGTCAAATGGCATCAAAGTGGAAAGGTAAGGAGATTGAAGCCTCTGGAAGTGGTACCAGTAGGAAGCAAGCAGCCCCAAAGAACCACGATATTAGCTTCAAAAATGTTGAGCAAAGAAATAGGTATAAATCTCTTCTCTCTAAACCTTTATACCCTTGCAGGTACCCTGATGATTATGATATGGGTAGACTAGGTATTAGAGATAATGTGATAATGTTGTTGAATAGGTTAGGATGGGTTGAGATGCTAAGACCTATAAAGGGGTTTGAAAACTTCACTTATGAATTTTTAAGCTCAATTGTTTTCACAAAGGATATGATGAATTTTGATAACCCCAATCATAGAGTCTCCTTCCGGCTTATGAACACTGATTATGAGATGTCTCTTGAAAACTTTTGCAATGAGATGGGCTTCGCAAATGCGGGGTTCTTCCATGACTCTTTTGATCATGATCTAAGGCCGAAAGATTACAACCCTGCTGCCTTTTGGAAACGTATCACCGGTTTACACCAATACAATTCACGTTCCAATAAGGCTAGTAACATTCACACCCCTGTGCTTAGGTACCTTCAAAGGGTTATGGCTTGCACAATCTTGGGTAGGAAAGAGTTAGGAACCACTAGGACGGATGATCTATTCATGTTGTGGGCTATGCTTCATAACCGCCCTGTGAACACTTGTTTTTACTTGTTTGATCATCTTGCTTCCGTAGGTGCAAAGTCTGATAGTAAGGGTGTGATAGTGGTTGGTGGGATCATCACATATATAGCTAGGAAGTTTGGAGTGGGTGAAGACAAAGGGTTAAATCAAATTGAGGGCAACAATAGGCTTAATATAGAAGCCCTCATTTCCATGAACTTTATTAAGCCTCATCCGTCTGCTAATATAACTTTTGAGCTTCAGCTCCATGTGCCTTTATGTTTAATTATTCTTCCTAACCCATCTCGGACTAACACTGAGGTGAAAGAAAATTTGATGTATATTGGTGCTGATCCACAGGTACATGAGGAGCACAATGTTGTTAAGGAGGAAGATTGCACCATCGTGAGGAGCACCATGACTATGATGTCGGTGAGGACTATAATGAAAACAACAACTAGTGGGGATGGATGAAAACTGAGGTTAAACGTATAAGCACCGAGCAAAAAAAGACAAGGTGTAGAAATCTCCGGGCTACGAAATGATGTCCAAAGAGGCAATCGGGTAAATGATGAAAATAATCAAATGCTACGGATGATGATGCAACACCTCAACCTCCAAGGTCCTCCTTATGGACCTCAATGAAAATTGTGAGCTTTCCTCTTCCTCTCTTCCCTTATATTCTTCTCTCTTTCTCTTCCCTACTCATCCTCCTTCTTCTTCCTACTTCTTCTCTTTTCTTTTCTAGTTGTTTGTTTTGAATCATTGAGGACAATGCTTCTCCCAAGTGTGTGTGTGTGTGTGTGTGTGTGTGTGTGGGGGGGGGGGGGGGGGGGGGGGGGATAAAGTGTCTAGTGTCGTTGTGTTTCCAAACTCCCTTGAACTTTATTCTTTTTGTTATGTTTTGTTGTGAAAGGCATGATTAAGCAGCTTGTTTTTATTGAAAATTATGGCATAAATTTTTTGTTGTCTCTTCTAAAATGGTTGTTTCTAGTACATGAAAGTAGCTTATTGTGTTTTAAGTGTTCTTGCTATACCCACATCTTGTTTTATTGTGAAACTTCTCCAATGAGAAAAACACAAAGTTGCAGCCTTTGAGTAAGTGTATGAATAGGTATTTTAAGGAATATGTTCTAACTCTAAAGGTAAGTTAACCCTAAAAAAAATTTAGAGTAAAATTAGTATAAGCTAGTGTGGGGGAGTTTACAAAGCCAAAATTAAATTTTAAGGTTGCATCATTGAATCTAGATTGGGGAAGGGGGTAGGCCCTCCGACTTCCTACATGGAGGTGATGTTATCTTGAGACTCTTAAGGGGGCAAAACACATACAAATATAAGGGGCACCATTGAATCTAGATTGGGGAAGGGGGTAGGTCCTCCGACTTCCTACGTGAAGATGTTGTCTCCATAAATTAAAAAAAATTCTGCTAAAACCCCAAGAATGTGCAAATGGCAAGGATCCAATGATCACAAATACTCCCATCTCTCTTATATGAAATGAAGAAAGAATTTTTCTCGGTTGGTTTAGTCTTAAGGTTAGAACCTGTTTCCTCATAACATTTATCTTATACAAGATCAAGAAAAGGGCTGGACTTCAAACACACACTCACTTGAAACTTGACGTTGGGTTGAATAGGTTCACAAGGAATGCTTGAAATTGTAATTAGTGTACATTTGAAATAAAACCTTAGAAGGAGACATAAGTTTTTAATTGCATTGTCATATGTTAATTCTTGTTTATGGTGTTATGCTTATGCCTTTTGCTTGAGGACAAGCAAATATTCAAGTGTGGGGGAGTTTGATGAGTCATTAATTAGTTATTTTAATATAATATTTGATTTCATTTTATTTAGATTTAAGTTTATTTTATGTAAATATTATTTCCTTTTAGAACTATTTTACTTCAATTGCATATTATTATATTTCATGAACGAATATTTGATAGATTCAGTCTTAGAGCAAAAGAAAGAGGATTAGGAGCTGATTCGGGCTGAAAAATACGAGATTTAACACAAAAATATAGCATCCCCAAGTCATAAGCTTAGCACGGCCCGTGCCATATCTCACACGGTCGTGCCATGTCTAATGATTCTCTTTTGCTACATTTTGCTTCATGTACAAGCTACCAATTAGTTTAGTTCTGACCTAAAAGCCCATGGTTTCTTGTGGAACATTCTAGTGATGTATTTCTTAGGGCTTAAGTCATTGTAAACTATAAATAGAGTAGCTAGCTATTACAACAATTCATCTTTTGTTCTTGGAATTCAATAGTGACAATTGTCTTTCTTAATAAAAGTTCTTTCTTTTACTTTCTTGTTATTTTATGTTCTTCTCCTTCTTCTCTATGTCTACTATGATCATGAGTGAGTAGACTCTTCTTGTATTGGGATTGTTGGATAAGTCTTAATGACATAATCCTAATCAAACCAAACCATAAACCCTAATTTTATATAACCTCACTTTCTAATCTAATTTCATCGTTCTTATAATCAATAATAAGTATTAAGCGAAGGATCGAAAGATGAGGTTTTGATATTGGAACAAGTGAAATCAGACAAGGATTGCGAAACATGAGAATAGTCTAGCAAACCTTGAGACACATAAAGTTTCGAGCTTCAAGGATGCCAATAATAATCAACCATGAGAATAGGCTTGATTGTTAGAGGAACACACTCACTGAGACCGAAAGGAGATGTGATAGGCTAAAGAGAAACTTGTCTTTAGAAAGTGAGAGCAATATAAAATTAACGGTTTAGGGTTTGTTTGTGAAGGACTTGTCATTAGGATGGACCAATAAATCCCAAGGCTCTTTCTTTTATTATTTTCTTTCATAAAAATCAAACCTTTTCTACTTAATCTTCTTTCTAATCATTTTCTAGAGTTAATCAAATTAACCAACTCTCTGTCGGAACGATACTCTTTTATTACTACATCGGTAGAACCGTTCACTTGCGGTTTTTCTCATCGGTGGTATGGAGGAAATGGTAGAGAGGTTGGTTGAGGAAACAAGGTCGATTGATGAGAGAGGGGAAGAGAGAGTTGAGTGACCGGGAGGTCAGTATTCGGAAAGTAAAATTTGAAGAGGTGTGGAGGCTTCTTAAGGCAAAAGATTTGTTGATTATGCAAAGATCTTGGTCGAGATGGGTGAAGGAGGGTGATGCAAACTCTGAAGGTGAGAAAAACACAAGAAGGGGGGTTGAATAGTGTTAGCTTTTTCTTCGTTTTCTCCTACTGAAGTCACTAATCAGAAGCAGTTATAGTAAAGCTTCTGAAGTGATGTTCAGATCCTAGATGCAGCGGGTAAAACAGAGAGAGAGAGAGAGAGAGAGAGAGAGAGAGAGAGAGAGAGTGAAAGAAGAAAGACACAAGCAATTATACAGGTTCATTCCACAAACCGTAAGTAGTCCTTTTCCCCTTGCACTTCCAAGGAGAGTTCCCTAAAATGTAATATCTGTTTACAAATGCTCACTGCTAAACTTAGCAAGAGACTTCAAATTCTCAAGCACAACTGGAAGAGACTTCATATGCTCCTGAACATAATCAAGAGACTTCTATGCTCAAGCATAACTGCAAGAGACTTCTAATCAAACACAATTACAAAGAAAAAATTTTGACGTTGAACACTTGATATACAATCAGTGGTGTTCACAATACAAATCAGATACATACTCTTAAGACTCTAGAATTTCTAAGATACGATCTTTGATAAGAAATTCTAAGTGAACTTTTTAATGCAGAACAATTCCAGCAGAGGTTTGGCCCTTTTAAATTGTTGTGTGTTTCTTTCAATTCTTCAAGTCTTCACTCATTTATATAGAGGTGTGAAAGAGACGTTGTGAATTGCCAGCACATCAAAATAAGAGTCGTTTGAAGCTTTGATCAATCACTAATGATCTTTTGCCTGATATGGTTGTTGTCCTATAAAGGATCAATTTCAAATCCATTCCAAGTATGTAGGAACATCGTTGCAGGCAGAGTTGTTATTCTTGTCTTGTAGCAGAGACAAAGACTAAGTAGTGGAGGTAGTGGTTGTACACTTCGTACAATTGTACCTATATAACGCTATTCAACGAACAAGCATCCAATGCCTTCAAGTTCATTTGAATTAGTCGTTGCTTCACTCTTCTGGTCTTCTGCATTGCTTAGACGAGATTAAATCCATTGAACAGCCTTTGAAGCTTTAAGTCTTGCATCATCTAATGAACTACAACTTCTGGTGATCTTCAGCTTCTGATGAGATGCTTCTGATGAACTTGCTTCTGATGACGTCATCACTTCAGGAGCACTTTGTCTTCAAGAGCACTTTTGACTTCAAGAGTAGTTCTCTTCAGACGCTTTAAGCTTCCTTTTTGTTGATTCCTTTGCTCTCTTTTGTTCTTCCAGAACCTAATGATGATCTCAAATTTTTTTCTATGGTCCTGTACACTTGAACAAATATTTGCATATCCAATTGACAATTTTTAATACCTTGTTATCATCAAAACTCTAAAGAGGTAATGATAAACACATTTTGTTCCAACAATCTCCCCCTTTTTAATGATGAAAAACATTAGTATTTAAAATGTTCAATTGTTGTTAATCTAATTAACAAGTTGACTATTAGGGTATGTGGTTTGTAAGCTCTCCCTGAGTCCAATAGTACTATAAGGTGAGGTTTGTAAGCTCCTCCTGAGTTCTATTCTTGTTAATTAAATACATCATTAGAAACGTAATAACACTCAGAATGATCTCACATTAAAAGACTAAGAGATAAGAAGATGGTCCTATTAATTTAAATTGTTTGAAATTAAATTAATGGCGCTCAGAGCCTTTAAATACTATACATCTACACCCGCTTTTGTCATCAACAAAAAGTATGTAAAAAAATAAAGACAAAAAGAAGAGATGAGAAAAACAAAGTGAGAAAATATATCTAGAGTGATCAGGGCACACAATATAATGAAGTTCAAGAAATAAAAACAAGCTAAAATGGTGTGCAACTAGGGTGTGGCTTGTTTTTGAAACATCTCCATCATCTGTTGCATTATCCTGTTTGTTTCTTTTGCTTGTTCCTTCATTTGTTGCTTGAATTCTTCATTGCTTCTGATGAGCTTCTCTTCCCTTATTCTTGCTTCTTCCAACTTGGCTTCAGTAGCAGTCTTGTATTCCAATAAAAATAGTTTTTGCTCCAGAAGCTCTTTCTTGAGCTATTCATTTTCCTTTTCCAAGAGAGTGTTCTTCTGCAGATAGTTCAGAAGAGGCTTCCTTAAGATTTATCTTGTTTAACCAATTTAAGTTCAGCTCTCTTGGGTGTATACTTGATGGAACGAAACCAGAAGCATTCCTTGCTATTAAGCACAGAGGAGTCTTCACCCAAGTTTTAAGAACTTTCACTTCATGCAAGTTACTGACAACTCCCTTCAGCCAGTCTTGAAGCTTTGTCTGAGCAGTGTCTTGAGCATCAATGCATGTTCTCTGTAGCTCTGACAAGAGAAATTCTACTCTATCCTTCAACCTTATCCACAACTTCTCGTAGTTGTCCTCATGAATGAGGTTATTCCTAGCTTGAACCAGATTGTTCAGCTCCTGAAAAATGTTCTCACACACATCTCCTAGATTAGTAGAATCTAGAAACAGGGTGGGTTGAGAAGGGACATTTGTTCTAGGAGGAGCACAAGGTTGAATGGCTAGGTTGGATGATGAGGGTTGGTCAATTACTGAAGTTTCGGGTTCAGTAGGAGTGTTGGTTGTTGATGATTGGTTGTTTATGGTTTGTTCAGGAACAACCAGTGCAGGAACATAATCTATGTTGGTGATTGAGATCATTTGTTAGTTAGGTTCATGTTGTTGGGGGCTTTCTATCATAACTTCATCAAAAGTTATATCAGAGGCTTTATCTTAGTTTGACTCATACTCAGGTAGTTCACCTGAATAATGATCTACAAGGTTTTGTATAATTGATGATTCAGAGGTCTCTATTGTTGTTTGAGTTGGAGAGTTAGCTTTAGACGATGACACATCAATATTAGCAATATCTGACCCTGTGTGATCATCAGCACCTTCTGCATCAGCAGGTAAAGATTGAATAGGCTCAATCATATGTGGTTGTAGGGGATGATCAGCAGGTAGATGAATGCAAGCATCAATTCTTCTTTGTTGCAAACCAATTAACCTCTCTTCAATAGAGGGATACAGTGGCACAAAGGTATCATAATCTGGCTTTTAGAAGTTTTGGTTGATGGTGATGGGGATAAAGCTTTATTGAGAGTGGTGTAGACTTTGCTTAAAGGTATATCATCTGGATCAGATGATGTGGATGAAGACGATGATAGGGAGGCTGGATTAGTCCTAGTTTCAAAAGATGTACTAGATTCTACTAAAATAATTTCATCAGCAGTAGTATGAGAATTAGTATTACCTTTAGGAGCTTCTGAAGCAACAGCTTCTGAGCAGACAACTTCCTCCTGAGCATCTTCAGCAGTCTTCAAGACACCCTCAGCTTCTATCATCTGCTGTAGGTTCTCTGTAAGTTCTAATCCAAGTTGAGCAGCTTCAACTGTGGATTCTTTGGTCAGCACCTCAGCAGTTATCTTAATATCTTTAGCCAACTGTAGTGTCTTCTTCACAACAACATCTGTTTCCTTGCTACTCTTAACTTCCCTTGTTACAAGATATATAGCTTCTTCATCCTCTTCTGAAGTAAGCTTCAATTTTCTGACAGGGGGTTTTCTTTTCTTTCTAGGAATGGAAGGTTGAACTAGTTAAGGTGGTGAAGGTACAACTTCCTTACCACTTCTGGTTCTTTTGTTCAGAACCTTAACAGGTTTCAGATCCTGAACTTCTTCTTGTATAGTAGATAGAGCAGAACCAGTTGCTTCAGATGTTTTGTCTTTCTTGGCCTTCTTAGCTTTCTTAGCAGGTTGTTCAGAAGCTTCTTCCAAATACTCAGCTTCTGAAATTGGCTTTCTCTTTGACTTCCTGCTCTTTGCTATTGGTAGAGCACCACCATACATCTGATCTGGTGTATCCAACAGTTGGATATTCTCTCCAGTGCTTTGCAGATGATCGTGTATAAAGTACAGTTGAACATCAAGAGGGTCTTGTTTGCAGATTGGGGGAAATCCTTCCATAAGGTTTGATATGGTTCTGGATTCCTTCAAGTCTGTTTCCAACTTCTTGTAAGCATCCTTCTTGATCAGAGTCATGTTTCTCAAGGTACTTCCATTTATAATTTTCCATGTGATTGTGCCCAGTAGCTGATCTGTGAAACCTCTTGTTTCACTCAAAGCCTTCAGAAATCCTCCTTGATGAAGAATCTCTAAGATTAGTCTTCCATAGGGAATCCATGATCTCTTGATTGTCTGACTCTCTTTCAGAGCCTTGATCATGTGTTTGAAGATGTACTTAGGTACATTTGATTTTTCTTGCTTGATGAAGTAGTGAAGAAATACCCTATGTTCCAAAGATGGTTGATCAGAACCTCCTCCCTTAGGCAGAAGATTCTCATTCTGTATCTACAGGAGCATCTTTTTCTCCATGCTCAAGTCACTGTAGGCCCCTTTCTTTTTGTTGTTGTATATGGTTTGATTTACAATCTCATTCCATGGACTTTTCTTGTTATTATCTAATCCATCCTTTAAACTTCCTTCAGAAGCTCTTCCAATCACATACGCTATGATCTCTTAAGAGATGAAGAATGGTACACCCATGATACTTGATCTGATCTCAGTATCAACAAAAGGTTCCAGACCCATTTCTTCTCTAGATTTCCCAGCCAAAGAGGGGTCAATAAGCACTTTTTCTTCCATTTCCAGCTTAGCAACATGTTTATCATAAACAGATGCTCTTACCCAGAAGTGCCTTATGAGATTCACATAGGTTGGACCATTCAGCATATCAAAGTAGTGTAAGAGGTCCTGAGCTTCGTAGAATTCCTTGATGTTGCAGTCATGATAAGCCAGAGAAGTGAAATGAACTGGGCTTTCAAGTTGTACTGTTAACTCCCATTCTTCCAAAGACATGGTTCTTCCTTTAATCTCATACGCAGGAGTTTCCTGTTGAGTAGACGTTCCTTGTGCTATTTCTTGCAAAGTCGATTCTGGAACTGAGCTTGAAGATGCCATTGATGATGATGAGATTTTTAGGGTTCTAGGTTTTGATTGAGGAGAAGGAGTTTTACTTCGCAGGGAACAGTTGAGAAAAGAAAGTGTAGGCTGTGAAGTGAGTAGTGTGTTTTTTGTTTAAGTGTTTTGAGTAAAAACAAACGATTGCACTTCAAAGGGGACAAACAAACACATCATTAATGACAATTGAGGGCGCGAGAATAGTACATTCAAAGCTTTAAAAACATCATTGCCCTTTTAAGTTATATACCAATACAAATAAGCCACGTCAGATAACTTCAGATGCTCTATGAAGTTATTGGGAGAGGTGTTGCCAGAAAGCAACTCCAACGTTTCCACTAGCTCTGCTATTCAGAAGCACAAAATCCAGCTTCTGAAGTTGAAGTAATGATGTCATCTTCAGAAGCACATTTTCCTCAGAACCTCAGTTAAGAGCTTCTGATTGACTTAGCTTCTGAACTAACTTCAGAACTTAACTTCTAGTTCAGGAGCAAGCAATTTTAATCAGACACAAAGTGCATGTTCAAATTTTTCTTTATAAAATCAAATATTTCCACAGTTAAAGGTTTAGTGAATATGTTAGCCCACTGATGTTCAGTATCAATGAATTGTATATCCAGAATTCCTTTTTGAACATAATCTCTAATAAAATGGTATTTGATTTCAATATGCTTGGCTCTTGAATGTAGAATTGGATTCTTTGACAAACAATTAGCAGCAGTATTATCACAATAAATGGGAATATTGTTAGCATTAATCTGATAATCTTCCTATTGATGTTTCATCCAGAGTAGTTGTGTACAACAACTTGCAGTTGAGATGTATTATACTTCTGCTGTAGACATAGCAATAGTTGCTTGTCGTTTGCTAGCCCAGGATATCATATTCTCTCCCAGGAACTGGCTGTTACCACCGGTTGATTTTCATTCAATCCTGTCACCAGCATAGTCAGCATCACAGAATCCAACCAATTGATAATCTAGGGATTTCCTATAGAGGAGTCCAGGATTAGTTGTTCCTTTCAGATACCTGAAGATTCTCTTAACAGCTGTTAAATGAGATTCTCTAGGGTCTGACTGGAATCTTACACACAAACATACACTAAATAAAATATCTGGCCTAGATGCAGTGAGTTATAACAGAGAACCAATCATACCTCTATACAGCTTCTGATCTACTTTTGATTCAGTATCTTCTTTGCTCAAGGTGCAGGTTGGATGAATTGGAGTGTTCATCACTTTACAATCTTTTAGCTTGAACTTCTTCAGAAGCTCCTTTGTGTACTTTGTTTGATGAACATATACTCCATCTTTACATTGATTGATTTCAATGCCAAGGAAGAACTTCAATTCTCCCATCATGCTCATTTCAAATTCATCCTGCATTAACTTAGAGAATTCCTTGCAAAGAGATGCATTAGTAGAACCAAATATTATATCATCAACATATATCTACACAACAAGAATGTCTTTCTCAAGAGTCCTTCTGAAGAGTGTTGTGTCAACTTGACCTCTTTTAAAATCATTTTTAATCAGGAAATTACTTAGTCTATCATACCAAGCTTCGGGAGCTTGTTTCAAGCCATATAGTGATTTCTTAAGTTTATAAACATGGTCAGGATGCTTAAGATCCTCAAAACCAGGAGTTTGCTTGACATACACTTCTTCTCTATGACACCATTAAGAAATGCACTCTTGACATCCATTTGATATAATATTATGCCATGATTGACAAAATAGGATAGAAGTAACCTGATTGCTTCCAAGCTTGCAACTGGAGCAAATGTTTCAATGTAATCAATGCCTTCTTGATGACTATAACCTCGTGCAACAAGTCTAGCTTTGTTTCTGGTTACTTCACCTTGTTCATTCAGCTTGATTCTGAATACCCATTTTGTTCCAATAATGTTCTTTTGATGAGGTTTGGGTACCAGATCCCACACATCATTTCTTTGAAACTGATTGAGCTCTTCTTTCATAGCTAATATCCATCCATCATCTGAAAGTGCTTCATCAACTATAGCAAGTTTAATCACTGATAACAATCCTATCATAGACTATTCTTGTCTTGTTTCCAATGATTTGATCCTCAGGATGTCAAGACTTGTACTTGAATGTATTCTTGGATTGATTTGCTTGTTGAGAGCCATCTTGAGCTTCATTAGAAGCTACTTCATCTTGAGCTTCTAAAGTTGGTTCAACTTCTGGACTGTCTTCAGATTCTTCAAACTGATCAGGTTCTGAAGTATCTTTAGTAGCCTCTATATCTGCAAAACTTTCATCTTGCTCTAAAGTTTCACTTCCAGGCTCTTTGTCATCAAATTTAACGTGCATAGATTCTTCAACACAGAGTGTCTCTGAATTATACACTTTGTATGCCTTTGACCTTTCAGAGTAACCTAAGAAGATTCCTCTTTGGGCCTTGGCATCAAATTTCTTTAGGTAGAGCTTGTTATTTAAAATGTAACATGTACATCCAAATTGATTAAAGTAAGATATATTGGGTCTTCTTCCCTTAAAGAGTTCATATGCAGCTTTCTCCAAGATAGGTCTGATATAGATCCTATTTTGAACATAACATGTTGTATTCCTTGCTTCTGCCCAGAAATGTTTAGCCAAATTGTTTTCTTGAATCATGGTTCTTGTCATTTCTTGTAAGGTTCTATTCTTTCTCTCTACAACCCCATTTTGTTGTGGAGTTCTAGGAGAAGACAATTCATGGACAATTCCATGTTTTCACAAAAAGTTTCAAATGGCTCATTTTCAAATTCTCCACCATGATCACTTCTGACTTTCAAAATTTTCATTTCTTTTTCAGACTGTATTTGAGTACAGAAGTTACTGAATACATCATATGCATTATCTTTGCTTCCCAGGAATTTTACCCAAGTCCATCTACTGTAATCATCAACAATGACTAATCCATGTTTGCTTCCATATAAAGATGTAGTATTAACTGCTCCAAATAAATCAATATGAAGCAGTTCTAAAGGTCTGGAGGTTGAGACAATGTCTTTAGCTTTAAAAGATGATTTCACAATTTTCCCTTTCTGGCATGCACCACAAAGTGCATCTGAATGATCGTCTATGTTAGGTAAGCCTTTGACAAGTTGTAACTTACTAAGCTTAGAGATTAACCTCCAGTTAGCATGTCCTAACCTTCCGTGCCATACCTTCTTCTTATCATTCATTGGTAGAAGAAAGATTACCTTCTGATCAACCAGTTCAGAGAAATTGATTTTATAGACATTCTCTACTCTCTTTCCTTTGAACACAATGGATTTGTTATCTTTGTTGATTACTGTGCAGTTGGTCTTTTCAAACATCACATCATAACCATTGTCACAAAACTGACTTATACTCAAAAGGTTATGTTCAAGATCATCAACCAACCACACATTATTAATAGAGATAGAGGAGTTATTAATAGTTCTTGAACCAATGATCTTGTCAGACTCGTTGCCTCCAAACTTCACATTTCCTCCTTCTTTCATTGTGAGGGTGAGGAACATTGACTTCTCTCCTGTCATGTCTTGAGCAACCGCTGCCCAGATACCATGATTTTTGCTTTTCCTTTGCTCTTAGGCATTTCTGCAGTATTGACAACTTCAGATTTAGGTACCCATTGTTTTTTGGGTTTTTTGAGGTTAGTGCTGGAAGTTTTACTCTTCACTTCGTGTACCTTGAGGTGTTGTTTTGAGAGCTTCTGATTGATCAGTACTTTAGGTTTAATACCTTTTAGTTCTGATTCACATGAAGCCATAACTATTTTGTTCTTCTGAGACTTAGACTTCAAGATACCAGATTCTGGCTTCAATAGATTCTAAGGATCAGGTTCTGATCTCTTCAGAATCTTGATCTTTGAGGTCTTAGAATCAGAATTTGTCATAGCCTTATACTTAGAGTTCTTTGGCTTTGAAGTAATCTTAGCCTTAGAGCTAGAAGCTTCAGGTTCTGACTGAACCACAGTTTCAACTTTAACACCTTCAGGTACAAAGAAGGTTTTCAACCTTCCTTAATACATTCACAACATGCTTTAAGATTGGTTTAATTAGAGCTTTCTTCTGAAAATCCAATCCCTTTGCCATTGTTCTTGTAAATGTTGTAAATCATAGAAGCAACTATGCTTCTGTCAATACCAGACATAATAAAATCTTCAAGAGCAATTTCATGGTTACTTAAAGGTTTTCCATTACACTTTTCATGTAGCTTCTGACATAAGAACTTGAGCTTCTCTTCATAAGTTTTGAAATGAAGTCAAAGCCTCTAAGTCCTTCTTCAGAAGCTTTCAGATCCAATAGAGTTGATTCTTGTTGTTTCATTAAATCAATATATTTTTCTTTTAAATCTTTCAACTTATTGGTTCTCAGTTCAAAATGTGTAAAGAGCTCTTTAAGAGACTCAATACGTTCTTCTTTGGGAATTTTAGAATATACCTCATTTTCTTCTTCTGAATCTGATTCAGGTTCAGCTTCTGAAGTTACTGTAGCCACTAACCCAACAACTACCTTTGCATCTGCATCAGCATCATCCTTATCAAATTCAAATTCACTGTCTAAATCTTCCCATGTTGCCATCAAACTCTGCTTGATCTACTTCTTGATCTTGTTTGATTTGAAAGTTGACTTCTTAGACTTGTCCTTTGATTTCTCCTTCTGAAGATCTGGGCAATCAACAATGAAATGTCCAGGCTTCTTGCAGTTGAAGCAACCCTTCTAATCTTCTTTCCTGGAGCCTTTGTAACCACTCCTTTTGCTCAAGAACTTCTTGTTCTTCTTGGCCAGATATTACAGCCTGTTGGAAAGCATAGCCATCATCTCAGCAGAATCTTCATCAGAATCTCCATCAGGTGATTCTTCTTCAGATTCTATGACTTTAAGAGCTTTTTATGAATTCCCTTCAGATGGTAGAGCAATAGATTTACTCTTCTTAGCAGGCTCATGTTCATTAAGACTTATCTCATGAACTTTGAGAGAGCTGACAAGATCTTCAACACTCAAAGTGTTTAGATCTTTAGCTTCCTCAATAGCAGTAACCTTTGGTCTCCATCTTGTAGGAAGGCTTCTTAGTATCTTACTCACATGATCAGAAGCAACATAGCTTTTCTTCAGTATTTGTAGTCCAGAGACTAATATTTGAAATCTTGAGTACATCTCCTCAATACTTTCATCATCCTTCTTCTTGAACAACTCATACTGATGAACAAGAATAAGTGCTTTAGCTTCTCTAACCTTCTTCCTACCTTCATAGTTTGCACAAAGAGAAGCAAACATAGCCTTTGTAGTAGATTTATCACTCATCTTCATATACTCTGCACGAGGTATAGCAAGAACAAGTGATCCTCGGATCTTGTGATGTTTCTTGTACATCTTCTTTTGAGCAGGAGTATGTTTCTTTCTATCAACAGCGGCTCCTTCTTCATCCAGATCCAAGTCACCAACTCCATTTTCCAGAATATCCCATAATTCTTCATCTAAGCCCATGATATAACTGTAGAAGTTGGTTTTCCACCAAGAGAACTCTTCAGGATCTCCATTGAACTTTGGAACTTTTCCTGAGTCAGCTTTCTTATCACTGTAATCATAAGGTAGAGCATTATGATTACCACCAGAACTAGAAACATATGATTCAGCAGACATGTTTTTCTCAGATCTTGGACTGTTACACTGTTAAGTGTTCTCAACAGAACCAAGGCTCTGATACCAATTGAAGGTGAGAAAAACACAAGAAGGGGGGTTGAATTGTGTTAGCTTTTTCTTCGTTTTCTCCTACTGAAGTCACTGATCAGAAGCAGTTAGAGTACAGCTTCTGAAGTGATGTTCAGATTCTAGATGCAGCAGATCCAACAGAGAGAGAGAGAGAGAGAGAGAGAGAGAGAGAGAAAAGAAAGACACAAGCAATTATACAGGTTCCTTCCACAAATCGGAAGTAGTCATGTCCCCCATGCACTTCCAAGGAGAGTTCACTAAAATGTAATATCTGTTTACAAATGCTCACTGCTAAACTTAGCAAGAGACTTCAAATGCTCAAGCACAACTGCAAGAGACTTCCTATGCTCCTGAACACAATCAAGAGACTTCTATGCTCAAGCACAACTGCAAGAGACTTCTAATCAAACACAATTACAAAGAAAAATGTTTGACGTTGAACACTTGATATACAATCAGTGGTGTTCACAATACAAATCAGATACAGACTCTTAAGACTCTAGAATTTCTAAGATATGAACTTTGATAAGAAATTCTAAGTGAACTTTTTGATGCAGAACAATTCCAGCAGAGGTTTGGCTCTTTTAAATTGTTGTGAGTCTCTTTCAATTCTTCAAGTATTCACTCCTTTATATAGAGGTGTGAAAGAGATGTTGTGAATTGCCTAAACATCAAAATAAGAGTCGTTTGAAGCTTTGAATAATCATCAATGATCTTTTGCCTGGTATGGTTGTTGTCCTATGAAGGATCAATTTCAAATCCATTCTTAATCTGTAGGAACATCGTTGCAAGCAGAGCTGTTATTCTTGTCTTGTAGCAGAGACAAAGATTGAGTAGTGGAGGTAGTGGTTGTACACTTCGTACAATTGAACTTTGTCAATGCTATTCAAAGAACAAGCATCCAATGCATTCAAATTCATTTGAATTAGTCGTTGCTTCACTCTTCTGGTCTTCTGCAATGCTTAGACGAGATTAAATCCATTGAACAACCTTTGAAGCTTTAAGTCTTGCATCTTCTGATGAACTACAACTTCTGGTGATCTTCAGCTTCTGATGAGATGCTTTTGATGAACTTTCTTCTGATGACGTCATCACTTCAGGAGCACTTTGTCTTCAGGAGCACTTTTGACTTTAGGAGCAGTTCTCTTCAGACGCTTTAAGCTTCCTTTTTGTTGATTCCTTTGCTCTCTTTTGTTCTTCCATAACCTAATGATGATCTCAAATTTTTGTCTATGGTCCTGTACACTTGAACAAATATTAGCATATCCAATTGACAATTTTTAATACCTTGTTATCATCAAAACTCTAAAGAGGTAATGTTAAACACATTTTGTTCCAACAAACTCCATGTTTTTTCATAAATGCATTAAATCAAGATCTAGTAGGAATGCGATTAAGGCCTTAAAGGAGAATGATGGTTGGGTGGTTTCACCTTTGGAGGTCCGAAGAAAGGTGGTGGAGTACTTCAAGAATTATGTGGCGGCTAGTGGGTGGGAGAGGACGGGGTTGGAGGGAGTTAACTTTGAGAGGTTGTCAAATGAGGATAATGGCTTTTTGGTGGCGCCGTTGGAAGAAATTGAGGTGGTGGTTAGGGAAAGTGACGGTAACAAAAGCATGGGACCGGATGGCTTTAATTTTGCTTTTTTTTTTAGAGTTTTGGTATTTGATAAAGGATGAGGTGAGAATAATGTTCGATCAATTTGATGCTAATGCAAAGCTTCCTAAGGGTATGATGTCGTTTTTCGTGGTCCTTATCCCAAAGGTGGCTTCCCTGTTGGAGTTAAAAGATTATAGGTCTATTATTATGCTTGGAAGTTTAAGCTTCTTGCTAAGGTGTTGGCTAGAAGATTGGCGGGGGTGATGAGTTCGATAATATCTCCCAACCAATAGGCCTTTCTTAAAGGTAGATACTTGGTGGATGGTGTGTTGGTTGTGAACGAGTTGGTGGATTATGCGAAAAAAGCAAAGAAAGATTGTTTGATTTTTAAGGTGGATTTTGAGAAAGCCTATGATTCGGTGGAGTGGGGATTTTTGGAGTACATGATGAGAAGAGTGGGGATATGCGAGAAGTGGGTGGGTTGGATGAAGGCTTGTGTGTTTAGAGGCTCTATGTCTATCCTTGTGAACGGTAGTCCAACGGAGGAGATTAGCATTCATAGAGGCCTTAAACAAGGTGATCTTTTAGCTCCTTTTTTTATTTTTGTTGGTAGCAGAAGGTTTTAGTGGGTTTATGAGAAAAGCGGTGGAGTTGAATTTGTTTGAGGGGTTTTCGATGGGAGGAAACAGTTTGGAAGTGTCTCATTTGCAATATGCCGACGACACTTTATGCATTGGGAAACCTATGGTGGATAATCTTTGGATGATGAAGGCGATTTTGAGAGGCTTTGAGATGGTTTCGGGCTTGAAGATTAATTTTCTTAAAAGCTCTCTCATAGGGGTGAATGTCCCGAGGGATTTTATGGCATTGGCGTGTGATTTTTTGAATTGTAGTGAAGGTAGTTTACCTTTCAAGTAGTTGGGGTTACCGGTGGGTGCTAATCCGAAGAGTTTGTCAACTTGGGAACCGATGTCGAAAACTTTGTGTGGGAGGTTGAATACATGAGGGCATAAGTATATTAGTTTCGGAGGAAGAATTGTTCTATTAAACTCGGTTCTTAACTCAATTGCCATTTTCTATCTCTCTTTTTTGAAGTTGCCAGTTCAAGTTTGGAAGAGGATTGTGAGAGTGAAAAGGGAGTTTCTTTGGGGAGGGGTGGGAGGAGGTAAGAAGATTAGTTGGGTGAAGTGGAAGTCGGTGTCAACAAAAGAAAAATAGAGGCATAGGTATTAAATATGTTCGAGTTATGAATGTGTGTCTTTTGGCAAAATGGAGGTGGAGGTTATTAGATGGGGAAAAGGCTTTGTGGAAGGATGTGCTAGAGAACAAATATGGCCCTTGTAAGGACCGTGTGTTGGATGGCAGTGTTACTTCTTGGCCGAGGTTCTCTTCGGTTTGGTGGAATGAGCTTGTTAAGCTTGATGATGTAAGTAGCCTAGGTTGGTTCAATGGCGAGATTTTGCGTAAGGTGGGGAATGGCTCAAACACGAGTTTTTGGAATGTAAATTGGCAAGGAGGTGGGAGTTTTGCACGTAAATATCCTAGGCTTTTTTAGATCTCAAGTCAAAAGTTGGCTATGGTAGGAGATATAGGGGGCGGGTGAGACTTGGAATTTCTTGTGGAGAAGAAGACTTTTTGTATGGGAGGAAGAGTTGCTTATTAGTCTTTTGGAGGATTTGGAAGGTATGAGGTGGTCTAATGAGGAGCATGAATGGAGATGGAACCTTGAAGAGAACGATTTTTATTCGGTCACATCGGCATACTTAAAGTCGGAGGGATTGTTGTTGGCCGAGTTTAGGTGGAGTGAAGAGGAGAAAATGGTGTTTGAAGATATGTGGTATAGTTCGGATCCGTCCAAAGTTGTTTCACTTGGTTGGAGGATGCTTCATAATCGTATCCCAACTAGAGATAATATTGCCTTGAGAAATGTTTTACCCCTGGGAGCGTCGAGGTTGTGTGTGATGTGTAATGTGAAGGAAGAATCGACTTTACACCTTTTCTTACATTGCAAGGTTGCGTATGAGGTGTGGCTCAAGTTGATGGCGTGGCTGAATTGGTGGTTTCCAATCCCCCCGAATTTGTTTACTCATTGGGTTTGTTGGAGTGGAGGGGGCGTATTAAAAAGATTACCAAAGGTTTTTGGTTAATTTGGCACGCATTTATTTGGGTTTTGTGGAAAAGGAGAAATGATAAGATATTTAACGGGACAAACTTTTAGGTGGATAATTTGTTTGAGGAGATAACGGTGTTGTCTTAGAGGTGGATGTTGGATCGTATGCATACTCCTTCATGCCTTTTCTACGAATGGAGTTGGGATCCCCGACTGTGTCATGAAAGATAGTGTTAGTAGGTGTTCCTGGTTGAGAGGAGAAAATTGTTCCCTTTTGGGTTTTCTCCTCTTTTCTGGTTGGGTGTTTGTGTGCCTGTTAGTGTTGTTATCTTTGTTTGCGTGGTGACTGGTTTTGCTTCCCGGGCACAGTGAGCTGCGGCTTTGGACGGTTTGAGAATCTTTTATTTCTTTTAGTAACATTGTTTAGGGAAGGCCGACCAGGGTTTTTCTGTTCTGTTGTGCGCTGGCTGCAGGTCGAGTGTTTTCCAGTTGGGCGGATTGATCATTTTCTGTTATGGTTTGCGGCGGTTTGGTTGTTTCCTGCGGTATTGGGTCTGTGCAGTTTTCTGTTTGTGAGTAGCAGCAGCGTTGTTCGGTTGTGGCAGCAGATGTGTTGGCTGCTCTTTAACAGGTTCGGCTGGTATAGGTGTTGACGCGGGGGTATGCATGTGGTCTGTCATTTGTATATGCCAGCGTCATTACTCTTTTGGTTGTTCCTTTGTTTAGGGGTGGTTTTTAAGGGGTTTCTGTTCGAGCCGGTGTTTGTGCGGCAACCGATTTCCCCTTGTTTGTTTTTTTCCACCCAAGCTTATTAGTGCTTCTTGCACGGGCTTGTTGGTTAATAATATTTTGCTGATCCAAAAAAAAAGGAACAAATAAGGATGTGTTTGATTCCCGTCTATTTTTCATGTATATACAGTACAGAGGGAGTGTGGAGAGCTACTCATATATTCGTTGGAAACATCTAAATGTGTGTTGAGTGGAGATTTGTAAGGGTTTGTATGGGGAATCCCAAAGCCAAAGGACGCTGTTAAAAGCGGTTTGTGCAATATTTTGAACTTCATATTGCAAAGATAATGGGAGGGCAAAAATAATGGGGTCTACATAATCCATTATTAAATGCAGACGAAGTGGAGGGACACAATTTGGTTTAATTCCAATATGGAGAATTTTAAATTCAAATTGGACATAATTAGGAGAGAAATATTTTAGGGTTTAAGTGATAGACATTAAATGACATGGAATCAGAGGAAAATAATTAGGTTTAGATGTAGCTTAACCTAATAAGCTTTAAGAATAAGGGATTAGTCTTTGTGGTTGACGATCCTACTGACAGAGAAGTACCTTCCGAATTAACATGAGATTCCAAACACTTTATCTTCTTCTTACACCTTTTTAGGCTACAAACCAACTATATCCGATCATGTGAAGTCAAGCGTCACAATTTGATGAGCTGATATTCCCCCTCATTCCTCTCCAAAGATTGCTTCTCCTTTGTGAGCTTCCTCTGAAGAACGTAAACTTTATAAGCCCCCTCATCCCCCTCATTCTTTTGCTAATTACTCTCTTTGCTTATTTATATGTGTCTATTTTTTTTTATAATTTTTTTGTTGCTCTTTATTTGACATTTCCAAAGTAGTATTAATTATTGTTGTCAAAATTGTCCCTAACTATTTAGCAGAGAGGAAAATTCATGGAGTAAGATAACAACTAGGGGCATAATTTTGTTCCAAAAAAAACTAGGGGCATAATAGAAAATGTAATCTAAAGTAGTAAAATTTATAACTAGAATAAAAGATTACTTTGAGTAACCACATTTCTGTCATTTGTTAATGGGTTAAATGTGTTTTTAATTCATTTTAGTTTGTGCAGAAAAAAAATGTGTTTTTAATTCGGTAATAACTTTAGGATTTTTCCTTAAAAAAGAAAAAAAAAACTTTAGGATTATGTTTTTCGGTTCCATTAGAAATTGCATTTTTAAGTTTATTCAAAATTATCTTGCAAACAACATTACTCTTTATCGTTAAATAGAAATATTTTTGAATGATTTTTAATAGACATGTTTCAAAAACATTATATAAAAATTTACTCCACAAAAGTTTGGAAAATGTTAGCATGAAATGAAATAAATATGAAATTTTTAATAACTCAAGATAAAAATAAGATGATTTGGATCTAGAAATCATATTTTCAACTAATGTTTTGTGAACTAAAAATGTTTGTAGGATAACTTTGTAGGGTGTAAAGAGTGTAACTTTTTTATTAGAATGATAAACAAAAATTGCAAATTTTGTTGGAATGAAAACATATAACCATTTTTCGAATGAACATATAGGCTACAACACTTGCATAATTTATTTGTCAAAAAAAAACACTTGCATAATTTAATATGCTTATAATCATATTACTATCATTTATTGAAGTGACTAACTATAATCGTTAGTGACATTGTATTTTTCCCTAACTTCAAAAATGAAGATAGACAACAACACTTTGGCAAAGAACCTAAAATATAATTGTTTGCTGAATAAGAAAATATGAATACGTACAAGCTTATTCTAAATCTTAGCTCGAGAGAAATGATATATTAGTGTTACAAGATAAGATTATGATGATATGACTAGTATGCAAATAAATTTTAAAATAATAAACATAAAGATCTCCTAAAAAAAACATAAATATATATTTTGACTAATTAATTACTGGTTTCCACACAGGAACAACCATTTGAAAAACACTTCCAAATTCCATCTTGGCCACATCCATAAATTGGACAATCAGAGTCAGAACTGCAGGGACCAACACGTTCTGTGACATAAAGAAGAATAAATCTAATGTTAGTTAAAGATGTGAAAGATTGTTTTTTTCTTTTTGGAGAATAAGATGTGAAAGATTGAGTATTAGTCAAATATGGAAATTTGAAAATAACTGTAAAAATGACATACCGACGTAGGTTACAAGAAATAATGAAAGGAAGATGATAATAGCACAATTAAACAGGATATTTTTAGACATGTTTTCTTGTTTTGTATGTAAGAAACAAAAAATGTTGATCAATTTATAATGTAAAATTCTCATGCTTTTTGTACTAGAATTGAATAGTTTATTAGCACTTATGAAGTTGCAAGAAACCTTTTTTTAAAACCAATTGAATAGTTTATTAGCGCTTATAATATAAAATGACTTTTAACGATATTGATGGATTGTATTTGTCTCTTCACCTTTTCATTAATTTTAAAAAAAATGAATAGCATTTTGAACACTTTTCTTATCCAAAATATAAAAAAAAAATTTATAGATTAAGTGTATAGATAAACATATGCAAATAATATTCTTTTAAAGCATCCTATTATTTTTTTAAAATTCCTTTTAAAGCATCCTTAGGACTCATACCAACAGGCAACAATTAAGATTGATGCTTGAAAAAGTATAATGAATAAAAGGAGTGAACAATTGGAAATCAAAACCTTCCAAAACGCAATCCACAAACAAATTAAATATTTTATTTCTTTAAAAAATCCATACCTAAATAGATTTTATCCTAGTTAGATTTTGAGTAGGTATTATAATATTTTTGACAAAAGTAGGTATTATTATAATATTTATTTTTCAGTATTTTACAATTTTCATTGATTTACAAAATATGACACTTATCCACCCGCTCAATCACTTTTCTAGTTTAATATTATGTTCACAAGGCTTAATCTATAGTTGGAGGTTGAGTCTCCTTTTACCTTCCATTCGGCGAGCATCTCTACCTTAATAAAATTTTGGCATAAATATTGGTGCTTGCACTTTTATCATATTTTAGCATTGATGATTTCTAGGTGCGTTTGATTTGTTAAAAAATAAAAGACAAGATAGAACAATTTATGTTGTCCAGTGTTTGATTTGTAAAACTATTTCAGATGCACGATAAATTGGAGGCAAGAGACAGGACAAAAACTGATATTTTTGTCCCTCACCAAACCACAGCACAACTTTTCGTCCCACGTATAAATTGTCTAAAATACCAAAATAGCATTTCATCTCTCAAAAATTGTATAAAACAAAAAATTATTCAATGCCATAAAAATTTATCTTGTTCTGTTTTGCGTTGTGTTGTGCTGTTCTGTCTTGTACTGTTATGTCCAGTACTTACTGTTTTGCAAACCAAACACACACACACACACACACACACACACATATATATATATATATATATATATATATATATATATATATATATATATATATATATATTGACATTTGTCCTTGTACTTTTTAAAAGTTTCTGTTATTGGTCTTTACGTTAAGTTCACGTAAAAAAAAAAACTAACGACGTGTCACATAGATCAATCATTCCACGCCACGTGGCATATTAAGAGACAACAAAAAATTATAACACTTTTATTATTATTATTATTATTATTATTATTATTATTATTATTATTATTATTATTATTATTATTATTATTATTATTTTATTCATTATTTTTTGACTTAAAAATATCATTAATAGTCCCTGCACTTTAATATTGGTCACTGAATCTTTTTTTTTTTAAAGAAAACTTGCAATGAGACTATTATGTTTTATTATTATTTTATTTATTATTTATATTGAGAATTATTATAAATAAATAAATTAAAACATTTTTAAATGAACAAAAATGATTTTATAATTATTCTTTAAAAAAATTGGTCCACAGGATTCGTTTTCTTTGATGAATAAAAATTAGTTTTTAATTATTCTATAAAAAGTAATTCTTTTAAAGCTTTAATTTTATTTTATTCTTTAAAAATGCTTTTCTTATTTAATTTTTTTATAATTATTCTCAATAAAAAGCTTTAACTTTTTACTGAACAAAAATGATTTTTATATCCACCAGAAGGCTTTGTGTTCCGTGTCGAGGTGGGTTACGAATGGCTCCCTCACTTCTGCACGCATTGTCAGATTCTTGGTCATTCGGTCATGAATTGTGTAACACCCCGTTTCCCAAAACAACGTAATATTATATAAAACATCAGAGTTCAACATACAATGGAGTATTACGTCTACTTTTCAAAATTTTATTTAAATAGAAAATAAAACTATTTAATCCAACAAAACATTTTCATGTCATCTGCAGCGGAATATTTATTTAATAATCAATTCAACAACTATGTCATCATCCTTGGCACAAAGGCCTCATCATACTACAATTTATTTCATAATAATAAAATCTCCAACAACATGTCCTTCAAATAAAATGATACATAAAGGAATGAAAGAATTAAACATCAAAATCCCCATCCCGTTACGTATCAGAGCCTAGGACACAAGAGCCAAAATCTACTATCCATCGCTACCTGCACTTGCCCACGAGGCGGCAATTCCAGCAGAAGGGGTGAGTTCACAAAACAAAAGTTATATATAAATATATGAATCAACAAATTGCATTGGAAAAACAACAACAATAATAACAACCATCATCAGCATAGGCAGCAACATCATCAATATAAGCAACAACATCATCAATATTATTTATATTCATCTTCGGTTAACGACAACAACGACACTTGTGGCGACACCTCACCAACAACAACTCACAAAACAACTCACACCTACAACAACTAATGCAAGACTCCATCAACTACTAATGCATTATGCAATGTGGTACCAACTACGCGCGTTGAATGCTAAGCATTCTGGGGCATAAGCCCCCACCAATTTGGATGGTTAAAGCATCCTAGGGCATAAGCCCTCACCAGATGAATGACTAGCATTCCAGGGCATGAACCCTCACCAATTGAATGTATAAACATTCCAAGGCATGAGCCCCCACCAATGAGGATGAGTTATGAAGACTCTGTGGTGTATATCGGCATACAACCCTACAACATCTAATGGTGCATATCAACATGCAACCAACACCAACAACAACTAGGACACCCTCCCCAACTAGACACAACCACTCACCACTTCAATAACAACTTCTAAAATTACAAAGTATATTTCATTTCATATAATCATACATATATCCATCATAAACATCTTTATTTTATAGTTTTATCACCCCAATAATTCTTAATAAATCCAATAAACAACTTAGGAAGCTTAGGTTCGGATTTGGAACACTCCAGAAAAATCACATTTTGGGTCGCACAGGACCCAGCTCGCTTAAGCGAGCAGCTGCTCGCTTGAGCGAACAAAAAGACGTAAGTTAGAGTTTCGCTCGCTTACAGCTCGCTTCTGGTTCGCTTAAGCGAACAGGCTATTTTCTAAAGTTCTGGGCAAAATTCGCGTTGCTCGCTTAAGTGACGGGCAGCTCGCTTAAGCGACCAAAAAAGACGTAACTTCAGGTCTTGCACGCTTGGAGTTCGCTTGGCGCTCGCTTGAGCGAACGGGCGCGAAACAGTTCTGGGCAAGGGAAAGTGCCGCTCGCTTGAGCGACGGCTATCTCGCTTAAGCGAGAAGTCATCTGGGCAGAATAAAAACCTACGATTTTCTAACCCCATTTTCATCCAAAAACCCAATTTTAATCCCCCAATCACCCAAAATGATTTAGAAACAATGTTTATGGGTTCATGGCACAACAAAAACAACAGAAACAATTCACACATAAGCATCATCATCATCATATGATTCATCAATCATGGCATTTTCATATCTTTAACCCTAATCCAACAAAACCACCATTTTTCAATTCAATTCATGAAAGCATACATATATATATATAGCAATTGAATCATAAACCCACCCTTACCTGAATTAAGCAAATTCTACAGCAAAATGGCAGCTTCTCTCTTCCTAGTTCTTCCCCTTGGTTTCTCTCCAAAAAGCTATGTTCTTCTTTTGTTTCTACTGATACGTGTTCTGTTCCTTATTTCCTTTTTATTGACTTTTGCCATTCTATCCCTAACAAAGTATAACTCCCTCTTTCTATCTTAACTCCCCACTAATTTTCTATTAATTCCTCCTTAATTCTATTAATTCTAATAAATCCCTTTTTCAACCACATAAATATTATTTCTCCTATTTTCATAAAATTCTATAAATAATTATATAATAAAATATATATCAAATAACAACACACCAATATTCACATAAATCAACATTTTCATATAAAATACACCAATCATATTAAAAATCAACCAAAATTAGTAAAATATAAAATAGGGCGTTACAAATTGTCGTTGGTTGCATCCGGAAAAAGCTTTGATCAAGGACAACGATAACACTCAGAAGGTGTAGGACAAGGGGAAGAAGTTAATCACACAAAAGAAATTGGAAACCAAGAAGTGGCAGGCATGTGAAAACCCCCTCCGCATTAGGTCTTCTTTAGCTTTCGAAAAATTAGTTGTTACTTATGAAATTACGACACCAGTTGCGGCGATTGAGCAGCCACCTAACCAACAAGTTTTCCCCTATGGTTAGTGCTCTTGTTGACACGCATATTGCACATTAGGAAGCTTGTCTAGCAGCGGCCACCCTTGAGGCAAGCATAAATTACCATGGTGACAAATCTGTTTTCTCTTATCACTTGGCACTAGAAAATGTTACTGATGAGATTGATCGTACTACTGACATTGAGAGGCCTCCATACTAGAACTGGTGCTACAGATTGAAATTGTGAGCGACAGAGGATTTCCTAGGGGTGCTGACCTAGTTGGGATGTCCAATGGCTCTTTGAATTCTTCCTCACTCTTGATTTAGTAAAAAAAATCTTTTAAAAAATAATTGGTCCACATGATTTGTTTTCTTTAATGAATAAAAATGATATTTTAATTATTCTTTGAAAAATAATTCTTTAAAAATGATTTTTTTTGTTTAATTTTTTTATAATTATTCTCAATAAAAATAATGAACAAAATAATAATAAAACATAATAATATTATTGAAAGTTGATTTTATAAAAAAATAAAAAATTGGAACCAATACCAAAGTGAAAAGGGACAAATATCAAAAAGTACTGAAAGTACATGGACAAATGATATTTTTAAGTCAAAAAATAATGAATAAAATAATAATAATAAAAAAGTTGGAATGTTTTTCATCTTTTAGTGTGCCAAGAGGTGGAATTGAAACTAAAAGACAAAAAATATTCCGACTCTGCAATTATATAATCATTACCTAAAGACTACTCACTTAATATTGCAGAGTAATGATATCTTGTAGGACTGAAAATAAAACTCTGCAATTAATAAAACTACTTTAAACAATAGTCATCATTACCTAAAGACTATTCTACTTTCTTAAACACGAGCAACATTCAAATTATGTCTGAAAACATTAGTAGAAAATAATTAATAAAACAAAAAAATATCAATCTCCAACACTCCTCCTCGGTTATTTTCTTGAAAAAACTCGAAGGATTGATCTCATATTTTCAACCTTCATCTGGTAAAATTTCATTGACCAATTTTTTTGATCTGTTGCAGCATAAACACACTCAGCTTCAACAAACGATTTGTTGATCCCTCCTTGTTTCATTGAATTCCATATAAACACAACACGACCAAATGAAAAACACACAATTAGATGTAGTCTTGACATTATCAACGTATGCATAACCTTTGAGGTCTTCACTTTCATTTTAAATAACACACAAGTCATATACAGAGGCACCAACAAGATTACAACCAACGTCATTCTTTATAATCTTTACTCATTCGGCATGCTAACTTTACAGCCCTCAAAATTATCAACTTCAATATACCTTGTACTCTCTAACATATAAGTATTTCAACTAGCATATTGGCCATCCAAAGTTCCCTTTTGTTAGCCAAAAAATTTGATTCAACTCTACATGAAAAAAGACACAAGGATGTTTGCTTCTGCTCTACGAGAATGTTTTTGCCTTTCACTTCAACAATCATTAATTTAGATCAAGAATGATAAAAAATAGTGCATTTCATATCCTTAAAATACAAAAATAGTTTTTCTTCATCATTTGTCCAACACTCAAAAGACTTTGATTTATCTTAGGCTCAAATAAAACATCCGAAATAGATTTTATATCTGAGAGAGTTTCAACGACCACGACTCCTTTGTCTTTGAACTCAACATGTTGTCCATTGCCAATGACAACTTTGAAGTAAAACGATTCATCAAGTTCTTTTAAAAAATCAACATTGTTAGTCATATGATTGATGCATCTACCGTCTATTAGTCATGTTTCTTTGCTACTGCAAGCTAAATAGCAGTAAGCCTAAACAATTTCTTCTCATCTTCTTAGTGGCGCTCAATAGCTCGGGCTTGTTGTTCCTATTGGTTTGTTTTGTTTTCGCTAACCTTCTCAATTTGACCAAGTTGATTACAAGCTTTACACTTAACTTATGGCACGTACCAACAAAACTTGTTTAACTTCTGGCCTATACCAACAAAACTTATTTAAAGCTTTGGATTTTGTCTTTGTTGCTGGCAAAAATAGAACCTTTAACATTTTCTTTCATCCTTAAAGATCTTCTTTGCTCAGAAGTTTGTAACGCATTAACAAGCTAAACAGTTATGATTGTCGAAAAAAAATCTTATTTTCCACAACTCTTTGATCACTTAGATCTTCTCTCAACAATCTGAATTGTGTAACAACTTTTGAAATTTTGTCAGAAAACTTTTTAACAGTTTCAATTTCTTTCATTTATAGTGCTTTAAATCTCTTATAAAATTCAAGACTTTCATATTCTTTGTTCTTTCACTTCCTTGGTACTCCTCCTTTGGTTTTCCCCAAGCTTCTTTTGCAATTTCCAGATTTAAAATCTTGATAAAAATATCATCACTTAGAGTCACATGTAGTATGAAAGAGATAAGTGTATGTATAGTTGTACATGGAATGCACACAATTGTTTTATTTTAATTATAAAGTATTACTACTTTTTTTGAAAGGATTTATAAAGTATTACTACTTGTCTTTTAGTAGTCTTAAGACCGACATAGTCTCTAGTTTTATTTTAATTTTAATTTTAATTATAAAATACCATTACTTTTTTTTTTCTTTTGTAGTCTTAAGACTGACATGGTCTGTAGTTTTATTTTAATTTTAATTTTAATTATAAAATGCCACTACTTTTTTTTTTCTTTTGTAGTCTTAAGACTGACATGGTCTGAGTTTTATTTTATTTAGTTCAGGTTTTTAAAAAATAAAATTAAAATGTTAAGCTCTAGAATTTTCTCTTTAACAAAAAAGGGGTTAATAGTGTTTTTGTCCCCTGTAATATAGTGCACTTTTGGGTTTAGCCCCTGTAAAAAAAAAATTTAGATTCCACCCTTGAAAAATGAAGATTCTTCAGGATTGGCCCCTGACCCCATTGACTAAGCAGAATCTACGACGTGGCAATGACGTGTCATTTTTTTTTACCATGTCACGTGTGTAAATAACTGCCACGTCATTTTTTTACTTAAAAAAAATAAAAAATTACAAAATAATTGTTTGTTTATTAAAAAATAAAAAAAACATTTTTTTAAAAAACGAAAAAAACTTTTTCTAATTGTTTTTAATTAATTTTTAAAAAGCTAAAATTATTTTAAAAATCAGAAAAAAATTCTAAATTATTTTCAAAAATTTGATAAATCGAAAAAAAATCATACTTTTTTTCAAAAATTTAAAAAATTGAAATTTTAAATTTTTTCGAAAAAAAAATTCTAAATTATTTTCAAAAATTTGATAAATAAAAAAAAATCATACTTTTTTTTCAAAAAATTAATCGAAAAACATTCAGATTTTGTAATTCGAAATTTTGAAAAAAAAATTATAATATTGTTTTTTCAAATTTTATAATTTTAATTTAATTCAAATTTTTTTGATAATTTTTTGGAAAATTTGGAAATACATTAAGTTCGAGAATGGAAATGATAATACCATATGAGTTAGAATTCAAAAAATTTCCTCTCATTGATGGGAAATATATTAAGTTAGAATTTAGAAAAGAATTCAAAAAATTTATTCCTCAATTTTTACGAATTCTTTTTTGAAATCAAAAAATATGAAAATTTGAATTTTTTTATTCTAATTATTTAATTTCGAAAAAAAATATTTGTTTTTTTTTTATTTTGAAAATTAAATTTAAAAAATCTGAATGTTTTTTGATTTATCAAAAATTTAGAATTTTTTTTTTTGAAAAAATTTAAATTTTCAATTTTTTTAAATTTTTCAAAAAAAAGTATGATTTTTTTTCGATTTATCAAGATTTTTTTTTCGGATATTTAAAATAATTTTAGCTTTTTAAAAATTAATTAAAAACAATTAGAAAAAGTTTTTTTTCGTTTTTTAAAAAAAAAAAAATTTTATTTTTTAATAAAAAAACTAAAAACAATTTTTTTGTAATTTTTTATTTTTTTTAAGTAAAAAATGACGTGGCAGTTATTTACACACATGGCATAGTAAAAAAAATAAAAAATAATGACACGTCATTGCCACGTCGTAGATTCTGCTGAGTCAATGGGGTCAGGGGCCAATCCTGAAGAATCTTCATTTTTCAAGGGTGGAATCTAAATTTTTTTTTTACAGGGGCTAAACCCAAAAGTGCACTATATTACAGGGGCCAAAAACACTATTAACCCAACAAAAAATAATAAATCAAAAGGTTAAGCTCTACATTTTGACAAAAGAAAACTTTTGAATTAAGTTACTTGAACAAATGAGTTGAATCTAACGAGTCAAATCGAACTTTAAACAAACTGAACTTGAGTTAATAAAAACGTCCATGTTGAACTCGAGTCAAATTTCAACCTAAACTAATTCTTATTGAATCGAGTCGAACTCAGACGAGTTCGATTCGAATCGACTCATTTCCAGCCCTAATAACAAAGTAAAAATGTCAAGATACTTTGAGGCTTCATCATGCCTATAAAAAAGTCAGGCCAAATCTTAAAAATGAGCCTATAACAGATAATAGGCCAGATTTATGTCGTACCAAACCAGGCCCAACCTACCCCATTCTAGATACATTAAATTGAAATATGTACTACAAATATATAGAGTCAAGTCATAAGTTTGCTTGTACGGTTAAAAATAAAACTTTATAGCAAATCTACACTAAAGACTAGTCATCATTACCTAAACACCACTTTACTTACTCAAACAAGCAACAATTTAATTATTTAATTATGACAGAAAACAGTAGAGAACGTAGTTCATTAAAAAAAAATATCAATCTCCAACAAGAATTTATACAATAAGATGGAAAAAGAGAGTACATTTAATCATTTGTGGAGGTGCAAGAAACATTTTCTCAAACTTGAATGTCATAAAAAGACTCTTGAGTATATATATTCATGTATTGTATTTGTGTCCTTAGCAATTAATTAATCACTAAACCTTAGTTATTTTGACATTACAATATAGACAGAGCTAACATAATACTAATATTAGTTTTGAATGATGACAAAGGTAGTTGTTAGAATAATGCACCGATATTTATGATTCTATTCAACCATCAATTTGATAACTATCAAATTGAGTGTGAGGATTCTATCAAAAACTCACTACTTTTAAAACTCCACAATAAAATTGTGTTTCAAAAAAGAGAAACTGCACCATATCAGACATGGAATGATGAAAGAGTCAAATTTACAAAACTTTTTGGGGATTTACCTTTCTTACAACCACCTTTACCCTTAACTGTGCTCCAACTAAAGTGGTGTAAGAAACATTTTCCCAAACATGAATACCTTAAAATGACTCGAGTATAAATATTCATGTGTTGTACTTGTGTCTTTAGCAATTAATTAATCACTAGACCTTAGTTATTTTGACATTTCATTATAGACAGAGATAACATAATACTAATATTAGTTTTGAATGATGACAAAGATAGTTGTTAGAATAATGCACCAATATTTATGATTTGGAATAAAATGTGATTAACATTACCTCTTGAGAGTTTTGATGATAACAAGGTATTAAAAATTGTCAATTGGATATGCTAATATTTGTTCAAGTGTACAGGACCATAGACAAAAAATTTGTGTCTACTTAAAGTTTAGGTACTAGAAGAACAAATGAGAGCAATGGAATCAACAAGAAGAAAGCTTTATGCATCTGAAGAAAAGTGCTCCTGAAGTGATGACGTCATCGGAAGCAAGTTCATCAGAAGCGCCTCATCAGAAGCAAGATCACCAGAAGTTGTAGTTCATCAGAAGATGATAGACTTAAATTTTCAAAGGTTGTTTAATGGATTTAATATCGTCTAAGCATTGCAGAAGACCAGAAGAGTGAAGCAACGGCTATTTTGAAAGAATTTAAAGGCATTGGATGTTTATTCTTTGAAGAGCGTTGACAAAGTACAATTGTACGAAGTGTACAACCACTACCTCCACTACTCAGTTTTTGTCTCTGCTACAAGACAAGAATAACAGCTCTGCCTGCAACGATGTTCCCTTATACTTGGAATGGATTTGAAATTGATCATTCATGGACAATAACCATATCAGGCAAAAGATCATTGGTGATTGATCAAAACTTCAAAACGACTCTTTTTTGATGTGCTGGTAATTCACAATGTCTCTTTCACACCTCTATATAAAGGAGTGAAGACTTGAAGAGTTTTATGAGACTCAACAACATTTTGAAAGCACTGAACCTCTGCTAAAATTGTTCTGCATCAAAAGTTCAATTAGAATTTCTAACCAAAGTTCATATCTTAGAAATTCTAAAGTCTTAAGAGTCTGTATCTGATTTGTATTGTGAACACCACTGATTGTATATTAAATGTTCAACCTCAAACACTTTTCTTAGTAATTCTATTTGATTAGAAGTCTCTTGCTTTTGTTCTTGAGCATAGAAGTCTCTTGATTGTGTTCAGGAGCATAGGAAATCTCTTGTAATTGTGCTTGAGTAATTTGAAGTCTCTTGCTAGTTTTAGCAGCGAGCAATTGTAATCAGATATTACATTATAGTGAACTTTCCTTGGAAGTGCAAGGGGGACATGACTACTTCCGGTTTGTGGAAGGAACCTGTATAATTGTTTTGTGTCTTTCTTCTTTCTCTCTCTCTCTGTTTTTATCCGCTGCATTTAGATTCTGAACATCACTTCAGAAGTTGTACTCTAACTGCTTCTGATTAGTGACTTCAATAGGAGAAAACGAAGAAAAAGCCAACACAATTCAACCCCCCCCCCCCCTCCTTGTGTTCTTCACACCTTCAATTGGTATCTAGAGCCTTGGTTCTGTTGAGAACACTTAACAGTGTAACAGTCCAAGATCTGAGAAAAACATGTCTGGTGAATCATCTGTTTCTTGTTCTGGTATTAATCATAATGTTGTACCTTATGATTATAGTGATAAGAAAGCTGACTCAGGAAAAGTTCCAAAGTTCAATGGAGATCCTGAAGAGTTCTCCTGGTGGAAAACCAACTTCTACAGTTATATCATGGGCTTAGATGAAGAGTTATGGGATATTCTGGAAGATGGAGTTGGTGACTTGAACCTTGATAAAGAAGGAGCTGCTCTTGATAGAAAGAAACATACTTCTGCTCATAAGAAAATGTACAAGAAACATCACAAGATAAGAGGTTCACTTGTTCTTGCTATACCTCGTGAAGAGTATATGAAGATGACTGACAAATCTACCGCTAAGGCAATGTTTGCTTCTCTCTGTGCAAACTATGAAGGTAGTAAGAAGGTTATAGAAGCAAAAGCACTTATGCTTGTTCATCAGTATGAGTTGTTCAAGATGAAGGATGATGAAAGTATTGAGGAAATGTACACAAGATTTTAGACCCTAGTCTCTGGACTACAAATACTGAAGAAAAGCTATGTTGCTTCTGATCATGTGAGCAAGATACTAAGAAGCCTATCTGCTAGATGGAGACCAAAGATTACTGCTATTGAGGAAACTAAAGATCTAAACACTATGAGTGTTGAGGATCTTGTCAGTTCTCTCAAAGTTCATGAGATAAGTCTTAATGAACATGAGTCTGCTAAGAAGAGTAAATTTATTGCTCTACCATCTAAAGGGAAGTCATCAAAAGCTCTTAAAGTTATAGAATCTGAAGAAGAATCACGTGATGGGGATTTTGATGAAGATCCGGCTGAGATGATGGCTATGCTTTCAAACAGGCTGCAGTATCTAGCGAAGAAGAACAAGATGTTCTTGAGTAGAAGAAGTGGTTACAAAGGCTGTAGGAAAGAAGATCAAAAGGGTTGCTTCAACTACAAGAAGCCTGGACATTTTATTGATGATTTCCCTAATCTTCAGAAGAAGAAATCAAAGGACAAGTCCAAGAAGTCAACTTTCAAATCAAACAAGTTCAAGAAGAAGATCAAGCAGAGTTTAATGGCTACCTAGGAAGATTTAGATAGTGAATCTGGATCCGATAAGGATGACACTGATGAAGATGCAAAAGTAGTTGTGGGTAAGTGGCTACAGTAACTTCAGAAGCTGAACCTGAATCAGACTCAGAAGAAGAAAATTAGGTATATTTTAAAATTCCTAGAGAAGAACTTATTAAGTCTCTTAAAGAACTCCTTACACATTTTGAACTCAGAACCAATGAGTTGAAAGACTTAAAAGAAAAATATGTTGATTTAATGAAACAACAAGAATAAACTCTATTGTATCTGAAAGCTTCTGAAGAAGGACTTAGAGGCTTTGACTTCATTTGTAAAACATATGAAGAGAAGCTCAAGTTTTTATGTCAGAAGCTACAAGAAAAGTGTAATGGAAAACCTTTAAGCAACCAGGAAATTGCTCTTGAAGATTTTATTATGTCTGGTATTGGCAGAAGCAGAGTTGCTTCTATGATTTATAATATTTACAAAAACAATGGCAAATGGATTGGATTCTCAGAAGGAAAACCTAATTAAACCAATCTTAAAGCATGTCGTGAATGTATCAAGGAAGCATTGAAAATGTAACACCCCGTTTTCCCAACGTAAAAATTTCGTAAATTAAATCAGAGTTTTCACATAAACGGAGTATCACTTTCTTAAAACATCTCAAAGGAATTGAATAACAATTCATTCATCATAAAAATAGTTATTAAACTTCTCAAAACATTACAGCGGAATCTTAAAAGTCTTGGCACGCAGGCCTCTTCATAACATTTCAAAGTTCATCTAAAATTAGTCTTTATAAAATTATAATTGACATGCAAGGAACAGAAAAGCATTTGACAAGATTCCCCATCCCGTTACATATCAGAGCACCTAAGACACAGTGAGGAATGCCTCACACGACTGCACCTAATCTTGGTTACCTGCACTTGCCCACAAGGCGGCAATTCCAACAGAAGGGGTGAGATTCACAAACAATATAATAAACAGATAATTCAAGAATTAAGTTTAACAACAATTAACATATAAGCACGTCTCAAATATTTATTTCATAACATCTTAAGCAACATCAAGAATATCATCACTAAACATCTTAAACATCATCAAAGAATCGTCATCACAAAACATCTTAATCATCATCAAAAAACATCATCACAAAGCATCTTAGACATCATCAAAGAACATCATCACAAAACATCTTAAACATCATCAAATACACTTAACAACTCGTAGATATCATCATGTAATCATCATCACTAATAAATTTAAAACAACTCAATGTAATCATCATCTCACTATAATAATCAACATCGTAAACAACATTATAACATTATAATTAGTATCATATACAACATCATAACAACATAACAATATCATAATCAATATCTTAAACAACATAGCAACATAACAATATCATAATCAATATAGCAACATCTTAGTCAATGTCATATAATTCACATCATAAACATCGTATAATCTTCATAGGTACTTTTTTAACAACACATGGGTAGAAAACAACTCGACAACTCATAGAGGATAATTCATCAACAACTTAACAACTCATGGATGATAATTCATCAACAACGACTTTGACTCGACAAATGCGAGAATGCAACTTAGACACTTATATGCACGTGGTACCAATCGTCATCATAAGTATTAATATACTTTAATCGTGCGGAGGACAAAGCTCCTAATAATCGTGCGGAGGACAAAGCTCCTAATAATCGTGCGGAGGACAAAGCTCCTATCATGGTGAGGACAAAGCTCAATGAATGCTAATGCATGGACTCTATCAACAAGACACCTTAATCAACTTATCACTTATACATCCAATAATTTGGAGTTCATCATCAACTTATTCATACTCATGCAACTTAGTTAAATAACAATTGCAGCATAATCAAATCACATCAAGCTTAATAACAATTCATTTCAACAACATCTTGATCATTCAATAATATTTCGAGTAATGCATTTAATCAATAAATCACATTACAAACAACTTAGCAGTTCATAACAGCAACAGAAACAGCACAAGCAATTCACAATCATTATCAACAACATCAAATCATCACATTAACTTTATAAGTATAGCACTTTATGCACTCATCATTCATAATTCATAAGCAATAACATTCTTCAAAAGTAATCAAGTATGATTAAATAAGACATAAGCCAGATACTCATAAAACACCTCAACTAAATCCCTAATACCTAAGTTTGAAGTTTGGAAACCAACTCTAAGTCTTTGGACTAACTTGGGATTAGTTATGCTAAGTTTTCTTAAAGTTTTCTCAAGACCTACTTGGACTATTTTCATCATAACTCAAAATCTACAAATAATTTTCTAGTCACTCCAGAGCCATTAGAAAGCTAACTCAATTACCTACAACTTTCGTGTTTACACCAAGACCCATTTCGGAACAGAAATGTATGAAAAAGACACAAGAACGCGAAACAGAGAATGCTGTTTTTTCCAAGACCTACTTGGAGTGTTTTTATCATAACTCAAGATTCACAAAACATTTTTGAGTCACTCTGAAGCCATTAAAAATCTAACTCAATTATCTACAACTTTCGTGAAGACATCAAAAGCTAATTATGAACAGAAAAGTCCCAGTTTTTATTTTAGTTTTTCGGTTACAGAAAATCGAAAAGAGAACGAGCCTGTTGACCCCTTTGTAGTATTTTAATCATATCTAGAGTTCTAAAAGCTTAAATTGAGTCACTCCAAAGGCTAGTGAAAGCTAACATCTATATCTACAACTTTCATGAAGACACCTAAACCCAGTTCGGAACTTAAACTTGTCAAACTGAGACAACAAGTAACGTGTTTTGCACAGCGACAGCAAAATCGCAGTTCAGTTGCGATTTCGCCTTGGGGAAACCTTTTCTACTCCGTTTTCGATCCAATACCCTCAAAACATGACCTTAAACATCACCCTATGATTATCCTATCATTAGAACATTAATTATTCATTAACCTACTAGATTATCCACTCTTTTTAAGACTAGAAACTCAATTCGAAACCTAAACTAGTTTTCATTAATTCTCACCTTTCAACTTCATCTTTTAATTCATTCACCTTAACCTAGTTCTTAATTCTCTCAAAAACTCATCCATCTCTTGTTAATCATAATTGAATTGAATTACAGTTTAATATAATGAAAGCTAGGCTCACCCTTACCTTAATTTGGTCTCCTGAATCAAGCTGCGTTCTTCTTAGGTTTTTCTCCTCTCCTTCGCGCCTCCTCTCTTTTTCTCTAGTTTCTCCAAAAGTTATATCACGTACTAAATAATTCTAACCCTAATTCTCTTATTAATATTCTTTTACTCATCTTATCTTATTTCTACTCCTTCCCTCAAATTCTCTAAAATTATGTAACAACCCATATTTAATTAAATATATTATATTATAAATCAAATAAGATAATACTAAAAATACATAAAAGCACACATCATCAAAATATATATTATATTATATCATCATATCTTATTATTTCTAAAACAAATATATTTCTACACTAGATAATATATATATATATATATATATATATATATATATATATATATATATTTCTACACAAATAACAAATATATTTTCAAACCAAATAACGAATATATTTCTATAACAAATATATCTCTACATAACAAACATATTTCTATAACAAATAACACTATATATTTTTACACAAAATAACATATATATTTCTACACCAAATAACACATGTTTTTATAACAAATAACATAGTATTTCTACACCACATAACAAATATATTTTTACACCAAATAACATAATATCTCTACACCAAATAACATATATATTATAATATAATATGCTACTAAAACACCAACATATAACACAAAAATAACACACATCACCATAAATCAAATAAATTATTTAAAAAGACTCTAAACTCAATCAAATAATTAAATAAATAAAATACTTCAAAGCGGGCGTTACAGAAAACCTTCTTTGTACCTGAAGGTGTTAAAGTTGATATTGTGGTTCAGTCAGAACCTAAAGCTTCTAGCTCTAAGGCTAAGATTACTTCAAAGCCAAAGAACTTTAAGTCTAAGGGTATGACAAATTCTGATTCTAAGACCTCAAAGATCAAGATTCTAAAGAGATCAGAACTTGTTCCTCAGAGTTTGTTGAAGCCAGAATCTGATATCTTGAAGTCTAAGTCTCAGAAGAACAAAACAGTTGTGGGTTTAGGTGAATCAGAACTAAAAGGTGCTAAACCTAAAGTACTGATCAATCAGAAGCCATCAAAACCACACCTCAAGGTACAAGAAGTGAAGAGTAAAACATACAACACTAACCTCAAAGGACCCATGAAACAATGGGTACCTAAATCTAAAATTGTCAATACGGCAGAAATGCCTAAGAGCAAAGGAAAAGAAAAAATCATGGTACCTGGACAGTGGTTGCTCAAGACAAATGACAGGAGAGAAGTCTATGTTCCTCACCCTCACAACGAAAGAAGAAGGAAATGTGAAGTTTGTAGACAACCAGTCTGGCAAGATCATTGGTACAGGAACTATTGGTAACTCCTCTATCTCTATTAATAATGTGTGGTATGTAGATGGTCTTGAACATAACCTTTTGAGTATTAGTCAATTTTGTGACAATGGTTATGATGTGATGTTTGGAAAGACCAACTGCACAGTAATCAACAAGGGTGACAAATTCATAAAGGAAAGAGAGTAGAAAATGTCTATAAGATCAACTTCTCTGAACTGGTTGATTAGAAGGTAATTTGTCTTCTGTCAATGAATGATAAGAAGTGGGTATGGCACAGAAGGTTGGGGCATGCTAACTGGAGATTAATCTCAAAGCTTAGCAAGTTACAACTTGTCAAAAGCTTACCTAACATTGACTATCATTCATATGCACTTTGTGGTGCATGCCAGAAAGGGAAGATTGTGAAATCATATTTTAAATCTAAAGACATTGTCTCAACCTCAAGACCTTTATAACCGCTCCATATTGATCTTTTTGGACTAATTAACACTACATCCTTATATGGAAGCAAGTACGGTCTAGTCATTGTTGATGATTACAGCAGATGGACTTGTGTAAAATTTATGAGAAGTAAAGATAATTCATATGATGTATTCAGCAACTTATGCACTCAAATACAGTCTGAAAAAGAAATGAAAATTTTGAAAGTCAAAAGTGATCATGGTGGAGAGTTTGAAAATGAGCAATTTGAAACTTTTTGTGAAAAACATGGAATTGTCCATGAATTCTCTTCTCCTAGAACTCAAAAACAAAATGGGGTTGTAGAAAGAAAGAATAGAACTTTACAAGAAATGGCAAGAACCATGATTCATGAAAACAATTTGGCTAAACATTTATGGATAAAAGCAGTGAATACAGCATGTTATGTTCAAAATATGATCTATATCATACCTATCGTGGAGAAAACAGCATATGAACTCTTTAAAGGAAGAAGACCCGATATATCTTACTTTCATCAATCTGGATGTACTTGCTACATTCTGAATAACAAGCTCTACCTAAAGAAATTTGATGCCAAGGCCCAAAGAGGAATCTTTTTAGGTTACTTTGAAAGGTCAAAGACATACAGAGCGTATAATTCAGAGACACTCTGTGTTGAAGAATCTATGCACGTTAAGTTGGATGACAAGGAGCCTGGAAGGGAAACTCTAGAGCAAGATGAAATTTTTAAGAAGTGGGGTTATATTTATAAATAGGAAGAGTTATGAGGGTTGAGATAGAATTAGATAAGTTGGGAGGTGGTATAAAAGGAAATTAGGTTAAGGAAAGTCAGAATACGCGTTATCAGACTTTTGGATTTTAGAGAGATTGAACGGTTGAAGAGAGGAAGAAGCTAGGCTGCGATTTTCTGCATATTTCCAGGTAAGGGTGAGCCTAACTTCAGTAATGTTAATTGTATTTCATCTGTTTATGATTAGCTAAGAGATTAGGAAGAATTGGGAAGGGTTTCATGAACTAGGGTTTTGAGGATTTTGATGAATTTGATGTGAGATGGCTGTGAATTGGTGTAGAAACGTGTTACAGAACCTAGATTAATCCCTATAACAACATTGCTGATGAATTAGAAGCCTAACATGAGAGAATTGAGATGAGTTGGTGAGAATTGGAGCAAACCCGTAGTGGGTCTGTGATCGCTCGCCTGTGGCGAGTGACCCCTCCCTGGCGAGCAAGCCCCTATCGCTCGCGAGGCGAGTAGTATAGCTCGCCGTGGCGAGCACAATTCTGGAAGTTGAGATTTTTGCCACACTTTAGGTAGCTTTGAGTGCCTTATTATTTATGAGAAGGACCTGTGAAGTTGTTTGGACCAAATTGGATTTAGAGAACCTTAAAACGAGGATTTTTGGTGAAAAATGTCAAAAGGCCGAGAGCACCCAGGATTTCTCGCCTCCAGTTCGCCCCCAACTCGCCTTTGGCGAGTAACCTTTTGTGAGTACTCGCCTGTGGCAAGCAGATCACTCGCTGTGGCGAGTTAGTTGGTTCAGGGCTGATTTGTTCTCTTGCGATCTATTTCGCATAGGACTTTGAGGGAACCCCTTTGGGTAGTGTTAGAGATGTTTCATAGCCTGAGATGGAGTCTGTAATAAGGATTAAGATGCACCTTTGCGTTGATGCCAAAGTGATGAATTATTTATATTTTAAATGACTTGTAACATGACCCCCATCGTTGACTATGCTATGCAACGACACGACTCAAATGCAACGACACAAGTAAAGATTCAACAATGCACATCTTTAGATGACTCGACAAATACACATCTTTAAATAGCATCATCGTCAAATATCACATATTTAAATATGACATCTTTATATAGCACATATTTAAGTCACACATCTACAAACAACACATCTTGATATAACACATATTTAAATCACACATCTTCGGAAAGCACATATACATTAATCAACTACATCCATATCAAACCAAAACATTCTTCAAAAATAAAGCAAGTTGATCAATAAAACATAAGCCAAATACTCATAAAACACTCTGACTAAATCCCTAATACTTAAGTTTGAAGTTTGGGAACTAACCATAGGTTTTGGACTAACTTGGGATTAGTTAAGCTAAGTTTTCTTAAAATTTTCTAAAGACCTACTTGGACTATTTTTATCATAACTCGAGATTTACAAAACATTTTCGAGTCAAACCAGTTCCATTAGAAAGCTAACTCAATTATCTACAACTTTCATGTTTACACCTAAGACCAATTATGTACCAATCAATACCAGTTTTCATTTCAAATTCGGACAAAGTTGTGCTGAAATTCATAAAAATTCACTGTGACCTACGTTCCGTAATTTGACCATAACTCAAGTTCTATAAATCATTTTGACGTCAGACCAACGGCATTAGAAAGATAACATTCATACCTACAACTTTCGTGTTTACACCGAAAGCTAGTTCGAAACATAAACTGATGCAAAAGACGCAACAACATGAAACAGGGTATGCTGTCAAAGGTAGCTCTCGGGAAAACTCTATTTTTCACTCAAAAACCCAAATTTCATCTACCCAAATCCCAAATTTGATAGAGAACAATGTTTACAGGTTCTATATACAACATAACAATCAAAACAACACAGAAACATGCATTAAACAACACAATTCATCACATCATATCAATTATCACAAACTTTCTAAACCCTAAACCTAGAACACAATTTCATCAACAATCAAAATTATATATACATATTATTGAAGGAATCCCACCCTTACCTTAGATTATGATTCCTGAATTAAGCTGCGTTCTTCTCTCTTCTTCTAGCCTCTTCTCTTGGTTCTAGGTTTTCTCCTCTTCTTCTCTCAAAAACTCACTTTCTCTTTTTTCTTCTTCAATTGTACGTAAAACTCTTTCTGACTCTCATTTTCTTTTTATTGTAAACTATAACCCCCTCTTATTTCCTTAACTCCCACTTATTCCTCATAATTATACTTAATTCCCTTTAAACCAAATAATACTATTTTCTACCTTTTTATTAAATAAATAAAATAATCAAACAACATTTATTTAAATAAAACACAACACCATAAATCATATAATAAATTATCATCACACCAAATATCACACAATTCATACCAAGTCATATATTTCACATAAAATCATATCTAAATCATATATGTCAAATATAGTCATATAAAATCATATAAAAATACTCAAACATCAACTAAAAATAATTAAATAAAAATGGGGCGTTACATTGATATGTTTGTTTAAAGATGTTTATGATGATGACACCCTGTGTTTTTAATAAGCTGCTTTATGTGATGGATTTTATGTTGTTAATCATAACTGCTTGATTTATATATTAATATTCTGTTGTGAATCTCACCCCTTCTGCTGGAATTGCCGCCTTGTGGGCAAGTGCAGGAACCCAGTCTTAGATGCGCAGATGTGAGGAGCCTTGTGTGACGTAGGAATGCTCTGATACGTAATGGGATGGGGTCTTTATTAGAGTCTATTCCTTTATGTATCATGTTTGAACTATTTAAGTATTTTGACGAATTTATGAGACGTTTGATGGTCTTGAGCCATGATTATTTATGAGGATTCGATTTATATGATTTTCCGCTGCTATATAATTGAATATTTTGTGAAGGATAAATTATTATCTAATTTGTTTTAATGATGAATGTGACACTCCTTTTGTGAAGTACTCTGATGTATGCTTTTATTTAAAGAAATTTTTAAGTCGGGAAATTGGGGTGTTACAATTGGTATCAGAGCAGGTCGGTCCGTCCGGCCAAGTAGAGAGTCGAGTGACGTTGTCTTAGAGTTAGAATACTATGTTTGTATTATTCTAACTTATGTTTGCATTCCAGGGAACTAAGATGGCTGGTAGAAACGATGCTGCTCTTGCTGCTGCTTTGGAAGCAATGGCTAACGCTGTGGGTAATCAGAACAATGCTGGTGGGAACGACGGGACAAGGATGCTAGAGACTTTTCTGAGGAATCACCCGCCTACCTTCAAAGGGCGATATGATCCTGATGGCGCTCAGACATGGCTCAAGGAAGTTGAGAGAATCTTCAGAGTCATGCAATGTGACGATGTTCAGAAGGTGCGTTTTGGTACGCACATGTTAGCAGAGGAGGCTGATGACTGGTGGGTTAATCTTCTACCCATTTTGGAACAAGATGGAGCTGTGGTTACCTGGGCTATATTCAAGAGGGAATTCCTTGATAGATACTTTCCAGAAGACGTTCGTGGAAAGAAAGAGATTGAGTTCCTGGAGCTTAAGCAAGGGAACATGTCGGTGACCGAGTATGCGGCCAAGTTTATGGAGCTGGCTAAGTTTTATCCGCATTATACCCCCGAGACGGCTGAATTTTCTAAGTGCATCAAGTTTGAGAATGGCTTGCGTGCTGATATTAAGCGAGTCATTGGTTACCAGAAGATCCGTAACTTTTCTGAGTTAGTGAGTAGCTGCAGAATATATGAGGAGGATACCAAGGCTCACTACAAGGTAGTGAATGATCGGAAAGCTAAGGGCCAGCAGAGTCGTCCTAAACCTTATGATGCCCCTAGAGATAAAGGGAAGCAAAGAGTTAATGATGAGAGAAGACCTCAGAAGAAGAATGCTCCTGCTGAGATTACTTGTTTTACTTGTGGTGAGAAGGGCCACAAGAGTAATGTGTGTACTGCTGATGTGAAGAGATGCTACCGTTGTGGTCAGAAAGGGCATACTACTAATGACTGCAAGTTTGATGATGTTGTGTGTTTCAACTGCAATGAGCAAGGACATATTGGTTCGCAGTGCAAGCAACCGAAGAAGACTAAGACCACTGGAAGGGTGTTCGCGTTGACTGGCACACAGACTGAGAACGATGACCGTTTGATCAGAGGTACTTGTTATATTGCTGATCAATCTTTAGTTGCTATTATTGATACTGGTGCTACGCATTGTTTTATTGCTCTTGATTGTGCTGCTAAGTTAAATCTTGTTGTGTCTGATATGAACGGGGAGATGGTTGTCGAAACTCTAGCTAAGGGTTCGGTGACTACTTCCCTTGTGTGTTTAAGATGTCATGTGTCTATGTTTGGCCGTGAATTTGAGATGGATTTAGTTTGTTTACCTTTAAGCGGTATGGATGTAATTCTGGGTATGAATTGGCTAGAGTACAACCGTGTTCTTATCAATTGTTTTAGCAAGACGGTACATTTTTCTTCTGCTGAAGAGGAAAGTGGTGCGGAATTCTTATCTACTAAGTAGCTGAAGCAACTGGAACGTGATGGAATGTTGATGTTTTCGTTGATGGCTTCCTTATCCTTAGAGAATCGAGCGATAATTGATAAACTACAAGTGGTATGCGATTTTCTGGAAGTTTTCCCAGATGAAATTCCAGATGTGCCTCCAGAGAGGGAAGTTGAGTTTTCTATTGATCTCGTTCCTGGAACGAAGCCGGTATCGATGGCACCTTATCGTATGTCTGCTTCCGAGTTAGCTGAGTTGAAGAAACAACTGGAAGATTTGCTTGAAAAGAAATTTGTTAGACCAAGTGTTTCACCCTGGGGAGCGCCAGTTTTGCTTGTAAAGAAGAAAGATGGTAGTATGAGGCTATGTATTGACTATCGGCAGTTGAATAAGGTAACTATCAAGAATAGGTATCCACTTCCGAGGATTGATGATTTGATGGATCAGTTAGTGGGAGCACGTGTTTTCAGCAAGATTGATTTGAGATCAGGTTATCACCAGATTAAAGTAAAAGATGAAGATATGTAGAAGACAGCTTTCAGAACTCGTTATGGTCACTATGAGTACAAGGTTATGCCTTTTGGAGTTACCAATGCACCTGGAGTGTTTATGGAGTATATGAATCGCATCTTTCATGCATTTTTGGATAGGTTTGTGGTCGTGTTTATTGACGATATTTTGGTTTACTCCAAGACTGAGGAAGAACATGCTGAACATTTGAAGATTGTTTTGCAAGTGTTGAAGGAAAAGAAACTTTATGCTAAATTGTCTAAGTGTGAGTTTTGGCTCAAGGAAGTGAGTTTTCTTGGCCATGTTATTTCTGGTGAGGGTATTGCGGTCGATCCGTCTAAGGTTGAAGCGGTTTCGCAATGGGAGACTCCTAAGTCGGTTACGGAAATTAGAAGCTTTTTGGGACTAGCTGGTTACTATAGAAGGTTTATTGAGGGGTTTTCCAAGTTGGCTCTTCCGTTAACGCAGTTGACGTGTAAGGGTAAGTCCTTTGTGTGGGATATCCGTTGTGAGGGTAGTTTTAATGAGCTGAAGAAGCGTCTGACGACGGCTCCAGTTTTGATTTTGCCAAAGTCCGACGAACCTTTTGTGGTATATTGTGATGCGTCCAAGTTGGGCTTAGGTGGTGTTCTTATGCAAGATGGTAAAGTGGTAGCTTATGCTTCAAGACAATTGAGAGTTCATGAGAAGAATTACTCGACGCATGACTTAGAGTTGGCAACTGTGGTCTTTGTATTGAAAATATGGAGACATTACTTGTATGGTTCGAGATTTGAAGTGTTTAGTGATCACAAAAGCTTGAAGTATTTGTTTGACCAGAAGGAATCAAATATGAGGCAGAGAAGGTGGCTTGAACTATTAAAAGATTATGACTTTGGTTTGAATTATCATCCGGGCAAAGCCAATGTGGTTGCAGATGCCTTGAGTAGGAAGACTATGCACATGTCTGCTTTGATGGTGAAGGAATTTGAGTTGTTGGAACAGTTTAAAGATCTAAGCTTAGTTTGTGAAAGGACACCTCAGAGCATAAAACTGGGAATGTTGAGGATTGATAATGATTTCTTGAAGAGTATCAAAGAGGCACAAAAAGAAGATGTTAAGTTTGTAGACTTGTTGATTGCTAGTAATGAGACTGAGGATGGTGACTTTAAGGTCGATGATCATGGAGTGTTAAGATTCAGAGGTAGAATTTGCATTCCTGACAATGATGAAATGAAGAAGATGATTCTTGAAGAGAGTCACAGAAGTAGCTTGAGTATCCATCCGGGAGCTACAAAGATGTATCATGATTTAAAGAAGTTGTTTTGGTGGTCCGGTCTGAAACGTGACGTGGCACAGTTTGTGTACTCTTGTTTAGTTTGTCAGAAATCGAAGATTGAGCACCAGAAACTGGCTGGTATGATGGTACCCTTAGATGTGCCAGAGTGGAAGTGGGATAGTATATCCATGGACTTTGTGACGAGTTTGCCGAATACTCCTAGAGGAAATGACGCCATTTGGGTTATTGTTGATAGATTGACGAAATCGGCTCATTTTCTACCGATTAATATTACTTTTCCTGTAGCTCAGTTGGCAGAGATTTATATTAGAGACATAGTGAAGCTACATGGTGTTCCTTCGAGCATCGTATCAGATAGAGACCCAAGATTTACTTCTAGATTCTGGAAGAGTTTGCAAGAGGCTTTGGGATCTCAGTTGATGTTGAGTTCGGCTTATCATCCGCACACAGATGGTCAGTCGGAGAGGACGATCCAGTCGTTGGAAGATTTGTTGAGAGTTTGTGTACTTGAGCAGGGAGGGACTTGGGATAGTCATCTTCCATTGATAGAGTTCACGTACAACAACAGTTACCATTCGAGTATTGGAATGGCACCTTTTGAGGCTTTGTATGGTCGGAGATGCAGAACTCCGTTATGATTGGTTCGAATCAGGTGAAAAAGTGGTTTTAGGACCGGAGATTGTTCAACAGACTACCGAGAAGGTGAGAATGATCCAAGAGAAAATGAAAGCGTCGCAGAGTCGACAAAAGAGTTATCATGATAAGCGTAGGAAGGACCTTGAGTTCCAAGAGGGAGATCATGTGTTCCTGAGAGTTACCCCTATGACAGGTGTTGGACGTGCCTTGAAGTCAAAGAAGTTGACTCCGAGATTTATTGGTCTGTATCAGATTTCCGAGAGGATTGGGGCGGTGGCATATCGTGTTGGATTACCACCACATTTATCGAATTTGCATGATGTTTTCCATGTGTCGCAATTGAGGAAGTATGTTCCGGATCCGTCTCATGTGATCCAAAGTGATGATGTGCAAGTTAGAGACAACCTTATGGTGGAGACTTTACCGATAAGGATTGATGACCGGAAAACGAAGACGTTGAGAGGCAAGGAGATACCCCTTGTGAGAGTTGTTTGGGACGGAGCGACGGGTGAAAGCTTGACTTGGGAGCTAGAGAGTAAGATGCTGGAATCCTATCCAGAGTTGTTTGATCGAGGTAAATTTTCGAGGACGAAAATCCTTTAAGAGGGGGAGAGTTGTAACGCCCTCTTTATTTATTTAATTATTTTATTAAAGAATATAGTATATTATTATATATTATATATGATTTTTGGTGATTATGTGACGTGTTTATGATGTGTGACGTGATGATTATTTTATTGTTTAATAAAATAATATATGTGGCGTTTATGTGTATATTTATATGAAAAATATAGAGATTTGTTAGAGAAATATATTATTTTGAGAAGTGGGGTTATATTTATAAATAGGAAGAGTTATGAGGGTTGAGATAGAATTAGATAAGTTGGAAGGTGGTATAAAAGGAAATTAGGTTAAGGAAAGTCAGAATACGCGTTATCAGACTTTTGGATTTTAGAGAGATTGAACGGTTGAAGAGAGGAAGAAGCTAGGCTGCGATTTTCTGCATATTTCCAGGTAAGGGTGAGCCTAACTTCAGTAATGTTAATTGTATTTCATCTGTTTATGATTAGCTAAGAGATTAGGAAGAATTGGGAAGGGTTTCATGAACTAGGGTTTTGAGGATTTTGATGAATTTGATGTGAGATGGCTGTGAATTGGTGTAGAAACGTGTTACAGAACCTAGATTAATCCCTATAACAACATTGCTGATGAATTAGAAGCCTAACATGAGAGAATTGAGATGATTTGGTGAGAATTGGAGCAAACCCGTAGTGGGTCTGTGATCGCTCGCCGTGGTGAGCAAGCCCCTATCGCTCGCGAGGCGAGCAGTATAGCTCGCCGTGGCAAGCACAATTCTGGAAGTTGAGATTTTTGCCAAACTTTAGGTAGCTTTGAGTGCCTTATTATTTATGAGAAGGACCTATGAAGTTGTTTGGACCAAATTGGATTTAGAGAACCGTAAAACGAGGATTTTTGGTGAAAAATGTCAAAAGGCCGAGAGCACCCAGGATTTCTCGCCTCCAGTTTGCCCCCAACTCGCCTTTGGCGAGTAACCTTTTGTGAGTACTCGCCTGTGGCAAGCAGATCACTCCCTGTGGCGAGTTAGTTGGTTCAGGGCTGATTTGTTCTCTTGCGATCTGTTTCGGATAGGACTTTGAGGGAACCCCTTTGGGTAGTGTTAGAGATGTTTCATAGCCTGAGATGGAGTCTGTAATAAGGATTAAGATGCACCTTTGCGTTGATGCCAAAGTGATGAATTATTTATATTTTAAATGACTTGTAACATGATGTTATGTGACTATAATGATGTTTTTATGTTGTGATGTGTGTGTTTAAAGAGATGAAGTTCTGCCATGTATTTATTATAGCTGCATGTGTCAGTCCTGATGTAGTTACGACGTTGAGAAGTTGTGTTAACTTGATTAAGTTATTAAGAGTCGAGTCCATGCATTTGCATAATTATGAGACGGTGGAGCTTTATGCTCAAAGCGACGGTGGAGCAGTTGCTCAAAGCGACGGTGAAGCATATTAATGCTTATATATATGGTACCACATGCATGATGTCAAGATGTTAAGAGTTGCATTTAGTGAGTCAAATTGTTGACATAATATGAGACGATGTTTTGAGACGTTGATGTGTTTGTTTAAAGATGTTTATGATGATGACACCCTGTGTTTTTAATAAGCTGCTTTATGTGATGGATTTTATGTTGTTAATCATAACTGCTTGATTTATATATTAATATTCTGTTGTGAATCTCACCCCTTCTGCTGGAATTGCCGCCTTGTGGGCAAGTGCAGGTACCCAGTCTTAGATGCGCAGATGTGAGGAGCCTTGTGTTACGTAGGAATGCTCTGATACGTAACGGGATGGGGTCTTTATTAGAGTCTATTCCTTTATGTATTATGTTTGAACTATTTAAGTATATTGACGAATTTATGAGACGTTTGATGGTCTTGAGCCAGGATTATTTATGAGGATTCGATTTATATGATTTTCCACTGCTATATAATTGAATATTTTGTGAAGGATAAATTATTATCTAATTTGTTTTAATGATGAATGTGACACTCCTTTTGTGAAGTACTCTGATGTATGCTTTTATTTAAAGAAATTTTTAAGTCGAGAAATTGGGGTGTTACAATACTGCTGCTATTTGTTTGTCAAAGAATTCAATTCTACATTCTAGAGCCAAGCACATTGAAATCAAACACCATTTTATAAGAGACTATGTTCAAAAAGGGATTCTGGATATACAATTCATTGATACTGAACATCAGTGGGATGATATATTCACTAAACCTTTAACTGTTGAAAGATTTGATTTTATAAAGAAAAATTTGAACATGCATTTTGTGTCTGATTGAAATTGCTTGTTCCTGAACTAGAAGTTAGGTTCTGAAGTAACTTCAGAAGCTATGGTCCATCAGAAGCTCTTAATTGAGAGTCTGAGGAAAATGTGCTTCTGAAGATGACGTCAGCATCTGAACATCAATAGTTGGATTTTATGCTTTTGAATAGTGAAAGTTAGTGGAATTACTGGAGTCGCTTCTGGCAACACCTGTAACGCCCTAGTTGTTATTTTACTATTTTTGGTTGATTTTAATATGTTTTATGTATTTTATATGCTTTAAAATAATTATGTGATGTTGTTATTTGATTTATATTGTATTATATGATAATTAGTTATGATTTTGTGTTATTTCATAAAATAGGAGGAGGAATATATTATTTATTTGATTAAAGGGAATTATTTAGAATAATTAGAATTAAGGAGGGGGTTACATTTTAATTAGGAGAGTTAAGAGGGAGTTAAGAGAAAGAAAGGTTTTGGTTTTGTGGAAAAGAAAATAGAAAGAGTCAGACAAACATTTTTGTACGTATCAGTAGAAAGAAAACATAAGCTTTTGGGAGAAAAGAGGGAAGAACCAAGAACAAGGGAGATTGCTAGGGAGAGTGGAATTCTGTAGCTTTTGTTCATCTAATCAGGTAAGGGTGGGTTTACATTTCAGTTGTAATATATATATGCATGATTTCATGAAAATTGGATTGAAAATGGTAGTTTTGGAACTAGGTTTAAGAACATGATAATTTGATCAATGTGTTGAATTGTGTTGCTGATGATGTTGTTATGAATTGTTTCTGATGTTTAGTTGTGTATTGAACCCATAACCAATGTAGTAAATCATTTTGGGTGTTTGGGGGATCAAAAAGGGGTTTTTGGATGAGAAAGAGGTTGTGAAATCGTAGGTTTTTAGTCTGTCTAGGTGAAGCGTCGCTTAAGCGAAGTGACCCGTCGCTTAAGCGAGCCACCATAGTAGTTGCCCAGAATTCTGAAAAGTTAGTTCGCTCAGGCGAGCGCCAAGCGAACAAGAATTTAACTTTCGTCATTTGGTTCGCTCAAGCGAAATTCCCATCGCTCGAGCGAAATCTGCCCAGAACCTGTAGTATGTGAGCGTCGCTCAAGCGAACGCCAAGCGAGCCTCAAGCGAGGAACATCCTGACTTTCGTCATTTAGTTCGCTCAAGCGAACTGTGCTTCGCTTAAGCGAAGTTGGTCCTGAACGACCATTTTGTGTAATTTTTCTAAGTGCTCCTAACCCAAACCTAAGCTTCCTAATATGTTTGTTGGATTTATTTAGAATTGTTTAGATGGTAAAAATATATTATGAAGATGATTAAGATGGAGTTATGTATGTTTGTATGAAAATAATTATGCCTTGCTAAGTGAGTTGCCTTCGATGACGTTGAGTGGTATTGTCGAGTTGGGGAGGGTATCCTAAGTTGTTGCTGTCTGGTTGTATGCTGATATACACCATTAGTTGATGTTGTTGGGTTGTATGCTGATATACACCATAGAGTCATTTATACTCATATGCATTTGTTGGGGGCTTATTGCCCTGGAATGTTTATCATTCACCCGTTGGGGGCTTATTGCCCTGGAACGCTTTTTCGTTCACCTGTTGGGGGTTTATTGCCCTGGGATGCTTTAACCATCCAAACTGTTGGGGGCTCATGCCCTGGAATGCTTAGCATTCAACGCGCGTAGTATGGTACCACATGCATATTGCATTAGTAGTTGAGGTCTTTGCATAGTTGTTGTTGGTGAGATGTCGCCACAAGAGTTGTTGTTGTCGTTGTTGTAAATCAAAGATGAAATGAGATGCTATTGTTGAGATGAATATTGTTAATGTTGTTGTTGATGAATGTTAATGATTGTTGATGTTTTCAATCCGTATTGATGATTTATATATCTATATATATTACTTTTGACTTGTGAACTCACCCCTTCTGTTGGAATTGCCGCCTTGTGGGCAAGTGCAGGTAATGAAGTCTAGTGAGATGTTGGCTCTTGTGTCTTAGGGCTCTGATACGTAACAGGGATGGGGAATCGTTGTCTTTTCTTGCATTCCTTTATGTATCATTTCTCATTGAAGAACATGTTGTTGAAGATTTAATTGTTGAATAATATTGTTATGTTGAGGCCTTGTGCCAATGGATTTAGTTGTAGTTGAATGATGATGATTTAAATTAAAGATTTCCGCTGCAGAATTTTATAAAGATGATTTTGTTGGTATTTGAATAGTTTTATGTTCTATTTAAATAAATTTGGAAAGTAGTGTAATGCTCCGTTTGATGTTGAATAACTCTGATTATTATTATTATTATTATTATTATTATTATTATTATTATTATTATTATTATTATTATTATTATTATTATTATTATTATTATTACGTCGTTTTGGGAAACGGGGTGTTACAACACCTGTCCCACCTAACTAGACAACGCATCTGAAGTTTGTCAACGTGGCTTGTTTGTATTGGTGTGTAACTAAAAGGGAAATGATGATGTTTATGCTTTGAATGTACTAGCCTCGCACCCCCAATTGTCATTAATATTGTATTTGTTTGTCTCCTCTGAAATTGCAATCGTTTTACTCAATACACTCAATCACTCACACACTTCTCACTTCACTTCCTACACTTTCGTATTTTCAAACTTTCTCTCTGCAAACAAGTTCTCTCTTTTCCAAAATCTAAAAAACACTTAGAACCCTAAAACTTCATCATCTTCAACCTAATGGCAACTTCAAGCTCAAACACTCAAGACTTGGCTCAAGGCACCTCATCTAATCAAGAAGCACCAGCTTATGAAATCAAGGGTAGAACAATGTCTTTGGAAGAATGGGATCTAACGGTGCAAGTGGAAAGACCGGTGGATTTGATGTCACTAATCAAGAATGGCTGCGACATAGTGGATTACTATGAAGCTCAGGAATTGGGTGCTTACTTCAGCATGCTCAACGATCCTACCTATGAAAGCTTGGTGAAGCACTTCTGGGTTAGAGCTTCAATCTACGACAAACATGCTGCTAAGCTTGATGAACAACATAAGGTACTTCTTAATCCTTCTCTAGAAGGTAAATCAAGAGAGGAAATGGGTTTGAAACCCTTTGTGGATACAAAAATCAGGTCAAGTATCATGGGTGTGCCAATCTTCATTAACCAAGAAACAATTGCATATGTTATTGGTAGAACTTCAGAAGGGAGATTCAAAGATGGGTTAGATAACAACAAAAAGAGCCCCTAGAGTGATGTTGCAAATGAAACTATCTTTGGAACTAAGAAGAAGGGATCAACCAACAATCTATCTATGGAAAAGAAGATGATGCTGAAGATCCAGAATGAAAGCTTACTACCAAAGGGAGGTGGTTCTGACCAACCTTCACTTGAGCATAGGGTATTTCTCCACTTCTTCCTGAAGAAGGAGAAAGCCAATGTGCCCAAGTATCTCTTCAAACACATGTTGAAAGCACTGAATGACAGTCAAACAATCAACCGGACATGGATTCCTTATGGTAGGCTCATCTCTGAAATCTTCTATTAAGGAGGTTTATTGAAAGGTCTCAGTGAAACAAGAGGTTTCACTGATGACATGCTGGGAACTGTAACGGGGAAGATCATCAATGGTGCAACTCTGGCACATATGAAGCTGATCAAGCCAGATGTTGTGGTCAAGCTAGAATCTGACATGAAGGAGTCCAAAATCTCTTCAAATCTGATGGAGGGATTCCCACCAATCTGCAAGCAGGACCCTCTGGATGTTAAGCTTTTCTATATTGATGATCATCTTCAGAGCACTGGAGAAGAAATCAGATTGGAGGACATTCCTGAAGTCATGTATGGAGGAAAGGTGAAGCTGGCCAAAAGCAGAAAGAATAAGAGGAAGCCAGTCTCAGAAGCAGAGTACCTTGAAGGTGCTTCTAAACAACCACCCAAGGCCAAGAAGTCCAGAAGGGACAGTGCTTCTAAAGGCACCACTTCTGGCCTACCAACCATTCAAGAAGAAGCTGAAGACCTGCAACCTGACCAAATCTTAGCTGAAAGAACAAGGAGTGGAAAGACTGCAACCATCTCCTCTTCTACATCTGAACAACCAACAATCCCCAAAAAGAAAAGAAAGCATATGGTAAGAAAGCTTAAAGAGTCCAAGTACATAGAAGCTGAGGAGGAAGCTACTGAACTTGTGATTAGAGAAGTCAGAAGGAAATCTGTCAATGATGAAGCAGTGCAAAGAGCCGTGGAGCTGGCTAGTCAAATAATTGTCCCAGCTTCAAGCCTGCTTAAGGAGGATGCTGCACTTGCTGCAAGTCAAGTGGTAGAAGCTGCTCTTGTGATTCAAGATCTAGTAGCATCTGAAGCTAAGGTCTTAGGTTTCGTTGAAGCTGCAGAAACAAGGGAAGAAATTTCTGGCACATCAGAAGCTGCTGAGACTTCAGAACCTCATGTAAGTATGTCTGATGCTCTCACTTCAAATGTTGAGATTGTTGAACTAGGATCTAGTTCTGAAACTTTAACCAATTCACCTGCCTCATCTTCATCATCGTCTATCTTATCATCATCTAATGAAGATGATGTTCCCTTGAGCAAAATGTACTCATCCATAAACAAAACCACTTCCAAAGCCACAACCTCACAAAAACCTGATAATGAATTTGAACCTATGTACCCCTCAGTTGAGGAAAGACTCACTGGCCTACAACAGAGGTGCATAGATGTGTGTAAGCATCTACCTGCAGATCATCCTTTGCAGCCACCTATGATTGATTCAATTCAATTTGTACCTGCTGATGCAGAAGGTGGAGATGACTCTGTAGGGGGAGAGCTTACTGTTGAATCAAACTCATTATCAAAACCCAAATCACCAATCAACCAAAATCTTGAAATAGCTGAAACCTCAATCTTAACAAACCTTGAAACCCACTATTCAGGTGAACTGTCTGGATATGTATCAAACCTACAGACAACCTCTGACATAGCTTCTGATGAAGTTATGACAGAAAGTCCCCAACAACAACTACAAAAATCACCTTCAAACACTTGTGTTCTTACTTCTGCGATTCTTGTTCCTGAACTAAGTGATCCTGAACAAACTACTCCTGAACAAAGTGTCCCTGAACACATTGCTTCTGAATAGACTGCTTCTGTTCATAATGCTTCTGACCAACTTAAACAAACTCAACCATCAATCCAAATCATTCATGAATATGAACAAATTACAAATGACCAACCCTCACCATCAAATTTGGCCATTCAACCCACTAAACCTGCAAAAACAAATGTCCCCTCACCACCAACTATGTTTCTAGACTCAACAATCTTAACTCATGTTTGTGAAAGTATCTTTTATGAGCTGAACTGTCTCATTGGAGCAAGAAACAACCTCATACTCGAAGAAAACTATGAGAAGCAGTGGACAAGACTCAGAGAAAGGGTAGACTTCATATTTTTAGAACTACAGAGAACTTGCTTAAATGCACAAGAGTCTGCACAAGCAAAGCTTCAAGCTTGGCTCAAAGGAGTCATCTTTAATATGGATGAAGTCAAGTTTTTAAGAACATGGGTGAAGACTCCTCTTTGCGTGGAAGCAAAAAGTCTCATTCCATCAAGTATACACCCTAAGGATCTTAATCTGGACTGGGTAACTAAGTTGAACCTTAAAGAAGCATCTTCTGAGTTAGCTTTACTTCAAAGGAATTCACTTCTGGAGAAGGAAACTCATCATCTGAGGAAAGAGCTTCTGGAGCAGAAGCTAATGTTCCTTGGGTACAAATCAAATACTGATGCCCATCTGGAAGAGGCTAAGATCAGAGAAGAGAAGCTTTTGAAGAGCAATGAAGAATTCAAGAGGGAAATGCTTATCCAATCTGAGAAGACTCAAAAGATAATGGAACAATTAATGGAGATGATGAAACTCAAACAAGCCTAAACCCTAGTTGCACACATTTTTGCTTGTTTTTATTTCTATCTTTCTCATATGTTGCTTCTGTACTTCATGAATGCTTCAGAACTTTTATCCTTCACTTTGCTTCTGAACTTGTAATATCTTAAAATTCTCTGAAGTTTATCTCTAAAATTTTGTTCTCAACTTTGTGCTCTGATCATCACTTACCTTGATTATATATTGCTCTAATTAATTTATGCTCTGATTGTCTATAAATTTATTGTTTGCTTTGAACCTTTAATATTTTAACTTTGAATTATCTTAAAGTTTATCTTATCTTTTTTTTTGTTGTTTACATTTTGTTAATGACAGAATGGGGAGTATTAGATAGTATTTAAAGGCTCTGAGCCCCATTAATTTAATTTTGAGGAATTTAAACCATTTTCTAATCTCTTCTTTGCTCTAAAATCTTTTTATTTTTAGAACTTAAGTTTATTTGTGCTTAACTGAATTTAGTTAACAAGAATAGAACTCAAGGGGAGCTTACAAACCTCACCTTAAAGTACTATTAGACTCAGGGGGAGCTTACAAACCTCATACCCTATATAGTTAAACTTGTTAATTAGATTAACAACAATTAAACATTTTTTTAAATATTAATGTTTGTCATCATCAAAAAGGGGGAGATTGTTGGAACAAAATGTGTTTAACATTACCCTAAAAAGTTTTGAGTGATAACAAAGTATTAAAAAAATTGTTAATTGGATATGCTAATATTTGTTCAAGTGTACAGGACCATAGACAAAAATTTTGAGACCATTTATAGGTTCTGAATGAACAAAAGAGAGCAAAGAAATTGAACAAAAAGGAAGCTTAAAAGCGTCTGAAGAAGAACTGCTCCTGAAGTTAGAAGTGCTCCTGAAGACTTAGCGCTCTTGAAGTGATGACGTCATCAGAAGCAAGTTCATCAGAAGCTGTATTTCCCCAGAAGTTCAAGTTCATAAAGTTATGCAAACTTGAAGATTCAAAAGCTCTTCAATGAATTGGATGTCGTATTTACATTGCGAAATAGGGGAAAAGAGTAATAACGGCTAACTCAAAGGGATTCAAAAGCATTGGTTGCTTATTTCCTTTTGAAGCGTTGACAAAGTACAAAGTACGAACTCTACAACCACTATCTCCACTACCCAGAGTTTGTCTCTGCTACAAGACAAGGATAACAGCTCTGATTGCAACGGTGTTCCTTCATACATGGAATGAATTTTAAATTGCTCCTTCATAGGACAATAAACATATCAGGCAAAGGATCATTGGTGATTGATCGCAGCTTCAAACGACTCTTTTTGGATGCGCTGGCAACTCATTGTTCATTTCACACCTCTATATAAAGGAGTGAAGACTTGAAGAACAATAAGACTTTACAACAATTTTAAAAGCGTCAAAACTCTGTCAAAATTGTTCAGCATCCAAAAGCTCACTGAGAATTTCTTCTCAAAGTTCATATCTTAGAAATTCTAAAGTATCAAAGAGTCTGTATCAGATTTGTATTGTGAGCACCTCTGACTATATATCAAGTGTTCAAGTGTCAAACATTTTTATTGTAATTCTGTTTCATAGGAAGTCTCTTGCTTGTGTGCTTGAGCATTAAAAGTCTCTTGATTGTGTTCTTGAGCATTGGAAGTCTCTTGCAGTTGTGCTTGAGCATTTGTAATCAGATATTACATTTAGTGAACTCTCCTTGGAAGTGCAAGGGCGACGGGACTACTTCCGGATTGTAGAAGGAACCTGTATAATTGCTTTGTGTCTTTCTTCTCTCTCTCTCTCTCTCTCTCTCTCTCTCTCTCTCTCTCTGATTTTATCCGCTGCATTTTAAGTTATGAACATTACTTCAGAAGTTGTTCTTAACCGCTTTTGGACTGTGTGTTTCTAACTTGGAGAAAACGAAGAAAAAGCTAACACAATTCAACTCCCCCCCCCCCCCCTTCTTGTGTTTTTCTCACCTTCATGATGTCCCTTTAAATAGAGTCTACACAACCCTAAATAAAGACTTATCACCATCACCATTCACCAAAACTCATAAAAAGCCAGATTATGATACATTTGTTTTCATGTATCCTTCTGTTGAAGAAAGGCTGCATGACATGCAACAAAGAAGGATTAATGCCTGCAAAAATCTACCTGCTAATCACCCATTACAACCACCTATGATTGAACCTATTCAATTTGTTCCTGCTGATGTAGAGGGTGCAGTTGATTAGACACGGACAGATTCTGCAAACATTGATGTATCATCATCTCAACCTATCTCTCCAACCCAAACAACTCAAACTTTTGAACCATCAATCATTCCGGATCTGATGAATCATTATTCAGGTGAATTACCTCGTTATGTGCCCAACCAAGAGAAAGCCTCTGACATAGCTTCTGATGAAGTTATGACAGAAAGCCCCCATCATCAAACACCTAACCAAGAACTGGCCTCATCAATAGATTATGTCCTTATACATGATAATATTCATTCTGAATCAGATGTTCCTGAACAATCTGTTCCGGAAGAAGATGTTTTTGAACTAGATGTTCCTAAACAATCTGTTCCTGAACAAGTCATATATATTCAAACACCTGCAACCAACACTATTTCTGAACCTGAAACCTTTACAAATGACCAACCCTCATCTTCTAGCTGAACCATTCAACTCGTTTCTCCTGCCAAAACAAATGTCTCTTCTCCACCCACTCTGTTTCTAGATTCTACTATTTTAGCAGATGTGTGTGAGAACATATTTCAGGAGCTAAACAACTTGGTTCAAGCAAGAAATAATTGGATCCATGAAGATATCTATGAGAAGCAATGGAAGACACCCAAGAGAACATGTCTTGACTGAACTTCAGAGAACATGTCTGGATGCTCAAGACTTTGCTCAAAACAAGCTTTAAGATTGGCTGAAAAGGGTTGTTTGCAATCTGCAAGAAGTGAAAGTTCTGAAAACTTGGGTGAAAACTCCTCTGTGCTTAAGAGCAAGGAACGCTACTGACTTCATTCCAACAAGAATACACCCAAGAGAACTGAATCTCAACTGGTTGACAAAGGTTAATGATGACATGTTGTCATTACGTAATTTTTATGTAAATATTATCACATTCTGGAGTTCACAAGGCGACTTAAGCAGCAAGAAAAGCAAGAAAACTGAAGAAAATGGACAAGACAAAAACGTGGCACGTTTGGACAAAAACGTGACACGATCTGGCAAGGCATAATTGCATTGTTTTGACATTGAGGAAAACGTGTCACGTTGGCTAAGGCGTGACACGATTTTGCGAAACCCTAATTTAGTTTCTTGTTACACAAGTGAAAACGTGTCACGATTCACTAAAAACGTGACACGTTTTAGGAGAAATTCTGTGCCTATTTAAGATGAAGTCTATTCCAAAAATAAGGGTTACGATTTTAGAAGAGAAAAGTGCGATTTTGACATCCATAAACGGCTAGGAGGACGATTACTTCATCCTTTTACCAGTTCATGTATGTTTTAATTCCAATATTGATTATGCTATTTGTAAGTCTGATTATGAGTAGCTAAATCTCTTAGAGATTAGGTCTGAGATGATTTTATGTAATCCTAATTGAATCATGTTGATGTGATGCAACGCTATTTAATGTGAATGATTATTTAGTTCTTATTCAATTCAATTTTTCTTAATTCTTTTATATCTTGATCACATATAAACTCGTGAGTATGAATGACTACTGACCCTAGATTTCAACTTAGACCCATTGAATTGTTCTAATAAACATGGTTAGTCTAGGAATGGATAATCGTTTGTTAGTGATATTAGGTTAACGTGCTTAAACCTTCAAGGATTATTAGACCACCTAAGGAATTAGGGGCTGTAGTTTAAGAGGAGGGTCCTAACTCAAGGGATTGATTAGGGCTAATTTGTTAACTATCGTGGAACTAAAGAACCATTCACAAGAATAGAGTACAGTAACCATTTAGTGGAACATAAATGATTCGAAAGACCTGATCTCATCTCTCTCTTATTTCTTAACAACTTTTACTTTCTGTTAATTGATTTCTTAAAATAAAACCAAATCAACCGCCTAGTGGCAAAACAATAATAACTTTTACACATCCTATTGCTTAACAAAATTGAATTATTGAAGTTAATAACAGTCCTTATGGGATCGATATTTTACTACTTCGATAGGTTTTGGTACACTTGCCAAATTTCTATCAAGTTTTTGGCGCCGTTGTCGAGGAACCGTTGAATTATTTCAACAAGGCAATTTCGTTATAATTTAGGATTTCTGCAATTTATTTTTTTGTTTTTAAAATTTTGTTAATTTTGATTGTGGAGTGCTACTAAGGTATTTTGCTGTTTATGCGAGGTAGACAAAGCAAAGACGATTTACAATTTGATCCAGAGATCGAAAGGACTGCTAGAGCCAATCGGAGAGCTTTCCGGTTGTCAAAGTCAGTCTCACTAGAGCAAAGAGAGCAGATACCGAGTCCTACACCTTCAGTAACTGAAAAACCTATATCTCCTGAACCTAGTATCATGGGAGATCCTGCACCAAGACCTATGTTGGGAGACTATGGCTTAGCTACCCATCGGGGTCAGCTGACACACACTTTCCGGCCGGCTAATCCTGCTGCTTTTGACATCAAGAGCACCGTCCTGAATGGTTTGAGAGATAAGTAGTTTGATGGGACAGAAGCTATGAACCCACATGAACACTTGAGTCGTTTTGCTGAGACTTGTGAATTCTGTGTACCTCCAGCCACTGTTACTGATAGCCAGAAGAAACTACAGTTACTTCCTTTCACTTTGGCAGGAAGAGCTAGAGATTTGTTGCTAACCATACCAAGTGGGACCATTCAAACATGGGAGGAGCTCGAGCTGAAGTTCCTAGAAAAGTATTTCCCTATGTCGAAGTATTGGGACAAAAAGATGGAGATTCAAAATTTCAAGCAAGGGGATATTGAGTCTTTATATGATGCTTGGGAGAGATTTACTTTGATGTTCAAGAGGTGCCCGAATCATGAACTCTCCGAGAAACAATACCTCCAATCTTCACCGAAGGCTTGACTCACAACATTAGAATGTTGTTAGATGCCTCAGCTGGTGGTAGTCTGAAGAATAAAATCGATCATGAAGTCGAAGCCCTAATTGAAAGCATGGCTCAGAACGAGTACCGTGCTGATGCTGAGAAAAAGAAAAGGGGAGTGTATGGGGTAAGTGATACTACTTCTATCCTAGCTAACCAAGCAGCCATGAACAAGCAGATTGAAGCTCTCACTAAGGAGTTTCAAGGTTTCACTTTGGCCAACAAACAACAGGTAGCTATAGTTAAGTGTGATTTATGTGGAGAGGGACATGCAAATGGTGAGTGCGTACCTGAAGGATTTAGTGAGGAAGTCGTAAACTATGTGAACTTTCAAAGGCAAAACCCTTACTACAATCCAAGTTTTAACAGGCATCCCAACTTGAGCTACTCCAACAACAACACTCTCAATCCTCTGCTCCCTTATCCTCAACAACCACAACAGAGAAAACCTTCAGCCCTTGAAGAGACAATGATCAATTTCATGAAGATGACTCAAGGAAACTTTGAGGAGATGAAGAAGAGTCAGGAAGCTGAAAGAAAGAACAATGAAGCTTCCAGAAAGCTGCTTGAGACTCAAATTGGGCAAATGGCTGAACAAAGCAAGGGAGGATTCTCAGGTAACACTAAAGAAAACCCTAAGAATGAAACTTGTAATGCTATTGAGCTTAGGAGCAAAAAGGTTCTCACACCTTTAGCCCCAAAAGCTAAGAAAACTGTTGATGAAGTTGTGGTGGAGGAGGTAGAGATAGATGATGAAGTTGAAAAGAATTATGATGAGGGAGTAGTTGAAAAAGAAAACGATGAAGGAGTAGTTGAAAATAAAAATGATCAAGAGGTAGTTGAAAATGAAAAGAAGAAAAAAAATCAAGGGAGAAAAAAGTGAGAAGTTGATAGATGAGGACTCAATCTTGAGAAAGACCAAGAGCCAGATATAGAAAGATGGGGATAAATGTAACGCCCTCTTTAATTATTTAATTATTTTATTAGATGGTATAGTATATTATTATATATTATATGATTTTTGATGATTATGTGACGTATTTGTGATGTGTGATGCGATATTATTTTATTGTTTAATAAAATAATATAAGTGATGTTTATATGAATAGTTATTTGATAAATAAAGAGATTTGTCGGAAAAATATAATATTTTAAGAGATGGGGTTATCTTTATAAATAGGAAGAGTTGTGGGGGATGAGATAGAATTAATTAAGTTGAGAGGGAGTATATAAGAGAAGTAGGTTAAGAGAAATAGGCAGTACGCGTTACAGACTTTGGAAAAGAAGAGAAAACGGTTCAAGAGGGGAGAAGAAGCTAGGCTGCATTTCTGCACAATTTTCCAGGTAAGGGTGAGCCTAACTTCAGTAATTTTAATGTTAAATCATCTGTTATCGATTAGCCTAGAGGTTCGGAAGAATTGAGATGAGTTTGTGAATTAAGGTTGTGATGATTTTTGATGAATTGATGAGAGATTGTGTTGTGAGGTTGTAGAAACCTGATACAGAACCTAGAATATCCCCTAGGACAACATTGCTGATGAATTAGAGGTTAAATTGGAGAGATTGGGGATGTTTTGGTGAGGGTTGGTCTGAACCCGTGTGGGTTCTGAGATCGCTCGCCTGTGGCGAGTGATCACTCGCCGTGGCGAGTAACCCTTGGTTGCCCGCGAGGCGAGCAGTATAGCTCGCCGTGGCGAGCTTGTCCCTTAAAAGTTAGGACTTTTGCCAACTTTAGATGTTTTTGAGTGCCTTATTATTTATAGAGATGACCTGTGAAGTTGTTTTGGCCAAATTGGATTTAGAAAACCTTAAAACGAAGATTTTAGGTGAAAAATGTCAAAAAGGCCGAGGGCACCCAGGATTTCTCGCCTGCAGCTCGCCCCCAACTCGCCTTTGGCGAGTAAGGTGTTGTGAGTACTCGCCTGTGGCGAGCAGATCACTCGCCGTGGCGAGTTAGATGGTTCGGGACTGATTGTTCCGTTTTGCGATCTGTTTCGCATGGGACTTTGAGAGGAGACCCTTGGGTAGTATTAGAGAGGTTTTATATCCTTATATACATTCTGTAATGAAGATTTCTGGAGGTCCTTTATGTTATGGATAAATGATGTATTGTTGATAATGAGTGATGGATGAGTATGATGTTAAGTGATTTGATGATGCTGTGTGCCGTTGATTATGTGTTAAATGAGATGAATATCTGCCATGTATTTGTTGTAACTGCATTTGTCAGTCTTGAGTGATTTACGATGTTTTGAGAAGTTGAAGTTAAATTATTAAACGACGAGTCCATGCATTTGCATAATTATGAGACGGTGGAGCTTTATGCTCAAAGCGACGGTGGAGCATTTGCTCAAAGCGACGGTGAAGCATATTAATGCTATATTTATATGGTACCACATGCATGATGTTGAGACGTTAAGAGTTGCATTTAGTTGAGTCGAATTGTTGACATAATATGAGATGATGTTTTAAGACGTTGATGAGTTGTTTAAAGATGTTATGATGATGTTATCCTGTGTTTTAATAACCTGTATTCTGTGGTGGATTTATGTTGTTAATCATAATTGCTTGATTTATATATTAATATTATTGTTGTGAATCTCACCCCTTCTGCTGGAATTGCCGCCTTGTGGGCAAGTGCAGGTAACCAGTCTTAGATGCGATGATGCGAGGAGTCTGGTGTGATGTAGGATTGCTCTGATATGTAACGGGATGGGGTCCTTGAGTCTATTCCTTTATGTATCACGTTTTAAAACTATTTGTTGACCTTAAGGTTCTAGATGAATTCTGAGACTTAAACATTTGAGACTTTTTGATGGCTTTGAGCTAAGACTATTTATGAAGATGTGACTTTTGAATTCCGCTGCTATAAATGACTATTTTGCGAAGGATAATTTGTTATCTAATTTGTTTTCAAGATGAAATGTGACACTCCTTTTTGAGATGTACTCTGATTTATGTGTTTATTAAATGAAATTTTTAAGACGGGAAATTGGGGTGTTACAATTGGTATCAGAGCAGGTCGGTCCGTCCGGCCAAGTAGAGAGTCGAGCGACGTTGTCTTAGAGTTAGAATACTATATTTGTATTATTCTAACTTATGTTTGTTTTCCAGAGAACTAAGATGGCTGGTAGAAACGATGCTGCCCTTGCTGCTGCGTTGGAAGCAATGGCTAATGTTGTGGGTAATCAGAACAATGCTGGTGGAAACGACGGGACGAGAATGTTAGAGACTTTTCTGAGGAATCACCCGCCTACCTTCAAGGGGCGTTATGATCCTGATGGTGCGCAGACGTGGCTCAAGGAAGTAGAGAGAATCTTCAGAGTCATGCAATGTGACGATGTTCAGAAGGTGCGGTTTGGTACGCACATGCTAGCGGAGGAGGCCGACGATTGGTGGGTTAGTCTCCTGCCCATTTTGGAGCAAGATGGAGCGGTGGTTACGTGGGCTATTTTCACGAGAGAGTTCCTTAATAGATACTTTCCAGAAGATGTTCGTGGGAAGAAAGAGATCGAGTTCCTGGAGCTTAAGCAAGGGAACATGTCGGTGACCGAGTATGCGGCCAAATTTGTGGAGTTGGCTAAGTTCTACCCACATTATACCCCTGAGACTGCTGAGTTTTCAAAATGCATTAAGTTTGAGAACGGGTTGCGCGCTGATATCATGAGAGCTATCGGTTATCAGAAGATCCGCAACTTTTCTGAGTTAGTGAGTAGCTGCAGAATTTATGAAGAGAATACTAAGGCTCACTACAAGGTAGTGAATGATAGGAAAGCTAAGGGCCAGCAGAGTCGCCCTAAACCTTATGATGCCCCTAGAGATAAAGGGAAGCAAAGAGTGAATGATGAAAGAAGGCCTCAGAAGAAGACTGCTCCTACTGAGATTACTTGCTTCACTTGTGGCGAGAAAGGCCACAAGAGTAATACGTGTACTGTTGATGTGAAGAGGTGCTACCGTTGTGGTCAAAAAGGGCATATTACTAATGACTGCCAGTTTGATGATGTTGTGTGTTTCAACTGCAATGAGCAAGGACATATTGGTTCGCAGTGTAAGCAACCAAAGAAGACTAGGACCAGTGGGAGGGTGTTCGCTTTGACCGGCACTCAGACTGAGAATGATGATCGCTTGATCAGAGGTACTTGCTATATTAATGATACTCCTTTAGTTGCTATTATTGACACTGGTGCTATGCATTGTTTTGTTGCTTTAGACTAAGTTTCCGCTTTGGGTCTTGATGTGTCTGATATGAATGGAGAGATGGTTGTCGAAACTCCAGCTAAGGGTTCGGTGACTACTTCTCTCGTATGTTTGAATTGTCCTCTGTCTATGTTTGGCCGAGATTTTGTGATGGATTTAGTTTGTCTGCCTTTAAGCGGTATGGATGTAATTCAGGGGATGAATTGGCTAGAGTACAACCGTATTCTTATCAACTGTTTTAGAAAGATGGTACATTTTTCTTCTGCCGAAGAAGAGTGGGTCGCAGAGTTTCTATCCACTAAGCAGCTGAAGCAACTGGAACGTGATGGGATGATGATGTTTTCGTTGATGGCTTCTTTATCTTTAGAGAATCAAGCGGTGATTGATAAACTCCAAGTGGTATGCGATTTTCCTGAAGTTTTCCCAGATGAAATTCCTGATGTGCCTCCAGAGAGAGAAGTTGAGTTTTCTATTTATCTCGTTCCTGGAACAAAGCCGGTGTCGATGGCACCTTATCGTATGTCTGCTTCTGAGTTAGCAGAGTTGAAGAAACAGTTGGAAGATTTGCTTGAAAAGAAATTTGTTAGACCGAGTGTTTCACCCTGGGGAGCGCCAGTGTTGCTAGTGAAGAAGAAAGATGGTAGTATGAGGCTATGTATTGATTACTGGCAGCTGAACAAAGTAACTATCAAGAATAGGTATCCACTTCCGAGGATTGATGATTTGATGGATCAATTAGTGGGTGCACGTGTTTTCAGCAAGATAGATTTGAGGTTAGGTTATCACCAGATCAAAGTAAAAGATGAAGATATGCAGAAGACGGCTTTCAGGACCCGTTATGGTCACTATGAGTACAAAGTTATGCCTTTTGGAGTTACCAATGCACCTGGAGTATTCATGGAGTATATGAATCGCATCTTCCATGCATTTTTGGATCGGTTCGTGGTTGTGTTTATTGACGATATTCTGGTTTACTCCAAGACGGAAGAAGAACATGCTGAACATTTGAAGATTGTTTTGCAAGTGTTGAAGGAAAAGAAACTGTATGCTAAGTTGTCTAAGTGCGAGTTCTGGCTAAAGGAAGTGAGTTTTCTTGGCCATGTTATTTCTGGTGATGGTATTGTAGTCGACCCGTCAAAAGTTGAAGCGGTATCGCAATGGGAGACCCCTAAGTCGGTTATGGAGATTAGAAGCTTTTTGGGTTTAGCTGGTTATTATCGAAGATTCATAGAGGGATTCTCCAAGTTGGCTCTTCCGTTAACGCAGTTGACGTGTAAAGGTAAGTCTTTTGTGTGGGATGTGCATTGTGAGAATAGTTTTAACGAGCTGAAGAAGCGTTTGACGACGGCTCCAATCTTAATTTTGCCGAAGTTTGATGAACCTTTTGTGGTGTATTGTGATGCGTCCAAGCTGGGTTTAGGTGGTGTTCTTATGCAAGATGGTAAAGTGGTGGCTTATGCTTCAAGACAGTTGAGAATTCATGAGAAGAATTACCCGACGCATGATTTAGAGTTGGCAGATTTGGTCTTTGTATTGAAAATATGGAGACATTATTTGTACGGTTCCAGATTTGAAGTATTCAGTGATCACAAGAGCTTGAAGTATTTGTTTGATCAGAAGGAATTAAATATGAGGCAGAGAAGGTGGCTTGAGTTACTTAAAGATTATGATTTTGGCTTGAATTACCATCCTGGTAAAGCCAATGTGGTTGCAGATGCCTTGAGTAGGAAGACTATGCATATGTCTGTGTTGATGGTGAAAGAATTTGAGTTGTTGGAACAGTTTAGAGATTTAAGCTTGGTTTGTGAAAGGACACCTCAGAGCATAAAACTGGGAATGTTGAGAATCGATAATGATTTCCTGAAAAGTATCATAGAGGCACAAAAAGAAGATGTCAAGTTTGTAGACTTGTTGATTGCTAATAATGAGACTGTGGACGGTGACTTTAAGGTCGATGATCAAGGAGTGTTGAGATTCCGAGGTAGGATTTGCATTTCCGACAATGAAGAAATTAAGAAGATGATTCTTGAAGAGAGTCACAGAAGTAGCTTGAGTATTCACCCGGGAGCTACAAAGATGTATCATGACTTAAAGAAGTTGTTTTGGTGGTCTGGTTTGAAACGTGACGTGGCACAATTTGTGTATTCTTGTTTGGTTTGCCAGAAATCGAAGATTGAGCACCAGAAACCGACTGGTATGATGGTACCTTTAGATGTGCCAGAGTGGAAATGGGATAGTATATCCATGGATTTTGTGACCAGCTTGCCAAATACTCCTAGAGGGAACGATGCAATTTGGGTCATTGTTGATAGATTGACGAAATCGGCTCATTTCCTACCGATTAACATTACTTTTCCTGTAGCTCAGTTGGCAGAGATTTATATTCGAGACATAGTAAAGCTACATGGTGTTCCTTCGAGCATCGTATCAGATAGAGATCCAAGGTTTACTTCTAGATTTTGGAAGAGTTTGCAAGAGGCTTTAGGTTCTCAGTTGAGGTTGAGTTCGGCTTATCATCCGAAAACAGATGGTCAGTCGGAGAGGACGATTCAGTCGTTGGAAGACTTGTTGAGAGTCTGTGTACTTGAGCAGGGAGGGACTTGGGATAGTCATCTTCCATTGATAGAGTTCACGTACAACAACAGTTACCATTCGAGTATTGGAATGGCACCTTTTGAGGCTTTGTATGGTCGGAGATGCAGAACTCCGTTGTGCTGGTTCGAGTCGGGTGAAAGAGTGGTCTTAGGACCGGAGATCGTTCAACAGACTACTGAGAAGGTGAGAATGATCCAAGAAAAGATGAAAGCGTCACAGAGTCGACAAAAGAGCTACCTTGACAAGCGTAGGAAGGACCTTGAGTTCCAAGAGGGAGATCATGTGTTCCTGAGAGTGACTCTTATGATGGGTGTTGGACGTGCGTTGAAGTCAAAGAAGTTGACTCCGAGGTTTATTGGTCCGTTTCAGATTTCAGAGAGGATTGGGACGGTGGCATATCGTGTTGGATTACCATCACATTTATCGAATTTGCATGATGTTTTCCATGTATCTCAGCTGAGGAAGTATGTTCCGGATCCGTCTCATGTGATCCAAAGTGACGATGTGCAAGTTAGGGACAACCTTACGGTTGAGACCTTACCAGTGAGGATTGATGATCGAAAGAAGAAGACGCTGAGGGGCAAGGAGATACCTCTCGTCAAAGTTGTTTGGGACGGAGCGACGGGTGAAAACTTGACTTGGGAGCTAGAGAGTAAGATGCTGGAATCCTATCCGGAGTTGTTTGATCGAGGTAAATTTTCGAGGACGAAAATCCTTTAAGAGGGGGATAGTTGTAACGCCCTCTTTAATTATTTAATTATTTTATTAGATGGTATAATATATTATTATATATTATATGATTTTTGATGATTATGTGACGTATTTGTGATGTGTGATGCGATATTATTTTATTGAGAGGGAGTATATAAGAGAAGTAGGTTAAGAGAAATAGGCAGTACGCGTTACAGACTTTGGAAAAGAAGAGAAAACGGTTCAAGATGGGAGAAGAAGCTAGGCTGCATTTCTGCACAATTTTCCAGGTAAGGGTGAGTCTAACTTCAGTAATTTTAATGTTAAATCATCTGTTATCGATTAGCCTAGAGGTTCGGAAGAATTGAGATGAGTTTGTGAATTAGGGTTGTGATGATTTTTGATGAATTGATGAGAGATTGTGTTGTGAGGCTGTAGAAACCTGATACAGAACCTAGATTATCCCCTAGGACAACATTGCTGATGAATTAGAGGTTAAATTGGAGAGATTGGGGATGTTTTGGTGAGGGTTGGTCTGAACCCGTGTGGGTTCTAAGATCGCTCGCCTGTGGCGAGTGATCACTCGCCGTGGCGAGTAACCCTTGGTTGCTCGCGAGGCGAGCAGTATAGCTCGTCGTGGCGAGCTTGTCCCTTAAAAGTTAGGACTTTTGCCAACTTTAGATGTTTTTGAGTGCCTTATTATTTATAGAGATGACCTGTGAAGTTGTTTTGGCCAAATTGGATTTAGAAAACCTTAAAACGAAGATTTTAGGTGAAAAATGTCAAAAAGGCCGAGGGCACCCAAGATTTCTCGCCTGCAGCTCGCCCCCAACTCGCCTTTGGCGAGTAAGCTGTTGTGAGTACTCGCCTGTGGCGAGCAGATCACTCGCCGTGGCGAGTTAGATGGTTCGGGACTGATTGTTCCGTTTTGCGATCTGTTTCGCATGGGACTTTGAGAGGAGACCCTTGGGTAGTATTAGAGAGGTTTTATATCCTTAGATACATTCTGTAATGAAGATTTCTGGAGGTCCTTTATGTTATGGATAAATGATGTATTGTTGATAATGAGTGATGGATGAGTACGATGTTAAGTGATTTAATGATGCTATGTGCTGTTGATTATGTGTTAAATGAGATGAATATCTGCCATGTATTTGATGTAACTGCATTTGTCAGTCTTGAGAGATTTACGATGTTTTGAGAAGTTGAAGTTAAATTATTAAACGACGAGTCCATGCATTTGCATAATTATGAGACGGTGGAGCTTTATGCTCAAAGCGACGGTGGAGCATTTGCTCAAAGCGATGGTGAAGCATATTAATGCTATATTTATATGGTACCACATGCATGATGTTGAGACGTTAAGAGTTGCATTTAGTTGAGTCGAATTGTTGACATAATATGAGATGATGTTTTAAGACGTTGATGAGTTGTTTAAAGATGTTATGATGATGTTATCCTGTGTTTTAATAACCTGTATTCTGTGGTGGATTTATGTTGTTAATCATAATTTCTTGATTTATATATTAATATTATTGTTGTGAATCTCACCCCTTCTGCTGGAATTGCCGCCTTGTGGGCAAGTGCAGGTAACCAGTCTTAGATGCGATGATGCGAGGAGTCTGGTGTGATGTAGGATTGCTCTGATATGTAACGGGATGGGGTCCTTGAGTCTATTCCTTTATGTATCACGTTTTAAAACTATTTGTTGACCTTAAGGTTCTAGATGAATTCTGAGACTTAAACATTTGCGACGTTTTGATGGCTTTGAGCCAAGACTATTTATGAAGATGTGACTTTTGAATTCCGCTGCTATAAATGACTATTTTGCGAAGGATAATTTGTTATCTAATTTGTTTTCAAGATGAAATGTGACACTCCTTTTTGAGATGTACTCTGATTTATGTGTTTATTAAATGAAATTTTTAAGACGGGAAATTGGGGTGTTACAATAAACCACAAGTTGTTCCATCTTTTGTGAAGCTTCCCTACCCTCGCTTAGCTAAAAAGAAGAAGAACGAAGAAAGCCAATTCAAAAAGTTCATGGAACTTTTCTCACAACTTCAAGTGAATATTCCTTTCGGCGAAGCTCTTGATCAAATGCATGTGTATGCTAAGTTCATGAAGGAGTTGTTAACTGATAGAAGAAAGCCAAAAGATGATGAAAACATTGCTCTTTCAGAGAACTGTAGTGCTATTCTCCAAAATAAACTTCCACCGAAGTTGAAAGATCCAGGTGCCTTTACTATTCCTTGTTCCATTGGACCGGTAAAAGTTGGTAGAGCTTTATGTGACTTAGGGGCAAGTATCAATTTGATGCCTCTTTCTATGATGAAGAAGCTTGGAGGTGGTGAACCAAAGCCAACAAGAATGACCCTCACTCTAGTTGATCGGTCAATCTCTTATCCTTTTGGTATTCTTGAGGATGTGCTAGTAAAAGTTAATGAGCTAGTATTTCTGGTTGATTTTGTTATCTTAGACATGGCTGAAGATGAAGACATGCCACTTATTCTAGGAAGACCCTTCCTTGCAACATGCCATGCTCTTATTGATGTTGAGATGGGGCAGCTTATGTTGAGATTCCATAAGGAGCAAGTGGTGTTTAACATCTTTGAAGCCATGAAACATAGAGCTGAAAATCCTAAGTGCTACCGGATCGATGTTGTTGATGAAATAGTTGAAGAAAATTCTCGTGAACCTCAACCAACATAACCTATGAAGAAAGCAATTGTTAATTCTATGGAGAGGTTTGACCATGATGAAGATCTTGAGGTGAAGGAATGTGTTAAGCAATTGGAGGCAAGCAAACAAGAAATTGAATCGGTGAAACTTGAAAAATTACTTGTTGACAACAATAAGGAGGCGCAAACTTTGGGTGTTGAAGAAGAAAAAAATCCTGAATTGAAAGAACTTCCTTCTCACTTAAAGTACGTCTTCTTAAGCAAGGATGCCTCTAAGCCAGCAATGATCAGCAATACCTTGACACCTTTAGAAGAAGAAAAGTTAATGAGGGTGTTAAGAGGTAATGAAGGAACTTTGGGATGGAAAATTTCTGACTTGAAGGGTATTAGTCCGACACATTGCATGCACAAGATACACATGGAAGCTGAATACAAACCTGTGGTTCAGCCTCAAAGAAGACTAAACCCAACAATGAAGGAAGTTGTAAAGAAAGAGGTGCTTAAGCTACTGGATGCAGGTATGATTTATCCTATCTCTGATAGTTCTTGGGTGAGTCTTGTTCATGTGGTACCGAAGAAAGGTGGAATGACGGTGGTGGCTAATGAGAAAAATGAGTTGATACCCGCCCGTACCGTCACCGGTTGGAGGATGTGCATAGATTATCGGAGGTTGAACACTACAACAAGAAAGGATCACTTCCCGCTACCATTCATGGATAAAATGATAGAGAGGTTGGCTGGCCAAGCCTTTTATTGCTTTTTGGATGGGTATTCGGGGTATAATCAGATTGCGGTAGCTCTGGAAGACCAAGAGAAAACTGCCTGCACTTGTCCATTTGGTATATTTGCTTATAGGAGAATGCCCTTTGGGTTGTGTAATGCGCCGACGACCTTTCAAAGGTGTATGCTCTCCATCTTCTCTGACATGATAGAGAAGAACATTGAGGTATTCATGGACGACTTTTCTGAAGTCTTTTGATCAATGCTTAATTCACCTTGATGTCGTTCTTAAAAGATGCACCGAAACTAACCTCATTTTAATTTGGGAAAAATGTCATTTTATGGTAACAGAGGGTATAGTTTTGGGGCATAAAATAAGTGCTAAAGGCATAGATGTGGATTAAGCCAAAATAGAGGTTATAGAGAAACTTCCCCCACCTGTTAATGTGAAAGGAGTGAGGAGTTTCATGGGGCATGCCGGTTTTTATCGGCGTTTCATAAAAGATTTTTCAAAAATTTCAAAGCCCCTTTGCAACCTCATAGTCAAAGAAAATGATTTCAATTGTAATGATGAATGTTTAAATGCCTTTTCTTTGATTAAAACCAAGTTGGTGACTACATCAATAATCATTGCACCCGATTGGGATTTACCTTTTGAACTAATGTGTGATACAAGTGATTATGTTGTTGGTGCAGTCTTAGGCCAATGAAAGAACAAATTTTTCCATGCAATTTACTATGCAAGCAAGGTTTTGAACGAAAATCAAGTTAACTATTCCACCACTGAAAAGGAATTGCTTGCAATAATATTTGCTTTGGAAAAATTTCGTTCTTATCTAATCGGCTCCAAAGTCATTGTTTTTACAGATCATGCAGCTCTGAAGTACCTGTTGACAAAAGGGGATTCAAAGCCTCGGCTGTTGAGGTGGATCCTCTTGTTACAAGAATTTGATCTTGAGATTCGTGACAAGAAGGGAGTTGAGAAAGTGGTGGCTGATCACCTCTAAAGGTTAGAAAATAATGAGGTGACGAAGAAGGAGAAGGCCATCATGGCCGAGTTCCCAGATGAGAAGTTGTTTGCTATTGGAGAAAGGCCTTGGTTTGCTGACATGGCGAACTACAAGGCCGGTAACATAATTTTGGATGACCTGACTTCTGCACAAAAGAAGAAGTTCTTCAAGGATGTAAACCACTATCTATGGGATGATCCTTATCTGTTTAAGATAAACACTGACGGTTTGATTAGACATGTTGTAGGTGAGGAGGCTAAAAGTATCATGTGGCACTGCCATAGCTCAGCTTATGGGGGCCACCATAGTGGAGAAAGAACCGCGGCAAAAATCTTGCAAAGTGGCTTCTGTTGGCCCACTTTATTCAAGGACTGCCAAGAATTTGTACGGCGGTGTGATAAGTGCCGAATGACAGGTAACATCTCTAAGAGGAATGAGATGCCCCTAACTGGAATAATTGAAATCGAACCATTTGATTGTTGGGGCATTGATTTTATGGGAACTTTCCCTTCCTCTTACTCTTATCTTCATATTCTAGTTTGTGTTGATTATTGTTATACCCTCATTTTGGACCTAAAAATACTCATTCGAATTTCTCTGCTATTTTCTGATACTTTCAAATTCACCGTGTTTTTACTGTGCTGCAAACGCACATTTTACTGTTATTACCTCCAATCTTCTTACATTCAAATCCATCCAAAGTGTTTTCTTGCATTACAAGCCATTTAAAAGGGTGTCTAAGACCATTGCATATTTCCCTGCATTTTATTCCATCATTTTTGCATAAAATCATACAAAAGGGTATTTTGGTCATTTCCCGCAAGGGAACCCTTTTTTGAACCCCTGCATTTGTCTCTGAGTCTTTTCAACTTTTCTGCACAAATCATTTGTCAAATTCTGTTTAAAAATCATTTCAGCACTGCATCTGAGTCAGTTTGAGTCATTTTGGTCTTTTCACGTCAAATAAATTTTGGGCAGAGAGGTATTTCGAAATACCTCATTTTGGTAGTTTGTTCGTTTTAGTCCATTTTGTTGTTTTAAATGTTTCACTTTACGTTGTTTTTTACATTTTTTACCAATTTTATTTTAACTTTTTGCAGTTTAGTCCAAATACTTTTGAAAATTGCGTTTTAGTCCAAATACTTTCAAAGAATTACAAATCAGTCCCATTTTCAGTTTTTTGTTTTATTTTATTTTTGTAGAACAGTTTTGGTATTTTGCAGATTAGTCCCTTTAGTTTCTTTTTTTGCAGATTGGTCCTTGAGTCAAAAATAGTCCAGATACCACGCAAGCATTCCCGGTCCACATGGCGCACCCTAATTGGATCAGAGGCACATGTGGCGGCCTATAAAAGGCCAAGCACTGTGCAAAGTTAGGGGGGTACCCACAGATCAAATGCCACATCACAAACAGATCAATTTTTTCTCTCTCTGATTCAGTTAGATCAAAATTGCAACTAATTCAGAAAATCAAAAGAACACGAAGAACTTTCACAAACCCTAACCGTTTCTTACAAGCAATCCAAGGTGAATCAATGGAGTTTTTGCAACTGCTCTCAGAGATTCACTAGAATCTTCATCACTGAGCATTGAGCTCCTGCAATTCAAGCATCAGATTCGTAGCACAAAGCCACAAACCCTAAATGCGATCACAGAAGCTATTGAGAAGAAGAAAGGAAAAAGTTCGAAGAATCAGAACCGGTCAAGAAGATGAAGAAGAGAATCACCAGTTTCTTTTCGGAATTCAAGCTAAGAATCAATAAAAACAGCATCAAATCGAAGTATTCCAAAGATTCGAATCAAATCTCCGAACCAAAATCAGGTAACAATCAAAGAAACTTACCTCTTCTGATTCATAAACAGTGACGAACACCAGATCGATGTGGATTCACAGGATTCGAAGCTTTTCCATTCGAAAATGGTGAAACCCTAACTTTTTCAAAACAACGAACATTCTGAGACTTACAACGATTTTCAACCATTGTAAATCAACGAATCCATAAGGATTTCACACGAGAAAGCTTCGAATCGAACGAACCTAAAACGGTTGGAAACCGTAAAAGACTCAACAAATCTACATAGATTCTTTGTGTTCATACGAATTTCAACATCAGAACCATGTTTAGAAGCAAGAATTAGAAGGATTAAGCCAAGTTTCCCCAATTTCTGGGTAGTTTCAACGAAGTTAGGGTTAGGGTTTGAAGAAGAAGAGAGAACGGCCGGTGAGAAGAGAAGAAGAAAGAGAAAAGTCTCACAAAAATGAATGAAACCGGGTGAATTTTGTTTTATATGCGCACCTGGATCGGGTTGACCCAAACCCGATCCACTTTCTCTCTTCACTGGCCGTCTGATCAAGATCCTGATGGATCTGGATCAATCCAACGCTCCTAGAGTGTTAGCTTGATCTGGATCCATCAGATCCGTGGGTTTGGGCTGTGAAACTGTGGGCTTTAGGCTTTCTTAGGTTTTCTTGAAATTCTTGTGCTATGTACACCCCTGTCTTTGCTATCTGAACCTCTATGCGTGTTAAGTTTTTTGCAAAAATTCCTAGAAAATTACTATGAGTTTCTTGATGCATTCTTGACTGTTTGATGATGATTTTTCATGTTAAAATTAATAAAAAATATGTGTGCCATTTTTTTCCCCTTGATATGTATGTTTTTGTGCATCTTTGTTAAGTTTCTTGCATGATTTTTTCCAATTCAATGCCACATGGTTTTGATGCTTACAATAGGATTTTGTGATATTTTACTATGAGTATTGTGATCATCATCACTGTTTTGTGCATCATAAGGGCAGTTTCTTGTGTGGCAAGTGATATGAATCTTTTAGGTTGTAAAAACATGCATAAAATGTGTATATGTTAAGCTTGAACGCATGGCTTGTAATTTTCTTATGAGTCTTGGAATATTTCCCTTAAAAAAGGACTGTTTTGATGAGAATTATAGGTTTTGGATTTAGCTTAAGTTTAGGGTTAGGTTTTGTGTTATTTTCATCACTTTTTGGCATTTGTTCTTGCTAATTGTTCAATATTCCTTGCTATTGTCATTTCATTTACTATACATTGCTTATTCATTACTATCATTTCTTATCTCGTTGCTAACCATTTCATGTCTCATGCATGTTAAAGGCATCACATCTCTTTCCTAGTTTAGGTTCCATTCATTTCCCTTGATAATTTTCATGTAATAATTTTAGGTAGATTTACTTTCTTTTAAATTCTTGCAAGACCATAGAATGTAAATTAGGGCCCAATGTAAAGGACAATGGACACTATGATGATGTACACCGACACATGCACCGACACGCACACACGTTGTATGATTTACCGCTAGATATATGCTTAGGAAACGCGACACTTAGAAAATATTCATTTTTCAAAGCAAATTAATTTCATCACTCAAATCTTTTCACAATAATCTTGGAGTCAAAACTCCACAATCTTTCTCCTTTTATTTTCTTAATCAAAAATACAAATGAATCTTAAATTCTAACTTTAACCTTTTTGCTTAATAATTGGAACAATCTCACTTTTTTCCAAATCTCATGCCTTTAAGGCCTCTTTTCTCTTCTCAAAAATTATTTTCAAAATCAAAAAAGAACTAACCCACAAAAATCTTTTTGGAAGAGAACTACATGGAGTTTGATCCCTTAAAAGGGTATGTAGGCAAGAGACCAAAATCTCCCCAAGTCCAAAAAATAAAACCCAAATTCTTCTTTCCCCCCTTTTTCTTAAAAGCAATCTTTTTTTCAAAAAAAAATAGCATAAAAATAAAGCGTAAACGTAGGTCAAGAAAAACGGCTCCTATAGAGTACTATAGTCGTTGCGGATGCCTAACACCTTTCCGTAGCGAAAATTGCCCCGAGCTTAGAATTTCTAAGGGTTTTTTTTCAATTTTACCCTTCCCCAAAAAAAATAGAGACATCAATGATTGAAAGGTTCAAGCCTAATTTATGACTTGACACCCGAAAATGACAATTATGTTACTAAGTGGGTTGAAGCGATACCTTGTGTTGCTAATGATGCCAGAACTGTTGTTAATTTTCTCCACAAAAATATTTTCACTAGGTTTGGAACCCCTAGAGTCTTGATCAGTGATGGGGGGAAGCACTTTTGCAACAATCTTCTTGAAAATGTGCTAAAAAAATATAACATCAGGCACAAAGTTGCAACTCCCTATCACCCACAAACAATTGGTCAAGTAGAGGTTTCAAACCGTCAGTTGAAATAGATCCTAGAGAAGACAATGGCGTCTAATAGCAAGGATTGGTCTGGGAAGTTAGACGACGCACTGTGGGCATATAGGACGGCCTTTAAGACTCATATACGGCTCTCACCCTATCAATTAGTCTATGGGAAGGCATGTCATCTTCCACTTGAGCTAGAGCATAAAGAATACTGGGCCATTAAGGCCCTAAATTTTGATCAAGTAGCTGCTGGTAAGAAAAGACTCTTGAAACTGAATGAACTTGAGGAGATGAGGCTGAGAGCGTATGAAAATGTGCTCATCTATAAAGCTAGGACCAAAATGTATCATGAGAAAAACTTAGTATCTAGGGATATTAACTCTGGGCAACTAGTTTTGTTGTATAATTCCAGGTTGAAGCTGTTTCCTGGAAAGCTCAAGTCAAAGTGGTCTGGACCTTTCTTGGTCAAGAGTGTGTCACCTCATGGAGCTGTTGAATTAATCACGCCAGAGGGTGACAGAATTTTCAAGGTGAATGAGCAGAAAGTTAAGCCATATCTAGGTGGCGACCTACCAAAAGAAAGGGTAGGACTGGTATTGAAGGACCTTTAAGGGTCCGTGGTAGTCAAGCTAGTGACGGTAAAGAAGCACTTTGTGGGAGGCAACCCACCATTTTAGTTAAGGTAGTATTTCTAGTCTTATTGCTTTTTATTGCTTTCAAAAAAATCAAAAATACAAAAATATTTTCGCTGAAGCAATCAGAGGAACAAAATTTTCAAGTCCAATACTGAGCAAAAACGTGACATGTTGTGGGCAAAACGTGACACAATTTTGCCCCACCTATGAAGTCTCACAAACAAATTTCTAAGTTAAAATTGGGTGTCTTTCGACATTGTCAAAAATGTGACACGTTTATACCAGCGTGACACGATTTTTTACGCCCAATTTTTTTTTCTAAGTTATAATTGATGTCCTTTCGACATTGCCAAATCGTGACACGTTAGGCCAAACGTGACACGATTTCTGGGCATGATTTTTTTTTTTTTGAAAAAGGTAGATCGTGTCATTTTTTGCCCAAACGTGACATGTTTTTGGCCAAACGTGACACGATTTTCCTCCCTTATATATAACCCTAACACGATTTTCTTCCCATTCACTTCCAAAAGTAGCCAAACTCTGCCAAAATTTCCCCAAAACCCTAACCCTCGAAATTCTAAACCTTTATCACCAAAAACCTTCATCTTTTCATCTCCACTTCACCAAACCAACCCCATAGACCAACCTCATCATCATCAACCTTACCAAAATCATCATCTACACCAATCACCTCAAACCCTAACCTTCTCTAACCTATTCACTAACCCTAAACCATGGTGGAAACACGAAAGAAAGGAAAAGCCCCACAATCCAAAAAGGCCAAAACCACTGCACCCCGGCCCGAGACTGTTTCAAAGATATTAGAAGCTTTAAGGTTATTCAAGAGAGGGGGTTTTTACTCCCAAAACTTTTAGGAAACCCGGAATTTGAACAGGTAATCACTGCCTAGGGGTGGCATGGGCTTAATGATATGGTCTTCCAAGAGGCCAACAAGACAATGGCACTTGAGTTCTATACCAATGCTCGGTTCTCCGGGAGATGGTATAGGTCTTATGTGCGAGGTAAGGACATCGATTTCTCCCCTGAGGCTATCAATGACTTGCTAGACCTTGTTCCTCTTGAACAATGTGATGTTAAGAGGAGGAGAGAAACTTGTGAGAGCTGGGATGATGAGACTTGGGAAGAGGTAAAGTCTTTACTATGTGTTTAGGGTGCTCAATGGCAAGGGAGCAGGAGGATGTTGCTGAAGTCGGATTTCAAGCCGGTTGCGAAGGCTTGGGTCTCATTTGTGGTGCAAACTTTGGAATGCACCTCATGTTCATCTGAGATTCCTTTGGCCCGAGTGCACACTATAACCGCTATCATGGATGGTGGCCCTATTAATGTTGGTGAGTTGATTGCCAACAACATTGTTGACTTTGCTGCAGGTAATAAGAAGGTCATCCCTCACATAAGCCACATCAACTGGCTTTGTGAGGAAGAAGACTGTGAAATCTATGTGAACGACATAGAGACAAAGATGATGAAGCCTCTTACTGATACTTACATGGAGGCCTTTTTGAAGGACTATTTGGAGCGCATGTAGCAGTTGGGAGTTGAGGAGGAAGCAGGCCCTTAGCCACAGCCACAGCAGCCCCCGCCACAGCCACAGCAGCCCCCGCCTCAGCCACAGTTTGTGCAGGGGGAAGGAAGCAGCCAGCCAGGTGCCCATGCACCTATTCATCCCATGATGCTGGACTACATGTTCGGCCACTGCAACTGGATGAATGAGGTGTCTGATCAAGAATATTGGAACCGCCCTAGGTTTGGACCGGAGCTTACTGAGGCGGTCTGCCTCAACAGAAGAGCTATCACGGGGTCGTTTGACCGATTTGATTGGTCCGAGGAGGCTATGGACCAGTACTTTGATGTTACCAGAAGTCGTGCCCAGGCGAGAGAGCAAGAGATTCGGGCCGACTTTGTTGCTGGTGGTGCTAGGTCGTGGTACCATTTTGGTGAGGATTCTTATGAGGAGCAGAACCCTAGCACATGGATTGATCCGGACTTGATGCAGGACTGAGTGGGCTACTGATGGCTCACTCCTTATGATGTTTCCTTTTGTTTAAGCACTTTTTGATGTACTTTTTTTTTTTTTTTTATGTTCGAACAATTTTAAGTTTAATCAGCTGTATCCCCTGTTATGTAATTGTTCCTGACCTTGTTTATTATTGACGAATTTATGTGTTTCATTGACTTTTTCCAGTTTAGTAACAAATGTGTGTTCAAGTGATGTTTTCAAAAGTTCATAAGGAGGAGTGACTTGATTTTTCAAAGGCGAAGAGTACGACAGTGCTAGGTAGTCACAACTCCCAGATATCATAACTGTAAGGTTCATGGCCAAATTTTCTTTTTCAGTTGACTTATATAGAGTGTCCATGCTGCTACATTTCTAGAACTTGCATTGTTTCTTAATGTTGATTGGTTTTTGTCATATACACACTGAGGCAAAAGTGCTTGGTCCTGTGAGCCTTTTTGAAGCCTACCCTGATTATATTGAATTTATCCTTTTCTTAGCCAAGTTGAGACGGTAGGATAGAACTTTTTGTTCGGTAACAAACTGCATTACAAACTTAGAGACTTTTAGGATTTATCCCAAATTGTATTTCTGAGTTAGGCATTGTAGGATGTTGCTTAAAATTAAGTTTGGGGTTGCTTTTGGAATTTGCAACCAATTAAGTTTGGGGTGGGGGAACTAGAGAACATAGAACTTTATCATGAAAAATACATACACTAAGCATGGTGTATCAAAAAAAAAAAAAGAGAAAAATAGAATGAAAAAGGGACAAAACATTGAAAATCCGAGTTACTTTAAACTCGAAAGTCCCAATGGTTAAAAATGTTCTCTAGCCCCGTCTTGACAAGATTGTGTTCATAGGTGAAAGATGAATGGAAATTGTGCTTTAACTTTCGTAGGAGTGTCTAACTCGCATTTTGTGTAGCCTACTTATCCATATATTATCCCACCTTCACCTAAGCCCGGTTATAACCTTGAAAGACCTCAAAGTGTGTATTGATATTGACTTTAATTGACGTTTAGAAACTTTTCAAGCGTATGGTAATATGTAGTTTTGCATGTGATTGAGTGTGAACCCTATTCATTGTGTTGCGTGGAGTTGTGTATTGGTGGATGCTTTCAAGTCAAACTAGCTCACCTTTAGCTTTCAAGTCACTTGATCAGGTACTTGTTATTTTACTTTCAATTGTCAATTTTGCATGTAAATTCCTTGAGGACAAGGAATGGTTCAAGTTTGGGGTTGTGATGACATGTTGTCATTACGTAATTTTTATGTAAATATTATCACATTCTGGAGTTCACAAGGCGACTTAAGCAGCAAGAAAAGCAAAAAAACCGAAGAAAAAGGACAAGACAAAAACGTGGCACGTTTGGACAAAAACGTGACACGATCTGGCATGGCATAATTGCATTGTTTCGACATTGAGAAAAACGTGTCACGTTGGCTAAGGCGTGACACGATTTTGCGAAATCCTAATTTAGTTTCTTGTTACACAAGTGAAAACGTGACACGTTTTAGGCGAAATTCTGTGCCTATTTAAGATGAAGTCTATTCCAAAAAGAAGGGTTACGATTTTAGAAGAGAAAAGTGCGATTTTGACATCCACAGACGGCTAGGAGGGCGATTACTTCATCCTTTTACTAGTTCATGTATGTTTTAATTCCAATATTGATTATGTTATTTGTAAGTCTGATTATGAGTAGCTAAATCTCTTAGAGATTAGGTCTGAGATGATTTTATGTAACCCTAATTGAATCATGTTGCTGTGATGAAACTCTATTTAATGTGAATGATTATTTAGTTCTTATTCAATTCAATTGTTCTTAATTCTTTTATATCCTGATCACATATAAACTCGTGAGTATGAATGACTACTGACCCTAGCTTTCAACTTAGACCCATTGAATTGTTCTAATAAACATGGTTAGTCTAGGAATGGATAATCGTTTGTTAGTGATATTAGGTTAACATGCTTAAACCTTCAAGGATTATTAGACCACCTAAGGAATTAGGGGTCGTATTTTAAGAGGAGGGTCATAACTCAAGGTATTGATTAGGGCTAATTTGTTAACTATCGTGGAACTAAAGAACCATTCACAAGAATAAAGTACAGTAACCAATTAGGGGAACATAAATGATTCGAAAGACCTGATCTCATCTCTCTTATTTCTTAACAACTTTTACTTTTTGTTAATTGATTTCTTAAAATTAAAACAAATCAACCGCCTAGTGGCAAAACAATAATAACTTTTACACATCCTAATGCTTAACGAAATTGAATTATTGAAGTTAAAAACAATCCTTGTGGGATCGATATTTTACTACTTCGATAGGTTTTGGTACACTTGCCAAATTTCTATCAGTTAATATCAATGCAGTCTCTACAGAACTAGCTTTGGTGCAAAGTAATGTTGTGTTAGAAAGAGAGAACAGGCAGTTAAGGAAAGAACTTCTTGACCAGAAGCTTCTACTGCTTGATTACAAGTCCTCTACAGAAGCAAAATTGGAAGAAGCCAGAGTTAGAGAGGAGAATCTGATCAAGAGTAATGAAGAATTCAAGAGAGATATGAAGCAACAAGCTGAAGAGACAAACAGAATGATGAAACAGATGATGGAACTGATCCAGAAACAAGCCCAACCTTAGTTGCGCCCCCTTAGCTTGTTTTATTTATGTTGTTTGTATCTTTTCATATGTCTACTTATGAACTTATGTTTATGCTTCTGAATTACTGCTTTTGATCAATGTTTATGTGCTTCTGAACAGTTTATGTTCTACTGAATATATGTTGCTTCTGAACTATATGTTTATTTTTTTTGAATTTTCTCACTACGTTTTTCTCATCTCTTTCTTTTTGTCTCTATTTTATACTTTTTGTTGATGACAAAAAGGGGAGTAAATGTATAGTATTTATAGGCTCTAGGCCCCATTATTTTAACTGCAAGTATTTAAATTAATAGAACATTCTTCTTATCTCTTAGTCTATGTAATGTGAGATCATTATGAGTGTTATTACGTTTTAAATGATGAATTTAATTAACAAGAATAGAACTCAGGGGAACTTACAAACCTCACCTTAAAGTACTATTGGACTCAAGGGGAGCTTACAAACCTCAAACCCTTAAAGTCAACTTGATTAATTAGATTAACAACAATTGAACATTTTTAAATACTAATGTTTGTCATCATCAAAAAGGGGGAGATTGTTGGAACAAAATGTGTTTAACATTACCTCTTGAGAGTTTTGATGATAACAAGGTATTAAAAATTGTCAATTGGATATGCTAATATTTGTTCAAGTGTACAAGACCATAAACAAAAATTTTGTGTCTACTTAAAGCTTAGGTACTGGAAGAACAAATGAGAACAATGGAATCAACAAGAAGGAAGCTTTATGCATCTGAAGAAAAGTGCTCGTGAAAGTGTTCATGAAGTGATGATGTCATCAGAAGCAAATTCATCAGAAGCGCCTCATCAGAAGCAAGATCACCAGAAGCTGTAGTTCATCAAAAGATGAGAGACTTCGATTTTCAAAGGTTGTTCAATGGATTTAATCTCTTATAAGCATTACAGAAGACCAGAAGAGTGAAGCAACAACTATTTTGAAAGAATTTGAAGGCATTGGATGCTTATTCTTTTAAGAGCGTTGACAAAGTACAATTGTACGAAGTGTACAACTACTACCTCCACTACTCAGTTTTTGTCTCTGCTACAAGACAAGAATAACAACTCTGCCAGCAACGATGTTCCCTTATACTTGGAATGGATTTGAAATTGATCCTTCATAGGACAATAACCATATCAGGCAAAAGATCATTGATGATTGATCGAAGCTTCAAAACGACTCTTTTTTGATGTGCTGGCAATTCACAACGTCTCTTTCACACCTCTATATAAAGGAGTGAAGACTTGAAGAATTATATGAGACTCAACAACAATTTAAAAGCGCTGAACCTCTGCTGAAATTGTTCTACATCAAAAGTTCATTTAGAATTTCTTACCAAAGTTCATATCTTAGAAATTCTAGAGTCTTAAGAGTCTGTATCTTATTTGTATTGTGAACATCACTGAATGTATATTAAGTGTTCAACCTCAAACATTTTTCTTTGTAATTATGTTTGATTATTTCTTCTTTCTCTCTCTATTTTTATCCGCTGCATTTAGATTATGAACATCACTTCAGAAGCTGTATATAACTGCTTCTGATCAGTGACTTCAGTAGGAGAAAACGAAAAAAAAAACCAACACAATTTAACTCCCCCTCTTGTGTTTCTCTCACCTTCATATCCAACCATCAATTTGAAGACCATCAAATTGAGTGTGAGGATTCTATCCAAAACTCACTCCTTTTAAAACTCCACGATAAAATGGTGTTTCAGAAAAGAGAAACAGAACAATATCAGAGATAGAATAATGAAACAGTCAAATTTACGTAACTCTATGAGATATACCCTTCTTACAACTACGTTTACCCTTAACTGTGCACCAACTAAAGAGGTACAGAAGACACCAATTGATACATGGACTAGTTGAATATCTAATATGTCTTTTAAGAAGTTTTAACCCGTGCAGTAACACCATGACCTTTGAAATGATATATACCAAATAAATCCACCTTAAAGAATATGGTTGGGATAAGTTTTGTACTTACTTAAATATTTTCAGTTCACACTTCTGTTTCTATGCTCACCAATTGAGTGTGTATTAGTGTATGGTGTCTATACTGTGTTGGGCAAAGTTGTGTTCCAATAACATGCCTCCAATATTTAATACAAAATCCACCTTATTATAGTATAAGAAAATGGATAAAATCTGTTTACCTTTTGGTTTTAATTGTACAATTTAACCGAATATTATGTACTGCTTCTTTAATTACAAATGCAATCTAATCAGTTGCAATGAGCTATGCATCTGACATAATTCCAGTAGCCAATTACTAATGTAATCAATGATTAAAAACCAACATAGACCATCAATTACCAGTAATCTCCACAGCTACAAAATCCATTTTTGAAATGACGAAACCTCTTGTTGTCCCTTACAATAATTTCCCTTTTATCAATCTTTGATACTAACTTAATAGCATTATGATAATCTACACAGATGCGTAGATTTTTGCAAACTCTCAATGTGGTACCTTTTGTTGTATTTAATAAACCAAAAGAAATTGCAAGCTTCTCACTATGGTTCCTAAGTATCATAATTTTTTCTTCTTCTTCTAGTTCATGAAGCACACAACTTGTGTCAGGTTTATATCCAATTTTTTTTATTTTCTTCTCCAATTCAATTCAAGTTTGCTGAATTTTCATTGATTGCAAAAGTGATCCCTCAGCAACAAGAAATCTATAAACCTTTCCTCCTATTTCAATCCAACTACAACCTGCATCTTTCTGAAGGCCAATTTCCTTCATCCTCTGCCTCATTTTTCTAACCTCATCCCATTTTCCTAAACCAGCATACAAGTTTGATATCAATACATAATTCTCAGCTTTGTCTGGTCCTAATTCTAATAACTTTTTAGCTACTTTCTCTCCAATATCCAAATCCCTGTAATTTCTACACGAACTGAGCAACGAACTCCATATCCTGGAATCGGGTTTGTCTGGCAGCTCATTCACAAGCTCCAAAGCTTCATACAATCGTCCTGCGCGACCAAGCATATCAACCACACATGCATAATGCTCTAGTTTTGGCTTTATACCAAACAAACTCTGCATCTGACCAAGATATTCTAACCCTTCGGCTACTAAACCTGCATGGTTACATGCCGTTAACAATCCTATAAACGTGACAGAATCTGGTCTGAAGCCAGCGTTTTGCATTGATTTAAACAGCTGAATAGCCTTCTGTCCACGTCCATGAATTCCATATCCTGTAATCAAAACATTCCATGTCACTTCGCCTTTCTCATGTACACTGTCAAAGATGTTCTGAGATTGTTCCATGCATCCGCATTTTGCATACATGTCTATCAATGAACAAGTAACAAAGTTGTCCCCGGTGAGAGTAGCTTTCATTGCAAAGCAGTGGAGTTCTTTGCCCAGTCGCAGCGCCGACACCTGCGAACAAGCACACAAAGCACCGATAATGGTAATCTCATCGGGTCGAGTTTTACTTGAAAGCATTTGACGAAACATATCAAGGGTGTCACAAGGAAGCTCGTTCTGTGAAAAGCCATTAATCATAGTATTCCAGCACACCAAACTTTTCTCTTTCATATTATCAAAAAACAATTTTGCTGGTAACATTTTCCCACATTGAACATAAAGAGACAGTAACGATATTCCAATGAATTCGTCCAATTCTAAACCATTACGCAACATAAAACAGTGAATCTCTTTCCCACGTGACAAGGATTTTAGTCGAGCACAAGCCGAAAGAAGACTACCAATTGTAAACGAATCAGGATCCAAACCAGAGTCTCTCATCAAAAGGTACAAATCCAAAGCCTTTCCAGGAAAATCATTCTGTGCATGACCACCAATCATTGCATTCCAAGAACTCACTGTTTTTGACTCCATGCCACAAAACACACCCTCAGCATAATCTAGTGAACCACACTTAGCATATCCAGCAACAAAAGCATTGGCAACCAATTCATCACTCTGAATGAATCCATGCCTTAAAGCATAACCATGAATCTCCTTCAATTTCAAAAACTGAATCTCTTCCTCACAAACCGGTAAAACATTCAACAAAGTCACCTCATTCACTTTTAACTTCTCTATCTGCATCTTCCTTAACAACTCAAATGCTCGGCGAAAATCTCCGTCCTTAGAGTATCCCCCAATCATAGAATTCCAAGAAACAACATTCTTCTCCTCATTCATATCAAACAAAACCCGCGCCTCACATAAGTAACCACATTTCGAATACATATCCATTAGCGAATTATTCACCTTCAATTCCCCACAAAGGCCAAATTTTAAAGCCAAACCATGAAACACCATCCCTAATCTCACTTCACCTTGTCTTGCACACAAAGGTATCACAGTCACCATTGTAGCCACATCAGGCACCAACCCTTCATCACCATTTAACAATCCCTTAAACAAACCATAACTCTCATAAAAAACGCCATTCTCCGAATACACATACATAACCGAGTTCCACGAAACCAAATTCCTTTGAGGCATTTTCTCAAACACCTTAACAGCACTCTCCAAGAACCCAAACTTCCCATACATAGCAATCAACGAATTCCCAACAAACACATCAGACAAAACCTTCGTCTTCAACGCAAACCCATGAACAGCTTCTCCAAGCTTAACATCATAAACCCCCACACACGCCTTAATAACACACGGCAAAGTAAAATTATCCGGTACAAACTCCGTCAAAGAAATCATCTCAACAAACACAAAAACCGCGTCGCGGAAAAGACTGTTCCTCAGGTAACCACTGAGAAGCGCGTTCCAGAGGAACAAGTTCTTTTTCCGCGAGGCATTAAAAACAAATCGGGAGTCATAGGGAGAGTCACAGATGGAGTACATAGTGACAATGCGGGTGGTGAGAACAACGTCGTTTTGGAAATGTGGTGACGTGGAAATGAAGTTGTGGATTTTTCTTCCGACTTCGATGTTTTTGTGGTGTCCACATAATTGTAGTAAGAGGGAAATGAGTTGTTCGGGTTTAGAGTTGGAAGAGGAAACGACGTCGTTGAGATTTGATTGAAGGAAGTTGAAGGCTTGGTTGATGTTTCCAGTGTTGCATAGATAGTGAAAATGTATAGATGCATTTTGTTGTTTTTTGTGTGTTGAGATTGTGGGAGAGGATAAGAGGGATGATTTTGGAGGTGTAAATGAATGAAAGGGGTTTTTGTTGTTGATGTTTCGAAGGGTAAGATTATGGTGGTGATGAAATGAGAATGAGAGTGGTGGAGGTGCAACAGTGACTGAACACATTGCTAGCTTCCCTTACGCTCAGTTATTGCAACAAAATCAAAACTAAACAACCGTTTTTTGTTCTTCTTGTTAGTTTATAAACAATCGTTCTTACGGAAAGTATCTATGGTGTTTGACCCGTGTTACACATCACATTTAGGGTAATCTTGTCATTTAAATATGATATATTTTATTAAAATTACTATTTGACCATTTTGTGATAATTTTATCTATATAAAAAAAACCAATTTTTTTTTGTAAAATTATAGTTATGCCAAAAATTGCCAATCAAATTGTTGTTTAAATAACACAATTCTTTTTTATCACGTCATAGTCAAAAATATATATGTTAAAAATCTAAAACTAATAAATAATTGAATTTTTTTTTTAATGACAAATAAATATATATAAATCATTGAACAAAACAATAATTTAATAATGCCCTCCCAGATGGACTACGTAGACCATAAGACCAAAACAAGTGTGGCAAAACCTCCATCGACCTACCACAAAAGACACAACTTGTACTCCCACGGAGTGGAAGATAATGCATCACACCGCTCTTTAAGAATGTCTCTCGAAAGACCTGAAGCCTTCCTGCAAAAGCAGCGACCTGCCCAGGACAATATTCACTAAATTGAGGGACACTCTTTAGCATTTTTCCTATTTTTCTTTTGATAAAACAAGTATTATTAACCAACAAAAAAGAACTCAATGTGGAGATGCAGGGGATCAAACCCTGTACCTCTCGCATGCAAAGCGAGCGCTCTACCATTTGAGCTACATCCCCATGATGTTTAAACACTTGATCACATTAATATTCAAATTAAAGCTGACACGTAATATATATTTTTTTTATAAACCAGGTGTCCTCCACGCACAACTATAAGATTAATCTCTTAAGACTCGTGGAACTTAAATGGATGGTAAAAGAAAATGGGGTAGCCAAATGGGGTACCAAAAAAAATAAAAAATCTTGATTATTTAACTTAGTTATATATGTAGCTACCCTATTAAAATATTATTTGGCTACTTCAAACAATTTTGTTGGTTAAAACAGAGATGATATTATAAAAATAGTGATAATTTATTTTGTTTAGTGTCAACTATGGATAAATTTGACTTGTAAAAACTCCTTAGAGCTCAACTTTTATAAATAACTATTGTTAGCTTTTATTTTCTTTGTTGTAGTTTCATTGTCATCGCGATTTTCGGGTGTCAAGTCATTAATTAGGCTTGAACCTTTCAATCATTGATGTCTCTATTTTTTTTGGGGAAGGGTAAAATTGAGAAAAACCCTTAGAAATTCTAAGTTCGGGGCAATTTTCGCTACGGGAAGGTGTTAGGCACCCGCAACGACTATAGTACTCTATAGGAGCCGATTTTCTTGACCTATGTTTACGCTTTATTTTTTATGCTATTTTTTGAAAAAAGATTGTTTTTAAGAATGGGGGAAAGAAGTGTTTGAATTTTATTTTTAGTGGACTTGGAGAGATTTTGGTCTCTTGCCTACATACCCTTTTAAGGGATCAAACTCCATGTAGTTCTCTTCCAAAAAAGATCTTTGTGGGTTAGTTTGTTTTTAATTTTGAAAATGGTTTTGAAGAAGAGAAAAGGGGCCTTAAAGGCATGAGATTGAAAAAAAGTGAGGTTGTTTCAATTATTAAAGCAAAGGGTTAAAGTTGGAATTTAAGATTCATTTACATTTTGATTAAGAAAATAAAAGAAAAAGCTATGGAGTTTTGACTCCAAAGTTATTGCAAAAACAGTTTTCAAGTGAGGTGTTTATTGTTTTTTGGAAAAAGCATAATATTTTTCTAAGTTTCACGCTTCCTAAGCATACATCTAGCGGTAAATCATACAGCGTGTGTGCGTGTCGGTGCTTGTGTCGGTGTACATCATCATAGTGTCCATTGTCCTTTACATTTGGCCCTAATTTACATGCTATGGTCTTGCAAGAATTTAAAGGAAATAAAACTATCCTAAAATATTACATGAGAATTAATGGAAATTGTGTAAAACTAGCTAAGAAAGAAATGAAAACGGTGCAATGCTTGCATTATGGATGAAACATGAAATAAGATGGTTAGTAGACAAAATATAGAATGGTGGAGAGATAGGTAAAGAATGGGAAATAAAACGGCAAGAAACACTTAGTACAAAGCATGCAACACATAGTGAAAATAATAGCAAAATATGATAAAAGAATGCACAAAACCTAGATGTAAAGCTCACCTAACACATGACCTAAAATACCTATCCTAGCATGATTTTAGAGACTCATTTCAAATGTAGGAATGTGAATTACAAGGCAATTTTAGGCACAAAGTTATCAAATATGCATATTTCAACTTTTAAAACCATTCAAGTTACTTGCAATACAAGAAATCAAGACCTAAACACCTAACAGTAGCAATTGTAACACCCCAATTTCCCGTCTTAAAAATTTCATTAAATAAATCACATAAAATCAGAGTACGTCTCAAAAGGAGTGTCACATTTCATCTTAAAAACAACTTAGATAATAATTTATCATTTACAAAAATACTCAATTAAGCAGCGGAATTTAGAAGTCTCATCTCATAATAGTCTTGGCTTAAAAGCCAGCAAAAACGTCTCAAAATATTAATGTTTCAACATCACTGAAAGTCAACATTTATTCTAACAAGATACATAATGGAATAGACTCTACAAAAGACCCCATCCCGTTACGTATCAGAGCAACCCTACTTCACACAGACTCCTCGCATCATCACATCTAAGAGTGGGTACCTGCACTTGCCCACGAGGCGGCAATTCCAGCAGAAGGGGTGAGATTCACAACAATAATATTAATATATAAATCAAACGTCAAGATTAACAATCATAAATCCAACTCATAACATATACATTGTAGCACATCATAACATCATCATAAGCATCATCATAAACAACATCACATCATACATCAACGTCTCAAACATCATCTCATATATGTCACAATTGACTCGACTAAATGCAACACCTAACGTCTCAACATCATGCATGTGGTACCATATGATTATAGCATTAATATGCTTCACCGTCGCTTTGAGCAAATGCTCCACCGTCGCTTTGAGCATAAAGCTCCACCGTCTCATAAATATGCAAATGCATGGACTCGTCGTTTAACAACTTAATACACCGTCTCAAACATCATTACATCTTCAAGACTGACACATGCAGTTATAATAATTACATGGCAGAACATCATCTTGTTATTCATACATATTGCAACACTTAGCATCATTCACATATCATCATACTCATACATCACTTATATTCGACAATATATCATTTATCAACAGCTCAAGTAAATCATCAGCAATCATCTTTACAGATTACATTAAAGGGTATAAAACCTCACTAACACTACCCAAAGGGCTCCTCTCAAAGTCCCATGTGAAACAGATCGCAAAACAACAAACAGTTCAGGGAGGCACTAACTCGCCACGGCGAGTGCATCTGCTCGCCACAGGCGAGTACTCACATCAGCTCACTCGCCAAAGGCGAGTTGGGGGCGAGAAATCCTGGGTGCTCTTGGCCTTTTTGACATTTTTCACCAAAAATCTTCACTTTAAATTCCCTAAATCCAATTTGGCTAAACCAACTTCACAGGTCATCTCTATAAATATTAAGGCACTCAAAACCATCTACATTTGGGCCAAAATCCTAAAATTAAGGGACAAGCTCGCCACGGCGAGCTATACTGCTCGCCTCGCGAGCGACTAAGGGGTACTCGCCACGGCGAGTGGTCACTCGCCACAGGCGAGCGATCTCAGAACCCACACGGGTTCAGACCAAAACTCACCAAAACCTGCCAATTCTCTCCAATCAAACCTCTAATTCATCTGCAATGTCGTCCTAGGGGATAATCTAGGTTCTGTATCCAGTTCTACAGCCTTACAACTCAATCTATCATCAATCCATCACAATTTAATCAAAAACCCTAATTCTCAAACCCATCCCCATCCTCACCAAACTCTATGCCAATCAAGAACAAATGATTTACAATTAAAATTACTGAAGTTAGGCTCACCCTTACCTGGAAAATTGCAGAAATTGCAGCCTAGCCTCTCTTCTCCCTTCAACCGTTTCCTCTTCTCTTTACCAAAAGTTTGTACGCGTTTTCTAAAATGTTTTCTCTTAACCTACTTCTCTTATATACTCCTCTTAATCTTTCTAATTCTATCTCAACCCTCACAACTCTTCTTATTTATAAATATAACCCCATCTCTTAAAATTATCTATTTTTCCAACAAATCTCTATATTTACCAAATAAATATTCATATAAACATCACTTATATTATTTTATTAAACAATAAAATAATAACACGTCACACGTCACAAATACGTCACATAATCATCAAAATCATATAATATATAAGTATATACTATATCCTCTAATAAAATAATTAATTAATTAGAGAGGGCGTTACAGCAATGGCATAGAATCATGAGCGAAAATTATCACAAAATCATATCACAAGCACTGAGATCATGTGGCATTCAATTGGCACAAAAATCATGCAAGAAATTCCATAAAGAACACAAAAATATTCAAATCAAGAGGAATAATTGGCACACACATACTTTTTATCCATCTCAAAACGTAAAGATACCACAAAATAGTTAAAAAATGCATCAAAAAAACGCATAGCAATTTTTTTGGAATTTTTGTAAGAAACTTAACACACACAGGGGTTCAGGTAGCAAGAAAAATAGGTGCAATTAGCAAGGACTTCAGGAAAACTCTTAAAGAAACCTAAAAGCCCAATGGACCCCGGTCCAACCCACATACTGGTGGATCCGGATCTCCTGAACGCCTCAGAGGCGTTGGATTGATCCGGATCCACTAAACCTAGATCAAACGGTCTGTAATGTGTGAGGATGGGTCGGGTTTGAACCAACCCGGTTGGCAAGTTTATATAAAAGGATTGTGAACCGGTTCCACTCATTTTTTTTCCCTTTTCTCTTTCTTCCTTCCATCTTCTCTCTTTCTCTCTTCGTTCCTCTTTGAAAACCCTAACCCTAGTTCATGTGTACCTACCCAGAATTTCGAGAGACATGATTCAATCGCTTCCTTTCATGGTTCTAAGCACGAATCTATCGTTGGAAATCCCATGTACACACTGAATCAACGCGGATCTTGAGTTTTCTTTTCGGGTTCCGAACGGCTTTGGTTTGATTTTCTTTGATTCAAATCCTTTTCTTGATGAAATCCCTACGGATTCATACGGTTTACAACCGTTTTTACACGTTGTAAACCATAGAATCCTTTTACGTTTTCTGGAAAATTTTAGGGTTTCATGTTTCTTGTACCAAATTCGTTTGAAACTCGCGGATCTATGTTGATTCAGATTCGTTAATGTTCTATGAGTATGAAGAGGTAAGTTTATGCGTTTACCTGCGTTTTAATCGGAGATTCGAACTGATATCTTCAAGAACTCTTTGAATCTGATTCTGTTTGTTGGTTTCTGGCTTGAATCCGAAAATAAATCGGTAAACGCCTCTTCTTCTTCTTCACCGGTTCGGATTCCCTGAATTTCTTTCCTTCTTCTTCTCAATTCGCTCCTCTGTGATCGCGCTTGAGTTCGCCGCTTCCGGTGGTGAATTCGCGCTTGAATTGCAGAGGAACTAGCTCAATGATGAAGATTCACCATTGAATCTCTGAGAGTTAACACCATTTCCATGAATTTGGCTCGAATTCGGTTCTGAAAGTTCTAGGGTTTGTGAATTGTTCTTGGTGAATTTTTCTGTTTTGATCTTAACTGCCAAGAGAGAGAAGATTCTTCTCCGTTTGTGATGTGGCGTGTAATGAGTGGGATCCCCTCTGACTTGCACAGTGGCGTGGCCTTATATAGGCTGCCATGTGGCCTTTGAACCAATGAGACCTGGACACCTGGCCCTGGACAGCTTGTGTGGCATATTGGACTAAACTGTAAAAAAGGACTAAAATGCAATTTTGTAAAATTAAAGGACCGAACTGAAATAAAAAAGAATTTGGACTGCCTTGAAAGAAAAGAAAAAAAAGGAATTGGACTGTTTTGAAATTAGAAATTGGACATATTTGCAATTAAAATAAGATTTGGACTTATTTGCAAAAAGTAAAAATAAAATTGGTAAAAAATGTAATTTGAAAAAAACGTAAAGTGAAACAATTAAAAATGACAAAACGGACTAAAATGAACAAATTACCAAAATGAGGTATTTCAAAATACCTCTCTGCCCAAAATTTATTTGATGTGAAAAGACCAAGATGCCCCTAGGGACTAAAACGACTCAAACTGACTCAGATGCAAAACTAAGACGATTTTTGGATAGAAATTGATTGATGACTTATGCAGACAAGTTAAAGAGACTCAGGGACAAATTGTAGGGACCAAAATGGGTTCCTTTGTAGGAAATGACCAAAATACCCTTTTGTATGATTTTATGCAAAAAATTGGAATAAAATGCAAGAAAATACGCAACGGTTTTAGCAACCCTTTTTAGGGATTTGTAACGCAAGAAAACACTCTGGCTGGTTTTAAATGCAAGAAGATTGGTGATAATAATAGTAAAATGTGTGTTTGTAGCACAGCAAAAAATTGTAAAATAGACATAGTGGATTTGAAATAATTAGAACCAAAAAGAAGTTTGAACGAATATTTTTAGGTCCAAAATGAGGGTATGACAGCTGCCCCTATTTAAGTTTCTTCGTCTGGGTGAGTCAAGAGACAGAGTCTTTGGCTTGACGTGACGAAGATACTTAAATATCGACATTAGCACTGATTTTGGGCGTAAAAATACGTTCGTAAATGTTGTGTATGCCATGCAACATTTTGATTATGAATGCAAGACAGACTGAGAGTTGAATTTAACAAAATATGTCGTATCCCTTACGGGATTGGTAGACATTAACGAAATAGCAAATAACAGAGCATGCCGTATCCATTGCGGGATTGGTAGACATTAACAAGATAGCAAATAACAAGACTCAATGGGGAGACTTAATAGCAAATTGACAGGTGCAAGTTGTTCTTTAGGCTCGAACTGGGAACTTGACCGGGAATACTGACAAGTAAAAAGGCACAAGCTGTTCTTGGATTCGAACTAGCCACTTTGCTGATGACAAAAGCAAAACGCAGGTGCAAGCTGTTCTCGTATTTGAACTGGTTACTTGACCGATGACAAAAGTGAAAACAAATTGACAGGCACAAGCTGTTCTTGGATGCGAACTAGCCACTTGACCGATAACAAGAATGAACTGACAGGCACAAGCTGTTCTTGGATGCGAACTAGCCACTTGGCCGATGACAAGAGTAAATTGACAAGCACAAGCTGTTCTTGGATGCGAACTAGCCGCTTGGCTGATAACAGAAACAGATGGTATTGCAAAAACAATTTGAAATTGTTTGACATGACTGTAGGAGTCTGGAATTGACAAGACCGCAGAAGTTCGAAATTGACATGATTGTAAAAATTTTGAAATTTGACATGACTGTAAAGGTTTGAAATTGACTTGAGACTTTGACAGAGATTAACATAGGAATTGGAGATGCAATGTGTATGAACGGCATAACAATTTTATCAGATGCATGAGCATATAAGATGCATGATTATGCATGTATGAATGCTTTGAAATGCATGATGATTGGCAATTTGCAGACATAATTTCGCAGGGACAGACAAAACATTGGAATATTGGGCACGCAATGGCTCGTGCTCTGACATATACTTGCAAAAGTTCCTCTTCTGGGGACGCCGTCGTTTGAAGGCACATCAAGACCATTGTTGAGGGCAGGGAGCCGTATCCCATGCATAGACTTGCAGAGAGTGACACCTGTTGATGGTACTGCTATCGCTGGACGCCCTACTGTCGAGCACACTTTGGATATCGCGTCTGCGGCCAATGCTTTTTGCATGTTTGCTTTTGTTGTTTTTTTTCTCTTTTTTTTCATCCCATTTTTGCCTGGATCGCCCTTTCGAGTTTTCAATCCACCGGGGAATAAATTCTTTTCAAATGCCCCTGTTTTTGCCTGAATTGCCTTCGAAGGTTGTCAATCCATCGGGGTGCTCATTTTTGCCTAAGCTGCCCTTTCGGGTTTTCAGCTTAGCGAGCTTATTCATTTTTGTATTTTTCATTCTGTTTTTCCATTCTTGCCATTGACCACAGACCGTACTGAGAATAGAGCCTGCTGGTAACCCGCATTGGAATGGATATCGATGCCCGTTTGTTCATGCATGTTTCGTTTGAATGCACCTAGTTGCTTGGGTTGGTTTTCAAAATACACAAAAAAAATTTCAATTTCAAAGATGTTTGTTTCAAACATTGTCATTATCAATATAGAAAGAAGATTTTTGTAGAATGAAGAAATAGAGTTTCAAACAAAAGCATAGGCTCAAATCGACGTATAAGAGTAGTAGTCAGCCAGAGGCGTGACTCCACGGATTTACAAAGCTTGGAAAATGGTAATTTTATTGGTTGGTGGTACATTGAACACAGTAGTCACTACAGTTCCCAGAAATTTTGAATTCACAGGCGTAGCAGCTTCAGATGAGAGCGGCCATCCATCAGTTGCTCGTGCCCCAAGGGGATGGTGGTTTGCCAGATATAGTCGATTGCCTTTCGTTTCAATCTCATTTTTGCATGAACCGCCCTTTCGGGTTTTCAGCTCATCGAGACGCTCATTTTTGCCTGAGTTACGTGTAGTCTCAGCGAGCTTTTTTATATTTACATTTTTTGGTCCCTTATTTTGCCTGGACCGCCCTTTCGGGTTTTCGATCCACCGGGAAGCGCATTTTTGCCTAGGCCGCCCTTTCGAGTTTTTGACCTACCACGCTGTTCTTTTCATATATCTAGGCAAAGTATTTCTTGACTATATCGACATTCACAGGGTTAGGAAGTTCCACACCATCCATGTGTGTAAGAATTAAAGCTCCGCCGGAGAAGGCCTTCTTGACAACATATGGCCCTTCGTAGTTTGGCGTCCACTTACCCCTTGGGTCGGGTTGCTGGCTCATTCTTCTTTTCAAAACAAGTTCACCTTCCTTGAATTCCCGAGGACAAACTTTCTTGTCAAAAGCAGTTTTCATTCTTGTTTGATATAGTCGTCCACGAGCCAAAGCATCCAGACGTCTTTCCTCAATCAAATTCAACTGATCATACCGACTTTGACACCATTCAGCCTCAAACAACTTTGCTTCCGTGATCACGCGGAGGGACAGGATCTCCACTTCCAGAGGGAGAACTGCTTCCATACCATATACAAGAGAAAAAGGCGTTGTGTAACACCCCGTTTTCCCAACATAAAAATTTCTTTAAAAAGAAAATCATGCATCAGAGTAAGCACATAAACAGGGCATCACATTTCTAAAACATCTCATGTTAATGAATAAATAATCATTAAATTTTCATAAAATCTCGCAGCGGAATAATCATATAAATAAACGTCTTAAAGGTCTTTGGCACGCAGGCCTCATCAACATCTTATTATCAAAGTCTTCAAGTTAAACATAAGCATGTAAAATAACATAATCAAATCAGAAGCATAATACGCAAGGAACAGAGAAAATATAAGCAAAGTTTCCCCATCCCGTTATGTAACGCCCTAGTTGTCTTTTATTTATTTAGTTGATTTTTGTGTGTTTTAGATGCTTTATAATTATTTATATTGATTTATGTGAATTATTGGTAATTGTTATTTTGTTGTATTTTATTATATGAGAAGTAGTAATGATTTTTATTATTAAGTGGAGTAGAAGAAATAATATTATTTTTGAAATAGTAAAAATAATAGTTGATTTAGAAAAAGGATTTAATTGTTATTATTGGAATTAAGTTAGTGGGGGTTATACTTTTATTGGGAAGTTAAGAGGGAGTTAAGAGAAAAAGGTTTTGGTTGGTAAGAATAGGTAGAGTCAGACAAAAACAATAACACGTACCAGTAAAGAAACAGAGTTTTGGGAGAAAAGAGAAGAACCAAGAGGGAAGAGCTAGGAAGAGAGAATCTGATCAATTGCTGTAGATTTTCGCTGAATTAAGGTAAGGGTGGGCTAGCATTTCAATTGTTGATATATACATGTATGATTTCATGAAAATGGATTGAAATTGGTAGTTTTGGAATTAGGTTTATGAACATGATGAATTGCTCATTTTTCTGATGAATTGCGTTGTAATGTTGTTGTTATGAGATGTTTATGTTGTTTTGTCGTATAATGAACCCATAACATTGTTCAAAAATCATTTTGGGTGATTGAGGGATCAAAGTTGGGATTTTTGGGTTAGAACTATGCTGTTATCGCAACTGTTTTGCTGAACCTGAGACCTGCTCGCTTAAGCGTGCTGCAAGCGTGCAGCTAGCGAGCAAAACCAAACTTACGTCTTTTTGGACGCTTAAGCGTGCAGCTGCTCGCTTAAGCGTGCTGAATCTTTTCCCAGACCATAGTGTGCACGCTCAAGCGTACCGTAAGCGTGCAGTAAGCGAACAAGAACCCAACCTTCGTGTTTTGGCTCGCTTAAGCGTGCAGCTGCTCGCTTAAGCGTGCTGGGTCCTGTGCGACCCATAACGTGATTTTTCTAAGATGTTCCAAACCCAAACCTAAGCTTTCTAAGATGTTTATTATAATTTTTAAGAATTATTTGGATGATAAAAACTATATTACGAAGATGATTAGATGGAATTATGTATGCTTATGTGCAAATAATTATACTTGCTAAGTTGAATTGCCTTGTCGATTGTTGAGTGCTATTGTCCAGTTGGGGAGGGTATCCTAAGTTGTTACATTGTTGTTGGTTGCATGCTGATATGCTCCATTAAGAAGTTGGGTTGTATGCTGATATACACCATAGAGTCTTTCATACTCATTTGCATTTGATGGGGGCTTATTGCCCTGGAATGTTTATCATTCACCTGTTGGGGGCTTATTGCCCTGGAATGTTTATCATTCACCTGTTGGGGGCTTATTGCCCTGGGATGCTTTAACCATCCAAATTGTTGGGGGCTTATTGCCCTGGAATGCTTAGCATTCAACGCGCGTAGTTGGTACCACATGCATAATGCATTAGATGTTGATGGAGTCTTGCATTAGTAGTAGGAGTGAGTTGTCCTTTTGGGATTGTTGTTGGTGAGGTGTCGCCACAAGTGTTGTTGTTGTTGTTGATATGAACCAAAGATGAATTTAATTATAAGATGAGATGATTTGTTGGTAATGTTGCTGTTGGTTGTAATCTTTGTTGTTGTTTTCAATTTACTTTGATGATTCATATATCTATATGTTACCTTTGATTTGTGAACTCACCCCTTCTGCTGGAATTGCCGCCTTGTGGGCAAGTGCAGGTAGCGAAGACTAGTGATGTTGGCTCTTGCGTCTAGGGCTCTGATACATAGTAGGGATGGGGAATCGTTGTCTTGTCTTGCATTCCTTTTATGTATCATTTCTTTTGGAGATAATGTTGCTGAAATTTAATTGTTGGATAATTTCACTATATTGATGGCCTTTGATGCCAAGGATTTGTTGTAGATGTTTAACGATGATGATTTCTAAATAAAGATTTTCCGCTGCAGAATTTTTAATATGATGATATTGTATGTTGGTTTTAAATAGTTTTATATTCTATTTAAACAATTTTGAAAGCGTAGATGTAATACTCCGTTGTTTGATTAAACTCTGATAATTATTGCATATTATTATGTCATATTGGGAACGGGGTGTTACAATTGGTATCAGAGCAAGTCGGTCCGTCAGACCATTAGAAGAGTCGTGTCGAGCCATTTAGAGTAGTGTGACAGGGTTACACTGTCTTGTTGTTGTTCTAATTCTTGTTGTTATGTAGAACTATCGAGATGGCCGGGAGGAATGATGCTGCTCTTGCTGCTGCCTTGCAAGCAATGGCTCAGGTTGTTGGTCAACAACAAGGTGCTGGTGGTGCTGGTGAAGGTGTAAGGATGCTTGAGACCTTCTTGAGGAATCATCCACCAACCTTTAAGGGAAGGTACGACCCCGATGGGGCACAGACTTGGCTGAAGGAGGTCGAGAGGATCTTCCGGGTGATGCAGTGTACGGATGTTCAGATGGTGCGGTTTGGCACGCACATGTTAGCAGAAGAGGCTGACGACTGGTGGGTAAGCACTCAACCCATACTCCAAGCTGAAGGTGCTGTGATCACGTGGGCCGTGTTTAGGCGGGAGTTCTTGAGGAGGTATTTCCCGGAGGATGTCCGAGGTAAGAAAGAAATTGAATTCCTTGAGCTGAAGCAGGGAGACATGTCCATTACGGAATATGCTGCTAAGTTCGTGGAGCTTGCAAAGTTCTATCCACATTATGCTGCGGAGACTGCTGAGTTCTCCAAATGTATTAAGTTTGAAAATGGTCTGCGAGCTGATATCAAGCGGGCCATTGGTTATCAGAAGATCAGAGACTTCTCTGAGTTGGTGAGCAGCTGCCGTATTTATGAAGAGGACACTAAAGCTCACTATAAGATAATGAATGACCGTAGAGGAAAGGGGCAGCAGAGTCGCCCAAAGCCTTATAGTGCCCCAGCTGACAAGGGCAAACAGAGAATGCATGATGAGAGGAGGCCTGCACGTAGAGATGCTCCTGCCGAAGTGGTTTGTTATAAGTGTGGTGTGAAAGGCCACAAGAGTAATGCTTGCACCCGTGATGAGAAGAAATGTTTCCGTTGTGGTAAGAAAGGCCATACTGTCACCGAATGCAAGCGTGGGGACATTGTTTGTTTCAACTGTAATGAAGAAGGTCACATTGGTTCTCAGTGCACTAAGCCTAAGAAGGCGCAGACCAGTGGTAGAGTTTTTGCCTTGACCGGTACTCAGACTGATCAGGAGGATCGACTTATCAGAGGTACTTGTTTCTTTAGTGGTACTCCTTTAATTGCTATAATAGATACTGGTGCAACGCATTGTTTCATTGCTTTTGATTGTGCACAAAGATTGGGTTTGATTATGTCTGGTATGAATGGGGAGATGGTTGTTGAAACTCCAGCTAAGGGTTCAGTGACTACTTCCCTTGTCTGTTTAAGTTGTCCGTTGTCTGTATTCGGTAGAGATTTTGAGGTGGACCTTGTCTGTTTGCCGTTAGTGGGAATGGATGTAATATTGGGGATGAATTGGTTAGAATACAATCATGTCCTGATCAATTGTTTTACCAAGACGGTGCGGTTTTCTTCTGCTGAAGAAGAGAGTGGAGCAGAATTCTTATCCACTAAAGAGATGAAGCGGTTAGAACAAGATGGTGTGTTGATGTATTCCTTGTTGGCATTCTTGTCGGTGGAGAACCAAGCTGTGATTGATGGGTTGCCTGTTGTGAAGGAATTTCCTGAAGTTTTCCCTGATGAGATTCCAGATGTACCACCGGAGAGAGAAGTGGAATTTTCGATAGACCTTGTGCCGGGTACGAAGCCTGTGTCGATGGCTCCTTACCGTATGTCAGCTTCGGAGTTGGCTGAATTGAAGAAACAGTTAGAAGATTTGCTTGACAAGAAGTTTGTGAGACCGAGTGTTTCACCGTGGGGAGCGCCGGTGTTGTTGGTTAAGAAGAAGGATGGTAGCATGCGGTTATGTATTGATTACCGTCAGTTGAATAAGGTGACTATTAAGAACAGGTATCCACTACCGAGGATTGATGACTTGATGGATCAACTAGTGGGTGCCCGCGTTTTTAGTAAGATTGACTTGAGGTCAGGTTACCATCAGATAAAGGTGAAGGATGAGGATATGCAAAAGACAGCGTTTCGGACGCGTTATGGTCATTATGAGTATAAGGTGATGCCTTTCGGTGTGACGAATGCACCTGGTGTGTTTATGGAGTACATGAACAGAATTTTTCATGAGTATCTGGATCAGTTCGTAGTAGTCTTTATTGATGATATCTTGATTTATTCTAAGACTGAAGCTGAGCATGCAGAGCACTTGAAGATTGTTTTGCAGGTGCTGAAAGAGAAGAAATTGTATGCCAAGTTATCCAAGTGTGAATTCTGGTTGCATGAAGTAAGTTTTCTTGGCCACATTATTTCTGGTAATGGTATTGCTGTAGATCCTTCGAAGGTTGATGTTGTGTCGCAGTGGGAGACACCAAAGTCAGTTACTGAGGTGAGAAGTTTTCTTGGGTTGGCTGGTTATTACCGCAGGTTTATTGAAGGATTTTCGAAGTTGGCACTTCCTTTGACGCAGTTGACCTGTAAAGGTAAAGCATTTGTGTGGGATGCTCGTTGTGAGAGTAGTTTCAATGAGTTGAAGCAAAGATTGACGACTGCTCCTATTTTAATTTTGCCAAAGCCAGAAGAGCCTTTTGTTGTTTATTGTGATGCATCTAAGCTGGGATTAGGTGGTGTTTTGATGCAAGATGGCAAGGTGGTTGCGTATGCTTCTAGACAGCTGAGAGTGCATGAGAAGAATTATCCTACGCATGATCTAGAGTTGGCAGCCGTAGTGTTTGTGTTAAAAATTTGGAGGCATTATTTGTATGGTTCCAGATTCGAGGTGTTTAGTGATCATAAGAGTTTAAAGTACCTGTTTGACCAGAAGGAGTTGAACATGAGGCAGAGAAGGTGGCTTGAGTTGCTTAAGGACTATGATTTTGGTTTGAATTACCATCCTGGTAAAGCCAATGTGGTTGCGGATGCGTTGAGTAGAAAGACATTGCATATGTCGGCTATGATGGTGAAAGAGTTCGAGTTACTTGAACAGTTCAGAGATTTGAGCCTTGTTTGTGAAAGATCGCATCAGAGTGTAAAGTTGGGTATGTTGAAAATTAACAGTGATTTCTTGAATAGCATCAAAGAGGCGCAGAAGCTTGATGTTAAGTTGTGGATTTAATGGCTGCTAGTGATCCGAATGGGGATGGTGACTTCAAGGTCGATGACCAAGGTGTGTTGAGGTTTAGAGGAAGGATTTGTATTCCTGATGATGAAGGTTTGAAAAAGTTGATCTTAGAAGAAAGTCATAAGAGTAGTTTGAGTATTCATCCTGGAGCTACTAAGATGTATCATGACCTGAAGAAATTGTTTTGGTGGTCCGGTTTGAAGAGGGATGTTGCTCAGTTTGTGTATGCATGTTTGACTTGCCAGAAGTCTAAGGTTGAGCACCAGAAGCCTGCAGGGCTGTTGACTCCGCTAGATGTACCTGAATGGAAGTGGGATAGCATTTCGATGGATTTTGTAACAAGTTTGCCGAATACTTCAAGGGGGCATGATGCCATTTGGGTCGTGGTCGACAGGTTGACTAAGTCGGCGCACTTTATTCCGATCAACATTACTTATCCGGTAGCTCAGTTGGCGGAGATCTACATCCGTGACATTGTGAAATTGCACGGTGTTCCATCTAGTATTGTGTCGGATAGAGATCCGAGGTTTACATCAAGGTTTTGGAAGAGTTTGCAAGATGCATTGGGTTCGAGATTGAGGCTGAGTTCGGCTTATCATCCGCAGACAGATGGTCAGTCGGAGAGGACTATCCAATCCTTGGAGGATTTGTTGAGGGTGTGTGTACTTGAGCAAGGTGGAGCTTGGGACAGTCACTTGCCATTGATAGAGTTCACCTATAATAATAGTTACCATTCGAGTATTGGTATGGCACCGTTCGAAGCTTTGTATGGTCGAAGATGTAGAACTCCTCTATGTTGGTTTGAGACGGGTGAAAGTGTTGTGTTAGGACCTGAGTTAGTGCAGCAGACTACGGAAAAGGTCAAGATGATAAGAGAAAAGATGAAAGCATCTCAAGATCGTCAGAAGAGTTATCATGACAAGAGGAGAAAAGCCCTTGAGTTTCAGGAGGGTGATCATGTGTTTTTGAGGGTTACTCCGATGACGGGTGTAGGACGTGCATTGAAGTCGAAGAAGTTGACTCCAAAGTTCATTGGTCCTTATCAGATTTCAGAGAAAGTTGGAACCGTGGCATACAGGATTGGATTGCCACCACATCTATCGAACTTGCATGACGTGTTTCATGTGTCACAGTTGAGGAAGTATGTAGCTGATCCTTCGCATGTTATTCCTAGAGATGATGTGCAAGTTAGAGATAATCTTACTGTTGAGACTTTGCCTTTGAGGATTGATGATCGCAAGGTGAAGCAGTTGAGAGGCAAGGAAATACCTCTGGTTAGAGTTGTTTGGGGCGGTGTAACCGGTGAGAGTTCGACTTGGGAATTGGAGAGCAAGATGCAAGAGTCCTATCCTGAGTTGTTTGTTGCTTAAGGTATTATTTCGAGGACGAAATTCTCTAAGTTGGGGAGAGTTGTAACGCCCTAGTTGTCTTTTATTTATTTAGTTGATTTTTGTGTGTTTTAGATGCTTTATAATTATTTATATTGATTTATGTGAATTATTGGTAATTGTTATTTTGTTGTATTTTATTATATGAGAAGTAGTAATGATTTTTATTATTAAGTGGAGTAGAAGAAATAATATTATTTTTGAAATAGTAAAAATAATAGTTGATTTAGAAAAAGGATTTAATTGTTATTATTGGAATTAAGTTAGTGGGGGTTATACTTTTATTGGGAAGTTAAGAGGGAGTTAAGAGAAAAAGGTTTTGGTTGGTAAGAATAGGTAGAGTCAGACAAAAACAATAACACGTACCAGTAAAGAAACAGAGTTTTGGGAGAAAAGAGAAGAACCAAGAGGGAAGAGCTAGGAAGAGAGAATCTGATCAATTGCTGTAGATTTTCGCTGAATTAAGGTAAGGGTGGGCTAGCATTTCAATTGTTGATATATACATGTATGATTTCATGAAAATGGATTGAAATTGGTAGTTTTGGAATTAGGTTTATGAACATGATGAATTGCTCATTTTTCTGATGAATTGCGTTGTAATGTTGTTGTTATGAGATGTTTATGTTGTTTTGTCGTATAATGAACCCATAACATTGTTCAAAAATCATTTTGGGTGATTGAGGGATCAAAGTTGGGATTTTTGGGTTAGAACTATGCTGTTATCGCAACTGTTTTGCTGAACCTGAGACCTGCTCGCTTAAGCGTGCTGCAAGCGTGCAGCTAGCGAGCAAAACCAAACTTACGTCTTTTTGGACGCTTAAGCGTGCAGCTGCTCGCTTAAGCGTGCTGAATCTTTTCCCAGACCATAGTGTGCACGCTCAAGCGTACCGTAAGCGTGCAGTAAGCGAACAAGAACCCAACCTTCGTGTTTTGGCTCGCTTAAGCGTGCAGCTGCTCGCTTAAGCGTGCTGGGTCCTGTGCGACCCATAACGTGATTTTTCTAAGATGTTCCAAACCCAAACCTAAGCTTTCTAAGATGTTTATTATAATTTTTAAGAATTATTTGGATGATAAAAACTATATTACGAAGATGATTAGATGGAATTATGTATGCTTATGTGCAAATAATTATACTTGCTAAGTTGAATTGCCTTGTCGATTGTTGAGTGCTATTGTCCAGTTGGGGAGGGTATCCTAAGTTGTTACATTGTTGTTGGTTGCATGCTGATATGCTCCATTAAGAAGTTGGGTTGTATGCTGATATACACCATAGAGTCTTTCATACTCATTTGCATTTGATGGGGGCTTATTGCCCTGGAATGTTTATCATTCACCTGTTGGGGGCTTATTGCCCTGGAATGTTTATCATTCACCTGTTGGGGGCTTATTGCCCTGGGATGCTTTAACCATCCAAATTGTTGGGGGCTTATTGCCCTGGAATGCTTAGCATTCAACGCGCGTAGTTGGTACCACATGCATAATGCATTAGATGTTGATGGAGTCTTGCATTAGTAGTAGGAGTGAGTTGTCCTTTTGGGATTGTTGTTGGTGAGGTGTCGCCACAAGTGTTGTTGTTGTTGTTGATATGAACCAAAGATGAATTTAATTATAAGATGAGATGATTTGTTGGTAATGTTGCTGTTGGTTGTAATCTTTGTTGTTGTTTTCAATTTACTTTGATGATTCATATATCTATATGTTACCTTTGATTTGTGAACTCACCCCTTCTGCTGGAATTGCCGCCTTGTGGGCAAGTGCAGGTAGCGAAGACTAGTGATGTTGGCTCTTGCGTCTAGGGCTCTGATACATAGTAGGGATGGGGAATCGTTGTCTTGTCTTGCATTCCTTTTATGTATCATTTCTTTTGGAGATAATGTTGCTGAAATTTAATTGTTGGATAATTTCACTATATTGATGGCCTTTGATGCCAAGGATTTGTTGTAGATGTTTAACGATGATGATTTCTAAATAAAGATTTTCCGCTGCAGAATTTTTAATATGATGATATTGTATGTTGGTTTTAAATAGTTTTATATTCTATTTAAACAATTTTGAAAGCGTAGATGTAATACTCCGTTGTTTGATTAAACTCTGATAATTATTGCATATTATTATGTCATATTGGGAACGGGGTGTTACACGTTACGTATCAGAGCACCTAGACTCGACTGCAGGAATCCTCACACGTCTGCACCTAATCTTGGTTACCTGCACTTGCCCACGAGGCGGCAATTCCAGCAGAAGGGGTGAGATTCACAAATAATTATATTAAACATGTAATCAAATAATCACAATTCAACAACCAACATAATTCAACTTATCACAGATAAACATCTAGCATTTAGAACATCAATATAAACAACACGTCATTTAGCATCATCATAATCAATATCATATACATCTTAATAAACATCTTAGACGACTCGACTCGACATCAACACTTGACTATGCAACCCTACGTCTTATATGCATGTGGTACCAATCCAGGGCATGAGCCCTCGTCGCTATGAGTATAAATATACTCCAAGGCATAAGCCTTCGTCGCTGGTGAGCAAAGCTCCAGGGCATAAGCCCTCGTCGCTGGTGAGTAAAAACTCCAGGGCATGAGCCCCCATCATAGAATGAGTATGCATGAGACTCAACACTTTTAACTTAAATAAGTTAACATCTTAAACGTCGCAAAACATCTTATTCATCAAAGGACTGACGCATGCAGCAAGTACATCACAAAGTATAACTTCAATATGACAAACATCGCATGTAATTCAATCATTCATCACTTATTCAATTCATATATCACACATAAGCTTCATAAATCATCATAAACAATCTCAAATCATCATGTATCATCATTACAGATCATAATAAACATCATTAAAAGTCCCAGAAACTACCCAAAGATCATCTCTCAAGGTTCTATGCGAAACAGCTCGCAAACAGCACAAGGTTCTGGGTTCTGACTTAACTCGCTATGGCGAGTGGGAAAGCTCGCCTCGCGAGTGCTAAGGTCCTGCTCGCTGTGGCGAGTTGGAGTGCTCGCCTCGCGAGCTCTAGGGTACTGCTCGCTATGGCGAGCTGGGATGCTCGCCTCGCGAGTAAACTAGGTCTACTCGCCACGGCGAGTTGCATAGCTCGCCTCAGGCGAGCGACGAACAGACTGCTACGGGTTCTACGAAAATTCACCCAAAAAGTCCCAAATTCAACATCTAAATCATCTAAACTCTCAGAAACATCATCATTATGGTTAATCTACGTTCTGAACTCATCCTACACTTCTGTTCTACAGTTTCATAGCTTAATTCATGGTTTTTCTTCACTTTTAACCTAAATCCAATTCTCTCAAAACAGCCCTATGATTGTTTAATCTTGATTAGATGAATTACAGAATAATATAATCAAATGCTAGGCTCACCCTTACCTGATCAAAGCAGAAAATCGCAGCCCTTATGCTCTCTTCTCACTTCACGTCCGTTTGCACCTTTTTCCAAAACTCTGTACGCGTACTGACTCTCTTGACCTAATTTCCCTTTATATACTCCCAGCAAATCTTATCTTATTTACTCTTTCTCCCACATAACTCTCTAAAATCCAAAACTAACCCACAACTAAATATTTTATTTTATTTTCAAATCTTATTTTATTAAACAATAAAATAAGTCACCACGTCGCATAAAAACATAACAAATCTTCACTTATCATCGCATAATATATTAATAAATATATAACAACTTCTCAAATAAATCAAATAATTAAATAATTAAAATGGGCGTTACAACTCTCCCCAACTTAAAAGATTTTCGTCCTCGAAAATTACCTCAAGCAAACAACTCAGGGTACGACTCTAGCATCTTACTCTCTAATTCCCACGTCAAACTTTCACCGGTCGCCCCCGACCAAACGACTCTAACGAGAGGTATCTCCTTGCCTCTCAGCGTCTTCGTCTTTCTGTCATCAATCCTCACTGGTAAGGTCTCAACCGTAAGGTTGTCCCTAACTTGCACATCATCACTCTGGATCACATGAGACGGATCCGGAACATACTTCCTCAGTTGCGACACATGGAACACGTCGTGCAAATTCGGCAGATGTGGTGGCAATCCAATACGATAGGCCACCGCCCCAATCCTCTCTGAAATCTGATACGGACCAATAAACTTCGGGGTTAACTTCTTTGACTTCAATGCACGACCAACACCGGTCATAGGAGTCACTCTCAGGAACACATGATCCCCCTCTTGGAACTCAAGGTCCTTCCTACGCTTATCATGGTAACTCTTTTGTCGACTCTGCGACGCTTTCATCTTCTCTTGGATCATTCTCACTTTCTCAGTAGTCTGTTGAACGATCTCCGGTCCTAACATCACATTCTCGCCTGACTCAAACCAACACAACGGAGTTCTACATCTCCGACCATACAAAGCCTCAAAGGGTGCCATCCCAATACTCGAATGATAACTGTTGTTGTACGTGAACTCTATCAATGGAAGATGACTATCCCAAGTTCCTCCTTGCTCAAGTACACACACTCTCAACAAATCTTCCAACGACTGAATCGTCCTTTCCGACTGACCATCTGTCTGCGGATGATAAGCCGAACTCAACCTCAACTGAGAACCCAACGCCTCTTGCAAACTCTTCCAAAATCTAGAAGTAAATCTCGGGTCTCTATCTGATACGATGCTCGAAGGAACACCATGCAACTTCACGATCTCCTTGACATAAATCTCTGCCAACTGAGCAACAGGAAAAGTAATATTAATCGGTAGAAAATGAGCCGACTTCGTCAATCTATCAACAATCACCCAAATAGCGTCATTCCCTTTAGGAGTATTCGGCAAGCTCGTCACAAAATCCATGGATATACTATCCCATTTCCACTCTGGCACATCTAAAGGCACCATCATACCCGCAGGTTTCTGATGCTCAACCTTCGATTTCTGACAAACCAAACAAGAATACACGAACTGTGCCACGTCACGTTTCAAACCAGACCACCAAAACATCTTCTTTAAATCATGATACATCTTCGTAGCTCCCGGATGAATACTCAAGCTACTTCTATGGCTCTCTTCAAGGATCATCTTCTTCATTTCCTCATTATCAGGAATGCAAATCCTACCTCGAAATCTCAACACTCCTTGATCATCCACTTTAAAGTCACTATCCTCCGCCTGATTACTAGCAACCAACAAGTCCACAAACTTAACATCTTCTTTCTGCGCCTCTTTGATACTTTTCAAGAACTCATTATCAATCTTCAACATTCCTAGCTTTACACTCTGAGGCGTTCTTTCACAAACTAAACTCAAATCTCTGAACTGTTCCAACAACTCGAATTCCTTCACCATCATGGCAGACATATGCAAAGTCTTCCTGCTCAAAGCATCCGCAACCACATTAGCTTTGCCCGGATGATAATTCAAACCAAAGTCATAATCCTTTAACAATTCAAGCCACCTTCGCTGTCTCATATTCAATTCCTTCTGGTCAAATAAGTACTTCAAACTCTTGTGATCACTAAACACCTCAAACCTCGAACCATACAAGTAATGTCTCCATATCTTCAATACAAAGACCACAGCCGCCAACTCTAAGTCATGCGTCGGATAATTCTTCTCATGAATTCTCAATTGCCTTGAAGCATAAGCTACCACCTTACCATCTTGCATAAGAACACCACCTAAACCCAACTTGGACGCGTCACAATACACCACAAAAGGTTCATCGGGCTTCGGTAAAATCAAAACTGGAGCCGTCGTCAGGCGCTTCTTCAACTCATTAAAGCTGTTCTCACAATGAACATCCCACACAAAAGATTTACCTTTACACGTCAACTGCGTTAATGGAAGAGCCAACTTAGAAAATCCCTCTATAAATCTTCGGTAATAACCAGCTAGACCCAAAAAGCTTCTAATCTCAGTAACAGACTTAGGAGTCTCCCATTGCGATACCGCTTCAACTTTAGACGGATCAACCGCAATGCCATCGCCAGAAATAACATGACCAAGAAAACTTACTTCTTTCAACCAGAACTCACACTTAGACAACTTAGCAAAAAGCTTCTTCTCTTTCAACACTTGCAAGACGATCTTCAAATGTTCGGCATGCTCTTCTTCAGTCTTAGAATAAACCAGAATGTCATCAATAAATACCACAACAAAACGATCCAAATAAGCATGGAAGATTCTATTCATATACTCCATAAATACGCCAGGTGCGTTAGTAACACCGAAAGGCATCACCGTATACTCATAATGTCCATAGCGCGTCCTAAACGCTGTCTTCTGCATATCTTCATCCCTCACTTTAATCTGATGGTAACCCGATCTCAAATCTATCTTGCTAAATACACAAGCACCCACCAACTGATCCATCAAGTCGTCAATTCTCGGAAGTGGATACCTATTCTTTATCGTTACTTTATTCAACTGACGATAGTCGATGCACAACCTCATACTTCCATCTTTCTTCTTGACTAACAACACTGGAGCTCCCCACGGTGAAACACTTGGTCTCACGAACTTCTTATCAAGCAAATCCTCTAACTGTTTCTTCAGCTCAGCCAACTCAGAAGCTGACATACGATAAGGCGTCATAGACACAGGCTTCGTTCCAGGAATAAGATCAATCGAAAATTCAACTTCTCTTTCTGGAGGCACATCAGGAATCTCATCTGGGAAAACTTCAGGAAAGTCGCATACTACTTGTAGCTTATCAATCACCGCCTGATTCTCAATAGATAAGGACACCATCAAGGAAAACATCATAATTCCATCGCGTTCCAGCTGCTTCAACTGTTTAGTAGATAGGAACTCTGCGCCACTCTCTTCCTCGGGAGAAGAAAAATGCACCGTCTTGCTAAAACAATTAATCAGAACGTGGTTGTACTCTAACCAATTCATCCCCAAAATTACATCCATCCCAACCAACGGTAGACACACTAAATCAATCTCAAAATCACGACCAAACATAGACACAGGACATCTTAAACACACAAGGGAAGTAGTCACCGAACCCTTAGCTGGAGTTTCGACAACCATCTCCCAATTCATATCAGATACAACAAGATTCAACTTAGCAGCACAATCAAGAGCAACAAAACAATGTGTGGCACCAGTATCAATAATAGCAACTAAAGGTATATTATCAAAATAACAAGTACCTCTGATCAAGCGATCCTCGCTCTCCGTCTGCGTACCCGACAAGGCAAAAACTCTCCCAGAAGTCTGAGCCTTCTTAGGCTTCGTGCATTGCGAACCAATGTGACCCTCATCGCCGCAGTTAAAACATACAACATCACCATGTTTGCAATCAGCAGTAGTGTGACCCTTCTTGCCACAACGGAAACACCTCTTCACCTCTCCAGGACAAGCATTACTCTTATGGCCTTTCACGCCACAAGTATAGCAGACAACCTCAGCAGGAGCATCTTTCTTAACAGGTCTCCTCTCATCATTAACTCGCTGTTTGCCCTTATCTGCAGGGGCACTGTAGGGCTTAGGACGGCTTTGCTGCCCCTTTCCTTTCCTCTCATTAACCACCTTGTAATGAGCCTTAGTGTCCTCCTCATAAATCCTGCAGCTGCTTACTAACTCGGAAAAGTTTCTAATCTTCTGATACCCTATAGCCCTCTTGATATCAGCTCTCAATCCATTCTCAAACTTAATACATTTAGAAAATTCGGCGGTCTCAGCAGAGTAGTGTGGATAAAACTTGGCCAGCTCCACAAATTTCGCAGCATACTCAGTTACAGACATATTCCCTTGCTTTAGTTCCAGGAACTCAATCTCTTTCTTGCCCCGCACATCCTCAGGAAAATATCTGTTGAGAAACTCTCTCTTAAAAACTGCCCAGGTCACCTCAGCACCGTCCTGCTCCAGGGTGGGTAGAAGACTAATCCACCAATCGTCTGCCTCCTCAGCCAGCATGTGCGTACCAAAACGCACCTTCTGCACCTCCGTGCACTGCATAACTCTGAATACTCTCTCAATCTCTTTAAGCCAAGTCTGGGCTCCGTCAGGATCATATCTCCCCTTGAAGGTAGGAGGATGGTTTCTCAAGAAGGTCTCCAGCATACGGACCTCTGCACCAGCACCAGCATTAGGCTGCTGTCCCACAGCTTGAGCAACAGCTTCCAAGGCAGCAGCAATCGCAGCATCATTCCTTCCAGCCATCTTAATCCTATGCAAAGCAAACGTAAGTTAGAATAATACAATAATACTATTCTAACTCTAAGACAACGTCACTCGACTCTCTACTTGGCCGGACGGACCGACCTGCTCTGATACCAATTGTAACACCCCGTTTTTCCCAACATAAAAATTTCTTTAAAAAGAAAATCATGCATCAGAGTAAGCACATAAACAGGGCATCACATTTCTAAAACATCTCATGTTAATGAATAAATAATCATTAAATTTTCATAAAATCTCGCAGCGGAATAATCATATAAATAAACGTCTTAAAGGTCTTTGGCACGCAGGCCTCATCAACATCTTATTATCAAAGTCTTCAAGTTAAACATAAGCATGTAAAATAACATAATCAAATCAGAAGCATAATACGCAAGGAACAGAGAAAATATAAGCAAAGTTTCCCCATCCCGTTACGTATCAGAGCACCTAGACTCGACTGCAGGAATCCTCACACGTCTGCACCTAATCTTGGTTACCTGCACTTGCCCACGAGGCGGCAATTCCAGCAGAAGGGGTGAGATTCACAAATAATTATATTAAACATGTAATCAAATAATCACAATTCAACAACCAACATAATTCAACTTATCACAGATAAACATCTAGCATTTAGAACATCAATATAAACAACACGTCATTTAGCATCATCATAATCAATATCATATACATCTTAATAAACATCTTAGACGACTCGACTCGACATCAACACTTGACTATGCAACCCTACGTCTTATATGCATGTGGTACCAATCCAGGGCATGAGCCCTCGTCGCTATGAGTATAAATATACTCCAAGGCATAAGCCTTCGTCGCTGGTGAGCAAAGCTCCAGGGCATAAGCCCTCGTCGCTGGTGAGTAAAAACTCCAGGGCATGAGCCCCCATCATAGAATGAGTATGCATGAGACTCAACACTTTTAACTTAAATAAGTTAACATCTTAAACGTCGCAAAACATCTTATTCATCAAAGGACTGACGCATGCAGCAAGTACATCACAAAGTATAACTTCAATATGACAAACATCGCATGTAATTCAATCATTCATCACTTATTCAATTCATATATCACACATAAGCTTCATAAATCATCATAAACAATCTCAAATCATCATGTATCATCATTACAGATCATAATAAACATCATTAAAAGTCCCAGAAACTACCCAAAGATCATCTCTCAAGGTTCTATGCGAAACAGCTCGCAAACAGCACAAGGTTCTGGGTTCTGACTTAACTCGCTATGGCGAGTGGGAAAGCTCGCCTCGCGAGTGCTAAGGTCCTGCTCGTTGTGGCGAGTTGGAGTGCTCGCCTCGCGAGCTCTAGGGTACTGCTCGCTATGGCGAGCTGGGATGCTCGCCTCGCGAGTAAACTAGGTCTACTCGCCACGGCGAGTTGCATAGCTCGCCTCAGGCGAGCGACGAACAGACTGCTACGGGTTCTACGAAAATTCACCCAAAAAGTCCCAAATTCAACATCTAAATCATCTAAACTCTCAGAAACATCATCATTATGGTTAATCTACGTTCTGAACTCATCCTACACTTCTGTTCTACAGTTTCATAGCTTAATTCATGGTTTTTCTTCACTTTTAACCTAAATCCAATTCTCTCAAAACAGCCCTATGATTGTTTAATCTTGATTAGATGAATTACAGAATAATATAATCAAATGCTAGGCTCACCCTTACCTGATCAAAGCAGAAAATCGCAGCCCTTATGCTCTCTTCTCACTTCACGTCCGTTTGCACCTTTTTCCAAAACTCTGTACGCGTACTGACTCTCTTGACCTAATTTCCCTTTATATACTCCCAGCAAATCTTATCTTATTTACTCTTTCTCCCACATAACTCTCTAAAATCCAAAACTAACCCACAACTAAATATTTTATTTTATTTTCAAATCTTATTTTATTAAACAATAAAATAAGTCACCACGTCGCATAAAAACATAACAAATCTTCACTTATCATCGCATAATATATTAATAAATATATAACAACTTCTCAAATAAATCAAATAATTAAATAATTAAAATGGGCGTTACACGTTGCCCCGGTCGAACTGCGCACTGTAGTACGGTAGCCGTGTAAAGCGTAGGGCAACATCTCATGCCAGTCTTTGTATGTAGTTACCATTTTCTGCACGATCTTCTTGATATTCTTGTTGGCGGTGTCAACTGCACCGTTCATCATAGGCCTATAAGGAGAGGAATTGTGATGTTCAATCTTGAATTTCTCGCACAGGGTCTGCACCATGTCATTGTTCAGATTGGTACCATTGTTAGTGATAATCTTGCTGGGAACACCATATCGACAGATGATATTGTTCTTGATGAACTTAACCACTACTTGCTTGGTTACATTGGCATAAGATGCAGCTTCGACCCACTTGGTGAAGTAATCACTCGCTACCAAAATGAAACGATGACCATTCGAAGCTTTTGGTTCAATTCTTCCAATCATGTCGATGCCCCACATAGAGAAAGGCCACGGAGAGGAAATGACATTGAGGGCATGCGGAGTGTTATACCCTCATTTTGGACCTAAAAATACTCGTTCAATTTTCTTTGCTAAGTTCTGATACTCTCAAATTTACTGTGTTTTCTATTGTGCTCCAGACGCATATTGTGTTGTTATTATCTCCAATTTTATTACATTCAAATCTATCCAAAGTGTTTTCTTGCATTACAAGTCCTTAAAAAGGGTCTCTAGGACCATTGCATGTTTTCCTGCATTTTATTCCAATTTTTGCATAAGATCACACAAAAGGGTATTTTGGTAATTTCCTACAAAGGAACCCATTTCAGTCCCTACAATTTGTCCCTGAGTCTTTTCAACTTGTCTGCATTAATCATTAATCAAATTTTGTACAAAAATCATCTTAGTTTTGCATCTGAGTCAGTCTGGGTCGTTTTAGTCCCTAGGGGCACTTTGGTCTTTTCACATCAAATAAATTTTGGATAGAGAGGTATTTTAAAATACCTCATTTTGGTAATTTGTTCATTTTAGTCCGTTGTGCCATTTTTGATTGTTTCACTTTACGTTGTTTTCAAATTACATTTTCTACCAGTTTTATTTTACTTTTTGCAATTTAGTCCAGGTCTTATGTTTAATTGCAAATTAGTCCAAATACTTTCAAAGAATTACAAATCAGTCCCATTTTCAGTTTTTTGTTTTATTTTATTTTTAGAACAGTTTTGGTATTTTGCAGATTGGTCCTTGAGTCAAAAAAACAGTCCAGGTGGCAAGTTCTTATTGGATCAGAGGCCACATGGCAGGCTATATAAAGCCACGCGTAACAGAATCAGAAAACATATCACAAAAAGCTCAGTGCCACATCACAAACAGATCTCACACTCTCTCCCCATTCAGTTACAGATCAAAATCCACAAAGTCACAAAAAACCTCAAGAATCTTCATGAACCCTAGCACAATTCAGAGCAATTTTGTACCAAATTCACACAAATTTTTTGAATTCATCATCAAATTCAATTCACAGAGGCAAACAGAAGCAACATTGCAAGCAAATTCAATGGAATTTCACACGGTTCTCAGAGATTCGGAGTGAATCTTCATCATTGAACCGGAACACCTGGAATTCGAACACGAGCACGCCACTGGAAGCAGCGCGCTGCAAGTGTGATCGCATCATTCAAATTGGAAGAGAAGAAGAAGGAGAAGTGAGGGCTTTCACCGGTTCGAACCAGAAGAAGAAAGAGAGAGCGAAATTGCCTTACCAGTGAAGATTCAGAGCCAAGGATCGAAGGAAACGGTTCAAATCCTCAAGAAAGACTCAGGTAATACTCAAGCTCCATTTTATTTCACTAAGAATCATCACAAGTCCAGAACTATGTGAATCCATAACCAATTCGAGCTGTTCGGACCGAAAACCCTAACCCTAACTCAAAAGAATTTGAAAAAAATCAGAGGAAAGCTTCAGAATCCACAACGAGTGTGGATCGAAGCATTTCCTCATCGTTTTACAGCGTTTTCATCCAAAGAACACGAAAGATCCGAACAGTTTGAACCGGCATCAAACACGAAGATTCACGCCGTTTCGACGGCTAAAACCGTTCGTTCTTGATGGATTCATGTTTAGGATGAGAGTAGGAACAGTTTAAGCCATGGATTAGCGAGGTCTGGGCAAGATTCAAGAAATTAGGGTTTAGGTTTTTCAGAGAGAAGCCGAACGGAGAAGAGAAGAGAGAGGAACGAGTGTTAGAATGAGGTGAACCGGGTTATGAACCCTTTTATATAAGCTGCTAGACCGGGTTGCTCCATACCCGGTCCATCCTCCCTTCATGCTGTGCGTTTGATCCGGATCCATTTGATCTGTGGGTTTGGGCATCAGAACCGTGGGCCTAGCGCTTTCTTGCTTTTTCTTGAATTTTGTTGCTAATTGCACCTTTTTCCTTGCTATCTGAACCTCTGTGCACTACATTTTTCTTGTGAAAATTCCAAAAGAATTCCTATGTGTTTCTTGATGTATTTTTGGCCGATTTGTGGTGTTTTCACACGTTTAAAAATGCCAAAAGATATATGCTAATTTTTCCTATGGATTTGTGTACTTTGTGTCTTTTTGTGAAATTTCTTGCATGATTTTTGGCTTTTGCCACATGAAATTGATGCTTGGTACATAACTTTGTGATGTGTTTACTTCTGAGTTCATGATTGTTTCTTGCAATTTCTCAAGTTTAATTGTTAATAAGTTGTTTTACAAGTTTAATTCTTAGTTCTTTGTTTTCAAGTTTAATTGTTAGTTTCTTCCTTTACAAGTGTGGTGGTTAGTTCCTTGTCCTACAAGTTTGATTGTTAGTTGCCAATTTTGTCATTTTGTTTGTTAATTCCTTGTTTACAAGTTCAATTGATAGTTTCCAATTTGTCAAATTTAGTTGTCAATTTTAAAGTGCAATATACTTGTGAATGTGTTTGTGTTAAGCTTAAATGCATGGCTTGTGATTTTCCTATGATTTTTGAAGTAATTCCCTTGGAAAAGGACTGTTTTGATGAGAATTATAGGTCTTGGAGTTAGCTTAAGTTTTAGGGTTAGGTTTTGTGTTATTTTCATCACATTTTGGCATTTGTTTTTTCTAATTGCTCAATATTCCTTGCTATTGTCATTTCATTTACTATACATTGCTTATTCATTGCTATCATTTCTTAACTTGTTGCTAACCATTTCATGTCTCATACATGTTAAAGGCATCACATCTCTTTCCTAGTTTTGGTTCCATTCATTTCCTTTGAGAATGTTCATGTAATAATTTTAGGTAGATTTACTTTCTTTTAAATTCTTGCAAGACCATAGAATGTAAACTAGGGCCAAATGTAAAGGACAATGGACACTATGATGATGTACACCGACACAAGCACCGACACGCACACACGTTGTATGATTTACCGCTAGATGTATGCTTAGGAAACGCGACACTTAGAAAATATTCATTTTTCAAAGCAAATTAATTTCATCACTCAAATCTTTTCACAATAATCTTGGAGTCAACACTCCACAATCTTTTTTCCTTTTATTTTCTTAATCAAAATGCAAATGAACCCTAAATTCCAACTTTAACCTTTTTCTTTAACAATTGAAACAACCTCACTTTTTTCAAATCTCATGCCTTTAAGGCCCCTTCTCTTCTCAAAAAACATCATTTGCAAAATTAAAAACAAACTAACCCACAAAAGTTGTTTTCTGGAAGAGAACTACATGGAGTTTGATCCCTTAAAAGGGTATGTAGGCAAGAGCCCAAAATCTCTCCAAGTCCAATAAAAATAAAACCCAAATTCTTCTCTCCCCTCTTCTTAAAATCAATCTTTTTTCAAAAATAGCATAAAAATAAAGCGTAAACATAGGTCAAGAAAAACGGCTCCTATAGAGTACTATAGTCGTTGCGCGTGCCTAACACCTTCCCGTAGCGAAAACTGCCCCGAACTTAGAATTTCTAAGGGTTTTCTCAATTTTACCCTTCCCCAAAAAAAAAATAGAGACATCAATGATTGAAAGGTTCAAGCCTAATTAATGACTTGACACCCGAAAATCGCGATGACAGAAATGGCGACTTCACTGGGGACTTCAGGGCTACGCCTAGTTTTTCATGTTTTATGTTTTACGCTTTACTTTATTGTTATTATTTTCATGCGACGTGTGGGGCGAGAATATCAAAAGTCCTATACCCGGGCTGAGTGAACCTAAGATTAGGAAGAGATATAATCGACAATCCAATCCGGGGGTTGCCTCGTGTATTGGGTTACGCGATCAATCTCACATAGCTGAGGCATTTTTGGGGGTGATGTTGTCGGCGTGTGTTGTCATGCTTAGGCACTTTACTTCCAATTGACCGATGAAGGCTATGGACCGTAGTTACCAAACCCATCTTTGGCCTTTTTAGGACGTAGTGCGGTGGCTGAACCGAGCGTTGCCTCGAAATTTAGTCGTCACACGATACTACACTCAAACTAGACCTTCTTACAAATAATCATGGAACGGGCGTCGCCTTGTGCTACTATGATATACGTAAGAGAGGTTGCAGTTTGGGAACCTTATTAGAACCATGGTTACTACTATCCAAACTCTAGTTTCACCGGACACCGTGTCCACTTGCAACCTTAACTCACCATGTTCTCTTTGTAATCAAAATCATGCATACATGCATTCATGCATAAACTTTTTTCATGCATTTATCAAAAGGTATAGACAATTTAAAAACTTTGCAAACATTACAGGCATGAGGAAGACTAAGTCCTACAAGTTCAAGGAAGTCGATCCCACTTCCTTTCGCTTAGCATTTCAAAACGATTTGTCTTGACAGCTTTCTAATCTCGTCATCTTGCTAAAAATGTTTGCAAAAGTTTCTAGTTTGTCTAAAACCCTTCGATAACGAAAAGAGTCATTTTTGCATCTGCATTTATACATATCATGCATCATTCATCGGTCACAAAAAAACTTCCAAGTGCTCATTGCCTCCTGGTTCTTCTGCCGCAGTTTGAAAAATGGCTCGTGCTCGATGGGTCTAAGCCCGTGTTTGTGATATCAGGAGGCACTGCGAAGAATTGGAATGTCGTTGACCTCCCGTTAATCATGCATGATTCCGAGTAATGTGTCTTGTTGCTTAGGTCTTTGTTTTTTCAAAATAACCATCTTTTCGCTCCGCCCAAAGCGAAAGTGATGTTTTTGTAAGGGCATGTTTGTTTCGGCATTGCCATTATTAATAAAAATTGTCGTTTCTTTCACGATTGTTGTTTTTCTTAATGCCTTTTCCCTTAGAAATGATGGTAATGCCAGAAAAAACCAAAACATCTGTATTTTCTTATTAATTTCAAAGATTTGCATGAAAAATCTTTTCTAAAAATCATTCAACCATAATCATGCAGATTGAACCACAATAAACCCGTTGGACACAATGACCCTACGGTTCCTCCGACTTTTGAATTCTCGGTGTTCGGAGCCGAAGATGAGGAGGATGATGATATACCAGATGAGATTACTCGGCTACTTGAACAAAAGGAGAAAGCCATTCAGCCTCACCAAGAAGAGATTAAGTTGATTAACTTGGGTGCCGAAAGCAATAAGCGAGAGATCAAGGTCGGCGCTGCCTTGGAAGAAGGGGTTAAGAAAAGGATCTTCCAACTTCTCCGAGAGTATTCAGATATTTTCGCATGGTCGTATGAAGATATGCCGGGTTTGGATCCCAAGATCGTAGAGCACCGGATACCAACAAAGCCAGAATGTCCCCCTGTCAGACAAAAGCTGAGAAGGACTCGCCCTGACATGGCTCTCAAGATTAAGGGTGAAGTACAGAAGCAGATTGATGCAGGTTTCCTCATGACGGTAGAGTATCCCGAATGGGTTGCTAATATTGTGCCTGTACCAAAGAAGGATGGCAAAGTTCGGGTGTGTGTTGATTACAGGGATTTGAATAAAGCCAGTATGAAAGACAATTTCCCACTACCCCATATTGACGTGCCTGTTGATAATACCGCTCAGTGCAAAGTGTTCTCCTTCATGGATGGATTCTCGGGATACAATCAAATCAAGATGTCACCCAAAGACAAGGAAAAGACATCGTTTATCACTCCGTGGGGAACTTTCTGTTGCAAAGCAATGCCGTTCGGTCTGATAAATGCTGGTGCCACCTATCAGAGGGGGATGACCACGTTGTTCCACGATATGATTCACAAAGAAGTCGAGGTGTATGTGGACGACATGATTGTCAAGTCAAGCGATGAAGAGCAACACGTTGAATATTTGGTAAAAATGTTTGAAGGATTGAGAAAGTACAAGCTTCGACTAAATCCCAACAAGTGTACGTTCGGTGTCAGATCAGGGAAGCTACTAGGGTTCATTGTCAGTCAAAGAGGCATTGAAGTAGATCCTGACAAAGTCCGAGCAATCCGTGAAATGCCGGCCCCGCAGACCGAGAAGCAAGTTAGAGGGTTCCTCGGGCGTCTGAACTATATCTCCCGATTCATATCTCACATGACCGCGACTTGCGGGCCAATTTTCAAGCTACTCAGGAAGAATCAACCCATTGTGTGGAACGATGAATGCCAAGAAGCTTTTGACAACATAAAGAACTATTTGCTAGAGCCACCTATCGTTGTCCCGCCGGTGGAAGGAAGGCCATTGATTATGTATCTGTCAGTGTTAGATGAATCCATGGGATGTGTGCTCGGTCAACAAGACGAGACTGGAAAGAAAGAGCATGCCATCTACTATCTAAGCAAGAAATTCACGGACTGCGAGACTCGGTATACGATGCTTGAAAAGACTTGTTGTGCTTTGGCCTGGGCTGCCAAACGCCTGCGCCACTACTTAATGAACCATACAACTTGGCTGATATCCAGGATGGACCCGATCAAATATATCTTTGAGAAGCCTGCAGTTACTGGAAAGATTGCGAGTTGGCAGATGCTGCTGTCTGAATATGATATTGTGTTCAAAGCTCAGAAAGCCGTTAGAGGAAGTGTTATAGCTGATCACCTTGCTTACCAGCCCCTAGATGACTATCAGCCCATCAAGTTCGATTTCCCCGACGAAGAGGTCATGTATTTGAAGTCAAGAGACTGTGAAGAACCGTTGATCGGTGAGGGTCCGGACCCCGATAGTAAGTGGGGATTGGTCTTTGACGGTGCGGTCAATGCTTATGGCAAAGGGATTGGGGCAGTGATTGTATCTCCGCAGGGGCATCACATTCCTTTTACCGCCCGGATTGTATTTGAATGCACGAATAATGTGGCTGAGTACGAAGCGTGCATCTTGGGAATTGAAGAAGCGATCGACATGAGAATCAAGCATCTTGACATCTATGGAGATTCTGCACTTGTCATTAACTAGATAAAGGGAGAATGGGAGACTCATCATGCTAATCTGATCCCATACCGTGACTACGCGAGGCGTTTGTTGACGTACTTTACAAAAGTCGAATTGCACCACATTCCCCGTGAGGAAAATCAGATGGCCGACGCTCTTGCCACTTTATCCTCCATGTTTCAAGTGAACCATTGGAACCACGTGCCAGTAATCAAAGTACAGCGCCTTGACCGACCTTCTCATGTGTTTGCCATCAGTGATGTGACCGTTCAAACAAATGCGGATATAGTCGACAATAAACCCTGGTATTGTGATATCAAGCAGTTTTTGCAAAGCCGCGAGTATCCGCCGAATGCCTCCAATAAAGACAAGAAGACCTTGCGCAGGTTGGCTAGTAAGTTCGTGTTGGATGGGGATGTTCTATACAAGAGGAATTTTGATATGATATTGTTGAGATGTGTTGACGAGCGTGAAGCAGAGCAACTGATGCATGACGTGCACGATGGCACTTTCGGGACCCATGCTTCTGGGCATACCATGTCTAGAAAATTGTTGAGAGCAGGCTACTATTGGATGTCTATGGAACACGATTGCTACCAATATGCCAGGAAATGTCATAAATGTCAAATCTATGCTGATAAGATTCATATGCCTCCGCACGCCCTCAACGTCATCTCCTCTCCGTGGCCTTTCTCTATGTGGGGCATCGACATGATTGGAAGGATTGAACCAAAGGCTTCGAATGGTCATCGCTTCATTTTGGTAGCAATCGATTACTTCACCAAGTGGGTCGAAGCTGCATCTTATGACAATGTAACCAAGCAAGTGGTGGTTAAGTTCATCAAGAACAATATCATCTGTCGATATGGTGTTCCCAGCAAGATTATCACTGACAACGGTACCAATCTGAATAATGACATGGTGCAGGCCCTGTGTGAGAAATTCAAGATTGAACAACACAACTCCTCTCCTTATAGGCCTCAGATGAACGGTGCAGTTGAGGTCGCCAACAAGAATATCAAGAAGATTGTACAAAAGATGGTAACTACATACAAAGACTGGCATGAGATGCTGCCGTATGCCCTGCACGGCTATCGCACTACGGTACGCAGTTCAACCAGGGCAACGCCTTTCTCCCTTGTATATGGCATGGAAGCAGTTCTCCCCTTGGAAGTGGAAATCCCGTCTCTTTGCGTGATCATGGAAGCAAAATTGTCTGAGGCTGAATGGTGCCAGAGTCGGTATGATCAGTTGAATTTGATTGAGGAAAGACGTCTGAATGCTTTGGCTCGTGGACGGCTGTATCAAACAAGAATGAAAACTGCTTTTGACAAGAAAGTCCGTCCTCGGGAATTCAAGGAGGGTGAACTTGTATTGAAAAGAAAAGTAAGTCAACAACCTGACCCAAGGGGCAAGTGGACGCCAAACTACGAAGGACCTTATGTCGTCAAGAAGGCCTTCTCCGGCGGAGCCTTGATTCTTACACACATGGATGGTGTGGAGCTTCCTAACCCCGTGAATGCCGATATAGTCAAGAAATACTTTGCCTAGATATATGAAAAGAACAGCGTGGTAGCTCGAAAACCCGAAAGGGCGGCCTAGGCAAAAATGCGCTTCCCGGTGGATCGAAAACCCGAAAGGGCGGTCCAGGAAAAATAAGGGACGAAAAAAGAGAAAAGAAGAAAGAAAAAATGTAAATATGAAAAAGCTCGCTGAGACTACGTGTGACTCAGGCAAAAATGAGCGTCTCGATGAGCCGAAAACCCGAAAGGGCGGTTCAGGCAAAAATGAGATTGAAACGAAAGGCAATTGACTATATCTGGTAAACCACCATCCCTTTGGGGCACGAGCAACTGATAAATGACCGCTTTCATCTGAAGCTGCTGTACCTATGAATTCAAAATTTCTGGGAACTGTAGTGATCACTGTGTTCAATGTACCACCAACCAATAAAATTACCATTTTCCAAGCTTTGTAAATCCGTGGAGTCACGCCTCCGGCTGACTACTACTCCTATACGTTGATTTGAGCCTATGCTTTTGTTTGAAATTCTATTTCTTCATTCCATTTTCCAAGCTTTATTCAAAGTTTTCTTTCCAATTTGATAATGACAATGTCTGAAACAAACATCTTTAAAATTGAAAATTTTTGTGTATTTTGAAAACCAACCTAAGCAACTAGGTGTATTCAAGCGAAACATGCATGAACAAACGTGTGTTGACATCCATTTCAATGTAGGTCGCCAACAGGCTCTCTCTCCCTAGTACGGTCTGTGGTCAATGGCAAGAATGAAAAAACAGAATGAAAAGCATAAAATAAATAAGCTCGCTAAGCTGAAAACCCGAAAGGGCGGCTTAGGCAAAAATGAGCACCTCGATGGATTGACAACCTTCAAAGGAAATTCAGGCAAAAACAGGGGCATTTGAGAAGAATTTATTCCCCGGTGGATTGAAAACCCGAAAGGGCGATCCAGGCAAAAATGGGATGATGAAAAAACAAGTAAAAGAAAACATGCAAAAAGCATTAACCACAGATGCGATACCCAAAGTGTGCTCAACAGTAGAGCGTCCAGCAATAGCAGTACCATCAAAAGGTTTTACTTTCTGCAAGTCTATGAACGGGATATGGCTCCCTGCCCTCAACAATGGTCTTGATGTGTCTTCAAACGACGGCATCCCCAGAAGATGAACTTTTGCAAATATATGTCAGAGCACGAGCCATTACGTGCCCAATATTCCAATGTTTTGTCTGTCTCTGCAAAATTATGTCTGCAAATTGCCAATCATCATGCATTTCGAAGCATTCATACATGTATAATCATGCATCCTATATGTTCATGCATTTGATAAAATTGTTATGCTATTCATACACATTTGCATTCTCAATTCCTATGTTAATCTCTGTCAAAATCAATCATGTCAATTTCAAATTCATAATGTCATGTCGATTTCAAAATCCAACAGTCTTGTCAATTTCAAACTTTAGCAGTCCTTTCAAATTCAAGCTCCTGCGGTCATGTCAAGTCAATTCCAATTTGTTTCTACAATACAATTTGTTTCTGTTAACGGCCAAGTGGCTAGTTCGCATCCAAGAACAGCTTGTGCCTGTCAATTTGTTTCTGTTAACGACCAAGTGGCTAGTTCGTATCCAAGAACAACTTGTGCCTGTCAATTTACCCTTGTCATCGGTCAAGTGACTAGTTCAAATACAAGAACAGCTTGTGCTCCCTACTTTTCTTTCAGCCAAGTAACCAGCTCAAATACAAGAGCAGCTTGCGCCCTTTCTACTTGTCAGCATTCCCGGTCAAGTTCCCAGTTCGAGCCAAAAGAACAACTTGCACCCGTCAATTTGCTATTAAGTCTCCTCAGTGAGTCCTGTTATTTGCTATTCTGTTAATGTCTACCAATCCCGCAATGGATACGACATACTCTGTTGTCTGCTATTCTGTTAATGTCTACCAATCCCGCAATGGATACGACATACTCTGTTGTCTGCTATTCTGTTAATGTCTACCAATCCCGCAATGGATACGACATATTTTGTTGAATTCAATTCTCAGTCTGTCTTGCATTCATAATTCAAATGTTGCATGGCATGCACAACGTCTACGAACGTATTTTTACGCCAAAATCAGTGCTAATGTCGATATTTAAGTATCTCCGTCATGTCAAGCCAAAGACTCCGTCTCTTGACCCTCGAAACGAAGAAACTTAAATAGGGGCAGCTGTTATACCCTCATTTTGGACCTAAAAATACTCGTTCAATTTTCTTTGCTAAGTTCTGATACTCTCAAATTTACTATGTTTTCTATTGTGCTCCAGACGCATATTGTGTTGTTATTATCTCCAATTTTATTACATTCAAATCTATCCAAAGTGTTTTCTTGCATTACAAGTCCTTAAAAAGGGTCTTTAGGACCATTGCATGTTTTCCTGCATTTTATTCCAATTTTTGCATAAGATCACACAAAAGGGTATTTTGGTCATTTCCTACAAAGGAACCCATTTCAGTCCCTACAATTTGTCCCTGAGTCTTTTCAACTTGTCTGCATGAATCATTAATCAAATTTTGTACAAAAATCATCTTAGTTTGGCATCTGAGTCAGTCTGAGTCAGTCTGGGTCGTTTTAGTCCCTAGGGGCACTTTGGTCTTTTCACATCAAATAAATTTTGGATAGAGAGGTATTTTAAAATACCTCATTTTGGTAATTTGTTCATTTTAGTCCGTTGTGCCATTTTTGATTGTTTCACTTTACGTTGTTTTCAAATTACATTTTCTACCAATTTTATTTTACTTTTTGCAATTTAGTCCAGGTCTTATGTTTAATTGCAAATTAGTCCAAATACTTTCAAAGAATTACAAATCAGTCCCATTTTCAGTTTTTTGTTTTATTTTATTTTTAGAACAGTTTTGGTATTTTGCAGATTGGTCCTTGAGTCAAAAAAACAGTCTAGGTGGCAAGTTCTTATTGGATCAGAGGCCACATGGCAGGCTATATAAAGCCACGCGTAACAGAATCAGAAAACATATCACAAAAAGCTCAGTGCCACATCACAAACAAATCTCACACTCTCTCCCCATTCAGTTACAGATCAAAATCCACAAAGTCACAAAAAACCTCAAGAATCTTCATGAAACCCTAGCACAATTCAGAGCAATTTTGTACCAAATTCACACAAATGCTTTGAATTCATCATCAAATTCAATTCACAGAGTCAAACAGAAGCAACATTGCAAGCAAATTCAATGGAATTTCACACGGTTCTCAGAGATTCGGAGTGAATCTTCATCATTGAACCGGAACACCTGCAATTCGAACACGAGCACGCCACTGGAAGCAGCGCGCTGCAAGTGTGATCGCAGCATTCAAATTGGAAGAGAAGAAGAAGGAGAAGTGAGGGCTTTCACCGGTTCGAACCAGAAGAAGAAAGAGAGAGCGAAATTGCCTTACCAGTGAAGATTCAGAGCCAAGGATCGAAGGAAACGGTTCAAATCCTCAAGCAAGACTCAGGTAATACTCAAGCTCCATCTTATTTCACTAAGAATCATCACAAGTCCAGAACTATGTGAATCCATAACCAATTCGAGCTGTTCGGACCCAAAACCCTAACCCTAACTCAAAAGAATTTGAAAAAAATCAGAGGAAAGCTTCAGAATCCACAACGAGTGTGGATCGAAGCATTTCCTCATCGTTTTACAGCGTTTTCATCCAAAGAACACGAAAGATCCGAACAGTTTGAACCGGCATCAAACACGAAGATTCACGCCGTTTCGACGGCTAAAACCGTTCGTTCTTGATGGATTCATGTTTAGGATGAGAGTAGGAACGGTTTAAGCCATGGATTAGCGAGGTCTGGGCAAGATTCAAGAAATTAGGGTTTAGGTTTTTCAGAGAGAAGCCGAACGGAGAAGAGAAGAGAGAGGAACGAGTGTTAGAATGAGGTGAACCGGGTTATGAACCCTTTTATATAAGCTGCTAGACCGGGTTGCTCCATACCCGGTCCATCCTCCCTTCATGCTGTGCGTTTGATCCGGATCCATTTGATCTGTGGGTTTGGGCATCAGAACCATGGGCCTAGCGCTTTCTTGCTTTTTTTTGAATTTTGTTGCTAATTGCACCTTTTTCCTTGCTATCTGAACCTCTGTGCACTACATTTTTCTTGTGAAAATTCCAAAAGAATTCCTATGTGTTTCTTGATGTATTTTTGGCCGATTTATGGTGTTTTCACACGTTTAAAAATGCCAAAAGATATATGCTAATTTTTCCTATGGATTTGTGTACTTTGTGTCTTTTTGTGAAATTTCTTGCATGATTTTTGGCTTTTGCCACATGAAATTGATGCTTGGTACATAACTTTGTGATGTGTTTACTTCTGAGTTCATGATTGTTTCTTGCAATTTCTCAAGTTTAATTGTTAATAAGTTGTTTTACAAGTTTAATTATTAGTTCTTTGTTTTCAAGTTTAATTGTTAGTTTCTTCCTTTACAAGTGTGGTGGTTAGTTCCTTGTCCTACAAGTTTGATTGTTAGTTGCCAATTTTGTCATTTTGTTTGTTAATTCCTTGTTTACAAGTTCAATTGATAGTTTCCAATTTGTCAAATTTAGTTGTCAATTTTAAAGTGCAATATACTTGTGAATGTGTTTGTGTTAAGCTTAAATGCATGGCTTGTGATTTTCCTATGATTTTTGAAGTAATTCCCTTGGAAAAGGACTGTTTTGATGAGAATTATAGGTCTTGGAGTTAGCTTAAGTTTTAGGGTTAGGTTTTGTGTTATTTTCATCACTTTTTGGCATTTGTTTTTGCTAATTGCTCAATATTCCTTGATATTGTCATTTCATTTACTATACATTGCTTATTCATTGCTATCATTTCTTATCTTGTTGCTAACCATTTCATGTCTCATACATGTTAAAGGCATCACATCTCTTTCCTAGTTTTGGTTCCATTCATTTCCTTTGAGAATTAAAAAACATCATTTGCAAAATTAAAAACAAACTAACCCACAAAAGTTGTTTTCTGGAAGAGAACTACATGGAGTTTGATCCCTTAAAAGGGTATGTAGGCAAGAGACCAAAATCTCTCCAAGTCCAATAAAAATAAAACCCAAATTATTCTCTCCCCTCTTCTTAAAAGCAATCTTTTTTCAAAAATAGCATAAAAATAAAGCGTAAACATAGGTCAAGAAAAACGGCTCCTATAGAGTACTATAGTCGTTGCGGGTGCCTAACACCTTCCCGTAGCGAAAACTGCCCCGAACTTAGAATTTCTAAGGGTTTTCTCAATTTTACCCTTCCCCAAAAAAAATAATAGAGACATCAATGATTGAAAGGTTCAAGCCTAATTAATGACTTGACACCCAAAAATCGCGATGACAGAAATGGCGACTTCACTGGGGACTTCAGGGCTACGCCTAGTTTTTCATGTTTTATGTTTTACGCTTTACTTTATTGTTATTATTTTCATGCGACGTGTGGGGTGAGAATATCAAAAGTCCTATACCCGGGCTGAGTGAACCTAAGATTAGGAAGAGATATAATCGACAATCCAATCCGGGGGTTGCCTCGTGTATTGGGTTACGCGATCAATCTCACATAGCTGAGGCATTTTTGGGGGTGATGTTGTCGGCGTGTGTTGTCATGCTTAGGCACTTTACTTCCAATTGACCGATGAAGGCTATGGACCGTAGTTACCAAACCCATCTTTGGCCTTTTTAGGACGTAGTGCGGTGGCTGAACCGAGCGTTGCCTCGAAATTTAGTCGTCACGCGATACTACACTCAAACTAGACCTTCTTACAAATAATCATGGAACGGGCGTCGCCTTGTGCTACTATGATATACGTAAGAGAGGTTGCAGTTTGGGAACCTTATTAGAACCATGGTTACTACTATCCAAACTCTAGTTTCACCGGACACCGTGTCCACTTGCAACCTTAACTCACCATGTTCTCTTTGTAATCAAAATCATGCATACATGCATTCATTACAGGCATGAGGAAGACTAAGTCCTACAAGTTCAAGGAAGTCGATCCCACTTCCTTTCGCTTAGCATTTCAAAACGATTTGTCTTGACAGCTTTCTAATCTTGTCATCTTGCTAAAAATGTTTGCAAAAGTTTCTAGTTTGTCTAAAACCCTTCGATAACGAAAAGAGTCATTTTTGCATCTGCATTTATACATATCATGCATCATATGCATCATTCATCGGTCACAAAAAAACTTTCAAGTGCTCATTGCCTCCTGGTTCTTCTGCCGCAGTTTGAAAAATGGCTCGTGCTCGATGGGTCTAAGCCCGTGTTTGTGATATCAGGAGGCACTGCGAAGAATTGGAATGTCGTTGACCTCCCGTTAATCATGCATGATTCCGAGTAATGTGTCTTGTTGCTTAGGTCTTTGTTTTTTCAAAATAACCATCTTTTCGCTCCGCCCAAAGCGAAAGTGATGTTTTTGTAAGGGCATGTTTGTTTCGGCATTGCCATTATTAATAAAAATTGTCGTTTCTTTCACGACTGTTGTTTTTCTTAATGCCTTTTCCCTTGGAAATGATGGTAATGCCAGAAAAAACCAAAACATCTGTATTTTCTTATTAATTTCAAAGATTTGCATGAAAAATCTTTTCTAAAAATCATTCAACCATAATCATGCAGATTGAACCACAATAAACCCGTTGGACACAATGACCCTACGGTTCCTCCGACTTTTGAATTCCCGGTGTTCGGAGCCGAAGATGAGGAGGATGATGATATACCAGATGAGATTACTCGGCTACTTGAACAAGAGGAGAAAGCCATTCAGCCTCACCAGGAAGAGATTGAGTTGATTAACTTGGGTGCCGAAAGCAATAAGCGAGAGATCAAGGTCGGCGCTGCCTTGGAAGAAGGGGTTAAGAAAAGGATCTTCCAACTTCTCCGAGAGTATTCAGATATTTTTACATGGTCGTATGAAGATATGCCGGGTTTGGATCCCCAGATCGTAGAGCACCGGATACCAACAAAGCCAGAATGTCCCCCTGTCAGACAAAAGCTGAGAAGGACTCGCCCTGACATGGCTCTCAAGATTAAGGGTGAAGTACAGAAGCAGATTGATGCAGGTTTCCTTATGACGGTAGAGTATCCCGAATGGGTTGCTAATATTGTGCCTGTACCAAAGAAGGATGGCAAAGTTCGGGTGTGTGTTGATTACAGGGATTTGAATAAAGCCAGTCTGAAAGACAATTTCCCACTACCCCATATTGACGTGCTTGTTGATAATACCGCTCAGTGCAAAGTGTTCTCCTTCATGGATGGATTCTCGGGATACAATCAAATCAAGATGTCACCCAAAGACAGGGAAAAGACATCGTTCATCACTCCGTGGGGAACTTTCTGTTGCAAAGCAATGCCGTTCGGTCTGATAAATGCTGGTGCCACCTATCAGAGGGGGATGACCACGTTGTTCCACGATATGATTCACAAAAAAGTCGAGGTGTATGTGGACGACATGATTGTCAAGTCAAGCGATGAAGAGCAACACGTTGAATATTTGGCAAAAATGTTTGAAAGATTGAGAAAGTACAAGCTTCGACTAAATCCCAACAAGTGTACGTTCGGTGTCAGATCAGGGAAGCTACTAGGGTTCATTGTCAGTCAAAGAGGCATTGAAGTAGATCCTGACAAAGTCCGAGCAATCCGTGAAATGCCGGCCCCGCAGACCGAGAAGCAAGTTAGAGGGTTCCTCGGGCGTCTGAACTATATCTCCCGATTCATATCTCACATGACCGCGACTTGCGGGCCAATTTTCAAGCTACTCAGGAAGAATCAACCCATTGTGTGGAACGATGAATGCCAAGAAGCTTTTGACAACATAAAGAACTATTTGCTAGAGCCACCTATCGTTGTCCCGCCGGTGGAAGGAAGGCCATTGATTATGTATCTGTCAGTGTTAGATGAATCCATGGGATGTGTGCTCGGTCAACAAGACGAGACTGGAAAGAAAGAGCATGCCATCTACTATCTAAGCAAGAAATTCACGGACTGCGAGACTCGGTATACGATGCTTGAAAAGACTTGTTGTGCTTTGGCCTGGGCTGCCAAACGCCTGCGCCACTACTTAATGAACCATACAACTTGGCTGATATCCAGGATGGACCCGATCAAATATATCTTTGAGAAGCCTGCAGTTACTGGAAAGATTGCGCGTTGGCAGATGCTGCTGTCTGAATATGATATTGTGTTCAAAGCTCAGAAAGCCGTTAGAGGAAGTGTTATAGCTGATCACCTTGCTTACCAGCCCCTGGATGACTATCAGCCCATCAAGTTCGATTTCCCCGACGAAGAGGTCATGTATTTGAAGTCAAGAGACTGTGAAGAACCGTTGATCGGTGAGGGTCCGGACCCCGATAGTAAGTGGGGATTGGTCTTTGACGGTGCGGTCAATGCTTATGGCAAAGGGATTGGGGCAGGTATTGTATCTCCGCAGGGGCATCACATTCCTTTTACCGCCCGGATTGTATTTGAATGCACGAATAATGTGGCTGAGTACGAAGCGTGCATCTTGGGAATTGAAGAAGCGATCGACATGAGAATCAAGCATCTTGACATCTATGGAGATTCTGCACTTGTCATTAACTAGATAAAGGGAGAATGGGAGACTCATCATGCTAATCTGATCCCTTACCGTGACTACGCGAGGCGTCTGTTGGCGTACTTTACAAAAGTCGAATTGCACCACATTCCCCGTGAGGAAAATCAGATGGCCGACGCTCTTGCCACTTTATCCTCCATGTTTCAAGTGAACCATTGGAACCACGTGCCAGTAATCAAAGTACAGCGCCTTGACCGGCCTTCTCATGTGTTTGCCATCAATGATGTGATCGTTCAAACAAATGCGGATATAGTCGACAATAAACCCTGGTATTGTGATATCAAGCAGTTTTTGCAAAGCCGCGAGTATCCGCCGAATGCCTCCAATAAAGACAAGAAGACCTTGCGCAGGTTGGCTAGTAAGTTCGTGTTGGATGGGGATGTTCTATACAAGAGGAATTTTGATATGATATTGTTGAGATGTGTTGACGAGCGTGAAGCAGAGCAACTGATGCATGACGTGCACGATGGCACTTTCGGGACCCATGCTTCGGGGCATACCATGTCTAGAAAATTGTTGAGAGCAGGCTACTATTGGATGTCTATGGAACACGATTGCTACCAATATGCCAGGAAATGTCATAAATGTCAAATCTATGCTGATAAGATTCATATGCCTCCGCACGCCCTCAACGTCATCTCCTCTCCGTGGCCTTTCTCTATGTGGGGCATCGACATGATTGGAAGGATTGAACCAAAGGCTTCGAATGGTCATCGCTTCATTTTGGTAGCAATCGATTACTTCACCAAGTGGGTCGAAGCTGCATCTTATGCCAATGTAACCAAGCAAGTGGTGGTTAAGTTCATCAAGAACAATATCATCTGTCGATATGGTGTTCCCAGCAAGATTATCACTGACAACGGTACAAATCTGAATAATGACATGGTGCAGGCCCTGTGTGAGAAATTCAAGATTGAACATCACAACTCCTCTCCTTATAGGCCTCACATGAACGGTGCAGTTGAGGCCGCCAACAAGAATATCAAGAAGATTGTACAAAAGATGGTAACTACATACAAAGACTGGCATGAGATGCTGCCGTATGCCCTGCACGGCTATCGCACTACGGTACGCAGTTCAACCGGGGCAACGCCTTTCTCCCTTGTATATGGCATGGAAGCAGTTCTCCCCTTGGAAGTGGAAATCCCGTCTCTCCGCGTGATCATGGAAGCAAAATTGTCTGAGGCTGAATGGTGCCAGAGTCGGTATGATCAGTTGAATTTGATTGAGGAAAGACGTCTGAATGCTTTGGCTCGTGGACGGCTGTATCAAACAAGAATGAAAACTGCTTTTGACAAGAAAGTCCGTCCTCGGGAATTCAAGGAGGGTGAACTTGTATTGAAAAGAAAAGTAAGTCAAAAACCTGACCCAAGGGGCAAGTGGACGCCAAACTACGAAGGACCTTATGTCGTCAAGAAGGCCTTCTCCGGCGGAGCCTATAACACCCCGTTTCCCAAATCAACGTAAAAATAATATAAAACATCAGAGTTCACCAAAAACGGGCATGTCACACAACATTTAAAAATTTATTTAAATAGAAAGTAAAACCATTTAAATAAACATCAACAACATTAATCTTTTATAGAATTCTGCAGCGGAATAATCATTATGAAATCATCTCAAAATTCATCTACACCAACATATCTGGCACAAAGGCCTCACCATAATAAAAATATCCTCCAGTGTTAATTAAATATTCTTCAACATAATCCTTCAAATAAAAAAAATGATACATAAAGGAATGAAATTGTAAAACATAAATCCCATCCCGTTACGTATCAGAGCCTACGACACAATGAGCCAACTCCTATCTATCCATCGCTACCTGCACTTGCCCACGAGGCGGCAATTCCAGCAGAAGGGGTGAGTTCACAAAACAAAAGCAATATATATATATATATATATATATATATATATATATATATATATATAATTCATAAAGTTGTATTGAAAAACAACAACAACAAGAACATTCATCATCACCATAATCATCAGCAATCTTCATTAACATTTCAACAATATAATTTAGATTCACCTTAAATAACAACACCGACAACAACGCCACTTGTGGTGACACCTCACCAACAACAACTCACACCTTAAACTTCTAATGCAAGACTCCATTAACGACTAATGCATTATGCAAATGTGGTACCAACTACGGGCGTTGAATGCTAAGCATTCCGGGGCATAAGCCCCCACCAAATTGGATGGTTAAAGCATCCCAGGGCATAAGCCCTCACCAAAGTGAATGACTAGCATTCCAGGGCATGAGCCCTCACCAGTTGAATGTATAAACATTCCGGGGCATGAGCCCCCACCAATGCAAATGAGTTATGAGACTCAAGGGGTATATCTACATACAACCATACGACAAAATAGTGGTGCATTTTCACCATGCAACCAACGACAACACCAACTAGGACACCTCCCCAACTAGACTCAACCACACCACAACACCATGAATGATTGCAAACTTAGCATAGTATAATTCATTTCATTTCATATAAGATTCATCCATATATGCATCATAAACATCTCCAATCTACAATTTTATCACTCTAGAAATTCTCTAAAAATCCAATAAACCACTTAGAAAGCTTAGGTTTGGGTTTAGAACACCTTAGAAAAATCACATAAAATGGTCGCACAGGACCTATCTCGCTTAAGCGAGAAGAATCTCGCTTGAGCGAGTCAATTCACGTAAGTTTGGTTTTGGTTCGCTTACAGCTCGCTTGGCGTTCGCTTGAGCGACGCTCACCAACAACAGGTTCTGGGGGAATTTCGCTTGAGCGACGCAAATGACGAAAGTTAGGATTTCGCTCGCTCGGGGTTCGCTCGTGGCTCGCTTAAGCGAGCGGCCAAAATTTCAGACTGGGCGTTGCAAAGAGTCGCTCGCTTGAGCGAAAGGTATCTCGCTTGAGCGAGTGCTCATCTGGGCAGAATTTCAACTTACAATTTCTAACCCTTTTTCATCCAAAAACCCCATTTTTGATTCCCCAATCACCCAAAATGATTTTAGATTAAAGTTATGGGTTCAATACTTATTCCAGGCACCAAAACTACTCATAGAAACACAATTAACAACATAATTCAACAACTTTAGGCATTTCATCAAGTTTTGAAAACCTAAACCAGAACAACAAATTTCAATCCAAATTCATGAAAATATACATGTATATATTAACAATTGAATCACAAACCCACCCTTACCTGATTAGATGAATTAAACAAAAGCTACAGCAATCTCCCCTTGGTTCTTGGCTCTACTCTTCTCTCTTCCCAAAAGTCTGTTTCTTTTCTCTGATACGTATTCCTTTTCTTTCTTTTCTTTACTGACTAATTCTCTCCCTCCTCAAAAGTAACTTCTTTTTACTCTTTACTCTCACACTAAAACCCCTTTTAATTTCTCATTAATCCTTCCTAATTCCTATTAACTCCAATTAAACCCCTTTTGTCAAATATTATTATTTCTACTATTTCATAAAATACTACAAATAATTATAATAAATAATAACACACCAAATATTTCATATATCATTTATAAATTCAAGTAAAATACACCAAGCACACCAAAAATCAATTAAAAATCACCACAAATCATAAAATAGAATTTAGAGTGTTACAGAGCCTTGATTCTTACACACATGGATGGTGTGGAGCTTCCTAACCCCGTGAATGCCGATATAGTCAAGAAATACTTTGCCTAGATATATGAAAAGAACAGCGTGGTAGGTCGAAAACCCGAAAGGGCGGCCTAGGCAAAAATGCGCTTCCCGGTGGATCGAAAACCCGAAAGGGCGGTCCAGGCAAAATAAGGGACGAAAAAAGAGAAAAGAAGAAAGAAAAAATGTAAATATGAAAAAGCTCGCTGAGACTACGTGTGACTCAGGCAAAAATGAGCGTCTCGATGAGCCGAAAACCCGAAAGGGCGGTTCATGCAAAAATGAGATTGAAACGAAAGGCAATTGACTATATCTGGTAAACCACCATCCCTTTGGGGCACGAGCAACTGATAAATGACCGCTTTCATCTGAAGCTGCTGTACCTATGAATTCAAAATTTCTGGGAACTGTAGTGATCACTGTGTTCAATGTACCACCAACCAATAAAATTACCATTTTCCAAGCTTTGTAAATCCGTGGAGTCACGCCTCCGGCTGACTACTACTCCTATACGTTGATTTGAGCCTATGCTTTTGTTTGAAATTCTATTTCTTCATTCCATTTTCCAAGCTTTATAAAAAGTTTTCTTTCCAATTTGATAATGACAATGTCTGAAACAAACATCTTTAAAATTGAAATTTTTTGTGTATTTTGAAAACCAACCTAAGCAACTAGGTGTATTCAAGCGAAACATGCATGAACAAACGTGTGTTGACATCCATTTCAATGTAGGTCGCCAACAGGCTCTCTCTCCCTAGTACGGTCTGTGGTCAATGGCAAGAATGAAAAAACAGAATGAAAAGCATAAAATAAATAAGCTCGCTAAGCTGAAAACCCGAAAGGGCGGCTTAGGCAAAAATGAGCACCCCGATGGATTGACAACCTTCAAAGACAATTCAGGCAAAAATAGGGGCATTTGAGAAGAATTTATTCCCCGGTGGATTGAAAACCCGAAAGGGCGATCCAGGCAAAAATGGGATGATGAAAAAACAAGCAAAAGCAAACATGCAAAAAGCATTGACCACAGATGCGATACCCAAAGTGTGCTCAACAGTAGAGCGTCCAGCAATAGCAGTACCATCAAAAGGTTTTACTTTCTGCAAGTCTATGAACGGGATATGGCTCCCTGCCCTCAACAATGGTCTTGATGTGTCTTCAAACGACGGCATCCCCAGAAGATGAACTTTTGCAAATATATGTCAGAGCACGAGCCATTACGTGCCCAATATTCCAATGTTTTGTCTGTCTCTGCAAAATTATGTCTGCAAATTGCCAATCATCATGCATTTCGAAGCATTCATACATGTATAATCATGCATCCTATATGTTCATGCATTTGATAAAATTGTTATGCTATTTGTAACGCCCATTTTGATTATTTAATTATTTGATTTATTTGAGAAATTGCTATATATTTTTATATATATTATGTGATGTTAAGTGAAGATTTAATATGATTTTATGCGACGTGGTGACTTATTTTATTGTTTAATAAAATAAGATTTGAAAATAAAATAAAATATTTAGTTATGGGTTAGTTTTGGATTTTAGAGAGTTATGTGGGAGAAAGAGTAAATAAGATAAGATTTGTTGGGAGTATATAAAGGGAAAATTAGGTCAAGAGAGTCAGTACGCGTACAGAGTTTTGGAAAAAGAGAGAAAACGGACGTGAAGGGAGAAGAGCATTAGGGCTGCGATTTTCTGCTTTGATCAGGTAAGGGTGAGCCTAGCATTTGATTATATTATTCTGTAATTCATCTAATCAAGATTAAACAATCATAGGCTGTTTTGAGAGAATTGAAATTAGGTTAAAAATGGAGAAAAATCATGAATTAGGCTATGAAGCTGTAGAACAGAAGTGTAGGATGAGTACAGAACGTAGATTATTCATAATGATGATGTTTCTGAGAGTGTAGATGATTTAGATGATAAATTTGGGACACTTTTGATTGATTTTCGCAGAACCCGTAGCAGTCTGTTCATCGCTCGCCTAGGCGAGCTATGCAACTCGCCGCGGCGAGTAGACCTAGTTTACTCGCGAGGCGAGCAACCCAGCTCGCCATAGCGAGCAAGGCCTAAGTTACTCGCGAGGCGAGCTTTCCCACTCGCCATAGCGAGTTAAGTCAGAACCCAGAACCGTGTGCTGTTTGCGAACTGTTTCGCATTGAACCATGAGAGATGACCTTGGGTAGCTTCTGGGACTTTTAATAATGTTTAATAAGATCTGTAATGATGATACATGATGATTGAGACTGTTTATGATGATTTTATGAAGCTTATGTGTGATATATGAATTGAATAAGTGATGAATGCTTGAATTACATGCGATGTTTGCCATATTAATGTTATACTTTATGAAATACTTGCTGCCATGTTGCTGTCTATGTATGTATAGTTGCTGCATGTGTCAGTCCTTTGATGAATAAGATGTTTTGCGACGTTTAGGATGTTAACTTGTTAAAGTTAAAAGTGTTGAGTCTCATGCATACTCATTCTATGATGGGGGCTTATGCCCTGGAGTTTTTACTCACCAGCGACGAGGGCTTATGCCCTGGAGCTTTGCTCACCAGCGACGAAGGCTTATGCCTTGGAGTATATTTATGCTCATAGCGACGAGGGCTCATGCCCTGGATTGGTACCACATGCATATAAGACGTAGGGTTGCATAGTCAAGTGATGATGTCGAGTCGTGTCGTCTAAGATGTTTATTAAGATGTTTATGATGTTGATTATGACGCTGCCAAATGATGTGTGTTTACGTTGATGTTCTGAATGCTAGATGTTTATATGTGATATGATGAATTATGTTTGGTTGTTGAATTGTGATTATTTAATTACATGTTTAATATAATTATTTGTGAATCTCACCCCTTCTGCTGGAATTGCCGCCTCGTGGGCAAGTGCAGGTAACTAAGATTAGGTGCAGACGTGTGAGGATTTCTGCAGTCGAGTCTAGGTGCTCTGATACGTAACGGGATGGGGAAACCTTGCTTATATTTTCTCTGTTCCTTGCGTATTATGTTATTTTACCTGATTATGTTTATCTTGAAGACTTTGATAATAAGATGTTGATGAGGCCTGCGTGCCAAAGACCTTTGAGATGTTTATTTTATATGATTATTCCGCTGCGATATTTTATGAAGATTTAATGTTTATTTAATCATTAACTTGAGATGTTTTTAAGATATGTGATGCCCTGTTTACGTGTTACTCTGATGCATGCTATTCTTTTTTAAAGAAATTTTTACGTTGGGAAAAACGGGGTGTTACACTATTCATACACATTTGCATTCCCAATTCCTATGTTAATCTCTATCAAAATCAATCATGTCAATTTCAAATTCATAATGTCATGTCGATTTCAAAATCCAACAGTCTTGTCAATTTCAAACTTTAGCAGTCCTTTCAAATTCAAGCTCCTGCGGTCATGTCAAGTCAATTCCAATTTGTTTCTACAATACAATTTGTTTCTGTTAACGGCCAAGTGGCTAGTTTGCATCCAAGAACAGCTTGTGCCTGTCAATTTGTTTCTGTTAACGGCCAAGTGGCTAGTTCGTATCCAAGAACAACTTGTGCCTGTCAATTTACCCTTGTCATCGGTCAAGTGACTAGTTCAAATACAAGAACAGCTTGTACCTGTGCTTTGTTTCTGTTGTCAGCCAAGTGGCTAGTTCGCATCCAAGAACAGCTTGTGCTCCCTACTTTTCTTTCAGCCAAGTAACCAGCTCAAATACAAGAGCAGCTTGCGCCCTTTCCACTTGTCAGCATTCCCGGTCAAGTTCCCAGTTCGAGCCAAAAGAACAACTTGCACCCGTCAATTTGCTATTAAGTCTCCTCAGTGAGTCCTGTTATTTGCTATTCTGTTAATGTCTACCAATCCCGCAATGGATACGACATACTCTGTTGTCTGCTATTCTGTTAATGTCTACAAATCCCGCAATGGATACGACATATTTTGTTGAATTCAATTCTCAGTCTGTCTTGCATTCATAATTCAAATGTTGCATGGCATGCACAACGTCTACGAACGTATTTTTACGCCCAAAATCAGTGCTAATGTCGATATTTAAGTATCTCCGTCATGTCAAGCCAAAGACTCCGTCTCTTGACCCTCCAGACGAAGAAACTTAAATAGGGGCAACTGTTATACCCTCATTTTGGACCTAAAAATACTCGTTCAATTTTCTTTGCTAAGTTCTGATACTCTCAAATTTACTGTGTTTTCTATTGTGCTCCAGACGCATATTGTGTTGTTATTATCTCCAATTTTATTACATTCAAATCTATCCAAGGTGTTTTCTTGCATTACAAGTCCTTAAAAAGGGTCTCTAGGACCATTGCATGTTTTCCTGCATTTTATTCCAATTTTTGCATAAGATCACACAAAAGGGTATTTTGGTCATTTCCTACAAAGGAACCCATTTCAGTCCCTACAATTTGTCCCTGAGTCTTTTCAACTTGTCTGCATGAATCATTAATCAAATTTTGTACAAAAATCATCTTAGTTTTGCATCTGAGTCAGTCTGAGTCAGTCTGGGTCGTTTTAGTCCCTAAGGGCACTTTGGTCTTTTCACATCAAATAAATTTTGGATAGAGAGGTATTTTAAAATACCTCATTTTGGTAATTTGTTCATTTTAGTCCGTTGTGCCATTTTTGATTGTTTCACTTTACGTTGTTTTCAAATTACATTTTCTACCAGTTTTATTTTACTTTTTGCAATTTAGTCCAGGTCTTATGTTTAATTGCAAATTAGTCCAAATACTTTCAAAGAATTACAAATTAGTCCCATTTTCAGTTTTTTGTTTTATTTTATTTTTAGAACAGTTTTGGTATTTTCCAGATTGGTCCTTGAGTCAAACAAACAGTTCAGGTGGCAAGTTCTTATTGGATCAGAGGCCACATGGCAGGCTATATAAAGCCACGCGTAACAGAATCAGAAAACATATCACAAAAAGCTCAGTGCCACATCACAAACAGATCTCACACTCTCTCCCCATTCAGTTACAGATCAAAATCCACAAAGTCACAAAAAACCTCAAGAATCTTCATGAAACCCTAGCACAATTCAGAGCAATTTTGTACCAAATTCACACAAATTCTTTGAATTCATCATCAAATTCAATTCACAGAGGCAAACATAAGCAACATTGCAAGCAAATTCAATGGAATTTCACACGGTTCTCAGAGATTCGGAGTGAATCTTCATCATTGAACCGGAACACCTGCAATTCGAACACGAGCACGCCACTGGAAGCAGCGCGCTGCAAGTGTGATCGCAGCATTCAAATTGGAAGAGAAGAAGAAGGAGAAGTGAGGGCTTTCACCGGTTCGAACCAGAAGAAGAAAGAGAGAGCGAAATTGCCTTACCAGTGAAGATTCAGAGCCAAGGATCGAAGGAAACGGTTCAAATCCTCAAGCAAGACTCAGGTAATACTCAAGCTCCATCTTATGTCACTAAGAATCATCACAAGTCCAGAACTATGTGAATCCATAACCAATTCGAGCTGTTCGGACCCAAAACCCTAACCCTAACTCAAAAGAATTTGAAAAAAATCAGAGGAAAGCTTCAGAATCCACAACGAGTGTGGATCGAAGCATTTCCTCATCGTTTTACAGTGTTTTCATCCAAAGAACACGAAAGATCCGAACAGTTTGAACCGGCATCAAACACGAAGATTCACGCCGTTTCGACGGCTAAAATCGTTCGTTCTTGATGGATTCATGTTTAGGATGAGAGTAGGAACGGTTTAAGCCATGGATTAGCGAGGTCTGGGCAAGATTCAAGAAATTAGGGTTTAGGTTTTTCAGAGAGAAGCCGAACGGAGAAGAGAAGAGAGAGGAACGAGTGTTAGAATGAGGTCAACCGGGTTATGAACCCTTTTATATAAGCTGCTAGACCGGGTTGCTCCATACCCGGTCCATCCTCCCTTCATGCTGTGCGTTTGATCCGGATCCATTTGATCTGTGGGTTTGGGCATCAGAACCGTGGGCCTAGCGCTTTCTTGCTTTTTCTTGAATTTTGTTGCTAATTGCACCTTTTTCCTTGCTATCTGAACCTCTGTGCACTACATTTTTCTTGTGAAAATTCCAAAAGAATTCCTATGTGTTTCTTGATGTATTTTTGGCCGATTTGTGGTGTTTTCACACGTTTAAAAATGCCAAATGATATATGCTAATTTTTCCTATGGATTTGTGTACTTTGTGTCTTTTTGTGAAATTTCTTGCATGATTTTTGGCTTTTGCCACATGAAATTGATGCTTGATACATAACTTTGTGATGTGTTTACTTCTGAGTTCATGATTGTTTCTTGCAATTTCTCAAGTTTAATTGTTAATAACTTGTTTTACAAGTTTGATTATTAGTTCTTTGTTTTCAAGTTTAATTGTTAGTTTCTTCCTTTACAAGTGTGGTGGTTAGTTCCTTGTCCTACAAGTTTGATTGTTAGTTGCCAATTTTGTCATTTTGTTTGTTAATTCCTTGTTTACAAGTTCAATTGATAGTTTCCAATTTGTCAAATTTAGTTGTCAATTTTAAAGTGCAATATACTTGTGAATGTGTTTGTGTTAAGCTTAAATGCATGGCTTGTGATTTTCCTATGATTTTTGAAGTAATTCCCTTGGAAAAGGACTGTTTTGATGAGAATTATAGGTCTTGGAGTTAGCTTAAGTTTTAGGGTTAGGTTTTGTGTTATTTTCATCACTTTTTGGCATTTGTTTTTGCTAATTGCTCAATATTCCTTGCTATTGTCATTTCATTTACTATACATTGCTTATTCATTGCTATCATTTCTTATCTTGTTGCTAACTGTTATCGCGATTTTTAGGTGTCAAATCATTAATTAGATTTGAACCTTTCAATCATTGATATCTCTATTTTTTTTGGGGAAAGGTAAAATCGAGAGAAAACCATAGAAATTCTGAGCTCGGGGCTGATTTCACTACGGGAAGGTGTTAGGCACCCGCAATGACTATAGTATCCTATAGGAACCGTTTTACTAGTCTTATGTATACGCTTTGCTTTTATCGCTATTTGTAAAAAGGATTGATTTTAGGAGTGAGAGAAAGAAGATTTTGTGTGTTGTTTTTATTGGACTTGGAGAGATTTTTGGTCTCATGCCTACATACCCTTTTAAGGGATCAAAATTCCATGTAGTTCTCTTCCAAAATATTTCTGTGGGTTGGTTCAATTTTAGTTTTGAAAAATAGTTTTGAAGAAAGGACGAGAGGCCTCAAAGGCATGAGATTTGGAAAAGGTGAGGTGATTCCAATTTATTTACAAAGAGGGTTAAAGTTGAAGATTTAAAATTCATTTTGATTTTGCTTAAGAAAATAAAGGGAAAATGGGTGAAGTTTTGACTTCACTTTATGGCAAAAAAACTTTGAGTGATGTGTTAGTTTTTTTTTTGAGAAAGAAAGGATGAGTTTTTTCTAAGTATCACGCTTCCTAAACATACATCTAGCGGTAAACATACAACGTGTGTGCGTGTCGGTGCTTGTGTCGGTGTACATCATCATAGTGTCCATTGTCCTTTACATCGGGTCCTAATTTACATTCTATGGTCTTGCGAGAATTTAAAGGAAAGTAAAAACTAACCTAAAATTATTACATGAATTAGTGGGAAATTGCATAGAATGGCTAAAAGAAAGAAAAAGATGAAAATGATGCAATGCTTGCTATGAGTGAGATATGAAACAAAATGGTTAGTAATAAAGTGTGAAATGATAATGGGAGTAAACCATGCATATTAAAAGAAATGACCATAACAAGAAGTATTAAAATAGCAAAACAAATGCTAAACAAAGTGATGAAATTAGACCCAAAACCTAGCCCTAAAACTTAAGCTAAATCTCATGACCTATAATTTCCACCAAAATAGCACATTTTCAAGGGATTATTTCAAGAACCATAGGGAAATTACAAGCCATGTATTCAAGCTTAACATATACACATTTCATGCACATTTTTACAACCTAAAAGGATTCATATTACTTGCCACACAAGAAGTTAAAACCCAAACACTTAAACAGTAGCAATGGCATAGGATCATGGATAAACATCATCACAAAATCATATCACAAACACTAAAATCATGTGGCATTGAACTGGCACAAAAATCATGCAAGAAATTTCACCAAAATACACACAAATATTCAAATCAAAAGAGATAATTAACACACATATTTTCATCCATTTTAAAATGTGAAAATACCACAAAATAGCTGGAAATACACCAAGAAGCACACAGTAATTTTTAGGAATTTTTGGCTATAATTTTTACACACACAGGAGTTCAGATAGCAAAAGCGTAGGTGCGTATAGAAAGGAAGTTAAGAAAAAAAAGAAAGGAAGACCTAGAGCCCACGGTTACAGGCCCAAACCCACGTCTCAGGTGGATCCGGATCATTCTTGGCGCCCTAGGGGCGTTAGATCGATCCGGATGACCCAAGAACAGGATCCAACGGCTTAAACGCACAGGGGGGTGGACCGGGTCAAAACCGACCCGATCCACGAGCTTATATAAAGGTTCAGGATCCGGATTCTTTCATTTCCTCTCTTCTTCCTCTCTCTTCTCTCCGGCCGCTCTCCTTACCAAACCTAACCCTAATTTCTCAAATCTACCCAGAAGCTGCTTATCTATGGCTTAATCCGTTCGTATTACCGTTCTAAGCATGAATCAATCGAAAGAAATTGTTTCCCACCGTTGGAACCATGTGGATCTTTCATTTTCGTTGCTGTGAGTTCGAACTGCTCGTTTTCTCACGTTTTTTTTTTCTGAAATTGTTGTAAAAGCGCGAGGACTTGCTTCGATTCACACTCGTTGTGAATTTTGAAGCGTTTCTCTGATTTTCAAAACGATTTTTGTGTTAGGGTTAGGGTTTGGGATTGAATCAGTTCGAACTCGCTGCGGATTCACATGGTTCTGGATTCTGCAATGGTTATTCAGTAAGATGAGGTGAAGTTTGAGTGTTACCTGTGTTCTTGATTGGAGACTTGAACCGTTTCTTTTGATCCTTGGTTCTGAATCTTTTCTGGTAAGCTTGTTTCACTCCTTTCTTTCTTCTTCCGATCCAGATCCTGTGAAATCCTTCACCGCTCCTTCCCTCTTCTTCTCTGATCCACAGCCTGTGATTACGCTTGCAGCGCGCTACTCCGGTGGCGTGCTCGCGTTGGATTGCAGGCTCAGCAATTCAGTGATGATGATTCACGTGAATCTCTGAGAATTGCTCGAACTTGCGCCATAACTGTGTGAATTTGGCTTCTGTTTGATACTGTGAATCGGATTCAATAGTGAATTTGTAGTTCTGGCATGGAATTGAACTGAATTGAGATTGAATGTGGCTTAGGGTTCATGAATGTTCTTGAGTTCTTTGTGAGTTTTCTGGGTTTGGATCTGTAACTGCCAAGAGAGAGAAAATGGAATCTGTTTGTGTGATGTGGCTCTGATTTCTGTGGATTCTCCTTCTGGCTTGTACAGTGGTGGCCTTTTATAGGCTGCCATGTGTGTACCTGACCCAATGATCTTGTGACATGTGGACTGGACTGGTCGTGTGGCTCTTGAGGACTAATCTGCAATTGTGTAAAAAATTTGGACTGTTTTGCAATTTTGAAAAGTTTGGACTATTTAAAAAGGAGTAAAAGAAATAGTCTGCCTGGAAAATTGGAATTGGGGCTAAAATGTAATTACAACAAAAAAATTGGACCAATATGCAATTAAAGCAAAAATTTAGACTAAATTGCAAAAAGTTAAAAATAAAATTGGTAAGAAGAAGTAATTTGAAAACAACGTAAAGCGAAACAGTTAAAAACGACAAAATGGACTAAAACGAACCAATTACCAAAATGAGGTATTTTAAAATACCTCTCTGCCCAAAATTTGAACAATGTGAAATGACCAAAATGCCCCTGGGGACAAAACGACTCAAACTGACACAAGCTGACTCAGATGCAGACACAAATGATTTTTATACAGAATTTAACAAATAAATTGCACAGACAAGCTGAAAAAGACTCAACAACAGATGCAGGGACTGAAAATGGGTTCCATTGCGGGAAATGACCAAAATACCCTTTTGTACGTTTTTATGCAAAAATTATAAGACAGAAACAGTAACGTATGCAGCTGAAGCACAGTAGTAAATTGCAGAGTAATACACAGTAAATTTGCAAAAGTGTCAGAGATAGAAAGGAAATTTAAACGAGTATTTTTAGGTCCAAAATGAGGGTATGACACTAACCATTTCATGTCTCATACATGTTAAAGGCATCACATCTCTTTCCTAGTTTTGGTTCCATTCATTTCCTTTGAGAATGTTCATGTAATAATTTTAGGTAGATTTACTTTCTTTTAAATTCTTGCAAGACCATAGAATGTAAACTAGGGCCAAATGTAAAGGACAATGGACACTATGATGATGTACACCGACACAAGCACCGACACGCACACACGTTGTATGATTTACCGCTAGATGTATGCTTAGGAAACGCGACACTTAGAAAATATTCATTTTTCAAAGCAAATTAATTTCATCACTCAAATCTTTTCACAATAATCTTGGAGTCAACACTCCACAATCTTTTTTCCTTTTATTTTCTTAATCAAAATGCAAATGAACCCTAAATTCCAACTTTAACCTTTTTCTTTAACAATTGAAAAAACCTCACTTTTTTCAAATCTCATGCCTTTAAGGCCCCTTCTCTTCTCAAAAAACATCATTTGCAAAATTAAAAACAAGCTAACCCACAAAAGTTGTTTTTTGGAAGAGAACTACATGGAGTTTGATCCCTTAAAAGGGTATGTAGGCAAGAGACCAAAATCTCTCCAAGTCCAATAAAAAAAAATCCAAATTCTTCTCTCCCCTCTTCTTAAAAGCAATCTTTTTTCAAAAATAGCATAAAAATAAAGCGTAAACATAGGTCAAGAAAAACGGCTCCTATAGAGTACTATAGTCGTTGCGGGTGCCTAACACCTTCCCGTAGCGAAAACTGCCCCGAACTTAGAATTTCTAAGGGTTTTCTCAATTTTACCCTTCCCCAAAAAAAAATAGAGACATCAATGATTGAAAGGTTCAAGCCTAATTAATGACTTGACACCCGAAAATTGCGATGACACGGAGGAACGTGAATCTTATCAGCATAGATTTGACATTTGTGACATTTCCTGGCATATTGGTAGCAATCGTGTTCCATAGACATCCAATAGTAGCCTGCCCTTAACAATTTTCTAGACATGGTATGCCCCGAAGCATGGGTCCCGAAAGTGCCGTCGTGCACGTCGTGCATCAGTTGCCCTGCCTCACGTTCGTCAACACATCTCAACAATATCATATCAAAATTCCTTTTGTATAAAACATCCCCATCTAACATGAACTTACTAGCCAATCTGCGCAAGGTCTTCTTGTCTTTGTTGGAAGCATTCGGCGGGTACTCGCGGCTTTGCAAAAACTGCTTGATATCACAATACCAGGGTCTATTGTCAACTATATCCGCATTTGCTTGAACGGTCACGCTGCTGATGACGAACACATGAGAAGGCCGGTCAAGGCGCTGCACTTTGATTACTGGCACGTGGTTCCAATGGTTCACTTGAAACATGGAGGATAAAGTGGCAAGAGCATCGGCCATCTGATTTTCCTCGCGGGGAATATGGTGCAATTCGACTTTCGTAAAGTATGTCAGCAGACGCCTCGTGTAGTCACGGTAAGGGATCAGATTGGCATGATGAGTCTCCCATTCTCCCTTTATCTGGTTAATAACAAGCGCAGAATCTCCATAGATGTCGAGGTGCTTGATTCTCATGTCGATCGCTTCCTCGATCCCCAAGATACATGCTTCGTATTCAGCCATGTTGTTTGTGCATTCAAATACAATCCGGGCGGTAAAGGGAATGTGATGCCCCTGTGGAGATACAATCACTGCCCCAATTCCTTTGCCATAAGCATTGACAGCACCGTCGAAGACCAATCCCCACTTGCTATTAGGGTCTGGGCCTTCACCAATCAATGGTTCTTCATAGTCTCTTGACTTCAAATACATGATTTCTTCGTCGGGGAAATCGAACTTGATAGGCTGATAGTCATCCAGTGGCTGGTAAGCGAGGTGATCAGCTATAACACTTCCTCTAACGGCTTTTTGAGCTTTGAACACAATATCATATTCAGACAGCAGCATCTGCCAACGCGCAATCTTTCCAGTGACTACAGGCTTGTCAAAGATATATTTGATCGGGTCCATCCTGGATATCAGCCAAGTTGTATGGTTCATCAAGTAGTGGCGCAGGTGTTTGGTAGCCTAGGCCAAAGCACAACAAGTCTTTTCAAGCATCGTATACCGAGTCTCACAGTCAGTGAATTTCTTGCTCAGATAGTAGATGGCATGCTCTTTCTTTCCAGTCTCGTCCTGTTGACCGAGCACACATCCGATGGATTCATTTAACACTAACAGATACATAATCAACGGCCTTCCTTCCACCGGTGGGACAAGGATTGGTGGTTCCAACAAATAGTCTTTGATGTTGTCAAAAGCTTCCTGGCATTCATCGATCCACACAATGGGTTGATTCTTCCTGAGTAGCTTGAAGATCGGCCCGCAGGTCGCGGTCATGTGAGATATGAATCGGGAGATATAGTTCAAACGCCCGAGGAACCCTCTAACTTGCTTCTCGGTCTGCGGGGCCGGCATTTCACGGATTGCTCGGACTTTGTCGGGATCTACTTCAATGCCTCTTTGACTGACAATGAAACCTAGCAGCTTCCCCGATCTGACACCGAATGTACACTTGTTGGGATTCAGTCGAAGCTTGTACTTTCTCAATCTTTCAAACATTTTTTCCAAATACTCAACACGTTGCTCTTCATCGCTTGACTTGACAATCATGTCGTCCACATACACCTCGACCTCTTTGTGAATCATATCGTGGAACAACGTGGTCATCCCCCTCTGATAGGTGGCACCAGCATTTATCAGACCGAACGGCATCGCTTTGCAACAGAAAGTTCCCCACGGAGTGATGAACGATGTCTTTTCCCTGTCTTTGGGTGACATCTTGATTTGATTGTATCCCAAGAATCCATCCATGAAGGAGAACACTTTGCACTGAGCAGTATTATCGACGAGCACGTCAATGTGAGGCAGCGAAAAATTGTCTTTCAGACTGGCTTTATTCAAATCCTTGTAATCAACGCACATCCGAACTTTGCCATCCTTCTTCCGTATAGGCACAATATTAGCAACCCACTCGGGATATTCGACTGTCATGAGGAAACCTGCATCAATCTGCTTCTGTACTTCTCCCTTAATCTTGATAGCCATGTCAGGACGAGTCCTTCTCAGCTTTTGTCTGACAGGGGGGCAGTCTGGCTTTGTTGGTATCCGGTGTTCCACGATTTGGGGATCCAATCCCGACATATCTTCATACGACCATGCGAAAATATCTGAATACTCTCGGAGAAGCTGGCAGATCCTTCTTTTAACCCCCTCTTCCAGGGCAGCACCGACCTTGATCTCTCGCTTATTGTCTTCGGTACCCAAGTTAATCAACTCAATCTCCTCCTGGTGAGGTTGAATGGCTTTCTCCTCTTGTTCAAGCAGTCGAGCGATCTCATCTGGTATATCATCATCCTCCTCATCTTCGGCTCCAAACACTGGGACTTCAAAAGTTGGGGGGACCGTAGGGTCACTGTGTTCAACGGGTTTATTATGGTTCAATCTGCGTGATATGGTTGGATAATTTTTGGAAAAGATTTTTCATGCAGATCTTTGAAATTAATAAGAAAATACAGATGTTTTGGTTCTTTCTTGCATTACCATCATTTCCAAGGGAAAAAGCATTAAGAAAAAACAACAGTCGTGAAGGAAACGACAATTTTTATTAATAATGGCAATGCCGAAGCAAACATGCCCTTACAAAAAATATCATTTTCGCTCTGGGCGGAGCGAAAAGATGGTTATTTTGAAAAACAAGGACCTAAGCAACAAGACACATTACTCGGAATCATGCATGATCAACGGAAGGTCAACGACATTCCAATTCTTCGCAGTGCCTCCTGATATAACAAACACGGGCCTAGAACCACTCCCAGTAGCACCCTCAGTAATTGCATTGGTGAACCCTGCACTGTAGAACGTCCCAGTAGATACTCCTGATGTTGGGGAGAACCCAAGACCTTCTTTGTGCTTATTCTCAAGTAGTTGTATTAACTGGCCCCAACCGGCAGCCTGTCCTTCTTGAACAGCCCTTTGCGCGTCCTTCAAAGAAGCCATAGCGGCACCGACCTTCCTAGGCTCCGTACCTTCGACAGTCAAACCTTGAAATGCAGTCTCTTCAGCAGACCCTGCTTCAATACAAGAGAATGATGATAATTGACTGACCAAGTATGCTTCTTCTCCATGTACAGTAACAAGCTTACCATTCCTCACAAATTTCAGCTTTTGATGAAGGGTGGAGGTAACCGCGCCAGCCTCATGTATCCACGGCCTTCCGAGGAGACAGCTATAGGAAGCATCGATGTCCGTTACTTGGAAAGTGATTAGGAATGTTTCAGGGCCAATAGTCATAGGAAGATCCACTTCACCGAGAACGTTCTTGCTGGACCCGTCGAAGGCTTTGACCAGGAAAGTACTTCTCCTCAAAGGTGCTCCCTGATAGCTTAGCTGGTCCAGAGTTGATTTGGGCATCACATTCAGAGATGAGCCGATATCTACCAATACATTTGATAGCATGTCAGTTTTGCAATTCATAAAGATATGTAGGGCCAAATTATGATGCTTCCCTGCCTCGGGGAGCTCGTCTTCGCCAAACCAGAGATTACTGCAAGCGGTGATGTTTCCCACTATACCACCAAACTGGTCCACCGTGACCTCGTGGTCGACGTATGCCTGCTTTAACACTTTTAGCAAGATGTTCCGGTGAGCTTCAGAGCTTAGTAGCAGAGATAGGATAGATATCTTCGACGGGGTTTGCAATAGTTGATCCACGATCTTGTAGTCACTTCTCTTGATTATCTTCAGGATTTCGTCCAAATTAGAATCTTCAATAGACCGACCTGGTCGGCTAACATCTTTAGCAACAGGAGGAGCCAGGAGTAGAACCGGAGCCATGGTGGGCGCGACTGTCTTCTTTTGGAACAAAGGAGGACGGACTCTACCGCTTCTTAGAGTTGTCGTCCCTTCGGCGATGTTGCTTACTACAGCTGGGGATACCAGAGGCACTTCTACCCCGTTCTCAATCATGGTTGCATTGTACTTGTAAGGAACGGCTTTTGTGGAAACAAAGGGCACCGGCCCAGGTAGCCTTATCACTAGAGGTTCAACATTCTCTTTCGAAGGCGTGCTCCTAATGGGAGTATCATGGAAGACTGGCATAATCACACAAACGTCGCTGGCTATCAGATAGTTATCATTCATCAGACCCTGGATGTCGTTCTGCACTACGTCACAGCCCATAGGATTTTGAAGACACCCATTGCAAGCGGCATGGTCATGGTCGAACAGAGAGGCTCGGCACAACTTGACATGCAGCGGTACCAGAGGGGTTGCAACATTACGAACGTCAAGGCGGGGAGCTTCTCCATATGTTTCAATCATGTTCACGGCAGCGTGATTTGGGAGCGGATTATCGAGCACATGCGGAACATTGTTCTCGAAAGACAGCTTTCCTTGGTCTACCAGCTTCTTCACAATATACTTCAAAGCGTAACATCCTTCCACATTGTGGCCTAGAGCGCCTTGATGGAAATCGCACCTGAGGTCCAAACGGAACCGAGGAGGTAATGGGTTGGGCGGAGGCTTGCCGGGTCTGGTTGTGCAGTACCCTTTGTGCAGCAGAGTTGGAAGCAATTCGGCATATAACATTGGTATCAGAGGGAAAGATGGTCGAGCCTGAGGGCCTGGCTGCTGTTGTGGTTGTTGTTGAACCGGTGGCTGTTGTTGCACTTGCTGAGCGATATCGTTGACAGAGACCTGAGGCTGGCCCGGTGGTAGAGGATACTGATGGTAGAATGGCGGGAAGAATGGATGTTGGGCGTATTGCATGTATTGGTACGGCAGAGGTAGTTGAGTAGCATTGATGGGAGCAACAGCGGCCACGGACTGATTGGCCTCGGTAGATACCATCCCGACTTCTGACTCCTTTTTCTTGTGATGGCCATTGCCATACTTCTTTGGTGCATTCGAGGACTCACCCTTTTCAAACACAATGATACCCTCTCTGACAGCTTCTTCTAGACGGGTTCCCATGGTGACCATCTCGGAGAAGTTACTCGGAGCAGCAATGATCATCCTTTCAACATAGTCTTTCTTCAGCGTCTTCAGAAACGTCTGTGTCATTTCCTCTTCATCTAGAGCAGGGGTAATACGGGCGGCTGCGCCCCTCCACCTTTGCGCATACTCACGGAAGCTTTCATCCTTCTTCTGGGAGAGGGATCTGAGAAATTCCCTGTTTGGCTTCAATCTGGTGTTAAACCCATAATGACTCTTGAAAGCGGTAGCCAAATCATCGAAGGTACGAATGTCATCTTTACTCAGACCAGTATACCATTCTGCAGTGTCTTCCATCAAACTGTCTTGGAAGCAGTGGATCATGAGCGAATCGTTGTCTGAGTAGTTAGCCATCTTCCGGATGTATTTGATGATATGATTCTGAGGACAGGTCAATCCATTGTATCGATCGAATTCTGGGACCTTGAACTTTTTAGGGACATCTACCCTTGATACCAGACAGAGATCGTGAGTGTTGACGAGATCACCACTTCCACGGTTAGCCTTGATTTCACGACGGAGTTCTCTGGCAAGCTCCTCCATTCTTTCTTCCATAGTTCCGGTCATGGGCGACTTCCCACGGTGGGTATCGGTATTGGTGTTTTGAGGCATATAATGTACGATTGGGTCAGTGAAGACCGTTGACTGAGGCAGAGTAGTGTGGAGAGAGGCATGCCCTGGGACGGGGATTTGGTTACCATTGGCAGCACTAGAAGCACCTGCTGTGGGACCTGGAGCAAAGAAAGATGGGAGTCCGTATGGGTATCCCCTCGGCATAGCAAAGCGGTCATCAAGAGATGCTGTTGGAATTGCCTCAGTAGTCTCTGGAGCAGACGAGGCTGGTTGTTCCTGGGCAGCCAACAGAGCAGTCATAACATCGTGCGCTTTAGCCAGCTCTTCCCTTAAAGACGCCAATTCGGTACGGAGCTATGCGTTTTCTTCTTCCATGGCTACCTGATTCCTCCTTCTGTATTGTCTAGTCTGATGTACTCTGGTAGGGTGATCAGTCTTTCGAGCACGAGCCACTTTTCACACTGCGGCAGAAGAACCATGAGGCAATGAGCACTTGGAAGTTTTTCGTGACCGATGAATGATGCATATGATGCATGATATGTACAAATGTAGATGCAAAAATGACTCTTTTTTGGTTATCGAAAGGATCTCTTAGACAAATTAGAAATTTTGTAAACATTTTTTTTTATTTTCTTTTTTTTTATATTTTTTTTAGGAGAGAATGAAGAGACTAGAAAACTGTAGAGATAAATCTTTTGAAATGTTGAGCCAAAGGGAGTGGGCCCTAAAACATAACACAAACAACATAATCATCTAAGTCTATGGCGTGACAGAGCACTCCTCAGAGTCAGACTCTGGAGCCGAACTGCAGTATCTGGCATAGAATTCCCGACGACCTCTAGCTCTCTTGGAATCCCTCATAAGCAGCTTATCTTTTTCCTCGAGTTCTTTCCTAGCTTTGGCTAGCTCTCTTTTCAACATTCGATTCTCATGATCCTTCTGCTCATCTCTACCATCCAAAGTCAAAATCAAGTTCTCGGCTTCATTGTATCGGGCTTTCGATGCCCGTTTCTCCTGACTCTCCATAGCTAGATGCTCCTGATACACCTCCTGGGTTGCAGGGGGCAAAGGTAATGGCCTGGACGGAACAGACGCGGACACATGTCTCATAGCGGGATAATGCATGCCAATCTCTTCGGCTCGATCTATCACCCACTGAGTATAGGCCTCATGAGCTATACCGGATCTAACACCCAAATGCTTCACATCCTTCCTTCGAACCTTAGGCCAAGCATCTGTAAAAGATTTCCTTTGCCCGGCGGGGGCATTAGAATAGTAAAAGAACTCCTGGGATGTAGCGAGATTGATGGGCTTTGCTCTCATAGGGAAACCGAACTGTCTCATGGCTAACTCAGGATTGTAGTTGATTCCTCCTCGGGTACCGAGAAGAGGTACATTGAGGAAATCTCCACAACCGGTAATAATCTCCTTGACTCGAGTTGCCGGAGTAATCCAAACCACCTCATCGGGAGTGAGAGCCATAATCCGCTGTGAATAAGAACAATTCTCCGAGTTGGCATGGAAAGAGCTCGGAAGGTGAGAAATAAACCACTTATATAGGAGAGGCACACAGCAAAGAATATATCCACGACCTTTGAGAGTCCGATCATGGATGGCGTGGTACGTGTCAGCTAACAAAGTAGGGACCGGGTTCTTGGAGTGGAAAATCTCAATAGCACTCATGTCCACAAAGTTGTCGAGATTCGGGAAGAGAATGAGCCCGTAGATAAGTAGTGCAAGAATAGCCTCAAGAGTGTCCTGACAAGTAGATTCGAGATTAGCCCGCTCAAGTAAGTACTTCGAAGTGAAACCCTGGACATGAGATTTAGTAACGAGATTCTTGGACACATCGGAAGTCTTGAGATAAAGATCCTTAGCAATCACTAAAGGAGTAAGAGGAGCTTCGGGGCCCGTGAAAGGTGTCCTCTCGGCTACAGGTAAACCCAACAAACTAGAATAAGCCTCAAGTGTAGGAACCAACTGGAAACCCGGGAAAGTGAAGCAACGGAAGGCAGGATCATAGAATTGCACCGGAGTGTGCACCAACTTCTCTTCTACATTAGTCCGGAGAATGGTAAGCAAACCACCGTATTGGAGACGAAACCCAGTCGGATTCTTGACCTTGAGTGCCAACTCCCTTAGGCTAACCAAATCGACTTCCTTGAATTTGTAAGACTTAGTCCTCTTCATACCTGGAATGTTTACAAGGTTTTCAATTTGTCTAGACCTTTCGATAAATGTATGGAAAAAATTTATGCATGAATGCATGTATGCATGATTTTGATTACAAAGAGAACACGGTGGGTTATGGTTGCAAGTGGACACGGCGTCCGGTGAAACTAGAGTTTTGATAGTAGTAACCATGGTTCTAAACAGAGTTCCCAAACCGCAACCTCTCTTACGTATATCATAGTGGTACAAGGCGACGTCCGTTCCATGATTATTCGTAAGAAGGTCTAGTTTGGGTGTAGTATCGCATGACGACTAAATTTCGAGACAACACTCGGTTTAGCCACCGCACTACGTCCTAAGAAAGGGCCAAAGATGGGTTTGGTGACTACGGTCCATAGCCTTCATCGGTCAATTGGAAGTAAAGTGCCTAAGCATGACAACACACGCCGACAACATCACCCCCAAAATGCCTCAGCTATGTGAGATTGATCGCGTAACCCAATACACGAGGCAACCCCCGGATTGGATTGTCGATTATATCTCTTCCTAATCTTAGGTTCACTCATCCCGGGTATAGGACTTTTGATATTCTCACCCCACACGTTGCATGAAAATAATAACAATGAAGTAAAGCATAAAACATAAAGCATAAAAAACTAGGCGTAGCCCTAAAGTCCCCAGTGAAGTCGCCATTTCTGTCATCGCGATTTTCGGGTGTCAAGTCATTAATTAGGCTTGAACCTTTCAATCATTGATGTCACTATTTTTTTTGGGGAAGGGTAAAATTGAGAAAAACCCTTAGAAATTCTAAGTTCGGGGCAATTTTCGCTACGGGAAGGTGTTAGGCACCCGCAACGACTATAGTACTCTATAGGAGCCGTTTTTCTTGACCTATGTTTACGCTTGATTTTTTATGCTATTTTTTGAAAAAAGATTGTTTTTAAGAATGGGGGAAAGAAGTGTTTGAATTTTATTTTTAGTGGACTTGGAGAGATTTTGGTCTCTTGCCTACATACCCTTTTAAGGGATCAAACTTCATGTAGTTCTCTTCCAAAAAAGATCTTTGTGGGTTAGTTTGTTTTTAATTTTGAAAATGGTTTTGAAGAAGAGAAAAGGGGCCTTAAAGGCATGAGATTGAAAAAAAGTGAGGTTGTTTCAATTATTAAAGCAAAGGGTTAAAGTTGGAATTTAAGATTCATTTACATTTTGATTAAGAAAATAAAAGAAAAAGCTATGGAGTTTTGACTCCAAAGTTATTGCAAAAACAGTTTTCAAGTGAGGTGTTTATTGTTTTTTGGAAAAAGCATAATATTTTTCTAAGTTTCACGCTTCCTAAGCATACATCTAGCGGTAAATCATACAGCGTGTGTGCGTGTCGGTGCTTGTGTCGGTGTACATCATCATAGTGTCCATTGTCCTTTACATTTGGCCCTAATTTACATGCTATGGTCTTGCAAGAATTTAAAGGAAATAAAACTATCCTAAAATATTACATGAGAATTAATGGAAATTGTGTAAAACTAGCTAAGAAAGAAATGAAAACGGTGCAATGCTTGCATTATGGATGAAACATGAAATAAGATGGTTAGTAGACAAAATATAGAATGGTGGAGAGATAGGTAAAGAATGGGAAATAAAACGGCAAGAAACACTTAGTACAAAGCATGCAACACATAGTGAAAATAATAGCAAAATATGATAAAAGAATGCACAAAACCTAGATGTAAATCTCACCTAACACATGACCTAAAATACCTATCCTAGCATGATTTTAGAGACTCATTTCAAATGTAGGAATGTGAATTACAAGGCAATTTTAGGCACAAAGTTATCACATATGCATATTTCAACTTTTAAAACCATTCAAGTTACTTGCAATACAAGAAATCAAGACCTAAACACCTAACAGTAGCAATGGCATAGAATCATGAGCGAAAATTATCACAAAATCATATCACAAGCACTGAGATCATGTGGCATTCAATTGGCACAAAAATCATGCAAGAAATTCCATAAAGAACACAAAAATATTCAAATCAAGAGGAATAATTGGCACACACTGAAGGGGAGAAAAACACAAGAAGGGGGGGGGGGGGTTGAATTGTGTTTTAAAATAATCGTTTTCTCTTTTCGAAACTCAGAACCAGAATGATCAGAAGCTAGTTAGACAGCTTCTGAAGATACTGTTCAGGAGCGTATGCAGCGGAATGAAAAACAGAGAGAAAAGAGAAGAAGCAGGACACAAAATATTTATACAGGTTCCTTCCACAATTCGGAAGTAGTCCTGTCCCCCTTGCACTTCCAAGGAGAGTTCACTAAATGTAATATCTGATTACAGATGCTCAAGCACACAAGCAAGAGACTTCAAATGCTCAAGAACACAATCAAGAGACTTCTAATGCTCAAGCACACAAGCAAGAGACTTCTATCAAACAAAATTACACAGAAAAATGTTTGAGATTGAACACTTGATATACAATCAGTGGTGTTCACAATACAAATCAGATACAGACTCTTTAGACTTAAGAATTTCAAAGATATGAACTTGAAAACTGAAATTCTAAGTGAACTTTGAATGCTTAGACAATTTGACAGAGTTTTGGCGCTTTTGAAAAATTGTAGAGTCTTGTTGTTCTTCAAGTCTTCACTCCTTTATATAGAGGTGTGAAGTGAACGTTGTAAGTGCCAACACATTCAAAAAGAGTCGTTATTGAAGCTTGATCTTTCACCAGTGATTCTTTGCCTGATTTAGTTATTGTCCTCTGAAGAATTAATTTCAAATCCATTCCAGTTGAGAGGGAACAAGGATGCAGGCTTGGTTGTACATAAGAGCTGTTATTCTTGTCTATTAGCAGAGACAAAGAACAGAGTAGTGGAGAAGGTGGTTGTACAGTTCGTACAAAGTACAATGTCAACGCTTCTTGTCTATTTGCAACAAAATGACTTCAAATCCTTTCGAAATAATCGTTGCTTTAATCCACTAATCTTCTGTCAATGCTCTATAATTTTCGCTCCAAAATACAACACTTGAATCTTGAAATTTTGAGATAAACTGCTTCTGGTGAAATACTGTTGCTTCTGAAGAATCAGCTTCTGAGGACCTTCAGCTTCTGATGACGTCATACTCTTCAGGAGCTCTTGTCTTCAGGAGCGCTAGTCTTCAGGAGTGCCACTCTTCAGGAGCGCAAGTCTTCAGGAGTGCCACTCTTCAGGAGCGCTAGTCTTCAGGAGCGCTTTAAGCTTCAAATAGATACTTCCTTTGCTCTTTATTTGTTCGTTTAGAACTTTGATAAGATATATCACTTTGTTTATGGTCCTGTACACTCGAACAAATGTTAGCAATACCAATTGTCAATTTTTAATACTTTGTTATCATCAAAACTCTTTAGGGTTTATTGTTAAACACATTTTGTTCCAACACACACATACTTTTTATCCATCTCAAAACGTAAAGATACCACAAAATAGTTAAAAAATGCATCAAAAAAACGCATAGCAATTTTTTTGGAATTTTTATAAGAAACTTAACACACACAGGGGTTCAGGTAGCAAGAAAAATAGGTGCAATTAGCAAGGACTTCAGGAAAACTCTTAAAGAAACCTAAAAGCCCAATGGACCCCAGTCCAACCCACATACTGGTGGATCCGGATCTCCTGAACGCCTCAGAGGCGTTGGATTGATCCGGATCCACAAAACCTAGATCAAACGACCTGTATCGTGTGAGGATGGGTCGGGTTTGAACCAACCCGGTTGGCAAGTTTATATAAAAGGATTGTGAACCGGTTCCACTCATTTTTTTTCCCTTTTCTCTTTCTTCCTTCCGTCTTCTCTCTTTCTCTCTTCGTTCCTCTTTCGAGAGACATGATTCAATCGCTTCCTTTCATGGTTCTAAGCACGAATCTATCGTTGGAAATCCCATGTACACACTGAATCAACGCGGATCTTGAGTTTTCTTTTCGGGTTCCGAACGGCTTTGGTTTGATTTTCTTTGATTCAAATCCTTTTCTTGATGAAATCCCTACGGATTCATACGGTTTACAACCGTTTTTACACGTTGTAAACCATAGAATCCTTTTACGTTTTCTGGAAAATTTTAGGGTTTCATGTTTCTTGTACCAAATTCGTTTGAAACTCGCGGATCTATGTTGATTCAGATTCGTTAATGTTCTATGAGTATGAAGAGGTAAGTTTATGCGTTTACCTGCGTTTTAATCGGAGATTCGAACTGATATCTTCAAGAACTCTTTGAATCTGATTCTGTTTGTTGGTTTCTGGCTTGAATCCGAAAATAAATCGGTAAACGCCTCTTCTTCTTCTTCACCGGTTCGGATTCCTTGAATTTCTTTCCTTCTTCTTCTCAATTCGCTCCTCTGTGATCGCGCTTGAGTTCGCCGCTTCCGGTGGTGAATTCGCGCTTGAATTGCAGAGGAACTAGCTCAATGATGAAGATTCACCATTGAATCTCTGAGAGTTAACACCATTTCCATGAATTTGGCTCGAATTCGGTTCTGAAAGTTCTAGGGTTTGTGAATTGTTCTTGGTGAATTTTTCTGTTTTGATCTTAACTGCCAAGAGAGAGAAGATTCTTCTCCGTTTGTGATGTGGCGTGTAATGAGTGGGATCCCCTCTGACTTTCACAGTGGCGTGGCCTTATATAGGCTGCCATGTGGCCTTTGAACCAATGAGACCTGGACACCTGGCCCTGGACAGCTTGCGTGGCATATTGGACTAAACTGTAAAAAAGGACTAAAATGCAATTTTGTAAAATTAAAGGACCAAACTGAAATAAAAAAGAATTTGGACTGCCTTGAAAGAAAAGAAAAAAAAGGAATTGGACTGTTTTGAAATTAGAAATTGGACATATTTGCAATTAAAATAAGATTTGGACTTATTTGCAAAAAGTAAAAATAAAATTGGTAAAAAATGTAATTTGAAAAAAACGTAAAGTGAAACAATTAAAAATGACAAAACGGACTAAAATGAACAAATTACCAAAATGAGGTATTTCAAAATACCTCTCTGCCCAAAATTTATTTGATGTGAAAAGACCAAGATGCCCCTAGGGACTAAAACGACTCAGACTGACTCAGATGCAAAACTAAGACGATTTTTGGATAGAAATTGATTGATGACTTATGCAGACAAGTTAAAGAGACTCAGGGACAAATTGTAGGGACCAAAATGGGTTCCTTTGTAGGAAATGACCAAAATACCCTTTTGTATGGTTTTATGCAAAAAATTGGAATAAAATGCAAGAAAATATGCAACGGTTTTAGCAACCCTTTTTAGGGATTTGTAACGCAAGAAAACACTCTGGCTGGTTTTAAATGCAAGAAGATTGGTGATAATAACCGTAAAATGTGCGATTGTAGCACAACAAAAAATTGTAAAATAGACATAGTGGATTTGAAATAATCATAACCAAAAAGAAGTTTGAACGAGTATTTTTAGGTCCAAAATGAGGGTATGAATATGAGTAAAATTAATTAAGTTTCGTATATTAGTGTTTAATGTTTTTTTTCTTTTATCTGCCCCCTCGTAAAAATAGTGCTAGCTTCGCCGCTGACGGCAAACTTTCCCTAAGAGTTTTAATGTTGTTACATTCTCAAGGCTGAATTCAAACATAGAATCTTGATTAAGCTAGAAGAGACTCGTGGCGTATCAATCTAAGTGCTCTTTGGTCGTGATATTCTTAGTTGCACACTTTTTTTAAATGCGTGCACAATAAACACGTGAGATGATAAAAAAAACTACAGTGTTACTATTATATCATGATCTTATCCAGCTATTTATCGCATCATTGTTTCTATCATATCTTGTGTACGAGCAGACGCTTAAGGAATTCAATTGACACCTTTAGAGAGATGATGATGTGATGAAAAGGGATATAGAGAAAAAATGTGTTGTCAAATGTGTGTATGAGAATTAGAAGCATCCACGTATCATTGCTCAACATCTAGAATCTAGAATCTAGAATATAAACAAATGAAACCTCTTTCATTCTATAGTACATGTAACACCCCGTTTTCCCAACATAAAAATTTCTAAAATAAATCAGAGTTTCCACATAACGAAATGTCACATTTCTCAAAAATCTCAATTATGAATAAATAACAATTTATTCTTCAAAAGTAGTCATCGTAATATTTCAAAACTTTGCAGCGAAATAAATATAATAACATATTAGTCTTGGCACGCAAGCCTCATCATAAAAACCTCATAAATCCATTTCAACCACAATGTCATAAAACTTCATAAGTAATACATATAGGAATAGAAAAGCGAAAACAAGATTCCCATCCCATTACGTATCAGAGCACCTAAGACACAACCGAGGGAAAATCCTCACACGACTGCATCTATTCTTGATTACCTGCAAGTTACCCATACGAAGAGCAACATTTTCAAGAAGAAGGGGTGAGATTCACATAACAATAATATTAAACATATAATTTAACAATTATATTTAACAACATAACATCATTATCAATGCAACACATACTTCATATTTATAATCATAAACAACTCATCACATTTCAGGTATAGAAAACATCTTAACTTCATCAAGTTCATTACATTAGACAACAAGGCATTCATAATCAATTCATCATAGACTCTTCCTTAACAACTTGACAACTTATACAACATAGACATCTCGACACGACTATGCAACTTCTCTTCTTAATCATCTTATACATCTTATATGCATATGGTACCATTCCAGGGCATAAGCCCTCGTCGCTTTGAGCATAAATATACTCCCAGGGCATAAGCCCTCGTTGCTATTGAGCAAAAGCTCCAGGGCATAAGCCCCAATATCTGTTGAGCAAAAGCTCCAGGGCATGAGCCCTCATCTTTAAATGAGTATGCATGGACTCAATTTCTTACAACTTAGACATCATGACACGTCTTATATGACTCCAACAATTTGGAACAACATCTCACATCATAGACCGACACATGCAGCTTTATTTATTGTAAACCGCAACATGGCAGCAATCAAAAATCACATGATATAACAATATCAATGCAAACATCATATTAATAATGTAATTAACTTTCATTCCTACCCAAGGGTCAACTCACAACAGCCCGTGCGAAACAGATCGCAAACAAAGAAAACATGACAGTCTGTCACAGCACAGCTCACCTCGCGGGCGATTACAGGTCTCTCGCCATGGTGAGTTGGATTGCTCGCCTGGCGAAGCATTACGGGTCTCTCGCTATGGCGAGCTGGGTTGCTCGCCTGGCGAGCGATGAAGGCATCCTCGCCGTGGCGAGCTACAATTCTCGCCTGGCGAACGATGACAGAACAGGGTACGGGATTACGAACTTTTTCACCAAAAATCCCAATTTTCACCATGTTTAACCCCAAATTCGACTGAAACATTAGCATTAAGGTTATTCTATGTTTTGTAAACAGTTTCTACATCAATTCTACATTTTCTCAATAATTAATCATCAATTCTTCACTTTTAACCTAATTCTCAATTCCTCAAAAACTATCCCTACACTTGTTAGATATAATCACATGAATTACAGGCTTAATAGAATTGTATGCTAGGCTCACCCTTACCTTAAGAATGCAGAAAATCGCAGCTCTCTTGGTCTCTTCTCTCCTCTTGCCTTTTCTCCCTTTTTCTCCAAAAACGTACGTAGTGACAACTCTTGACCTAATTTCCTTATTTATACTCCCATCATATCTTATCTTATTTACTCTTTCTCCCACAAAACTCTCTAAAATCCCAAAACAACCCCACATCTTAATATTTATTTTATTTTCAAATCTTATTTTATTAAACAATAAAATAAGTCACCACATCGTATAAAATTGCTAAAAATCACATAAATCTTAGTCCTCCACATCTCATAATATATATATATATATATATATATATATCTATATATATATAAACTCTTCAAATAATTAAATAACTAAAATAATTCAAAGTGGGCGTTACAACTCTCCCCAACTTAAAAGATTTTCGTCCTCGAAAATTTACCTCAAGCAAACAACTCTGGGTAAGATTCCAGCATCTTACTCTCTAGCTTCCAGGTCAAGCTTTCACCAGTCGCTTCGTCCCATACGACTTTCACAAGAGGTATCTCCTTGCCTCTCAAACGCTTCACCTCACGACCTTCAATCCTCACTGGTAAGGTCTCAACCGTAAGGTTATCCCTAACTTGCACATCATCTCTTTGGATCACATGAGATGGATTCGGAACATACTTCCGAAGTTGCGACACATGAAACACATCGTGCAAATTCGAAAGATGCGGTGGTAAACCCACTCGGTACGCCACCGTTCCAACTCTTTCCGATATCTGATACGGACCAATAAACTTCGGGGTCAACTTCTTTGACTTCAATGCACAACCAACACCGGTCATGGGGGTAACTCTTAGAAATACATGATCTCCCTTTTGAAACTCAAGGTCTTTCCTACGCTGATCATGATAACTCTTTTGTCGACTCTACGACGCTTTCATCTTTTCTTGAATCATCTTTACCTTCTCAGTAGTCTACTGAACAATTTCTAGTCCTAAAACCACATTCTCACCTGATTCAAACCAACACAACGGAGTTCTGCACCTACAACCATACAAGGCCTCGAAAGGTGCCATTCCAATACTAGAATGATAACTATTGTTGTACGTGAACTCTATCAACGGGAGGTGACTATCCCAAGTTCCTCCTTGCTCAAGTACACAAACTCTCAACAAATCTTCCAACAACTGAATTGTTCTTTCTGACTGACCATCTGTCTGCGGATGATACGCCGAACTCAACCTCAACTTAGAACCCAAAGCCTCTTGCAAACTCTTCCAAAATCTAGAAGTAAACCTTGGATCTCTGTCTGACACAATGCTCGACGGAACACCATGTAGCTTCATAATTTCACGGATATAAATCTCTGCCAACTGAGTTACAGGAAAAGTGATATTAATCGGAATGAAATGAGCCGACTTCGTCAATCTATCAACAATCACCCAAATGGTGTCATTACCTTTAGGGGTATTCGGCAAACTCGTCACAAAATCCATAGATATACTATCCCATTTCCACTCTGGCACATCTAAAGGTGTCATCAATCCAGCAGGCTTCTAATGCTCTACTTTCGACTTCTGACAAATTAAACAAGAATACACAAACTGTGTCACGTCACGTTTCAATCCAGACCACCAAAACAACTTTTTCAAATCGTGATACATCTTCGTAGCTCCCGGGTGAATACTCAAGCTACTTCTATGACTCTCTTCAAGAATCATCTTCTTCATCTCATCATTGTCAGGAATACAAATCCTACCTCGAAATCTCAACACACCTTAATCATCGACCTTAAAGTCACTATCTTCAGTCTGATTACTAGCAACCAACAAGTCTATAAACTTAACATCTCATTTCTGCGTTTCCTTAATACTTTTCAAGAAATCACTATCAATCTTCAGCATTCCTAGCTTTACACTCTGAGGTGACCATTCGCAAACTAAACTCTAGTCTCTAAACTGCTCCAGCAACTCAAACTCTTTAGCCATCAAAGCAGACATATGCAAAGTCTTCCTACTTAAGGCATCTGCTACAACATTTGCTTTACCCGGATGATAATTCAAACCAAAGTCATAATCTTTCAACAGTTCAAGCCATCTTCGCTGCCTCATGTTCAATTCCTTCTGGTCAAACAAATACTTTAGGCTTTTATGATCACTAAACACTTCAAATCGCAAACCGTACAAGTAATGTCTCCAAATCTTAAGCACAAATACAACTACAGCTAATTCAAGATCATGAGTAGGATAATTCCGTTCATGAATCCTCAACTGCCTCGACGCATAGGCCACCACCTTGTTATTCTGCATAAGCACACCACCTAAACCCAACTTCGACGCATCACAATATACCACAAAAGGTTCATCGGACCTTGGTAAAATCAAAACTGGAGCCGTCGTCAAACGCTTCTTCAATTCGTTAAAGCTGTTCTCACATTGAACATCCCACACAAAAGCTTTACCTTTACACGTCAACTGCGTTAACGGAAGTGCCAACTTAGAAAATCCTTCTATAAATCTGCGGTAATACCCAGCCAAACCCAAAAAGCTTCTAATCTCTGTAACTGACTTATGAGTCTCCCATTGTGATACCGCGTCAACTTTAGACGAAGCAACTGTAATACCATTACCAGAAATAACATGGCCAAGAAAACTCACCTCTTTCAACCAGAATTCACACTTTAACAATTTAGCATACGGCTTCGTCTCTTTCAGCACTTGCAAAACAATCTTCAAATGCTCGGCATGTTCTTCTTCAGTCTTGGAGTAAATCAAAATGTCATCGATAAACACAACCATGAAGCGATCTAAGTAAGCATGAAAGATCCTATTCATGTACTCCATAAACACACCAGGTGCATTAGTAACACCGAAAGGCATCACCGTATACTCAATGCCCATAACGCGTTCTGAACGCCGTTTTCTGCATATCCTCATCTTTTACCTTAATCTGATGGTAACCTGACCTCAAATCAATCTTGCTAAACACACGTGCACCCACTAACTGATCCATCAAGTCGTCAATTCTTGGAAGTGGATACCTATTCTTTATCGTCACCTTGTTCAACTGCCTATAATCAATACATAACCTCATACTGCCATCTTTCTTCTTTACTAGCAACACTGGCGCTCCCCAAGGTGAAACACTTGGTCTTACAAACTTCTTATCCAGCAAATCCTCCAACTGTTTCTTCAGCTCATCCAACTCGGAAGCTGACATACGATAAGGCGTTATAGACACAGGCTTCGTTCTGGGAACAAGATCAATCAAAAATTCAACTTCTCTTTCTGGAGGCACATCAGGAATTTCATCAGGAAAAACTTCTGGAAACTCGCATACCACTTGTAGCTTATCAATCTCTGCTTGGTTCTCAATAGATAAAGACGCCATCAAAGATAACATCATAATTCCATCACGTTCCAACTGCTTCAGCTACTTCGTAGACAAGAACTCTGCTCCACTTTCTTCTTTAGCAGAAGAGAAATATACCGACTTACTAAAACAATTGATATGGACATGGTTGTATTCTAACCAATTCATCCCCAAGATTACATTCATCCCGATCAACGGTAAACAAACTAAATCAATCTCAAAATCCCGACCAAACATAGACACGGAACACCTCAAACACACAAGAGAAGTAGTTACTGAACCATTAGTTGGAGTTTCGACAATCATCTCACCATTCATATCAGACATAGCAAGATTCAACTTAGCAACACAATCAATAGCAATAAAGCAATGCGTAGCACCAGTATCAATAATAGCAACTAAAGGTGTATTATCAAAATAACAAGTACCTCTGATCAAACGATCCTCATTCTCTGTCTGAGTACCAGTCAAAGCAAAAACCCTCCCAGTAGCCTGAGCCTTCTTAGGCTTCTTGCATTGCGAACCAATATGACCTTCCTCATTGCAATTAAAGCACACAATGTCATCATGTTTGCACTCTGTAGTAGTATGCCCCTTCTTACCGCAACGGAAACACCGTTTCACCTCTCCTGGACAAGCATTACTCTTGTGGCCTTTCTCACCACAAGTATAGCAAACAATCTCATTAGGAGCATCCTTCTTTTTAGGTCTCCTCTCATCATTAACTCTTTGTTTGCCCTTATCAGCAGGGGCACTGTAAGGCTTAGGACGACTCTGCTAAACTTTACCTTTCCACTCATTAACAACCTTGTAATGAGCCTTAGTATCCTCTTCATAAATTCTACAACTGCTCACCAGTTCAGAAAAGTTACAGATCTTCTGGTAACCAATTGCCCTCTTGATATCGGCACGTAAGCCATTCTCGAACTTGATACACTTGGAGAACTCAGCAGTCTCAGCAGTATAATGTGGATAGAATTTGGCCAGCTCCACAAACTTGGCAGCATACTCGGTCACCGACATGTTCCCTTGCTTCAGCTCAAGGAACTCAATCTCCTTCTTCCCGCGAACATCTTCCAGAAAGTATCTGTCTAAAAACTCCCTCTTAAACACAACCCAAGTAACTTCAGCACCATCTTGCTCTAGGACAGGTAGAAGACCAATCCACCAATCATAAGCTTCCTCAGCTAGCATGTGTGTACCAAAACGCACCTTCTGCACCTCTGTACACTGCATGACCCGGACACTCTCAATCTCCTTGAGCCACGTCTGAGCTCCATCAGGATCATATCTTCCTTTGAAGGTAGGCGGATGATTCCTCAGAAAAGTCTCTAACATACGGACCTCAGCATTCGCACCAGCATTAACATTTGGTTGTTGCCCCACAGCTTCCAATGCAGCAGCAAATCGCAGCGTCGTTTCTTCCAGCCATCTTAGTTCTCTACATAGCACACAAATATTAGTATGACACATAACAATATATCAACTGATACTCGACACTACAAGACTCAACTAATTGGCCGGATGGACCAACCTGCTCTAATACCAATTGTAACACCCGGTATTCCCAACATAAAAATTTCTTAAATAAATCAGAGTTTCCACATAACGGAATGTCACATTTTTCAAAAATCTCAATCATGAATAAATAACAATTTATTCTTCAAAAGTAGTCATCGTAATATTTCAAAACTTTGCAGCGGAATAAATATAATAACATAATAGTCTTGGCATGCAGGCCTCATCATAAAAACCTCATAAATCCATTTCAACCACAATGTCATAAAACTTCATAAGTAATACGTATAGGAATAGAAAAGCGAAAACAAGGTTCCCATCCCGTTACGTATCAGAGCACCTAAGACACAACCGAGGGAAAATCCTCACACGACTGCATCTATTCTTGATTACCTGCAAGTTACCCATACGAAGAGCAACATTTTCAAGCAGAAGGGGTGAGATTCACATAACAATAATATTGAACATATAATTTAACAATTATATTTAACAACATAACATCATTATCAATGCAACACATACTTCATATTTATAATCATAAACAACTCATCACATTTCAGGTATAGAAAACATCTTAACTTCATCAAGTTCATTATGTTAGAGAACAAGGCATTCATAATCAATTCATCAGAGACTCTTCCTTAACAACTTGACAACATAGACATCTCGACACGACTATGCAACTTCTCTTCTTAATCATCTTATACATCTTATATGCATGTGGTACCATTCCAGGGCATAAGCCATCGTCGCTTTGAGCATAAATATACTCCCAGGGCATAAGCCCTCGTCGCTATTGAGCAAAAGATCCAGGGCATAAGCCCCCATCTCTGTTGAGCAAAAGCTCTAGGGCATGAGCCCTCATCTTTAAATGAGTATGCATGGACTTAATTTCTTACAACTTAGACATCATGACACGTCTTATATGACTCCAACAATTTGGAACAACATCTCACATCATAGACCGACACATGCAGCTTTATTTATTGTAAACAGCAATATGGCAACAATCAAAAATCACAGGATATAACAATATCAATGCAAACATCATCTCAAAGATCACGTATACCTCACATATATTTCACATAATGCATATAGGATTCACAAATCAATGGCAACAACATTCAATCATCATATAATAGCTATACAGATCTTCATTAATAATGTAATTAACTTCCATTCCTACCCAAGGGTCAACTCACAACAGCCCGTGCGAAAAAGATCACAAACAAAGAAAACGTGATAGTCTGTCACAGCACAGCTTGCTATGGCGAGCTCTACAGCTCGCCTCGCGGGCGATTACAGGTCTCTCGCCATGGCGAGTTGGATTGCTCGCCTGGCGAAGCATTACGGGTCTCTCGCTATGGCGAGCTGGGTTGCTCGCCTGGCGAGCGATGAAGGCATCCTCGCCGTGGCGAGCTACAATTCTCGCCTGGCGAACGATGACAGAACAGGGTACGGGATTACGGACTTTTTCACCAAAAATCCCAATTTTCACCATGTTTAACCCCAAATTCGACTGAAACATTAGCATTAAGGTTATTCTATGTTCTGTAAACAGTTTCTACATCAATTCTACATTTTCTCAGTAATTAATTATCTATTCTTCACTTTTAACCTAATTCTCAATTCCTCAAAAACTATCCCTACACTTGTTAGATATAATCACATGAATTACAGGCTTAATAGAATTGTATGCTAGGCTCACCCTTACCTTAAGAATGCAGAAAATCGCAGCTCTCTTGGTCTCTTCTCTCCTCTTGCCTTTTCTCCCTTTTTCTCCAAAAACGTACGTAGTGACAACTCTTGACCTAATTTCCTTATTTATACTCCCATCATATCTTATCTTATTTACTCTTTCTCCCACAAAACTCTCTAAAATCCCAAAACAACCCCACATCTTAATATTTATTTTATTTTCAAATCTTATTTTATTAAACAATAAAATAAGTCACCACATCGTATAAAATTGCTAAAAATCACATAAATCTTAGTCCTCCACATCTCATAATATATATATATATATATATATATATATATATATATATATATATATATATATATATCTAGACTCTTCAAATAATTAAATAACTAAAATAATTCAAAGTGGGCGTTACAACTCTCCCCAACTTAAAAATTTTCGTCCTCGAAAATTTACCTCAAGCAAACAACTCTGGGTAAGATTCCAGCATCTTACTCTCTAGCTTCCAGGTCAAGCTTTCACCAGTCGCTTCGTCCCATACGACTTTCACCAGTCGCTTCGTCCCATACGACTTTCACAAGAGGTATCTCCTTACCTCTCAAACGCTTCACCTCACGACCTTCAATCCTCACTGGTAAGGTCTCATCCGTAAGGTTATCCCTAACTTGCACATCATCTCTTTGGATCACATGAGATGGATTCGGAACATACTTCCGAAGTTGCGACACATGAAACACATCGTGCAAATGCGAAAGATGCGGTGGTAAACCCACTCGGTACGCCACCGTTCCAACTCTTTCCGATATCTGATACGGACCAATAAACTTCGGGGTCAACTTCTTTGACTTCAATGCACAACCAACACCGGTCATGGGGGTAACTCTTAGAAATACATGATCTCCCTTTTGAAACTCAAGGTCTTTCCTACGCTGATCATGATAACTCTTTTGTCGACTCTGCAACGCTTTCATCTTTTCTTGAATCATCTTTACCTTCTCAGTAGTCTACTGAACAATTTCTAGTCCTAAAACCACATTCTCACCTGATTCAAACCAACACAACGGAGTTCTGCACCTACGACCATACAAGGCCTCGAAAGGTGCCATTCCAATACTAGAATGATAACTATTGTTGTACGTGAACTCTATCAACGGGAGGTGACTATCCCAAGTTCCTCCTTGCTCAAGTACACAAACTCTCAACAAATCTTCCAACAACTGAATTGTTCTTTCTGACTGACCATCTGTCTGCGGATGATACGCCGAACTCAACCTCAACTTAGAACCCAAAGCCTCTTGCAAACTCTTCCAAAATCTAGAAGTAAACCTTGGATCTCTGTCTGACACAATGCTCGACGGAACACCATGTAGCTTCATAATTTCACGGATATAAATCTCTGCCAACTGAGTTACAGGAAAAGTGATATTAATCGGAATGAAATGAGCCGACTTCGTCAATCTATCAACAATCACCCAAATGGTGTCATTACCTTTAGGGGTATTCGGCAAACTCGTCACAAAATCCATAGATATACTATCCCATTTCCACTCTGGCACATCTAAAGGTGTCATCAATCCAGCAGGCTTCTAATGCTCTACTTTCGACTTCTGACAAATTAAACAAGAATACACAAACTGTGTCACGTCACGTTTCAATCCAGACCACCAAAACAACTTTTTCAAATCGTGATACATCTTCGTAGCTCCCGGGTGAATACTCAAGCTACTTCTATGACTCTCTTCAAGAATCATCTTCTTCATCTCATCATTGTCAGGAATACAAATCCTACCTCGAAATCTCAACACACCTTAATCATCGACCTTAAAGTCACTATCTTCAGTCTGATTACTAGCAACCAACAAGTCTACAAACTTAACATCTCATTTCTGCGTTTCCTTAATACTTTTCAAGAAATCACTATCAATCTTCAGCATTCCTAGCTTTACACTCTGAGGTGACCATTCGCAAACTAAACTCTAGTCTCTAAACTGCTCCAGCAACTCAAACTCTTTAGCCATCAAAGCAGACATATGCAAAGTCTTCCTACTTAAGGCATCTGCTACAACATTTGCTTTACCCGGATGATAATTCAAACCAAAGTCATAATCTTTCAACAGTTCAAGCCATCTTCGCTGCCTCATGTTCAATTCCTTCTGGTCAAACAAATACTTTAGGCTTTTATGATCACTAAACACTTCAAATCGCAAACCGTACAAGTAATGTCTCCAAATCTTAAGCACAAATACAACTACAGCTAATTCAAGATCATGAGTAGGATAATTCCGTTCATGAATCCTCAACTGCCTCGACGCATAGGCCACCACCTTGTTATTCTGCATAAGCACACCACCTAAACCCAACTTCGACGCATCACAATATACCACAAAAGGTTCATCGGACCTTGGTAAAATCAAAACTGGAGCCGTCGTCAAACGCTTCTTCAATTCGTTAAAGCTGTTCTCACATTGAACATCCCACACAAAAGCTTTACCTTTACACGTCAACTGCGTTAACGGAAGTGCCAACTTAGAAAATCCTTCTATAAATCTGCGGTAATACCCAGCCAAACCCAAAAAGCTTCTAATCTCTGTAACTGACTTATGAGTCTCCCATTGTGATACCGCGTCAACTTTAGACGAATCAACTGTAATACCATTACCAGAAATAACATGGCCAAGAAAACTCACCTCTTTCAACCAGAATTCACACTTTAACAATTTAGCATACGGCTTCTTCTCTTTCAGCACTTGCAAAACAATCTTCAAATGCTCGGCATGTTCTTCTTCAGTCTTGGAGTAAATCAAAATGTCATCGATAAACACAACCATGAAGCGATCTAAGTAAGCATGAAAGATCCTATTCATGTACTCCATAAACACACCAGGTGCATTAGTAACACCGAAAGGCATCACCGTATACTCAATGCCCATAACGCGTTCTGAACGCCGTTTTCTGCATATCCTCATCTTTTACCTTAATCTGATGGTAACCTGACCTCAAATCAATCTTGCTAAACACACGTGCACCCACTAACTGATCCATCAAGTCGTCAATTCTTGGAAGTGGATACCTATTCTTTATCGTCACCTTGTTCAACTACCTATAATCAATACATAACCTCATACTGCCATCTTTCTTCTTTACTAGCAACACTGGCGCTCCCCAAGGTGAAACACTTGGTCTTACAAACTTCTTATCCAGCAAATCCTCCAACTGTTTCTTCAGCTCAGCCAACTCGGAAGCTGACATACGATAAGGCGTTATAGACACAGGCTTCGTTCTAGGAACAAGATCAATCAAACTTTCAACTTCTCTTTCTGGAGGCACATCAGGAATTTCATCAGGAAAAACTTCTGGAAACTCGCATACCACTTGTAGCTTATCAATCTCTGCTTGGTTCTCAATAGATAAAGACGCCATCAAAGATAACATCATAATTCCATCACGTTCCAACTGCTTCAGCTACTTCGTAGACAAGAACTCTGCTCCACTTTCTTCTTTAGCAGAAGAGAAATATACCGACTTACTAAAACAATTGATATGGACATGGTTGTATTCTAACCAATTCATCCCCAAGATTACATTCATCCCGATCAACGGTAAAGAAACTAAATCAATCTCAAAATCCCGACCAAACATAGACACAGAACACCTCAAACACACAAGAGAAGTAGTTACTGAACCCTTAGTTGGAGTTTCGACAATCATCTCACCATTCATATCAGACATAGCAAGATTCAACTTAGCAGCACAATCAATAGCAATAAAGCAATGCGTAGCACCAGTATCAATAATAGCAACTAAAGGTGTATTATCAAAATAACAAGTACCTCTGATCAAACGATCCTCATTCTCTGTCTGAGTACCAGTCAAAGCAAAAACCCTCCCAGTAGCCTGAGCCTTCTTAGGCTTCTTGCATTGCGAACCAATATGACCTTCCTCATTGCAATTAAAGCACACAATGTCATCATGTTTGCACTCTGTAGTAGTATGCCCCTTCTTACCGCAACGGAAACACCGTTTCACCTCTCCTGGACAAGCATTACTCTTGTGGCCTTTCTCACCACAAGTATAGCAGACAATCTCATTAGGAGCATCCTTCCTTTTAGGTCTCCTCTCATCATTAACTCTTTGTTTGCCCTTATCAGCAGGGGCACTGTAAGGCTTAGGACGACTCTGCTAAACTTTACCTTTCCACTCATTAACAACCTTGTAATGAGCCTTAGTATCCTCTTCATAAATTCTACAACTGCTCAACAGTTCAGAAAAGTTACAGATCTTCTGGTAACCAATTGCCCTCTTGATATCGGCACGTAAGCCATTCTCGAACTTGATACACTTGGAGAACTCAGCAGTCTCAGCAGTATAATGTGGATAGAATTTGGCCAGCTCCACAAACTTGGCAGCATACTCGGTCACCGACATGTTCCCTTGCTTCAGCTCAAGGAACTCAATCTCCTTCTTCCCGCGAACATCTTCCGGAAAGTATCTGTCTAAAAACTCCCTCTTAAACACAACCCAAGTAACTTCAGCACCATCTTGCTCTAGGACAGGTAGAAGACCAATCCACCAATCATAAGCTTCCTCAGCTAGCATGTGTGTACCAAAACGCACCTTCTGCACCTCTGTACACTGCATGACCCGGACACTCTCAATCTCCTTGAGCCACGTCTGAGCTCCATCAGGATCATATCTTCCTTTGAAGGTAGGCGGATGATTCCTCAGAAAAGTCTCTAACATACGGACCTCAGCATTCGCACCAGCATTAACATTTGGTTGTTGCCCCACAGCTTCCAATGCAGCAGCAAATCGCAGCGTCGTTTCTTCCAGCCATCTTAGTTCTCTACATAGCACACAAATATTAGTATGACACATAACAATATATCAACTGATACTCGACACTACAAGACTCAACTAATTGGCCGGATGGACCAACCTGCTCTAATACCAATTGTAACACCCGGTATTCCCAACATAAAAATTTCTTAAATAAATCAGAGTTTCCACATAACGGAATGTCACATTTTTCAAAAATCTCAATTATGAATAAATAACAATTTATTCTTCAAAAGTAGTCATCGTAATATTTCAAAACTTTGCAGCGGAATAAATATAATAACATAATAGTCTTGGCATGCAGGCCTCATCATAAAAACCTCATAAATCCATTTCAACCACAATGTCATAAAACTTCATAAGTAATACGTATAGGAATAGAAAAGCGAAAACAAGGTTCCCATCCCGTTACGTATCAGAGCACCTAAGACACAACCGAGGGAAAATCCTCACACGACTGCATCTATTCTTGATTACCTGCAAGTTACCCATACGAAGAGCAACATTTTCAAGCAGAAGGGGTGAGATTCACATAACAATAATATTGAACATATAATTTAACAATTATATTTAACAACATAACATCATTATCAATGCAACACATACTTCATATTTATAATCATAAACAACTCATCACATTTCAGGTATAGAAAACATCTTAACTTCATCAAGTTCATTATGTTAGAGAACAAGGCATTCATAATCAATTCATCAGAGACTCTTCCTTAACAACTTGACAACATAGACATCTCGACACGACTATGCAACTTCTCTTCTTAATCATCTTATACATCTTATATGCATGTGGTACCATTCCAGGGCATAAGCCATCGTCGCTTTGAGCATAAATATACTCCCAGGGCATAAGCCCTCGTCGCTATTGAGCAAAAGATCCAGGGCATAAGCCCCCATCTCTGTTGAGTAAAAGCTCTAGGGCATGAGCCCTCATCTTTAAATGAGTATGCATGGACTTAATTTCTTACAACTTAGACATCATGACACGTCTTATATGACTCCAACAATTTGGAACAACATCTCACATCATAGACCGACACATGCAGCTTTATTTATTGTAAACAGCAATATGGCAACAATCAAAAATCATAGGATATAACAATATCAATGCAAACATCATCTCAGAGATCACGTATACCTCACATATATTTCACATAATGCATATAGGATTCACAAATCAATGGCAACAACATTCAATCATCATATAATAGCTATACAGATCTTCATTAATAATGTAATTAACTTCCATTCCTACCCAAGGGTCAACTCACAACAGCCCGTGCGAAAAAGATCGCAAACAAAGAAAACGTGATAGTCTGTCACAGCACAGCTTGCTATGGCGAGCTCTACAGCTCGCCTCGCGGGCGATTACAGGTCTCTCGCCATGGCGAGTTGGATTGCTCGCCTGGCGAAGCATTACGGGTCTCTCGCTATGGCGAGCTGGGTTGCTCGCCTGGCGAGCGATGAAGGCATCCTCGCCGTGGCGAGCTACAATTCTCGCCTGGCGAACGATGACAGAACAGGGTACGGGATTACGGACTTTTTCACCAAAAATCCCAATTTTCACCATGTTTAACCCCAAATTCGACTGAAACATTAGCATTAAGGTTATTCTATGTTCTGTAAACAGTTTCTACATCAATTCTACATTTTCTCAGTAATTAATCATCAATTCTTCACTTTTAACCTAATTCTCAATTCCTCAAAAACTATCCCTACACTTGTTAGATATAATCACATGAATTACAGGCTTAATAGAATTGTATGCTAGGCTCACCCTTACCTTAAGAATGCAGAAAATCGCAGCTCTCTTGGTCTCTTCTCTCCTCTTGCCTTTTCTCCATTTTTCTCCAAAAACGTACGTACTGACAACTCTTGACCTAATTTCCTTATTTATACTCCCATCATATCTTTTCTTATTTATTCTTTCTCCCACAAAACTCTCTAAAATCCCAAAACAACCCCACATCTTAATATTTATTTTATTTTCAAATCTTATTTTATTAAACAATAAAATAATTCACCACATCGTATACAATCGCTAAAAATCACATAAATCTTAATCCACCACATCTCATAATATATATATATAAATATATCCAGACTCTTCAAATAATTCAAATAATTAAATAACTAAAATAATTCAAAGTGGACGTTACAGTACACGTGGCAGTTTATTGGCCTAATTAACATTTATTACTTTTCTAATTCAATGTAATTCTAATCAATTAATTTTAACCAGAATTGTCCCATTTATTTGTTTGACTAAAGAATCATTTCATTTGTTTTTTCAACGGAAAAGAATCATTTCATTTATTAGCACTATTAAAACAATATCTTCAAATTCAATTATCCACTTCAAAACAATAATTTTCAACCTTAATGCAATCTAGGCCTAATAAGTTTTTTTTGAGAGAGGCCTAATAAGTTTTTTGCTATATAATACACATATTGCTGGAAGTTTTTTTACAGGGTTTTGATTTTGAAGGTGTTTCACAGACCCATCCATCTTCTTTTTTTTCTACACGGATTTTTTACTATTTTTTTAAACTATCCACGCCTCCCAAAATGAAATTCAAATTGTCCCGAAGTATGGTTGATTTTATTATTCATGTGTGATTTGTTCGAGATGTTTCTTGCAACAACCACTCTTTTTCTTTAGATATAATCTTCATGGAGTTGATCATATATGTATTAATTTTAAGGTGAATATTAGCGCTATTAATATATTTTATCCTATAATTTTAACGGTTCGTTACATTGTTACAGGGCAATACTTTCATCTATAGGTTTGAGAAACACAGTAAAGAGGGTAATATGTACCCATTATCTAATTCAAAGGTTTCTTCAAATAATGGTTTATACAGGATTACTAGCAATGTGTATAAATTGAGTTTTTAGTTCTACGTAGGTTAAGATTTATGATTCAGAAAAAAAAAATTCATTAAACATTTATATCCATCTCATTTCGATATAGTGACACATAAAGGATAATGAAAGCAGAAAGTCTCTATTCAAAATCATAGAGAAGTAGAGAAGAGTGAGATCTATAAACCCCTTAATAAGGTCATTCCTTAGAAGTAGGAAATGATGAAGAAGGTCGAGGAAACACAACCAAGTACATTTTGTATTCTTTACTATCCTTTTTTTTTAATTATAATTTTCTATATTTTTGAAATCAAAGAAAATTTATTTATTTAAATCTTGATTTGGATTTTAAACAATGTTCTATTGATGTAATTTCCAAGGTCAATTTTTTTTGTATGTTCATTCCTGGAATATCAACAAATGTAACCATTTTCATTCACATGTACATAGGGGTGGAAATGGGCTAGGCCGAGCCGGGCTTTGTAAGGCCTAAGCCTGGCCTACTTCAAAAATTATAGGCCTGAGCCTGGCCTATTATCCGTCATAGTCTTATTTTCAAGGTCTGGCCTGGGCTTTTTAAAGGCCTGATGAAGCCTGAAAGCCTATTTAAAAGCCTATTTTACACTAAGGCCTATGAACATCTATAAGCTTAATACTAAATAGGTCAAAACTTATGAAGGCCTAAAGCACACAAATACTAACGAAGGGTAATCACACAAATATACCTGCTACTAAATAGCCAAATCATATGAAAACTTGAGTTTATAAAAATAAAGCATCAACATTATCAATAATGAAATGTATATTATATATAAAAAGCTTAATAGGCCGGCCCGACGGGTTTAATAGGCTTTTTTGTAAGCCTTAGCCTTTACTATTTAAGTAAATGGCCTTTGTAAAAAGCTTGAGCCTGGCCTTTTTATTAAACGAGCTGGGCCGAGTTAGGCTTTAAGTAGGCTAGGCCATAAGCCCCTGTCGGACGGCCTGGCCCGTTCCCATCCCTACATGTACACATAGCAATTTTTAAGATCAATTGGCATCATTTAAAAACAAGATGATAAATTCACATTAATGTTAGGCTAATTAATGCTAGGTTGATTAAACAATTCAAATATGCATTACATCAAATATACCTCCTTTGACTTTGAAGAACCAATAAATGGTGATTTATAACAAATCATTATTACTGTCAAATATTTTTTTTTAAACATTATTTCAAAACTCCATTAAAATGATTGTAATTAATTATTATTATTATTATTTTGAATAAAAAAGCATTTACTCAATAATATTAATATAGTTATTGTACTAAATCTCATACAAACAAAGTTGTAAAGCGTGTACTACACACAGATTAACCAAAAAATATATAAATTAAAAGGAGCACTAGCCGACAAATGTAATACATCAACCTTTGATCTGAGTAATATGTTTGTTTTCTTCTAGGCAATACCTCTATTGTTTATTCTTCTTTATTTATTTTAATTTTAAACTGAACCTCCACCGGATAGAACTAGAAAAATTAAGAAGTGTAGAACAATGGTTGGATCTATGGTTTTTCAGAATATACTTAACATATAACTTATTTTTATTATTCCATTTCTCTCTTTGATTTGTATTTATTTTTGTTTATGAGCATTGATTGTGTTTAGAAATCTATTAGTAATGAAATTTTATTTGATTTCTTAAAGAAAAATCAGTGTTATTATGGTGAAAAGGGATTATTGATATGTGCATATAATATGAAATACATTTTCTTGCTCTCATTTACCATGATTCAATAATTAACCAGAGATTCCATGCAACCTATGATCTAAAGTGTTGCATATTAGTTCCACAAGGAATCTAAGAATTGCTCCGTATCGCATTAATATCTTCCATATCGCTATCTAAATGATTGCTTAATGATATTTAATTGTGGTAATAAATTCTTTTAATTTTGTACGTTTAAATTTTAGCTTTTTATTTTTAAAAATCATAATAACTTTTTTATTTGTAATAGTGATCGGTTGATATATATTCTTAACAATCGATGCCACACAGTTATTTTGATTTGTAACATGATACTTACTATTTTACACCATTTTAGGTGTGTGTTATATGGACCTTCTAGAAAATGGTCCAAGGATAAATCATTTTGGTCCTTATTAGACACCATTTTAGTTTTACTCTTATTAGATACCTTTATTTTGGTATTAATTATGTTCTCCTTTTATGGTCCCTATTAGACACCATTAATAATTTTCTTATTAGGAAGAAAAGGTGTAAAAATACACTTACTTATTTTAATGATAATATTCTAAAACGACACTTAAAAAGAAAGGAAAGAGTACAATTTTGTGGTATTTCTTGATGCATATATCTAAAAAATACCATTTTAATCCCTAAAATTTCGTATCGAAATAATATATTGATGAATTCAGGAAAGCTCGGTGATAGTGAGAATCATTAGTAGTTGGGCACAAAACAATCTATAAGTTTTTAGAGTTTTTAGAGTTGTGCAGCTAAACTTTTGTCACACAAAAAAGTTAAGGGGATAGTAATCGTTTTTAAATTGCAACATTCATTATTGTTATATTAAAAAATTTGAAAATATTTTACAATTTTAAAATCTATTTATAATAGATTTTAAAACTTTTTTTAACAAACATAAAATGCATTTTATTCATGAGCAAAGAGTACAAAATATGTTAATTAAATATAAAAAAGATGGGGCTAGGGTGTAATAAGAAAGCTATAACAATTAGCCACACTACAAGCAAACTCTATTAGTTTGCCCTCTAACATACGACGCGCTAAAGTAAAGTCGGTATTTGTAATCAAAAGTTTCCTACGTTGTGCGATAATGTCTTAAAATTCTTTGAGGTGAGTGGACACTTTTTTTTGTCAAATAAACACTTTTTTTCTAACACTATCTCTAACATTCATTTTTTTTTACTACGGTGAAATTTATGTGGGATTCACCATTTTATTTAAGATCCATTTCCAAAGTGTGGTACTTTTATGGATTTCATCCAACAAGAAAGTGGGTGTTAGAAAAAATGTTAAAAAAGAATTTCATCCAACAAAAGAGTGGATGTTAAAAGTTTTAGAAATACGGTGTCTAGAACAATAGTAGTGAAAATAAAAATGATGAAGAGGTCCCTATTCATTCATATATTCTTTTTACCCATTTTTATGTTATTTAATCTATCAATGTCTAAGTTTTCATTCATAAAACGGGAGAAAATCCATGACCATGACATTTTTTAGGTGAATATTTGTAGTCATATTTTTTTTGACTAAATTTGTAGCTCTTATTTTGTTTCTCATTTTGTTAATTTAAATTTAACAGGAAAATAGTAGTGACACAATTGATTATTCTTTAAATTTAATATTATTTCTTTGGTTGTGTTTCCCTTTTGATCTTTTTTCCATAATGATTCAAGGTTATTATTTTTAGTATTAACCTTTTTTTATGAGCTTCAATCTTAATTTGAAAAATACTTTTTAATTTGTTTAATCATGAGGAACTTTCAAAGATATTATTCCTATGCCTAACTTCAGCACATGCTACTTTAGACATTAGATAGAAATGTAACAACATTCTTTTACTTTCATTTTGCTTTATTTTCAATTCATTTAATTAATTTTATCAAATTTTCATTTAATTTATTTTTAACGTTCATGTTTGTGTTTTATTTTTTAGGTGATAATTATCTAATGCATTACGTGATTTTAGAACTTGAGGTTACTTTATCGCATTAAAAATATGAGGATGAGTATTTGGTACTGATAATGGGATGAAATTTTAGGATTAAGTTCCTTCCTTCAAAAAAAAAGTAGTAATGACCAACAAAAAGTTAAACAGTGGGAAAATATCAATTTTCAACAAATTTTTGGTGTAGGGAAAAATTTGTGTCAATAGAGGAAACAATTAACATGTTGACAACTTCTTTTAGTCTATAATCAAATCTATAAAATTAAAATAAAAATTGCTTTTTGGTTGGTGTTATCCAAGAATTTTTGGAGGCTATCATTAAATACGGTCATATAGGTTGACCGAATGATCGAAGTCTTTATTTGCTGTATTTCTATCGAAGTCGAATTTGCTGGGGATATTTGAAGATATGTGTCTCAGTTCGACATTTGAAAGTAATAAAATGGCAGCTTTCCTTGGATAAAAGTCAAAGCAACGGATATTTCTTAAGAGACATTCGAAATTCAAATCGAATGAATAAAGTTATTTCATATTGTTTATTCGAATTTAGGTAGTTATTTCATATTTGTATAAATAATATCTTTTCCAAAGGAAAAACGGTCACAATCCAATCATACACAAAACTTACACTCAAATTATCCGCATGGAAGTGAGAAACGAGTCACAAGTTGCAATGTATGAATCTGTGTACCAATTTACATTCAATCAATGCAATTTAAGTTCATTTTCTTAAATGTCTTTGCAATTTATTTGTTTCTTTTGAGCAATTCATTTCCTTTTATTTACACCAATTTCGATAGGATTCAACTGGGTTGAATTCGATTTTTTATTTTTAATTATCAAAATTCTGCAAAAACAATATCAAATTACTGGAAATAACAAACGCAATATGTCCTAAGATTTATTGGTTGATCTTGCAAGTAAATATTTTTAAACCAGCGGTTGTTTACCAAAAATCAGTGTAAACAAATTGGCACACCCGGTGGGACCTTTTTGCGTTTTTGTTGTTAAATTATTGATATTGTCGGTCTGTGTTGTGTATGCAATTGAGGAATAAAAAACAATTGTCTGAGATGACGCGTCCTCCTCCTAATCTGAACACAACAGCTTCGAATGCCACTAGTGCGTCTGGAACAGCAACCAACCCACCAGGACCATCCGGTACTACATAATCTACCCAAAGTAGCACCGTAGAAACCGTGATAGAACCCGTTGGAACGACAAGGGCCGCGCAAACTTCCCAGGCCATGCCAACAACTGCTATAGCCACATCAACCTCTCAGGCCATCCCCACGGCTTCGATGACCGCACAGACGTCCCAGGCCATTCCAACATCAAGGGTTTTGAATTTTGCGACAGGTCGCAGGATGCCATATGGCATGCCAACTTCGATGATGCAAGGTCTACATACTAACCCGTTTGCGTCTTCAAAAACCCTGAATGTATCATTGCCCCAACTGTTCAACCCTGGGGTAAGCGTTCCATTTGGAGTGCCCCAACAATCGTTCGCACCATTTGGGTCTCCCCAACAATCGTTGACTAACGCCTCTTTGAACGCATTAAGACAGCAGAAGGAGGAAACCAACCACGAGATGGTTAATATGGTGACTCAACAGATAGGCGCGGTAATCAACCCTTTAATTCAAGATTCGAATAAAAGTTACCAGGCGTTGTCCGTTCAGATGGAACGAATGGCCGACTTTTTTGGCGCTCCCGCAGCACGAAACGTGTCGACGCCTCGAAATCTCGGTGCTGGGCTGACAGAAAGTCCTATAGTTGGTCAAATAAACCAAACACCTGAGATTCAAACACAACCACAAAGGGTGCCAATATTGGTAAACCGACACCAAGATGCGGACAAAGTGGTCGTGCAAGCCCATCGAAACAATTACGAGGGCCAAAATAATATAGCAAATATTGTCAAAGCCTTGCTAGCCCAAAATGGTTTCAATATGGGACTACACATGCCAAATTTTGTATCGGCATTATCCGAATATGTGTTAGAAACCGATTTGCCGAGAAATACAAAAATCCCCAAATTCACTAAATTTGTTGGGGAGACTAACGAATCGACTGTCGAACACATTGCTCGATATCTCATGGAGGCCGGTGATTTGTCAAATAATGAGAATTTGAAAATGAAATACTTCCCAAGTTCTCTGACGAAAAATGCCTTTACTTGGTTTACCACATTGCCTCCTCATTCCATTTTTAGGTGGAATCAATTGGAGAAGGCTTTCCATGAGCAATTTTATATGGGACAGTCTAAAACTAGTCTGAAAGAATTGGCCAGTGTTCGACGTAAGACACATGAGTCAATTGATGATTATTTGAACAGATTCCGCCTGCTTAAGGCCAGATGCTTCACATCAATGCCAGAGCATGAATTGGTGGAGATGGCCGCAGGCGGCCTGGATTACTCTGTTCGAAAGAAATTAGATACCCAATATCTTAGAGATATGGCGCAGTTGGCCGATAGAGTTCGACAAGTCGAACGGTTGAAGGCTGAAAAAGCCCGGACCAATAGATTCTCTAAAAGAGAGAAGGTTGCCTACGTAGAGGCAGGAGATAGCGACCTAGAATTCGATTGGGGATCAGATACCGTCGAAGACAGCGAGATTAATCTCGTAGAATTAAAAGATGGGCAACCGTATACCTGCAAACTACTAAGGCCTTCGAATGGAAAAAATCCTGAAGAGCCTAAAAACGACAAATATCCTCCTAAAACTTATACTTTTGATGTTTCTAAGTGTGAGGAGATCTTTGATCTCTTGGTCACGGATGGCATAATTTTGGTACCACCAAATGTGAAACTGCCTCCTTTGGAACAAAGGAAGAAGAGGGAATTGTAACACCCCGTTTCCCGAAACAACGTAATAATAATAACCATAAGATAATAATCAGAGTTATCAACATACAACAGAGTATTACATCTACTTTTCAAAATTATTTAAATAGAATATAAAACTATTCAAATATCAACAAATCATCTTTATAAAATTCTGCAGCGGAAAATCGTTAATTGGAAATCATATTCAACAACTATATCATATCCTTGGCACAAAGGCCATCAACATAGTAAAATTATTCAACAATTAAATCTCAACAACATCTTCTTCAAAAGAAATGATACATAAAGGAATACAAGAAAGATAACGTTTCCCCATCCCTACTATGTATCAGAGCCCTAGACGCAAGAGCCAACATCACTAGTCTTCGTTACCTGCACTTGCCCACAAGGCGGCAATTCCAGTAGAAGGGGTGAGTTCACAAATCAAAAGTAATATATATAGATATATGAATCATCAAAGTAAATTGAAAACAACAACAATTAATAACAACTATCAGCAACAACATCATCAATATCATCTCAACATCATAATTTAGATTCATCTTTGATTAACATCAACAACAACAACGCTTGTGGCGACATCTCACCAACAACAATTCCAACAGGACAACTCACACCTACAACTAATGCAAGACTCCATCAACAACTAATGCATTATGCATGTGGTACCATACTACGCGCGTTGAATGCTAAGCATTCCAGGGCAATAAGCCCCCAACAGTTTGGATGGTTAAAGCATCCCAGGGCAATAAGCCCCCAACAGGTGAACGATAAAGCGTTCCAGGGCAATAAGCCCCCAACAGTGAATGATAAACATTCCAGGGCAATAAGCCCCCAACAAATGCATATGAGTATGAATGACTCTATGATGTATATCTGCATACAACCCAACATCTTAATGGAGCATATCAGCATGCAACCAACAACAACAACAACTTAGGATACCCTCCCCAACTGGACAAGACCACTCAACATCAACAAGGCAACTCAAGTTTAGCAAAATATAATTAATTTCATGTAATCATACATAAATCCATCTTAATCATCTTCATATATAAGTTTCATCATCCAAACAATTATTAATAAATCTAATAAACAAGTTAGGAAGCTTAGGTTTGGGTTTGGGACACTTTGAAAAATCACACAAAATGGTCGCACAGGACCCAGCTCGCTTAAGTGAGCATCTGCTCGCTTGAGCGAACAAAAAGACGTAAGTTAGAGTTTGGTTCGCTTACGGTTCGCTTGCAGTTCGCTTAAGCGAACGGACTATTTCTAAAGTTCTGGGCAAAATCTGGCGTCTCTCGCTTAAGCGACGGAACTTTCGCTTAAGCGACGCAAATGACGAAAGTTGGGATTTCGCTCGCTTAGCGTTCGCTTGGCTCACGCTTGAGCGAACGGGCAAAATTCCAATCCTGGGAAACTACAAAGGTCGCTCGCTTAAGCGACGGGTAACTCGCTTAAGCGAAGCTTCATCTGGGCAGATTTTCAACTACGATTTCTTAAACCCTTTTTCATCCAAAAACCCAATTTTAATCCCCCAAACACCCAAATTGATTTACAGAAATGATTATGGGTTCACTAAACAACAAAGCATCAGAAACATCTCATATCAACATCATCAAACACACATAATTCAACAACAATGGGCATTTTTCATGTTATTAACCCTAATCAACATTCACCATTTTCAATCCAATTTCATGCAATCATATATATATATATATATATATATATATATATATATATATATATATATATATTAACAAATGAAATGCTAGCCCACCCTTACCTGATTAGATGAACAAAAGCTACAGAATTCAACTCTCCCTAGCAATCTCCCTTGTTCTTGGTTCTTCCCTCTTTTCTCCCAAAAAGCTTATGCTTTCTTTACTGTACGTACAATGTTTTTGTCTGCCTCTTTCTATTCCTTACCAACCAAAACATAACTCCTCTTTTCTCTTTACTCCCTCACTAACTTTCTATTAATTCTCCTTAACCCCTCCTTAACTCTATTAACTCTAAATAAATCCCCTTTTTCTAAAATAAATATTATTTCTTCTATTTTATCAAATAACACAAATAATTATATAATAATAACAACACATCAAATATTCACATAAATTATATAAAAATACACCAAACATATAAAAATCAACCAAAAATAGTAAAATAACAACTAGGGCGTTACAACTCTCCCCAACTTAGAGAATTTCGTCCTCGAAATCTTACCTCAAACAAACAACTCAGGATAGGATTCTTGCATCTTGCTCTCCAACTCCCAAGTCAAACTTTCACCAGTCACACCACCCCAAACAACCCTCACCAAAGGTATTTCCTTGCCTCTCAGCTGCTTCACCTTATGATCATCAATCCTCAAAGGTAAAGTCTCAACAGTAAGATTATCCCTAACTTGCACATCATCTATAGGAATAACATGCAAAGGATCTGCTACATACTTCCTCAACTGCGACACATGAAATACGTCATGCAAGTTCGATAGATGTGGTGGCAAGCAAATCCGATATGCCACGGTTCCAACCCTCTCTGAAATCTGATAAGGACCAATGAACTTTGGAGTCAACTTCTTAGACTTCAATGCACGTCTTACACCCGTCAACGGAGTAACCCTTAAGAACAAATGATCAGCCTCCTGAAACTCAAGGGCCTTTCTACGCTTGTCATGGTAACTCTTCTGACTATCTTGTGATGCTTTCATCTTCTCTCTTATCATCTTGACCTTTTCTGTAGTCTGCTGCACTAACTCAGGTCCCAACACAACACTTTCACCCGACTCAAACCAACATAGAGGAGTTCTACACCTTCGACCATACAAAGCTTCGAACGGTGCCATACCAATACTCGAATGGTAACTATTGTTGTAGGTGAACTCTATCAAAGGTAAGTGGCTGTCCCAAGCTCCACCTTGCTCGAGTACACACACCCTCAACAAATCTTCTAAGGATTGGATAGTCCTCTCCGACTGACCATCTGTCTGCGGATGATAAGCCGAACTCAACCTCAATTTCGAACCCAATGTATCCTGTAAACTCTTCCAAAACCTCGAAGTGAACCTCGGATCTCTATCCGACACAATACTTGACGGGACACCATGCAGCTTCACAATATCACGAATATAAATCTCCGCCAACTGAGCTACCGGACAACTGATATTGATTGGAATAAAGTGCGCCGACTTAGTCAATCTGTCGACCACGACCCAAATGGCATCATGCCCTCTTGGAGTATTCGGTAAACTCGTCACAAAATCCATAGAAATGCTATCCCACTTCCACTCAGGCACATCTAAAGGAGTCAACAACCCTGCAGGCTTCTGATGTTCAACCTTAGACTTCTGGCAAGTCAAACATGCATACACAAACTGAGCAACATCTCTTTTCAACCCGGACCACCAAAACAATTTCCTCAAGTCATGATACATTTTAGTAGCTCCCGGATGAATACTCAAATTACTCTTGTGACTTTCTTCTAAAATCAACTTCTTTAAACCCTCATCATCAGGAATACAAATCCTTTCTCTGAACCTCAACACACCTTGGTTATCAACCTTGAAATCACTATCCGCATCTTAATCACTAACAGCCATCAAATCCACAAACTTAACATCAAGCTTCTGCGCCTCCTTGATACTATTCAAGAAATCACTATTAATTCTCAACATGCCCAACTTCACACTCTGAGGTGATCTTTCACAAACAAGACTCAAGTCTCTAAACTGTTCAAGTAGCTCAAACTCTTTCACCATCATAGCCGACATATGCAACGTCTTTCTACTCAATGCATCCGCAACTACATTGGCTTTACCGGGATGGTAATTCAAGCCAAAATCATAATCCTTAAGCAACTCAAGCCACCTCCTCTGCCTCATGTTCAACTCCTTCTGATCAAACAAATATTTTAAACTTTTGTGATCACTAAATACTTCAAATCTGGAACCGTACAAATAGTGCCTCCAAATTTTCAATACAAACACCACGGCTGCCAACTCTAGATCATGTGTAGGGTAATTCTTCTCATGGATCCTCAACTGCCTAGAAGCATACGCTACCACCTTGCCTTCTTGCATCAAAACACCACCTAAACCCAGCTTAGATGCATCACAATAAACAACAAAAGGCTCTTCTGGTTTCGGTAAAATCAAAATAGGAGCAGTCGTCAATCTTTGCTTTAACTCATTGAAACTACTCTCACATTGAGTATCCCACACAAACGCTTTCCCTTTACAAGTCAACTGCGTCAAAGGAAGTGCCAACTTCGAGAATCCTTCAATGAACCTACGGTAATAACCAGCCAAACCAAGAAAACTTCTAACCTCGGTAACTGACTTTGGTGTCTCCCACTGCGACACAGCCTCAACCTTTGAAGGATCTACAGCAATACCATTACCAGAAATGATGTGGCCAAGAAAACTTACTTCATGCAACCAGAATTCACACTTGGATAACTTGGCATATCATTTCTTTTCCTTCAGCACTTGCAACACAATCTTCAAATGCTCTGCATGCTCTGCCTCAGTCTTAGAATAAATCAAAATGTCATCAATAAAGACCACCACAAACTGATCCAGATACTCATGAAAAATTCTGTTCATGTATTCCATAAACACACCAGGCGCATTAGTAACACCGAAAGGCATCACCTTATATTCATAGTGTCCATATCGTGTCCTAAAGGCCGTCTTCTGCATATCTTCATCCTTCACCTTAATCTGATGGTAACCTGACCTCAAGTCAATCTTACTAAATACACGAGCACCCACTAGTTGATCCATCAAGTCATCAATCCTCGGTAGTGGATACCTGTTCTTAATCGTCACTTTATTCAACTGACGGTAATCTATGCACAACCGCATGCTACCATCCTTCTTCTTGACTAACAACACCGGCGCTCCCCAAGGCGAAACACTCGGTCTCACAAACTTCTTGTCAAGTAAGTCTTCCAACTGCTTTTTCAACTCAGCTAACTCCGAAGCTGACATACGGTAAGGAGCCATCGACACAGGCTTCGTACCCGGCACAAGATCAATCGAAAATTCCACTTCTCTCTCCGGTGGCACATCTGGAATCTCATCAGGAAAAACTTCAAGAAATTCTTTCACAACAGGCAGTCCATCAATTACAGCTTGATTCTCTACTGACAAGAACGCCAACAAGGAAAATATCAAGACTCCGTCTTGTTCTAACCGCTTCATCTCCTTAGTGGATAAAAATTATGCTCCACTCTCTTCTTCAGCAGAAGAAAACCGCACCATCTTGGTAAAGCAATTAATCAGGACATGATTGTATTCTAACCAATTCATTCCCAGTATTACATCCATTCCCACCAATGGCAAACAAACAAGATCGACCTCAAAATCTCTACCAAAAACAGACAACGGACAACTTAAGCAAACAAGGGAAGTAGTCACTGAACCCTTAGCTAGAGTTTCAACAACCATCTCCCCATTCATATCAGACATAATCAAACCTAATCTTTGTGCACAGTCAATAGCAATGAAACAATGCGTAGCACCAGTATCTATGATAGCAATTAAAGGAGTACCATAAAAGAAACAAGTACCTCTGATAAGTCGATCCTCGTTATCGGTCTGGGTACCGGTTAAAGCAAACACTCTACCACTGGTCTGCGCCTTCTTAGGCTTAGTGCACTGAGAACCAATGTGACCTTCTTCATTGCAGTTGAAGCAAACAATATCCCCACGCTTGCATTCAGTGACAGTATGGCCCTTCTTTCCGCATCGGAAACACTTCTTCTCGTCTCGGTTGCAGGCATTACTCTTGTGGCCCTTCACACCACACTTATAACACACTATCTCAGCAGGAGCATCTCTACGTGCAGGCCTCCCCTCATCATGCATTCTCTGTTTGCCCTTATCAGCTGGGGCACTATATGGTTTCGGACGACTCTGCTGCCCTTTACCTCTTCGATCATTCATCACCTTGTAGTGAGCTTTAGTGTCCTCTTCATATATTCTACAACTGCTTACCAGCTCGGAGAAATCCCTTATTTTCTGGTAGCCAATAGCCCGCTTAATATCAGCTCGCAGGCCATTCTCGAACTTAATACATTTGGAGAACTCAGCAGTCTCCGCAGCATAGTGTGGATAGAACTTGGCAAGCTCCACAAACTTAGCAGCATATTCCGTGATAGACATGTCCCCTTGCTTCAGCTCAAGGAATTCTATCTCCTTCTTACCTCGGACATCCTCCGGAAAATACCTCCTCAAGAATTCTCTTCTGAACACAGCCCATGTGATCTCAGCTCCTTCATTCTGGAGAATGGGTTGAGTGCTTACCCACCACTCGTCAGCCTCCTCTGCTAACATATGCGTGCCAAACCGCACCATCTGAACATCATTGCACTGCATTACCCGGAAGATCCTTTCGACCTCCTTCAGCCAAGTCTGCGCTCCATCGGGGTCGTACCTTCCCTTAAAGGTTGGTGGATGATTCCTCAAGAATGTTTCCAGCATCCGTACACCTTCACCACCTCCAGCACCTTGCTGTTGTTGCCCCACAACCTGAGCCATTGCTTGCAAAGCAGCAGCAAGAGCAGCATCATTTCTTCCGGCCATCTCGATAATTCTACATAACAACAAGAATTAGAACAATAAAGACAGTTTAAACCTGTCACGCAACTCTACATGGCTCGACACGACTCTACTAATGGTCTGACAGACCGACCTGCTCTGATACCAATTGTAACACCCCGTTTCCCGAAACAACGTAATAATAATAACCATAAGATAATAATCAGAGTTATCAACATACAACAGAGTATTACATCTACTTTTCAAAATTATTTAAATAGAATATAAAACTATTCAAATATCAACAAATCATCTTTATAAAATTCTGCAGCGGAAAATCTTTAATTGGAAATCATATTCAACAACTATATCATATCCTTGGCACAAAGGCCATCAACATAGTAAAATTATTCAACAATTAAATCTCAACAACATCTTCTTCAAAAGAAATGATACATAAAGGAATACAAGAAAGATAACGTTTCCCCATCCCTACTATGTATCAGAGCCCTAGACGCAAGAGCCAACATCACTAGTCTTCGTTACCTGCACTTGCCCACAAGGCGGCAATTCCAGTAGAAGGGGTGAGTTCACAAATCAAAAGTAATATATATAGATATATGAATCATCAAAGTAAATTGAAAACAACAACAATTAATAACAACTATCAGCAACAACATCATCAATATCATCTTAACATCATAATTTAGATTCATATTTGATTAACATCAACAACAACAACGCTTGTGGCGACATCTCACCAACAACAATTCCAACAGGACAACTCACACCTACAACTAATGCAAGACTCCATCAACAACTAATGCATTATGCATGTGGTACCATACTACGCGCGTTGAATGCTAAGCATTCCAGGGCAATAAGCCCCCAACAGTTTGGATGGTTAAAGCATCCCAGGGCAATAAGCCCCCAACAGGTGAACGATAAAGCGTTCCAGGGCAATAAGCCCCCAACAGTGAATGATAAACATTCCAGGGCAATAAGCCCCCAACAAATGCATATGAGTATGAATGACTCTATGGTGTATATCTGCATACAACCCAACATCTTAATGGAGCATATCAGCATGCAACCAACAACAACAACAACTTAGGATACCCTTCCCAACTGGACAAGACCAATCAACATCAACAAGGCAACTCAAGTTTAGCAAAATATAATTAATTTCATGTAATCATACATAAATCCATCTTAATCATCTTCATATATAAGTTTCATCATCCAAACAATTATTAATAAATCTAATAAACAAGTTAGGAAGCTTAGGTTTGGGTTTGGGACACTTTGAAAAATCACACAAAATGGTCGCACAGGACCCAGCTCGCTTAAGCGAGCATCTGCTCGCTTGAGCGAACAAAAAGACGTAAGTTAGAGTTTGGTTCGCTTACGGTTCGCTTGCAGTTCGCTTAAGCGAACGGACTATTTCTAAAGTTCTGGGCAAAATCTGGCGTCTCTCGCTTAAGCGACGGAACTTTCGCTTAAGCGACGCAAATGACGAAAGTTGGGATTTCGCTCGCTTAGCGTTCGCTTGGCTCACGCTTGAGCGAACGAGCAAAATTCCAATCCTGGGCAACTACAAAGGTCACTCGCTTAAGCGACGGGTAACTCGCTTAAGCGAAGCTTCATCTGGGCAGATTTTCAACTACGATTTCTTAAACCCTTTTTCATCCAAAAACCCAATTTTAATCCCCCAAACACCCAAATTGATTTACAGAAATGATTATGGGTTCACTAAACAACAAAGCATCAGAAACATCTCATATCAACATCATCAAACACACATAATTCAACAACAATGGGCATTTTTCATGTTATTAACCCTAATCAACATTCACCATTTTCAATCCAATTTCATGCAATCATACATATATATATATATATATATATATATATATATATATATATATATTAACAAATGAAATGCTAGCCCACCCTTACCTGATTAGATGAACAAAAGCTACAGAATTCAACTCTCCCTAGCAATCTCCCTTGTTCTTGGTTCTTCCCTCTTTTCTCCCAAAAAGCTTATGCTTTCTTTACTGTACGTACAAAGTTTTTGTCTGCCTCTTTCTATTCCTTACCAACCAAAACATAACTCCTCTTTTCTCTTTACTCCCTCACTAACTTTCTATTAATTCTCCTTAACCCCTCCTTAACTCTATTAACTCTAAATAAATCCCCTTTTTCTAAAATAAATATTATTTCTTCTATTTTATCAAATAACACAAATAATTATATAATAATAACAACACATCAAATATTCACATAAATCACATAAATTATATAAAAATACACCAAACATATAAAAATCAACCAAAAATAGTAAAATAACAACTAGGGCGTTACAGGAATTCTTTAAATTTCATGGGTTTGTAGGCCATAACTTATCTCGTTGTACTCGTTTCAAGGATTCTGTGCAAAAAGCTCTCGATGAGGGTAGATTGAAGTTTGGAGATAAGGCCAAACAGCCAATGCAAGTTGACGCAGACCCTTTGAAAAAAGCTGACTCCATGTATGCCGAAATAATTGGCATAAATATGGTAGATATCGTATAAGACTTTGGTAGGCAACTCCCCGCTGAAAAGCCAGCATTTAGCGAAAGTCCACAAACCAAGGACGAGATGGTTACTGATGACCATCGATCCACAGATGCGTTGATCACTGAAGGTCATCTTGTCAAAAAGATGGAAGTGGTTATACTAAGTGTTATCGCGATTTTCGGGTGTCAAATCATTAATTAGATTTGAACCTTTCAATCATTGATATCTCTATTTTTTTTGGGGAAAGGTAAAATCGAGAGAAAACCTTAGAAATTCTGAGCTCGGGGCTGATTTCACTACGGGAAGGTGTTAGGCACCCGCAATGACTATAGTATCCTATAGGAACCGTTTTACTATGCTTTACGTATATGCTTTGCTTTTATTGCTATTTGTGAAAAATATTGATTTTAAGAATGAGAGAAAGAAGTTTGGATTTTATTTTATTGGACTTGGAGAGATTTTGAATCTCTTGCCTACATACCCTTTTAAGGGATCAAAATTCCATGTAGTTCTCTTCTAAAATATTTTTGTGGGTTTAACTTGTTTTTTAAGTTTGAAAAAGATTTTGAAGAAGGAAAAGAGGCCGTATAGGCATTAGAATTGAAAAGAAGAAAAAAGCATTCGGTTGGTTCAATTGTTAATGAAAACAGTTAAAGTTGGAAATTAATTGCATTTTGATTTGATTAAGAAAATAAAGGGAAAATCCTTCGGAGTTTTGACTCCAAGGTTTATTTGGAAAATATTTGAAGTGATGGAAGTTATTTGTTTTTAAAAAGATTAATTTTCTCTAAGTATCGCGCATCCTAAACATACACCTAGCGTTAGCTCATGCAACGTGTGTGCGTGTCGGTGCGTGTGTCGGTGTACATCATTATAGTCCATAGTCCTTTACATCGGGTCCTAGTTTACATTCTATGGTCTTGCAAGAATTTAAAAGGAAAGTAAACTAACCTAAAACATTACATGAATTAGTAGGAATTTGCATGAGATGGCTAAAGAAAGAAAAAAGGTGAAAAAATAATGCAACGCTTGCAATATGAATAAGGCATGAAGCAATAGGGTTAGTAAGAAAGTATGAAGTGATAATGGGGAATGAACTATGCATGGTAAATGAAATAGCCATAATGAGAAGTGTTAAACAAATAGCAAAAACAAGTGCAAAAAGGGTAAAGAAAATATCACAACACAAAGTCCTAAAACTTAATTCAACCCATGACCTATAATTTGTACCAAAACAGCACTATCAAGGGAAATATTTCAGGAATTATGAGGAAATTACAAGTCATGTATTCATATTTAGCACATACACATTTTATGCATATTTCACACCTTCATTTCCAAACAAAAAATTCACATTACTTGCAAAACAAGAAACTAACTATTGAACTTGTAAAACAAGAAACTACTTCTAAATTTGCAAGAAATTGGAAATTTAACGATTAAACTTGTAAGACAAGTAACTACCACTAAATTGGCAAAGATTTGGAAATTAACAACTAAATTTGCAAAAATACAAGAAATTAACACTAAATTTGCAAAAAAGAATTTGGAAATAATCAATTAAGCTTGTGAAGAGCAAGAATCAGCAATGAACTCAGAACCAAACACATCACAAAATCATGTATCAAATGTCAACATCACATGGCAAAAATTGGGTCTAAAATTATGCAAAAAACTCTCACAAACACACCTAGTACTCAAAACCGTAGAAGAAATTAGCACATATTTTTTTATCAGCTTTACATGTGTGGAAATATTACCAAAACAATCAAAAATATATCAAGAACACACTGTAATTTTCTAGGAATTTTTGCAAGAAATTTTAGCATGCACAGGGGTCCAGATAGCAAGAATAAGGGTGCATATAGCAAGAAAATTCAGGAAACTGAAAGGAAGCCAAAAAACACAACGATACCCGGCGCACACCCACGTGGTTAGTGGATCCGGATCTCCAGAATGCCTCAGAGGCGTTGGATTGATCCGGATGCCCCAACCTATGATCTAACGACCTAGAACACATGAGAATTGGATCGGGTCTGAACCGACCCGATCCACTCGCCTATATAAAGACTCCACGACCCGGTTCATTCACTTTTCCCTTCGTTTCTCTTTCTTCCTCCTTCTCTCTCGCCGCTCTCTCTGAAACCCTAGACCTAAACCATTGAATCTAATCCTAAATCCATTCGAACATGCTTCAATTGGTTCAATTCTCTATTCTAAACATGAATCTGCCATACGAAATTACATACAAACAAGTAATCGGTGTAAATCTTGAGATTTCTTACGGTTTTGGACTTTTGTTCTTCCGTTTTTGCACCGAAGCTTCGTGATGCTTCGTAGATCCACTCCGGTTTGGTTCCGTTGTGAATCTTGAAGTTTTCACGTCCTTTTTTAAAGTTTGTTAGGGTTTCACCCCTTTTCTGAATGAAACGTTTCGAAACCTCATTGATTTACACCGGTTAAGACCTATTGATGCTTTTCAACACGAAGAAGATGAAGTTCGAGTATTACCTGGGTTTTAAACGGAGATTTGAGTCGAAATCTTCGGAAAACTTTGAATCTTGATTCTGTTTCGTTGATTTCTTGGTTTGAATTTGGAAATAAACCGGTAATTCTCTTCTTTTTCTCTTAACTGGTTCGGATCCTGTGAAATTTCCCTTTCCTTCTTCTTCCCAAGCTTCTCGCTGTGATCGTACTGAGTTCGTCGCTTCTAGTGATGAATTCAGTGCTTGAATTGCAGAGAGCAAGGCTCAATGATGAAGATTCAAGCTTGAATCTCTGAGAGCTCACACGAATTCCATGGTTTTAGCTTGAATTTGATTTCTGGAAACAGTTAGGGTTTTGTGAATTGTTCTTGGTGAATTTTTGTTTTGATCTTAACTGCCAAGAGAGAGAATGTGGATTCTGTTAGTGATGTGGCTCTGATCTCTGAAATTTCTGACACGCAAGTCCTTATATAGGCTGCCATGTGGACTCTGACCCAATAGGAATGTGACACGTGTACTGGTATTGCTTGCGTGGCCTCTGGACCGAATTTGACTTAAGGACCTTTTTGCAAATTTGTAAAATTAAGGGACTAAACTGTAAAAAGGAAAGAAAATGACCAAACTGCCAAAAAGAGTAAAAAGGACCGTTCTGCAAATAGAAATGAAAAATGGACTGACTTGCAAATAAAAGTAAAATTGGACTGATTTTCAATTTTTGAAAGTATTGGGACTAAAATGCAATAATAATAAAATTGGTTAAAAAAAATGTAATCTGAATGCAACGTAAAGTGAAACAGTTAAAATTGACAAAACGGACTAAAACGAACAAACTACCAAAAAATGAGGTATTTTAAAATACCTCTCTGCCCAAAATTTGTTTGATGTGAAAAGACTAAAATGCCCCTGGGGGCAAAAACGACTCAAACTGACTCAGACTGACTCGGATGCAAAACTAAGATGATTTTTGTACAAAATTTGATTAATGATTCATGCAAACCAATTGAAAAGACTCAGGGACAAATTGTAGGGACCAAAATTGGTTCCTTTGTAGGAAATGACCAAAATACCCTTTTGTATGATTTTATGCAAGAATTAAAAGACAGAGACAGTAACGTATGCAGCTGAAGCACAGTAGAAAACACGGTGAATTTGAAAGTATTAGAAAGTAGCAGAGGAATTTGAATGAGTATTTTTAGGTCCAAAATGAGGGTATAACAGCTGCCCCTATTTAAGTTTCTTTGTCTGGAGAGCCAAGAAACGGAGTCTTTGGCTTGACGCGACGAAGATACTTAAATATCGACATTAGCACTGATTTTGGGCGTAAAAATACATTTGTAGATGCCATGCATGCCATGCAACATTTGTGTTATGAATGCAAGACAGACTGAGAATTGAATTTAACAAAATGTGTCGTATCCATTGTGGGATTGGTTGACATTAACAGAATAGCAAAAACGGCGTATGTCGTATCCATTGCGGGATTGGTTGACATTAACAAGATAACAGATAACAAGACTCACTGGGGAGACTCGATAGCAAATTTGACAGGTACAAGCTGTTCTTGGATGTGAACTAGCCACTTGACCGGGAATATTGACAAAAAGGGTGCAAGCTGCTCTTGTATTTGAGCTGGTTACTTGGCTGACAGCAAATATAGAAAGCACAAGCTGTTCTTGTATTTGAACTAGTTACTTGGCTGAAAGAAAAAGTAGGAAGCACAAGCCGTTCTTGGACACGAACTAGTTACTTGGCTGACAGGAAACAAAATAGGAAGCACGAGCTGTTCTTGGATCTGAACTGGCCGCCCGGCGGATATCAAAAGGATAGGTACAAGCTGTTCTTGGATGTGAACTTGCTACTTGACCGATAACAGAAACAAATTGGCAGGTACAAGCTGTTCTTGGATGCGAACTTGCTGCTTGACCGATAACAAGAGTGAATTGACAGGCACAAGCTGTTCTTTGGGCGCGAACTAGCCACTTGGCCGTTTAATGGAAACGAATTGTATTGTAGAAACAAATTGAAATTGACTTGACATGACGGCAGGAGCTTGAATTTGAAAGGAATGTTAGAACAAGACTGTTGAACTTTGAAATTGACATGACAGTAGACATTTGTTGTTAGCAGAAGAAATTTGAAGTTGACACGATTGATTTTGATTGAGATTAACATAGGAATTGAGAATGCAGATGCGTATGAATAGCATGACAATTTTATCAAATGCATGAACATATAGGATGCATGATTATGCATGTATGAATGCTTGGGAATGCATGATGATTGGCAATTTGTAGGCAGGATTTCGTAGAGACAGACGGAACATTGGAATATTGGGCACGTAATGGCTCGTGCTTCGGACATATACTCGCAAAAGTTCCTCTTCTGGGGATGCCGTCGTTCAAAGATACATCGAGACCATCGCCGAAGGCAGGAAGCTGTAAAATTGTAGAGAAGGACAGTCTGAATGGTATTGCTGCTTATTGGAACAGTTACGTAAATGCTTTGGACATCGCATCTGTGGTCAATGCTTTTGCATGTTTGCTCTTTTTATTTCTTTTTCATTTTTATTTTCATCATCCCATTTTTGCCTGGATCGCCCTTTCGGGTTTTCGACCCACCGGGGAATAGTTTTTTTTGTTGCCCCTGTTTTGCCTGAATTGCCTTTGAAGGTTGTCAATCCATCGGGGTGCTCATTTTTGCCTAAGCCGCCCTTTCGGGTTTTCGACTTAGCGAGCATATTCATTTTTCATGCTTTTCATTCTGTTTTTTCATTCTTGCCATTGACCACAGACCGTCACTGGGGGAGGGCTTGCTAGTAACTTGAATTGGAACTGATATCAATGTAGATTTGTTCATGCATGTTTCATTTGAATATACCTAGCTGTCCAGGCTTGTTTTCAAAATACTCAAAAAATTTCAATTTTCAGAATGTTTATTCCAGACGTACATCATTATTAACATAGAAAGAATCCTTTGTACAAAGCTTTCGAAAACAGAATAGAAAAATAGAATGCCAAACAAAAGCATAGGCTCAAATCGATGTATAAGGGTGGTAATCAGCCGAAGGCGTGACTCCACGGATTTACAAAGCTTGGAAAATGGTAATTTTATTGGTTGGTGGTACATTGAACACAGTAACTACTATGGTATCTAAAACTCTTGAATCCGCAGGCGTCGGAACCTTGGATGAGAATAGCCAATCATCAGTCGCAAAGATCCCAAGGGGAATGGTAACTTGCCAGATATAGTCAATTGTCTTTTATTTCAATCTCATTTTTGCATGAACCGCCCTTTCGGGTTTTCGGCTCATCGAGACACTCATTTTTGCCTGAGTTACATGTAATCTCAGCGAGCTTTTACATTTTGTTTCTTGTCCCTTATTTTGCCTGGACCACCCTTTCGGGTTTTCGATCCACCGGGAAGCGCATTTTTGCCTAGGCCGCCCTTTCGGGTTTTCGACCTACCACGCTGTTCTTTTCATATCTAGACAAAGTATTTCTTGACTATATTGGCATTCACAGGATTCGGAAGTTCTACACCATCCATGTGTATGAGAATCAGAGCACCGCCAGAGAAAGCCTTCTTGACAACATAAGGTCCTTCATAGTTAGGCGTCCATTTGCCCCTTGGATCGGGTTGCTGACCCATTCTTCTCTTCAATACAAGCTCACCCTCTTTGAATCCCCGAGGACGAACTTTCTTGTCAAAAGCAGTTTTCATCCTTGTTTGATACATATGACCGTGAGCCAAAGCATCCAGGCGTCTTTCCTCAATCAAATTCAACTGGTCGTACCGACTCTGGCACCATTCAGCCTCAGACAACTTTGCTTCCATAATCACACGGAGAGACGGAATCTCCACTTCCAATGGGAGGACTGCTTCCATGCCGTATACAAGAGAAAAAGGCGTTGCTCCGGTTGAACTACGGACTGTAGTGCGGTAGCCGTGTAAAGCATAAGGTAACATCTCATGCCAGTCCTTGTATGTTGTTACCATCTTCTGCACAATCTTCTTGATGTTCTTATTGGCAGCTTCGACTGCACCATTCATCTGAGGTCTGTAAGGAGAGGAATTGTGGTGTTCAATCTTGAATTTCTCACATAAGGCTTGCACCATGCCATTGTTCAGATTGGTACCGTTGTCAGTGATAATTTTGCTAGGAACACCATACCGAGAGATGATATTGTTCTTGATGAATTTGACTACTACTTGCTTAGTCACGTTGGCATATGATGCAGCTTCGACCCATTTGGTGAAATAATCGATTGCTACCAGGATAAAACGATGACCATTTGAAGCTTTTGGTTCAATTCTTTCGATCACATCAACGCCCCACATAGAGAAAGGCCATGGAGAAGACATAACATTGAGAGCGTGCGGAGGCACATGGATCTTATCAGCATATATTTGACATTTGTGGCACTTCCTGGCATATTGATAGCAATCGCGCTCCATGGTCATCCAGTAGTAACCAGCTCTCAACAGCTTTCTAGACATAGCATGCCCCGATGCGTGGGTCCCAAAGGTGCCATCGTGCACATCGTGCATTAGTTGTTCTGCTTCACATTCATCAACACATCTCATCAACACCATATCGAAATTCCTTTTGTACAGAACATCACCATCCAGCACAAACTTGCTAGCCAATCTGCGTAGCGTCTTCTTGTCTTTGTTGGAAGCATCTGGCGGGTACTCACGGCTTCGTAAAAACTGCTTGATATCACAATACCAGGGCCTGTTGTCGACTCTGCCTGAACCCGTTTGTACAATTGCATCACTGACAGTAAACACATGAGCGGGCCGGTCTAAGCGTTGTACTTTGATCATCGGCACATGATTCCAGTGGTTTACTCGGAACATGGAGGATAAGGTAGCAAGAGCGTCGGCCATTTGGTTCTCCTATCGGGGAATATGGTGCAACTCGACCTTTGTAAAATACGTTAACAGACGCCTCGCATAATCACGGTAAGGGATCAGATTGGCATGATGGGTCTCCCATTCTCCCTTTATCTGGTTGATGACTAGTGCAGAGTCTCCATAGATGTCGAGGTGCTTGATTCTCATATCAATTGCTTCCTCAATCCCCAAGATGCATGCTTCATACTCGGCCACATTGTTGGTGCACTCAAACACAATCCGGGCTGTAAAAGGGATGTGATGCCCCTGCGGAGCCACAATTACTGCGCCAATTCCTCGGCCATAGGCATTAACAGCACCATCAAAGACCAACCCCCACTTGCTATCAGGGTCTGGACCTTCACCGATTAGTGGTTCTTCACAGTCTCTTGACTTCAAGAACATGACCTCTTCGTCTGGGAAATCGAACTTCAAAGGTTGATAATCATCAAGTGGTTGGCAAGCGAGATGGTCAGCCAGGATACTCCCTCTAATGGCTTTCTGGGCTTTAAACACAATATCATACTCTGACAGTAACATTTGCCAACGTGCGATTTTTCCAGTGACAGCCGGTTTCTCAAAGATATACTTGATTGGATCCATCCGGGATATCAACCAAGTTGTATGATTTATCAAGTAATGGCGCAGGCGTTTGGCAGCCCAAGCTAGTGCACAACAGGTTTTCTCGAGCATTGTATACCGAGCCTCACAATCGGTGAATTTCTTGCTCAAATAGTAGATAGCATGCTCTTTCTTTCCAGTTTCATCCTGCTGACCGAGCACACATCCCATGGATTCATCCAATACTGACAGATACATGATCAATGGCCTTCCTTCCACCGGCGGGACAAGGATAGGAGGTTCTAGCAAATAGTTCTTGATGTTGTCGAAAGCTTCTTGCATTCATCATTCCATACCACAGGTTGATTCTTCCTGAGTAACTTGAAAATCGGCCCGCAGGTTGCAGTCATGTGGGATATAAATCTAGAAATGTAATTCAAACGCCCGAGGAACCCTCTGACTTGCTTCTCGGTTTGCGGGGCCGGCATTATCCTTGGTACCCAAGTTAAACAACTCAATCACTCCTGGTGAGGCTGAATGGCTTTCTCCTCTTGTTCAAACAGTCGAGCAATCTCATCTGGTATGCCATCACCATCCTCATCTTCGGCCTCAAACACCGGGGATTCAACAGTTTGGAGAAACATAGGGTCACTGTGTTCAACGGGTTTATTTTGGTTCGATCTGCATGATTATGGTTGAATGATTTTTTAGAAAAAATTTTCATGCAAATCTTTGAAATTAATAAGAAAATACAAATGTTTTGGTTTTTTCTGGCATTACCATTATCTCCAAGGGAAAAGCATTAAAGGAAGAAAAGAGCGTGAAAGAAACGACGTTTTATTGATAATGGTGATGTCGGATCAAACATGCCCTTTACAAAAGTGTCACTTCCGCCTCGGGCAGGGCGGAAGGATTGTTATTTTGAAAACAAAAGCCTAGACATCAAGACATATTACTTAGAATCATGCACAAACACAGGGAGATTGATAACGTTCCAGTTCTTTGCAATGCCTCCTGGTGTCACAAACACGGGCTTAGACCCACTGAGCACGAGCCATTTTTCAAACTGCGGCAGAAGAACCAGGAGACAATGAGCACTTGGAAGTTTTTTTGTGTGACCGATGAATGATGCATATGATGCATGATATGTACAAATGCAGATGCAAAAATGACTCTTTTCGTTATCGAAGGGTTTTAGACAAACTAGAAACTTTTGCAAACATTTAGCAAGATGATGGAATTAGAAAGCTGTCAAGACACATAGTTTGAAATGCCAAGCGAAAGGAAGTGGGATCGACTTCCTTGAACTTGTAGGACTTAGTCCTCTTCATGCCTGGTTATATTTGCAAAGAATTTTAGTTTGTCTATACCCTTTGATAAATGCATGTAAAAGGTTTATGCATGAATGCATGTATGCATGGTTTTGTTTAACAAAGAAAGCACGGTGGGCTAAAGTAACAAGTGGACACGGTGTCCGGTGAAACTAAGGCTTTGATAGTAGTAACCAAGGTTCTATAAAGTTCCCAAACCACAACCTCTCTTACGTATATCATGGTAGTACAAAGCAACGCTTGTCCATGATTATCCGTAAGAAGGTCTAGTTTGGGTGTAGTATCGCGTGACGACTAAATTTCGAGACAACGCTCGGTTTAGCCACCGCACTACGTCCTAAGAAAGGCCAAAGATGGGTTTGGTAACTACGGTTCATAGCCTTCATCGGTCAATTCACTACCACAATTTTGGCTTTTAATAGCACAATTTTAATAGCGTTTATGGATAAATGCTATTAAAAATGCAACTCATAGACCTGTTATAGCACTTTTCCGAAAGCGCTAAGAAAAACTTGTTAAAAATTGGGTTAGATAGCGTTTTTCTGGAAACGCTATTATTTTGGTTCGCATTAATAGCGCTTTATAAGAAACGCTATTTTTAGAAGGGGTATAGATAGCGCTTTCCGCAAACGCTATATTTGGACTTCATGAAAATTAAAAAAGGGCGGATGCTTTTTTTCATTTTCGCGCACTAACTAAAAACATAACACTCTCTCCAATACCACCGTCCAAAACCACCGTCCTTCCTTGCATCGTCCACCGTCCAAAACCACCGTCCAAAACTGAAAACTAAACCACCGTCCTTCTCCTAAATCGAAACCACCTTCTTCTCCCAAAACTGAAATCCAAACCACCTTCCTTGCATCGGTGAAAATCTAAGTCAGAAGTCACTCTCTCTCTCTCGAAATCGAAGTCGAAATCGAAGTCATTCCGTGGTCGTGAAAACTCTTTCTCTTCATTCCTTTGGTAAAAACGCTTTCTCTCTTTCTTCTCTTCTTTTACAGTTCAATTCTCTCTTAATTTCGTTTTTGTTTTTATCTCTGATTTTTATACTTTGTTGCATGTTTCTGTTGTTGTTGTTGATGATTTTGTTGTATAATGAATGATTTTGGGAGTGTGATTGTTTGGATGAAGCTAGAGACTGTTTGGATGAAGCTAGAGTATGTGATTTTGGGGAAATTTACTGTTAACCTAGGGGGCCTGTTTGGATAAAGCTTTATTTGATGTTTGTATAAGTTGTTTTCAGCTTATTTAGATAAGCTCTTCATGATAAGCTATTGAATCAAGTTAGAGTTATATCTTAATGTTAGAGATGATAAAATATATTATTAACCCTTAGAATAATTATTATGTTCTCATATGAAGTGGTTCATGAGCTAAAGGGCATGCTTTAGAAAATAATGAACACACACAGTCATACGTGTAATTCATTGTTTGAAAAATAATAGCATAGTGATCTTTGTAGCCTTGAGCTCCAACCCCAACAGTAATGATGAAAAAGCTATTATATACTATTGTTGAGCACCTGTAGCTAAACACAACTTGCTTAATGTGACTGTTAGCTAGTCTAACATACATAATTCTGTAGAAAATTTAGGTAGAATTTAGTTGTGTAACGGATATGTGTAGAATTGGATGAGAAACCTGATTTCTTCCAATAAATTGATTGTCATATTAAATCATTTTGAGTCCAAAATTCTATATTTAATATCTCAATGATCTATATCTCTCTAAATATTCCTGAGATTTATAGTATTTTTCCAACGTTGGACTAAATTCTAGGACGACAAAGGTGGGTGAACCTAATAACATTCGGTAGGTGTTGTTTTTTAGCGCCTGGGTTGTGGTTTGATGACGGCTGGGCAGGGGCAGCTTACGATAGGTTTGAGCTGGTTTTTTGTTTCTGTTTTGGCGCGGTTCTGCTGTATTGTTGTGCTGTCTTTTTTTCCTGCCATATTGGAGTTTAGCAGCTGCGTATCAGCTGCGTATTTCTGCTGTTGCAGCAGCTGTTGTGTGGGTATTTTTTTTTACCTTGTGTGAGAAATGATATATGGCTGTTTATTATGATTTAAGTATTTGGATTAGCATATTTTTATTCAAAACCAAAACAGTATCGGTTTTGACTCAGAATTGTATTTTGTGAGTAAATTGCTCATTAACTAGTGGGAGTATCCTTTTTTTTTTTGTTGATACCAGCTCTGCTTAGGAAAAGCTTTTGTTGTTCTTGAAGTTGATCATCAAATCATTCTTTTTAACTTGTTGTATTGCTTCCAAACTGGTTCTTCAATTTGATTTTTTAATGGAAAAAGTTAGTTTGTTAGATTAAGTATCAGCTATATACTTACACATTCCATTATGACATACCCATTTAAACATTGTTTTCATGAGTTTTTTTGGTGTAGCTTTATGGGTGCCTGGGTAGGTGGGGCAGTGTTTTTACAGCTTTGTTAGATGCTACTTATTATAATACCTTAAAGTTCCATAACTATTGATGAGTAAGATTAATGCACTTATGAAATAGTTAATTGATACACATGGACTAAAACATTTTATGCTAATTCATGAAAAATTTCATTTACACTTTGCTGTTATGGAATCTTAAAAAGAATTCATGTGAGATTTTGGTTACCTAAATGCCCTGGCAAACAAGAATGATAGTACGAGAAGCCACAATCAGTATGAAATCCAAAACTTGCTTCAGGAGTAGCAAAGACTTGTCAAAGCATTTTTTTTAAAATTTAGGATGCTAATACATTGTTAATTTAGGATGCTAATACAATTTTTTTAAAATTTTTTTGAAGACAATTATCGTCATTAATGTGCTTTATTTTGCGAAAGTATTAATTATATGGATTTATTCTTGTGCTGGATTGAAATATTTTTGTGGATTTGTTACATAGTTATAAATAGTTTACTCTATTTCAACTTGAGTTATTAGGGACTAACTTTCTTTCACTTATATGATCAGCGTGGTGGCAACTGCTACTGGTGTGAGAATCAAACAGATCGATCAAGGTATGGACTTCTTTTTCTCTTTCTATCTTTTCTCAATTGTGTATGTGTCTAAACTTAGCGCTCAAACCCTTGTGTCTAAGTAAGTATTTTTCATACATTTTATTGATTATTTTCTCTTTCTTACATGTTCGTACGAACTAAGAATAAACTATAGGACCCAAAGTCTTATTGAGTATTTCTCTGAGACAAAAAGAAAAAACTATGGGATCATTGAGTAGTAATATTTAAGCATATAATTCATAACTCGGTTGTTAGAACCAAATTTTAACTAGTAATATTTTTTACCAATAAACTCAAACTAACTATTCCCGACATCTAACTATCAAGACCTAGGAACTATGGATCGGAAATGGGTGTCTGCGAATCGAGCGTCAAAGGAGTACAGAGAAGGAGTGAAAGAGTTTGTTGAGTTTGCTGTTGCTCATGCAAAAGACAGCAGTAACATCATATGCCCATGCTTAAAATGTTGTTACGGAGCAGTTAGTGTGGAGCATTTGCAAGATCACTTAATATGTAATGGAATTGATGAAAGCTATACATGTTGGACAATGCACGGGGAAGAAGAAATTGAGTCTGCTGGTTTGAGGAGCAATGTGAGAGATACATCAAATGATTATGAGTTTGATCGAGTCGAAGAGTTTATGAATGAAATTGAAGAAGATCTTCGTGATTGTCCCGAAATGTTTGAGAGGCTAGTAAGTGATTCAAAGATACCATTGTATGATGGATGTGCTAAATTCACAAGATTGTCCACGGTCTTAAAATTATATAACCTAAAAGTACGCAATGGGTGGTCTGATAAGAGCTTTACAGACTTGCTAACTCTGTTGAAAGATATGTTGCCTGAGAATAATGTGCTCCCTAGTCGAACCTATGAGGCTAAACAGATGTTACGTTCTATTGGCATGAGTTATGAGAAGATACATTCTTGTCCTGAAGATTGCGTTTTATTTCGAAATGAGTATGCATCATTAGATACGTGTCCTAAATGTGGTGCATCACGATATAATAAGAAAGAAACAGCCCCAGCCAAAGTGCTATGGTACTTTCCGATAATACCAAGATTTAGGCGCATGTTCCGTAATGCAGAAGATGCAAAGCACTTAACATGGCATGAATATGGAAGGGTTGCAGATGGAATGCTTCGACATCCTGCAGATTCTCCTCAATGGGAAAAAATTGATCATGATTTCCAAGATTTTGGGAAAGAAGAAAGAAATCTACGTCTTGCATTGTCTACTGACGGAATAAACCCTCATGGTATTCAGAGTAGTAAGCACACTACTTGGCCGGTGATTATGATGATTTATAACCTGCCTCCATGGCTATATACGAAGCGCAAGTACATGATGCTGACAATGTTAATTTCTGGTCCTTATCAACCAGGAAATGATATAGACATATACTTGGCTCCATTAATTGAAGATTTAAAGCTTTTGTGGGAGACGGGTGTAGAGGTGTATGATGGGTATAGAAAAGAATTCTTCAACTTGAGGGCTATGTTATTTGGTACAATAAATGATTTTCCAGCATACGGGAATCTATCCGGGTATAGTGTCAAAGGAAAGCGTGCATGTCCCGTATGTGAAGATGGTACAAATTGGATACGGTTGAAAAATTGCAATAAGCAAGTTTTTCTTGGGCATCGTAGATTCTTAAATACCAATCATCGTTATCGGAGGTGGAGAAAAGCATTTAATGGTAAAACTGAAGAAGATAGAGCTCCCGTGCCTTTGACAGGTGATCAATTATACAAAAAGGTAAAGCGTCTGCGTATTAAATTTGGAAAGCCTTTTGCAAGGGAGCTTGTCAAAGGCGGTTGGAAAAAAAAGTCAATTTTCTTTGAATTGCCATATTGGAAGTCATTGTATGTGAGACATTTCCTTGATGTTATGCATATTGAAAAAAATGTGTTCGATAGTGTCATTTGTACATTACTCAATGTGGCTGGAAAGTCCAAGGATGGCATCAATGCAAGGTTAGACATGGAAAAAATGGGCATGAGAAATGAGTTAAGGCCTGTTAAGAAGGGGGATCGTACATTTCTACCGCCAGCGGCTCATACTCTTTCAAGAAAAGAGAAAATTATTCTTTGTAAGTTTTTTCATGGAGTTAAAGTTCCAGAGGGGTTCTCCTCAAACATTAAGAGATTGGTTTGTATGAAGGATCTCAAGTTAAAGGGTCTAAAGACTCATGATTGTCATGTTATAATGGAGAATTTGCTGCCAATAGGTATACGTTCCATTTTGCCTGAAAAGGTGAGATGGACCATAACTAAACTATGTTTTTTCTTCAAGGCTATATGTAGCAAAGTCATCAATCCTGAGAAGTTGTCAGCATTGCAGAAAGAAATTGTTCTCACCTTATGTGAGCTTGAGATGTATTTTCCACCTTCATTTTTTGACATGATGGTTCATCTAACAGTCCACCTTGTTAGGGAAACACAACATTGTGGACCGGCTTATATGAGGTGGATGTACCCAGTTGAGCGTTACATGAAGATACTAAAAGGGTACATAAAGAATCGAAGTCGACCAGAGGGTTGTATTGTTGAACGGTATATAACTGAAGAAGCTATTGAGCTTTCTACTGAACACCTCGCTAATGTTCAACCCATAGGCCTTCCAATGTCACGACACTCAGGACGAACAGAAGGTGAAGGGATTGGTGCATGTAAAATAGTGTCCATCTCAAAAGTTGAATTGGAGCAAGCCCACTTGTATGTTCTACACAATGCTGTTGAGGTTGAGCCATATGTCGAAAAACACAAGGAAAAACTTAAGAATTTGAACCCTAATAGAAATGAAAATTGGTTAACAAGAGAACACAATCGAACTTTTACATCATGGCTAAAAGATCATATTTTTTCAGAATGTGTTAAAAATCCCGATTCAGTTTCAGAAAGATTGAGAATGCTAGCAGATGGTCCAGATATAGATGTTTTCTCTTACCATGGGTATGTGATTAACAACTTTACATTTTATACAAAAGAACATGATCAAGAAAGCACTATGCAAAATAGCGGTGTCACACTCGAAGCTCAATCATTGCATATCTCAAGTGCCAAAGACAGAAATCCTTTATATGCCAAGCTGACGTATTTTGGGGTCATTGAACATATTTGGGAGTTGGATTACTCATCCTTTCAAGTGCCTGTGTTTGGTTGCAAGTGGGTTGAAAACAACAATGGTGTGAAAGTTGATGATCATGGGTTCATTAAGGTTGATTTTAACAGAGTTGGGTATAGAGACGAGCCTTTTATTTTAGCATCACAAGCTCAACAAGTGTTCTATGTCACTGATCCTGCTAATGAAAAATGGTCTATTGTGATTTTAAATGATCACAACAATAAAGAATGTGAAAATACATGTGTTGAGGATGATCCTTTCATTAATATATCAGAATCAACTGAGAATGTTCCAACTGTAGACGATATTCTCTATATGAGAGAGGATCATGAGGAGGGGATTTTGATCGATCAATCAATCCTTATAATTGAAAAACAGAAAAGTAAGAATAAAGAAAAAAGCAAGGATCAGACTAGGAAGAGAAAAAGACTGACTTGATCTTGTATGGCATAATAACTTGTTTTTTTTTCTTTTTTCTTTTATGGTCTTTGATTCTCATTTTTAATGTTAATTATTTTTAATGTTATTGTCGTTGTTAATAACATTTTTTTACAGATAAATGGCTTCAAGTAATGGTGGAAGTAGTTCAAGACGAAACAATAATGGTAAACGTGGTGTGACCCGCATGCGAGTGATTCACAAAGCTAAAAGCCGTGGAGATACTTTTGAGGTAACTACTTGGTCTCGATAAGATTTTATGATTTCATTATGTATTTCTGAATTGATAATCACTTTCTTTCGTCAGGTTCGTTGGAATGCTTTAGGTCAACCTGTTGGAGATGAAAGCCAGAGTTTTGTCAGTTACATTGGATGCATCGTTCGTCGAATGGTTCCAATTAGTATGTCAAATTGGAGAGCTCGTGAAATGGCACCTTACAAAGAAAAAGTTTTGGATGAAATTCGGGTAAAACACAAACTCAAGCTAGTTGAAAACATTTCATTATGTTTATCTATTTATATTTCTTAATTAATGATCTCTGTCATCTTGCAGAAAGTTTTCATATTTGGAAATGAGCACGATGATCGTGTAAAAATGGAAGCTGGAAAGTTGTTTAGAGCACACAAAACCACATTGACAAGACTGTATGTGAAAGATAAAAATCCTGATGACATTGTAAAACCTCCGAATGATATGTATCCTCATATAGAACCGGAGCATTGGGATGCCTTTGTAGCTCAACGTCTCACTCCTGAATTTCAGGTAATGTCTTTGTAACTCAGTGTTTGAGTTCATGACATTTATTTTATGTATTCTTTTTTATCATCATATTTCTTTTACAACCTAATAAAATTGCAATTCACGCAGAAAAAAAGCAAAGAAAATCGAGAAAGAGCTTTAAATCCTAGACATCCATATAGAAAATCACGTATGGGATTAGGTCGTCTCGAAGAAAATATGGTAAGTATATGTAAAGTTGTAGGGATCCAATTCTGACTATTATATTTTGTCTATATACCGACTTCTCTATGCTGCCATCTTTGCTTTGACTTCTCTGTTCTATTTTGCCTATTCTCCAAAAAAAGAAAAAAGAGACCGGAGAGGAAATTATACCACGTGCATCTGTGTGGATTGCTGCTCATGTTGGTAAGGATGGAGTGATTGATAAAGAGGAAGTTCAGAAAGTTGCGGATAAATTTGTAAGTCAAATATAGCTTCTTTTTTTACTGGATTCATATCTAAATATTTTGTTAATTGTGATGAAAGTTCAGAAACATGAGAGAGGAAATTTTGATGCAAAATTATTTTTGCTTGTCAATGTCACAGAAGGAGTTAACACAATCTTTACCTCAAGATGAGAGAGGACAAGACCTTGGTCGTAATGATGTTCTACAATTGGCCTTAGATCATCTTCCAAAATACTCTGGCCGTGTTAGGGGTTATGGTTTTGGGGTATGTCCCAAAGACATTTTTCCACGACAATATATCCCCGTCGATGAAGTGAATGCAATGTTTGGCAAAATGAGTAAGAGAATGGAGTTACTAGAGAGATTGGTGTTAGAAAGGCAGACACATGATGGAGATACTAGAGAGAATGGAAATATTGAGAAAGATGTAGAAAGAGAGAGAGAGAGGCAACAACCAAAATATGTCGGAGAAAGTCAACATGAAAAAGATGCTGAAGAAAGACAACAAAAAAGAGATGTTGGACAAAGACAAAAACAGAAAGATGGTGGAGAGAGGCGACAACCACAAGATTTGGGTCAAATGATAGAAACTAGTGCCAAAGATTCTTGCAGCCCTCTTGCACTTGACGCCATTCCGAAGGTAAATGTTTGCTTTATAAAATGTAAAATTTTAATTTATTTATTTTGCTTCATAATCCTAATAACGTATATGTTCATTCAATATTGGTTTAGGGTGTTTCGTCTATTGAAATTTACTTATCATCCCCATGCCCACATTTGGTTGCTCACGGCAAATTATATAACACGGGTAGTGATGTTTTACACAACAAGAAATTACCACCCGGATATGTCAAGGTTAGGATTGATGTTGCTGTTGAGAGGAAAGCTTTGTTGCCTATACCTGTTGAAGAAGGCGATGTCTTGACTGTTGGTGAAGCAATAGGGACATTTGTGGCATGGCAATTGAATCTTGTTAAATTGGTCGATGAACATCAAAAGGTAAATTAATTACCTATTATTAACCTTTATGATTGATAAGTGATATATACTTGTTTTATTATTTGGTCACTAACCTAAAGTATTGTAACTAATTAGATTCCAGCTAAATCTAAAAAAATTGACAAGAGACCCCAACGTAGTGCTGAATCAGTTGCTTCACCAAACAAAAAGATGAAAACTGTGAAGCCTGCTATGGTACCATTCCTTGATACTTATGTGAAGGCAATAATGATCAAAGGACAATCAGTCCCAATTTATATGGACAATGTCATATTTGGCAAAGCCTATACAGACGAAGTAGTAATAGAGAATATAGAAGAGCTTGTGCAACATAATTGGTTAAGTGCCACTGTTGTAGCTGTATATGCCAGGTACCTTTGTTTAATAGTTGTTATGTAGGACTGTTACAGGGGTTTATTATATTGGTTTCCTGTCGCAAACTCTGTTGTTCTGTTATTCCTATTTTTGGGAGTGTGTTATTTAATTTTTTATGTTTCTTTTTTGTGCTGTTTGTTCTATTTCAAGGTTCTTGTTTGAAAATTTGATCAAGCCTCGTGGGTTGGTAAATAAGTTCTCATTTTTATCCCCACATATATCTCACGAGGATAGACAAGGGCAACAAATAGCAGATGTCCTATTGACACAAAAGTTTAAGAATAAGCTGATTTTTGCACCGGTCAATTTAGGGTGAGTTTTCTTTACAAAACATTATTCAAGATGACTAAATTTTCAAACGCCTTTTTTAATTATAATTGAAATATATGTAAATTATGATGGATGCAGGCTAAATCATTGGGTGTTGCTTGTCATCAATCCTGGAGCTGAGATGATATATTATATGGATTCATTGCCGGGGGGACATCCAGACATTGGCGATGTAAGAAGAAAGTTCATGAAGTGAGTATTGATTCTTTTGAGTTATAATTTACAAAAGTATGATTATTGACTGCTATTACTCATTTGAAGTTGATTTAATTTTGATAGTGCCATGTGTATCAATCGTGCCCTTCATCCCAAGTCAAAATCAAAGTCAAGTATAATCCCATGGATAGAAATAAAGGTATTTTCTAATCAATGGTATTTTTTTTGACAACGTAATCAATGGTATTTTTAATTCATCATGTGGATTAAATTTTAATTATTTAAATTTTTCCAGTGTCCTATGCAAACTAATGGTATTGACTGTGGCTATTTTGTCATGCGATTTATGAAAGAGATAATTTTGGCAAATCAAGACATGATCCCCGAAAATGTATGTATGTGATTTTTAATATACTGTTAATTTGTAATCATATATATATATATATATATATATATATATATATATATATATATATATATATAGCTAGTCATTCTTTTTCTAACTCAATTTTTTGCTACTTTTATATTTGAAGTACTTTGGAGATTACAAATGTAAAACCTATTCTAAAGATAAGCTAGTTGAGGTCGAGGAGGATTGGGCAACCTTTATGGTCGAGTATCTTAGTGAGTTTCATTTTCTTTTTCAACAATTTTCATTTGCGTTTTTTAATTGAGTTATTTTAAATCGTAATTGGTTGTGCTGGAAATTCTATGTTAATTAATTTTTCGTTTCATATTATATGACACAGGAGACTATATTGCTGATAGACTTAAACCGTAATTGGTTGTGCTCGATTATATAGCTTGTCACGAGTCCTCTTAAATTTAGGTGTTTTTTTTGTTGGTAAATGTGGCTGCCTTTAGGAGTTTTTTTTTTTATTGGCAATTGTGGATTGACTAGTATTATGACATTCATAATTAAGTCCATGATCAATTTGTAATGAGATTATCATGAATATGTAATTTGCTATATTTTATAGCGTTTAATTATAGCATTTTTGGTTACAGATTTAAAAAAATAAACGCAACGTTTATTAGCGCTTTCAATGAAACGCTAAGATACCCCTGTTTGAGTAGAAAGGCTACAATAGCGCTTCTCAGAAAGTGCTAAGAAAAGCTGTTAGAAAAGCTAAGGCTATATTAGCGCTTATCTGAAAGCGCTATTGACGTATTGCTATTTAATAGCGTTTTAAATGCGCTATTAGAGGCTCCTGGCCTATTATAGCGGGGGCTTTCTTAGCGCTTGAAAAGCGCTATTAAGAGCCAAAATGAGTGCTATTAAAGGGGGTATTTTGTAGTAGTGATTGGAAGTAAAGTGCCTAAGCATGACAACACACACCGACAACATCACCTCCAAAATGCCTCAGCTATGTGAGATTGATCGCGTAATCCAATGCACGAGGCAACCCCCGGAATGGATTGTCCATTATATCTCTTCCTAATCTTAGGTTCACTCAGCCCGGGTGTAGGGCTTTTGATATCCTCACCCCACACGTACACAAGAAAATTTTATATATAACAATAAAGCAAAGCATAAACATAAAGCATGTAAAACTAGGTGTAGCCCTAAAAAACTAGTCCCCAGTGAAGTCGCCATTTCTGTTATCGCGATTTTCGCGTGTCAAATCATTAATTAGATTTGAACCTTTCAATCATTGATATCTCTATTTTTTTTGGGGAAAGGTAAAATCGAGAGAAAACCTTAGAAATTCTGAGCTCGGGGCTGATTTCACTACGGGAAGGTGTTAGGCACCCGCAATGACTATAGTATCCTATAGGAACCGTTTTACTATGCTTTACGTATACGCTTTGCTTTTATTGCTATTTGTGAAAAATATTGATTTTAAGAATGAGAGAAAGAAGTTTGGATTTTATTTTATTGGACTTGGAGAGATTTTGAATCTCTTGCCTACATACCCTTTTAAGGGATCAAAATTCCATGTAGTTCTCTTCTAAAATATTTTTGTGGGTTTAACTTGTTTTTTAAGTTTGAAAAAGATTTTGAAGAAGGAAAAGAGGCCGTATAGGCATTAGAATTGAAAAGAAGAAAAAAGCATTCGGTTGGTTCAATTGTTAATGAAAACGGTTAAAGTTGGAAATTAATTGCATTTTGATTTGATTAAGAAAATAAAGGGAAAATCCTTCGGAGTTTTGACTCCAAGGTTTATTTGGAAAATATTTGAAGTGATGGAAGTTATTTGTTTTTAAAAAGATTAATTTTCTCTAAGTATCGCGCATCCTAAACATACACCTAGCGTTAGCTCATGCAACGTGTGTGCGTGTCGGTGCGTGTGTCGGTGTACATCATTATAGTCCATAGTCCTTTACATCGGGTCCTAGTTTACATTCTAAGGTCTTGCAAGAATTTAAAAGGAAAGTAAACTAACCTAAAACATTACATGAATTAGTAGGAATTTGCATGAGATGGCTAAAGAAAGAAAAAAGGTGAAAAAATAATGCAACGCTTGCAATATGAATAAGGCATGAAGCAATAGGGTTAGTAAGAAAGTATGAAGTGATAATGGGGAATGAACTATGCATGGTAAATGAAATAGCCATAATGAGAAGTGTTAAACAAATAGCAAAAACAAGTGCAAAAAGGGTAAAGAAAATATCACAACACAAAGTCCTAAAACTTAATTCAACCCATGACCTATAATTTGTACCAAAACAGCACTATCAAGGGAAATATTTCAGGAATTATGAAGAAATTACAAGTCATGTATTCATATTTAGCACATACACATTTTATGCATATTTCACACCTTCATTTCCAAACAAAAAATTCACATTACTTGCAAAACAAGAAACTAACTATTGAACTTGTAAAACAAGAAACTACTTCTAAATTTGCAAGAAATTGGAAATTTAACGATTTAACTTGTAAGACAAGTAACTACCACTAAATTGGCAAAGATTTGGAAATTAACAACTAAATTTGCAAAAATACAAGAAATTAACACTAAATTTGCAAAAAAGAATTTGGAAATAATCAATTAAGCTTGTGAAGAGCAAGAATCAGCAATGAACTCAGAACCAAACACATCACAAAATCATGTATCAAATGTCAACATCACATGGCAAAAATTGGGTCTAAAATTATGCAAAAAACTCTCACAAACACACCTAGTACTCAAAACCGTAGAAGAAATTAGCACATATTTTTTTATCAGCTTTACATGTGTGGAAATATCACCAAAACAATCAAAAATATATCAAGAACACACTGTAATTTTCTAGGATTTTTTGCAAGAAATTTTAGCATGCACAGGGGTCCAGATAGCAAGAATAAGGGTGCATATAGCAAGAAAATTCAGGAAACTGAAAGGAAGCCAAAAAACACAACGATACCCGGCCCACACCCACGTGGTTAGTGGATCCGGATCTCCAGAATGCCTCAGAGGCGTTGGATTGATCCAGATGCCCCAACCTATGATCTAACGACCTAGAACACATGAGAATTGGATCGGGTCTGAACCGACCCGATCCACTCGCCTATATAAAGACTCCACGACCCGGTTCATTCACTTTTCCCTTCGTTTCTCTTTCTTCCTCCTTCTCTCTCACCGCTCTCTCTGAAACCCTAGACCTAAACCATTGAATCTAATCCTAAATCCGTTCGAACATGCTTCAATTGGTTCAATTCTCTATTCTAAACATGAATCTGCCATACGAAATTACATACAAACAAGTAATCGGTGTAAATCTTGAGATTTCTTACGGTTTTGGACTTTTGTTCTTCCGTTTTTGCACCGAAGCTTCGTGATGCTTCGTAGATCCACTCCGGTTTGGTTCCGTTGTGAATCTTGAAGTTTTCACGTCCTTTTTTAAAGTTTGTTAGGGTTTCACCCCTTTTCTGAATGAAACGTTTCGAAACCTCATTGATTTACACCGGTTAAGACCTATTGATGCTTTTCAACACGAAGAAGATGAAGTTCGAGTATTACCTGGGTTTTAAACGGAGATTTGAGTCGAAATCTTCGGAAAACTTTGAATCTTGATTCTGTTTCGTTGATTTCTTGGTTTGAATTTGGAAATAAACCGGTAATTCTCTTCTTTTTCTCTTAACTGGTTCGGATCCTGTGAAATTTCCCTTTCCTTCTTCTTCCCAAGCTTCTCGCTGTGATCGTACTGAGTTCGTCGCTTCTAGTGATGAATTCAGTGCTTGAATTGCAGAGAGCAAGGCTCAATGATGAAGATTCAAGCTTGAATCTCTGAGAGCTCACACGAATTCCATGGTTTTAGCTTGAATTTGATTTCTGGAAATGGTTAGGGTTTTGTGAATTGTTCTTGGTGAATTTTTGTTTTGATCTTAACTGCCAAGAGAGAGAATGTGGATTCTGTTAGTGATGTGGCTCTGATCTCTGAAATTTCTGACACGCAAGTCCTTATATAGGCTGCCATGTGGACTCTGACCCAATAGGAATGTGACACGTGTACTGGTATTGCCTGCGTGGCCTCTGGACCGAATTTGACTTAAGGACCTTTTTGCAAATTTGTAAAATTAAGGGACTAAACTGTAAAAAGGAAAGAAAATGACCAAACTGCCAAAAAGAGTAAAAAGGACCGTTCTGCAAATAGAAATGAAAAATGGACTGACTTGCAAATAAAAGTAAAATTGGACTGATTTGCAATTTTTGAAAGTATTGGGACTAAAATGCAATAATAATAAAATTGGTTAAAAAAAATGTAATCTGAATGCAACGTAAAGTGAAACAGTTAAAATTGACAAAACGGACTAAAACGAACAAACTACCAAAAAATGAGGTATTTTAAAATACCTCTCTGCCCAAAATTTGTTTGATGTGAAAAGACTAAAATGCCCCTGGGGGCAAAAACGACTCAAACTGACTCAGACTGACTCGGATGCAAAACTAAGATGATTTTTGTACAAAATTTGATTAATGATTCATGCAAACCAATTGAAAAGACTCAGGGACAAATTGTAGGGACCAAAATGGGTTCCTTTGTAGGAAATGACCAAAATACCCTTTTGTATGATTTTATGCAAGAATTAAAAGACAGAGACAGTAACGTATGCAGCTGAAGCACAGTAGAAAACACGGTGAATTTAAAAGTATTAGAAAGTAGCAGAGGAATTTGAATGAGTATTTTTAGGTCCAAAATGAGGGTATAACACTAAGGCAGAGGAAGATCTAATTGATTTCCTAAATAGATGCAAGATCTCAAACACCAATGCCATGCTCTGTCCTAGGTACATCGTAGTTTTCGATAAGGAGGCAGCGAAATCTGTCGAAGGATTCCTACCGCATACTAAACGCAAAAGCGGATGGGTGGAAAACCGCCCAAAGTACGGGTTCAACAAGAGAGGTGTCCCATATAAAATGAAGCCCTCATATCAAAGTTCAAGCAGAACTCACAGGGGTACGTTTAACCCTCCTCCAAAAAGCCCAACAGATACTTGGGTCTTCTCTGGGGGGAAGAAAACAGGTCATGCTACCCCTCCAACCAAATGGGTGAAGAGGATGGCCACAACACCTCACCAGAAAGAGGCATCGAATGCTAAACGGTATGCCTACAACAACAATTACAAGGGTAAACACCCTATGACAAAAACACAATGGCGCAAGTATCAACGCCAAAAAAAGGTAAACGCCTTGAAAGAAATCACCAATGTTGGCAAAAAGGAGGGAAAGCAAGAAGCTGTTTTCGAAATGGTCAAGAGACCAGCCACCGAAAGGATATTTCCTCCCTTGCCCACGTTGGAGAAAAGTTGTCCAAAAGAAGACGACGAGATGACGTCAAATTTTTCTAGGTCTGACCCAAGCTTCGATGCAATATGCGTCGTATCAGTGCTGCTAATCGAATACGATGTTCCATCAGAGGTCAGCGACATGGAGAGTGACTTCACTGAAGAGAAGGCTATCCATATGCAATTGTGCTACTATGTCATGAACAATGGTTGTGTTGAAGATCAACACGCGCTTTTCGAGCGACCGGTCGTCTCGATGAGGCTTCACCTCAAACCTTTGTTTAGCCAAGCAAAAATTAATGGTGTAGGAGTTACGAGGTACTGGTGGATGGAGGCGCTACCGTCAACCTATTACCCCAGTCATTCTTAAAAAAGATTGGACTCTTTGATTCCGATTTGAAACCCCACAACGTGGTTCTCACTAATTATGAAGGAACGACTGGAAATTCCCTCGGTGCCGTCGAAGTTGATTTAGTAGTGGGAAGTATAAGTCGAACAACCATGTTCATGGTAGTTCCATCCAAAACAAATTTCAACGTGTTGCTGGGTAGAGAATGGATCCATGGCGTGGGGGCAGTGCCTTCCACTCTACATCAAAGAATTGTTATACGGAGGAAAGACGGGTTGGTGGAGAACATCGAGGCCGACCAAAGTTACTTCTTGGCTGAGGTAAATAACATTACCAAGAAGAATTTCGACAAAAAACTCGCGTCCATTCCTCCAGTAATGTCTCTTGGTCCCAAATATACAATTTCGGAAGATGAAAGGTATTCTATGAGACTACAACTAGGAATTGGGTTTTGTTTGGGAAAGAGAGTTTATTGATGAGGATTACATAATTGTGGACGATGAAGAAACTCCTCTGAGAGAGGAAGATGTGCTCAGGACAAGATCCTCGGCATACAAGAAGGTGACTAGCAACTCTGCTCAAAAGTCGCCTGCATGTCCAATCTCACCAGCTGGGTGGGATATCGAAGAGTGATCCATGTTAGAACCCAATTTTTGGGATAAAATTACGGCCTACATGGCCGAGAATAAATCTAATACGGCCAAAGAGGCCGAAATTCTGTAGAAAGAAGAAAACGAAACTCTCGTAAAAGATACAGGTGATGATTTCATTGAAGATCAAAAGTTAGATTGCATCTACGATGACAAACCTTTGGGGTTCGAGGAAGATCCTATGGGGTCTATGACTAAAATGAGAGCCCATGATCCTCTTGAAGAAGTGGATATAGGAGATGACATTGTCAAAAGGCCAACTTATGTAAGTACCAAGATTCCCTAAGAGTTCAAAGACCGAATTGTGGAGCTTTTAAGGGAGTACAAAGATTGCTTCTCTTAGGACTACGACGAAATGCCTGGCTTGAGCCGAAAAATGGTGGAATTAAAATTGCCAATTCGACCAGCAAGAAGCCCGTAAAGCAGATTGCCAGAAGATTCGCGCCCCAAATCTTGCCAAAGATTAAAGAAGAAATCGAAAGACTCCTAAAATGCGGTTTCATCAGGACCGCCAGGTATGTAGATTGGTTAGCAAATGTAGTTCCTGTTAAAAAGAAAAATGCAACTATTAGAGTTTGTATTGATTTTAGAGATTTAAATCTCGCCACTCCCAAAGATGAATATCCTATGCCAGTGGCAGAAATGCTAGTGGACTCAACAGCAGTATTCGAATATCTGAGTATGCTTGATGGCTATTCAGGCTATAACCAAATCTTTATTGCTGAGGAAGATGTCTCAAAGACTGCATTTTGATGCTCGGGGGCATTAGGGTGTTACGAGTGGCTGGTAATGCCATTTGGTTTAAAAAATGATGGCGCTACATACCAACGAGCAATGAATTAGATGTTTCATGATTTTATAGAAGATTTCATGCAAGTTTACATCGATGACATTGTCGTAAAATCATCTTCAGAGGATAGACATTTAGAACACTTACGCCGATCCTTCGAAAGAATGAGGCAATATGGATTGAAAATGAATCCATTAAAATGTGCGTTTGGTGTTTGTGCAAGTGATTTTTTAGGTTTTGTTGTTCACAAGAAGGGAATCGAAATTAACCAGAACAAAACCAAGGCAATAATGGAAACTAAACCCCCTTCGACGAAGAAAGAGTTGCAATCCTTGTTTGGAAAAATCAACTTTCTCAGGAGGTTCATATCGAACCTAACTGGCAGAGCACAAGCTTTTTCGCCATTACTTCGTCTGAAGAAAGAAGATGTGTTCAAATGGGAGCCAGAGCACCAGAAGGCTTTTGAAGAAATCAAGTCATATTTGACTAACCCTCCTATATTGTGACCTCTTGTGAAAGACAGAAGGATGAAGTTGTACATAGCAGCATCTGAATATACTATAGGTAGCATGTTAGCCTAAGAAGATGAAAATGGCGTAGAAAGAGCCATTTATTACCTTAGGAGGGTATTAAGCGATGTTGAAACGAGATATCATCCTAGTGAAAAGCTATGTCTTTGTTTGTATTTCTCATGTACAAAACTTAAGCATTATATTAAGCCTTTTGATGTTTATATTTATTCTCACTTTGATATAATTAAACACATGTTATCGAAACCAGTCCTGCACAGCAGAGTTGGTAAATGGGCCTTAACACTTACAGAATATTCATTGACCTATCAATCCCTGAAGTCTGTGAAAGGCCAAATAGTCGCTGATTTTATTGCTGATCACTCAGTAGATGAACCATTACATGGGGGCATCGAAAGTCAGCCTTGGCAGTTGTATTTCGATGGATCCAGCCATAAAAATGGCACTGGGATCAGAATTGTGGTTGTTTCGCCCAAGAACGATAAAGCGAAACACAAGTTTCGAATAAATCAGTTTTGTTCGAATAATGAGGCTGAGTATGAAGCTTTGATAATGGGTCTAGAAATTGCACTCGAATCGGGCGCAAGATCCATTGAAATAAGAGGTGATTCGGAGTTAGTTTTGAAACAACTGACAAAAGAATACAAGTGTGTCAACGAAAACCTGGTCATGTAACTCGCCTTGGCTAATGCGTTACTAAAACGTTTTACTCATGTCGAAATCTGACACCTTCCCCGTATAGAAAATCAAGAGGCGAACGACTTAGCCCAAATGGCTTATGGGTACAAAGTTTCAAAAGACCAACAACAGGAGCCGATTGAAGTCAAGAAAAAGCGCAGTTCGAACAACACTCTCCCTAAGAAATTGTTGAAACCAAAACTTGGGGGGATAGGGACATCTCAAAGGCACTCACAAGGTACTAATCTAATCGAAATTTTGGTTATCAACAATTTAACCGATGACGATTGGCAAAAGCCCATAGTGACTTACTTAGAGAATCCAGACGGTACGACTTGTCAAAAAATAAAGTATCAAGCCTTGAGCTATGTCTTAATAAGCGGCGATTTGTTCAAAAAGACTCCAGAAGGAGTTTTGCTTAGATGCCTAGGGGAGACAGAAGCATATTTGGTTGTCTCCAACACGCACAGTGGCGCTTGTGGCACACACCAAACAGGCCACAAAATGAAATGGCTTTTTTCTCGACAAGGTGTGTATTGGCCAACTATGCTGAAAAACTGCATAGAATTCGCCAAAGGTTGTCAGGAGTGCCGAAAACATGCTAGGATCCAACGTGTGCCTTCAAGCGAATTACATTCGATAATCAAACCTTGGCTATTTAGGGGTTGGGATTTGGATGTGATTGGACAAGTTAAACCTAAGTCATCAAAAGGCCATAACTATATCCTGGTTGGAATAGATTATTTCACTAAATGGATAGAGGCAATTCCCCTAAAAGAAGTTACCCAAGATGAGGTCATAAATTTTATTCAAAAATATATTGTATATAGGTTTGGCATTCCAGAAACCATAACTACGGATCAAGGATATGTGTTCACTAGTCAAAAGATGGTAAAATTCGCTGATAACACGGGTTTTAAACTATTGACTTCAACACCATATTATGCTCAAGCAAATGGTCAAGTTGAAGTAGCAAATAAGAGCCTTATTTCCATTATTAAAAGGAAAACTAAGGGCAAACCCAAGAATTGGCACGAGGTTCTTGGCGAAGCTTTGTGGGCATGTCAAACATCTCCCAAAGAATCAACGAATAACACACCATTTAGATTGACATTTGGTCATGATGTTGTATTACCAGTCGAAATTTTGCTCCAATCGACCAGAATTTAAAGCCAATTTGAAATTCCAACAAACCATTATTGGAATATGATGTTAGATGAATTGGTTGATCTGGACGAAGAAAGGTTAACAACACTAGAAGTCCTTGCGAAGCAGAAGGAAAGAGTGGAGAAGGCCTATAATAAAAAAGTGAAATCAAAGCTATTCGTTCAAGGGGATTTGGTGTGGAAAGTCATTCTGCCAATGGATAAGAAAAATCGAATCTTGGGAAAGTGGTCTCCCAGCAGAGAAGGACCATGGCAAATATTAAGAGTCTTTTCGAACAATGCGTATGAGATCGAAGAATTGAACGACGACCAAAGAATTTTGCGCATAAACGGGAAATATTTGAAGAAATATAGACCGATGCTACAAGAAATTAAAACTGTACAAGAATAGTTCGAAAAGGAGAAACAAAACATGGCATTGTTTACGATAAATGCCAACTAACGGGCAGGTTGCATTAATATTCCCAAAAAACGGATAAAACAACCAGCCCTTACAATACAAAAGCGTAGACCAAAAGAAGCTTAAGATGCTAAAAGACACTACCAGTGATGAGTAATGCCACAAACTTCGATAAGCCATTGAATTTCAGAATCAAGACGGCAGCGAAGGCAGAAGTTATTTAAAGCATACTCATCATCATCAGCCGAAAGATAACCACGGTAATTTCCCCGCCTCATCCCATCTCCTGGGCAGTTATGCCAGTTATTGCAGAATCTACGGCGAACCATGCCTAGGGGCATGTACCTATCGTACCAAGTACAACGAAACCTGAAGGAGGTAGTACCTCCCAAAATATCCACTCGATAGCGAGAGATACGCCTAGTCATCGCAAGATCCCAGAGATATTTCAAGAGTTCACCCTCGTTTACGGGAGGCGGAGAAGTAGCCTTTATTAAAAGGTGAAAGTACTTGGCGTTATTTGAGTGATCAGCTTTAGCATTTGACAACAATCGCCGTATTGTGCCAAAGTTCGGGGTAGCATGCAGCATGTGCTGAGAACACCTGAGAATACAGAACATAGGGTTCCCATGATCCCATAGACGGTTCATGAAAACAAGTTTTTCATGAGTTAGGTCAAATCAGTGAGTAGTGGAATGCAATCGGTGAAAACAGCCCTAGAAACAACAGGATCCGTACAGAGCGCTGCATGCCTCTTGTTGGTTCTCTGAAAGTTGAAGAGATCGTACATGCTGTGAGCAGTTGCAAGAGACTTGTCAGCTTGACTAGATTAGCAAATCATCAGTCAAAAGATCCATCTTTAAAGGGGATTTTTCTTTTTAAGTGGAGAAAGAAAGAAAATAGAGATGATGGAAGCTTGCAAGAGAAGTTGAAAGATTTACAGACAAAGGAGTTGAAAGGAGTTACGCTTGTACGATTTTACTACCCTATCCAGATGAACACGCGTGGAAAAAGATCAACGGTAGCAGATGCGCTTTGAAAAAGGGGTAAAAAAATTATTTAATTTGTGTGGTTATTATTATAATTATGTGGAAAAAATTACGGTTTCCTACGCCGGTTAACTTGTAGGTTTTTTCACAAAAAGAGACTTTTTGGTTTCTCATTATTGCGTTTTATTGAAACTTGTTCCAAGTGTCAACTTTGTAATTTTTTATGAATTGATAGATAGAGTTTTGTAAGAAAATTTCAAAATATTATCAAAAATTGTTATTGAACCATTAATAAATTATAAAACTTAAAGAACAAAGTATTTGAAGTTTGGAACTCACGAAGAGTGTTTAAATTACAAATTTAGAAGTGAGTTTGTTCATTTGATTTTTATAATCACCAAGCCTTTCGTTCAAAGCTTTGTCATCTTCCGTAACTGCGGCTATCTCTTGTTGAGACACTTTAGACTCTTTGGCTTTTTGTATGGCCACTTGAGCTTCTTGCTTCATGAGGTTTTCTTGGGCTAGGAGTTTTCTCTTCTGGGTTTCCAAACTTAGAATCTCTGCCCTATATTTTGCAATGGTAAAATCAATTTCTGCTACCTTTTGCTGGTTAATTGGAATCTCCTGTTGAAAGACCTCAAGCTTGGCTTTGAAAACAGCCACTTCATCTAGCAATTGATCAAAGCGCAAAGTTTTTTCTTCGAGCTTAGCTTGAGTAACTCTCTTCTGTTGAAAACTCTAGCCAACACCTTCCATAAGAGGTGCTAGTGCTCAAGAGAATTCTTGAATCTTCGACCCAGGGAGGAGGGCACTTAATTTGCAAAGTAACTCTGTCACTTCAGCAATGATACTATCATCTTGTTCAATAGCGTCAAATTGGTTGGCTTCCAAGACCTTACTCCGAAGCTCTACAAGAAGATTCTCCTTCGAAGTTTCTGACACATCATCAGCAAAGACATGGGAGGATTTTCCGGTACTCCTGGATAGGAGAACGTCCTGTGCCAAAAAGTCAAAAGCATCTAGAGGATTGGCCTTCTCAAGCTGATCGAGATCTTCCTGACTGATAACCTTGGCAGGCTGGACATTTTTAGCTGGCGCAACTTCAGCCAGTGGCTTTTCACCCGGAACATTTGTTTGGACCAGACTGGTAGTTTCATCTCTCGAACCAAGAATATATTGGTCCGCCACATCATCGAGGTCGTTGTCTTCGACCAATGCCACCCCAGCCGCACCTTCGTCGGGCACTGATGGAATTGGGAAATGAGAGGTTGGATCAAATTGAGGCGGAGGACTACTAGTCTCGACGCCCTCATCTTCTTCAGCAATTGGTGATGCATTGGTCTGGTCAATAGATACGAGCTGTGCATGCTGAGACTTGTCAGTTTGACTATGTTCCATACCCTACTTGAGGAAAACATTGGTTGCTAAAGCAAATTTCGGATTTCAAAACCCAAACGAGTATAAATTTGGCTTAGATAAGGGAAGTTTCTACCTTCGAGCCATTGTCCCCAACATGGGAATGACCACTATTAGGATTCGAATCTCTGTGCTTCCTCTTTTTAGAGCTTGATTCGCTTGGAGACTTGTCAGCAGCAGTGGTTTCGACAGTCACATTCCGATTTTCCTGTTTCCTTTTCTTTCGGCTTTCTTGGGCTTTTGGTGCCTCAGTAACTGTGGTAACCTCAGCAGCAGTAGGAAGAACTTCAGGTTGCAGATCGAATTTTGGGTTCAGACCCATTTTGAGATATACAAAGTACTGATCGAAAGAAAGGGACTTACAGTTTGTTCAAGAGAATGTGGAGCCTTCCTTTTCTCTAGTTTAAGGATCTTCTTCTTTCTTTTGGACGATCTCTCCGATTTGGACGTCGAGGGTCTCTGAGTGCTTTCGTCCTCATCAGGTCCTTCATCCCTTGACTGTAGGGGAAGAGCTGCAACAAATGGATAAACAGATAAGTAGTACATTTCTCTAAATACTTATATGTTGATCCTACCAATCGAAAAGTTTCATACCTACGCCTATTGGAGAAATGATTTCAATATAGCGCAGGCCTAAATGAAGGAAGCCTTTAAAATTACTTAAATAGTATTTGGTCCAAGTCACCTTGTCCTTTTCCCTAGTTATTAATCGTTGCCTCATGCCTAACAGTGAATCACAAGGTAGCCATTTTGGATATGGCGGCCTGAAAGCGAGAGCTAACTTGCTGGTTGGAAAAGCTGGGAGTTTCATTTTGAAATGCAACACGAAAAGATATTTACTGGGGGTAAAAGGTCGAAATTTTGTTGTCGGAATTTTATCGTAAATCTTATCCCGTAAGGTTTGAGCAGCGTAATGTACTGTCCTTTTTAGATGCAAAGGATCATATGCAGTTTGAAAGAATTTTTGAAAAGCTTGAATTTCTCGAATATGCGTACCTTTGTTCTTCTTCAATTTTCTCTGCACATTAAAAGCAAGCATCAGTTGAGGAAGCAAAGAGTCAGGATCTACACGAGTAGATTGGCGTTTATAATAGTCTCGCCACCATCGGTAGAATGCTTCAGTGCATGCAAAAGATGAAACAAAAGGAATGGGCTTGAATAAAAGTTTTTGCTCCTGAGCTCGACGTAAGGTTAACCACCACACATGTTCTATCAAGGGTTGTCTCAAATCATCCACACTCTGGTACAGAGAACTAGGTTTTGGTTGGACCAGACCAAATTGTTTAGCGACGTGGTTCGGTTGATAACCATAGATCCCATAAGGGCTACCAGATGTTACCTTGCTAGAGAGAAATATGGGAGTAAGATAAGCTTCCCATATGTCATTTGTTTTCGCCTCATCTTCAATCGAAGTAGCCGAAAAATCTTTGGTAAACCAAGCTGGCCCTCGAGTCCTGGTTGTAAATGGTGCCATAGAAGGTGTTAATACATCACAACTTAGAAAAACATTGTAGGCAATAGAGAACAAATCTTGTGAGCTCCTATTACCATATTGAAGCATGGCCAAACCTATTCCTTCGATAGATCTCTCTTTGTGTGCCTTTGAAAGTTTGGTAGGAAGGTTGATTGTCAGCTTTGTTTTAAAAGTAGCCAAGAGCCACAATTGAAACAACCAAATAGGGCCAAGTATGATCAGACTACCACTAGATTGAAATTCTTTTATACTTGCAACTGCCTGATTCAAATGTTCATATAAGGATCCTAAGATAAGCTTGCCTAGGCAGATGTCTCGTCCTTCATGCAATTGTATAGCGAGAGTTGTGAATTTTTTGGGAATTTGTAAGGATCTTGAACAAAATATATACATGGACAACCAATAGGTGAGAAAGGCTATGTGCTCTATGTCAGACACTTCAGCACTTGAAGTAACATGGTGATCTAGTATAAAATTACCATATGCAGGTCTGGTGAAATCAAAAGAAAGTTCTGAAACGTGGCTGTCTGGATCGAAAGTTTGGCCAACAAGTTTTAGACCAGTAAGACCAGCTACATCCAAAAGAGTGGGTGTAAGCATGCAACATTTTAAATGAAGGCTACAAGTCGAGGGGTTCCAGAAATGTAACGCAGCAATTATCATTTCACTATGATACTTTGGTCCTTGTCTCGACAGCTGAATAAGGTCAAAGATTCCCATTTCTTTCCAAAATTGACCTTTCTGCTTTTCCATCTTGTCTAACCAACACTGATACCTCTCGTTGTTCTCATACCTGGGTTCTGTCCTAAATTTAGATTTCAGGAAACTTAGGTCATAAGGACCTTTGGTGAAAATCAGGGGAGGTCGTTCTTCAAAACAAGGGAAGACAGCACTAGGGTTTTCTGGGTCTTCTGTGTTATCTAGAAAAGGTCCTAGAAATGCATGCGGTGAGTTAGGGCAAGAGATAATTACCTGGGTTTTCCAGATTTTGTCTTCAGCTTCCTTTACATCTGGCTCTATGATGAATTGGGGATGATCGCTTGGAAATTCTTTTGAAAAATTAATGGGTTCATCCTGAGTTGAAGCTTTTGAAGTTGATCCTTTTGCATGTGCCATGATTGAGGTGCTTCAGTGAAAATGGCGAAAGAAACGATCAAGTGTTTTGAAAAAGTTTTGAAACTCGTAAGGGTTTATGGAAGGGAGCAGTTGCGAAGAAGAAGGAGGAATAGTAGAAAGTGAAAATTTTTCCAGAAGATAAAAATTGTAAAGGTAAAGGGAAGTACTTTTGTTTTATAACCTTTGATCTAGACAGATGTCAACATCTTGCGGTTGACAGTTTAGTCTTATTTTAAATAAAAAGTTGGTAGTCCCCAATGACTGAAAACGTGGCCCACTAGCCATGGTGGGGACACCATAAAGATTTCTATGAATTGCATCTCTAGATCATGACGTCAAGGATTGGTTTGTTTCGATTGAAGGTCAGAAATATCTTCTTCTCCCTATCAAAGGATGAGTCGAAAATCACGTTTCTGGGGGGCAATTTGTTATCCAAGAATTTGTGGAGGCTATCATTAAATACGGTCAGATAGGTTGACGGAATGATCAAATTCTTTATTTGCTGTATTTCTATCGAAGTCGAATTTGCTGGGGATATTTGAAGATATGTGTCTCAGTTCGACAGTTGGAAGTAATAAAAGGGCAGCTTTCCTTAGATAAAAGTCAAAGCAACGGATATTTCTTAAGAGACATTCGAAATTCAAATCGAATGAATAAAGTTAGTTTATTGCAGTTATTGTTTATTCGAATTTAGGTAGTTATTTCATATTTGAATAAATAGTATTTTTCCCAAAGGTAAAACGGTCACAATCCAATCATACACAAAACTTACACTCAAATTATCCGCATGGAAGTGAGAAACAAGTCACAAGTTGCAATGTATGAATCAGTGTACCAATTTACATTCAATCAATGCAATTTAAGTTCATTTTCTTAAATGTCTTTGCAATTTATTTGTTTCTTTTGAGCAATTCATTTCCTTTTATTTACACCAATTTCGATAGGATTCAACTGGGTTGAATTCGATCGTTTTTCTTTATTTTTAATTATCAAAATTCTGCAAAAACAATATCAAATTACTGGAAATAACAAACGCAATATGTTCTAAGATTTACTGGTTGATCTTGCAAGTAAATATTTTTAAACCAGCGGTTGTTTACCAAAAATCAGTGTAAACAGTTGGTAATGTATTTCTTAACATAACAGAAGTCATATATTCAATTTGAACAATAGTTTTGACTGACAGAAAAATCGGTGGCCGAATTTGACAATTCGGTTGCCGATTTTTGTCGAACCAATGCTGGAAAATCAGCTCAGAATTTGGTGGCCGATTTTGGCAATTCGGTGGCCGATTTTGGCAATTCGGTAGCCGAATTCGGGCTTCACAGCTTACGGGAACAAACCAGTTTTCTCTCCAAAAACCCAATTTTCAATCACCCAAACCCCAAATTTGATAGGAAACATTACCTATGATTATACTAAGGCCTGAACATCAATTTAACACAACAATTCATGGCAACTCATATACTTTCTACAATTTTTATTCACAATTCAAATACCTAATTTCGCAAACAACAAAGCTATGAACAACAACATAAGATTAACCCTAATTCCCAAAACTCACAACCTACAACTTTTGCCAAACCCATTTTCAGAAAAACATACTTAAGATTAGAGAATATGAGTCCCACCCTTACCTTAGATTGTTCTTCTGAAATCAACAGCAGCGTTCTTCTTTCCTAGGGTTCTCTCTGAGTTCTCCTCTTTTTCTCCAAAAATTGTACGTGCTCTGATTTTCTAATCTCTCCTTAATGACTCTTAACCTAATACACATTTTTACTCTTATCACCACAAAATTACTCTTCCCCTTTATCTTATTATTTCTAATAATTATATTCCTCCCCCACTTAGAATATTAACACACCAAATAATGCACATAATAATATATTTCATCAAAATATATATATTATCAATCAAATAATAACACACTAAAAATACAATAAATTAATAAAATAATAAATAAGAAATTTGGGCGTTACACCTCTCCCCCACTTAGAATATTTTCGTCCTCGAAAATTTACCTCTGATCAGATGATCCTCACTCATGTCTGAGTCTTCTTAGGCTTCTTGCACTGCGAGCCAATATGACCTTCTTCATTGCAGTTGAAACACACAATGTCCCCACGCTTGCATTCTGTAATAGTATGCCCCTTCTTACCACATCGGAAACACCGTTTCACATCCCTAGTACAAGCATTACTCTTGTGGCCTTTCTCACCACAGGTATAGCAAACAACTTCAGCAGGAGCATCACTCTCCCTGGGCCTCCTCTCGTCATTCACCTTCTGCTTACTCTTATCAGCCGGAGCACTGTAAGGTTTTCCACGATCCTGTTGCTTACCCTTCCTCTCCTTTTGAACCTTATAATAAGCCTTCGTATCCTCCTCATAAATTCTACAGCTACTAACCAACTCAGAGAACTGACGGATCTTCTGGTATCCAATTGCCCGCTTGATCTTAGCTTGCAAACCATTCTTGGACTTGATACACTTAGAGAACTCAGCAGTCTCAGCAGTGTAGTGTGGGTAAAACTTAGCCAACTCTACAAACTTGGCAGTATACTCTGTCACAAACATATCACCTTGCTTCAACTCTAAAAATTCAATCTCCTTCTTCCCGCGAACATCTTCCGAAAAGTATCTGCTCAGGAATTCCCTCCTAAACACAGCCCAAGTAACCACAGCACCTCCATTCTCCTGAATCGGTTGAGCACTCACCCACCAGTCATCAGCTTCCTCGTCCAACATGTGCGTGCCAAAGCGCACCATCTGAATATCAGTGCATTGCATAACTCTGAAAATTCTCTCAACTTCTTTGAGCCACGTCTGAGCTCCATCAGGGTCATATCTTCCTTTGAAAGTAGGTGGATGGTTCCTCAGAAAAGTTTCCAGCATTCGTACTCCCTCATTACCACCAGCATTAGGTTGTTTCCCCACAGCTTGAGCCATAGCTTGCAACGCAGCAGCAATAGCAGCATCATTTCTTCCAGCCATCTTAGTTCTCTACACAACAAACAATAATTAGGACAACGCAATGACGGTATTCAGCCGTCACACAACACAACGCGACTCAACTACTTGGCCGGACGGACCGACCTGCTCTGATACCAATTGAAACACCCCGTTTTCCCAACTTTTAAATAACATAGATTAATTAGAGTTTTTCAACTTAAAAACAGAGTGTCACATTCAACTTACAAAATTTTCCACAAATATAAATGGAACAAAAATGTTATTTATTAAAACATCTGCCTTAATAGAAATTCAACAAAATGCAGCGGAATTATTTTCAACATCTTAAATAGTACTTGGCACTAAAAGGCCACAACATCAACATTATCTTAAATCCTCATAAAAATAGTTCATCATTGTTTAATAAAAGAGATACGTAACAAGAAATGCAATCAAACATAGAAAACTATCTTCCCGTTACGTATCAGAGCACCTAAAGACACAACGAGAGATAGCCACTGACGATAGCAATCAACAGCTACTTATTCTCGATTACCTACAAGTTACTCATACGAAGAGCAACATTTCCAAGCAAAAGGGGTGAGATACATATTCAAAAATAGTAAGCATATAATTCATCAATGAAATTCAACAACATAAGCTACAATGTTTAACAATATTATTACTTCACGTAATTCTTCATTAGTATCTTATTAATAATAACCAACTTGAAAACAACAACTAACACGACACAACGACACTGACTTGACTATGCAACAACACCAACTTAGCAACTTGACAAATGCATTATGCATGTGGTACCAATCAGAGCATAAGCTCCAGGGCATAACCCTCAACTTTAATTGAGCATAAGCTCCAGGGCATAAGCCCTCAACTTTGTATGCATGAACTCAACGACCAACAACTTAGACAACCAACAACTTAGACAACCAACAACTTGGACAACCAACAACTTAAACAACCAACAACTTAACAACCAACAACTTAGACAACCAACAACTTAAATGGCATAAGCAACATGACATTATACAACATACAATAATCATATAATATATTCCAACCTATCAACAACAATAGCAACATATACATTAATCAATTACTTACATATCAAACCAAGTTAGATTCATCACAACATATATTAAATACTTATAAACTCCTTAATTAAACTCATAGTACTTAAACTCTGAAGTTCAGAGACAATCTATAAGTTTTGGGTTAATTTTCATAAAATTTCACTAAAACCTCCTTAGAGTATTTTCATCATATCTTAAGATCTAAAAATCATTTTCAAGCCAAACCAAATCCATTAGAAAGCTAACTCAATTATCTACAAATTTCATGTTTACACCAAAAGCCAGTTCAAAATAGAAACGGGTGGAAATGTGAATGTTTTCCAGTTTTGACTGACAGAAAAAGCGGTGGCCGAATTTGACAATTCGGTGGCCGATTTTGGCAATTCGGTGGCCGAATTCGGGCTTCACAGCTTACGGGAATAGACCAGTTTTCACTCCAAAAACCCAATTTTCAATCACCCAAACCCCAAATTTGATAGGAAACATTTCCTATGATTATACTAAGGCCTGAACATCAATTTAATACAACAATTCATGGCAACTCATATACTTTCTACAATTTTTATTCACAATTCAAAGACCTAATTTCTCAAACAACAAAGCTATGAACAACAACATAAGATTAACCCTAATCCCCAAAACTCACATCCTACAACTTTTGCCAAACCCATTTTCAGAAAAAAAACATACTTAAGATTAGAGAATATGAGTCCCACCCTTACCTTAGATTGTTCTTCTGAAATCAACATCAACGTTCTTCTTTCCTAGGGTTCTCTCTGAGTTCTCCTCTTTTTCTCCAAAAATTGTACGTGTTCTGATTTTCTAATCTCTCCTTGCTGACTCTTAACCTAATACACCTTTTTACTCTTATCACCACAAAATTACTCTTCCCCTTTATCTTATTATTTCTAATAATTATATTCCTCCCCCACTTAGAATATTAACACACCAAATAATGCACATAATAATATATTTCATCAAAATATATATATTATCAATTAAATAATAACACACTAAAAATACAATAAATTAATAAAATAATAAATAAGAAATTTGGGCGTTACACTCTGGTCCTAATCAAATATTAAAATTATCTTGCAATTAAGTTTAATCACTCTCCAGAATAATTTGGTCTTAATTAATAATCAAATTATTCCAGAGTTCTCTGATCCAATATTTATCGGTGATATTGTTCTACTATATTATCTTTATATTTCTCCAGAATATTATGTTCCGTGTTAAAATAACTTCATAATTCGGCTTAACATCAATTTTCTCATTCTGCTTAGATAATCATTCTCCAGAATGTTCTGGTCCTATATATATAAAATACCATTTATTTTGTTCTGGTCCTATATGTCCATGCGCGTTTAATTTTTTTTCTCAAACAGATGCTATCACTCAGATGCGAGTCCGCCCCCTTTTTTTAAGCAAATCTTCTTTTCACGCCCACGCGCGTTTAATTTTTTTTCTCAAACGGATGCCATCGCCCAAGTGCAAATCCGCCCCCTTTTTTTAAGCAAACTTTTCGCACAAGCTCGACCAAATCATTTTCATAAATAAAATCAATCAACACAAAAACATTTTCTGCCCCCGAACTACGTAGCTTTGATTTCTCCATCGCACCTGGAGATACGTAGGAGCAAGATGAAACTCTTGTCAAACGCAATAAAAAAAAACAACAAAAACATGCAAATAGTAAAATTCACAAAAATATTCTTTCATAATAAACCTTGGTTTGACAACCAAGTGGTCCTTTTTTTACTCTATTTCCTTAATCAAATTCTAAATCAACTTAATCATATTTCGAGTAATTTTCTTCAATAATTAAATACACAAACAAGCTTATTTTGCCATTTGGCTTTTCACTTTAAACCCTTTTCACAAAAAAAAAAAATACACAACCAATCAAACGGTAATTTTTACCCCGAACTACGTGGTTCTGATCCCTCACAGGTACGTAGGCAAAGGACCTGGTCCTTCCGAATCAATAAAAAATGTAGATAATAGGCTTCTTTATTTTCTTTATTCACCATTCTCCTTTTCCTAAAAAAACTAAGTAAGTTATAGCACAAAACAATTGAATAAAATCAAAAGGTTCTCGTAGAGTACTACGAATATTTAGGGGGGTGCTAGCACCTTCCCTAAATATAACTAACCCCCGAACCCTAATCTCTTTTAAATGGGTAATTTGAACTTTTTTCCCCTTTCCTTAAAAAAAATTAAAAGTTCAAGTCGTGAATAAAAATAGTGAGTCAAAGCTAATCAAATAACCTTGATCTCCAAAAAATGACGCGACAAAAATGACGACTTCACTGGGGACTAATTCGAGGGTTATGCCTAATTGACTTTGTTTGAACTTTTGTGCTATAACTTGCTTAAAACAAAAATAAAAAATAAAAGATGGAAATACGTGTATATATTTTTCTCCCTTCTTCTTTCTTCTTTCTTGAACATGAGTGGTGAGATAAGTCCTACACCCGGGCTTGAGAGAAATATAAGATAGGACGGCAGTATCATAGTCCCAGGCCAAGAGTACTCTTCGGTTTTGGCACATGTGATAACCCCACTCAATGGAGGGATCTTGGAAGTATACTTTGTCAACGTAAGTACTCATGTTTGGCATACTATTTTCAAGTGACCGTCGAAATTAAGAACCTTAGTTACCCTTAACCCATCTGGGCCTTTTAGGACGTAGTGCGGTGGCTAATCGAGAGTACTCTTGAATTGGTCGATACGCGATACTACAACCAAACGAGACTATCCTACGAATATTGTTGGAATGGGAGTACTCCCATCACCCGATAAATGTTCGGAAGTGATTGAAAACTTTGGGAACTTGGTAGAACCCTTGTTACAAGTGCAATTTGAAACCATAGTCCTTACCAAATGGCATGTTTACCCTTAACTCCAACACTGTGGACTTAAACCTCACCATGTATTCTATGTTCTTTAGCATAATCATGCATACATGCATTCATAAACAACTTTTTTCATCAAATATCGAAGGATTTAGAAAAGTTTTTTGCAAAGATCACAAATGAACAAACCTTTTAAGAGAGAATACCAAGAAATACAACTTCAAAAATCTTAATTAAGCTTTAGCTTTTGTTAAGAACTTTTTCCTTGGTTCTGTTCTTACTTTTGAAAAGGGAATCGATTGCAATATCTTCACAATTTTCAAATAAAACAATGTTTCTCTGCAATGGTTACAAATTACTTTGACAAGTCCTTCGAAAAAATATATCCATTTTTGCATAAACATCATGCATCATCTTGCATCTCATAGTCTCGAATCCAAAGTCTCACACAAATTTTTCTTTTCCATAAAAGGTCAGCCCGTTTCAAAAGTGGTCCAACGTCCTCATCCGAAACCAACTCACATATACGGTACTCGGGCAAATATAAAGAAGAAGATGGATTTTCTTGAACAAGAGAATCAGGCACTCAAAGAAGGGATGGCAACCATGCAGGCTAAGATAGACGAGATGGCAGCCATGCAGACTCAGGTGGATGAATTTTCTGAATTGGTGAGAACACTGAGAGCTGCACAGAATCAACCACCACCACCTCCTTCTCTTGTCAGAACTCAAGCCGAAGCAAGTGGCTCTGCTATCCCTGGCTGGACGATATGTTCCGAGTCTCCAACATTTTCTGCGCCTCCACGATCTGGGCCTTGGTTCATGCGCTTCACTGCTGGTGAAATACTCTGCCCTATTGCTTGTGAACCTCTGGTGCCTACTGTTCAACATACAATTTATGTTCCTCCGCCTATTGCAACACGCTCTCAAGCTACTATGACCTATTCAGCACCTGCGACTCACACTGTCCCACAACTGATACATTAAACTGGGTTTTACACCGACGGTAGCCTGAGTCATCTCTAATGATACTATCTCCAAATGAAGATTGTCGAGTATTTGTACTGCGATGCTAGTCCACTTCCCATCTTACCGGTCCAATCTTATCTCATCAAGTCATATATAGTCATCAAGTCTTACAAATACAAATGTCATACATGCAAACATACATTCATACATTCATGTATATAAGCATTCATCCGTATACAATAGGCACACGAATATCATTTATACATAATTGCATTAATCATCCCGAGTCTTTGCTTTTAACCATATCTCAGAAGTGTCATCTCCCGGCTTGTCGGATTACGAGACGTCACTCAAGTTTCTTTATGTCAAGAGTATCATCTCCCGGCTTGTCAAATTACGAGACGTCACTCAAATTTCTTTATGTCAAGAGTATCATCTCCCGGCTTGTCGGATTATGAGACGTCACTCAAGTTTATTTATAACAAGAATATCATTCCCCGCTTTATCGGAAGACGAAATGTCAAGAATATCATTCCCCGATTTATCGGAAGACGGAATGTCAAGCATCTTTCCCCGTTTTGTCGGATTACGGAAAGTCAAAAGTGTCATTCCCCGCTTTATCGAAAGACGGAATGTCAATAATATCATTCCCCGCTTTATCGGAAGACGGAATGTCAAGCATCTTTCCCCGTTTTGTCGGATTACGGAAAGTCAAAAGTGTCATTCCCCGATTTATCGGAAGACGGAATGTCAATAATATCATTCCCCGCTTTATCGGAACACGGAATGTCAAAAACATCATTCCCCGCTTTATCGGAAGACGAAATGTCAAGCATCTTTCCCCGTTTTGTCGGATTACGGAAATTCAAAAGTGTCATTCCCCGCTTTATCCGAAGACGGAATGTTAATAATATCATTCCCCGTTTTATCGGAAGACGGAATGTCAAAAATATCATTCCCCGGTTTATCGGAAGACGGAATGTATGATTTTGTTGAAAAAGATAGAAGTCGCGGTATTTTTTTCACTCAGGATTGGGTTTCTTTACCTGGTGTTCTGCCTGTTGCTTCGGGTGGTATTCATGTTTGGCATATGCCTGCTCTGACCGAGATATTTGGAGATGATTCTGTACTTCAATTCGGTGGAGGAACTTTAGGACACCCTTGGGGAAATGCACCTGGTGCCGTAGCGAATCGAGTAGCTCTGGAAGCATGTGTACAAGCTCGTAATGAAGGACGTGATCTTGCTCGTGAGGGTAATGAAATTATCCGTGAAGCTACCAAATGGAGTCCTGAATTAGCTGCTGCTTGTGAAGTCTGGAAGGAGAATCATTCCCCGGTTTATCGGAAGACAGAATGTCAATAACATCATTCCTCCATTCGTCGGAAGATGGAATGTCAAGAGTATCATCTCCCGGTTTGTCGGATTACGAGATGTCGCCCATCGCAAATACCTTGTTCTCAACAAAAAGTGTTATCCCCAATATGTTTGGTCAAGAAATGTCACCAATCTTATATGTCAAGTAGCAAGTTCTAACAAACGAATATTGGCATTTCAATTTCACCCTTATCATGTCGAATATCAATCAACAAGTTCTAACAAATGAACATCTCATATTTTTTAGTGTTTTTCAAGTAACAAGTTCTAATGAATGAACATCTCATATTTTCCATTTTACCTTTATCATTGTCAAGTAACAAGTTCTAACAAATGAACATCTCACATTTTCCTTTTACCATATGTCAAATGACAAGTTCTAACAAACGAACATTTTACATCTTCCTTTTACTATTAGTGATGACATGCTGTCATTACATAATTTCTATGTATATTTTATCATTTTATGGAGTCACAAAGCAACTTAAGCAGCAAGAAACGCATGAAAAGCAAGAAAAAGCAAGAAAACTGAAGAATGGTGCAAGTCACAAAAACGTGTCACGCTTGCTAAAAAACGTGACACGTTTTCACAAGTCAGAGAGCATGTTTTGAGAAGAAAGAAGAACGTGTCACGTTGGCAAAAACGTGACACGTTTTGTGAAACCCTAATTTGGTTACTTGCTACTGAAGGAAAAAACGTGACACGTTTTACTTAAAACGTGACACGTTTTGGGCGAATTTCTGGGCCTATTTAAGCTGAAGTCTTTTCCGAAAACAAGGGTTACGAATCTTGGAGAGCAAAGTGCGATTTTGACATCAAGGCGACTGCAAGGAGGACGATTTCTTCATCCTTTTACCAGTTACATGTATGTTTTAATGATTCAATTGATTATGCTATTTGTAAACATTGTTATGAGTAGCTAAATCTCTTAGAGATTAGATCCGAGATGATTCTGTGTAAACCCTAGTTGATCTTATGTTGCTGTGATGAAACTCTATTCCATATTAATGATTATTTAAGTCTTTATTCAATTCAATTGTTCTTAATGCTTTTTATATCCTGATCAAATATAAATATGTTTTCGTGAGAATGGATGACTACTGACCCTAGCTTTCAACTTAGACTTAATTGAATTGTTCCAATAAACATGGTTAGTCTAGGAATGGATAATCGTTTATTAGTGATATTAGGTTAACGTGTTTAATCCTTCAAGAATTATTAGACCACCTAAGGAATTAGGGGCTGTAGTTTAAGAAGAGGGTCCTAACTCAAGGGATTGATTAGGGCTATTTTGTTAACTATCGTGGGACTTAAAGAACCATTAATAGGAATAGAGTACAGTAACCAATTAGGGGAAACATAGAGGATTCGACGATCCGATCTCATCTCTCTCCATATTTTCTTAAACAATTTCTATCCTTTTGTTATTTTTGTTATTAAAACAAACAAATCTACCTCCTAGTGGCAAAACTATAACAACCTTTAAACATCCTATTGCATAACGAAATTAACTTATTGCGATTAAAAACAATCCTCGTGGGATCGATATTTTTACTACTTCGATAGTATTTGGTGCACTTGCCAAACCTCTATCAAGTTTTTGGCGCCGCTGCCGGGGATTGTTGATTTATTTCAATAAGGCAATTTCGTTATAATTTAGGATTTCTGTCATTTATATTTTTGTATATATATTTATAAACTAAAAACTAAAATAAAAATTAGTGATGCTCTTCGTTTTCTTCTCATTGTACGGTGCTACTAAAAAGTTTATCCAAGTTTTGCAGCTATGATAGACAGGTTGTACCTCCATGACACAAAAGAGATTTGTACGCTGCAATATGAAAAATATATGCTATCTTTGAAGATAAAATGTGTGGACAGTCAAATCTCGATATTAAATGAGAGATGTGGTCGTGATGAGGCGAATCAACCAGGTAGTAATTGTGAAGGGAAGAACGAGGTGATCAACATAGATTACAATACTCAACTTTAACATATCTTAGATGATTTCTTGGTATCAAATCAAGTTTCATTTGAGAAGTTTGATCTTCAGTGTGGTGATCTTGTTGAGAAAGCACATGAGTCTCAGAGGACATTGGTTCAGATGGAAAGTGAGTGTCACAAGGTTGTGGTGAAAGAAAAACCTAAAGTGATGAATGTTGATATTTTCTCGAAGTCTGAACCAACGGAGGTTGAGGAAATCACTCATGTGCAGATGGATGCACGTCCTTCTCTAAGGTGGGAGAGCTTAAATTCCAAAGGTTTCACTGTGGGTGCATGGGAGTATCTGAATCTTTGTGCCAAATTCATGGAATTCCTACCAAACAAGAGGAAGAAGAAGGATGATATATTCTTTCTATCATATTTGCCACCCTAACAGTGGTTGAAGTCTATAGTCAAGCTAGTGACGGTAAAGAAGCGCTTTGTGGGAGGCAACCCACCATTTTATTTTCTCGCAGGTATATTTTTAGTTTTATTGTTTCTTGTCTTTTATTGCTTTCAAAAAAAAAAAATATACAAAAAATTTTCGCTGAAACAATCAGAGGAAGAAAAGTTTCAAGTCCAATACTGGGCAAAAACGCGACACGTTTTGGGCAAAACGTGCCACGTTTTTGCCACCCTCTGAAGCATCCCAAATTTTTTCTAAGTTAAACTTGTTGAGCATTCTGCCAAGGGAAATCGTGACACGTTGGCCAAAACGTGACACGTTTTCTGGAAACGAAGTTTTTGAAAAATGGTAGAGCGTGTCACGTTTGGCCCAAACGTGACACGTTTTTGGTGGTTTCAAAATTTTTTGACTGTTACAAACCGAAAAACGTGACACGTTTTTCTCCCCTATATATACCCTTCACACGAAAATCATCTCATTCACTTCCAAAAGTAGCCAAACTCTGCCAAAATTTCCCCAGAACCCTAACCTACGAACTTCTCAACTTTCTACACCAAAAACCTTCAACTTTCCATCTCCAAATCACCAAAACAACCACAAAAACTACCATCAACATCATCAACCTCTCAAAATTCATCATCCTCACCTAACCTCAAAACCCTAATCTCAAACTTTCACTTTTCCTTTGACCTAACCCTAAACCTTCACCATGGTTGATAATAGAAAGGAAGGAAAAGCCCCACAAGCCAAAAAAAATCCAAAACCACCGCCAAACGCAAACAACCGGTCAAACCTACAGCCCCACCAGCCGTACCACCCACTCTAGCTTACCGTTTCCATGACACCCCGGCTCGTGACCGCTTCAAAGAAATCAGAAGTTATCGGGTGATACCAGAGAGGGGGTTCCTACTCCCTAAATTGTTAGGCAACCCTGAGTTTGAACAAATTATCACGGCTCGAGGGTGGCACGGGCTGAATGATATGGTCTTCCAAGATGCCAACAAGACCATGACGCTTGAGTTTTATGCCAATGCTCGGTTCTCCGGGAGGCGGTATGAATCTTATGTGAGGGGAAAGACCATTGATTTCTCCCCTGAGGCTATCAATGCCATGCTGAAGATTGTTCCTCCGGAACAATGTGATGTCAAGAGGAGGAGGGAGACGTGTGCTAACTAGGACGAGGAGACGTGGTCCAGTACTTCGATGTCATCAGAGGTCGTGCCCAAGCAAGAGAGCAGGAGATTAGGGCAGACTTTGCTGCTGGTGGTGCGAGGTCGAGGTCGCATTTTGGCGAAGACACCTATGAGGAGCAGAACCCGAGCACATGGATTGACCCGAACTTGATGCAGGATTTATGGGCTACTGATGGCTCATCTAGTATTATTATTTTTTCTGTTTGTTTCAGCAGTTTTCCTTTCATTTTGATGTACTTTTTAATTTTATTTTCGAACAATTTGAAGTTTAATCAGTTGTATCCCCCTGTGATGTAATTGAGCCTGAACTTGTTTATTACTGATGAATTTATGTGTTTTATTGACCTTTTACAGTTTAGTAACAAATGTGTGCTCAAGTGATTTTTCCAAAAGTTCATAAGGAGGAGTGACTTGAGTAAAAGGCGAAGTGTACGGCAGTGCTAGGTAGTCACAACTCCCAGATATCATAACTGTAAGGTTCATGGCCAAATCCATAAACTACGATTCCAGTTCAACAAATTTGATTCCAACAGTTTAACAATCATCAATAACAACTAATGAACATAATTTCATGCACAATCCAACATCACAACTTCATTTTTCATCAAATTTGCTCAAGAACACAAAACACCAACACTTATGCATTTCGACATGTTAATTCACATATAGCCACACATTTATCATGCATTTCATGTTCTCAAACATAACAACAACAACTATGCACGAATTCACATCAATTAGGTTCAATCCAACAATTCCACAAAAATGGGAAAAATGCAAAGTTATGAATTTATGAGTGAAGTCTAACCCCCTTACCTCTAGCACCAAGAATCAACAATTCTAGCTTCAATTTAGCTCCTAGGTGTGAAACCCTCTTCTAGCTCTTCAACCCTTTCTCTTGTTCTCCTCTCTAGCCCCAATTTGCCTCCTCTTGTGTTTGTGTGAAAATGAACAAGTTTCTAACCTAGTCACTAAAGACTAAGCTTATATACTCCCTCTCCCTGAATGGGCCTTAAACACACAAATGAATAAATGAATGGGCTCACACCAATCTACTAAATACACACCAACGATAACTAATTAATTAACGTGCTTCGACAACTTAATTAATAAAACGGTCCTATCTTAGAAAAACGATAAAACGCTATCCTCCCAAATTACTAATTACCCCTCAAATGCACAAACATATGAAAATGCACACAATTAAAATAACACACGAAATAAAATACTTAAAATAAAACAAACGCGAAAAACGGGCTGTTACAATTCTCCCCCCCTAAAAGAATTTTCGTCCTCGAAAATTACCTGAAGGAAACAACTCCGGGTAAGAATCCTTCATTCTACTCTCCGATTCCCAGGTAGCACTCTCGCCAGTTGGTCCAAACCAAATCACCTTGATCAAAGCAATCTCTTTGCCACGCAACCTCTTCACTTCTCTATCCTCAATCCTAACCGGCCACGTCTCAACGGTCAAATTGTCTCTTACCTCCAACTTGTCCACTTGAACCACATGAGACTCATCATACACATACTTCCGCAACTGAGACACATGAAACACATCATGAAGATTCGACAAAGACGGTGGTAACACAATCCGATACGCTACAACCCCAACTCTCTCTACAACCTCAAACGGCCCAACAAAACGAGGAGTCAACTTTCTACACTTCAAAGCTCTACCAACACCGGTTACCGGATTCACCCTCAAAAACACATGATCACCAACCTGAAATTCAATATCCTTCCTCCTCTTGTCATGGTAACTCTTCTGCCTACTCTGAGACGCTTTCATCTTCTCCTGAATCATTCTAACCTTTTCCGTAGTCTCTTGCACCACTTCTGGTCCTAATAAGGCTCTTTCACCTGACTCGTACCAACACAACGGCGTTCTACATCTCCTCCCATACAAAGCTTCAAACGGTGCCATCCCGATACTAGAATGAAAACTATTGTTGTAAGTAAACTCAATCAACGGTAAACATTCTACCCAACTGACACCTTGCTCCAAAACACAAGCTCTCAACAAATCTTCCAAACTCTGAATAGTCCTCTCCGATTGACCATCAGTCTGAGGATGATAAGCAGAACTCAACCTCAACTTAGTTCCCAAAGCAACTTGCAAGCTCTCCCAAAACTTAGAAGTAAACCTCGGATCCCGATCTGACACAATACTAGAAGGAATACCATGCAACCTGACAACCTGCTCAATGTAGACCTCAGCCAACTTTGCAACAGCATACCGGTCTTGATAGGAATAAAATGTGCTGACATCGTCAACCGATCAACAACCACCCAAATCGAATCAAAACCCTTCACAGTCCTCGGCAAAGCTCCAACAAAGTCCATAGAGATACTATCCCACTTCCATTTTGGCACAAACAACGGCTGCATCAAACCTGACGGCCTCTGGTGTTCAATCTTCGACTTCTGACAAACTAAACAAGCATAAACAAACTCGGCGATCTCCTTCTTCATTCCAGGCCACCAAAACAACTTCTTCAAATCTTGATACATCTTAGTTGCTCCTGGATGAATACTCAAACTACTCCGATGACCTTCGTCCAAAATACGCTTCTTAAGCTCAGGCACATCCGGCACACACACCCGATCACGAAACATCAAGACACCATTCTGATCCAATCTGAAATCCGCACCTTTACCTTGGTTAATTAACACCACTCGGTCTACAAGTTCCAAATCCTCTTTCTGACCACTCTTGATTTCCTCCAAGATGTTACTTGACAACTTCAACATACCCAACTTCACACTTCCGGGTGTCAACTCACAACCCAAACTCAAATCTCGGAATTGCTCCACCAACTCTAACTCCTTAACCATCATAGCAGACACATGCAAGGTCTTCCTACTCAAAGCATCCGCAACCACGTTAGCCTTTCCAGGATGATAACTCAGCTGAAAATCAAAATCCTTAAGATATTCCAACCATCTTCTTTGCCTCATATTCAACTCTTTCTGGTCAAACAAATACTTCAAACTCTTGTGATCACTGAACACTTCAAACTTAGAACCATAAAGATAATGTCTCCAAATCTTCAAAACATACACAACTGCCGCCAATTCCAAATCATGAGTCGGATAATTCTTCTCATGCACCTTCAACTGCCTTGAAGCATAAGCTATAACCTGACGATTCTGCATAAGCACACCACCAAGACCCATCTTCGAAGCATCACAATACACAACAAACGATTCCTTCGGATTCGGCAAAATCAACACAGGCGCTGAAGTTAACCTCTTCTTCAACTCTTGGAAACTCTTCTCACACTTAGCATCCCAAACATAAGCTTGCCCTTTCCGAGTCAACTGCGTCAATGGCAACGCCAACTTAGAGAACCCCTCAATGAACCTCCGATAGTAACCCGCCAAACCAAGAAAACTTCGAACTTCAAAAACAGACTTCGGCGATTCCCACTTAATCACCGCATCAATCTTCGACGGATCTACCGCAATACCACCTCTCGAAATCACATGACCAAGAAAGCTCACTTCACGCAACCAAAACTCACACTTCGACAACTTAGCAAACAACTTCTTCTCCTTCAAAACTTGCAACACAATCCTCAAATGCTCAGCATGCTCTTCCTCTGACTTCGAATACACCAAAATATCATCAATGAACACTACCACAAATTGGTCCAAGTAAGGATGGAAAATCCGATTCATATACTCCATGAAAACACCTGGCGCATTGGTCACACCAAATGGCATCACAGAATACTCATAGTGACCATACCTCGTCCTGAACGCAGTCTTAGACACATCCTCTGCCTTCACTCTTATCTGATGATATCCTGACCTCATATCAATCTTGTTAAACACCACTGCACCAACCAACTGATCCATCAAATCATCGATCCTCGGAAGCGGATACCGATTCTTGATAGTCACCTTGTTCAACTGCCGATAATCTACACAAAGCCTCATGCTCCCATCTTTCTTCTTAACTAGCAATACTGGAGCACCCCACGGCGACACACTCGGCCTAATGAACTGTTTCTCAAGCAATTCTTCCAACTGCTTCTTCAACTCCCCCAACTCTGATGCAGACATCCGATACGGTGCAATCGAAATAGGATTCGTTCCGGGCACCAAATCAATTGCAAACTCAACTTCTCTCTCCGGCGGTAAATCTGAAACATCATCCGGAAACACTTCTGGGAACTCTTGCACTACTAGCAAGTCACTAACACCTTTCTCACCTCTTTCCTTCAAAGAAGCAAACATCATGAACACACTAGCTTCACCATCTAGAGACTTCTTCACTTGTTCCGCGGTTAAGAACCTTCCACTCTCCTCAGCTACCGGCTTCGAAAACGTGATACTCTTAGTTAAACAATTGATGTTTACACCAAAAGTCAACATCCAATCCATACCAAAAATCACATCCATATTCTTCAACGGCAAACAAACCAAATCCAACTCAAAGTCAACACAACCAAAACACAAACCACAACCAACTGAGCCTCCGCAGCCAAGATACCTCCCTTGCCAGACCAAACAAACTCGAAGCATCTTGCTACTCCCCCACTACGCTCAACCCACCTAAAAGAACAGAACAACACAACAAGTACCGATAGTACTTCCGTACATATCGCATACAACGGGAACAACAACCAAACAACTCAACAAGTATCGAATGGTAACTCAACATACCATCCAATACAAAAGGTAATAAACTAGTTCTGGTCCGGACAAGACTGACCACGGCTCTGATACCAACTTGTAACACCCTATTTCTACTAAGCGATAAACGCGAGAATACATCAGACATATTCAAGAAATAGATGCTACGTCACCAAACAAAATCCAGCATACATGTATAAATTATCAAATTACATAAGCATAGCAGCGGAATATATGTAAACCATATAAGCAACATCTCCAAAATCTCATGATAATAAATACATGATCTCAAACTCAAAATAACAATGTCTCATCTCCACAAAACAACATAGTCATAAAAGAAATAACATGCAAGGACACCCTAGATCAGAGCCCTAATCTAGACACTTGCACAAGAACGAGGAACTCCCGCTCCTCGGCAACATCAAAGCAACTAAGCATCCTGCACTCCATCTACCCGTCCATACGGAAAGGCAGGTGGTAAACCACTGAGGGTTAGCATTACATCATCATAATCCATAAACAGATAAGCAAGAACATTGAAATAATGGTCACATATCCAAGAATGATAAACAACATTGCCAAACATATACTCATAGTATTTCCACATTTATCTCATTCAATATCATTCATAGGCATCATTTCAAGTTCACAAAATTCGAGTGTATCACACACATATCACAATTCGACCAAGTCAAATAATCAATCTCCATCACAACCATCATGCACAATTCAAATGCAATTCGACTCACAAACAAATCATGCAATGTCTCTAGACTCATCTAGATGCATGTGGTACCAAGTCTCCTCCAAGGTCGTCACCTCCGATGCAACAAACACATCGCGTGCAAGGTTCACACCTGCCTTACACATTGGACATACGTCCGTCTCCTCAACAATGAATGCATGAACATATGACTTGACTCAATGCATATGCTCATACAACAATTCTCCAAACCATGCATATACAATTTAAATGCAATTCAATTCACCAACAATTCATGCAATGTCTCTAGACTCATCTAGATGCATGTGGTACCAAGTCTCCTCAAGGTCGTCACCTCCGATGCAACAAACACATCGAGTGTAAGGTTCACTCCTGCCTTACACTTTGGACATCCGTCCGTCTCCTCAACAATGAATGCATGAACATATGACTTGACTCAATACATATGCTCATACACAATTCTCCAAACCATGCATATACAACTATGCAATCATCACCAAACCATGCATACAATTATGCAGTCATCACCAAAACCATGCATACAGTTATGCCATTATCACCAAATACCATTTAATCAAGTATGCACACATCAACAATTGCACATACATTCAACATACATATATTCATCACCATTGAACATGTATACAATCAACATTATCACCTTCTTCACATAGTTCACCACGAACAAGCAACACTTCATATATTTCAAGTAAAGAAGATAACATGCGAGGTCATGATATTTCACATTATCATTATCCAACTTCATTCACAAACATACAATTAACCATAGGAATCCATATCTAAAAAGGTTCACCATCAAATAAACTTCAAGGTAAGAATTACACAAGTTCGTCTCATTTCACAACTTTGAAAATATTTGAAGGTTAAGAACTAAAACCAAATAACGAGCTCAATTGCCTATGCCATGTATTCTCATAATTCACATATGTGTACAGTAGAGATTACATAAGCATTTCATCGGCCACAAATGAAGAATTTAATAAGATCATGAAATTCGGCACACTTAGTCATTTGCAAAACCAAAACATTTTTCGGAAGAAAAATCAATCTTGATTCAACAAGACATAAGTTAAATACTCATAAAACATCTCAATTAAACCTCTAATACTGAAGTTTTGAAGTTTGGAAACCAACCATAGGTTTTGGACTAATTTGGAATAAGTTATGTTAAGTTTTCTTAAAGTTTCCTCAAGACCCACGTTGAGTAATTTAATCATAACTTAAAATCCGCAAAACATTTTCACGTCAATCCAAAGCCATTGGAAAGCTAATTCAATTATCTACAACTTTCATGTTTGCACCAAAAGCCAATTCAAAACAGAAATGTGAGGAAAAGGCACCAGAACGCAGAACAGGGGGTGCTGTTCAGAAGCAGAACTTCAGAAGCAACTTCAGAAGCAGACTTCAGAAGCGAACTTCAGGAGCGCACTTCAGGAGCAGACTTCAGGAGCGCACTTCAGGAGCTGACTTCAGAAGCGAACTTCAGGAGCTGACTTCAGAAGCGAACTTCAGGAGCATACTTCAGAAGCAAACTTCAGGAAAAACACAGTTTCGGGTTCAACCCTTTTTCACCCAAAAATCCCAATTTTGATTACCCCAGTCCCCAAAACATGTTCCAGAAAGTGTTTATGGGTCTCAGTAACTTCAATACCCTTAAACAAACATGAATCAATCAATAGAAATCACAATTCAACTCATTTTACCAAAATCTTAATACTTTCTCAAAACACCAACACAACCACAAATTTCTACTCAAATCCATAAACTACGATTCCAGTTCAACAAATTTGATTCCAACAGTTTAACAATCATCAATAACAACTAATGAACATAATTTCATGCACAATCCAACATCACAACTTCATTTTTCATCAAATTTGCTCAAGAACACAAAACACCAACACTTATGCATTTCGACATGTTAATTCACATATAGCCACACATTTATCATGCATTTCATGTTCTCAAACATAACAACAACAACTATGCACGAATTCACATCAATTAGGTTCAATCCAACAATTCCACAAAAATGGGAAAAATGCAGAGTTATGAATTTATGAGTGAAGGCTAACCCCCTTACCTCTAGCACCAAGAATCAACAATTCTAGCTTCAATTTAGCTCCTAGGTGTGAAACCCTCTTCTAGCTCTTCAACCCTTTCTCTTGTTCTCCTCTCTAGCCCCAATTTGCCTCCTCTTGTGTTTGTGTGAAAATGAACAAGTTTCTAACCTAGTCACTAAAGACTAAGCTTATGTACTCTCTCTCCCTTAATGGGCCTTAAACACACAAATGAATAAATGAATGGGCTCACACCAATCTACTAAATACACACCAACGATAACTATTTAATTAACGCGCTCCGACAACTTAATTAATAAAACGGTCCTATCTTAGAAAAACGATAAAACGCTATCCTCCCAAATTACTAATTACCCCTCAAATGCACAAACATATGAAAATGCACACAATTAAAATAACACACGAAATAAAATACTTAAAATAAAACAAACGCGAAAAACGGGCTGTTACACACACTGAGGCAAAAGTGCTTGGTCCTGTGAGCCTTTTGAAGCCTACCCTGATTATATTGAATTCATCCTTTTCTTAGACAAATTGAGCCGGTAGGATAGAACTTTTTGTTCGGTGACAACCTACATTACAAACTTAGAGACTTTTAGGATTTATCCCATACTGTTTTTCTGAGTTAGGCATGTTAGAATGTTGCTAAAAATTAAGTTTGGGGTTGCTTTTGGAATTTGCAACCAATTAAGTTTGGGGTGGGGGAACTAGAGAACAATACAAAAGAAAAAATAATAACATATAGACACTAAAAATGGTGTATCAAAAAGAAAAAAAAAGAGAATACAGAATGAAAAAGGGACAAAGACATTGAAAATCTGAGTAACTTCAAACTCGAATGTCCCGATGATGAATAATGTTCTCTAGCCCCATTTTGACTAAGAATTGTGTTCCATAGGTGAAAGATGATTGAAGTATGTTTTAACTGACGTAGGAGTGCCTAACTCACATTTTGTGTAGCCTACTTATCCAAACATCATCCCACCTTCACCTAAGCCCCGTTATAACCCTTAAAGACCTCAAAGTGTGTATTGATATTGACTTTAATTGACGTTTAGAAACTTTTCAAGCGTATGGTAATATGTAGCTTTGCATGTGATTGAGTGTGAACCCTATTCATTTTGTGCGTGGAGTTGTGAATTGGTGGATGCATTCAAGTCAAACTAGCCCACCTTTAGCTAGTAAGGAGATGAACTTTTTGGATTACCATCACTTGAGCAGGTACTTGTTATTTTACTGTCAACTGTCAATTTTGCATGTAAATTCCTTGGGGACAAGGAATGGTTTAAGTTTGGGGTTGTGATGACATGCTGTCATTACGTAATTTCTATGTATATTTTATCATTTTATGGAGTCACAAAGCAACTTAAGCAGCAAGAAACGCATGAAAAGCAAGAAAAAGCAAGAAAACTGAAGAATGGTGCAAGTCACAAAAACGTGTCACGCTTGCTAAAAAACGTGACACGTTTTCACAAGTCAGAGAGCATGTTTTGAGAAGAAAGAAGAACGTGTCACGTTGGCAAAAACGTGACACGTTTTGTGAAACCCTAATTTGGTTACTTGCTACTGAAGGAAAAAACGTGACACGTTTTGGGCGAATTTCTGGGCCTATTTAAGCTGAAGTCTTTTTCGAAAACAAGGGTTACGAATCTTGGAGAGCAAAGTGCGATTTTGACATCAAGGCGACTGCAAGGAGGACGATTTCTTCATCCTTTTACCAGTTACATGTATGTTTTAATGATTCAATTGATTATGCTATTTGTAAACATTGTTATGAGTAGCTAAATCTCTTAGAGATTGGATCCGAGATGATTCTGTGTAAACCCTAGTTGATCTTATGTTGCTGTGATGAAACTCTATTCCATATTAATGATTATTTAAGTCTTTATTCAATTCAATTGTTCTTAATGCTTTTTATATCCTGATCAAATATAAATATGTTTTCGTGAGAATGGATGACTACTGACCCTAGCTTTCAACTTAGACTTAATTGAATTGTTCCAATAAACATGGTTAGTCTAGGAATGGATAATCGTTTATTAGTGATATTAGGTTAACGTGTTTAATCCTTCAAGAATTATTAGACCACCTAAGGAATTAGGGGCTGTAGTTTAAGAAGAGGTTCCTAACTCAAGGGATTGATTAGGGCTATTTTGTTAACTATCGTGGGACTTAAAGAACCATTAATAGGAATAGAGTACAGTAACCAATTAGGGGAAACATAGAGGATTCGACGATCCGATCTCATCTCTCTCCATATTTTCTTAAACAATTTCTATCCTTTTGTTATTTTTGTTATTAAAACAAACAAATCTACCGCCTAGTGGCAAAACTATAACAACCTTTAAACATCCTATTGCATAACGAAATTAACTTATTGCGATTAAAAACAATCCTCGTGGGATCGATATTTTTACTACTTCGATAGTATTTGGTGCACTTGCCAAACGTCTATCAATTAACATGTGTCAAATGACAAGTTCTAACAAACAAACAATTTTGCAATTACCCTACAGTTTCCTCATAAGTGTCATCCCCGTCAAGAAGTGTCACCAAAAAGTTTTTGTCTTCATTAAACTGTCATTCCAAACGAATGCGACAATAGACAATCGTCTTCCCCAGTGAAACTACATTACCCCTCAGCGAAGTCGGATCCCTTTTCCTCAAACGAACTTGGGTATCCCGTTGTTATTTCTCATTCCAGTCGAGTTGTAACACCCCGTTTTTCCAACATAAAAATTTCTTTAAAAAGAATAGCATGCATCAGAGTAAGCACATAAACAGGGCATCACATTTCTAAAACATCTCATGTTAATGAATAAATAATCATTAAATTTTCATAAAATCTCGCAGCGGAATAATCATATAAAATAAACATCTCAAGGTCTTTGGCACGCAGGCCTCATCAACATCTTATTATCAAAGTCTTCAAGTTAAACATAAGCATGTAAAATAACATAATCCAATCAAAAGCATAATACGCAAGGAACAGAGAAAATATAAGCAAAGTTTTCCCCCATCCCGTTACGTATCAGAGCACCTAGACTCGACTGCAGAAATCCTCACACGTCTGCACCTAATCTTGGTTACCTGCACTTGCCCACGAGGCGGCAATTCCAGCAGAAGGGGTGAGATTCACAAATAATTATATTAAACATGTAATTAAATAATCACAATTCAACAACCAAACATAATTCTTCATATCTCATATAAAACATCTAGCATTTAGCACATCAGCATAAACAATACATCATTTGGCAGCATCATAATCAACATCATAAACATCTTAGTAAACATCTTAGACGACACGACCCGACAACATCACTTGACTATGCAACCCTACATCTTATATGCATGTGGTACCAATCCAGGGCATGAGCCCTCGTCGCTATGAGCATAAATATACTCCAAGGCATAAGCCTTCGTCGCTGGTGAGCAAAGCTCCAGGGCATAAGCCCTCGTCGCTGGTGAGTAAAAACTCCAGGGCATGAGCCCCCATCATAGAATGAGTATGCATGAGACTCAACACTTTTAACTTAAACAAGTTAACATCTTAAACGTCGCAAAACATCTTATTCATCAAAGGACTGACACATGCAGCAACTATACACACATAGACAGCAACATGGCAGCAAGTACTTCATAAGTATATCATTAATATGGCAAACATCGCATGTAATTCAAGCATTCATCACGTATTCAATTCATATATCACATATAAGCATCGTAAAATCATCACAAACCATCTCAATCATCGTATATCATCATTACAGATTATAATAAACATCATTAAAGGTCCCAGAAGCTACCCAAGGGTCATCTCTCGAGGTTCAATGCGAAACAGTTCGCGAACAGTACACAGTTCTGGGTTCTGACTTAACTCGCTATGGCGAGTGGGATAGCTCGCCTCGCGAGTACTAAGGTCCTGCTCGCTATGGCGAGTTGGATTGCTCGCCTCGCGAGCTCTAGGGTACTGCTCGCTATGGCGAGCTGGGTTGCTCGCCTCGCGAGTAAACTAGGTCTACTCGCCACGGCGAGTTGCATAGCTCGCCTCAGGCGAGCGATGAACAGACTGCTACGGGTTCTACGAAAAATCACCCAAAAAGTCCCAAATTCATCATCTTAAACATCTAAACTCTCAGAATCATCATCATTAATGTTAATCTACGTTCTGTGCTCAATCTAAACATCAATTCTACAGCTTTATGGCCTACTTCATCATTAATCTCACTTTTTAACCTAATTTCAATTCTCTCAAAAACAGCCCTATGATCGTTTAATCTTGATTAGATGGATTACAGAGTAATATAATCAAATGCTAGGCTCACCCTTACCTGGTTATAGCAGAAAATCGCAGCCCTCTAAGCTCTCTTCTCACTTCACGTCCGTTTGCACCTTTTTCCAAAACTCTGTACGCGTACTGACTCTCTTGACCTAATTTCCCTTTATATACTCCCAACAAATCTTATCTTATTTACTCTTTCTCCCACATAACTCTCTAAAATCCAAAACTAATCCACAACTAAATATTTTATTTTATTTTCAAATCTTATTTTATTTAACAATAAAATAAGTCACCACGTCACATAAAATCATCTTAAATCTTCACTTAACATCACATAATATATATAAAAATATATAGCAATATCTCAAATAAATCGAATAATTAAATAATCAAAATGGGCGTTACAACTCTCCCCAACTTAAAAGATTTTCGTCCTCGAAAATTACCTCAAGCAAACAACTCAGGGTACGACTCTAGCATCTTACTCTCTAATTCCCACGTCAAACTCTCACTGGTCGCTCCCGACCAAACGACTCTAACAAGAGGTATCTCCTTGCCCCTCAGCGTCTTCGTCTTTCTGTCATCAATCCTCACTGGTAAGGTCTCAACCGTAACGTTGTCCCTAACTTGCACATCATCACTCTGGATCACATGAGACGGATCCGGAACATACTTCCTCAGTTGCGACACATGGAACACGTCGTGCAAATTCGATAAATGTGGTGGCAATCCAATATGATAGGCCACCGCCCCAATCCTCTCTGATATCTGATACGGACCAATAAACTTCGGGGTCAACTTCTTTGACTTCAACGCACGACCAACACCGGTCATAGGAGTCACTCTCAGGAACACATGATCTCCCTCTTGGAACTCAAGGTCCTTTCTTCGCTTGTCATGATAACTCTTTTGTCGACTCTGCGACGCTTTCATCTTCTCTTGGATCATTCTCACTTTCTCAGTAGTCTGTTGAACGATCTCCGGTCCTAACATCACATTCTCGCCTGACTCAAACCAACACAACGGAGTTCTACATCTCCGACCATACAAAGCCTCAAAGGGTGCCATCCCAATACTCGAATGATAACTGTTGTTGTACGTGAACTCTATCAATGGAAGATGACTATCCCAAGTTCCTCCTTGCTCAAGTACACACACTCTCAACAAATCTTCCAACGACTGAATCGTTCTTTCCGACTGACCATCTGTCTGCGGATGATAAGCCGAACTCAACCTCAATTGAGAACCCAACGCCTCTTGCAAACTCTTCCAAAACCTAGAAGTAAATCTCGGGTCTCTATCTGATACGATGCTCGAAGGAACACCATGCAACTTCACAATCTCCTTGACATAGATCTCTGCCAACTGAGCAACAGGAAAAGTAATATTAATCGGTAGAAAATGAGCCGACTTCGTCAATCTATCAACAATCACCCAAATAGCGTCATTCCCTTTAGGAGTATTCGGCAAGCTCGTCACAAAATCCATAGATATACTATCCCATTTCCACTCTGGCACATCTAAAGGCACCATCATACCAGCAGGTTTCTGATGCTCAACCTTCGATTTCTGACAAACCAAACAAGAATAGACAAACTGTGCCACGTCACGTTTCAAACCAGACCACCAAAACATCTTCTTTAAATCATGATACATCTTCGTAGCTCCCGGATGAATACTCAAGCTACTTCTATGACTCTCTTCAAGGATCATCTTCTTCATTACCTCATTATCAGGAATGCAAATCCTACCTCGGAATCTCAACACTCCTTGATCATCCACTTTAAAGTCACTATCCTCCGCCTGATTACTAGCAACCAACAAGTCCACAAACTTAACATCTTCTTTCTGCGCCTCTTTGATGCTTAACAAGAACTCATTATCAATCTTCAACATTCCTAGCTTTACACTCTGAGGCGTTATTTCACAAACCAAACTCAAATCTCTGAACTGTTCCAACAACTCGAATTCCTTCACCATCATGGCAGACATATGCAAAGTCTTCCTGCTCAAAGCATCCGCAACCACATTAGCTTTGCCCGGATGATAATTCAAACCAAAGTCATAATCCTTCAACAATTCAAGCCACCTTCGCTGCCTCATATTCAATTCCTTCTGGTCAAATAAGTACTTCAAACTCTTGTGATCACTAAACACCTCAAACCTCGAGCCATACAAGTAATGTCTCCATATCTTCAATACAAAGACCACAGCCGCCAACTCTAAGTCATGCGTCGGATAATTCTTCTCATGAATTCTCAATTGCCTTGAAGCATAAGCTACCACCTTACCATCTTGCATAAGAACACCACCTAAACCCAACTTGGACGCATCACAATACACCACAAAAGGTTCATCGGGTTTCGGCAAAATCAAAACTGGAGCCGTCGTCAAACGCTTCTTCAATTCATTAAAACTGTTCTCACAATGCACATCCCACACAAAAGATTTACCTTTACACGTCAACTGCGTTAACGGAAGAGCCAGCTTAGAAAATCCTTTTATAAATCTTCGATAATAACCAGCTAGACCCAGAAAGCTTCTAATCTCAGTAACCGACTTCGGAGTCTCCCATTGCGAAACCGCTTCAACTTTAGACGGATCAACCGCAATGCCATCGCCAGAAATAACATGACCAAGAAAACTTACTTCTTTCAACCAGAACTCACACTTAGACAACTTAGCAAAAAGCTTCTTCTCTTTCAACACTTGCAAGACGATCTTCAAATGTTCGGCATGCTCTTCTTCAGTCTTAGAATAAACCAGAATGTCATCAATAAATATCACAACAAAACGATCCAAATAAGCATGGAAGATTCTATTCATATACTCCATAAATACGCCAGGTGCGTTAGTAACACCGAAAGGCATCACCGTATACTCATAATGTCCATAGCGCGTCCTAAACGCTGTCTTCTGCATATCTTCATCCTTCACTTTAATCTGATGGTAACCCGATCTCAAATCTATCTTGCTAAATACACAAGCACCCACCAACTGATTCATCAAGTCGTCAATTCTCGGAAGTGGATACCTATTCTTTATCGTTACTTTATTCAACTGACGATAGTCGATGCACAACCTCATACTTCCATCTTTCTTCTTGACTAACAACACTGGAGCTCCCCACGGTGAAACACTTGGTCTCACGAACTTCTTATCGAGCAAATCCTCTAATTGTTTCTTCAGCTCCGCCAATTCAGAAGCTGACATACGATACGGCGTCATAGACACAGGCTTCGTTCCAGGGATGAGATCAATCGAAAATTCAATTTCTCTTTCTGGAGGTACATCAGGAATCTCATCTGGGAAAACTTCAGGAAAGTCGCATACCACTTGTAGCTTATCGATCACCGCCTGATTCTCAATAGATAAAGACGCCATCAAAGAAAACATCATAATCCCGTCGCGCTCCAACTGCTTCAACTGTTTAGTGGATAGGAACTCTGCGCCACTCTCTTCCTCGGGAGAAGAAAAATGCACTGTCTTGCTAAAACAATTAATCAGAACGTGGTTGTACTCTAACCAATTCATCCCCAAAATTACATCCATCCCAACCAACGGTAGACACACTAAATCAATCTCAAAATCACGACCAAACATAGACACAGGACATCTTAAACACACAAGGGAAGTAGTCACCGAACCCTTAGCTGGAGTTTCGACAACCATCTCCCCATTCATATCAGATACAACAAGATTCAACTTAGCAGCACAATCAAGAGCAACAAAACAATGTGTGGCACCAGTATCAATAATAGCAACTAAAGGTATATTATCAAAATAACAAGTACCTCTGATCAAGCGATCCTCGCTCTCCGTCTGCGTACCCGTCAAAGCAAAAACTCTCCCAGAAGTCTGAGCCTTCTTAGGCTTCGTGCATTGCGAACCAATGTGACCCTCATCGCCGCAGTTAAAACATACAACATCACCATGTTTGCAATCAGCAGTAGTGTGACCCTTCTTGCCACAACGGAAACACCTCTTCACCTCTCCAGGACAAGCATTACTCTTATGGCCTTTCACGCCACAAGTATAGCAAACTATCTCAGCAGGAGCATCTTTCTTAGCAGGTCTCCTCTCATCATTAACTCGCTGTTTGCCCTTATCCGCGGGTGCACTGTAGGGCTTAGGACGACTTTGCTGCCCCTTTCCCTTCCTCTCATTAACCACCTTGTAATGAGCCTTAGTGTCCTCCTCATAAATCCTGCAGCTGCTTACTAACTCAGAAAAGTTTCTAATCTTCTGATACCCTATAGCCCTCTTGATATCAGCTCTCAATCCATTCTCAAACTTAATACATTTAGAAAATTCGGCGGTCTCAGCAGAGTAGTGTGGATAAAACTTGGCCAGCTCCACAAATTTTGCAGCATACTCTGTCACAGACATGTTCCCTTGCTTTAGCTCCAGGAACTCAATCTCTTTCTTGCCCCGCACATCCTCAGGAAAATATCTGTTGAGGAACTCTCTCTTAAAAACTGCCCAGGTCACCTCAGCACCGTCCTGCTCTAGGGTGGGTAGAAGACTAATCCACCAATCGTCTGCCTCCTTAGCCAGCATGTGCGTACCGAAACGCACCTTCTGCACCTCCGTGCACTGCATAACTCTGAATACTCTCTCAATCTCTTTGAGCCAAGACTGGGCTCCATCCGGATCATATCTCCCCTTGAAAGTAGGAGGATGGTTTCTCAAGAAGGTCTCCAGCATACGGACCTCTGCACCAGCACCAGCATTAGCATTAGGCTGCTGTCCCACAGCTTGAGCAACAGCTTCCAAGGCAGCAGCAATCGCAGCATCATTCCTTCCAGCCATCTTAATCCTTAACAAAACAAACATAAGTTAGAATAATACAATAATACTATTCTAACTCTAAGACAACGTCACTCGACTCTCTACTTGGCCGGACGGACCGACCTGCTCTGATACTAATTGTAACACCCCGTTTTCCCAACATAAAAATTTCTTTAAAAAGAATAGCATGCATCAGAGTAAGCACATAAACAGGGCATCACATTTCTAAAACATCTCATGTTAATGAATAAATAATCATTAAATTTTCATAAAATCTCGCAGCGGAATAATCATATAAAATAAACATCTCAAGGTCTTTGGCACGCAGGCCTCATCAACATCTTATTATCAAAGTCTTCAAGTTAAACATAAGCATGTAAAATAACATAATCCAATCAAAAGCATAATACGCAAGGAACAGAGAAAATATAAGCAAAGTTTTCCCCCATCCCGTTACGTATCAGAGCACCTAGACTCGACTGCAGAAATCCTCACACGTCTGCACCTAATCTTGGTTACCTGCACTTGCCCACGAGGCGGCAATTCCAGCAGAAGGGGTGAGATTCACAAATAATTATATTAAACATGTAATTAAATAATCACAATTCAACAACCAAACATAATTCTTCATATCTCATATAAAACATCTAGCATTTAGCACATCAGCATAAACAATACATCATTTGGCAGCATCATAATCAACATCATAAACATCTTAGTAAACATCTTAGACGACACGACCCGACAACATCACTTGACTATGCAACCCTACGTCTTATATGCATGTGGTACCAATCCAGGGCATGAGCCCTCGTCGCTATGAGCATAAATATACTCCAAGGCATAAGCCTTCGTCGCTGGTGAGCAAAGCTCCAGGGCATAAGCCCTCGTCGCTGGTGAGTAAAAACTCCAGGGCATGAGCCCCCATCATAGAATGAGTATGCATGAGACTCAACACTTTTAACTTAAACAAGTTAACATCTTAAACGTCGCAAAACATCTTATTCATCAAAGGACTGACACATGCAGCAACTATACACACATAGACAGCAACATGGCAGCAAGTACTTCATAAGTATATCATTAATATGGCAAACATCGCATGTAATTCAAGCATTCATCACGTATTCAATTCATATATCACATATAAGCATCGTAAAATCATCACAAACCATCTCAATCATCGTATATCATCATTACAGATTATAATAAACATCATTAAAGGTCCCAGAAGCTACCCAAGGGTCATCTCTCGAGGTTCAATGCGAAACAGTTCGCGAACAGTACACAGTTCTGGGTTCTGACTTAACTCGCTATGGCGAGTGGGATAGCTCGCCTCGCGAGTACTAAGGTCCTGCTCGCTATGGCGAGTTGGATTGCTCGCCTCGCGAGCTCTAGGGTACTGCTCGCTATGGCGAGCTGGGTTGCTCGCCTCGCGAGTAAACTAGGTCTACTCGCCACGGCGAGTTGCATAGCTCGCCTCAGGCGAGCGATGAACAGACTGCTACGGGTTCTACGAAAAATCACCCAAAAAGTCCCAAATTCATCATCTTAAACATCTAAACTCTCAGAATCATCATCATTAATGTTAATCTACGTTCTGTGCTCAATCTAAACATCAATTCTACAGCTTTATGGCCTACTTCATCATTAATCTCACTTTTTAACCTAATTTCAATTCTCTCAAAAACAGCCCTATGATCGTTTAATCTTGATTAGATGGATTACAGAGTAATATAATCAAATGCTAGGCTCACCCTTACCTGGTTATAGCAGAAAATCGCAGCCCTCTAAGCTCTCTTCTCACTTCACGTCCGTTTGCACCTTTTTCCAAAACTCTGTACGCGTACTGACTCTCTTGACCTAATTTCCCTTTATATACTCCCAACAAATCTTATCTTATTTACTCTTTCTCCCACATAACTCTCTAAAATCCAAAACTAATCCACAACTAAATATTTTATTTTATTTTCAAATCTTATTTTATTTAACAATAAAATAAGTCACCACGTCACATAAAATCATCTTAAATCTTCACTTAACATCACATAATATATATAAAAATATATAGCAATATCTCAAATAAATCGAATAATTAAATAATCAAAATGGGCGTTACACGAGTCACCTTTGCTGTCTTGCATTCATGATTGCATCACAAGCATTTCACCAGCATTTCATAGCATCTTAGGTCAAAAATGGTGTACTCTGTATTTAAGTCTCTCTGGCCCGTCAAATCAAAGATTTCATCTTCAAGTCTCTGCACGAAGAAACTTAAATAGGGGTATCTGTCATACCCCAATTTTTGACCTAAGATCTCATTTCATCTGTCTTTTGGCCCGGAATATTTTTTGCCTTTTTAGAAAAATTTCGGCAAAGAGATATTTTAAAATACCTCATTTTTTGTCCACCTTTTTTAGTTATTTTATTTTACTCCTTTTTTTAATTTTTTAATTTTTTATTAATATTTTCTCTTTTTTATGCTTTTTTTAAATTTTTATTTTAAACTAATTAAAAAGAAAAGAAACATAAAACTGAAAATTTATCAAGAAAGATCTAGAGCATACACCAGAACATTCTCTAGAACATTCTCCAGAACGTTCTGGTCATACTACAAATGAAATAAAGTGACATCATCAAAGTGACATCATCAATGTGACATCACCAAGATGACATCACATGCCAATTTTCTTCCATTTACTTCAAACTTGATCTCCAAGCTACAATTTTGGCTTGAGCTACAAGTGTCCCAAGTTTTATAAATAAAGGGAGTTTTGGAGAGAAAAAGGGGAGAAAAAAATCAAGAAGCTTTAGATAAAGAGAAAAAAACTAGCAACACAACACTACATTTTTTTTCTTAGCATAATTCTTTTCTTCATCATCAACAACACAACCACCACATAAACCATCGTTAAAACCACATAAACCATCATTAAAACCACATAAACCACCATTAAAACAACAAAAAAATCACACAATCATCACTACAAATCAACATAAAACCACCATAAATCAACACAAAAAAATCACATCATCACTACCAAAAACAAAACATCCCTCATTTTATTCTTTTTTTTCTTTCTTCTATTCTCCGCACAAAGGTATATCATCTTCCTTTTTCCTTTTTCCTCCTCCTTTTCTCTCTCTCTCTCTCTCTCTCTCTCTCTCTCTCTCTCTCTCTATATATATATATATATATATATATATATATATATTATTTATTTTTACACTAAATATACACATCTCAATCCAGAATGTTTTGGTCCTAAACTAACTTTTAAATATTATATTGTTGTTTAATTTAATTATTCTCCAGAACAATCTGGTCCTTATTAATTAAATTAATCCAGAGTGCTCTGGTCCTAATCAAATATTAATATTATCTTGCAATTAAGTTTAATCACTCTCCAGAATAATCTGGTCCTAATTAATAATCAAATTATTCCAGAGTTCTCTGGTCCAATATTTATTGGTGATATTGTTCTACTATATTATCTTTATATTTCTCAAGAATATTCTAGTCCGTGTTAAAATAACTTCATAATTCAGCTTAACATCATTTTTCTCATTCTGCTTATATAATCATTCTCCACAATGTTCTGGTCCTATATATATATAATACCATTTATTTCGTTGAACTAACATTAACCAAAAATCTTTTTTTCATGTCCATGTGCGTTTAATTTTTTTTCTCAAACGGATGTCATCACTCAAATGCGAGTCCGTCCCTTTTTTTTTAAGCAAATATTCTTTTCACGTCCACACGCGTTTATTTTTTTTCTCAAAGGGATGCCATCGCCCAAGTGCGAATCCGCCCTTTTTTTAAGCAAACTTTTCGCCCAAGCTCGACCAAATCATTTTCATAAATAAAATCAATCAACACAAAAACATTTTCTGCCCCAGAACTACGTAGCTTTGATTGTTCCATCGCACCTGGAGATACGTAGGAGCAAGATGAAACTCTTGTCAAGCACAATAAAAAAAAATAAAAAACATGCAAATAGTCAAAATTACTAAAATATTCTTTCATAATAAACCTTGGTTTGACAACCAAGTGATCCTTTTTTTACTGTATATTCTTAATCAAATTCTAAATCAACTTAATCATATTTCGAGTAATTTTCTTCAATAATTAAAAACACAAACAAGCTTATTTTGGCATTTGCCTTTTCACTTTAAACCCTTTTAAAAAAACAAATAAAAAATACACAACCAATCAAACGGTAATTTTTACCCTGAACTACGAGGTTCTGATCCCTCACGGGTACGTAGGCAAAAGACCCGGTCCTTTCGAATCAATAAAAAATGTAGATGATAGGCTTCTTTATTTTCTTTATTCACCATTCTCCTTTTTCTCAAAAAACTAAGTAAGTTATAGCATAAAACAATTGAATAAAATCAAAATGTTCTCGTAGAGTACTATGAATATTTCGGGTGCTAGAATCTTCCCTAAATATAACTAACCCCCGAACTTTAATCTCTTTTAAGTGGGTAATTTGAATTTTTTTCCCCTTTCCTTAAAAAAATTAAAAGTTCAAGTCGTGAATAAAAATAGTGAGTCAAAGCGAATCAAATAGCCTTGATCTCCAAAAAATGACGCGACACTAATAACATAACAATCAAAAACTGTATTAAAAATACTTTAAAAATTTTGTTTTTTTACGTATAATTCAAATGACAATCTTTACCCGTGCTTGGCACGGGCTCCAAACTAGTTTAATTTCAAAACTGCAAGGATTTTCCTACGTAAACGGATATATTATTTTGATTTTCACACTGAAATAAAAAATGCAGTATATTTAAAACAAAATACAAGATTGCCGATCAAAGCTGAAAGTTAGTTTTGATAGCATTGAATAAGCTTGGATGTTTTGGGTTGATTAGAACGTAAGAGTTGAATTTGCAGTGAGGAAACAATATTCTCACAAAGAAAAAGTTAGTACAACTTCGTACATAAAGGAAGTTTAGGAAGTCCTGAAGTACAACAACAAAGATGATAATTCTAGAGATCTTTGATATGTTTATGTATACATTTTGAATGGGTAATTTCTCACTTCTCAACAATTAATACGTATGTTTGTTGTTTACATTCTTAAAATGAGGTTTACGAATCTAATATAAACGAGACTATTGAAAATCAACCAAGACAGGAGAGACTAGATGATTTATAATAGCGATTGAAACACCCACACTAGAGTTTGAAAACAATCCAACGAATACTTCTCAGGTGAATGAGCTTGTCGGTAAACTTAAAGAGATTGCAGGTAGCAATCAAGTAAAGAGTTTCAAAAAGGAAAGCAACAAGTGTTCAAAACGAAGCTTAGGCAGTGTTAACTTCCCAAAAACAAAAAAATAGTGGCATTTCTTTATGTGCTTTTAGTATGATTCTTAACTAAACTATCTATGATTTCCTCAAATTCATTATTATCTCAGAGTTTGTTATAAAAAAAGAAAAGTTTTTAAGAACCATACGAAAAAATATTAAAGAGAAATGCACATAAGTATATTCATTATTAAATGGGAGAATTTAATTATTATGTTCGGACAACTACATAAATCCGCTTTTTCTATTCTTTTATGTCAACGGGTAAACATACTTAAGATGAATAGAATGGGATAATTGCTCTCTAGTAGTAACCAAGACATAACAGGCAAAAGAACAAAAAACTAACTGACTACTTTTATCCTCCTGATAACGGGCAAGACATTGATGCGAGACAACTCCCCTACAAAAGTTCAGATGAGACAATCCAGGCATGTGTATTCTTACTATGTGATGTGTAAGACTGTGATTTTACTTGATTTACATTATGCACGTACAGTGATTGCGAGGGGAAATTTTATCAAGACGACTTTTCTCGTCTGTTATCCCTCGAACAAAAAAAATATACAAGGAAAACTATATAAACAAAATAAAATGTTTGCCATGAATTATGAAAATCTACAGGGAACTAAGATAATCTTTTATAATTGACAAAATGGGGTTGTCGTTGGGATATCCTTCCAATGAACGAAAAATGATTCCATCCATCCTAGCTTGAACTCCATCTGAAAATGTCAACCCCTGTAGGAGTTCCTTCAACGTGCTTTCAACTCCGGTTAGGGAACTCCGTGCGCCTGATAAAATCTCAGGTAGAGAGGGACTTGATCTGGATATCTCCACAACAGTAACCTGGCATAGCTCAAGCAAAGTCACCATTTTTGTAACTGTACTACTCAAATACAACATTTATATTGGAAGAATAAATGTGATCTCTAACTAACCTGTTCGTCTTGAGGTATATTGGCCTTCAATTTTGCTATGGCAATAGCTCGGGAAAGGCCACCAATAGCATCAACCAAACCATGTGATGCTGCATCTTTACCAGTCCAAACTCTCCCCTGTGCTACCTCCTCCATCTTTTCCACCTAGGTAGAGAAAAGTAGTTGTATGAAAGGTCTATAAGAAAGAATGATGAACAAAAAAGCTTTGGATTAATAAGCTTAATAAATTTAGAGCATACAGTCATAGATCTTGATAAAGCTGCCTTGTCTCTAAATTGTTTATATGCATTCTGTGCAGATTTGGCAAATAGCTCTGCTTCATCTGGCCTAAAAGAAAGAAAGGAAATATACCTTGTAAAAACCGTCAATTAAAGATTAAAAACACGTAAGTGGAAGGAAGAACTCTCGGCCTCCCCCAGGTTGAACTTGTAATTTGTATAGGGTAAAGGATAGTGAGTTTGTTTATTGTTCAGTAGATTATCTTTTGCTACAATCTGCTTTTATATATGATGGAATTTTCAACGGATGCCTAACACCTTGATTTCTTTTCTTCAGAGATCAATATAATGGAACTCAGTAATTCATACCATTATTAACCACGTATACAGTAAGCCCGGCAAGATTTATAGTACAATTCGTCACACCAAACTTCACCAAGTATCATTCCTAATAGGTAATAACTGGAGAAAAGAATTCGGCATATATCCAAACCAAGATGCAGATAGACTAATTACACTACATCTTATTAGAATTTAGAAGTGTCAATTTGAGCTATTTGTGAAATATCCGAGCTCGATTAATAAAATGAGTCAAGCCAAAGTCAAACAACCTATTAACGGCGCAAAATAAAAACAAAAGCAAAGTCCAAAAGCAATTTGAAAGAGACAACATTTTGGGTACTCAGGTGGGCAGCATTTTAAAGAAGATTATTGTACCAAAAAATTGATTACGAAGATTTTACTAGACTGTTATTTTTATGATATAAATATGTAAAACTTAATCCATACTTTATAATGTTAAAATTGATTTTTGATGTAGTCAAAAAGTTAGGAATTTTTTATTTTATAGATTATGAAAATGTGATAGAAATTTTTCGATTTACACGTTAAATTACACACATCTATTTTTGACAGTGCAAATTGCAAACACATTGGTTCTAGAGTTGATAAATTGGCAAATTTCTTTACGAAATCCCTGAGAGGTCCTCAAATCAATTATATATGTATCAAGTTTGGTGCATTTGATTTATATGCCTATAGCTCGAAGGGAGTCCACCCATATATTTGTTTTAGCATCTGAACTTCTTGAAATTAAAATTTTAAATTTGGTTAACTTGTAGTGAAATTTTTTTACTTTATATTAATAATAATAGGTAGGGAATCATCCAGGTGCCATCAGCTAATTTTCGTTGGGTTAGAATCTATTTGGAATGTAAAAGTAACAGTTATGCACTTCCTTCTCAAAGAGATGCCCGGCAGTTGAGATACCAAATAAAATTATTACCTAAAAGAACGCTGATCAGCGCTAACGAGCTCAGCATATCTTCCCCTTGATATGATTTCTTTATTAAAGCCAATCTTCTCATACAGTTTCGCTAGGTTAAATTTTCCTACAAAAAAAAGTTATATCATAAATTAAAAAATTACAAACATCAAAAACAAAATATTTAGCACTGACTGTTCATGATGTTATAATGTCATGCCTCATTATTCCAGATGTCGAATGAATAATTAGCATTCGGCTATATATCATTTGGATGCAGTTAATTACCATTTAAATGGTAGCATGAAAAGTTGTGCCTACAGAGATCTACAACAGTACATATGCTATGTCTTGATAATATAATGTGCATAAAGTCATAAACTACAAAGGCAGATTTCGTCCTACATTTATAAATACTTCTTCCTTTTATTGGAAATGATTTTGAACACTAACTAGAGCTGAAGAGATTTCAAAAGAAGGAAAGGTCGCTATAGGACCACAATAATGACTTTAAGCATGATAGTCAAAACTGTGGTTGCACAATCATATGATTTTTGGAACCTACATGATCCTGATCATATTCTGGAATATGATCTCACAAAATTGTGTAGGATCATTGCGTTTGTATGTATGTCAGTGAGATTGTACAATGCTGCCATGCCTAACCAAAAGCAGATTTACCAGCAGAAACCCAATTGTTGAAACCGAAACCCATGTTTATCTCCTTCATAAATGATGTTTTTTACCCTGCTATCTAACCCTCTTCCAAGCATTTCTTCACAAACAACTTTTTCCTCATTGTCTCTCTTGTGTCATGTGTGACAGTGTTTCATGGGTTCTCATCTTCTTCATTGTTCATATTGTACAGTGAAGCAACAATAATTTTTCTTCATTTATCGTACCACTGCAGCATCAAAAGGTTGGTTTGGAGCTACAGGATTTTGGTTTGGTATTGGTTTGATGTTTGTTGATCTTCTCTTCCCCTGTTCTCAGTTTTGTTCTCCTTATGGATTATGAATTGAAGTTTCACGAGTGTTATTAGTGATGTATTTTAGAGGGGAATTTGCGTTATTTATATATGCATCTATATGACATATATATTGCAAAATCTGTTTTCAAATCCCAAGATTTATGATTTTCATCCCCTATCTTGACTATAGGTAACATTTAATGATATCTTACACATCTGTCGAGACACAAGCAATGGAAAACCAAGTACTGAGACTGATCATTGCTCAGCGCCTCAACAAGGAGCTTCCTAATTCTGAAATTTAGCAGCACCAAGTAGATTGTAACATAGAAACTGATGAGAACATATCTTTCATATATTCCACCATGTGCATGAATGATTTTAATAAATCCTATACTTTTTTTCAGTTAGATTCATGTCTGCATGCCCTTCTCCTATATTCACCTACTGAAGCAATAAAACACCGTGATTACCTGTGACCACTCCAATCGAACCAGTTAAGGTAAGACTTTCTGCAACAATAGCATCAGTCCCCATTGCCATGTAGTATCCTCCACTTGCTGCCACATCAGCCATTGAAGCAATGACTGGTTTTGAAGCGGCTAAAAGCCGAATTTCTCTCCACATCCTAAGCACAGCAATACAAAATAATGATTTGTGACATCAGACTATGATGAGCTAGCTAAAGAAGTAAAATCACCAAAATACTTAGAAAGCCTTACAATTCCATCCATGGTAAAAATTCCAGATGCATTTCAATTTAACTGGACTATAAAGGAAAGTATATGATTCATTCCTCTCAAGTTTAAAAGTAGGCTTAAATATGTTTTTAGCCCCTCAAAATAGGGTAATAATTGCTTTGGGACCCTTAAGTTTCTTCACCTTTTGGGTCCCTCTTTTCTGAGAATGGCCACAGTTGGTCTCAGTCGAAAAATGGACCAAAAGTGGAGTGTGACCAATTGTTATCATTTTCAGAAGAGGACCAAAATTTCACGAATTTTTTTGAGGTACTGAAAGTAATAATTAGCCTATTTTGGGGAATAAAAACATATTCAAATTTTAAAAGCATTATCTAAAAACTAGCTTCAATGAAAGATTAATCATAATGTCATACTTAAGTTTCAAAAAAACAATGTCATGCTTATAAGTACTCGCCAAGTATTACGTTGTACACATCAGATCTAGATGCATCCAACCAATAATCTCAAACCAATACAAATCAAATTATTCAAATTGCATTTTGAAAATAAAACTAACATGGGGGAAAATTTTACCAGAACTTACAAATCAGAGGCAAGAGCGTCACCTCCAGGACTGTCAATTCTGATAATAGCAGCCTTAAATTTTTTTGACTCTGTGGAGAAATAGAACATCCATTGTGATCATGAGGTAAATTATAGCACAAATAAAATATGAATTATAATAATTAGCAGTTTTGGCAAACAGCATGATAGATGAACATGGAAAACAATGATTGTGCATTTGTTATATTACTAAAAGAGAATGGGCAGGTTTTGTTGCTGTTGTTTACATATATTACATAACTGAAAAAAAAAAGAAAAAAAACTAAACACTGTTATTTACATCTTGGAATACATGAATGAAGAGTTATGTTTATTTGTTTTCTCTGGATTTGGGTCTCGTTGCCCCTGAGATTCATAGATCAAATAAATGACATATCCTCAGTACTAGCATCTTGTCTCACTATAATCTACTTGTTCTTGTCTTTCTCATTGTGTCTCTTAGTTTTGGAAAGCAAACAATACCGTATGGCCACTTTTGGAATCAAAAGCTTTAAAGGAAGTGTAATCCCTTGGCTTCTCATTAATCTTAGTGACACCAGTAAATACCAATATAATATTTCCCCTACTAGAAAAACAATAGCAATGATGCTTTAATGATAATTGCTTTAATGGAAATCTCATAATATCAATGTACCTCTGACAGTGCGAATCTTCTCAATGAACTCCTCTGCAGTGATGCCTGAGCTAGAGAGACTTAATTGACTCTTAACTCGACTAATGCTCCCTGAGGCCCGGATGATGGCTATCAGTTCTTTGCCACCTGAAATTCCAACTGTTGATTTCCTAACCCGGGAGTATTTCCTGTATTTAATCAAACCAAGAAATCATCTTGATATTTTATTTTGGTGCATTTTATTCACCAAAAGGGGCATTATTAGGAATAAAAGTTGGGCAAGAAAAAGGAAGTAATAGTGAGTCATGTGAAAATTGTAATTTACATACATAAGCCACAGAAAGAACCAGGACAAAGAGATAATGAAATATAATAATTTAAAAAACTCTAACATATTATCTACGCATTGAAGCTTCCTCCAATTTCCGTATACACTAGTTGTAAAATTTTGTTTTTAAAGAATACTTATAAAATTAATCAATATACATATACTTTATATTTATCCTAAAATAAAAGGTTATAATTTTCAAATTAGACTAATATATTTGATGTGCTAGAAATAAATATGAAATACTGTGTTACAATATAACCTGAATCAAATCTTGCATGACAATCCCAAAAAAGAAGCAGCTAGTGAACTATGCAAAGTTCTTATTGCATAGTAGAACGGTGAAGAGCTGCAATGATGCACTATGTGGAAGATGACAGAATCAATAGCACTAACGCTGTGATAACATATTTAATTTAACCTAGAAATCAGCTACCTAGATCCAATTAACAATCAACAGAAATTAATGGCTAATAACATCCCTGTTGAAGCATAGAGGTGGAGGAAAATGTAAGTTTTCAGAATGGTCCTAAAACATGTAAATACTTCTTTTATTTTATCATGAAAAATATTAGTCATTGAGAAAGTCGAAATTACTAGGTACAAAAATGAAATGAAGATAAAATTAAAACTTTACGGAAATTTCCCAAATTAGTTATTTCTAAAGCTGACTTTTATCTACCACAAATATAAGCCATATACCTTGTTACGTTCTTAAAAGCCTCAGAAGAAATTTCTACCTGTAATCAACCGTTGGCAGTTTTTTATCTGTTTCCACTCCAAGTCTCTCCTTCAACATGTCAGTAACCTGCAAAACATTCAATGTTTAGTATTCTTATAACCCTATTTAATTGCAATCTATTGATATCTTCTAATCAGTTCATTAAACGTTATTAACCAGCAATAAATAAGAATACAACAGACTGTGACAACAGTTTAGTCCACAATAAAGAAGCAATTAAAAACAATACACTCATACAGGCCCAGACAAAAACTCTTCATTGGGATCTTTCCATCAAATATATCCACCACTAATCACTAAATAAGATACTATCTCTCACTCTTGATAAGAATATATATTAATAAAAGCTGGCAAATGATGCATACAATTAGTTTTGTACATAACACGAGCAGACAATTATGTACCTCATCATCATACATTAAATTTGATATAAGTCCCTCTTCTTTCAGCTTATCAACTTGATAAACACCTTCATTTATAAAGTTCTCGATATCTTCTCTTCCTTTTCCTGTTTTAAATTAGCAGAAGAGCAGAAGTTATTTTGTGATACAAGATTCAACTAACATTTGAAAAGCAAAAGTACCTTTGGCAGAAGAGACTTTATCCAGCCAGTTTGTATAGATATTATCTAGTAATGCAGTCAACATCTCACAATTTTCATCAGACATGGTTGTTCGAGCTAATTGATCTCCTGCACTTTTGTACTTGCCAATCCTTTCCACTTGCGGTTCAATTCCTATTTTATCTAAAACGCCTGGAAAAAAAATTAACAATTGATGTCAAAAACACAAGTTTTAAGATTATTCATAGTCATCTGATGCTTAAAAATTTAAAAGGTTTGATTAATAATCTGGACATGCGTCTGCAAGCTAATATATGAGAATATTGAAACTTTTTCCGAACAATAAAGGAATTATTTGAGACACTAGCATTGGAATGGTATTTGAGAAATTACCATATACATCTATAATATTTTAGAAAGGTGTATCAATACAAGACTTAACTTCAGGCATAGTAGTAAGACATTGTGTACCAAAGTTATGTACAAACATTATATGAAGTACTGGACTACCAGGTAAGTCTCTTAAAAGGATCTATGCATAGTATATACAAAATTACCAGAATACCAGCTATCATTCCCCTTCTATACCCACTCTCTCCGTCATAATACTAGTACTTTGTTGTTTTAAAGAGAAATTATTGGATGTTTCTTTAATAACCAGTTTGATGGAAAAAAATTATACAAGAGGCTGGAACTGATGGCATTGATTATCATTAAATCACGAACATGACATTGCTGATAAATGTTGGACCAATCTGGTTTGGTCCGTTGATCAACCCTAACCCAAGCCAATTGGGTCAGATTTAAATTATTTGAAAGAAAAATAGGCTAACCCAATGTATCATTTGACACCCCAGTATTGAATTAGGAAAGCTTTGGGTCAACACTCAAGTTATCCAAGCCGATCCAAATATACATATAGTAATTATATTTGTAATTTTTTATTACCTAAATACTGAACTTCATTTTGCTCTAATAATTAGGAAGTTTAATTTTTGAGTTCAATCTCCTTTTAATTGTTGTTTCAAATTTGATCTCCCATTTATATATTTAGTGTTTAACTTAATTTTTGAAGTATTCCATTTTATTTTATTTTTTTCAAAAACTTAAGTTTTTCCATAATTTTTATTTGAAAACACATTTATTTATCATATAAAGTAATTTATTGTTGCGTAAAAAAAAAGCAATTTACTGTGGTTCTTCTCTTAGAAATGTCCTAAAATATAATGGGAAAATTTTAATGTATATGATATATTTACATATTATGTATTTACATATTGCATGAACAATTTTTTTTTTACCATTGTTGTATGATCATTCCATGATTTTGTTTCATTTTTACTTTGGGTTACCATGGTTCCTGACCCAACCTACATTATACAATAGTTCATTTGGTGTCTTTGGGTAAAGACTTGAGTTCAAATGAATTGATCAAGTCCAGATAAAAAGCAAGTGTAATACAACCCATCCCACGAAAACCTCGAAATTACCATCGAAAGACCAAATTGAAGATTCATACAAACACACCCAAAAAAAAATGGTAATTTATTGATGTCAAACTTTAAACAATACAACATAAAGAAATACCAGCTTACCTCTAAGGAATGAGGCTTGAACACTCAATCCAAACAAAGAAAAATAAGCACTTGGAGGGGCATATATCTCTTCACATGCACACGCGAGGTAATATTCTTTTTCTTGACAAGTAGGGAGATAAGCCACAACAAATTTTCCTACAAGCATACTCAAGTATCAATGAATGTTAGAGGGATATTAAATGTCATTAATCACCATATTTTCTCTAAAATGTAAATCCTCAGTTACATCACAATCCCAGAAATAACATGCTTCATCCCTCCTATAACAAGAGGAGATACAATGATTTGGGAAAAAGGAACCTTCTACTGAAGGCCATTTCAGCAGAGATAAAAAAAAATATTAAATTAATCACTCTCTTGAATATTCTCCATATAATATACGAGAAGTATATCACAGAGTGTTAAAATTTCACAGTTTATCCATGGCTTGTGCATTGGCAGCCATGTAAATTAAACATGCATCAGCACCCCCCTATAACAACAGAAGATATATTGATTTGGGAAAAAGCATAGACAAAAAAATCATATTAACTTAATCACTCTCTTGAATGTTCTCTATAGGATATAGGATATAAGAGAAGTATTTCACGAAGTGTTAAAACTTCATAGTTTATGCACTGGCAGTCAAGTAGGAAAATTGTTCAAGAAAAACTTGTAACTCAACATTTTCATCAGATGTGCAAGAGCCATAGAAGCCATCAATAATTACTAACTACATTTAAATGTAACAGTTATGTAAGTTTACTGAATTTCTTGGAAAATTCTGCACAGGCTTCATTTGAGAGTCATAGAAGTTTCTATAAACATCATATAATATGAAAAAAGGTATTTTGACATCTAAGCTGCAACACAACACAGGTCTAGTGGTTTTACCTGATTTTTTGAAATTCAAGATGTGCCTTCGAATTTCTTCTACTTTACCCCACCCACAGTCTAAACTATCAATATGGAGATAGACCCCAGAAATTCGAGGATCATAGGCTGCTTTCAAAAAATTCTCGCATATTTGAGGTAGAGAAAGTCCCGGAGAGAATCTACTCTTCAGTTGATCAGATATCTGAACACAACATTAATAAATAACTATATACCAATTTGAAAAGTGAAAGCAGAACATGCTATATGTATATTTGGGTGAACATTTAATACAAGTGATTTTAAACTTTATTTTAAAACACTAGTATGATTATAATTGAGCATGGGTGATTCAATGCATGAGTCCACCAGGTGGGGGTCTAGAGAGTATATGAACACAACATTACCCCGCAAATGGAAAGCTGTTTCTAGGATTTGTGCTCATGACCTCCAACTCACAAGGCAACCAACAACCTTATTGTTGCGTTTGCGGTAGTAAGATATAATTGGATGAATGTATAAAACGTTTCTACCCTTACCGTGCATAAAAATTAAGTTGTGTTCAGCTTATTTAGAAACTTATATCTTACCGTATATAGCTTATACTTAAAACAGTTTAATCACATTCGCTTTCTAGAAATAGTGTTCATGTGATAAACACGCAGCCTTACCCTGTTTTTTACACAAGAGGTTGTTTCCAGGACTTGAACCTGTGACCTTCCAGTCACATGACAACAACTTTACAAGTTGCGCCAAGGTTACCCCTCAGAAAAGTTTTATACATTCATCCAATTATATCTTACTACCGCGTGCCTATTTCGATTGGCTTATCTTGAGCCTTTCTGCTGGCATAAGTATTTGTGATACTGTTTCAGAGAACTTATGAAAGCAACTTATGATAAGTTCATAAGCCATATTCAGCTTATTTTTATAACTTCTCCAATATAGCTTATGAAAGCAAACAACTTATAGCTTATGCTAAAAAATTTGACTTTATTTTATTTTGTTTAATGGAAATAGCATATTCATACGCGCTTATACGACAAGTGCTCATGCACTAAACTGCAAATTAAGTTGTTTAACCAAATCGGGCCTACGTCACTTAATTATACTAGTTCCTACCATACCTCTACGATTTTAAACATAATATTCATGTATTGATACATACTTATGAAATAGTTTTTGAGTTTAATGGCTATGTTTTGTCAATGTAAATTAATTTTACACTAACATCCAATAGGAATCAATTATCTCTCCACGTCTATTAGATGACAGTGTAAAAATTAACACTATCGTATTTTACCAAACTTTTTTACCTTACATTACATACCAATACAACTCAAACATAAAAAAAAAAAAAAAAAAAAAAAAAAAAAAAAAAATTAAACTCAAACATTTATTGAAAAAGGATAAGAAATGTGAAAATGGAAAAGGATAGAAGGAAACCTGACCACGAAGCTTCATTGTAAGAACACTACCTTTACGAACACGTTCCCATGGAAATGCAATGAGCATCTTAACCTTAACGACGAAATTCTTCCAACCAGTAATAGGTTCAAATTCAAATTCTCCACTAGGATAATCTTCATCGGCAATTCTAACTTTTTCGCCTTCTTGAACAACCTTTTCTTCGATTTTGGTGTCGGAGGAAGAATCGAAAGCGCGAAGGGAAATGCATGTTCTTCTTGAACGAGTTTGTGGAAGAGAGTGAAAAGAAGTAAACGAGAAGCGAGAGTGAAATTGAACTGATGATAATGATAAGGTGTTGCGGCGGTAGAGGGAGGTGTGGAGGGGGGGTGTGGGTAGAAGAAGTGTAGACATTTTTCAGTGTTATAACAAGAAATTGAATGAAACGGAGAAGATGGTGAGGAAAGTGAATGTGAAGAAGAAGAAGAAGTGAAGTGATGAGCTGACAAGGTCTAATTTTCTCCACGTCCTCGTTTATGTCAGCCGGACATTTTTCTTTTATATCTCACTCCAAAAATGCTTCCTTCCAAAACAAATTATTTCCCCCTTAAATTTGTATGTATTAGTCAATTTCATAAATAGGCAATTATCCCCCGATTATTTTCTGAAATTGATAAAACTTTAATTACTTTTTGGAATTGAACAACGTTAATCAATTTACCTCTTTGTCAAATTCTTTTCTTAGTCAACATGACGGTTTGCAAATACCTCCTAAAGTTTTGCACTAATGTGCAAAATGCCCTCTGAACTTGAAATTTTATTATTATTTTCTTCTTATCCTTAAAAATGACTGCATTATCACTTAATTGTGGAGCATATTAGTTAAGTTTTGACGGTATACAACCATATATGTTCCCCTGAAACATTAACCATGTATTAGAGCCTAATGATATAAAAGTCAACATAGCAAAGTACACTCACACCTGTCAGATGGAAAACTAATGCATGTCATACATAATGAAGCACATATATGACATATGATTGTCATAACCAAGAATTACCAAGTTGTCAAAATATATGGCTTTGCTATTGCTAATTTGTTCCTATGACTCTATTGAGCTTGTCATACCCCAATTTTTGACCTAAGACGCCACTGACATGCGTCGGGTCCTGAATAATCTCTGACTTTTCAAACGAAATTTCGGCAAAGAGGTATTTTAAAATACCTCATTTTTTGTTCCGATTTGGGCCCTCCTCTCTCATTTTTATTTTATCTCTTAAATTTCCATCTTTTATTTAATCTTGATTTTTCTTATTATTTTTTATTTTATTTTATTTTAAAGTTTTATTCTAATCTTCTTTTAATTTCTTTTCCTTTTATTTTATATTTTAATAATCTTTTTTTAGTCATTATCTTTTTTATTATTATTATTATTATTATTATTATTATTATTATTATTATTATTATTATTATTATTATTATTATTATTATTATTATTATTATTATTATTATTATTTGTTTTTGTCCGTAATATCCAAAACGTTCGAGAACATCCAAACACACGCCTCAGCCTCATCACAGGCAGTGCATCACGCGTGTATCCTTCCTCCATCCTAGTCCAACTCTGAAGCCTTATCAATCCAGCACAATTCTCTGCCTCAATTCAACAAACCCTAAGGCCAATTGTTCACTATAAATACCTGCATAAAGACACAGAAAAAAACACACAAAAACGGTAGAGAAAAACGCACATAATCGCACAAAACACATAGACGGATCGAATCAGAACCCGGCATCACGGTTCACATACACACCCGCATCAAAAACGACGTCGTCGGCCTCAACCACCAGACGAATCCTTTGCGCAGACAACATCGTCGTACCACAGCACAACAAACAACAAAACCAGACTCCTCAGAACTCGACTCGGATCCGGACTAAGGTATATCTTTTCCCCTTATCACTATTTTGTAGATCTAGGGCCATAAGAATAGGGTTTGAGAATTTTGAGTTTAGAAAGGAGTATAGGGTGAAGAACTAAGCAGGAATTCGGAAAAAAAAGAGGTAAAAAGTAGAATTATGGTTCCGGCGCGGTGGTGCCGTCGTACCGGCCGGCCAGCCACCGCCTGAACCCCTGTCGGAAACTGGGGAGGAACGACGGCCATCATGAGGCTCGTCGGAATGTTATTTTGGATGAAGAACAAGGACAGAGAGAGAGAGAGAGAGAGAGAGAGAGAGAGGGAGAGAGAGAGAGAGGAGAGTATTTTAGAGAGAAGGAGAAAGTTAGAGAGAGAAAGGGAGTGATAGGAATGAAAAAACCGGCACCTTCCCCCTATTTGTACCCATAAGCGAACCGGTCTGGTTCATATCGACCGAACTGGTCTAGACCTTTACCGAGGCCCAACAGCGTCCCCTTCCCTCTATGGCCCAATCCGTTTTTTACTTCCTACACCCCCTGATTACTTCCTGCACCCACTGCTTTGTTTATTTTTATTTTCTTTCATGCTTTTTTTATATTTTCTTTTGCATTTTAATTTCTTTTCTTTTTCACAGTTTTATTTCCTCATTAGTTTAAGTTTATTACTCCACGTTACATATTTATTTTCCGTCATTTATTTTCATTGCATAACTTAGAAAGTAAATGTAGGCTTATCATCACTCATGCATATTTATGTTTATATTTATTTTCCGTCATTTATTTTTATTGCATAAAGTTAGAATGTATAGTTAGGTTTAATGTAATTTATTTATTTTATTTATTGCAGACCGTAGCATGTATTAATAGGATTTTTGTAATAGCTTAGGTTCATGTGTGCGTGCGTGTGTGTATGCCTCTCATTATCTTCGTAGCTTAGGTTAATGGTTTTTGTGGTGATCCAACGTCACCACAAAATACCTACGTTTTATTTTCTCGCTCCGTTAGCTTTAATTTTAGTTTAGTCAATATTCAAAAATAACAAAACATTTATATAACCAAAAAATCACAAAAAACATTTTTTTCTTAATAAATGTAACGCCCTCTTTAATTATTTAATTATTTTATTAGATGATATGGTATATGTTTATATATTATATGGATTTTGATGATTTTGTGACGTATATGTGACGTATTTGTGACGTGTGACGTGTTATTATTTTATTGTTTAATAAAATAATATAAGTGATGTTTATATGGATATTTATTTGGTAAATAAATAGATTTGTTGGAAAAATATAGAATTTAAGAGATGGGGTTATATTTATAATTAAGAAGAGTTGTGTGGGTTAAGAGAGAATTAATTAAGTTGTGAGGGAGTATATAAGAGAAGTAGGTTAAGAGAGGAAAGTTTTGTGAAACGCGTACAGACTTTGTGAAAAAGAGAAGAAGAACGGTTCAAGAGAGAAGAGAAGCTAGGTTCCAATTCTGCACAATTTTCCAAGTAAGGGTGAGCCTAACTTCAATAATCTTAATTGTGAATCATCTGTTATTGATTGGCTTAGAGTTTGAGAGGAATTGAGATAGGTTTTATGAACTAGGGTTTTGGTGAATTTGTGATGAATTGATGATAGATTAAGCTATGAGGCTGTAGAACTGCATACAGAACCTAGATTATTCCCTAGGATGATATTGCTGATGAATTAGAGGCTTAACATGTGAGTTTTGGGATGAATTGGTGTGATTAGGGCTGAACCCGTAGTGATTCTGAGATCGCTCGCCTGTGGCGAGTGATCACTCGCCGTGCCGAGTAACCCTTGGTTGCTCGCGAGGCGAGCTGTATAGCTCGCCGTGGCGAGCTTGACCCTTAAACTTAGGATTTTTGCCAAACTTTAGATGGTTTTGAGTGCCCTTATATTTATAGAGATGACCTGTGAAGTTGGTTTGGTCAAATTGGATTTAGAGAGCTTAAAAATGAGGATTTTTGGTGAAAATGTCAAAAATGCCGAAGCACCCAGGATTTCTCGCCTCCAGCTCGCCCCCAACTCGCCTTTGGCAAGTGAGCTGATGTGAGTACTCGCCTGTGGCGAGCAGATGCACTCGCCGTGGCGAGTTAGATGGTTCAGGACTGTTTGTTGTTTTGCGATCTGTTTCGCATGGGACTTTGAGAGGAGCCCTTTGGGTAGTGTTAGTGAGGTTTTATACCCTTTAATGTATTTTGTAAAGATGATTGCTGATGATTTACTTGAGCTTTTGATAAATGACATATGGTTGAATATAAGTGATGATTAATTATGATGATATGTGATTATGATGAAGATGCGTGTTGCGATGTATATGATTAAAGAGATGATGTTCTGCCATGTAACTGTTATACCTGCATGTGTCAGTTTTGTATAATGAATGATGGTCTTGAGACGGCGTATTAAGTTGTTAAACGACGAGTGCATGCATTTGCATATATATATGAGACGGTGGAGCTTTATGCTCAAAGCGACGGTGGAGCATTTGCTCAAAGCGACGGTGAAGCATATTAATGCTATAATCATATGGTACCACATGCATGATGTTGAGACGTTAGGTGTTGCATTTAGTCGAGTCATTTGTGACATATATGAGGTGATGTTTTGAGACGTTGATGCTTGATGTGATGTTGTTATGATGATGCTTATGATGATGTGATGATGTGCTATAATGTATATGTGATAAGTTGGATTTATGATTGTTAATCTTGACGTTTGATTTATATATTAATATTATTGTTGTGAATCTCACCCCTTCTGCTGGAATTGCCGCCTTGTGGGCAAGTGCAGGTACCCAGTCTTAGATGCGTTGATGCGAGGAGTCTGTGTGAAGTAGGGTTGCTCTGATACGTAACGGGACGGGGTCTTTTGTAGAGTCTATTCCTTTATGTATCATGTTTGATTAAATGTTGACTTTCAGTGATGTTGAAACATTAATGTTTTTGAGACGTTTGATGGCTTTTAAGCCAAGACTATTTAAGAGATGAGACTATTTGAATTCCGCTGCTTAACTGAATGTTTTTGTAATTTGATAAATTATTATCTAAGTTGTTTTTAAAGAAGAAATGTGACACTCCTTTGAGAAGCACTCTGATTTAGGTGATTTATTTAATGAAATTTTTAAGACGGGAAATTGGGGTGTTACAATTGGTATCAGAGCAGGTCGGTCCGTCCGGCCAAGTAGAGAGTCGAGTGATGTTGTCTTAGAGTTAGAATAGTATTATTGTATTATTCTGACTTATGTTTGTTTCCAGAGAACTAAGATGGCTGGTAGAAACGATGCTGCTCTTGCTGCTGCTTTGGAAGCAATGACTAATGCTGTGGGTAATCAGAACAACGCTGGTGGAAACGACGGGACTAGGATGTTGGAGACCTTTCTGAGGAATCACCCGCCTACCTTCAAGGGGCGCTATGATCCAGATGGGGCTCAAACATGGCTCAAGGAAGTAGAGATAATCTTCAGAGTCATGCAATGTGATGATGTGCAGAAGGTGCGTTTTGGCACGCACATGCTCGCGGAGGAGGCTGATGATTGGTGGGTTAGTCTCCTACCTATTTTAGAGCAAGATGGAGCTGTGGTGACGTGGGCTGTTTTCACGAGGGAGTTCCTTAATAGATACTTCCCAGAAGATGTTCGTGGGAAGAAAGAGATCGAGTTCCTGGACCTTAAGCAAGGGAACATGTCGGTGACCGACTATGCGGCCAAATTTGTGGAGTTGGCAAAGTTTTACCCGCATTATACCCCCGAGACGGCTGAATTTTCAAAATGCATCAAGTTTGAGAATGGTTTGCGCGCGGATATCAAACGAGCCATTGGTTATCAGAAAATCCGCAACTTTTCCGAGCTGGTGAGTAGTTGCAGAATATATGAGGAGGATACCAAGGCTCACTACAAGGTAGTGAATGATCGGAAAGCTAAGGGCCAGCAAAGTCGCCCTAAACCTTATGATGCCCCTAGAGATAAAGGGAAGCAGAGAGTGCATGACGAGAGGAGGCCTCAGAAGAAGACTGCTCCTGCTGAAGTTACTTGTTACACTTGTGGCGAGAAAGGCCATAAGAGCAATGCATGTACTGTTGATGTGAAGAGGTGTTACCGTTGTGGTCAGAAAGGGCATATCACTAATGACTGCAAATTTGATGATGTTGTGTGTTTCAACTGTAATGAGCAAGGACACATTGGTTCGCAGTGTAAGCAACCCAAGAAGACTAAGACTACTGGGAGAGTGTTCGCATTGAATGGCACTCAGACTGAGAATGATGATCGTTTGATCAGAGGTACTTGCTATATTAATAATACTCCTTTAGTTGCTATTATTGATACTGGTGCTACGCACAGTTTTGTTGCTTTAGATTGTGTTTCTACTTTGGGTCTTGATGTTTCCGACATGAATGGAGAGATGGTTGTCGAGACTCCAGCTAAGGGTTCAGTGACTACTTCTCTCGTTTGTGTAAATTGTCCTTTATCTATGTTTGGCCGTGACTTTGTGATGGATTTAGTGTGCCTACCTTTAAGTGGTATGGATGTGATTCTGGGTATGAACTGGCTAGAGTACAACCGAGTTCTTATCAACTGTTTTAGAAAGACGGTGCATTTTTCTTCTGTCGAAGAAGAGTGGGGCGCAGAGTTTCTATCTACTAAGCAGCTGAAGCAACTAGAACGTGATGGGATGTTGATGTTTTCGCTGATGGCTTCGTTATCTTTAGAGAACCAAGCTGTAATTGATGGGCTGCCTGTTGTGAAAGAATTTCCTGAAGTTTTCCCTGATGAGATTCCAGATGTGCCACCAGAGAGGGAGGTTGAATTTTCGATAGACCTTATGCCGGGTACGAAGCCGGTGTCGATGGCACCTTATCGTATGTCTGCTTCTGAGTTAGCAGAGTTGAAGAAACAGTTGGAAGACTTGCTTGAGAAGAAGTTTGTGAGACCTAGTGTTTCACCATGGGGAGCTCCAGTGTTACTAGTGAAGAAGAAAGACGGCAGTATGAGACTGTGTATTGATTACAGACAGCTGAATAAAGTGACGATAAAGAATAGGTATCCACTTCCGAGGATCGACGACTTGATGGATTAGTTAGTGGGTGCATAGGTATTTAGCAAGATTGACTTGAGGTCAGGTTACCATCAGATTAAGGTGAAGGATGAAGATATGCAGAAGACGGCCTTTAGGACGCGTTATGGTCATTATGAATACAAGGTGATGCCTTTCGGTGTTACTAATGCGCCTAGTGTGTTTATGGAATATATGAACAGAATTTTTCATGAGTATCTGGATCAATTTGTTGTGGTTTTTATTGATGATATACTGATTTATTCTAAGACTGAAGCTGAGCATGCAGAGCATTTGAAGATTGTATTGCAAGTGCTGAAAGAGAAGAAGTTGTATGCCAAGTTATCCAAGTGCGAATTCTGGTTGCATGAAGTGAGCTTTCTTGGTCACATTATTTCTGGTGAAGGTATTGCGGTTGACCCGTTTAAAGTGGAAGCGGTATCGCAATGGGAGACTCCTAAGTCGGTTACGGAAATTAGAAGCTTTTTGGGACTAGCTGGTTATTACAGGAGGTTTATAGAAGGATTCTCTAAATTGGCTCTTCCGTTAACGCAGTTGACGTGTAAGGGTAAGTCTTTTGTGTGGGATGTGAATTGTGAGAATAGTTTCAATGAATTGAAGAAGCGTCTGACGACGGCTCCAGTGCTGATTTTGCCGAAGCCCGATGAGCCGTTTGTGGTATATTGTGATGCATCCAAGCTGGGTTTAGGTGGCGTTCTTATGCAAGATGGTAAGGTAGTGGCTTATGCTTCCAGACAGTTGAGAATTCATGAGAAGAATTATCCGACGCATGACTTAGAGTTGGCAGCAGTGGTCTTCGTATTGAAAATATGGAGACATTATTTGTATGGCTCGAGGTTTGAAGTATTCAGTGATCATAAGAGTTTGAAATATTTATTTGATCAGAAGGAATTGAATATGAGGCAACGAAGGTGGCTTGAGCTATTGAAAGATTATGATTTTGGTTTGAATTATCATCCCGGTAAGGCTAATGTGGTTGCAGATGCCTTGAGCAGGAAGACTATGCATATGTCTGCTTTGATGGTGAAAGAATTCGAGTTGTTAGAACAGTTTAGAGACTTGAGCTTGGTGTGTGAAAAAACACCTCAGAGCATAAAACTGGGAATGTTAAGAATTGATAATGATTTCCTGAAGCATATCAAAGAAGCACAAAAAGAAGATGTCAAGTTCGTAGATTTGTTGATTGCTAATAATGAGGCTGTGGATGGTGACTTTAAGGTCGATGATCAAGGAGTGTTGAGATTCCGAGGTAGGATTTGCATTCCTGACAATGAAGAGATTAAGAAGATGATTCTTGAAGAGAGTCATAGAAGTAGCTTGAGTATTCACCCGGGAGCTACGAAGATGTATCATGACTTAAAGAGGCTGTTTTGGTGGTCTGGTTTGAAACGCGATGTGGCACAATTTGTGTATTCTTGCTTGGTTTGTCAAAAGTCGAAGATTGAGCATCAGAAGCCGACTGGTATGATGGTACCTTTAGATGTGCCAGAATGGAAATGGGATAGTATATCCATGGATTTTGTGACGAGTTTGCCCAATACTCCTAGAGGGAATGATGCTATTTGGGTTATTGTTGATAGATTGACAAAGTCTGCTCACTTTCTACCGATAAACATTACTTTTCCTGTGGCTCAGTTGGCGGAGATTTATGTTAAAGAGATAGTTAAGCCGCATGGTGTTCCTTCGAGCATCGTATCTGATAGAGATCCAAGATTTACTTCTAGATTTTGGAAGAGTTTGCAAGAGGCGTTAGGATCTCAATTGAGGTTGAGTTCGGCTTATCATCCGCAAACAGATGGTCAGTCGAAGAGGACGATTCAGTCGTTGGAGGACTTGTTGAGGGTTTGTGTACTTGAGCAGGGAGGGACTTGGGATAGTCATCTTCCGTTGATAGAGTTCACGTATAACAACAGTTACCATTCAAGTATTCGAATGGCACCGTTTGAGGCTTTGTATGGTCGGAGATGCAGGACTCCGTTGTGCTGGTTTGAGTCGGGTGAAAGAGTGGTCTTAGGACCAGAGATCGTTCAACAGACTACTAAGAAGGTGAGAATGATCCAAGAGAAGATGAAAGCGTCACAGAGTCGACAAAAGAGCTACCATGATAAGCGTAGAAAGGACCTTGAGTTCCAAGAGGGAGATCATGTGTTCCTGAGAGTGACTCCTATGACGGGTGTTGGACGTGCTTTGAAATCGAAGAAGTTGACTCCGAGGTTTATTGGACCGTATCAGATTTCAGAGAGGATTGGACCGGTGGCGTATCGTGTTGGATTACCACCGCACTTGTTGAATTTGCATGATGTTTTTCATGTATCTCAGCTGAGGAAGTATGTTCCGGATCCGTCTCATGTGATCCAAAGCGATGATGTGCAAGTTAGGGACAACCTTACGGTTGAGACCTTACCCGTGAGGATTGATGATCGAAAGACAAAGACGTTGAGAGGCAAGGAGATACCTCTTGTGAGAGTTGTTTGGGACGGAGCGACGGGTGAAAGCTTGACTTGGGAGCTAGAAAGTAAGATGCTGGAATCCTATCCAGAGTTGTTTGAGCGAGGTAAATTTTCGAGGACGAAAATCCTTTAAGAGGGGGAGAGTTGTAACGCCCTCTTTAATTATTTAATTATTTTATTAGATGATATGGTATATGTTTATATATTATATGGATTTTGATGATTTTGTGACGTATATGTGACGTATTTGTGACGTGTGACGTGTTATTATTTTATTGTTTAATAAAATAATATAAGTGATGTTTATATGGATATTTATTTGGTAAATAAATAGATTTGTTGGAAAAATATAGAATTTAAGAGATGGGGTTATATTTATAATTAAGAAGAGTTGTGTGGGTTAAGAGAGAATTAATTAAGTTGTGAGGGAGTATATAAGAGAAGTAGGTTAAGAGAGGAAAGTTTTGTGAAACGCGTACAGACTTTGTGAAAAAGAGAAGAAGAACGGTTCAAGAGAGAAGAGAAGCTAGGTTCCAATTCTGCACAATTTTCCAGGTAAGGGTGAGCCTAACCTCAATAATCTTAATTGTGAATCATCTGTTATTGATTGGCTTAGAGTTTGAGAGGAATTGAGATAGGTTTTATGAACTAGGGTTTTGGTGAATTTGTGATGAATTGATGATAGATTAAGCTATGAGGCTGTAGAACTGCATACAGAACCTAGATTATTCCCTAGGATGATATTGCTGATGAATTAGAGGCTTAACATGTGAGTTTTGGGATGAATTGGTTTGATTAGGGCTGAACCCATAGTGATTCTGAGATCGCTCGCCTGTGGCGAGTGATCACTCGCCGTGGCGAGTAACCCTTGGTTGCTCGCGAGGCGAGCTGTATAGCTCGTCGTGGCGAGCTTGACCCTTAAACTTAGGATTTTTGCCAAACTTTAGATGGTTTTGAGTGCCCTTATATTTATAGAGATGACCTGTGAAGTTGGTTTGGTCAAATTGGATTTAGAGAGCTTAAAAATGAGGATTTTTGGTGAAAATGTCAAAAAGGCCGAAGCACCTAGGATTTCTCGCCTCCAGCTCGCCCCCAACTCGCCTTTGGCAAGTGAGCTGATGTGAGTACTCGCCTGTGGCGAGCAGATGCACTCGCCGTGGCGAGTTAGATGGTTCAGGACTGTTTGTTGTTTTGCGATCTGTTTCGCATGGGACTTTGAGAGGAGCCCTTTGGGTAGTGTTAGTGAGGTTTTATACCCTTTAATGTATTCTGTAAAGATGATTGCTGATGATTTACTTGAGCTGTTGATAAATGACATATGGTTGAATATAAGTGATGATTAATTATGATGATATGTGATTATGATGAAGATGCGTGTTGCGATGTATATGATTAAAGAGATGATGTTCTGCCATGTAACTGTTATACCTGCATGTGTCAGTTTTGTATAATGAATGATGGTCTTGAGACGGCGTATTAAGTTGTTAAACGACGAGTGCATGCATTTGCATATATATATGAGACGGTGGAGCTTTATGCTCAAAGCGACGGTGGAGCATTTGCTCAAAGCGACGGTGAAGCATATTAATGCTATAATCATATGGTACCACATGCATGATGTTGAGACGTTAGGTGTTGCATTTAGTCGAGTCATTTGTGACATATATGAGGTGATGTTTTGAGACGTTGATGCTTGATGTGATGTTGTTATGATGATGCTTATGATGATGTGATGATGTGCTATAATGTATATGTGATGAGTTTGATTTATATATTAATATTATTGTTGTGAATCTCACCCCTTCTGCTGGAATTGCCGCCTTGTGGGCAAGTGCAGGTACCCAGTCTTAGATGCGTTGATGCGAGGAGTCTGTGTGAAGTAGGGTTGCTCTGATACGTAACGGGACGGGGTCTTTTGTAGAGTCTATTCCTTTATGTATCATGTTTGATTAAATGTTGACTTTCAGTGATGTTGAAACATTAATGTTTTTGAGACGTTTGATGGCTTTTAAGCCAAGACTATTTAAGAGATGAGACTATTTGAATTCCGCTGCTTAACTGAATGTTTTTGTAATTTGATAAATTATTATCTAAGTTGTTTTTAAAGAAGAAATGTGACACTCTTTTGAGAAGCACTCTGATTTAGGTGATTTATTTAATGAAATTTTTAAGACGGGAAATTGGGGTGTTACAATAAACCTTGGCTTAACCAAGTGATCCTTTTTTCATTTTATTTCTTTAATCAAACATTAAATCAATCTAATTCTATTTTGAGTCATTTTCTTTTAACATAAAAAACACAAACCAATTCCATTTTTTGCTACTTTGGCTTTTTCACTTTAAAACTTTTTTCAAAACTAATAAAAAACACAACCAATCAAACGGAAATTTTTACCCCGAACTACGAGGTTCTGATCCCTCACGGGTACATAGGCAAAGGACCTAGTCCTTCCGAATCAATAAAATGTAGATGATTAGGTCTTTTTTTCTTTTTTACTATTCTCAAACCCCTTTTTCTTTCAAATAAAAAATAAGTAAGTTATAGCACAAAAAGTAAGATAAAGTCAAAAGGTTCTCGTAGAGTACTACCAACATAAAGGGTGCTAACACCTTCCCTTTATGTAACCAACCCCCGGACCCCTTCTAAATCAAATCTTTTTTTTTTTAAATCAAAAGTCGTAAAATAATTAGTGAGTCAAAAGCTAATCAAATAGCCTTGATCTTCGAAAAATGACGCGACATAAATGGTGACTTCACTGGGGACTAATTTGAGGGTTAAGCCTAACTCGACTTTATCTTAATTCTTGTGCTAACTTACTTATCAAAAAAAAAGATGGAAATATGTGTATGTATGTTTCTTTCCTTCTTCTTTCTCCTTTCTTCGTGAGTGGTGAGATAAGTCCTAATCCGGGCTTGAGAGAAATTTAAGATAGGACGGCGGTATCATAGTCCCAGGCCAAGAGTACTCTTCGGTTTTGGCACATGTGATAACCCCACTCAACGGAGGGATCTTGGAAGTATATTCGTCAACGTGAGTACTCATGTTTGACACGTTATTTTCGAGGGACCGTCGAAGTTGAGAACCTTAGTTACCCTTAACCTATCTTGGCCTTTTAGGACGTAGTGCGGTGGCTAATCGAGAGTACTCTTGAATTGGTCGATACGCGATACTACACCCAAACGAGACTATCCTACGGATATTGTTGGAAAGGGAGTACTCCCGTCACCCGATAAATGTTCGGAAGTGGTTAAAAACTTTGGGAACTTGGTAGAACCCGTGATACAAGTACAAATGAAGCCATAGTCCCTACCCTACGGCGTACTATCTCTCATAAATCATGCATGCATGCATTCATTCATAAAAACTTTTTTCATCAAACATCGAAGGATTTAGAAAAGTTTCTTGTAAACATCACAGACGAATCGAATTGACCTTGTAAGAAAGAACACCAAGAAATACTACTTCAAAAATCTTAACTAAACCTTAGCTTTTATTAAGAAATTTTTCCCTTGGTTTCGTTCTTACTTTTGAAAAAGGAACTGGTTGCAATATCTTCACAATTTTCAAATAAAAATCACGCTCGTCTGCGATGTTTACAATTCACTTTGATAAACCCTTCAAAAAATGTGTCTATTTTTGCATAAACATATCATGCATCATCTTCCATCTCATAGTCTCAAATCCAAAGTCTCACACAAAATCTTCTTTTCCAGAAGTGGCCCGACGTAAAGTTTACCGTCCAACTCGTATACACGGCACTCGGGCAAACATAAGGAAAATGGCAGATTTCCTTGAACAAGAGAATCAGTTGCTTAAGGAAGAGATAGCAACCATGCGGGCTAAGATGGACAAAATGGCAGCCGCGCAAGCTCAGGTGGATGAATTGACTGAATTGGTAAGAACACTGAAAGCTGCACAGAATCAGCCACCTCCTCCTCCTCCTCCGAGCAGTACTCAGGCTAAAGCAAGCTCTTCTACTATTTTCGGCGGGACAACGCCTTTCAGCACCCCGCAACAAACCACTCCTGAAGGTCGGCCCTGGGGTACACCTATTTGCTTTGCTGAAGTATTCCGCCCTACTACTTGCAGACCTCTAGTGCCTACTTTTCAACCTACAGCTCGCACTCCTCCACCAGTGCCGACGCACCACCAAAGTGAACCTCCGGTGCCTACTTTTTAGCATACAATCTTTGTTCCTCCTCCAACTGCGACACAAACTCAAGCTACGGTGACCTATGCGAGACCCAGAGTCCATACTACTCCACAGGATGAAGAGCCCATCTTTCACTCCAGGAATATGGGGGCCTATGACAGAGTGGATGACTTACAAGAGAAGTTCGAAATGATGAATCGGGAAATGCAGGCCCTCCGCGGGAAAGAGACATTCAAGAAAGATGTTTATGATCTATGCTTAGTACCAAATGTCCAGGTACCCCACAATTGCAAGCTCCCAGACTTTGAGAAGTACAAAGGGACCTCCTGCCCTAAAGACCATCTGACGATGTATGTGAGAAAGATGTCCACCTATGCCCATAATCATCAGGTCCTTATCCATTACTTTCAAGACAGTTTGACCGGTACCGCACTGAAGTGGTACATGAACCTAGACCGAGCAGAGATCCGAACTTTCAATGACCTACGTGAAGCCTTTGTGCAGCAATACAAGTTCAACGTGGACATGGCCTCTAACCGGAGTGACCTCCAATCTATGACTCAAAAGGGCAGCGAAACACTCAAAGAATATGCTCAACGATGGAGAGATGTCGTTGTCCAGGTCAGCCCACGTATAGAAAAGAAATAGATGACCAAGCTCTTCCTCAAAACACTCAATCAATTCTACTATGAGAGGATGGTCGGAAGTGTGCCCAGAGACTTCACAGAGATGGTCAGTATGGGCATACAGTTGGAAGAAGGAGTCCGAGAGGGACGATTAACAAAGGGAAATGAGTCTACTAGCAGTATTAAGAAATTCGGGGGTCACCTCCCCAAAAAGAAGGAACAAGAAGTCGGCATGATTGCCTTTGGGGGGCCCCAACAGAATTACCCAGCCTACCAACACATTGCCGCCATTACACCATCTACCAATATTACCCAACCACAATACCCACATCAATATCCCCAACACCAATATCCTCAACCACAACACCCACATCAATATCCCCAACACCAATACCCTCAACCGCAATATCCTCAACAACAACCATATCAACAACCACAACAACAACCATATCAACAGCCATATCAACAGCCATATCAACAACCTAAACGACAACAACAGCCTCGGCAACAAGCCCCCAGGAAAAAGTTTGATCCAATCCCCATCACATACGAGCAACTACTCCCAACTTTACTCAGAAAAGAGGTAGTCCAGACCCGAGCACCTTCAGCTATCCCAGAGAAGTTACCCCCATGGTATAGACATGACCGATTCTGCTCTTTTCATCAGGGTTCCCCAGGTCACAGCACCGAAGACTGTTTTAGTATAAAAAAAGCAGTCCAGAACCTCATGAGAGACAGAAGAATAAACTTCATCGACCTAAATCCAAATGTTCAAACCAATCCACTGCCAAATCACGGTGCCGCACCTGTCAACATGATCGACGATTGCCGACAGACTCACCGCATTCTCAATGTACAACATATCCGAACACCCTTCGTCCCACTACATACCAAGTTATGTGAGATAGCTCTCTTTACACATGATCATGCAGCCCGTAAAGTGTGCTCTACAAACCCGTGGGGTTGTCCGAAAGTGAAGGACGATATTCTAGGACTCTTGAACCGAGGAGAATTGGTTGTCGAAAAGAAATGTGATGATATATGTGCTGCAACTTCTGAAGAGCCTGTGGAAATATTCTTTGACAGTCGAAAATCGGCTGGTGTCGATGCTCCTCTGGTGATATGTCTGCCAGGCCCTGTACCGTATGTTTCAGAAAAGGCCATTCCTTACAGATATAATGCCACTATGATCGAAGATGGTCGTGAAATCCCTACCCCACCTTTGCCTTCTTTGGCGAACATTGCCGAAGACAGCAGAGTATTGAGAAATGGGCGGGTTATCCCTGCGGCAGTCCCAACAAAAGCTAGTGTTCCAATAACCGAGGTAGCTCCAGCTAAAAATGTCAATCAATCAAGTGGGGCCAACACAGATTCTGACCTGGATGAGATACTCAAGATAATCAAGAAGAGTGATTACAAGGTGGTAGACCAGCTCATGCAGACACCATCAAAGATATCCATATTGTCCTTGTTGATAAACTTCAATGCTCAAAAAGAGGCTCTGATGAAGGTATTAGAACAAGCTTTCATAGAACATGATGTGACTGTTGGTCAGTTCAAAGGAATAGTGGGAAATATCACAGCTTGCAACAATTTGAGTTTCAGTGAAGAGGAGCTCCCGACAGAAGGGAAGAACCACAACTTGGCTTTACATATATCAGTGAACTGCAAGACCGACGCTTTGTCGAATGTACTGGTAGATACCGGTTCGTCTTTAAATGTGATGACTAAGGCAACTTATGATCAACTTTCCTACAAAGATCCACCTTTGAGACGAAGTGGGGTGATGGTGAAGGCTTTCGATGGTTCAAGAAAGAATGTCCCTGGGGAGGTGGATCTGCCCATCACAATTGGGCCGCATATTTTCCAGATCACCTTTCAAGTGATGGATATACAAGCCTCATACAGCTGCCTACTGGGCCGACCTTGGATTCACGAAGCTGGGGCCGTGAAGTCCACATTGCACCAGAAGCTAAAGTTTGTAAAGAATGGGAAGCTGGTAACCGTGAATGGTGAAGGGGCGTTACTAGTGAGCCATTTATCGGCTTTCTCTTTCATCGGGGCCGACAATATTGAAGGGACACCATTTCACGGGCTCGTCATGGAGGAAGATAATACCAAGAAGAGTGAAGCATCTATTTCTCCTCTAAGAGATGCTCAGAAAGTGATACAAGCTGGAGGGTCCACGAGCTGGGAGAAATTGATAGAGCTGCCCGAGAATAAGCATCGAGAAGGGCTGGGTTTCTCACCATCAACTGATTTTTCCAAGACAAGGGCTGTCTACGGGCCAGTAAGGGGTACTTTCCACAGTTCCGGGTTCATTCATACCCTATCTGAAGCCAGTGCAATCTCTGAAGACAGTCCTGAAGAAGCGCCACAAAGTTTTGTGACACCAGGAGGGGTTAACCACAATTGAGTCACTAAAGATGTCCCTTTCACTGCTCACTTGTCCAAGTAATGCAATTTATTTGTCTTTTTGCTTTTATCACAAAAAAATCCTTTCGCCTTGCCCCAAGCGAAAGTGAAATTATCTAGGGCTCTTTGTTTCAAGCAATTATTATCAGTTAAATCAAAATGTCGTTTTTATTCCCGACTTTTTGGTCCTATTTTTTTCTTTTGTGCTTTTCTTTGAAAAATGGTAATACAAAAAACCCCAAAAAATACAAAATAATCACCTCCGAAATATCTGCATCCACTCATTTTCTAAAAATCACCAATCATATGTGTAGATTAAATACTCATGAACCCGTCGAACAACCTAACCCTGTGGTCTCTCCCAATTTCGAATTCCCTGTATATGAGGCGGAAGATGAAGAGAATGAAGAGATTCCCGACGAGATCTCTCGGCTACTCGAACAAGAAAGGAAGAACATTCAGCCTTACGGGGAGGCACTAGAGGTGATCAACTTGGGTGCCGAAGAGGACAAGAAAGAGATCAAAATTGGGGCATCGCTGGATCCAGCAATCAAGAAGCGGATAATATAGCTCCTCAAGGAATATGTTGACATATTTCCGTGGTCATATCGAGATATGACGGGTTTGGACACTAATATTGTGGTGCACCGACTGCCTCTGAAGCCAGAATGCCTGCCGGTTAAGCAGAAATTGAGAAGAACTCGTCCCGACATGGCCCTCAAGATTAAGAAGGAAGTACAGAAACAGATTGATGCAGGTTTCCTTGTTACGTCAGAGTACCCTCAGCGGCTAGCCAACATCGTGCCCGTCCCAAAGAAAGATGGTAAGGTCAGAATGTGTGTTGATTATCGAGACTTAAACAAGGCTAGCCCGAAGGATGATTTTCCTCTTCCTCATATTGATGTGTTAGTTGACAGCACTGCTAAGTCCAAAGTTTTCTCTTTCATGGATGGTTTCTCCGGTTACAATCAGATCAAGTTGGCACCTGAAGATAGAGAAAAGACATCTTTCATCACACCTTGGGGAACCTTCTGTTACAGAGTAATGCCGTTTGGGTTAATTAATGTGGGTGCTACTTACCAGAGGGGTATAACTACTATCTTCCACGACATGATACACAGCGAAATCGAGGTTTATGTGGACGATATGATCATCAAGTCGATTACTGAAGAAGAACATGTCGAGTATTTGCTGAAGATGTTCCAACGTTTGAGAAAGTATAAGCTCTGACTGAATCCCAACAAGTGCACTTTTCGAGGTTAGATCCGGGAAACTCTTAGGCTTCATTGTCAGCCAAAAGGGTATCAAAGTAGATCCAGACAAGGTCAAAGCCATCAGAGAAATGCCCGCTCCAAAAACAGAAAAACAAGTAAGAGGGTTTCTCGGGCGGCTGAACTATATCTCCCGCTTCATTTCTCACATGACGGCAACATGTGGGCCGATATTCAAACTCCTCCGCAAAGACCAAGGGATTGAGTGGACAGAAGATTGCCAGGAAGCCTTCGACAAAATCAAAGAATATTTGCTAGAACCTCCGATTCTCATCCCCTAGTCGAAGGGAGACCGCTGATCATGTACCTCACTGTGTTAGAAGATTCCATGGGTTGTGTGCTTGGACAACAAGATGAAACCGGAAGAAAATAGCATGCCATCTATTACCTGAGCAAGAAGTTTACTGATTGTGAGTCTCGCTATTCCATGGTCGAGAAAACCTGTTGTGCAGTAGTTTGGGCTACCAAACGCCTTCTTCATTATATGGTTAATCACACTACTTGGTTGATATCTAAGATGGATCCGATCAAATACATCTTTGAGAAGCCCGCTCTAACAGGAAGAATAGCCCGATGGCAGATGTTGTTATCCGAATATGATATTGAGTACCGCTCTCAGAAAGCAATCAAGGGCAGCATCCTTGCTGATCACTTAGCTCACCAACCAATTGAAGATTATCAGCCTATCAAGTTTGAATTTCCCGATGAAGAAATTATGTATCTGAAGATGAGAGACTGTGACGAACCGTTGTTCGGAGAAGGCCCAGATCCCGAATAAAGATGGGGTTTGATATTCGACGGAGCTGTAAATGTGTACGGTAGCGGCATAGGGGCAATAATTATTACTCCCAAGGGTACTCATATCCCTTTCTCCGCAAGATTAACCTTTGAATGTACCAACAACATGGCGGCGTACGAAGCATGCATCATGGGTATCGAAGAAGCCATTGATCTGAGGATCAAGAACCTCGACATCTACGGTGACTCAGCCTTAGTAATAAATCAAATAAAAGGCAAGTGGGAAACTCACCACCCCGGTTTGGTCCCCTACAAAGACTATGTGTAACACCCCGTTATCCCAACAATTAAATATTTAATAAATAAAGAAGTAAATCAGAGTTCAACAAACAAACGGGCATTTCACAGTGCTTTTCAAAAATTCTTAAATAGAATGAAATACTATTTATCAAATCAACTGTGATAAATTATCCATACATTGCAACGGAATATTCATAAAATCATTTAACATTCAAATGTCATCAATGATGCTAGCACAAAGGCTTCTACATAATTAGTCATTAACAATTTATTCAACAACAAGCAAAGCTCCATCAACATGTTTCAAAATTTGATACATAAGGAATGAAAACACAACAACAAATTCTCATCCCGTTACGTATCAGAGCCCTAAGACACTTGAGCCACCACTTCTACTATTCTGGATCACCTGCAAGTTACCCACACGAAGGGCAACATTTTCAAGCAGAAGGGGTGAGATTCACAACCAACAATAATAGAAATATAATTCATCAATTGAATCTAACACCCTAATATCAACAATACTTCAATATATTTACGTATTTCATGGTCAATAACATTACCAACATATTCAATTTCAACCAACAATACAACGACTACTTAACTAACAACAACGACTCATGCAATGACATGACAACACCAATATGACTCAACGATTATAAAATGAACTCCACTTGTGTATATCAACATACAACTCAACTACAACACAACGACAACTACTACTCAACAATGCATATATGTAAATATGACTTACACACCCAACAACTCAACCCATAATACTTCAACCTTTGAAAAGAATTCAATAACATGAATAATTTATATATATACAAATACACCATTAATCATAGACATTATCCTCACCAGAATTTAACCAACAATATTCAATTGCATAGAAAACACTTCAGGTTCAGGGCAACTCGCCTCGGCGAGTACATCAACTCGCCATGGCGAACTCAAAGAAATGGGTTACTCGCCTAGGCGAGCTAGGGGCGAGCTAAAGGCGAGTAAAACTGGGTGCTCTCGGCCTTTTTGACATTTTTCTCACTAAAACTTCATTTTTAAGCTCCCTATTCATCTTTTTAATCTGAAAATTGTCCCAGTCCTCTCTAAAAACATCTAGGCACTTAAAACTATCCAACTTACGTCTTATAACAACACTTCAAAAATCATGATTTCTAATGCACTACTCGCTATGGCGAGTGGTTTTGCTCGCGAGGCGAGCTATGAATATTGCTCACTCGCTGTGGCGAGTCATGCTACTCGCCGCGGCGAGCAATGAATGTCTGTACGGGCAGAATGCAGGTTTTTCCCAAAAATCCCAATTTTCTCAATTTCAATCCCCAAAATGATTTACAGAAGTGTAATAATTTACTGTCTACAACCTGAATGCATTCTAATGTTATTACAATGCTCTTTACACCTTCTCCATCCAAAAATCATACTCCAAAACCTAACCCCTAATCCCCAATTTCAACTAACACCATGTTAAACCAAAATCAGAATTATACAACCATTATTATTGAGAGATAGTCTCACCCTTACCTTAATTCGATTGACAAAGCTCCCCAAAAATCAGAATCTTCTCTCTTGGCTCTTCCCTTGCTTTTTCTCCCAAAACTGATAGTACGTGAAAACTGTTTCTGACTTCTCTAACTCCTTATTTAACTCCCCTTAATTCTAATTAACTCCCACTTAGTTCTTTTAATTAAAATGTAACCCCCAAAACTCCAAATAATTCTATTTCTCACATTATTCTAATAAATACTGAAAATAAATCATTTAATAAAAATACACCACACCACACCACACCACACGACACCACACCATCAACAAATATTATTTAAAATCATAAAAAGGACCCTAAATAAATCAAAAATAATTAAATAACGACTAGGGTGTTACACTATGCAAGACGATTACTAACATTCTTCAACAAGGTTGAACTGCACCACATCCCCCGCGATGAGAACCAGATGTCGGATGCTCTAGCTACCTTATCTTCAGTGTACCAAGTAAATCGTCGAAATGAAGTACCTTTGATCCGCATCAGGCGCCTTGAGAGACATGCTTATGTGTTCGCCCCCGAAGAAGTTGTCAATGACAAGCCGTGGTTCCATGATATCAGGTGTTTCCTCTAGAGCCAAGAGTACTCACCCGGGGCATCTAATAAAGACAAGAAAACGTCGAGAAGATTGGCTAGTAATTTCTTCCTAAACGGAGACGTTCTGTACAAAAGAAACTTTGACATGGTGTTGCTCAGATGCGTGGACAAGCACGAAGCATATTTGTTGATGCATGAGATACACGAAAGTTCCTTTGGCACTCATTCCAGTGGGCACACGATGGCCAAAAAGATATTGAGAGCGGGATACTACTGGATGACAATGGAAGCTAATTGTTACAAGCACGCTAGGAAATGTCATAAATGCCAGATCTATGCAGACAAAATTCACGTGCCGCCAACTGCACTAAATGTTCTTTCCTCTCCCTGGCCGTTCACTATATGGGGCATTGACATGATTGGCAGAATTGAACCCAAAGCTTCCAACGGGCACCGCTTCATTCTCGTAGCTATTGACTATTTCACCAAGTGGGTCGAAGCTGCATCCTATGCCAATGTGACCAAGCAAGTGGTGGTAAAGTTTATCAAGAACCAAATCGTTTGCCGCTATGGTATCCCCAGCCGAATTATTACAGACAATGGGACGAATCTGAACAACAAGATGATGAAGGAACTGTGTGACGACTTTAGGATCGAGCATCATAATTCTTCCCCTTACAGGCCTCAGATGAACGGTGTTGTCGAAGCAGCGAACAAAAACCTAAAGAAGATCATTCAGAAGATGGTGGTGACATATAAAGATTGGCATGAGATGCTCCCTTTTGCACTACATGGATACCGTACTTCCGTACGCACGTCGACAGGGGCAACCCCTTTCTCATTGGTATATGGCATGGAGGCAGTACACCCCGTGGAAGTCGAGATTCCTTCAATGAGAGTCTTAATGGAAGCTGAACTATCAGAGGCTGAATGGGTTCAAAGCAGGTATGACCAGTTGAATCTGATTGAAGAGAGGCGCATGACGACCTTGTGTCATGGTCAGCTATATCAAAAGAGAATGAAATAGGCTTTTGACAAGAAAGTTCGTCCCCGCGAATTCAAAGAGGGCGATCTGGTACTGAAAAAGATTCTTACTTTTTAGCCCGATTCCAGGGGCAAGTGGGCGCCTAACTATGAGGGCCCGTACGTTGTCAAAAGAGCCATTTCAGGTGATGCCATGACTCTTCAAACCATGGATGGTGAAGAACTTCCACGAATTGTGAACACAGATGCAGTCAAGAAATACTTTGTCTAAAAAAAATTTCATTATTAAAAGAACAGCTCGGTGAGTCGAAAACCCGAAAAGGGCGGCTTAGGCAAAAATGAGCGTCTCGGTGGGCTGAAAACCCAAAAGGGCAGTCCAGGCAAAAGTTAGAGACATTAAACAGAAAGTTATCCTGATAGGCTGAAAACCCGAAAGGGCGGTCTATCGACTTTGGGCATACCTGCTACTTAAAAATCTCCAAATCTGAAGCGTCAAAGCAGCGGAGTTCGAAACTGTTTGGGAAAATAGGGTTACAAAGTTCGACGTACCTTTCCATTTTTCAAATCTTGTAAATATCCATGGGGTCTCGCCATTGGCGGACCACCTTTCAAATAAACAAAGTTTGAGCCTTTGCCTCTTCATTGAAATTCCTATTTGTTCTATTTTTTCAAAAAATTATGTCGTGTTCTGATAATAATAACTTGAAGCAAATTCTCAAAACCTTTTTGTATCTTTTAAAGAGCATAGACAAATAAATGCATCCTAGGACTCGAAGGTAAAGGAAGTGCGCGTCAGCGTTCCTCACAAGAATGGTTGAACCCTGCTGAACAAGCATAGCCGGACGCAAAAAAAAAAAAAAGGCTCGCTAAGCTAAAAACCTGAAAAGGCAGTTTAGGCAATAGAGAGCGTCCTGGTGGACTGAAAACCCGAAAGGGCGGTCCAGGCAAAACTAGGGGCACAAAAAAGGAATATACTCCCGGTAGATTGAAAACCGGAAAGGGGGGTCCAGGAAAAAGTTAGGGATTTTCACAAACAAAAAAAACAGAACACAGAATGGCCACTAAAGCACGCCGAGGGAAGAACACTCTGTTCCCATTTACAAATAGCGACTTCTCCCAGACCTTCGATGGACAATGAGCTGGCTTCCCAAGGGGGATTGGCTGCCACCGTGTGCTAGGTTTCATACCACCAATGGCCCGATTTGTTCACGATAATATCAACTCCAAGGAAGTTTGCCGAGTGTTTGTACTGCGCTGTTAGTCCGCCTCCAATCTTACATGTCCTGTCTTGTTCCATCGAGTCACCTGTCATATGCAGTTTATATGGTCGTTCAAGTCACAATCATACATTCATGCATCCACACATCAATACTTTCATATACTTGCACATTCAAGCGTGCACAACGCGCACATACACACACATATCAATTCACACATGATTGCATCAGTCGCCCAGGGTCTGGTTTGGTCATACCTCATCAATCCAACCATCAATTCTTCCAAGCGGTAAGTCCTACATAACGGACAGCTTGAGATTTCTTTTTGTCTTTCTTCCAAGTGGTAAGTCCTACATAACGGACAACTTGAGGTTTAATTTTTTTTCTTTCTTCCAAGTGGCAAGTCCTACATAACGGACAGCTTGAGTTTACTTTTTGTCTTTCTTCCAAGTGGCAAGTCCTACATAACGGACAACTTGAGGTTTATTTTCGTCTTTCTTCCAAGTGGCAAATCTTATATAATGGAAAACTTGAGGTTTATTTTTGTCTTTCTTCCAAGTGGCAAGTCCTACATAACGGACATCTTGAGGTTTATTTTCGTCTTTGTTCCAAGTGGCAAGTCCTACATAACAGACATCTTGAGGTTTATTTTAGTCTTTCTTCCAAGTGGCAAGTCCTACATAACGAACAACTTGAGTTTACTTTTTGTCTTTCTTCCAAGTGGAAAGTCCTACATAACGGACAGCTTGAGGTTTATTTTTGTCTTTCTTCCAAGTGGCAAGTCCTACATAACAGACAGCTTGACGTTTATTTTCGTCTTTCTTCAAAGTGGCAAGTCTTACATAACGGACAGCTTGAGGTTTATTTTTGTCTTTCTTCCAAGTGGCAAGTCCTACGTAACGGACAACTTGAGGTTTATTTTTGCCTTTCTTCCAAGTGGCAAGTCCTACATAACGGACAGCTTGAGGTTTACTTTTTGTCTGTCTTCCAAATTGTAAGTCCTAACTAACAGACAACTTGAGTTTATTTTTCGTCTTTCTTTCAAGTGGTCATTCCTACATAACAGACAGCTTGAGTTTATTTTTCGTCTTTCTTTCAAGTGGTCAGTCCTAAATAACGGACAGCTTGAGTTTACTTTTCGTCTTTGTTTCAAGTGGTCAGTCCTAAACAATGGACATCCTGAGTTTATCCTCTTGTCATTTTTTCGAATGGTCAGTCCCAAACAACGGACTACCTGTGTTTACCTGTCATTCTCTCAAGTGTCATCCCAGTCTGTCTGGTCAAAAGGTGACTATCATTCCAAACCAATACAATGGTACACCACAATTTTCCCCAGTGAAACTACACTATCCCCTAGCGGAGTCGGATCCCTTTCTCAATGAATACAAGTATCCCATTGTGGTTTCTCGTCCCAGTCAAAATGTCTTCGCCATCTTGCATTCATATTGCATCACAAGCATTCATAGCATCTTATGTAAAAAATGGTGTACTTTGTATTTAAGTCTCTTCGACCACTCGAATCAAAGATTTCATCTTCAAAGTCTCCGGACGAAGAACTTAAATAGGGGCATCTGTCATACCCCAATTTTTGACCTAAGACGCCACTGACACGCGTCGGGTCCTGAATAATCTCTGACTTTTCAAACGAAATTTCGGGAGAGAGATATTTTAAAATACCTCATTTTTTGTTCTGATTTGGGCCCTCCTCTCTCATTTTTATTTTATCTCTTAAATTTCCATCTTTTATTTAATCTTGATTTTTCTTATTATTTTTTTATTTTATTTTATTTTAAAGTTTTATTCTAATCTTCTTTTAATTTCTTTTCCTTTTATTTTATTTTTTAATAATCCTTTTTTAGTCATTATCTTTTTTTTATTGTTATTATTATTATTATTTGTTTTTGTCCATAATATCCAAAACGTCCGAGAACATCCAAACACACGCCTCAGCCTCATCATAGGCAGTGCATCATGCGTGTATCCTTCCTCCATCCTAATCCAACTGTGAAGCCTTATCAATCCAACACAATTCTCTGCCTCAATTCAACAAACCCTAAGGCCAATTGTTCACTATAAATACCTGCATAAAGACATAGAAAAAACACACGAAAACGGTAGAGAAAAACGCACAGAATCGCACAAAACATACAGACGAATCGAATCAGAACTCGACATCACGGTTCACATACACACCCGCATAAAAAACGAAGCCGTCGGCCTTAACCACCAGACAAATCCTTTGAGCAGACAACATCTTCGTACCACAGCACAACAAACAACAAAACCAGACTCCTCAGAACTCGACTCGGATCCGGACTAAGGTATATCTTTTCCCCTTATCACTGTTTTGTAGATTTAGGGCCATAAGAATATGGTTTGAGAATTTTGAGTTTAGAAAGGAGTAGAGGGTGAAGTACTAAGCAGGAATCCGAAAAAAAAGAGGTAAAAAGTAGAATTAGGGTTCCGGCGCGGTGGTGCCGCCGTAACGGCCGGCCAGCCACCGCCGGAACCCCTGTCAGAAACTGGGGAGGAACGACGGCCTTCATGAGGCTCGCCGGAATGTTATTTTGGATGAAGAGCAAGGACAGAGAGAGATAGGAGAGTGTTTTAGAGAGAAGGAGAAAGTTAGAGAGAGAAAGGGAGTGATAGGAATGAAAAAAACGGCACCTTCCCCCTATTTGTACCCATAAGCGAACCGGTCCGGTTCATATGGACTGAACCGGTCTAGACCTTTACCGAGGCCCAACAGCGTCCCCTTTCCTCTGTGGCCCAATCCGGTTTTTACTTCCTACACCCCTTGATTACTGCCTGCACCCCCCTGCTTTGTTTATTTTTATTTTCTTTCATGCTTTTTTTATATTTTCTTTTGCATTTTAATTTCTTTTCTTTTTCACAGTTTTATTTCCTCATTAGTTTAGGTTTATTACTCCACGTTACATATTTATTTTCTGTCATTTATTTTCATTGCATAACTTAGAAAGTAAATGTAGGCTTATCATCACTCATGCATATTTATGTTTATATATATTTTCCGTCATTTATTTTTATTGCATAAAGTTAGAATGTATAGTTAGGTTTAATGTAATTTATTTATTTTATTTATTGCAGACCGTAGCATGTATTAATAGGATTCTTGTAATAGCTTAGGTTCATGTGTGCGTGCGTGTGTGTATGCCTCTCATTATCTTCGTAGCTTAGGTTAATGGTTTTTGTGGTGATCCAACGTCACCACAAAATACCTACGTTTTATTTTCTCGCTCCGTTAGCTTTAATCTTAGTTTAGTCAATATTCAAAAATAACAAAACATTCATATAACCAAAAAATCACAAAAAATATTTTTTTCTCAATAAACCTTGGCTTAACTAAGTGATCCTTTTTTCATTTTATTTCTTTAATCAAACATTAAATCAATCTAATTCTATTTTGAGTCATTTTCTTTTAACATAAAAAACACAAACCAATTCCATCTTTTGCTACTTTGGCTTTTTCACTTTAAAACTTTTTTCAAAACTAATAAAAAACACAACCAATCAAACGGAAATTTTTACCCCGAACTACGAGGTTCTGATCCGTCACGGGTACGTAGGCAAATGACCTAATCCTTCCAAATCAATAAAATGTAGATGATTAGGTCTTTTTTTCTTTTTTACTATTCTCAAACCCATTTTTCTTTCAAATAAAAAATAAGTAAGTTATAGCACAAAAAGTAAGATAAAGTCGAAAGGTTCCCGTAGAGTACTACCAACATAAAGGGTGCTAACACCTTCCCTTTATGTAACCAACCCCCGGACCCCTTCTAAATCAAATCTTTTTTTTTTTAAATCAAAAGTCCTAAAATAATTAGTGAGTCAAAAGCTAATCAAATAGCCTTGATCTCCGAAAAATGACGCGACAGAGCTGTCTTCGGAAAAATGAGAAGATGCACCAGTGTGAAGCAAGAAAGCTAGCATATTCTCCCCCCAGATGTTGAAGAGATCCTTTTGTTAAAATTTCTAATTTGTCATTCAGAGAGGACTTTCAAGTGCCAACACAAAGCTGACAAAGACAACACATAAAAATAATCTCAAATATGGTAAGTAAGAAAAATCGTGGGATATTTGCAAAATGTCATGTTGATTAACAGAAGAATTTGAAAGAGGGGGTAAATTGATTAACGTTGTGCAATTGCAGAAAGTAATTGAAATTTTGTTAATTTCAGGGGTGTAATTGACGAAACTTGCAATTTTGGGGGGTAATTGCCTATTTACTCCAATTTCATCTTTTGAAATTGGAATTACATTTTTTAATTTGATAAATATCAATTAATTTAGTCTCTCCGTCAAGTTTAATTTAGTCCCTCCGTCAAGTTTGGTCGTTAATGGTCATAATGTGGGACGTTAACCGCTCACGTGCCGTGTCAAGTCAGATGCCACACCTTCTTTTGTTTTTTGACAAAAGATGCTACACATTTAGAAATTAAGGAACATGTATTGGATTGAAATTTTAAAAGACTATTTTGATGTAGAAAATCTTGAAGATTTTTAAAAATCCCGTAGAATTGTATACTTTGCGGGATTTTAAAAGACTTTTAATAATCAGAATTTTTCAAGTTGGATTTTAATGAATTCATACCAAAGACTTTTAAGATTTTAAAGTATTTTATAGGTTTTTAAGATTTTATAGACTGTATGTATTTTTGATAAAAAAAAAATGCAAACTTTATCTTTGTCCTTCCTAAACTAGTGTCATGTCGTCATCTCGTTCTTGCACTTTTGTTTGAACAAATAATGGACTCTATTTTATTTTTTTGCCTTATTAAAAAAGCTTGTGAATGAAAATAAAAAGGTTATATTTTTCTGGAAAATTAAAAACAGGTTCAGTGAACACAAAAACAATTAAATAATATATTGAAGTAGTAAAATTAGCAATGACTTGTGAAGTTCTTGCATAAACAATGTACAATTAAAAATTTCACATCCTATAAAAAATAAAATTAAAAAGAATACGTTGGATGAATATACCTAAAAAGAAAATGTGCAATAATATACCAATAACACTTTGTTAAAAAGAAGAAAAAAATAAATTAATTTTTTTTTTTTAAAAAAGAACGAATGTTTATATGAAATTGAGGATGAACAACAAGAATTGGGAAGAAATGGTATTGAACGGAGACAATTGGTGGCAATGGCCGAAAACAATCATGAATTTTGCTCTTCACCCTGCACTTTTCACTCGCGCCCTGCAGCCATTTCAAAAATGCCCTTGCGCTACTTAACTGGTGCATGTGCTAAATGCTGCACTAGTTAACGTATGCTGCGCTACTTAACTGCCGCATGTGTAAAACACTGCGCGCGTTAACTGACGCAACATTTAATACATGCGCCAGTTAAGTAGCGCACATTCTGTGCATACAGCACAGAAAAGGCAAAAATCTATATTTTCCCTAATTTTTCAATCCTTCTTTCATACATTCATTCAAGCATGCATTTTTCATCATTTATTCAAACATTCATTCAATCAACGAAAAATAGCAGAATAAAACAACGGGAAAAAGTAACGAATAATGTCATAAAAGGGCCAAAAAGCGCAAATGTTATGGGATTACAATCAAATCCTTCAAAATGTCATAAAAAACCTAGAATAAAACCCTAGTCCCGTGGACTCCTACTCCTCCTCCGAGGAGGCGGCATCTGCTCCATCATGCTCCACTCCGACTAGATGCCTTGCATTATGCGAAGAACCTCTGGATTACCAAACACATCAAGATGCCCCATTGCACTGTCCACTCTGGCTCTGATGTTGTTAATGATGTGGTATGGGTCTGGAGGATGTCTGGCCCACTGCTGCCCAACAATAACCTCCTCGTAAGGAGGGATAGGACGAGGAGGGGCAACAACTGCATAATCAGGAATGGCCGCAGGGGGGTTCACAATAGGATGTGACACTGCAACGAACCATCTCATGTAGCCTCTAGTATGAGCCCACGGCTGGTTATCCGGAACCTGATCACCCCTCTGCTAATGGCCGAGGACATGTAGAGAAAACTCCGTGAAGGCATGGGCCATGTCATCCGCCGCAAGAACCTCAATGTCTGTAGGAGGCCTGGGAATCCTCTGGACATACCCGTACTGCCTAAGAACCCGCTCTGGCAAGTGACGGACCATCCTGTCGCGGCCGACCATGATCCATCCGGAGTACCAGCATATGTCCTGAAAGGGCGTGATGTGTCGTCGTCTCTCGTACGGCCTCCAGGTGACATGTGAATGGTCTAAGGAATCAATGGCAGCTCGGTAGTGTCCAGGATTAGAAAAGCCCCTGGGAGGTCTCCATTGACTCACAAGCGGGGAAACAATAGGGTCATACACCTCAGCATCAATCCTCAGAATGATGTTCGTGAAGTGCGCCAAAGTCCATCCCTGCAAACACAAAGAAACAAATATTTATTCCAACAATGACATTTCAATCCGTAAACTACCACATTGTAGTCAAACATATTATAATCAAAATTAACAAACCATATGCTAACTAATTTCATAAGTCACAATCCAAAAAAACAACAATTACCATTGAGACATTTTACCAAACACATGGTGTGCAATTTTCAAACAACTACGTAATCTAACAATTTGTAAACCCTAAACTACCACATTGTACTCTAAACAACTTCTAAACAACAATTCCTAAGTTAATTCATCACTAACAATCATCAAAACTAACATGCAAGCAAAATTTATAAAACCCTAAAAAGGTTATATTTCTTCAAAAAAACAAAAATTTCTACAAGTTAAATGCAATTAAGTAGGGTAATCATCACTTACTTGATAATATGGGATAAATTGGCTTTGAATGGCGCAAGAATGGTGAAAATCGCACTTGGAGGGGAAAATTTCGTGTTTGGGTAAAGTTGGAGAATGAGGAAATGTGCTTCTGTCCTGGTGTATATGACTTAAGTAACGCTGCGCTACTTAAGGTGCGAGGCGCTACTTAAGTAGCGCACAAAACACTACTTGCGCTAGTTAAGGTGCGCGGCGCTACTTAACTAGCACAGGGGTATTTTTGGCATGGCTGCAGGGCGCGAGTGTTTTGTGCTGGGGGCAGAGCAGAATTTAACTATCATTAGGAATGTGAGATTCTTGAAGGCCCTAGAAATTGTTGAAGGCCTTCGCAGTGAGAAATTGTTGAAGGCCCTAGAAATTGTTGAAGGATCCTTAGGAATGGTGTCAAATGTTGAAGGCCTTAGAAATTGACAGCTCTATGTGAGAAAGTCTCAAGTTTGCTTTTACATTAAATTGTTGAGTGAGTGTATTTCAACTAAAATGTATCACAAAATCCACTCCACTAAAGAATCCATCCAAGTCTATGCATTTTTTAACATCAATAAACATTTCATAAGTCATGAGAAATTTTAATTGAATGCCAACGGATTTTGTTTCCCAGCAAAAAAGTCTTGTTTGTCTTAATTGAATACCACATGATTTGTTTATATTTTATAAAAGTCTTAATCTAATACCACAAGATTTTATTTTCAACAAAAAGTCTTTTGAAATCTCAATTCAATACACCCTCCTAATTTGATTGAAAGGGGGAAAAAACCAGGGATGAATTTGACTTAAAGTGAAAAATATTTCCTTCTTCAAGACCGTTGTACAACGGCTCTTTATTCCCCAATTCTATGTACCTCAGACCGTAATTTTTTCATCTCTCATTTATAACCTAAAATCCCCAAAATTTCTTCCATAAAACTTCTTGTTGAAATTAAACCTGAAATGACGGGGGTGGTCGTATGGCCAAAAACCAGTGCTTCCTCTAGTTTGTTTACAAACATGTAAATTCGATTGACTTATCTATCAGTTGTTCATTGCTGCATCAAACCATTTTATTACAAACCAAAATAAAATATACTTTCATACTCAAATTGCTCATGAAAGAGATTAATTTTCTTAAACTTGATAACAATTTTGGCAGCTTATCTTCCCAGTGAACTGCATCCAATAATTACTGACTCCTGGTGTAGTCCAATATACCTCATGAAAATTCATCTATTTACACTTTAGTTTTCTTTTTAGTGAGTAACTAGTTACAAACCCGTGCTTCGCACGGGGGTTCAGCGGCGTTTTCGACAAAATATTATATCGAAAGGATAGATTGCGAAATGACAGATAATTAAAAACCATAATACAATATTTAGAGTACTCATGCATTACGGATTACAAATTTAAATCTTCAAAATAACTTGATCACGAGTAACAAAGAAGCACGGGTTGAATTACATATCTTGTAAAAAATTTGTTCCAAAGGAAAAATGAGTAAATTAAGAAATATTTATCAAAATATTGATCAATGCCTCATCAAGCCTTGATTCATGAAAAGAGCATATATTTTGTTTATGAGATGTGGAAAACAACATAATAATTAAGCTGAAACTAATTAGAACCAATGAAGGAATCAATAATGCGCAAATTACGATTACATATTAGCCAAAATTATAGAAGCGATCGCTACTATCATAGAACAACTAAAATCACATCACACAAAATGATCCAAAGAAATAACATCCCCAAGTCAATATAGTTTAGGATTAGAGTTAGAGCGACATACTTTCGTTGTTCAAAATATTTCAAAATTTCTATAGCATACTATCTGAGTGTCTAGGAAGCGAAAATATCACAATTGTAGTTGAAGATGTTCAAACTCTCTCGAAATATAATGCATCTGAACTATTAGCCTCCGTCTTTAAAACTGTGAATGATTGCCTAGTTGAAGTGCCTGGATTTGGTGTTCAGAAGCCAAAATCATCACTTGGAAATCCAGACCCACATTAGAAAATTCTGATATAATTTTAACCAATTTGGCAGCATTCTTTCTGAACACAGAACAACTAAAATCTCTAAGAACTCTTGTAGAAAATTCATAGCTAGCAATTTTCCTCTGCTGCTTCCACTTGTCGCCATCAACAACTAAAATCCCCTCACCAAAAAGATCAGAAACAATATCTTGATTATACTTACCTTTAGAATGCACATCAAAATTGGTTTTCAATATATGTTCAGTATTTCTCACATGTATTGTGTCCAACACACTTTGATTTGGTGCAAGAAGCCTCATAGTTGGATGAATTTTAGCCAATAGAGTATGGAAATCATGGAGTTTCTTGAAGTAGAAAAGTTAGTTGAACACTGCCTTTCACAGGTGCATATTTTGGGTTCGCTATTGATTTTCCTTTTCAACTAAACAAAAGAAGGAAGCATATAAATTTATAACACTCAGGATAGTAATCATTAGCAAATTCAAAATTAAAATCTTCATCTATAACCTAACTCTTAATTATAACATTCATGATTAAAAACGATAAAAAAACATGAATAAAATGCAAGAGCAAACAACAGCTTCCAACTATCTCAATAAGCATCAGTTGTAGCCCGCAGAAAACTCACCTAGCCCTAAACTTCTCGACAACCGGATGCTTCAAGTTAATAAGCAACTTTGAACCCGACCAATTGTTGCAGATATCAGGCTTACCATTATCTGCAAAATAAAGATGAAAAAATTAACGTGGATAAAATGATACGCAATTGAACTAAGGACCAAAATAATAATATACATTTCAGATGCTACATACCACCACTATTGGTCTATATTACAAAAAAAACACCAAACTAAAATTAAAATCAAAGTTACGCAAACATAAACAAAGATAAATCATGACGCTTTGAAGTTAATGCACATCTTTAACCACAAACATTAGAAATGGGCACCTTTCTAAAAATTTAATTAAAGCATCATGTTAAATCACAGGCTCCTATTAGCAGAAATCTCAAAAGCTAACTATGGAAAGACTTGTGGCCAAAGAAACCGCCCAAGTTGAGTGCAAGTTGGGTCATAAAACTGCTAGAGAACGTTATGTTATAATTATGGTATAAGATATTGCCATAAAAAAATAACGGTTGGCATGGTATATATATTCAGAGCAGGATCACACTTTTCAATAATTTTGTGGATTATCTTTAGTTGATTGCAAGAAGCTAACTCATGACATCATATGACCTCATATGTTAGTATAGGACGACCTAGTATGACACAAATAGCTAATTATAGGAGTGATGTAAATACATGATAAGCAAGATGATATATTCTGCATAATCATCAAACTATGAGTTACTGTTTTGTTTATACACTGTCGGAAGCAAGTTTAAATGGAGGCACCCCTCTAGAAGGAGTGAAACTGAGATTTTATATCCTATGTTATTATAGTAAGTGAAATAATCCGAAAAAAACTATAGCATTAACTACCATCAAATAATTGATCTCATATTATGCAACTAAAGCAATCAAAGCCAATTATGTGCCTGAGACATATAGTCTGTTTAATTCATTCGTGGAGCAAATTACAGGACTGATAACATTTTCCAAAAGCGCACAAACAAAATTTCTATAACAATCAAGAAATAAGCTTTTATACACAACCAATATAAACATTGATCTTTTCATCATTGGCTTAATAGGGTAAGAGTGAAAACAAAAGAGGAATTTAGCACTGATAGAAATAGTGAAGGAGACTTGAATAATCATACAAAATCCTCATTACTTTACAGTTTGCTAGCTGACGTATTGCTTCTAAAGAAGGCTACCATAAAGTGCCAGATCAAACCTCTCTTCAGGAGGATCACCAATGAAGTCAAATACAGTGTCTACATTTAAGAAATCTTTATCTGCCGTATACCTGCATAATGCATTTGAGATTAAGAAAAAGTCAAATGAAAAGTCACTACATGATTAGAAATCCCACACTACGAAGGCAGCTCGGTTGGTGAGCTAAGAGACATTGAAGAAGTTTAAAGTCAGAGATCTCGGATTTGATCCGGGAAACTAACATAACCACTAACTTACTATTGTCTGCCTATAAAAAAACATAAAGCTGCTTTCCATTCAATAAATAGAAATATACCCGCTCTTTGTTACTATACACTTCATCCCAGCTGCTTTAGTGGCTGCTAGACCTATAGCACTGTCCTCAACCACGTCACATCTGTAAATAAGAAATAACGACATTTCATATTCAAAAGTTGCACACTCCATGCAGTTCAAAAACAAAATTAAGAAAATCGTACGATTCCAACTTGCTCTCATCCAAATAAAGTATCTGATAGGTTTATTTGATTTTGAACTTGCACTCCATACACTTCAAATAGGGTTGATAATAAGTTGCTCTAAAATTTTGGTTCAAATAAATGCCATATAATTCTACTGTTGGTGAACAGGTTTCAGAATGTATATAAATTTCATATCCTAGAATACTTAGCACAACTAATTAACTACTCTTGCAAACAAAATAGAATGAATTCTATTCTATAATGTCTAAATGACAATGACTTCACAAGTTAAACTACAAAGCAAAAATAACTAAAAATTGTGAAAATTTAAGCTAGGTGATACCCTCAAAGAAACACCCAGGAAAGGACAATCAAATATAAACTGCAAAGTTGATTTTTGATATTATAAGCAGCCCCAAATCCAATTCTGGCTTCTTTATAACACTCCAATATTTGTAAATAGTAAGACAAATTTTAGAAAAAGTTAGTGCATTGATAATCAAGTTTGGTCCTATTTCAACAAAGATATAAACAAACAGGGCTATAAAGCAACATTTATCGGGAAAATGTCTGTGAGAATCTCAGAACTTACTTTAATAATTTCTGAATTGCAGGTTTCTTTCATGCTATTATGCAATCTATCTATATATTTTCTCTGCATTTCTTGTAAAAGTTCCATCTATAAGTCTTTAACCATATGATATTTTTACACAAACAGAGCAAAAGAAATACTTTGAAATGAAACTTACAGATTTTAGAACAGATATGGCCTTAATAGCTAGCAAAACAGCATCATTTGCACCATTTGGTTGTCCGCATGAGTGATCCACAAAAAGTTTTTATATGAGGATTCAGACACGGATTCTTACGTAAAGCCTCAATTAAAAAGACACGGATTCAGACACGGATTCTTTCACATACAATTAAAAAGACAATATCCTCGGAGGTTGACTTATCTTGAAAACTATAAACTCTTTCAAGTAATCTAATGGTGCAAAAATACAAGGAAATTAGTCTTTCATAGTTCAACCAGCTTCTCCCATTTAACAATAGTTGAACAAAGACAGATAAAAATTAAGCCAAAAAAGAAATGAATCACAAATCCTCAATTCTACAACAAAAAAATAAAGGGTCTGATTTCCAAATATTCCAACAAAGGAGCTAACAGGAAAATTAGAAAAGTAAAAGAAACAACAAAATCTGAAAGGAAAAAACAAATAGGAAATGCGAGCTGAAAAATTGTTAACATTTCTACAAAACTACAAATTACTGAAGACCACAACTCTTACTCACATTTTCCCAAACTAGTGTCCAAATTTGTAAAAGAGTAAAGAAGGTACATGGCAAGCATGAGACACAAACTTACATTTTTCACCTTCCAACCCTACTGTTATACAACAAACCAAAATTTTAATTTAGCATACAACTACTCATAAAATCGATCAACGTGGATATTAAGTCCTAAACAACTACAAATAAAATAGGTAAGCAAGTATCAGATCTTTTTAGGACCACTTTCCCTCAACTTCTTCACCGAGACAACGTTCTAGTTCAAACCACCAAATGAAGCAGTTGGATTGTGGAAACTAACTAAATAACTGGAAGGATAGAGTAACTAACTACTACTTACATGGACCATGATTAAATGTAAGTTGACACGTTAAAGAAGCTGTTGGGCATGAGGATAATATACTTTCTACTTCGGGATGTTCATTGTCCCAGACTGTCATGGTTTGTAGAACTCTCGCATTCTTCAGAATGTACCTTGCTACCAGAAGCTCACCTTGTTGGCTTAACAAGCCGAAAAGATCGCAAGATCTAAGGTGTAATGAAAGGCATTGCGGAACATAATTTGGGTCCACGTAACTTTCTTTTTCTATGTTAATATAAAATAAAATAAAACATAAAGGTGGGCTATGAAAAGATAAAAACATATATGTTCCTTAACAAACCTCAGCAAGTATAAGCTCTTGCAGCCTAGGGCAGTGTTTGAGTACTTCGACAAAGAGATGCCAACGATAATTCAAAGAGTAAAGGTGCAGTTGGGTCAAATTATGAAAGGTGGGAATGGAATACTCCTTATAATATGCACAAAAAAAAATAAAGTTAGAAATCATGGCAAAACTACAAAAGAGAAGCAAAAATTAATAAAAATCAATATTTTTTTTATATGTAAAATAAAACCTTGTGAAGCTCAACATCAATTCTCAAAGACTGGACATTGCGAAGTGCTTCCAACGGAAAATGAAAATCAAAATGAGAATAAGAGAAATCAACATTTGCTTAAGTCAATTTACTTCAGCTAAAGTTTTTCCATTTGCTAGGGCATAGAGATTCCTCAGACTCAAATGATACATCAGATACGAGTAATTCCTGAAGAATTGGACATCCCGCTAAAAGTAACATAAAATCTTGATATGTTTGGAAAATTATAAGTTTCAAATGAAGGATTTTGAGCGACGGAAGTACTATGGCGGAAGAAAAACTATCCTCAGCCCTTAAAGAAGATAGTTCCAGAGACACAAGGGTTCTGCAGCTAAAAATGGTAATAGGCAATTTAGCCCAATCAATATCGTCAACATGGAGATCAAGATGTTCAACACTGCGTTGTACCACGATATTGATCCATTTGTCGAGACCATGAACGTGAAGATTGTGATGTTGAAGAGCATCGTCGTCGTACTCAACATGAAGACTGAAACTTTTAATGGGAAGTGCGGAATCTTGAGAGAGCAAAACGGAGGATACAAAATCGGTAAAGTGCAAAACGGGTCTTTCAGTGTGATGTGGCCGAAGTCCAAAACGGGAACCGAAAGCCTGAGAAATTTCCACCACTTTGAAAGAATGGTTGTGGAAAAGCATTGTTTGGTTTTGAGAAAAGAGAGAATGTGACACAGAATGTCGTCTGGTAAAGTGCTTATTATATCCTTTGCCATTGAAATTTTGTCAAAGGAACACGGAATTTAGGGTGTGAAGTGTGTGGCGGCAGGATGGACAGAAGTGAGGAAATTAGGTCAAAAAGTTTGTTGGTTTGTGGAATAAAATATGTGAGTTTTTTATTTAAAGGAGAAAATTCACAACTAATATGTTCACATACAAAATATCTATTTTTTAACAAAAACAAAACGATATTCATTCATTCAAATCGATAGAATACATCAGAATCACTATCGCTAAAAACGTAAAGGATGAATCTGCGAATAAACTCACAGCACCCAAGTTAATAGCATACAACGGCAAAATGCCTACAAATAATATAATAAAATCTAAATCACCAGAATACTTTTGCTTCTGGATCTGCAACGTTGACGTCTAAATCATTTATTGAATATGTGATTGACTGAAGCTGATCTTTCAATATGAACCAACGAACACCGCAACAAGATGCCAAATCAAGCAACGTCGCACAAGACGACGAACAACACACAAGGTCGCACTCAGACGACGACAACACAAAAGGAAACGCTTGATATTTGTGAAAATCACTTATTTAGATCGAAAGGAAGGGGAAAAAAGATGCAGAGGGGGTGATTTTAGGTCAAAAAATGACCTAAAACCACCCCTCCTCGATGAGTGAAAGAGAAGGAAAATTTAGATAGAAGTTGGAGTTTCTCTCACTAAAAAAACTATTGAGTACACATACATACAAAATATCTATTATTAAATACCAAAATAACTCAGGTTGTAGGACAAATATATTTCATAGACTACCAAAGTATTGGATTTCAAAATATTTCAGGTGCATATTAAAAAAAAGAAGTGATATTTGTACAACTCTTTCCAACAACTTTTAAGACAACTTTGTTTTTCTTTCTTTTGATTGGTTAAAAATAATAGAGAGAAAAAAGAAGAAAGAAATTAAGAATATAATATGAGTTTGAGAGAGAAAGTTGTCAAAAAGTTGTTGCAAAATGGTTGTTCAAATATCATTTCTAAAAAAAAAAAATTCAGATGCCAAAATATATTAGATTTTTTATTCACAAAACAAATATTAGATTTTAGATTGCATACCAAAATATTTTAGACTATGCATCAAAATATTTCAGATTGCATTCTACAATATTTTAGCAAAACATGAGATTAAGAAATCAGTTTCGGATAATGTTTAAATTAATTATTTAATTTAACATTCTCTAATAATATATATATATATATATATATATATATATATATATATTATTGAACCGGCATTGCCGGGTTTAACATATTAAATAATGTTATGTAAACATATGCATGTATTAGCATATTGGATTTAAAATGATTTAAATTTAAAAATAAAAATGCGGTAACACATCCTAAAACCATTCTTGAAAAAGTGAAGCGGGATTCATTTTACGGCTTTCTTCGAGTCGCACTCCGGTAGCTTTTGGTTTTCATGATTGGTGGAGACACCCATTACTTTGTTTGGATGTCATGTAATTTTATTTATTGTTTCTTTTGGTGGTGGCATACCTCTGTTAGGTGCGTTGTATTTGTAACAAATTTGTGTGATTCATTACTTTTAGCGCGCCTTGTGCGGGGTGAATCACTTTTTGTTAGAGCAATATATTCCATTTTGATTTGTTCAAAAAAAAAAGATTAACAAACATACCACATAAAAATAAAATAGAAATACAATAGATACACGAATTAGCTCTTTAAAAAATTATTAGTTAAGTACGAATATTTATTCTTAACTTTAAAATTTTCATCATACGATGTGAACTTGAATGCATAAAAATGAACAATTGAATCATCAATTGACTTCACGGTGGTCATATTCTTCAAAAATAGTATGTATTCATGACAAGTCCGTTTGAATTCATAGTTCTTCTTAGAAATTGAGGTATTTAATTTGTTATTTCGTAACACATTCTCTCAACCAACATAGATTGATATTTTGCAACTTTGTCGCTGCATTGAATTTTGCTCTCTTCTAATATCAGGAACAACAAAAGTTAGCAATGTTTTTTTTTGAATAACTATGCATACAAATGTTCTAAGAATAATAATAATAAAATACAACAAATAAATTCGAAAAGATAAATTATCATAGAAAAATAATTTTAAATAATGTAAAATCTTGTTAGTTTGTAAAAGTTAATATAGAAATATAAATTGATGCATCAATCATAAAAATCATATCGAATAAATCAATTTGGTCTTGATCTTTGAAATTTTGAATTCTCCACATTTTAATGATCTTAATCTTGAATCTTCACAAAATTTATTTGTTATTCATTTTTATGCTATCAATGAGGTCAAATTTTATAGCCATAATTTTTTGGGAAAAAAAAAACACAATGATGAAATTTGTGATTTTGTTAGTTAAAATCAGAAGTGAATGAAGGTATTCTAAGTTTGTGTACGTGTTTGTAAACATTATTAGAAAGTGTTGTTATATATTATAGAATAACAAGACAAAATTAAACTAAAGGTCATTTATTTTATTTATTTGTAACATTTTAGTTCTTTATCTTTTTTCTTGTCCCATCTAGGTCCTTTATTTGTTAAAATGTGCACAAGTTAGTCATTTTCTTCATTTTTCTATTAAAAAACATGAAAATATTAATTTTATTAATAACTTTATTTTATAAAATATTTTTTAATAAAAATAAATAAATTCATAATTCATATGAACATCTTCATCTTCATCCTCATCTTCATCTACTTCATCTTCTTCCCTAAATAAAAAAATTATCCATCCAAATACACCTTCAAAATTTCTTAAATATTTTCATTTCCATTTTCTTCTAAACACAAAATTCAAAATCCCCAAATTTCATAAACCCTAAGTTTACCATAAACAACAATAACCACCAGAACTCAAACATAACATAAAAACAACAGAATAATCCCAACCAAAAGCGCAGGCCCAAAGCAAAATCAAAATAGAAAAACCACAATCGCAGATGAAGATGAGGATAAAGATGTTCATATGATTTATGAATTTATTTATTTTTATTAAAAAATATTTTATAAAATAAAGTTATTAATAAAATTAATATTTTTATCTTTTTTGAATAGAAAAATGAAGAAAAGGACTAACTTGTGCACATTTTAATAAATAAAGTACCTAAATGAGACAAAAAAAGATAAAGAACTAAAGTGTTACAAATAAATAAGATAAACAACATTTAGTGTAATTTTGCCGAAAAACAAAAAATCAAGGCTTAATTGCACTTTTGGACCCCTATCTTTTCAAAAGTTGCGGTTATGGACCCCTAACTAATTTAAATACAAAACAGCCCCCTATGTTTTGATTCTTTGGCAGTTTTGGACCCCCAGTCCATTGTTGACTCGGTCAACGCTGACGTGGCACCCTAAGTGAGGTGCCACGTGTCAATTTTTTTATTATTTTTTGTCTTGGGGGTCCAAAACTGCTAAAGAATCAAAACATAGGGGGCTGTTTTGTATTTAAATTAGTTAAGGGTCCATAACCGCAACTTTTGGAAAGATAAGGGTCCAAAAGTGCAATTAAGCCAAAAATCAACGTATCATTAGAAAGTGGTTGATATATATCATATTAAAATAAAGCATATGTAAAAGAGTAATGTAAGTGGTGTTTGCCAAAAATGGAGAATTGAAAATATTAGATCTAAATCATGTTTCCTTTTGTTCTTAAAGTATGTGAATAGGTGATTAGAAGAAACTCATTTTATTTTTAGGTTGAATTTTTATTGATCACTCCCCCTACTATTAAAATAACTAGTTGATTTAATAAAACATGTAACTGGTTCTCTTGAAAAAAGAAAGAAACAAAGCACAAAGAGATAATAGATTACATCTACTCTATAATGGTAACCATGTATAAAGGGAATAAGGCTTTTGAGATGAATTTCATTTTATTTTTAGGTTCAACTTTTATCGATCACTCCCCCTACTATTAAAATAATTGGTTGATTTAATAAAACATGTAACTAGTTCTCTTGAAAAAAGAAAGAAACAAAGCACAAAGAGATAATAGATTACATCTACTCTATAATGGTAACAATGTATAAAGGGAATAAGGTTTTTGAGATGAATTTTTCATTGTTCAATTATATCATTGGTAAAACATAAACATAATTTGTTACACTTTGAAATGAACAATTGTTTTAGGGATAAAGTAACAAACAACGGTACCTTTAATTTTAATCAAAACTTCAAAAAAAACATCGCTTATAATTTACACAGGTTAACTCGGTTAAAAAAGCGGACAATAAAGAAATTGGTTTTTTATTTGAAAACTAGTAATAGACCCGTGCATTCGCACGGGTCGCGAGCCATTACGATAATTATCGTCGGAATCAACATTTATAAGAGAATACATTTAAATGGTCAAAGTAATACAAACATTTTGATCAAAGATAATTTGAACAGGAAAATTTTTTAGTCAAGAAACTATACGTAGTCAACTTCCAAAAGTTAAAACAACTTGTAAATGATGAAACCTAGACAAAAGTAGAGTTTGTTGAGCAAAAGTTTCAACACCACTCTTATCATGACAATTGTTTAATATATAACGAATATAATACAGGTGAAAATATATTACAAACAATAAGTTCTCAAAAACTTATTTGAAAACGACATTGGTGGTAGACTTCAATGCTTGATTTTCTTTGTTATGAATTACTATCTTAAGACCTTTTTTGCTCTTCATCCTTGATATTCTTGATATTGCCACTTACAGTTGACCTTGACTAAACACACTCTGAGGAAGATATAATCCAACATAATTCATTGATTGTCCTTGAGATTTGTTGATTGTCATAGCATAACAAACAGTAATTGGAAATTGTCTTCTAGAGAGCTTGAATGGCCATGGAGACTGTGTAGAAGATATCTCCATTCTCGGGATATGTACAATTGCTCCAATGTTCTTACCTGAAATAACTTTTGCTTCAATAACATAGTTTGCTAGTCTGGTTACTATGAGTCTTGTTCCATTACAGAAACCCTCTGATTGGCCAATATTTCTGAGTAGGATTATAGGTGTACCGGTCTTAAGTTTTATTTTATGGTTTGGCATCCCTGAAGTTGTAAGAGTATTTAAAAACTCAGGGGTCAACACATCAAAAGCCTTGTTGCCATCAGTTTCAGATCTATCGATAGAATCCGCACTTAAATACTCTTTTCCATCACCTATAAAACATAAAAAACTACAATTAATGATCAAATTATAACATATAATTCTAAACACATGTTAAAAAAATGTATTACCTAGAATCATGCCCAAAATATATTTGTTGATAGCATTAACAATCTCGAGTATTCCAGGAAAAAAATCTCTGGATTGTAAATTTTTTGGATCCTTGTAATTCTTGACAAAGTCTGGATACATGCTTTGAACAATCACCTAAATTGGATCATCAAAATTAGTGATCAACAAATCTGATGGAATGTCAATTTCTGCATACCCATCATTAGTTTCGGACATCTTCCCATCTCCATCATTTAATATCCATTTGGGAAATTCCTCCAATTTTGAATCATTGCATGCTTGGATATTTTGTTGCAGTCACATGTTTTTTGTAAGTCACTTGACAATGATTCCATATATATGATGAATTGATGTTTGCATGAACTATATCAGAGTGACCTCCTCTTAGTACAACTGGTAGGATCTGTCTAAAATCACCTCCAAATACAATAACCTTCCCTTCATAAACTTTATATGAAAAACGGGTTCCAGACATTATGTCTGCGAATGTTCTATCTAACGCTTCAAAACAAAACCTATGAGTCATTGGAGCTTCGTCCTAAATGATTAACTTGACCAATTTTATAAGCTCTGCACGATCACTCCCTTTATCTATATCACATGATGATGACTCAAGATGAGGTATTGGAATCTTAAACTTTAAATGTGTTGTTCGACCTCTCTACAATAATAGTGATTCGATTCTAGACGTAGCAACCATGACCGTAATTTTTTAACATATGTAAGAAGCTAAAGTTCTGCTCATATACATCTTCCATGTGCCACCATGATCGTAAAGGAAAATCACATCTCTTTTTTGGTTGCTTACAACTTCTATTATTTTTTTTGAAGACATCTCGTTATTCATCTTGTGAATATATCAAAGTCATAATAAGTCTTTTAATAATAAACATTTTTTTTCGTCGAAGAAGCTATTAATAATACACAGTTGGCATGACTCTTTTATAAAATAAAATAAAAATCAGATCTAACATAAACAACATAGTAAAATATACTTACCTGTGAGACTTCGGTATAAGCCATTGAATTCTTGAAGTTGCTCGTTATGATTATAAGTGTGTTCTTCATAAATAAATCTATTCCCTAATTGCTCAGCAGCATATCCATTTGGATATGGCATACCAGGATAGTCCTTCAAAGACTTGCGATTCTTTTGCAAGCATCTCTCAATTTCAATTAGTGTCAAATTGAAAATTTCTTAATCGGTCAACCTTAAATCTGGTAACAAAAGTTAAAATTAAAATGAGTGGTAAGTTGAATTTTGGGTCGACACAGTTAGCCTCTCATTCTGCTCAGAAGTAGGTAACCTATTGCAACATATTATCATCATCACTCACATAGTGACCATCATTCCAAATAAAATACAGAAAGGAAGAAAAAATGTCATTCTTATTTAGCCTTGAATTATTTTATTTATAGGATATTGTCATTGATCAACAACTTTAATCCACTCCACGCATTAGATACCATCATCATCATTATGAGTCAACCATTAATTCAATACAAAGTGTAATAATGTTTGAAAGTATAACAGTGGTTGTTGTAATTTAGGAAAAAAACTTGTTTATCCCTTATCATTGCATGTGTGAGAATAAGTACTATTGCTCCACAATTTTTGTTTTGATTGTAGTAATTTAAGAACTTGGTTGCATAGCTTTCCCAAAGACTGCAAAGAATAACTTTACCCCTATTGAAGATATAAATAAAATAAAAATAGTCATGTGTTATTTTTGAATACGATGATATTAAAAAACAAATTATGAAAAAAATGTATGAATATGAAAGTATCCAAAACAAACTATAAAAAAAATGTATGAACCATACTTCAAAACTTTGAGGTTGACATCCACAACCACTTTTTTTGCGCCAGAGTTTAAAGGAACGTTAACTAATTCCTGCACAACACTAATAAACATACATGAAATTACTTGAATTCAAATATGTGTTAAGTAAAATTGGAATTCATAAAACCATTATTATAGATTTGAATGATAATGTTCAAGCCTCTCAGGTTTACAATTTCCTCCAAGAATTTCAGCAAATTTTTTGAAATAGTATTGTTTTGAAGGTATTTCATTAATCTCTTTTGGCTTGATAGTTGTAGGTCCAACGAACACAAATTTACACAAATTTCTTCGGGTGATCACACAACTTCTATGAAAAATCATTATGATACACAGAACCATGGTTGATAATGCATGTCATATTCTCTTTGATCCTTTCCTTCCATTTTGGTGTGTGATTAGCACGAATCAACACTTGGATCCTATCACCCTGTAGCAACGAAAATTTTCACCTAATTATGAACTATATACATTGATATATGAAGAAATTAAATGAATGATTAATGAATACTGCACCATAAATTAATAAAGGCTAATGAAAGAAATACTATACTATAAATTAATAAAGGGTAATGTAAGCACATAATTATTAGACATGATCATTGAACATTTTTACTATAAATTAATGAAGGGTAATGTAAGCACATAATTTATAAGACGTGATCATTGAAATTTTAAAATCATAGTTATTACTTATTATTCACTAATACTTCATATTTGCTATTGGAAAAATTAGTTATAGCCTTTTAGCGTGGCAACTAATTTGGAGGATTTTGGTTTACTTTTTTTTTTTTATTATTATAACTTTCTGTTGGAAAAATTGGTTACAGCCCTTTTTTTTTAAGAAAGTTACGGCCTTTTTATTCGTGGAAATTTATCTACACTTTTTTTTTAATTGAAAACTTTAGCTTTTTATTCAAAACTTTGGTGCTTATGATTAGTTAAAATTTGTTACAAACCATTATCCGCAATTATTTATTTAAAAAACAAATAAATTAAATTTTACAAAATGACTGTTATGCACATAAAATTAAGGAGATTATGAGTTTTAATAAGGACGATTATGAAATTTTACTGTATTTCGATTTTTATATATTGTTAGTAGACACTCTTAATGTATTAGTAACACATGTATGTAAAAAATAAAAGACAAAATTAATTTCCCCTAAAAAAAATAACAAAGTTAATTTAATTTAAATAATTAACTTATGTTAAACCAATTGGTATAATATTTTAAAATGAATAGTAGATTTGAAGTTTATAATTTTAACTAAATTATACTCTCTCCGTTCCTTTTTAAGTGTCTTTTTAGCGTGTGTTTTTCGTTCCTATTTAACTGTCCTTTTTGTATTTTTAGGGTATGATTTGTCAATTATACCCTTTTTCAATTACTCTTAACTTTTTCAATAAATCTAATTAATGTTATCTATTTGGAAAGCTAAAGTTTGTTTTTTTTAAACAAAGTTTGTTTCTTATTATCTTCAAATTTAAACAAAATTTTGTTACAAACAATGGTTCGAAGAAGAGTTAAAATTCTATAAATAAGATGAATAACAATTCTATAAATTTAAAAAATCTATAAATAAGATGTCGCACAATGCGAATCTAGCATTGGTTGAAGCCATAGTTGAAGTCTTAACTTTGATTAAAGGAGTTGGAAGGAAGTAAAGTTTTTCTTAGTTTTTGATTAATGTGAAGTTGGAATAATTTTTATATTGACTTATAATAATTTAAAAGATGTGCGGAATATTTAAAAAATTGACAATTGTTTATTTTGGGAGAGAGAGCGCGTAAAAAAATAGGAATTTGTTGGAGAAAAAGATAATAACTAACAACTGTTTGTTACGAGAAAAAGATAACATATTAAATTTATTGGAAAGATAAAGTGTGTGCAAAAAAATATGAATTTATTGTTGAATTAAAAGGAGGGTATAATTGGAAGAAAACGTGAAAAAATACACTTTGCTATTTTGATGGAAATTTTCTAAAAAGACACTTAAAAAGGAACGGAGGGAGTAATATTTTTTGGTAAAATTGATGTGATAAAAATTCAAAGAAAAATTTGAATGCTTGTAAAACAAATTGAAAATTAAAAGATAAGTAAATTAGTTTTAAATTATTAACAAATTTGAGAGTTAGAGAACTAATAAAAAAATATTATATATATTGAAACAAATTATCTTAAAATTAAATTAGACATTAATTTATGCAACCAAAAATTAATTAAAAAAAATGAAATATTTAATGGATAAGATTGAAATTGTATGTCTAGTTTGTTGATATATTTATGCCAAAATATTGAAATCAATTTTTAAAAAATAACAAAATAAGATAAATGTTTGTTGAGATATTTATGCAAGATTTAAAAAACGTCAAAATGACACATGACATAAAAAACCTTACTTTATCTATACTATATATAAAGGAAACTACCCATTTCAGCACACATTTAGGTTGGACTTTTCTTTCCAAAAATACCCTTAATTTTAATTACAAGCAACACATGTAACAAATAAATAAGAATAAATTAAAATATTAAAACAAATGTAACAAACACGATATGAATATATGTATATCTGTTTTTTTCCTTTATCATTTAAAAAATATAACAAACTAGATGAATTATTTATACTTACTCTTTCATTATCCCAATTATACCCTTAAACAACTTTTTCTATAATAAAGATCGTTGTTTGTGTCATTAAAAAAAGCAACAAACTTTTATATTTTTACTTTTAATCAAAACCAAAATTTCATAAAAAAAAAATACCGTTCATAATTTTCAAACGTTAGCGCAATAAAAAGAGCGGAAAGACGAGCACGGAGTGCCCGTCTTTTCGCTAGTATATATAGTATTGATAGTATTGATTCACCAGTACTTTGTTCACAAAATTATGTAACCTTGCACCTTTATTCAAGTTTGACGAATACTCTAGGTATTCAGCATCAAAATCACATAGGAACCGTCCTCAGTTTCAAATTTATATAGGTGAGTCTATCAAGAGTATTCTAGTAGTTGTGTAATTCACTCCACAAGTAGTTATATAGGTGAGTTTATCATGCTTTTCTAGTTTTAGCATATGATGTTGTATCACTTCATGACTTATTATTACCCATTGAACCTACTTCTTGTGATCTCCAGTCATTTAATTTAGGTTACCATCACTCCTGATCGATAGGCATTAGTCACATCCTATTGGTTGTGTTTAGGAATATCTTTCTAGTTAATCCTTTCATCAAAGGATCAAACTTAGTTTTTCATCAGTATGTATATGATCTACTATAATTGCTCTCTTTTTTTATAATAGCTAGCTCCTAATTATTATATGTGTGCCCTTAATTGTCGCTCTAACATTGTAGTAATTATTCTTAATTTTGTAATTGTTGGAGTATTATCACAATGAATTAACATAGTTTGCAATAGTGTTTCCCACATATGGATCTCAACTAGCAAGCATCTTATCAACTTGCTTTTTCATTAGTTTTGTCAAGTGATCTCATCTTAGGTTTGTACCATAATGGAGTGAGTCAATATTGTAAGTTTCTTATATTTGCAAGAAACAACTCCTCTAGTGATAATCAATGTGTAGCCACAGGTCGTTTAGGAATCATCTAATGAGGTGATCCTATTTGCATCATTGTACTTTTCAAGTAAGAGTACATATGATAATATAATTCTAGAGTCATGGTCTTTTTACGACATTTCTTTACTTTTCCAATAACATTTCAATGCTTCTTACTCGGTTTACTAGTAAACTTGCACAAGAGTCCCACAACATAGAGAATGTCGGGTCTAATACATTCAGTGGCATGTCAATGGATTGCCAAAGATACTCGCATACTTCGTTTATCTAAAATCTTTTCCAACGTTCTTGAAGAGTTTTGCACTTGGATAATAAGGTGTGATTTCAAGTTTACAGTCAAAATAATTTTATTTCCTCAAGATCTTCTCGACATAGTGAGATTGATCTAAAGAAATTCATTTTTCTGTTATAGTAATTTTGATACCAAGAATTACATCAATTTCTCCTAGATCTTTCATATCAATGTTGTTGCTAACAATGATTTCACAACATTTATAGCATGAATATTTGAACCAAATATGAGCAAGTAGTCTACATAGAGACATGTGTGTGTGAAAATGTTATTTTTATTTTTATAGTAAATACATTTGTCACTTTCGCTTAATTTATACTCATTCAATATCATTAGTTCTCAAATTTCTTATGTCATTGCTTGAGGGCTTGTTTTCGAAAAGTCAATAAATTTCTAACATACAGATGATGAGTGAATAAATTAGTGTTTTTAAGTGTTTATTTTAGTCTATTTTATTTAGATTTTAGTTGTTTTTAATTATTTTTTAGAACTTTAGTACTTCACTTCGATGTTTCTTTAATTTCAGGAACAAATATGGTGAAAGATTGAGTCTCAGAGCAAAAGAAAGGGTTTTGGAGCTGATTGAAGACAAAAATATGAAGATTCTATGCAAAAATATCAGGCACGGCCGTGTCTGACAAAGCCCAAACCGTGCCATCGATCAAAGAACAAAAGTGCCAGAATTCTAGAGAGTTGGCACATGTGCGACCTGTAACACCCCGTTCCCAAAAATACGTAATTTAAATAAAATAATCAGAGTTAAACCACAAACGGAGCATTACACTGCTTATAAAAATTCTTTAATAGAAAATAAAACTATTAAACTTCAACAACCAACTTATAAAAATTTGCAGCGGAATATTCATTTCAATCACAATTAATCCTCAAGTAAAATCTTGGCACAAAGGCCTCATCAAAATGTTTCAACAAAAGCTACATCATCATGTCTCAAAAATCCAATACATAGGAGTGAAAGTAATATAGAAATCCCATCCCATACGTAACAAGTCCTAGACGTTGAGCCACCGCCTACTACTCAGGATCACCTGCAAGTTACCCATACGAAGGGCAACATTTTCAAGCAGAAGGGGTGAGATTCGCAAACAACAATAATATATATATATATATATATATATATATATATATATATATATATTTCATCAAATGCATAGAAACAACAGCAAATTCACAACAACAACATCAATAAGAAATATACATATAAATACAGCATCATACTTGATTATCAACACTACTCCAATTATATTTAATTCGAAACCAACTTCATTCTTGATGACGACACACCGACAATGACTTAACACCAACGACACATCAACAACATCGACAACTCACCCAACACAACAACTACGACAATGCAACAATGCACATGCTTGTGGTACCAAAATACAGGGCAGAGCCCTCACCGCTTTGAACAACAAAGTGTTCCAGGACACGAGTCCTCCCGCTTTGAACGACAAGGCGTTCCAGAGCATAAGCTCTCACCGCTTTGAATGACATTGCATTCCAGGACCGAGGTCCTCACCGCTTTTGAACAACAAAGTGTTCCAGGACATTAGTCCTCCCGCTTTGAACGACAAGGCGTTCCAGAGCATAAGCTCTCACCGCTTTGAATGACAATGCATCAGACTCCAACTGTGTATATCAACATACAACATGACATCACCGACAACAACCACCAACCAACAATGCATACATCTACGTATGACTTACACCACGACAATTCAATAACAACAACTGTGCCTAATTTATTTATGACACACTCCCCAACTTGGACAACACAAAACAACGACAACAACAACGGAATAACACAACCACGGAACAACGACATAGCATATATAATCATATTTATTTATATATACATGCACTCACATAGCTTCTCTTTCATTCATAATATTTACTTCATAACCAAGGTTAAACAAATCAAAGGAACAGTTTAGGATGCCTAAATTAATGTCCTAATGCACGAAGCAAAATTCAGAAAATGGTCTTACAGCACCTATCTCGCTTCAAGCGAAGGTCATCTCGCTTCAAGCGAAATCCTCACAGAATGGTTGGTTCTCTCTCGCTCAGAGTTCGCTCATGGTTCGCTTCAAGCGACCTAAAAGACGTAAGTCTGGGGGAATCTCGCTTGGAGTTCGCTTGCATCTCGCTTAAGCGAAATTTCATCTGGACAGCATTCTGGGAATCTCGCTTAAGCGAAAAATATCTCGCTTCAAGCGAAGCTTCATCGGGGCAGTTTTCAAACTACGATTTTCTAAGCCCTTTTTCATCCAAAAACCCAATTTTGATCCCCCAATCACCCAAAACGAATTAGAACAATGTTTACAGGTTCTATATGCAACATAATACTCAAAACAACACATAAACATGCAATCAACAACATAATCATCAACATTTTGCAAATTATCACCACTTTCTAACCCTAGGTCAAGAACACAACTTTCAATTCAATTTCAGAAATCACATATATATTATTGATTGAAAGTTAACCTCACCCTTACCTGGATTAAGAAGAACAACTACAGCAATTTAATCTCCCCTCTAGGCAATTCCCCTTGTTCTTGGCTTTTCTCCCTCTTCTCCCAAAAAGTTTAGTTTTCTTTTCTTACTGTACGTACAAAAGTGTGTCTGACCAATTCTTTCCCATTCTCTCAAAACATAACTTATTTCCTTTCCCTTAACTCCCTTAATTCTCCTATTTACTATGTAACCCCCACTAATTTTCTTTTAACTTCTAATTAATTATAATAACTCCCCTTTAACCAAATAAATACTATTTTCCTCCTAATTTTATTAAATAAAACAAATAACATTCATTTAAATAAAACACAAATAATTATTTAAATACACACACCACACCAAAAGGTCATATAATTCACATAAATCATATATATCAAATAAAAATACTCAAACATCAACTAAAAATAATTAAATAGAATTGGGGCGTTACACGACCCCTAGATGTCCATTTTGCTGCTTTTTGCTCATTTATACCTTTGGGCAGATTTAGTGCAATTATATAATTCGACTCAGTACAAATTTATGTTCCAATTTGGTGCATATTTATGTTCTGATTTGGTGAGTATTTATGTGCAGATTTGGTGCATATTTATGTGTCGATTTAATACAAATTTATGTTCCGATTTAGTGTAAAATTATGCTGCTCCTTAGGCTATAAATAGAGGCAACCGTCAGACTTGTATTCTCAACTTGGTTCTTAGGAATTTTCTGTAACAACTATTTCTATTAATCAAAGTCATCATCTTTTGTTCTTGGAAATTCTAAGTGACAATTATTTCTTTGAATAAAAGTTCTTCTTTATTTTCTTGTTATTTACTTTTATGTTCTTCTTCTTCTTCTTCTTCTCTATGTCTACCATGAACATGAGTGAGTAGACTTCTTTGTCTTGGGATTGTTGGATGAGTCTAATGACCTAATCCTATTCAAACTAAGCCTAGAACCCTAATTTTATGTAACCCTATTTGCTAATCTAATCTCACCGTTCTTAATACTTAGTAACAAGTATTAAACGAAGAACCGAAATGTGAAGTTTAATGGTTGTTAATTCGTCATCTCAAATACTAACCGAAGGATCGAAAAATGAAGGTCGGTATTGGACATGTGAGATTAGACAAGGTTTCCGAAACATGAGAATAGTCTAGGAAACCTTGAGACCTTAAAGTTTCGTTCTTAAAGGGTTTTAATAGCAATCAACCATGAGAATATGTGTGGTTGCTATTGAAATACGTTCATTGAGACCGAGAGGAGATATGAAAAGCCAAAGAGAAACTTGTCTTTAGAAAATAGAGCCAATATAAGAAACTTGTCTCAACCTAATCATTGTTAAAAGAAAATCAAATTCATAACTCCCTGTCGGAATGATATCTTTATTACTACATCGGTAAACCGTGCACTTGCGCATTTACGACATCAACAAACCTTGTTTTCTTATCCATGAATCACAAAAACTTCAAGTTGTTCCATATAGATTTCTTCTTCTTATTCACCGTTAGAAACAATTTTCATGTCTATTTTGTTTACTATCAAGTTATGAACACCAACTAAAGGAATTAGTACCCTTGTGAATATAATACTAGTGATTAGTGAATAAGTATCGAACCAATCTATATTTTCTCTATCTAAAACCTTTTGCTACAAGGTGAGCCTTGTATTTAGTAACAATACAATTGGCATCATTACTCAGATGGAATTACTGGTGCATATAAATCTTGGAAATGTAAAAAAATTCAGGAACTCTAAGAGAAGCCACCCTAAGATTGTACATGAACTTGCCCAATACTTCAATCTCCAATTACCAAGATTTGTCAAAGAAACTCGTACAAACATTTTTCAGCAAGCAAGTTTCGTAAAGTATCTACCACAAGCTTGTTCAATGTACACCGAAGGCCATCGAGAATCATTGTGAGAATATCTCGCCAGATTCATTGACTCCATTATCATATTGGTCAATCCAAACTAGGAAATGTTTGTTGGGGTGTTTGAGAATGGTCTCAAAGCATGACATTTTAATGAGCCCCTTGCATAGAAACCAACTGAATCTACGGAGGAGATTATGGCCAGGGAAGAGTGTTATACTAAGGACGAAAAAAGTAACACATAAATAATTTCTAAATATGTTAAGGAACAAAGAATGGAGGAAATAATTCATCTATTGGTGGCCATTCGGTTAGCCAAAGGAGAAATAACTTCCTCAAACCCAATATAGGTAAATGTTTATTCAAAGGTTCTAGACAGTACAAAGTACAGAAGCCATTATGGTTGGAGCCATTGACAACGGTCTAATAAGATGGATGACACCTATTCAAAAATTTCTAGACAGGGGAGTTTCCTAATGATGAGTTTGAACCAAGCAAGTTAGGCATTTTTAAGCTAAATTCACATTGGTTTTAGATAAGTTATACAAGATGGGAAAGTTTGTTCCTCTATGCTCAGATGTTTAAGCGAAGGCAAAACAAGTTTAGCGCTAATGAAAGTAGGCAAAGGCATATGTGGAAACCACAATGGAGGGCAAGCTTTGGCAAATAAATTCCTAAGGGCAGGATGTAACGCCCTCCTTAATTATTTAATTATTTTATTAGGTGATATAGTATATAGTTATATATTATATGCTTTTTGATGATTATGTGACGTGATTGTGATGTGTGATGCAATATTATTTTATTGTTTAATAAAATAATATAAGTGATGTTTATATGATTATTTATTTGGTAAATAAAGAGATTTGTTGGAAAAATAGAGATTTGTTATGAAAATATATTATTTTGAGAAGTGGGGCTAATTTAATAAATAGGAAGAGTTGTGAGGGTTGAATTAGAATTAGAAAGATTAAGAGGAGTATATAAAGGAAGTAGGTTAAGAGAAAAACCTTTTTAGAAAACGCGTACAGACAATTGGGAAAAGAGAGAAAACGGTTCAAGAGGAAGAGGAAAAGCTAGGCTGCATATTCTGCAATTTTTCCAGGTAAGGGTGAGCCTAACTTCAGTATTATTAATAGTATTTCATCTGTTTATGATTGGCTTAAGAATTGGGAAGAATTGGGATGAGTTTCATAAGTTAGGGTTTGATGAATTTAATGAATTGGGTGTGAGATTGTGTTGCTTTGGTGTAGAAACGTGTTACAGAACCTAGATTAATCCCTATAACAACATTGCTGATGAATTAGAAGCCTAACTTGAGAGATTTGAGATGTTTTGGTGAGAATTGGAGTGAACCCGTAGTGGTTCTGAGATCGCTCGCCTGTGGCGAGTGTCTACTCGCCGTGGCGAGTACAACCCTATCGCTCGCGAGGCGAGCAGCATAGCTCGCCGTGGCGAGCTTGTCCCTAAAACTTAGGACTTTTGCCAAACTTTAGATGGTTTTGAGTGCCCTTATATTTATAGAGATGACCTGTGAAGTTGGTTTGGTCAAATTGGATTTAGAGAGCTTAAAAATGAGGATTTTTGGTGAAAAATGTCAAAAAGGCCGAGAGCACCCAGGAGTTCTCGCCTCCAGTTCGCTCCCAACTCGCCTTTGGCGAGTAACCCTTTGTGAGCACTCGCCTGTGGCGAGCAGATCCCTCGCCGTGGCGAGTTAGTGTGGTTCTGGGCTGATGTTCCGTTTTGCGATCTGTTTCGCATAGGACCTTGAGAGAATACTTTTGGGTAGTGTTAGAGATGTTCCATAGCCTGAGATGGAGTCTGTGAGAAGGATTAAGGATGCACCCTGGTGTTGATGCTAAATGATGAATCGTTGTGTTGATAATGACTTGTAATATGATGTATATGATTATGATGATGATGTATATGTATTATGATGTGTATGCAATGCGATGAGCCTCTGCCATGTATTATTCATAGCTGCATGTGTCAGTCTGATTTAATTAATGATGTTTGAGACGTGTGATAACTTGATTAAGTCATTAAGAGTCGAGTCCATGCATTTGCATAACTATGAGACGGTGGAGCTTTATGCTCAAAGCGACGGTGAAGCATATTAATGCTTATATATGGTACCACATGCATGATGTCAAGATGTTAAGAGTTGCATTAGTTGAGTCAATTTGTTGACACTTTATGAGACGATTGTTATGAGACGTTGATGTGTTTATTTAAGATGTTTATGATGATGTTAACCTTGTATGTTAATATGTGAAGTACCTGATGAGCTATGTTGTTAATCATAACTGCTTAATTTATATATTAATATTTCTGTTGTGAATCTCACCCCTTCTGCTGGAATTGCCGCCCTGTGGGCAAGTGCAGGTACCCAGTCTTAGATGCGCGGATGTGAGGAGTCTTGTGTGACGTAGGATTGCTCTGATACGTAACGGGATGGGGTCTTAATTAGAGTCTATTCCTTTATGTATCATGTTTGAACTATTTAATGATTTCTAGTATTTTGAGGAATTTATGAGCCGTTTATGAGACCTTTTTGAAGGATATTTAATTATGATTCCGCTGCTATACATTGATTATTTATGCGAAGGACAAACTAATATTTATTTGGTTTAAAGATTTTGTTGTTAAGAAATGTGACACTCCTTTGTGATGTTACTCTAATATATGTTTTATTTTAATGAAATTTTTAAGTCGGGAAATTGGGGTGTTACAATTGATATCAGAGCAAGTCGGTCCGTCCGGCCAATTAGAGAGTCGAGTGACGTTGTCTAGAGTTAGAATACTATGTTGTATTATTCTAACTTATGTTTGCTTTCCAGAGAACTAAGATGGCTGGTAGAAACGATGCTGCGATTGCTGCTGCCTTGGAAGCTGTTGCCCAGGCTGTAGGACAGCAACCGAATGCAAATGCTGGTGCTAATGCTGAAGTGAGGATGCTAGAGACCTTCTTGAGGAACCATCCTCCCACCTTCAAGGGGAGATACGATCCAGATGGAGCCCAGACATGGCTCAAGGAGATTGAGAGGGTGTTCCGGGTCATGCAATGTGAGGATGCTCAGAAAGTGCGTTTTGGTACGCACATGCTTGCTGAAGAGGCTGATGATTGGTGGGTTAGCCTTCTACCCATTCTGGAACAAGGCGGGGCTGAAGTTACTTGGGCTATGTTCAGGAGGGAGTTCCTTGACAGGTACTTTCCAGAAGACGTTCGTGGCAAGAAAGAAATAGAGTTCCTGGAGCTTAAGAAAGGGAACATGTCGGTGACCGAGTATGCGGCCAAGTTTGTGGAGTTGGCCAAGTTTTATCCGCACTATACCCCCGAGACGGCTGAATTTTCAAAATGCATCAAGTTTGAGAATGGTTTGCGCGCGGATATCAAGAGGGCTATCGGTTATCAGAAGATCCGCAACTTTTCCGAGCTGGTGAGTAGTTGCAGAATTTATGAGGAGGATACGAAGGCTCACTACAAGGTAGTGAATGATCGGAAAGCTAAGGGCCAGCAAAGTCGTCCTAAACCTTATGATGCCCCTAGAGATAAAGGGAAGCAAAGAGTGAATGATGAGAGAAGACCTCAGAAGAAGAATGTTCCTGCTGAGATTACTTGTTTTACTTGTGGTGAGAAAGGCCACAAGAGTAATGTGTGTACGGCTGATGTTAAAAGGTGTTATCGTTGTGGTCAGAAAGGGCATACTACTAATGACTGCAAATTTGATGATGTTGTGTGTTTCAACTGCAATGAGCAAGGACATATTGGTTCGCAGTGCAAGCAACCGAAGAAGACTAAGACCACTGGAAGGGTGTTTGCGTTGACTGGCACACAGACTAAGAGTGATGATCGTTTGATCAGAGGTACTTGTTATATTGTTGATCAATCTTTAGTTGCTATTATTGATACCGGTGCTACGCATTGTTTTATTGCTCTTGATTGTGCTGCAAAGTTAAATCTTGTTGTATCTGATATGAATGGGGAAATGGTTGTCGAAACTCCAGCCAAGGGTTCGGTGACTACTTCCTTTGTGTGTTTAAGATGTCCCTTGTCTATGTTTGGTCGAGATTTCGAGGTTGATTTAGTGTGTCTGCCGTTGGTTGGAATGGATGTGATTTTGGGTATGAATTGGTTAGAGTACAACCATGTGCTTATTAATTGTTTTAGCAAGACGGTACGTTTCTCTTCTGCCGAAGAGGAAAGTGGTGCGGAGTTCTTATCTACCAAGCAACTGAAACAACTGGAACGTGATGGAATGTTGATGTTCTCATTGATGGCTTCCTTATCGTTAGAGAATCAAGCGGTGATTGATAAGCTACAGGTGGTGTGCGACTTCCCTGAAGTTTTCCCAGATGAAATTCCTGATGTGCCTCCAGAGAGGGAAGTCGAGTTTTCTATCGATCTTGTTCCGGGAACGAAGCCGGTGTCGATGGCACCTTACCGTATGTCAGCTTCGGAGTTGGCTGAGTTAAAGAAACAGTTAGAAGACTTGCTTGACAAGAAGTTTGTGAGACCGAGTGTTTCGCCATGGGGTGCACCGGTGTTGTTGGTAAAGAAGAAGGATGGTAGCATGCGCTTGTGTATTGATTACCGTCAGTTGAATAAAGTGACGATAAAGAATAGGTATCCACTTCCGAGGATTGACGACTTGATGGATCAGTTAGTGGGTGCAAAGGTATTTAGCAAGATTGACTTGAGGTCAGGTTACCATCAGATTAAGGTGAAGGATGAAGATATGCAGAAGACGGCCTTTAGGACGCGTTATGGTCATTATGAATATAAGGTGATGCCTTTCGGTGTTACTGATGCGCCTGGTGTGTTTATGGAATATATGAACAGAATTTTTCATGAGTACCTGGATCAATTTGTTGTGGTTTTTATTGATGATATACTGATCTATTCTAAGACTGAAGCTGAGCATGCATAGCATTTGAAGATTGTATTGCAAGTGCTGAAAGAGAAGAAGTTGTATGCCAAGTTATCCAAGTGCGAATTCTGGTTGCATGAAGTGAGCTTTCTTGGCCACATTATTTCTGGTGAAGGTATTGCGGTTGACCCGTCTAAAGTTGAAGCGGTATCACAATGGGAGACTCCTAAGTCGGTTACGGAAATTAGAAGCTTTTTGGGACTAGCTGGTTACTACAGGAGGTTTATAGAAGGATTTTCTAAGTTGGCTCTTCCGTTAACGCAGTTGACGTGTAAGGGTAAGTCTTTTGTGTGGGATGTACATTGTGAGGATAGTTTCAATGAATTGAAGAAGCGCCTGACGACAGCTCCAGTTTTGATTTTGCCAAAGCCCGATGAACCTTTTGTGGTGTATTGTGATGCGTATAAGTTGGGTTTAGGAGGTGTGCTTATGCAGGATGGTAAGGTGGTAGCTTATGCTTCAAGACAGTTGAGGGTTCATGAGAAGAATTACCCGACACATGACTTAGAGTTGGCAGCTGTGGTCTTCGTATTGAAAATATGGAGACATTACTTGTATGGTTCGAGGTTTGAGGTGTTTAGTGATCACAAGAGCTTGAAGTACTTGTTTGATCAAAAGGAGTTGAACATGAGACAGCGAAGGTGGCTTGAGTTATTGAAAGATTATGACTTTGGTTTGAATTATCATCCCGGTAAGGCTAATGTGGTTGTAGATGCCTTAAGCAGGAAGACTATACATATGTCTGCTTTGATGGTGAAAGAATTTGAGTTGTTGGAACAGTTTAGAGATTTGAGCTTAGTTTGTGAAAGGACACCTCAGAGCATAAAACTGGGGATGTTGAGAATCGATAATGATTTCTTGAAAAGTATCAAAGAGGCACAAAAAGAAGATGTTAAATTGGTGGATTTGTTGATTGCTGGTAATGAGACTGAGGATAGTGACTTTAAGGTCGACGATCATGGAGTGTTAAGATTCAGAGGTAGAATTTGCATTCCTGACAATGATGAAATGCAGAAGATGATTCTTGAAGAGAGTCACAGAAGTAGCTTGAGTATTCACCCAGGAGCTACGAAAATGTATCATGATTTGAAGAGGTTATTTTGGTGGTCTGGCTTGAAACGCGACGTGGCACAATTTGTGTATTCTTGCTTGGTTTGTCAGAAATCGAAGATTGAACATCAGAAACCGGCTGGTATGATGGTACCTTTGGATGTGCCGGAGTGGAAATGGGATAGTATATCCATGGATTTTGTGACGAGTTTGCCCAATACTCCTAGAGGGAACGATGCTATTTGGGTTATTGTCGATAGATTGACGAAGTCTGCTCACTTTCTACCGATTAACATTACCTTTCCTGTAGCTCAGTTGGCGGAAATTTATGTTAAAGAGATAGTAAAGCTGCATGGTGTTCCTTCGAGCATCGTATCAGATAGAGATCCAAGATTTACTTCTAGATTTTGGAAGAGTTTGCAAGAGGCGTTAGGATCTCAGTTGAGGTTGAGTTCGGCTTATCATCCGCAGACAGATGGGCAGTCGGAGAGGACGATTCAGTCGTTAGAGGACTTGTTGAGGGTTTGTGTACTTGAGCAGGGAGGGACTTGGGATAGTCATCTTCCGTTGATAGAGTTCACGTACAACAACAGTTACCATTCGAGTATTGGAATGGCACCTTTTGAGGCCTTGTATGGTCGGAGATGCAGGACTCCGTTGTGTTGGTTTGAGTCGGGAGAAAGAGTGGTCTTAGGACCGGAGATCGTTCAACAGACTACTGAGAAGGTGAGAATGATCCAAGAAAAGATGAAAGCGTCGCAGAGTCGACAAAAGAGCTATCATGACAAGCGTAGGAAGGACCTTGAGTTCCAAGAGGGAGATCATGTGTTCCTGAGAGTGACTCCTTTGACGGGTGTTGGACGAGCTTTGAAATCGAAGAAGTTGACCCCGAGGTTTATTGGTCCGTATCAGATTTCAGAGAGGATTGGGCCGGTGGCATATCGTGTTGGATTACCACCACACTTATCGAATTTGCATGATGTCTTCCATGTATCTCAGCTGAGGAAGTATGTTCTGGATCCGTCTCATGTGATCCAAAGTGATGATGTGCAAGTTAGGGACAACCTTACGGTTGAGACCTTACCAGTGAGGATCGATGACAGAAAGACAAAGACGTTGAGAGGCAAGGAGATACCTCTTGTGAGAGTTGTTTGGGACGGAGCGACGGGTGAAAGCTTGACTTGGGAGCTAGAAAGTAAGATGCTGGAATCCTATCCAGAGTTGTTTGATCGAGGTAAATTTTCGAGGACGAAAATCCTTTAAGAGGGGGAGAGTTGTAACGCCCTCCTTAATTATTTAATTATTTTATTAGGTGATATAGTATATAGTTATATATTATATGCTTTTTGATGATTATGTGACGTGATTGTGATGTGTGATGCAATATTATTTTATTGTTTAATAAAATAATATAAGTGATGTTTATATGATTATTTATTTGGTAAATAAAGAGATTTGTTGGAAAAATAGAGATTTGTTATGAAAATATATTATTTTGAGAAGTGGGGCTAATTTAATAAATAGGAAGAGTTGTGAGGGTTGAATTAGAATTAGAAAGATTAAGAGGAGTATATAAAGGAAGTAGGTTAAGAGAAAAACCTTTTTAGAAAACGCGTACAGACAATTGGGAAAAGAGAGAAAACGGTTCAAGAGGAAGAGGAAAAGCTAGGCTGCAAATTCTGCAATTTTTCCAGGTAAGGGTGAGCTTAACTTCAGTATTATTAATAGTATTTCATCTGTTTATGATTGGCTTAAGAATTGGGAAGAATTGGGATGAGTTTCATAAGTTAGGGTTTGATGAATTTAATGAATTGGGTGTGAGATTGTGTTGCTTTGGTGTAGAAACGTGTTACAGAACCTAGATTAATCCCTATAACAACATTGCTGATGAATTAGAAGCCTAACTTGAGAGATTTGAGATGTTTTGGTGAGAATTGGAGTGAACCCGTAGTGGTTCTGAGATCGCTCGCCTGTGGCGAGTGTCTACTCGCCGTGGCGAGTACAACCCTATCGCTCGCGAGGCGAGCAGCATAGCTCGCCGTGGCGAGCTTGTCCCTAAAACTTAGGACTTTTGCCAAACTTTAGATGGTTTTGAGTGCCCTTATATTTATAGAGATGACCTCTGAAGTTGGTTTGGTCAAATTGGATTTAGAGAGCTTAAAAATGAGGATTTTTGGTGAAAAATGTCAAAAAGGCCGAGAGCACCCAGGAGTTCTCGCCTCAAGTTCGCTCCCAACTCGCCTTTGGCGAGTAACCCTTTGTGAGCACTCGCCTGTGGCGAGCAGATCCCTCGCCGTGGCGAGTTAGTGTGGTTCTAGGTTGATGTTCCATTTTGCGATCTGTTTCGCATAGGACCTTGAGAGAATACTTTTGGGTAGTGTTAGAGATGTTCCATAGCCTGAGATGGAGTCTGTGAGAAGGATTAAGGATGCACCCTGGTGTTGATGCTAAATGATGAATCGTTGTGTTGATAATGACTTGTAACATGATGTATATGATTATGATGATGATGTCTATGTATTATGATGTGTATGCAATGCGATGAGCCTCTGCCATGTATTATTCATAGCTGCATGTGTCAGTCTGATTTAATTAATGATGTTTGAGACGTGTGATAACTTGATTAAGTCATTAAGAGTCGAGTCCATGCATTTGCATAACTATGAGACGGTGGAGCTTTATGCTCAAAGCGACGGTGGAGCTTTTGCTCAAAGCGACGGTGAAGCATATTAATGCTTATATATGGTACCACATGCATGATGTCAAGATGTTAAGAGTTGCATTAGTTGAGTCAATTTGTTGACACTTTATGAGACGATTGTTATGAGACGTTGATGTGTTTATTTAAGATGTTTATGATGATGTTAACCTTGTATGTTAATATGTGAAGTACCTGATGAGCTATGTTGTTAATCATAACTGCTTGATTTATATATTAATATTTCTGTTGTGAATCTCACCCCTTCTGCTGGAATTGCCGCCCTGTGGGCAAGTGCAGGTACCCAGTCTTAGATGCGCGGATGTGAGGAGTCTTGTGTGACGTAGGATTGCTCTGATACGTAACGGGATGGGGTCTTAATTAGAGTCTATTCCTTTATGTATCATGTTTGAACTATTTAATGATTTCTAGTATTTTGAGGAATTTATGAGCCGTTTATGAGACCTTTTTGAAGGATATTTAATTATGATTCCGCTGTTATACATTGATTATTTATGCGAAGGACAAACTAATATTTATTTGGTTTAAAGATTTTGTTGTTAAGAAATGTGACACTCCTTTATGATGTTACTCTGATATATGTTTTATTTTAATGAAATTTTTAAGTCGGGAAATTGGGGTGTTACACAGGATACTATTAGCCAACATTATTGCAAGATAGCGCAAATTTTCTTAAATAGTGTGTGAAATGTTAAATGTTTTCATATTTACATCATGCCCCATATGAGATTTTTCATTGAGTGACAACACCTTGGCCTATTTATCAATGGGGAATTGATAACTTATGTCCTTTTCCAAAAGCTCTTGGACAATTAATATTCCTTATAGTTGTCAGTTGATTATTTTACTACATGGATTGAAGTTGAGGAAGCAGAAAGTGTTAGACGTTTCTATATGAAGAAAATCATCTGTAGGTTTGGGTTACCAAGTGTTATTGTTTCAGACAATGGGACTCAGTTTGCAAGTTGGACTGTTTGTCTGAAATTCTAGCACATTAGCTTTAAGATGTTCTATACGATGTTCCAACACCAAACACACAAATACGAATGTTGAGTTTAATGTTTAAAAAATGTGCTAACCAAAACAAAATACGTAAAAGTAAAAGACAAGAAAGTAAAAGGCACAAGAGAATTGTTAATCTAGTTCAGTGACAAACACACCTACTCTGGGGGCTACCAAGCTAGGAAGGAAATCCACTAGTGTAGTCCTTATTCTAAGTTCTCAGCAAACTCCTCGTTTACAACTCTAGACCTAGGACCTACCCGTATCGACTTCTACCTAGGAACTCCTAGATCTGAGATCCCATCTTACTTCCCTCACTCAATCACAACCCCTGTGATTATCAGATTACAACTCAATAAGATGAAGTTACCTTCAAACACAAACTACCTCCGTGCTTCAAAGCTTAGGAGTAGTAACAACTTACAACTCAATAAAACAATCCTATACTTGCATCAAGGTGATACAAGAAAGGCTCACAATTAACAAAGACTAAAGCTCAGTCCTTATCATGTATCAAAGCGTTACAAGAAAGGCTCACAAATAACAATGACTCAAAACCCTAAAAACTCTATTTCTTCAATGACGGCTTGAATGAATAATTAGTTCTTGCAGTCGTCAATATATACTGAAGCAATACGGGCTAAATAGTCTTGTTGGGCTTCAGAAACAAACACAACAGATCGTTGAGCTGATCCACTTTACAAGTAACAAAAATAGAAACTCCTAAAATGTCGGAACATCTTTAGGAACAAACAAAACACATCCAAAGTTTCCTAAGATAAATGCACTTCTTTAGGAAATAAAAAACAACTTATTCTGGATGAAAAGTACGCTACTTGGCCAACAAGAAATAAGGCATAGATTTCTTAATAAGATAAAGCACGCGTATGCCAAGACACATAAACTGGGCACACTGAACCGTGCCAAGATGTTGGAACATCATATCCAACATCATACATGAATATTTGTTTTAGCAATAATGAAGCCAATACACAATATCCAACATTGTTAACAACTAGTCGTCCAAACAAAATTCATTTGTGTTGAACATCCATAGGAAAAATCGTGGAATGTTGGCTTATGATCGTGGCACGTTCATGTGCAGGAGCTATGATCGTGGCACGTTTCTGATGAACGTGGCACGTTCAAGTCCAGCAGTCATGATCATGGCATGTTTATGATGAACGTGGCACGTTAAAGCCCATCAGTCATGAACATGGCACGTTTATGATGAATGTGGCACGTTGGGTCAAAGTTGAAAACAACATTAAATCGTTTTAAAACATATTCAAACGTCAAGAAACGAACGTATTATAGAGATTATAATATGTTTGTTCGTTGCTTTGCTGCATATTCTTATAGTATTGCAACAACATATAATCTCTATTTTTAAGATTCCTTGGAATATTATAATGTTAAACAAACATATTTTTTCTAAATACCTTAGAATAAATAACCTTAGAAAAAATCATGTTTGTTTAACATTATAATATTTCAAGGAACCTTAAAAATAAAGATCATATGTTGTTGGAATATTACAAGAATATGCAGCAAAACAAGTTCGATAGATGAGTGTAAGTAGGGTATTGTTGTTGTGATGAGAGATAATAAAGGTGTTGTCATGATAACAAATGTGTTGTCATTGCTGCTAATTGTTGCCAAGTCTTTTCATTATTAGATTTAGAGGTTTCAAAGTCTTAACTATGCGGAAGAGTTTTGAATTTACCAAAGACATGTATTTTCTGAATCTCACAACGGAGTCACATGCTTTTGATGTGGTCTTGACATTGAATGTTCGTCAACAATTTTTCAGCTATATCGACTCTATTATTGAAGATTGTATTAGTTTTAACGTTTGTTTTCGTAGTTTTTTTTTTTTTTTTTGCATATTTGACGTGAAGCCAACAAGGTGTTCATTATTTATCTAAATATGTTCTTCATAATTTAGATTGTATATGAATCAAAGAGACAATCCCTCTTTGCATTTTTGCAGTTTTAGCAATTAATTTTGTCAAACTTTTATTAATAAAATTGTCTTTTAACGTAAAAATAAAATAAAATAATGAAACACTATGCGTCACTTAGAAAAATCGAAAAATCACTGTTTATTCCTTTATGATACCCCAAACTTGTACACAGAAAAATGTTACTAATTTATTAGAACATTCATGTCTTATCATTTATGGAAGCATAGTCTGACATTGAGTTTTTCTTAATTCAAATCTTAATGATGATCAACAACAATGATTCTGAAAAGTAAAACAGTACAAATTGCGATTGAAGCAATTGTCGCATAAACTAAAACCTAATCAAGAAAATTAACAAGCTAAAATACCATTGAATGAAAAGGAAATTAATAAATCTATTTTCTTGTTCCTCCAACCCTTTGATTTTTTCTCACCTTAACCTTTCCACCACCTTGAACTTGTGTCTTCTGTTTCTTCTCCCCATTCTTTTCTCCTACTTGATTTTCTTTCTTTCTATCTCCTTTCTTTTGATGATCTAAGCAATAGTACTCATAAACCTTGTCATTAACATACTCACCCTCTTCCACATTTTTCTTCAAATGTCTCAAATCATCATAGCCACCTTCATAAATTCCCAAAGGTTGAAAATTAACAGCATGTTGACTTGGTCCAGAAGAAGCATCAGAAGCCATAGAATCATCACTTTCAATTCCAGCATCAACTTGAGTTTGATGAATCCCTTGATAATAGTGCACTTTATTATTATCTTCATAATCATGATCAAAATTTTCATCCTCATGATTTATTGGTGAACCAATATACATGGTCCATCCAGATTCACTGCTGTGACATTCCTCTTCACTTGCTAAGAAAATGTGATGAGGTGGTTCCATCCTAAGGAGACAAAAAAAGAAGGGAAGAAAACAAAAATTGTATGTTAGTTTTTGTTTTTGAGAATGGTAAATAGTTATAGCACCAAAGCATTTATATATAGAAGGAATTGAACAACTATGTCTCTTATGAAGGGTACCAAATAAATTATATAAAAATAATATTAATATTAATAATGATAATAATACTATAGAAGTGTTCTGAACACCTGAAAATACTTATCCCTTCATCTCTCTGACACAAAAACAGTTTACTAAACACGGAAAAGATACAGCCAGATTGCAGCCATAAAGGGATTTGAAACTATGAGCATTTGGCAGTGATCTCTTTATAATTATTTGCATATTGCTAACTGTGGGACCCACTTACTTGGATTTAAGTTTGTAATTTGGTAGTTGGTAATTTATACATAAATTCTACTCCAAATTATCAATGAGAGTATAATTCTAATTATCTTTGTATGAAGTGTGCCATCATGAGCTGGCCCTGAGCACGGGCCGAGAGAAAGGCAGCCTAGGGCACCATAATTTTAGGGGCATCAAAAAATATAATTTTACTACCTATATATATATATATATATATATATATAGACTCTTATAAAAAAATGTAAAATGTTAGTTGCTAACAAAATTATAGGCACTACAAAATCATATCAATGTTCTTCTTACATAATGTCAAATAAAATATTTAATAGTCTTTTCATTCATTTATCTTAATTTTATCATTTTTTGTAGAATTTTTCTTTATAGGGGCACCACTCTCTTGATTTGCACAAGACATGTAAATTTGTAGGGCCGACCTTGATCATGAGAGTATAATTCTCATTGATTAAAAGTTTTAAGAAACCGGGCTGGTCCGAAAGCCCGTAGCCTGCAAAGGGTCGGACTTGGACACATATTTTTAAGTCCGTTTATCTTTTGGACCTTTTTGGCCAGGCCCGCCAAAGCTCGAACCCATCATGGGTTAGCCCAATGCGGGCCGGGTATCCCGTTTTGACAGCTCTAGCCCGTTTGGCGAAATAGAAAATTATTATGTATGATTTGAAATAACTATTGAGGTGGTTTGAAAAAATACATACTATATATGTGTGATTTGAAAAAAAGTGAGAGAAAAAGGTAGAACTAGAAGGTGTGAATGAAAGTAAAACAAAAAGCATAATTATAAACAACAGTTCCATAAATTTGAAAGAGAGATCGGGTTGGTTGGTTGGTTTCACTTCATCACATGGTCCTGATCTTCATTAAGAGAAGAATATGCAATTTCAATTGCAATCATCATTACTTCTCTGCATTGCTCATAAATAAAAAATGACAGATATAGATACATATATAAATGCAAAGTTTGCAGAATCAGATTAACACAGGCTACAAATCAGAAGAGAGAATAAAAGACCCATATAAGTCTTAGTAGGATTGCAAACAAGACCTCTTCATTACCTGATTTAGCTTTCACTTCTTTAAATATCTTGTCCCTTCATATGAAACAAATACCTTTTTTTCACTTTTCTCCTCTTCTTAGAAACTCCTACTAAATATTACAACTGGAGTTTTTGAATTTTTTTAGATTAAGCCCACACTATATAATATAGGATAATAAAGTTTCTTGTTGAGAATTAACCCTTTTAGAATATCTCTCAGCATCTACTTCTTGCTAGCTATAGCCTCTCTAATTTTTTTATTTGGGGAAGATCACACACAGATATTTTTTTGATCTCAAATCAATTAAACCCTCGTATTTTTTTTTCGGGTTCTTGGCTTGAAATGCAAAGCATATGCCATATATATAATTAGGGTCATAGTTTGGAATAATACATAGTCACGAACATGTCTTTAATGATTATAATGAAAATTGATTTATGCCACGGGTTGTGAATGACCAGATAGGTAGATTGTGATATTTATCTACTTGGAATTGCATGGTTAACGAATGCTATATCATATTGCTATCATGAGGAAACCACGTATACCCCACCTTTTTTTATTCTTCTTTTTGTCTTCCACAATTTTGATATGCAAAAATCAAGCTGGTATTTTTCTTTTAATAATTTTTTTTTCATATTTTCTAAAAGTAATAATATTGTTAAGTGGGGAAATGAACATGATCAGTTAGATTTTCTTTTGTTTTTCGTTGGAGGTAGATATTTTTTTTTTTTTCAAAAAAATAAAGGTAGATAACTAGTTTTAATACGGTTATAAATAATGAAGTGACATTTTGAATGACTTCTTTCACTTCAACAACTAGATAGATGATTAATGCATTAACAATTTTACAGCATTATTTTTTTAAGAAGTTATTTATTTTATTAAGTTTAATTAATATAAAAGTCCAAAAGTGAACCCTTACTATTTTGATTAAATTTTAATAAAATTGTGAATATCTTCTATTTTATTATTAATATTATTATAGTCATTTTTGTAAATAAAAATAGAAACCTCCATCTTTAAATATTTTCACGAGGTCTATATTAACCATGCAAACTTATTAAATGATGTGGTAAATGTACTTCTGTTTTTCTGGCCTATTATGTCAACTAGCATTGTAAAGGATGTCCATTATACGCCTTGAATATAATATTTCAGTTGCCCTTAAAAACAATATTTTAGTTTTTTTCTTGAAGATATCGTATAACATTGTAGAAGTTTTGGAGAACACTTTCTTCTTTAAAATATTTGTTAATCTATCAAGACACGATGTTTCACTCAAAATGCAATCCACCAAATTCTAATGTTAAATTTGTTTTGTCAAGTCACAAGAAAAGAAAAATAAAAAAAAAGGCAAGAAGCAAAAAAGGACTTTGCAATGCATAATTCTGCTGGTATAATTGACTACTCTAAAGGAATGGGACCCTTGTTAATTGTTAAAGAGAAGGACCAAAATGAAGTAATAGTCTCAAAGGTGGCAGGGTTTAAGCATGTCATGCCCCATTATTTTTAAGCAACAATTAGGCTGTTCCCCACTTTAAAATCATCCCCATGGCTTAGAATGAGGTATTACCGGACATGGTCAGGTCCATTCATTATTCCTCTTGTTTGTCTTTCTGAGGGCTCCACGTGAAGCTGAAGATATGGTGTTTTTGCATCAAGACAGTGTTTTCAAAGCTGGATATGGGTTTTTATTCTTTTGTGTGTGTGTGTGTATATATATATATATATATATATATATATATATATATATATATATATATATATAGATATATGAGTTTGTTAGGATACACCCACTAGTTTTTATTAAGGTGTGTTTAAGCAAAGATATAACTAAAAAGTTGTTAAATATACCTTAAGTTGAATGTTGCTAAAACACACGTTTTAAAAAATAAGTGAGTGTATGTTAGCAACTCCTATAGGCATTTGCTATGATACACCCATTTATTTTTTAGAAGGTGTGTTTTAACAAGTTATAACTAAAAAGTAGTTAAATACACCTTAAGGTGTAGCTTGCTAAAATACTCCCACAAAAACTAGTGGATATATTCTAGCCAAGTGATGTTCTTTTATTACAATAATGTATGTTATATATGTGTGTTTTTCCTTGGTTGGTTATCATATGTCTTTCGTTAGTTAATTTCATCATTACAAGTTCATTGTTAATTTAGTCCAAATTACTAATAAAAGATCACACACTTGAAGATATATGTTTTGTAGTAATTTCAATGCTATATAGTGACATCGGTTCACGTATTTAGAGGTCACAATATGTTTGTGTACTTGTGAATTGAACTATAACTTATGAAGTAACTAGTGATACTCAACATAATAACTATATTAAACTATCATCATTCTATTTTGGTTTAAACATATTCTTGTTATCCCTGTAAGATATACATAATTTTTTTTATTTATTGCTTTTTTTTATAGATTGATCCTATAAATTTTTTGGTTATGTTGTTTTCTTTAGATTTTGGATGCACTCTTTTTTTTTTGGTTATGTTGTGTTTTCTTTTAGATTTTGGATCCACTTTTTTTTTCTTTTCATTCTATATTTTTCAAACACATGTTACACAAAGGATAAATAGACGAAAAAGATTGTACATTCGAATATAAAATATGAGAGCGAGAGGAGAGAGCAAGCGCGGCCGGCATGCTTACGTCGGACAACCGCGTCGGAGTCAATCTCCGATTGAGAGATACATTGGGGGGATGGGGTTCCTGTAACACCCCGTTTTCCCAACGTAAAAATTTCTCAAAGAATAATCAGAGTATTCACAACTTAAACGGAATGCTATATTTCTCAAAAATCACAAATGAAATAAATAATAATTTATCCTTCAAAATATTTCAATAAATTCTTAAATCTCTTCGCAGCGGAATTTAATTCAAAAATCTTAAACAACTTTGGCACGAAGACCTCAACATAAAATCTCATCAAAATACTCAACATCATGTTCATAAAATCTCATAAATAAATACGTAAAGAATAGAAAACATTAACAAGGTTCCCCATCTCGTTACGTATCAGAGCACCTAAGGACACAGTGAGAGGTAGCCACTCACAACAGCAAAATCAACAGCTAATCTTGATCACCTGCGAGTTACCCATACGAAGAGCAACATTTTCAAGCTGAAGGGGTGAGATTTCACAAACATTAAAGTTAAGCATATAATTCATCAATTACAGCTAACAACTTAAAACATCATCAAATCAACATATTCTTCAACGAGTACAATCATAAACAACTCATCATAATTCGTCATATTCATCAACCAATATAATCTTAAATATTTCATCACAATTCATGTATAGAAAACATCTTAGCACCTTGACAACTCGACAACTTGACAACTCGACACGACTATGCAACTTCATCTTCTTAAACATCTTAACATCTTATATGCATGTGGTACCATCCGGGGCATGAGCCCCCTTCTTTAAGAGCATAAATACACTCATAGGGCATAAGCCCTCGACATAAAGAGCAAAAGCTCACAGGGCATGAGCCGTCAACGTATTGGAGTAAATACCCCTAGGGCATAAGCCCTCAGCAATGAGTATGCAAATGGACTCACAACTTGCAACTTAAAACATCTTAGACACTTCATACGACTTGACTTCTTAGACAACTTCATCATATATCTCATGTGCAATCAATTAAAAAAAAGGAATTGCATATCAAATCACAAGTACTGGATAGACAATTCAAATACCAGCAAATCACATATTCATATCAAAACTCAATTCATAATCAAACAACTCAAAATAGCACATGAATCCAACTTAAACAATCTGGAAAGTCATAGCTCGCGAGGCGAGAGATCTGCTCGCTGTGGCGAGCAACTCAGCGTCGCTCGCGAGGCGAGAAGGTTTGCTCGTTGTGGCGAGCAGCTTAGCGTTGCTTGCGAGGCGGGAAGGTTTGCTCGCTGTGGCGAGCAACAAGGAGTCGGTCGCCAGGCGAGGATCAACGCTCGCTACGGCGAGCGATGAACAGCAGCATGGGCAGAAAACCTAAAATCACCAAAACTCACCTAATCTCATGGTTTTAACCTTAAAACTAATCCCAATTAACATCCTATTGATTATCTAAGGTCTGTACATCATTTTTACATCAAATTAACAACTTTACATCATTAAACCATCAAAATCATCATTAACCCTAATTCTCAAAACTTTCAAAACTAATCCCTAACATGTTAATTGTAATCTCAGAAATCATACACTTAATTTTAATGAGAGTTAGTCTCACCCTTACCTTGGTTAAGCAAAATCGCAGCCTCCCTCTTGGTTCTCTTCTCTTCTATGGTTTTCTCCCTTTCCAAAAACGTTACGTAAAAACTCTACTTACCTAATTTCCTTATTTATACTCCCATCAAATATTATCTTATTTACTCTTTCTCCCCCAAAACTCTCTAAAATCTCAAAACAGCCCCTTAACTTAATATTTAATTTATTTTTATATCTTGTTCTATTCAATAATAAAATAAGACACAACATCTCATAAAATAACATAAATTGCATAAATCATACTTCTTCACATCTCATAAATCATATAAATATATTCTAGACTCCACAATCATATTAAATAATTAAATAATTCAAACGGGCGTTACAGTTCCAGCCGGGGTGGCACAAATGGGGGAGGGGGGGATACGGGGAATTGGTCTGTGGTTAGGTCACGCAGGAGGAAAGCGACGCAACCGGAGGACATGGGACAAGACAGGTTCAGGGTTTCAGAGCGGCAAGGAGGAACAACATTGGCAAGGGAGTCACGACAGTCAGGGGTTTTCGACAAGTGGTCCAGAAGTTCTTCTAAGGTTAGGACTGTGCAATTTAGCGATGACAATACAAGACAGTTCGAATGCAGTTTGTTTTTCAGCATATTGGGACGTCGAAACTAGTTGAGGTAGGGTTATCGTATCAGAATGCGCAGGGTTCAAATAGTGGTAAAAAGGTATCGTTCTACTTCACTAACTTTCCGGAATTTCCTCCTGTTTTCCGTCTGCGTCAACAATTTGAGGTTTGTGGTATTTTGACGAATGTTTTTCTCGCACGTCAACGAAATTCAAGAGGTCGAGTTTATGGTTTTGCTCGTTTTTCGAATGTGAAGAATATAGAAAAATTGTCACAGGCTTTAAATAACATCTGGTATGGTCATCTCCGAGTATGTGCACGTGAGGCTAGGTTTGATCGTTTTGCTCTTAATGACGAAAAACCGGTGGTTGTTACAAGGAGTGGTGGTGTAACGCCCTCTTTAATTATTTAATTATTTTATTAGATGATATAGTATATTATTATATATTATATGATTTTTGATGATTATATGACGTATTTGTGATGTGTGATGAGATATTATTTTATTGTTTAATAAAATAATATAAGTGATGTTTATATGAATATTTATTTGATAAATAAATAGATTTGTTGGAAAAATAGATAATTTTAAGAGATGGGATTATATTTATAAATAAGAAGAGTTGTGAGGGTTGAGATAGAATTAATTAAGTTGAGAGGGAGTATATAAGAGAGGTAGGTTAAGAGAAATAGGCAGTACGCATTACAGACTTTGGAAAAGAAGAGAAAACGGTTCAAGAGGGGAGAAGAAGCTAGGCTGCATTTCTGCACAATTTTCCAGGTAAGGGTGAGCCTAACTTCAGTAATTTTAATGTTAAATCATCTGTTATTGATTAGCTTAGAGATTGGGAAGAATTGAGATGAGTTTTGTGAATTAGGGTTGTGATGATTAGTGATGAATTGATGAGAGATTGAGTTGTAAGGCTGTAGAAACTTGATACAAAACCTAGATTATCCCCTAGGACAACATTGCTGATGAATTAGAGGTTTTATTGGAGAGATTGGGGATGTTTTGGTGAGGTTTGGTCTGAACCCGTGTGGGTTCTGAGATTGCTCGCCTGTGGCGAGTGATCACTCGCCGTGGCGAGTAACCCTTAATTGCTCGCGAGGCGAGCAGTATAGCTCGCCGTGGCGAGCTTGTCCCTTAAAAGTTAGGACTTTTGCCAAACTTTAGATGGTTTTGAGTGCCTTGTTATTTATAGAGATGACCTGTGAAGTTGGTTTGGCCAAATTGGATTTAGAAAACCTTAAAACGAAGATTTTAGGTGAAAAATGTCAAAAAGGCCGAGAGCACCCAGGATTTCTCGCCTACAGCTCGCCCCCAACTCGCCTTTGGCGAGTAAGCTGTTGTGAGTACTCGCCTGTGGCGAGCAGATCACTCGCCGTGGCGAGTTAGATGGTTCAGGACTGATTGTTCCGTTTTGCGATCTGTTTCGCATGGGACTTTGAGAGGAGACCTTTGGGTAGTATTAGAGAGGTTTCATACCCTTAGATGCATTCTGTAACGAAGATTGCTGATGGTGCTTCTATGTTGTTGCTAAATGATGTATTGTTGATAATAAATGATGTTATGTGATTATGATGATGTTTGGTGTTGCGATGTATATGATTAATGTGATGATGTTCTGCCATGTAACTATTATAACTGCATGTGTCAGTCTTGCATTATGAATGATGTTTTGAGAAGTTGAAATTAAATTATCAAACGACGAGTCCATGCATTTGCATAACTATGAGACGGTGGAGCTTTATGCTCAAAGCGAGGGTGGAGCATTTGCTCAAAGTGACGGTGAAGCATATTAATGCTATAAATATATGGTACCACATGCATGATGTTGAGATGTTAAGAGTCGCATTTAGTTGAGTCAATTGTTGACATATTATGAGACGATGTTTGAGACGTTGATGTATGTGTTTAAAGATGTTTATGATGATGTTACGATGTGTTATAATAACCTGTATTCTGTGATGGATTTATGTTGTTAATCATAACTGCTTGATGTATATATTAATATTATTGTTGTGAATCTCACCCCTTCTGCTGGAATTGCCGCCTCGTGGGCAAGTGCAGGTAACCAGTCTTAGATGCGTTGATGCGAGGAGTCTGGTGTGATGTAGGATTGCTCTGATATGTAACGGGATGGGGTCCTTGAGTCTATTCCTTTATGTATCACGTTTTAAAACTATTTGTTGACCTTAAGGTTCTAGATGAATTTTGAGACTTAAATATTTGAGACGTTTTGATGGCTTTGAGCCAAGACTATTTATGAAGATGTGACTTTTGAATTCCGCTGCTATAAATGACTATTTTGCGAAGGATAATTTATTATCTAATTTGTTTTCAAGATGAAATGTGACACTCCTTTTTGAGATGTACTCTGATTTATGTGTTTATTAAATGAAATTTTTAAGACAGGAAATTGGGGTGTTACAGGTGGTGTGTCGAAGGAGGAGGGGATTGGGAAGAGAGGTGAGGAGAGGTGAAGGGTGAGGGAGAAAAAAAAGTGAGATGGGAGAAGAAAAATAAGGAAGTAGCAATAGAGGGAGAAAATATTGTGAGAGTGGGGAAGGTGGTTTCTGTCACTAGTGAGGGAGCAAAAAATAAGGGGATCCCGTGGGAGATGGAGGTGAGAAGGGGTAATCTTACAGTGAGGGAGGATGGTAGTCCGATTGTGAAGAAGAGGGAGGAAGGTGTCACTAAGGGTACCAAACAAGTTGGGGATTCCTTAACTCAGGTTGCAGGTGGTCAGGTGTTAAAGTACCAGTCGATACCGGAAGATAGGTTGTGGGCAAAATCCAGAGTTGTGGCTACGGTGGCGACGGGTGAATCTATGCTTTCGATACAACAACGTGTGGAGGATGTGGGGTTCACTAGTGTAATGGTGACTCCGATGGGGGGTGATAGAGTTTTTTTGCATTGCAGCCATGATGTTGACGTATGGAAGGTGATCAACGATGCCATAGATTTTTTTGGTATGCTATTCAATGATTTACATAGTTGGTCAGCGAAGGATGCATTGTATGAACGTGGTGCATGACTTAGGGTTTATGGCACTCCGATGCATGCATGGAATATTAATTTCTTTAATTTATGTGTCGCGGAGTGTGGGAGGTCCATTAAGGTTGATGAGTGCACTTCAGACAAAGCTAGATTGGATTATGCTCACATTATAGTCTCGACTACTTCCTTAGAGGTCTTGAATACCACATCTTAATTTCTAATTGATGGATGTATTTTTACTATCAAGTTGATTAAGGAGTGGGGATCCCACTTAGGTGAGGATGCTTTTTTGACTGAGGAAGTTATTGATGTTCCTGCCATACACAAGGATGATGGGTCTGTTCGGTTTGAAGATTTTGACATTGAAGAAGCTCAAGGGGATGTCGAGGTATTGTTACAAGACATTAACAAGGAGTGGGGTTCAAAAGATGTTGGTTGTAATGGAGGGACTGATGTCAAGTGCAGTAACGCTGCTGCTGTTCATTCTACAAAGACAACAACGGTTTTGGATGTTGATGTCACGGCCAAAGCTGAGGCTTGTGTGTTGCGTGATGTGCAGCAGACAATGGAGCATTTTGCTGGTGCAAACTCCAAACAACAGCAGCAGACTGTGGAGCAAACAAATGTTGCGACTTGCTCCAAGCAGCAACACCAGTCCATGGAGTCAGCAGCTATGATAAGTTCCAAGCAGCAGCCTTTGGTTTAGAATTTGGTGAATGGTTCAACACATATTCCTTGTGATTCGAATACTACAGCCCTTGGAGCTTTGAAATTCTTAAGACTAAAGGTGTGGTTGCAGACGCCATTAAACCTTATTTGAATTCTAAACATACCTTTTTTAACAGTAAAAAAGATGTCAGAGTTCTTAAGCTTTCTGCTCGGAATATGAGAAGAGTAGCAAGGATAGGGGAAACATTTTGAAATCTTTGAAAAAACAAGCAAAAAAAAAAAAAGGAAAGTTAGAACTTCATCTCTTTCATCCAAGACTAAGGAACCAGTGTTGCATTCTTTTCTTAATACCCATTCAGATTCTTCCAATTCTTCTGGTTCATCAGTTAATAAAGACTATGAAAATTGGATAAAATTGAAAGGTACATCTGAAGCGACGACTGCTGATGTGGAGAATACAAGACGTGTGATAGGTGTCAAATACAAGGGGGATGTCATGAACAAATATAATGTCTTGTCTAAGGAGGGCAGACGTCAGATGCGGGTAGTTGTGGGGAAAGAAGTGTCGGGTGGGGAGGTGGAGGAGAGTTCGAGGGGTGAGGCTAGGTGTTAGGTGCGTGTGTGTTGGTGGGTGTGTTTGGGAGGAGGGTGGTTGCAATGAAGATTATAACTTATAATGAGCGGGGTTTAGGAGGTTTTGAAAAAAGAAATGAGGTGCGAAGGTTGGTGTCTGAGAAGCAACCATATGTTTTATGTATTCAAGAAACCAAGTTGTCTGTGGTGGACGCATTAGTAGTGATGACCTTGTGGGGTGGTTCCAATTATGGTTATTCTTTTCAACCTTCCATGGGAGCATCTGGTGGTTTGGTGACGGTGTAGGATAATAATGTCGTCGACGTTTGGTCCACTTCGAGTTTTGGGCATGTTTTGATTATTAGAGGTCGAGTAATCATCACGAATCAAGATTTTATTGTTGCAAATGTGTACGCGCCTTGTGATACGTCAGCTAAGCAGACTCTTTGGGATAGGCTTCACTCTATTTCTCTTCTTCATGCTGACATCAATATGTGCATTTGTGGTGATTTCAATTCGATTCGTTCAGCGGAGGAAAGGAAGAGCCGAGGTACTGTGTTACGACAACATGATGTAGATATTTTTAATAATTTTATTGAAGATAGTTCTTTGGTGGATTTGCCTGTTTGTGGTCGATTGTTCACTTGGTATCGTGGAGATGGGCATTCTATGAGTCGGTTAGACAGGTTTTTATTGAATGATGTTTGGTGTATGACTTGGCCTAATTGCACTCAGATAGCATTGCAACGTGGTCTTTCGGATCATGTTCCTCTGGTTTTACGTGTAGATGTGGTAAATTGGGGACCGCAACCTCTCCGAATGTTGAAATGCTGGGCAGATATTCTGGGTTATGAAAATTTTGTTCGTGAACAATGGAGTTTACTTGATGTTAATGGCTGAGGCGGTTTTGTATTGCAACAAAAACTTATAATGATCAAAGGTAGCTTGAAGGAATGACATCAGCAACATGCTCAAAACATGTCAGGGAGAGTTCAAACTATGAAAGATCGGATGTCATCCCTTGACACTAAAGGCGAAACATCTAACCTTGAGGAGGATGAAGTTGAGGAATTACATGATATATCTGAGTCGTTGCATTTTTTGTCTCGGGTTCAGGCGAGTATGAGTTGGCTGAAGGCGCGCCTAAATTGGTTACAAGAGGGTGATGCAAACACTAAATTTTTTCATGGTGTTATGTCTTCCAGACGTCGGTGCAATGCTATTCAACTTCCTAATGTTAATGATGTTCAAATTGAGGGAGTTCATAATATTCGGGGAGCAGTTTGGAATCACTTTTATTGTCACTTCAAAGCAGTTACGATTGAGAGGCCTGAGGTGGAAGATTTACATTTTCTCATGTTGTCTGTTAATGAAGCTACTTCTTTGGTTCGACCATTCACTTTAGAGGAGGTTAAGGCGGCGATTTGGAACTGTGATAGCTTTAAAAGTCCAGGGCCGGATGGTATTAGTATTGGTTTTATCAAGCAGTTTTGGCCGGAATTGAAGGTTGATTTTATGAGATTTATTAATGAGTTTCACCGAAATGGTAAGCTTACAAAGGGGACTAATGCTACCTTCATTTCCTTTATTCCAAAGGTAGCGAGCCCTCAACGCTTGAATGATTATCGCCCAATTTCTCTAGTAGGGTGTATGTATAAGGTGTTGGCGAAGGTCCTTGCTAGCCGTCTCCGCTACGTCATTATTATTGTGGTTTCAGATTCGTAATCCGCATTTGGCAAAGGGAAGCAGATTTTGGATAGTATTCTTGTGGCCAATGAGATTGTTGATGAAGCTCGCCGATTGAAAAAAGATTTGCTTCTATTTAAGGTGGATTTCGAGAAAGCCTATGACTCGATGAATTTGAATTACCTAGATACAGTGATGTCAAAAATGAATTTTCCTACTCTTTGGAGGAAATGGATCTGTGAGTGTGTTGGTTCAGCCACGACTTCCGTCCTGGTGAACGGGAGTCCCACGGAGGAATTTAATATTGAAAGGGGGCTTCGATTAGGAGACCCTCTTTCGCCATTTCTTTTTCTACTAGCAGCAGAGGGTCTTAATGTTTTAATGCAGTCGCTGGTGGAGTCACTGTTTCACATCTACAGTTTGCGGATGACACATTGCTAATTGGAAACAAAAGTTGGGCAAATGTGAGGTCCATAAGAGCGGTGTTGACTATTTTTGAACAACTGTCTGGTTTGAAAGTCAATTTTCACAAAAGCATGCTAACGGGGGTAAATGTCTCTGCTTCTTGGTTGACAGAGGCGACTTCAACACTGCATTGTAGAGTGGGTTCTCTTCCTTTTGTGTACTTGGGTCTTCGGATTGGTGGGGATGATAGAAGACTTGAGTTTTGGACACCTGTGGTTGATCGGATTGTTACTAGGCTGTCGGGGTGGAAAAGCAGATTTTTATCTTTAGGACATCGTCTGATTCTTTTGAAAAATGTCATGTCCTCTCTTCCAGTTTACTTTCTTTCCTTCTTCAAGGCTCTTGCAGGTATAATTTCCTCTATCGAATCTATATTTTAAATTTTTTTTTGGGGGGGAATTGAGGACTTTAAAAAAATATCTTGGATTAGCCGGGACTCGGTATGTTTAACAAAGTAGGAAGGAGGCTTAGGTGTGCGGAGACTACGAGAGTTTAATATATCTTTGTTAGAGAAATGGTGGTGGAGGATGTTAGTGGATAGAGAGGGTTTATGGTATCGAGTCTTGAAGGCTCGGTATCGGGAGGAGGGAGGCCGTTTAATGGAAGGTGGGAGGGAGTGTTCTTAGAATCACTTTGTCTTTGAGTGTGGAGATTCTCTAGGGTGCTAGTAGGGATTGTAAGTTGGTTATGTCAAGAAGATTGATTGGGCTTAATCAAGGCTTCAAAGTGAATTGAAGGATCTCATTTCACCTCCAAAGGTCTTGGGGGTTCTTTCAAATTGTTCTTGATATCGAAGGGGGTTCGTTTATCGGACGTAGCATTGAAGACTCGAGTGAAGAGATCGAAGGAGTGCACGGGTAATTCAAGGATCCGAAAATTCAAGGAGAACCAAATTCAAGGGTTACTTGAAGTTTGGGGGAGCTTTGTTTTACATAGGAGTTGAAGAATTAGGGCTTTAATTTGAAGGAACTCTTGTAAACATTGTATCGACTGTTGGAACAAAATGTGTTTAACACTACCTCTTTAGAGTTTTGATGATAACAAAGTATTAACAATTGTCAATTGGATATGATAATATTTGTTCAAGTGTACAAGACCATAGACAAAAATTTGAAATCATTATTAGGTTCTGGAAGAACAAAAGAGAGCAAAGGAATCAACAAAAAGGATGCTTAAAGCGTTTGAAGAGAACTGCTCTTGAAGTCAAAAGATCTCCTGAAGACAAAGTGCTCCTAAAGTGACGACGTCATCTGAAGCAAGTTCATCAGAAGCATCTCATCAGAAGCTGAAGATCACCAGAAGCTGTGGCTCATCAGAAGATGCAAGACTTAAAGCTTCAAAGGTTGTTCAATGGATTTAATCTCGTCTAAGCATTGCAGAAGACCAAAAGAGTGAAGCAACGGCTAATTCAAATGAATTTGAAGGCATTGGATGCTTGTTCTTTGAAGAGCGTTGACAAAGTACAATTGTACGAAGTGTAACCACTATCTCCACTACTCAGTTTTTGTCTCTGCTACAAGACAAGAATAACACCTTCGCCTGCAACAATGTTCCTACAGACATGGAATGGTTTGAAATTGATCCTTCATAGGACAATAACCATATCAGGAAAAAGATCATTGGTGATTGATCAAAGCTTTAAACGACTCTTATTTTGATGTTCTAGCAATTCACAATGTGTCTTTTGCAGCTCTATATAAAGGAGTGAAGATTGGGAGAATTGGAAAAGACTCACAACAATTTAAAAGCGCCAAACCTCTGCTGAAATTGTTCTGCATAAAAAGTTCACTTAGAATTTCTTATCAAAGTTCATATCTTAGAAATTCTAAAGTCTTAAGAGTCTGTATCTGATTTGTTTTGTGAACACCACTGGTAGTATATCAAGTGTTCAACGTCAAACATTTTTCATTGTAATTTTGTTTGATTAGAAGTCTCTTGCAGTTGTGCTTGAGCATAGAAGTCTCTTGATTGTGTTCAGGAGCATAGGAAGTCTATTGCAGTTGTGCTTAAGCATTTGAAGTCTCTTGCTAGTTTTAACAGTGAGCATTTGTAATCAGATATTACATTTTAGTGAACTCTCCTTGGAAGTGCAAGAGGGAAAGGACTACTTCCGGTTTGTGGAAGGAACCTGTATATTTGCTTTGTGTCTCTCCTCTCTCTCTCTCTCTCTCTCTCTATTTTTATCCGCTGCATTTAGTATCTGAACATCACTTCAGAAGTTGTACTCTAACTTCTTCTGACAAGTGACTTCAGTAGGAGAAAAAGAACAAAAAGCCAACACAATTCAACCCCCCATTCTTGTGTTTTTCTCACCTTCAATTGGTATCAGAGCCTTGGTTCTGTTGGGAACACTTAACAGTGTGATAATCCAAGATCTGAGAAAATATGTCTGGTGAATCATCTGTTTCTGGTTCTGGTGGTAATCCTAATGTTGTACCTTATGATTACAGTGATAAGAAAGTTGACTCAGGAAAAGTTCCAAAGTTCAATGGAGATCCTAAAGAGTTCTCTTGGTGGAAAACCAACTTCTACAGTTATATCATGGGCTTAGATGAAGAGTTATGGGATATTCTGGAAGATGGAGTTGGTGACTTGGATCTGGATGAAGAAGAAGCTGCTGTTGATAGAAAGAAACATACTCCTACTCAAAAGAAGATGTACAAGAAACATCACAAGATCATAGGATCATTTGTTCTTGCTATACCTCGTGCAGAGCATATGAAGTTGAGTGATAAATCTACTGCAAAGGCTATGTTTTCTTCTCTCTGTGAAAACTATGAAGGTAGCAAGAAGGTTAGAGAAGCTAAAGCACTTATGCTTGTTCATCAGTATGAGTTGTTCAAGATGAAGGATGATGAGAGTATTGAGGAGATATACTCAAGATTTCAAACCTTAGTCTCTGGACTACAAATACTGAAGAAAAGCTATGTTGCTTCTGATCATGTGAGCAAGATACTAAGAAGCCTGCCTGCAAGATGGAGACCAAAGGCTACTGCTATTGAGGAAACTAAAGATCTAAACACTCTGAGTGTTGAAGATCTTGTTAGAGCTCTCAAAGTTCATGAGATAAGTCTTAATGAACATGAGCCTGCTAAGAAGAGTAAATCTATTGCTCTACCATCTAAAGGGAAGTCATCAAAAGCTCTTAAAGTCATAGAATCTGAAGAAGAATCACTTGATGGAGATTCTGATGAAGATCCTTCTGAGATGATGGCTATGCTTTCAAACAGCTTGCAGTATCTAGCCAAGAAGAACAAGAAGTTCTTGAGCAGAAGAAGTGGTTACAAAGGCTCCAGGAATGAAGATTAGAAAGGTTGCTTCAATTGCAAGAAGCCTGGACATTGCATAGCTGATTGCCCTGATCTTCAGAAGGAGAAATCAAAGGTAAAGTCTAAGAAGTCAACTTTCAAATCAAACAAGATCAAGAAGCAGATCAAGCAGAGTTTGATGGCAACATGAGAAGATTTAGACAGTGAATCTAAAACTGATAAGGATGATGCTGATGAATATGCAAAGGTAGCTATTGGGTTAGTGGCTACAATAACTTTAGAAGCTGAAGCAGAATCAGATTCAGAAGAATAAAATGAGGTATATTCTAAAATTCCCAGAGAAGAACTTATTGAGTCTCTTAAAGAGCTCCTTACACATTTGGAACTGAGAACCAATGAGTTGAAAGTTTAAAAGAAAAATATGTTAATTTAATGAAACAATAAGAATCAACTCTATTGGATCTGAAAGCTTCTGAAGAAGGACTTAGAGGCTTTGACTTCATTTTCAAAACTTATGAAGAGAAGCTCAAGTTCTTATGTCAGAAACTACAAGAAAAGTGTAATGGAAAACCTTTAAGCAACCATGAAATTGCTCTTGAAGATTTTATTATGTCTGGTATTGACATAAGTAGAGTTGCTTCTATGATTTATAACATTTACCAAAACAATGGCAATTGGATTGGTTTTTCAGAAGGAAAACCTAATGAAACTAATCTCAAAGTATGTTGTGAATGTATCAAGGAAGGATTGAAAACCTTCTTTGTACCTGAAGGTGTTAAAGTTGAAACTATGGTTCAGTCAGAACCTGAAGCTTCTAGCTCTAAAATCAAGATTCTGATATCTTGAAGTCTAAGTCTGAGAAGAACAAAACAATTATGGCTTCAGGTAAATCAAAACTAAAAGGTGTTAAACCTGAAGTACTGATCCATCCGAAGCTCTCAAAACCACATCTCAAGGTACAAGAAGTGAAGAGTAAAACTTCCAGCACTAACCTCAAAGGACCCATAAAACAATGGGTACCTAAATCTGAATTTGTCAATAGTGAAAAAATGCCTAAGAGCAAAGGAAAAGCAAAAATCATGGTATCTGGACAGCGGTTGCTCAAGACATATGACAGGATAGAAGTCAATGTTCCTTACCCTCATAATGAAAGAAGGAGGAAATGTGAAGTTTGAGGCAACCAGTCTAGCAAGATCATTGGTAAAGGAACTATTAGTAACTCCTCTATCTCTATTAATAATGTGTGGTTGGTAGATGGTCTTGAACATAACCTTTCGAGTATCAGTCAATTTTGTGACAATGGTTATGATGTGATGTTTAGAAAGACCAACTGCACAATAATCAACAAAGATAACAAGTCCATAGTATTCAAAGGAAAGAGAGTAGAGAATGTATATAAAATCAATTTCTCTGAACTCGTTGATCAGAAGGTAATCTGTCTTCTATCAATGAATGATCAGAAGTGGGTATTGTAACGCCCTCTTTAATTATTTAATTGTTTTATTAGAGGATATAGTATATAATTATATATTATATGATTTTGATGATTATGTGACGTATTTGTGACGTGTGACGTGTTATTATTTTATTGTTTAATAAAATAATATAAGTGATGTTTATATGAATATTTATTTGGTAAATATAGAGATTTGTTGGAAAAATATATTATTTTGAGAAGTGGGGTTATATTTATAATTAAGAAGAGTTGTGAGGGTTGAGATAGAATTAATTAAGTTGAGAGGGAGTATATAAGAGAAGTAGGTTAAGAGAATTAGGTTACGCGTTACAGACAATTGGGAAAAGAAGAGAAACACGGTTGAAGGGAGAAGAGAGGCTAGGCTGCAATTTCTGCACTTTTTCCAGGTAAGGGTGAGCCCAACTTCAGTAATTTTAATTGTAAATCATCTGTTCTTGATTGGCATAGAGTTTGGTGAGGATTGGGATGGGTTTGAGAATTAGGGTTTATGATGAAATTGTGATGGATTGATGATGAATTGAGTTATAAGGCTGTAGAACTGGATACAGAACCTAGATTATCCCCTAGGACGACATTGCAGATGAATTAGAAGCTTAATTGGAGAGAATTGGCAGGTTTTGGTGAGTTTTGGACTGAACCCGTAGTGGTTCTGAGATCGCTCGCCTGTGGCGAGTGACTACTCGCCGTGGCGAGTAAGCCTTGATCGCTCGCGAGGCGAGCTTGTCCCTTAAATTTTAGGACTTTGGCCCATTTGAAGATGGTTTTGAGTGCCTTAATATTTATAGAGATGACCTGTGAAGTTGGTTTAGCCAAAATGGATTTAAGTAACTTTAAAGTGAAGATTTTTGGTGAAAAATGTCAAAAAGGCCGAGAGCACCCAGGATTTCTTGCCTCCAGCTCGCCCCCAACTCGCCTTTGGCGAGTGAGCTGATGTGAGTACTCGCCTGTGGCGAGCAGATGCACTCGCGTTGGCGAGTTAGTGCCTTCCTGAACTGTTTGTTGTTTTGCGATCTGTTCCGCATGGGACTTTGAGAGGAGCCCTTTGGGTAGTGTTAGTGAGGTTTTATACCCTTTAATGTATTCTGTAAAGATGATTGCTGATGATTTACTTGAGCTGTTGATAAATGATATATGGTTGAATATAAGTGATGTATGAGTATGATGATATGTGAATGATGCTAAGTGTTGCAATATGTATGAATAACAAGATGATGTTCTGCCATGTAATTATTATAACTGCATGTGTCAGTCTTGAAAATGTAATGATGTTTGAGACGGTGTATTAAGTTGTTAAACGATGAGTCCATGCATTTGCATATTTATGAGACGATGGAGCTTTATGCTCAAAGCGACGGTGGAGCATTTGCTCAAAGCGACGGTGGAGCATTTGCTCAAAGCGACGGTGAAGCATATTAATGCTATAATCATATGGTACCACATGCATGATGTTGAGACGTTAGGTGTTGCATTTAGTCGAGTCAATTGTGACATATATGAGATGATGTTTGAGACGTTGATGTTTAATGTGATGTTGTTTATGATGATGCTTATGATGATGTTATGATGTGCTACAATGTATATGTTATGAGTTGGATTTATGATTGTTAATCTTGACGTTTGATTTATATATTAATATTATTGTTGTGAATCTCACCCCTTCTGCTGGAATTGCCGCCTCGTGGGCAAGTGCAGGTACCCAGTCTTAGATGCGTTGATGTGAGGAGTCTGTGTGAAGTAGGGTTGCTCTGATACGTAACGGGATGGGGTCTTTTGTAGAGTCTATTCCATTATGTATCTTGTCAGAATAAATGTTGACTTTCAGTGATGTTGAAACATTAATAGTTTGAGACGTTTTTGCTGGCTTTTAAGCCAAGACTATTTATGAGATGAGACTTTTAAATTCCGCTGCTTAAATGAGTATTTTTGTAAATGATAAATTATTATCTAAGCTGTTTTTAAGATGAAATGTGACACTCCTTTTGAGACGTACTCTGATTTTATGTGATTTATTTAATGAAATTTTTAAGACGGGAAATTGGGGTGTTACAGGTATGGCACAGAAGGTTAGGACATGCTAAATGGAGGTTAATCTCTAAGCTTAGTAAGTTACAACTTGTCAAAGGCCTACCTAACATAGACTATCATTCAGATGCACTTTGTGGTGCATGCCAGAAAAGGAAGATTGTGAAATCATCTTTTAAAGCTAAAGACATTGTCTCAACCTCCAGACCTTTAGAACGGCTTCATATTGATTTATTTGGACCAGTTAATACTCCATCTTTATATGGAAGCAAATATCGATTAGTCATTGTTGATGATTACATCAGAAAGACTTGGGTAAAATTCCTGATAAGCAAAGACAATGCATATGATGTATTCCGTAATTTCTGCACTCAAATACAGTCTGAAAAAGAAATGAAAATTTTGAAAGTCAGAAGTGATCATGGTGGAGAATTTGAAAATGAGCCATTTGAAACTTTTTGTGAAAAACATGGAATTGTCCATGAATTCTCTTCTCCTAGAACTCCACAACAAAATGGGGTTGTAGAGAGAAAGAATAGAACCTTACAAGAAATGGCAAGAGCCATGATTCATGAAAACAATTTGCCTAAACATTTCTGGGCAGAAGTAGTGAATACAACATGTTATGTTCAAAATAGGATCTATATCAGACCTATATTGAAGAAAACTGCATATGAACTCTTCAAGGGAAGAAGACCCAATATATTTTTCTTTCATCAATTTAGATGTACATGTTACATTTTAAATAACAAGCTCTACCTAAAGAAATTTGATGCCAACGCCCAAAGAGGAATCTTCTTAGGTTACTCTTAAAGGTCAAAGGCATACATAGTGTATAATTCAGAGACACTCTGTGTTGAAGAATCTATGCACGTTAAATTTGACGACAAAGAGTCTGGAAGTGAAACTCTAGAGCGAGATGAAAGTTGTGCAAATATACAGGTTACTGAAGATACTACAGAACCTGATCAGACTAGTGATTCTGAAGTCAGTCCAGAAGCTGAACCAACCTCAGAAGCTCAAGAAAAAGTAGCTTCTGATAAAGCTCAAAATGGCTCTCAGCAAGCTAATCAATCCAAGAATACGTTCAAGCACAAGTCTTCATATCTTGAGGATCTAATCATTGGAAATAAAGATAGTCCTAGAAGAACAAGATCATACTTCAGACAAGAAGAGTCTATGATAGGATTGTTATCAATGATTGAACCTGCTACAGTTGATGAAGCACTTTCAGATGATGGATCGATTTTAGCTATGCAAGAAGAGCTTAATCAGTTTAAAAGAAATGATGTGTGAGATCTGGTACCCAAACCACCTCAGAAGATCATTATTAGAACAAAATGGGTATTCAGAAACAAGCTGAATGAACAAGGTGAAGTAACTAGAAACAAAGCTAGACTTGTTGCACAAGGTTACAGTCAACAAGAAGGCATTGATTACACTGAAACATTTGCTCCAATTGCTAGATTGGAAGCAATCAGGTTACTTCTATCCTATATAGTTAATCATGACATAATATTATATCAAATGGATGTCAAAAGTGCATTTCTCGATGGTGTCATAGAAGAAGAAGTGTATGTCAAGCAACCTCCTGGTTTTGAGGATCTTAAGCATCCTGACCATGTTTACAAACTCCAATGCATCCAACATGCACCTTAAGGAAAGAAGATATTGGATCAAAGGTAGATCAGAAGCTGTATAGAGGTATGATTGGTTCTTTGTTATATCTCACTGCATCTAGGCCAGATATTTTATTTAGTGTATGCCATTGTGCAAGATTTTAGTCAGATCCTAGGGAATCTAATTTAACAGCTGTTAAGAGAATCTTCAGGTATCTGAAAGGAACAACTAATCTTGGACTCCTTTATAAGAAATCCTTAGATTATAAGTTGATTGAATTCTGTGATGCTGATTATGCTGGTGACAGGATTGAAAGAAAATCAACCAGTGGTAACTGTCAGTTCTTGGGAGAGAATCTGATATCCTGGGCTAGCAAAAGACAAGCATCTATTGCAATGTCTACAGCAAAAGCAGAATACATTTCAGCTGCAAGTTGTTGTACACCACTATTCTGGATGAAACATCAGTTGGAAGACTATCAGATTAGTGCTAACAGTATTCCTATCTTTTGTGATAATACTGTTGCTATTTGTTTGCCAAAGAATCCAATTCTACATTATAGAGCCAAGCACGTTGAAATCAAACATCATTTTATTAGAGACTATGTTCAAAAAGGGATTATGGATATACAATTCATTGATACTGAACATCAGTTGAAAGATTTGATTTTATAAAGAAAAATTTGAACATGCATTTTGTGTCTGATTGAAATTGCTTGCTCCTGAACTAGAACTTAGGTTTTGAAGTAACTTCAGAAGCTATAGTCCATCAGAAGCTCTTAACTGAGATTCTGAGGAAAATGTGCTTCTGAAGATGACATCAGCATCTTAACTGCAGTAGGTGAATTTTGTCCTTCTGAATAGTAGAAGTTAGTGGAATTACTGGAGTTGCTTCTGGTAACACCTGTCCCACTAACTAGACAGCGCATCTGAAGTTTGCCAACTTGGGTTATTAGTATTGGTGTGTAACTTAAAGGGCAATGATGATGTTTATGCTTTGAATGTACTGTTCTCGCGCCCCGAACTGTCATTAATGTTGTGTTTGTTTGTCCCCTCTGAAATTGCAATCGTTTTTACTCAATACACTTAGACAATCACACATTTCTCACTTCACTTCCTACACTTTCTACTTTCAAACATTCTCTACGAAGAAAACTCTCTCTTTTTCCCCAAATTCAAACTTAAGAGCCCTTAAGTTTCATCATTACCATCAATGGCAACCTCAAGCTCATCTATTCAAGAATCAGCTCAAGGAACATCCTCTCATCAAGAAGCTCCTGCGTTTGAGATCAAGGGAAGGACTATGTCTCTTGAGGAATGAGATTTAACAGTTCAGGTAGAGAGACCTGTGGACTTTGCTTCACTTATTCATCATGGTTGTGACATAGTGGAATTCTATGAAGCTCAAGACCTTGGTGGTTACTTCAGCATGCTCAATGGTCCAACTTACGAAAGTTTGGTAAAGCACTTCTGGGTAAGAGCCTCTGTTTACGACAAACATGCTGCCAAGTTGGAAGAAGACCAGAAAGTTTTGATTGATCCCTCTCTGGAAGGCAAGGCAAGAGAAGAGATGGGACTGGAACCGTTTGTGGCCACTGAGATAAGGTCAAGCATAATGGGAGTCCCAGTCTTCATCTATCAGGAAACTATTGCGTATGTGATTGGGAGGGCTTATGAAGGAAATTACAAAGATGGGCTAGACAACAACAAGAAAAGACCTTGGAATGAAGTGGTCAATGAGACCATGTTCAATAGCAAGAAGAAAGGTTCATACAACAACCTTTCCATGGAGAAAAAGATGATGCTAAAGATTCAGAACGATAATCTGTTACCAAAAGGAGGAGGTTCTGATCAATCCTCATTGGAGCATAGGGTGTTTCTCCATTTCTTCCTCAAAAAGGAGAAAGCCAATGTGCCAAAGTATATATTCAAGCACATGATCAAAACCCTCAAGGAGAGTCAGCTAAACAACCGAATCTAGATTCCCTATGGGAGGCTGATTCTAGAGATCTTCATCCAAGGAGGTCTGTTAAGAGGTTTGAGTGAAACAAGAGGTTTCACTGATGATATGCTAGGAACTGTAACTGACAAAATCATCAATGAAGCAACATTAGCCAACATGAAGCTGATCAAGCCTAATGCTGTCATTAAACTTGAATTTGATATGAAAGAATCCAGGATTTCTTCAAACTTGATGGAAGGTTTCCCCCCTATTTGGAAGGAAGATCCTCTGGATGTTCAACTTTTCTACATTCACGACCACTTGCAAAGTACTGGTGAAGAAATTTGGTTGGAAAACATCCATAAAACAATGTATGGTGGCAATGTCAAAGTAGCTAAAAGCAAGAAGACCAAAAGGAAGCCTGTGTCAGAAGCTGAATACTTGGAGGGTGCTTCTGAACAGCTTTCTAAGAAGGCAAAGAAGGCCAAGAAGGATAAAGCTCCTGAAGCTACCGGTTCTTGTAACACCCCGTTTTCCCGACATAAAAATTTCTTAAAATAAATCAGAGTTAATCACATAAACGGAGCGTCACATTTCACATAAATCTCATATATGAATAAATAATAATTTATTCTTTATCAAACGTCTTAAACATAGCAGCGGAATCATAAAAAGTCTTGGCACGCAGGCCTCATCAAACGTCTCAGAAGGTTCATCAAAAAATAGTCTTATGAAATCATAAATGACATGTAAGGACTAGAAAAACATTTAACAAGTTTCCCCATCCCGTTACATATCAGAGCACCTAAGACTCAACCGAGGATAGTCCTCGCACGCCTGCACCTAATCTTGGTTACCTGCAAGTTACCCATACGAAGAGCAACATTTTCAAGCAGAAGGGGTGAGATTCACAAAACAATAATATTAAACATATAATTCAATAATTATAGTTAACAACCAACCATCACATAAACACATCGCAACAAACATCATCTAGCATCACAAGCATCATTATAAACATCTTAAACAACTTGACTGGACAATGAAACTTCACTTGACTATGCAACTCTAACATCTTAAATGCATGTGGTACCAATCCAGGGCATAAGCCCTCGTCGCTTTGAGCATAAATATACTCCCAGGGCATAAGCCCTCGTCGCTAGTGAGCAAAAGCTCCAGGGCATGAGCCCTCGTCGCTGGTGAGTAAAAACTCCAGGGCATAACCCCTCATCTCTGAATGAGTATGCATGAGACTCAACATCTTATAACTTAAACAACTTAAACATCTTAAAACGTCGCAACATCACAAACATCTTGGACCGACACATGCAGCATTAATCATATATAAACAACTACATGGCAGCAACTCATCAATCATGGCATATAGCAACATCAAGGATTCATCACGTAAGCAACACATATAATACACATATAGTTCACTTAATACACATATGATTCATAAATCATTAGCAACATTAAAACCTCCCATAACATCTTTACAGATCATCAATTATTTCACAGTTATCTTCCATTACTACCCAAGGATCAACTCTCAAAGTCTTACATGAAACAGATCCCAAGCTACGAAGTTATAGCAGTCTAGAACCGCACTACTCGCCGTGGCGAGTTGGTCTGCTCGCCTCGCGAGCTCAACTAGGGGTTACTCGCCTTTGGCGAATTGGGGGCGAACTGAGAGCGAGCAATACTGGGTGCTCTCGGCCTTTTTTCACTTTTTTCATCCATAAACGTCAATTATAAGTTCCCTAGGTCCAATTTGAATCTAAAAACTTACCTAATCATTCTTATATACACCAAGGCACTCAAAACCATCTACAACACGTCCCAAAACAATATTCTAAAAATCAAAATTCTCTCAGGTCAACTCGCTATGGCGAGTGGGATTGCTCGCCTCGCGAGTGATCAAGGGCTACTCGCTATGGCGAGTTGGGTTGCTCGCCTCGCGAGTGATGAAGGTCTACTCGCTGCGGCGAGTTGCTTAGCTCGCCTAGGCGAGCGATGAACAGATAGCTACAGACTCAACAAAACTCTCACCAAAAGTCACCAATCTCACCATGTTAACCCTCAAAACGATCAGGAACAATAGCCCTATGATTATTCTAGGTTCTGCACTCAATATCTGCATCAATACTACACTTTTACATCATCAGATCATTAATTCTTCACTTTTAACCTAATTCCCAATTCCTCAAAAATCACATCTACTCTTGTTAATTATAATACATGAATTACAGGCTCTTCTCCCTAAAATTGCAGAAATCGCAGCTCTCTTGCCTCTTCTCCCTTTCTCTGGTTTTTCTCCCTTTTTCACCAAAACGTACGTACTGACAAATTGACCTAATTTTCCCTTTTTATACTCCCAACAAATCTTATCTTATTTACTCTTTCTCCCACATAACTCTCTAAAATCTCAAAACTACCCCACATCTCTATATTTATTTTATTTTCAAATCTTATTTTATTAAACAATAAAATAAGTCACCACATCACATAAAAATCACTTAAATCTTAATCTCAACATCTCTTAATATATATATATAAATATATCTAGACTCCTCAAATAATTCAAATAATTAAATAATTAAAATAATTCAAAGTGGGCGTTACAACTCTCCCCAATTTATAAGATTTTCGTCCTTGAAAATTTACCTCAAGCAAACAACTCTGGATAAGATTCCAGCATCTTACTCTCTAGCTCCCACGTCAAGTTTTCACCAGTCACTCCGTCCCAAATGACTTTCACAAGAGGTATCTCCTTGCCTCTCAACCGCTTCACTTCTCGACCTTCAATCCTCACTGGTAAGGTCTCAACCGTAAGGTTATCCCTAACTTGCACATCATCTCTCTGGATCACATGAGATGGATCTGGAACATACTTCCGAAGTTGCGACACATGAAACACATCGTGCAAATTCGAAAGATGAGGTGGTAAACCCACTCGGTACGCCACTGTTCCAACTCTTTCCGATATCTGATACGGACCAATAAACTTCGGAGTCAACTTATTTGACTTCAATGCACGACCAACACCGGTCATGGGAGTAACTCTTAAGAACACATGATCTCCCTCTTGAAATTCAAGGTCCTTCCTTCGCTTATCATGGTAACTCTTCTGTCGACTCTGCGACACTTTCATCTTTTCTTGAATCATCTTTACCTTCTCAGTAGTCTGTTGAACAATCTCTGGTCCTAAAACCACGTTCTCACCTGACTCAAACCAACATAATGGAGTTCTGCATCTCCGACCATACAAAGCCCCAAAAGGTGCCATTCCAATACTTGAATGGTAACTGTTGTTGTACGTGAAATATATCAACGGAAGATGACTATCCCAAGTCCCTCCTTGCTCAAGTACACAAACCCTCAACAAGTCTTCCAATGACTGAATCGTTCTCTCCGACTGACCATCTGTCTGCGGATGATAAGTCGAACTCAACCTCAACTTAGAACCTAAAGCCTCTTGCAAACTCTTCCAAAATCTAGAAGTAAACCTTGGATCTCTATCTGACACAATACTCGAAGGAACACCATGCAGCTTCACTATATCACGAATATAAATCTCTGCCAACTGTGATACGGGAAAAGTGATATTAATCGGAATAAAATGAGCCGACTTCGTCAATCTATCAACAATCACCCAAATAGAGGAATTCCCTTTAGGAGTATTAGGCAAACTCGTCACAAAATCCATGGATATACTATCCCATTTCCACTCGGGCACATCTAGTGGTGTCATCAACCCTGCAGGTTTCTGATGCTCCACCTTCGACTTCTGACAAACCAAACAAGAATATACAAACTGTGCCACGTCACGTTTCAATCCAGACCACCAAAACAACTTCTTCAAATCATGATACATCTTGGTAGCTCCCAGATGAATACTCAAGCTACTTCTGCGACTTTCTTCAAGAATCATCTTCTTCATATCATCATTGTCAGGAATGCAAATCCTACCTCGGAATCTCAACACTCCTTGGTCATCGACCTTAAAGTCACTGTCTTCAATCTGATTACTAGCAACCAGTAAATCCACAAACTTAACATCTTCTTTCTGCGCTTCTTTAATGCTTTTTAAGAAATCACTATCAATTTTCAACATTCCCAGCTTTACACTCTGAGGTGTTCTTTCACAAACTAAACTCAAATCTCTAAACTGTTCTAGTAATTCAAACTCCTTCACCATCATAGCAGATATGTGCAAGGTCTTCCTACTTAAGGCATCTGCAACAACATTAGCCTTACCCGGATGATAATTCAAACCAAAGTCGTAGTCTTTCAACAATTCAAGCCACCTTCGTTGTCTCATATTCAATTCCTTCTGATCAAACAAATACTTCAAGCTCTTGTGATCACTGAACACTTCAAATCTCGAACCATACAAGTAATGTCTCCAAATCTTAAGCACAAATACAACTGCAGCTAATTCAAGATCATGAGTAGGATAATTTCGTTCATGAATTCTCAACTGTCTTGATGCATAAGCAACCACCTTACCATCTTGCATAAGCACACCACCTAAACCCAACTTGGACGCATCACAATAAACAACAAAAGGTTCATCGGGCTTCGGCAAAATCAAGACTGGAGCCGTCGTCAACCGCTTCTTCAACTCATTAAAACTGTTCTCACAATGAACATCCCACACCAAAGATTTAACCTTACACGTCAACCGCGTTAACGGAAGAGCCAACTTAGAAAATCCTTCTATGAATCTTCGGTAATAACCAGCTAAGCCCAAAAAGCTTCTAATCTCTGTAACCGACTTAGGAGTCTCCCATTGTGATACCGCTTCAACTTTAGACAGATCCACTGCAACACCATTACTCGAAATAACATGGCCAAGAAAACTCACCTCTTTCAACCAGAATTCACACTTTGACAATTTGGCAAACAACTTCTTCTCTTTCAACACTCGCAAAACAGTCTTCAAATGCTCAGCATGTTCTTCTTCAATCTTAGAGTATATCAAAATATCATCAATGAAAACCACAACAAAACGATCCAAATAAGCATGAAAGATTCTGTTCATGTACTCCATAAATACACCAGGTGCATTAGTAACACCGAAAGGCATCACCGTGTACTCATAATGCCCATAACGCGTCCTAAATGCCGTCTTTTGCATATCTTCATCCTTCACCTTAATCTGGTGATAACCTGATCTCAAATCTATCTTGCTAAACACACGTGCATCCACTAACTGATCCATCAAGTCGTCAATTCTCGGGAGTGGATACCTATTCTTTATAGTTACTTTGTTCAACTGCCGATAATCAATACATAACCTCATACTGCCATCTTTCTTCTTTACTAGCAACACCGGCGCTCCCCAAGGTGAAACACTCGGTCTTACAGACTTCTTCTCAAGCAAATCCTCTAATTGTTTCTTCAGCTCCGCCAACTCAGAAGCTGACATACGATAAGGTGTCATGGACACCGACTTCGTTCCAAGAATAAGATCAATCGAAAATTCAACTTCTCTCTCTGGAGGCACATCAGGAATTTCATCAGGGAAAACTTCTGGAAAATCGCATACCACTTGTAGCCTATCGATCACTGCCTGATTCTCAATAGATAACGACGCCATTAAAGAAAACATCATTATTCCATCGCGTTCTAACTGTATCAGTTTCTTAGTAGATAAGAACTCTGCTCCACTCTCTTCCTCGGCATAGGAAAAATGCACCGTCTTGCTAAAACAATTAATAAGAACGTGATTGTATTCCAACCAATTCATCCCCAGGATTACATCCATTCCGACCAACGGTAGACAAACCAAATCAATCTCAAAGTCACGACCAAACATAGACACGGGACATCTCAAACACACAAGAGAAGTAGTCACCGAACCCTTAGCTGGAGTTTCGACAACCATCTCCCCATTCATATCAGATACGACAAGATTCAACTTAGCAGCACAATCAAGAGCAATAAAACAATGTGTAGCACCAGTATCAATAATAGCAACTAAAGGTATATTATCAAAATAACAAGTACCTCTGATCAACTGATCCTCATTCTCTGTCTGAGTACCAGTCAAAGCAAAAACTCTCCCAATAGTCTGAGCCTTCGTAGGCTTCTTGCATTGTGAACCAATGTGGCCCTCCTCCTCGCAGTTAAAACACACAATGTCATCATGTTTGCACTCAGCAGTAGTATGCCCTTTCTTGCCGCAACGAAAACACTGTTTCACCTCTCCAGGACAAGCATTACTCTTATGGCCCTTCACACCACAAGTATAGCAGACAATCTCAGCAGGAGCATTTTTCTTAACAGGTCTCCTCTCATCATTAACTCTTTGCTTGCCCTTATCAGCAGGGGCACTGTAAGGCTTAGGACGACTCTGCAGACCTTTACCTTTCCTCTCATTAACAACCTTGTAATAAGCTTTTGTATCCTCCTCGTAAATCCTGCAACAGCTCACCAGCTTGGAAAAATTTCTGATCTTCTGGTAACCAATTGCCCTCTTGATATCAGCACGTAACCCATTCTCGAATTTGATACATTTATAAAATTCAGCAGTCTCAGGAGTATAATGTGGATAGAGCTTAGCCAACTCCACAAACGTCGCAACATATTCAGTCACCGACATGTTCCCTTGCTTTAGCTCAAGGAACTCAATCTCCTTCTTCCCGCGAACATCTTCAGGGAAGTATCTTGTAACACCTCGTTCTCTCACAACGTAATATTAATATAAATAATCAGAGTAAATCCACAACGGAGCATTACACTGCTTTTCAAAAATTATTAAATAGAAAATAAAACTATTTAACTTCAACAAACTTTAATCTCATAATAAATGCAGCGGAAAATTCTTTTCAACATAATATTCTTCTTCAACAAAATCTTGGCACAAAAGCCTCACCAGTAAAATATTAACCAACATAAATTCTCGAACAACTTATTTAAAATAAATGATACATAAAGGAATGAAATAACACAACAACGTTTCCCATCCCGTTACGTATCAGAGCCCTAAGACACTTAAGCCATACACCAACCTAGCCTTCATTACCTGCAAGTTACCCATACGAAGAGCAACATTTTCAAGCAGAAGGGGTGAGATTCACAAACAACAATAATATATATGATTCATCAATTTGAATTAAAACACCAACAACTCAACAATAGCATCATTAGCGCATATTTATATCACATGGCATCGACAATAGCAACAACAATCTACATTAATTCTTATTTAAAATGAAACAATATCCTCGACTACGACACCATCAACTCAACCATCAACTACTACGACTCCAACGACTCACCAACGACGACTCCGACAATGCACCGACAACAACAACTAATGCAATATGCATGTGAAACCATTTTAACGCGTTTGAATGACAAAGCATTCCAGGGCATGAGCCCCCAACAAATTGGATGGTTAAAGCATCCCAGGGCATGAGCCCTCAACAAGTGACTGACTAGCATTCCAGGGCATGAGCCCTCAACGGTTGAATGATTAACATTCCAGGGCACGAGCCCCCAACAATGCATGAGTATGAAAGACTCGTGGTGTATATCAGCATACAACCCAACAACAACAGCAACAACAACGACAACAACGACCACAACAACTGTGCCTAATTTATTTATGACACACTCCCCAACTTTGTCTAATGTGACAGAACAATTCTTCACATTCAACGTAACATTATATATGTATTTACATTTATTCACATGATTCTACATTCAATCACAACATTTATCTTCATAAACAAGGTTAAATAAATCAATAAGACATTTTAGGAAGCTCAGATTAAAGTCCTAATGCACGAAGCAAAATTCAGAAAATGGTCGCACAGGACCCAGTGCGCTTGAGCGAACGAGTGCTCGCTTGAGCGAACCAAATGACGAAAGGTCAGGTCTTGTACGCTTAGCGTTCGCTTGGCGTACACTTAAGCGACCAAAAAGACGTAAGTCACGATGCTGCACGCTTAACGTTCGCTTGGCTCACGCTTGAGCGTACGGTCACAAATCAATTCTGGGTAGCTACAATGGTCGCTCGCTTAAGCGACGGGCAGTTCGCTTAAGCGAAGCTTCATCTGGCAGTTCAAAAACTCACGAACTCTCAAACCCTATTTCATCCAAAAACCCAATTTTGATCCCCCAATCACCCAAAATGGATTACTACAATGTTTACAGGTTCTATATGCATCATAATGCTCAACACAACACAGAAACATGAAATCAACAGCATAATCATCAACATTTTCAACTTTCATAATCTTTGCAACCCTAACTCAAGAACCACAATTTCAATTCAATTTCAACAATTACATATATAATATTAGTTGAAGGTTAGCCTCACCCTTACCTGAATTAAGAAGAATCAACAATCTAAAGAAAATCTAACCTCCTGTTGGCTCTTCTCCCTTGTTCTTGGCTTCTCTCCCTTTTTCCCAAAACTCTGGTTTTTCTTTCTATTGTACGTGAAATGTTTTACTGACTCTTTCTTTTCCTACTCTCACCAACTCCTTAACTTATTTTCATTTCCCTTAACTCCCCTTAATTCTCATAATTAATATGTAACCCCCAAAAACTCCATAAACTCTATTCTTACTATATTTTTACTAATTCTCATAAACCTCCAAAATTCCTAATAAATATTATTTTCTTACTTATTTCTACTAATAATAAAAGTAACCATATAATAAAATACAACACACCACATAAATCATTTTAAAGCATATAAAATACTTAAAATCAACCAAAAATAATCAAATAAAAACTAGGGCGTTACAACTCTCCCCAACTTAAAGAATTTCGTCCTCGAAATATTACCTCAAACAAACAACTCAGGGTAGGATTCTTGCATCTTACTCTCCAACTCCCAAGTCAAACTTTCACCAGTTACTCCACTCCAAACAACCTTCACTAGAGGTATCTCCTTGCCTCTCAACTGCTTCACCTTACGATCTTCGATTCTTAACGGTAAAGTCTCTACCGTAAGGTTGTCTCTAACTTGCACATCATCTCTTGGAATAACATGCGAAGGATCCGCTACATACTTCCGAAGTTGTGACACATGGAATACATCATGCAAATTCGAAAGATGTGGTGGCAAACCTACTCTGTAAGCCACTGTTCCAACCCTCTCAGATATCTGATATGGTCTGATAAACTTCGGAGTCAACTTCTTAGCTTTCAAAGCACGCCCAACACCCGTCATTGGAGTGACTCTCAAAAACACATGATCACCCTCCTGAAACTCAAGGGCCTTTCTACGCTTGTCATGATAACTCTTCTGACGATCCTGTGACGCTTTCATCTTTTCTCTTATCATTTTGACCTTCTCCGTAGATTCTTGAACCAAATCCGGACCCAACACCACACTTTCTCCCGATTCAAACCAACATAAAGGAGTTCTACACCTCCGACCATACAAGGCTTCGAACAGTGCCATACAAATACTCGAATGGTAACTATTGTTGTACGTGAACTTTATCAATGGTAGATGACTATCCCAAACTCCACCTTGCTCAAGTACACATACTCTTAGCAAATCCTCTAACGACTGAATCGTCCTTTCCGACTGACCATCTGTTTGCGGATGATAAGCCGAACTCAATCTCAACTTTGAACCCAAGGCCTCTTGCAAACTCTTCCAAAATCTAGAGGTGAACCTCAGATCCCTATCCGACACAATACTCGATGGTACACCATGCAGCTTCACAATATCATGAATATAGATCTCTGCCAACTGAGCCACCGGATAACTAATATTAATCGGAATGAAGTGTGCCGACTTCGTCAATCTATCAACAACAACCCATATGGCATCATGCCCTCTCGGAGTATTCGGTAAACTCGTTACAAAGTCCATGGAGATACTATCCCACTTCCATTCAGGCACATCTAGTGGTGTCAACAACCCTGCAGGCTTCTAATGTTCAACCTTGGACTTCTGACAAGTCAAACATGCATACACAAACTGTGCAACATCACGCTTCAAACCGGACCACCAAAACAATTTCTTCAAGTCATGATACATCTTCGTAGCTCCCAGATGAATACTTAAGCTACTCCTATGACTTTCTTCCAAAATTAATTTCTTCAACTCATCATTGTCAAGAACGCAAATCCTTCCTCTGAACCTCAACACACCCTGATCATCAACCTTGAAGTCCCCATCTTCGGTTTGATCACAACTAATCATCAAATCCACAAACTTAACCTCAAGCTTTTGCGCCTCTCTGATACTATTCAAGAAGTCACTGTTGATCTTCAACATACCCAATTGCACACTCTGAGGTGACAACTCACAAACAAGACTTAAGTCTCTGAATTGTTCAAGCAATTCGAATTCTTTCACCATCATGGCAGACATGTGCAATGTCTTCCTACTCAATGCATCTGCAACCACGTTGGCTTTACCCGGATGGTAATTTAAACCAAAATCATAATCCTTAAGCAACTCAAGCCACCTCCTCTGCCTCATATTCAATTCTTTTTGGTCAAACAGGTACTTTAAACTTTTGTGATCACTAAACACTTCAAATCTAGAGCCGTACAAATAATGCCTCCAAATTTTCAAAACAAAGACCACAGCCGCCAACTCTAAATCATGGGTGGGATAATTCTTTTCATGTACCCTCAATTGCCTAGAAGCATAAGCCACAATTTTTCCATCTTGCATAAGAACACCTCCTAAGCCCAACTTGGACGCATCACAATACACAACAAAAGGTTCATCCGGCTTCGGCAAAATCAAAATCGGAGCTGATGTCAAACGTTGCTTCAACTCATTGAAACTACTCTCACACTGAGTACTCCACACAAAAGGCTTACCTTTACAGGTCAACTGAGTCAATGGAAGTGCCAACTTCGAAAATCCTTCGATAAATTTGCGGTAGTAACCTGCCAAACCCAGGAAACGTCTAATCTCTGTAACTGACCTCGGAGTCTCCCATTGTGATACAGCATCGACTTTCGATGGATCTACAGCAATACCATTACCAGAAATAATATGGCCAAGAAAACTTACTTCGCTTAACCAGAATTCACATTTGGACAGCTTGGCATACAACTTCTTCTCTTTCAATACCTGCAACACAATCTTCAGGTGTTATGCATGCTCCTCTTCATTCTTAGAATAAATTCGGATATCATCAATAAATACGACCACAAATTTATCCAGATAAGCATGAAAAATTCTGTTCATATACTCCATAAACACACCAGGCATATTAGTAACACCGAAAGGCATCACTTTATATTCATAGTGTCCATATCGTGTCCTAAACGCCGTCTTCTGCATATCTTCATCTTTCACCTTAATCTGATGGTAACCTGACCTCAAATCAATCTTACTAAACATACGAGCACCCACCAGTTGATCCATCAAATCATCAATCCTCGGAAGTGGATACCTGTTCTTTATCGTTACTTTATTCAGCTGACGGTAATCAATACACAACCGCATGCTACCATCCTTCTTCTTAACCAACAATACCGGCGCTCCCCAAGGTGAAACACTCGGTCTTACAAACTTCTTATCGAGCAAATCTTCCAACTGCTTCTTCAATTCAGCTAACTCAGAAGCTGACATACGATAAGGTGCCATCGACACCGGCTTCGTTCCTGGAACAAGGTCGATTGAAAATTCAACCTCTCTCTCTGTTGGCACATCAGGAATCTCATCAGGAAATACTTCAGGGAATTCATTCACAACTGGCAACCTATCAATCACCGCTTGATTCTCCACCGACAAATACGCCACTAAAGAGAACATCAAAATTCCATCGCGTTCTAACTGCTTCATCTGCTTAGTAGATAGGAACTTTGCTCCGCTTTCTTCTTCCTCGGAGGAAAAACGTACCGTCTTGCTAAAACAATTAATAAGGACATGATTGTATTCTAACCAATTCATTCCCAAAATTACGTCCATTCCGACCAACGGTAAACAAACGAGATCAACCTCGAAATCTCTACCAAACATAGACAACAGACAACTCAAACAAACAAGAGAAGTAGTTACTGAATCCTTAGCTGGAGTTTTAACAACCATTTCTCCTTTCATGTCAGACATAGTCAAACCCAACTTACGTGCACAATCAATTGCAATGAAACAATGAGTAGCTCTAGTATCTATAATAGCAATTAAAGGAGTACTATTAAATAAACAAGTACCTCTGATAAGTCGATCCTCATTATCGGTCTGGGTACCGGTCAATGCAAATACCCTTCCACTTGCCTGAATCTTCTTAGGCTTTGTACACTGAGAGCTAAGACGACCCTCCTCATCACAATTGAAGCAAACAATGTCACCACGCTTGCATTCAGCGATAGTATGGCCCTTCTTTCCGCATCGGAAACACTTCTTCTCATCACGGTTGCAAGCATTACTCTTGTGGCCTTTCACACCACACTTATAACAAACAACATCAGCCGAAATATCTTTACGCGCAGGTCTCCTCTCATCATTCATCCTCTGTTTACCCTTGTCAGCTGGGGCACTATACGGCTACGGACGACTTTGCTGTCCTTTACCTCTGCGCTCACTCATTGTAACACCCCGTTCTCCCACAGCGTAATATTAATATAAATAATCAGAGTAAAACAACAATGGAGCATTACACTGCTTTTCAAAAATTATTAAATAGAAAACAAAACTATTTAACTTCAACAACTTTCAATCTCATAATAATTGCAGCGGAAAATTCTTTTCAACATAATATTCTTCTTCAACAAAATCTTGGCACAAAGGCCTCAACAATAAAATACTATCCGACATAAATAAATCTCAGCAACATTATTTTCAAAATAAATGATACATAAAGGAATGAAATAACACAACAACGTTTCCCATCCCGTTACGTATCAGAGCCCTAAGACACTTGAGCCATACACCAACCTAGCCTTCATTACCTGCAAGTTACCCATACGAAGAGCAACATTTTCAAGCAGAAGGGGTGAGATTCACAAACAACAATAATATATATATAATTCATCAATTTGAATTAAAACAACAACAACTCAACAAATAGCATCATTAGCACATATTTATATCACATGGCATCAGCAATTGCAACAACAATCTACATCAATTCTTATTTAAAATGCAACAACATCATCGACTACAACACCATCAACTCAACCATCAACTGCTACGACTCCGACGACTCACCAACAACGACTCCGACAATGCACCGACGACAACAACTAATGCAATATGCATGTGGTACCATTTTAACGCGTTTGAATGACAAGCCATTCCAGGGCATGAGCCCTCAACAAATTGGATGGTTAAAGCATCCCAGGGCATGAGCCCTCAACAGTTGAACGATAAAGCGTTCCAGGGCATAAGCCCTCAACATTTGAATGATTAACATTCCAGGGCATGAGCCCCCAACGATGCATGAGTATGAAAGACTCGTGGTGTATATCAGCATACAACCCAACAACAACAGCAACGACAACGACAACAACAACAACAACCACAACAACTGTGCCTAATTTATTTATGACACACTCCCCAACTTTGTCTAATGTGACACAACTATTTTCCACGTTCAACATTCATTTATATGATTCTACATTCAATCACAACATTTATCTTCATAAACACAGTTAAATAAATCAATGAAACATTTTAGGAAGCTCAGATAAAAGTCCTAATGCACGAAGCAAAATTCAGAAAATGGTCGCACAGGACCCAGTTCGCTTGAGCGAACAAGTGCTCGCTTGAGCGAACCAAATGACGAAAGGTCAGGTCTTGTACGCTTAGCGTTCGCTTGGCGTACGCTTGAGTGAAGTACAACGCCGAAGGTTAGGAAAAGTACGCTTAGCGTTCGCTTGGCTCACGCTTGAGCGAACTGTCACAAATCAATTATGGGCAGCTACAGTGGTCGCTCGCTTAAGCGACGGGCAGTTCGCTTAAGCGAAGCTTCATCTGGCAGTTCAAAAACTCACGAACTCTCAAACCCTATTTCATCCAAAAAACCCAATTTTGATCCCCCAATCACCCAAAATGGATTACTACAATGTTTACAGGTTCTATATGCATCATAATGCTCAACACAGAAAACATGCAATCAATCAACATAATCACAACATTTGGCAATTTTCATAACCTTTGCAACCCTAACTCAAGAACCACCTTTTCAATTCAATTTTCAGAAATTAAACATATATTATTAGTTGAAGGTTAGCCTCACCCTTACCTAAATTACAGATGATCAAAAGCTACAAAAATCAAACTCTCCCTTGGTTCTTCTCCCTAGCTCTTGGTTTCCTCCTCTTTCTCTCAAAAACTCTACTTTTCTTTCTATTGTACGTACAAAATGTTTTTGACTCTTTCTTTCCTATTCGCACCAAAACATAACCCCTGCCTATTTTCTTTAACTCCCTTAAATTCTAATAATATCTCATTAACCCCCAAAACCTCAATAAATATTATTTTCTTACTTATTTCTATTAAATAATAAAAATAGCCATATAATTAAAATACAACACACCACATAAATCACATAAATCATTTTAAAGCATATAAAATACTTAATATCAACCAAAAATAATCAAATAAAAACTAGGGCGTTACACTCATCACCTTGTAATGAGCTTTCGTATCTTCCTCATAAATCCTACAACTGCTTACCAACTCGGAGAAATCCATTATCTTCTGATAACCAATGGCCCGCTTAATATCAGCGCGCAGTCCATTTTCAAACTTAATACATTTGGAGAACTCAGCAGTCTCCGCAGCATAATGTGGATAGAACTTGGCAAGCTCCACAAACTTGGCAGTATACTCGGTTATGGACATGTCTCCTTGCTTCAGCTCAAGGAACTCAATTTCTTTCTTCCCGCGAACATCTTCTCGGAAGTACCTTCTCAAGAACTCTCTCCGAAACACAGCCCAAGTAATCACAGCACCTTCAATCTGCAGAATTGGTTGAGTACTCACCCACCAGTCATCAGCTTCTTCAGCCAACATGTGCGTGCCAAAGCGCACCATCTGAACATCACTGCATTGCATTACCCGAAAGATCCTCTCGACCTCCTTCAGCCAAGTCTGAGCTCCATCAGGGTCGTACCTTCCCTTGAAAGTTGGTGGATGATTCCTCAAAAAGGTTTCTAGCATCCGAACTCCTTCACCACCACCAGCATTATGTTGTTGTCCCACAACTTGAGCCATTGCTTGCAAAGCAGCAGCAAGAGCAACATCATTCCTTCCAGCCATCTCAAAGTTCTACATCGCAAGAAACAATTCAGAACAACAAAACAGGACAACAAAAGACAGTGTAAAGCTGTCACACAACACTACTAGGCTCGACACGACTCTACTAATTGGCCGGACGGACCGACCTGCTCTAATACCAATTGTAACACCCCGTTCTCCCACAACGTAATATTAATATAAATAATCAGAGTAAATCAACAACGGAGCATTACACTGCTTTTCAAAAATTATTAAATAGAAAATAAAACTATTTAACTTCAACAAACTTTAATCTCATAATAATTGCAGCGGAAAATTCTTTTCAACATAATATTCTTCTTCAACAAAATCTTGGCACAAAAGCCTCAACAATAAAATACTATCCGACATAAATAAATCTCAGCAACATTATTTTCAAAATAAATGATACATAAAGGAATGAAATAAGACAACAACGTTTCCCATCCCGTTACGTATCAGAGCCCTAAGACACTTAAGCCATACACCAACCTAGCCTTCATTACCTGCAAGTTACCCATACGAAGAGCAACATTTTCAAGCAGAAGGGGTGAGATTCACAAACCACAATAATATATATGATTCATCAATTTGAATTAAAACACCAACAACTCAACAATAGCATCATTAGCGCATATTTATATCACATGGCATCGACAATAGCAACAACAATCTACATTAATTCTTATTTAAAATGAAACAATATCCTCGACTACGACACCATCAACTCAACCATCAACTACCACGACTCACCAACGACGACTCCGACAATGCACCGACAACAACAACTAATGCAATATGCATGTGGAACCATTTTAACGCGTTTGAATGACAAAGCATTCCAGGGCATGAGCCCCCAACAAATTGGATGGTTAAAGCATCCCAGGGCATGAGCCCTCACCAAGTGAATGACTAGCATTCCAGGGCATGAGCCCTCAATGGTTGAATGATTAACATTCCAGGGCATGAGCCCCCAACAATGCATGAGTATGAAAGACTCCTGGTGTATATCAGCATACAACCCAACAACAACAGCAACAACAACGACAACAACGACCACAACAATTGTGCCTAATTTATTTATGACACACTCCCCAACTTTGCCTAATGTGACACAACAATTCTTCACATTCAACGTAACATTATATATGTATTTACATTTATTCACATGATTCTACATTCAATCACAACATTTATCTTCATAAACAAGGTTAAATAAATCAATAAGACATTTTAGGAAGCTCAGATTAAAGTCCTAATGCACGAAGCATAATTTAGAAAATGGTCGCACAGGACCCAATGCGCTTGAGCGAACGAGTGCTCGCTTGAGCGAACCAAATGACGAAAGGTCAGGTCTTGTACGCTTAGCGTTCGCTTGGCGTACGCTTAAGCGACCAAAAAGACGTAAGTCAGGATGCTGCACGCTTAGCGTTCGCTTGGCTCACGCTTGAGCGTACGGTCACAAATCAATTCTGGGTAGCTACAATGGTCGCTCGCTTAAGCGACGGGCAGTTCGCTTAAGCGAAGCTTCATCTGGCAGTTCAAAAACCCACGAACTCTCAAACCCTATTTCATCCAAAAACCCAATTTTGATCCCCCAATCACCCAAAATGGATTACTACAATGTTTACAGGTTCTATATGCATCATAATGCTCAACACAACACAGAAACATGAAATCAACAGCATAATCATCAACATTTTGCAACTTTCATAATCTTTGCAACCCTAACTCAAGAACCACAATTTCAATTCAATTTCAACAATTACATATATATTATTAGTTGAAGGTTAGCCTCACCCTTACCTGAATTAAGAAGAATCAATAATCTACAGAAAATCTAACCTCCTCTTGGCTCTTCTCCCTTGTTCTTGGCTTCTCTCCCTTTTTCCCAAAACTCTGGTTTTTCTTTCTATTGTACGTGAAATGTTTTACTGACTCTTTCTTTTCCTACTCTCACCAACTCCTTAACTTATTTTCATTTCCCTTAACTCCCCTTAATTCTAATAATTAATATGTAACCCCCAAAAACTCCATAAACTCTATTCTTACTATATTTTTACTAATTCTCATAAACCACCAAAATTCCTAATAAATATTATTTTCTTACTTATTTCTACTAATAATAAAAATAACCATATAATAAAATACAACACACCACATAAATCACATAAATCATTTTAAAGCATATAAAATACTTAAAATCAACCAAAAATAATCAAATAAAAACTAGGGCGTTACATATTTGTCTAGGAATTCCCTCCTAAACACAGCCCAAGTAACCTCAGCACCATCTTGCTCTAGAATAGGTAGAAGACTAACCCACCAGTCATCAGCTTCCTCGGCTAACATGTGCATACCAAAACGCACCTTCTGCACCTCCGTGCACTGCATGACTCTAAACACTCTCTCGATCTCCTTGAGTCACGTCTGAGCTCCATCAGGATCATATCTTCCCTTGAAGGTAGGAGGATGATTTCTCAGGAAGGTCTCTAACATACAGACCTCAGCATTCGCACCAGCATTCGCATTAGGATGTTGTCCCACAGCTTGAGCAACAACTTCGAGTGCAACAGCAATAGCAGTGTAACACCCCGTTCCCAAAAATACGTAATTTGAATAAAACAATCAGAGTTATACCACAAACGGAGCATTACACTGCTTACATAAAAAATTCTTTAATAGAAAAAATAAAACTATTAAACTTCCAACAACTCATTATATATACAACTGCAGCGGAATATTCATTTCATTTATAATTTAATCCTCAAATAAAAATCTTGGCACGAAGGCCTCAACCAACAATAATTATTCAACCATACTTAAATAATTCCGGCATAAAAGCCTCATCAAAATAATTCAACAAAAACAACATCATCATGTCTCAAAATTTGATACATAGGAATGAAAATAATATAAAAATCCCATCCCATACGTATCAGAGCCCTAGACATTGAGCCACCACCTACTACTCAGGATCACCTGCAAGTTACCCATACGAAGGGCAACATTTTCAAGCAGAACGGTTGAGATTCACAATCAAAGATATATATATATATATATATATATATATATATATATATATATATATAGCATCATCCTTGATTATCAACACTACTTCAATTATATTTAATTTGAAACCAACTTCATTCATGATGACAACACACCGACAACGACTTAACACCAACGACACATCAACAACATCGACAACTCACCCAACACAACAACTACTACGATGTAACAATGCACATGCATGTGGTACCAAAAATACTGGGCAGAGCCCTCACCGCTTTGAACAACAAAGTGTTCCAGGACATGAGTCCTCCCGCTTTGAACGACAAGCGTTCCAGGGCAAAAGCCCTAACCGCTTTGAACAACAAAGTGTTCTAGGACATGAGTCTTCCCGCTTTGAACGACAAGGCGTTCTAGGGCAAAAGCCCTCACCGCTTTGAACAACAAAGTGTTCCAGGACATGAGTCCTCCCGCTTTGAACGACAAGGCGTTCCAGGGCAAAAGCCCTCCCGCTTTTATGCATTATGCAATGAACTCCACTTGTGTATATCAACATACAACATCAACAACTCAATGGTGTATATCAGCATACAACCAAACAACAACAACAACATCTACTACGACATCAACATCTGTGCCTAATACTTATGACACACTCCCCAACTTGGACAACACGACTCAACAACATCAACAACGGGAATAACGATACACCGTATATAATCGTTTATATATAAACATATATATTCCAACATATCAACAACAATAGCAACATATACATTAATCAATTACATTCATATCAAAGTCTAAAACATCCTTCAAAAGCAAATCAAGTTTGATCAATAAGACATAAGCCAAATACTCATAAAACACCTCAACTAAATCCCTAATACTTAAGTTTGAAGTTGGGAAACCAACCATAAGTTTTTGGACTAACTTGGGACTAGTTATGTTAAGTTTTCTTAAAGTTTTCTAGAGACCCACTTGGACTATTTTCATCATAACTCAAAATCTAAAAATCATTTTCAAGTCAAACCAAAGCCATTAGAAAGCTAACTCAATTATCTAAAACTTTCATGTTTACACCAAAATCCGGTTCAAAGAGGAAAGGGGTGAAAAATAGTGAAATATGAAGGATCTGGTTCACAAAAATCGTGTCACAATTTTAGAAATCGCGACGCGTTTTTACGTCCAGAACCACTTAGTATTCTGCCATCAAAATCGCGGCACGGCTGCAAAAATCGCGGCACGGTTTGACAGTATCAGGTCAAAAAAACAGCTTTTTCAAAAATGCGATTTCTACCATTTTAAGCCCTTCTGAGGTCCATAATCGACTCTAAATTGACAGGGATCATATACTAAGATTACACTATGGACTGTACACCATCTCAACATGAATTCTACGGATTATCTACTCAATTCACATTCTAATCCAACTTCTAACCCTAATTCAAGAACACCATTTTCAATTCAATTTCAGCAATTATATGCATATTATCAATTGAAAGTTAGCCTCACCCTTACCTGAATTTAGATGAACGATTTACAGAAAATGGATTCTCCCTCTTCCTCTTCTCTTTGCCTCTTCTAGGTTTTCTCCCTTTTTCCCAAAACTTTCCTGTTTCACGTAAAACTGTTTCTGACTTCTCTTTTTCCTTACTCCCCAATACTTAACTCCTCTTTATTTCTATTAATTTCTAATTAACTCCCCAACCTCTAAAATAATAATAATTCCCACTCATTCTAATTAATATCAAAATAAACTATATAATAAAATATAATACACCACTTAAACCACAAATATTATTTAAAATCATATAAAAGACTCTAAATATATCAATAATAAATAATTTAACGACTAGGGCGTTACAAGCAGCATCGTTTCTTCCAGCCATTCTAAGTTCTCTACTCAACAAACAACAATCAGCATGATACATAATAATATATCAACTGACACACGACACGACACGACTCTTCTACTTGGCCGGACGGACCGACCTGCTCTGATACCAATTGTAACACCTCGTTTTCCCGACTTAAAAATTTCTTTAAATAAAATCAGAGTTAATCACATAACGGAGCATCACATTTCACATAAGTCTCATGTATGAATAAATAACAATTTATTCTTTATCAAACGTCTTAAACATTGCAGCGGAATCATAAAAAGTCTTGGCATGCAGGCCTCATCAAAACGTCTCAGAAAGTTCATCTAAAAATAGTCTTATGAAATCATAAATGACATGCAAGGAATACAAAAGCATTTAACAAGTTTCCCCATCCCGTTACATATCAGAGCACCTAAGACTCAACCGAGGAAAGTCCTCACACGCCTGCACCTAATCTTGGTTACCTGCAAGTTACCCATACGAAGAGCAACATTTTCAAGCAGAAGGGGTGAGATTCACAAAACAATAATATTAAACATATAATTCAATAATTATAGTTAACAACAAATCATCACATAAATACGTCGCAACAAACATCATCTAGCATCACAAGCATCATCATAAACATCTTAAACAACTTGACTCGACAATGCAACTTCACTTGACTATGCAACTCTAACATCTTAAATGCATGTGGTACCAATCCAGGGCATAAGCCCTCGTCGCTTTGAGCATAAATATACTCCCAGGGCATAAGCCCTCGTCGCTAGTGAGCAAAAGCTCCAGGGCCTGAGCCCTCGTCGCTGGTGAGTAAAAACTCCAGGGCATAAGCCCTCATCTCTGAATGAGTATGCATGAGACTCAACATCTTATAACTTAAACAAGTTAAACATCTTAAAACGTCGCAACATCACAAACATCTTGGACCGACACATGCAGCATTAATCATATATAAACAACTACATGGCAGCAACTCATCAATCATGGCATATAGCAACATCAAGGATTCATCACGTAAGCATCACATATATTGCACATATAGTTCTCATAATACACATATGATTCATAAATCATTCTCACGACGTCAAATTATCACGAGGCATCATCACAAATCATCATTTATATCATAGTTATCTTCCATTACTACCCAAGGATCAACTCTCAAAGTCCTACACGAAACAGATCCCAAGCTACGAAGTTATAGCAGTCTGGAACCGCACTACTCGCCGTGGCGAGTTGGTCTGCTCGCCTCGCGAGCTCAACTAGGGGTTACTCGCCTTTGGCGAATTGGGGGCGAACTGAGAGCGAGCAATACTGGGTGCTCTCGGCCTTTTTTCACATTTTTCATCCAAAAATGTCAGTTATAAGTTCCCTAGGTCCAATTTGATCCTAAAAACTTACCTAATCATTCTTATATACACCAAGGCACTCAAAACCATCTACAACACGTCCCAAAACAACATTCTAAAAATCAAGATTCTCTCAGGTCAACTCGCTATGTCGAGTGGGATTTCTCGCCTCGCGAGTGATCATGGGCTACTCGCTATGGCGAGTTGGGTTGCTCGCCTCGCGAGCGATGAACGTCTACTCGCTGCGGCGAGTTGCTTAGCTCGCCTAGGTGAGCGATGAATAGACAGCTACGGACTCAGCAAAATTCTCACCAAAAGTCACCAATCTCACCATGTTAACCCTCAAAACGATCAGGAACAATAACCTTATGATTATTCTAGGTTCTGCACTCAATATCTGCATCAATACTACACTTTTACATCATCAGATCATTAATTCTTCACTTTTAAACTAATTCCCAATTCCTAAAAAATCACATCTACTTTTGTTAATTATAATATATGAATTACAGGCTTAATAGAATTGTAATGCTAGGCTCACCCTTACCTTAAAATTGCAGAAATCGCAGCTCTCTTACCTCTTCTCCCTTTCTCTGGTTTTTCTCCCTTTTTCACCAAAACGTACGTACTGACAAATTGACCTAATTTTCCCTTTTTATACTCCCAAAAAATTTTATCTTATTTACTCTTTCTCCCACATAACTCTCTAAAATCTCAAAACTACCCCACATCTCTATATTTATTTTATTTTCAAATCTTATTTTATTAAACAATAAAATAAGTCACCACATCACATAAAAATCACTTAAATCTTAATCTCAACATCTCTTAAAATATATATAAATATATCTAGACTCCTCAAATAATTCAAATAATTAAATAATTAAAATAATTCAAAGTGGGCGTTACACGCGACGTCTATTTCTTGAATATTTATTATATTCGCGTGTTTTATCGTTTTAATAGAAGTAAGGCATTACACAATAACCCTTCAAAACTGGCCAAAGGTTCTATCCACCATAGGCTTAGTAGAAAGTTACCACTGCTAGTTATGGCAAATAAGATCTTAGAGCACTGATACTCTTGAGATAAGCCACATATTTGAACCCAAACCTGAGCAGAGGAATTGTTTTGGACTTTCGGGTTAAAGTCACTAGACCAAGAAAACGATTTCAGAATACCAGGGTTCAAATTCCAAGAAGGGATAGATCTAACTCTTTTAACATCTAAATATTAGTTAAATTCATAAAATCTTTACCCAGAGAAATCCCCTCCCCCCTCTCCCCCACTTACTTAGATATTTCCAAAGAGTGGAAAGCTCACTACGCAAGGTAAGAACAGTAAGAGGGGTTGCACCCTTTAGCCAGATAATCTTTACATGTAATTTATGTTTGCATGTTTCAACTCCAGATAGATACTCATCCTTAGGAATGGTAATAGAAAGCCTATCACCTTTGATCATTGGTTGAGGAAGCTGTGAATAATGGATATCGCACAGGTTAGTTAAAGCTGAAGCAAAGGTCTTTGCTTCTTTTAGAGCGGTTTGAGGTAGTTTTTGGGGTGGAATCTGTAGTTAAAGTGCTATCTTGAAGACATGCACATTGTATATTGGTGTTATTTTTTGTGATTTTTGTATGATCAGAGTTTTTGGGTTGTTTACTAGGGTTTGTGTGGGTTTTCCTGGTTTTTTCTTGATTGTGTTTCAGATCCTTTGTGGGAGATGAATAAATGAGACTCTAGGCATGACAACAAAACCCATGCCCATGGGTACCCGTCCAAACCAACTCTGATTTGACGGGTTTTCCCCGATTTGACTGTATTTGGGTATGGGTTTGGGTTTTTCCTGATTTTAAAATACGAGTACGGGACAGGTAACGGGGATATATGTACCCACCCTGAACCCATACCCAAATCCTACCCGATGTAGAAAGGTCATGTTTTTATTTTTTGTTGAGGGGGTTGATAATGATATGCCATGTAATTTTGGTTTTATAATTGTTATGATATAAGAACTTTCATTGATAGTTAAAGGAGCAATCGAATTATTCGATAAGAAAATGTTAAAATGAGCGCAAATTGTTGGATAATGCATTACAATATTACCATTAAAGCTTAAAAAAAATACTCTTTTTTTATTAAAAAAAATTATTCACTGCGGGGACGGGGATGGGGCGGGACTACCCGAACCCATTGGGGACGGGGATAAGATTCAATTTCTCATCCCCGTAGGGTATGGGTAGGGTAACGGGTAAGTATATGAGAGTAGAAGATGGGATGGGGAAAACAAAACCCATCCCCACCGCGCCCCGTCCCATTCCCATGCCTATTATGAGACAAGACCAAGGGATTATAACTTTTTCCATGGTGATTGGGCAAAAAGGTGGAGGCGGTTGTGGTTGAAAGGGTTGCTTAAGGAAGAATAAATAAGAGAGTAGGTGCTGGGTGAACACTAATATTTTCGCACAAGAACTCGCCACAGCTAAGAGGCATGTTAAAAAAAATTAGAAAGTGAGTTCATCTGGATTTATTATTATTATTATTATTATTATTATTATTATTATTATTATTATTATTTTAAACTATATAAACTATAGTTGCTTCTTTAGATGATGTTAGTTGGGTTGATTTTTGTGTAAGTGTTTATATTGATTGTTTAGATAATTTGTGAAGCACGCAGATTAATCACTATCTTAAAATGTCTTGTGAATTTATCTTTTAAACCATTACATTGAGTACGAAGTCGAGAATCCCTTTTTATCAACGTTTTCATTTAATTATATTGTAGCCTTTGAATCAGATCATTTAAAACATTTCATTGTAGTTGTTGAATTGATTCATTTAAGCCCTCGGGTGTCTGGCCATAATAGTTGAATCAGAAGATGAAATTGATTTTAGTGATAGGTTTGTGTTTTGATGATGCCTAGGTTTAGTTGATGATGCTTTTATGTTGATTAGTTATATCTTATAAACTTGTTAAAGCACCTAGCAATCCTTGCCTCGTTGTGCCATGTGATTCCTAGTGTCTTGTGTGTTGTTGTGCATAGAAATTCTCATGTGTATAAAAATCCATTTTTCTAGGTATTTAAATCGATTCAAATAGTCTTGAATCATATCACTCCGAATCGATTTAAAACAGTTTGAATCGTATCGTGAAAACTCTCTGACTTGTGTTGAATCGATTGATAAAATTTTGAATAGATTCAACCTTTATGCTGGGTCTTCTGAATCAATTTAGATATCGTCTGATACATATCAATCTTCATTGAATCGATTCAAACTTGAGCAGATGCGTACCTCATAGAAGCTCGGTAACAATCTCGAAAAGTTCAATTCAATAGCTTGTTAAGAAACACTTTCTTAACTATTTTACTTTGTAATTCATAACTTACGTTTATATCAAAGACTTCCTTGAAAATCTATTTGGCCCAACTTCTTCTCTTAAGGAGAATAAAAGCCAAAATTAATTCAAGTCAAACACTATCTAAAATCTCCTTGCAAGCATAATCATCCTCTTGCGAAACAAAACTCCTCCCAAGTTTAACACTGTTATACTGCAAGTTCCTTGCGAGTATAATCTTTAGCTTCCTACAAAGCACCGAGCTACTCGAAGTCATCGTGGACATGTTGGAATATTTTATTATTTAATTATATTTTAATATCATTATGTGGACAAATATCGTAATAATAATTATATTAGCTATTTATCAATTGTGAGTCTTAATTGATTAGTGATCAAATTAAGTAATAAGGCTATTAGATTTCTATATGGATAATTAAGTAAATATTTAATTAGTGGATATGAACTCAATGAGTGGATGTCCGGATGGCCCATTAACGGAATAATGGGAAACCCTAATGGTCATCCAGTATAAAAGAGGTTATGGTCCCCAATACACTGTACACAGCAAAACATTCTCTTCTCCCCATTTGAAGAGAACTTGAGGCATAAAGGTACCGGTTGAGGAAGAACCAAATCAGCCGCCGCTAACTCTATTTTGTGTGTTTCAGATCATCACCTCCTCTCTCTGTTTATCGTTGTTGATGTTGAGAGGGGTGCCATCAAAGCCTAATCTAAGTATTCCTAATACCCTAATTCTAATATCTTTGATAAATCAAACATGTCGTAAATCCGTTCATAATCATGTTCAATGTTTTGTTTGCTTCCGCTATTGATTCATAATTGTTGAACATGTTTTATGAAATCTGTTTTATTAAGACCTAAATTTCCCAACAGGGAAGCCTACACCTTCACTATATAAGATGATCATCAACCTCCTCAAGGTATGATATATTCAACTCTTAACCCCTTTCTTGCTAAAACACTAACTTGAACGTCGAAGTGCTTGCAAAAACACCAACATCGCCGTTCCAACAACCAGTTCAAAGCTAATTCACCACACTAGAAGTTGTTCTTCTAGTCGGTTCTTATTAGGGTCTTAACTCTTTTTATATTTTAAAAATATTGACTTTATTATTACTAAATGCAATTTCATATTTTAAATTTAAATATTGTTACATAAAACCATATAGTTTTTCTGACATGGTATTTAGTTAAATAGTTAATAAATCAACATAATAAATTTATTATTTTAAAACTATCATATATATTATTGTGTAGACCAAATTTTTTGCTTTTCTTATCACATGGCTTTTATTTTTGTGGGAAACGGCAGTGAAGCACATAGACATGTCACAAAATAAGGACATGCACTGATACCATGTTATATTTTTATCAAAATTAGGTTTTGAGTTTTTTCTAATACACCTACTCACGTCCAACATTAATTGGGTTGGTGTGGTGCGTGGATAATTAGGCGGTCTAAATTGACAGGCTCTGATACTATGTTAAAACGTTTGTATCAAAGCATATCGATTCGGGCCATCTACTATTCACGTACCAAGTCTAATAATGTTGAGTGTGAGGGGGTGTATTAAAAAAAACTCAAATCTCACATTGGATAAATATGACTATTAATTAAAGTTAATGAGAAACCCTTTAGTTGAGTGTTAATGACATACTAACGTTAAGGCTATATTAGTTAAAAACTAGCGGATGACTGATCAACCAATTGAAATTAGATGAATTTATAGAAGATAACAAATGGGGGTACAATGCTCTTCTAAGATGAACAGTTCAATTAGAGAGTAAAATGTGTGATATGAACTGAAACATCTCACGCTTTTATTTTTATCAAAAAGTTGAAAAAGTCTCATTTTTTATTTACTAGTATATAGAAGTCTCTCGTTAAAACTTCATTCTTAGTGTGAAGATATATGAAACAGAGAGACCAGATTAGCCATACCAAGCAGTATTATATGGTTTATTATTTTATGGCGAATTTTAACTAAAACTTTGTCAATATACACAGGATTTTTCCATTTAATTAGGCTTTCCTGCTTCATAAATTTATCCATCATGGTGGTGGTGGCTTGAACCATGGGTTGCCCCGCAGGCTTCTATTGGGTAACTATCAAATGAATTTCTTAAGAAGCAAGACACTCCATAAAATACCATATCTTAGACATTTGATCTTGACGTCACAACTGTCTTAAACTATATAAATATATTCATTTCATTGAGGACTTCAAAAATGGATTGGACGGTCTTGTTGGTGTCACCAAACTAGGCTCCGATTTGTCAACTCCATGCTTATTTGTCGATTTTACCGAGGAACCAAGTGGATGAGGAGGAGCCTGCATTGCCTCCTTACCTTTCTTGTCACTTGTTTCATCTCCTCCTATCTTCATACTTCCATTAACAATTGCAGGTTTATTCATTCCATCTTTAGCTGCCTCTTGTGTTTTATTTTTCTTTATGAACGATGGTGCAGATAAGTTTGGTGATGATGAAATAATAGATGCTTTCGATGTTTCGGCCTTGCTACTGCTAGGTAGAGTATCTAATGTAACAGGTGCAGAACTGTTTTCCTTGAGGTTGGTTTCTGTAGTCTTTTTAACTTCATTGTATAGCCGTTCCTGTTTCAAACACAAGGAATTACAAGGTAAAGATGACAGTGAAATGATGACCTATCTGTACCGTATAAGATTGTTAATATATAGAAGTCTTACCTCCAATATGTCGTTGAATTTTTCGGCCAAATTTGGAAGTTTCAGAGCAGTAACAAGTTTTATTGCACCTTTCATTGATTTCTCCAGTGACAAAAGCTTGACAAGTTCAGTAGCTCTCACAAGTTTATCACCTGAAATATCCATTTGAAATATGAATACTATTCTCTTTTATAATTCAGGTTGCAACAAAGGAAGAGAGTTAACAGATCATAGGAACTCACTATTGCAGCACGATGCTATTAGCCTTAGTATGCATCTATCTTGTGCTGCTTCCAAATTGAAAGCATCATCATCAAGTAAACTAGCATCCAAACCAGCATTATCCATTTCTTCCATTTTTTTCTGAACCTGCATTTTAAATATTTAACTAATTTAGCTATTGAACAGAAATGATACAAAAAAAAAAAAGTTCAGACTCAAGTTAAAACGAAATAGCAAGCTGAAAACATCAAACTAAAAACAGTGAAACATTGTTAGTGCCTATGATGGATCGGAAAGGTGTGAAATAGGACTTGTGGAAAGCTGGCGAGAAGTTACCGAAACAATGACCATTAGATTTGAAGAGATTACAAGAACGAACCTCAAAGAGATGCATGCTGTTCATCATAAACTCATTTTCAAGGGCTTCAGCTCCCAAATCAGATGTAGCAAGTGGAAATGAAAGATTCATTAAAGTGAGAATTGGTTTAGGCACCACCTGATGGGTAAGTGAACAGCAATTGATGTTTTAAGTCACACGCAAAGGAGAAAACGGGAATACAACAAATACATCAAACTGTCATATTCCTACTCATACCTGTGGGAAGGATTCAGGCTTTTTCAATACTACACAAACTAACTTGTTTGTATTCAAACCCACCATCCAATAGTTTTCATCTGTTTTCTTCTCTTTAATAGCACTGCATTGAAATTTTAAGAAAACAAGTCACCTTCAGGCATAAGAAAAATATTAGGCAAATTAGAGTAATGCAAGTGATTGAGCGAATAATAACCTGAAGACTGGGAACCAGCTTCCACCAAATTGACTTGTATATAATCTTAGCACACCCTATATATTATACTTACAAAATCAGCTGGTTTAACAATGTACATTCATAAGAAAGAATGAAATAAATATCAAATATCAGCATTGTAATGTGAACATAGTTAATACCTTGGAATCATAAGAACACAGTTGGCCCTCTTCACTAAACCCAAACCAACTTAAAGAAGAACCAGGAGTTATCGGCAAGCGACCTCGAAGGGGTTGGGTCCCCTGTGGTATATTAAATAAACTAAACTCTAGCACCTGCATGTTTGGAAATATATATGTTGTCATGAAAAAGTGACATCATTAAATGCTTTTATAACCAGAAGAGTATTTTGTCCAAAAAAATCTAATGACTATGCTCTGCCCCTAAGATAATATTTTCAAAAGGTCAAATGAAATGGCAACAGAACAATGAAGAACTTTGAATATTTGTGGGAATCAGTAATCCTATGCAGTAATACTAGATAAAACCACACTGAATATGCCAGTGTCAGAAGAAACAAATTCCACGAAGTCTGAACCAACCTGATCATTTGAAGAAAGACAATCAGAAGCATGAGTAACAACTACAAGCTCATCCTTGAAACCTGATGCAGTCACCGCTGGCCCATCTAGCGAAATTACATGTCTCTGCACAGAAATAGATTCAGAAATGAGTAAATACTTGGAAGAAAACTACCAATATCTACAGATTCACTCTTATCTCATGTTTAACCTATAAAGCACGGACACTCCTCGGATTAGGCGTGTCTCAGTGTCGGATTATAATTACATTGAATTATATGATTTTTTCAAATTATTAGCAGTGTCGGCGTGTCTGTGTCGTGTCTAGTGTCCGTGTCTGTATCCATGCTTCATAATGTTTAACGCAAAAGTTTAAGCTTCAGATGTAAGGCTAGCACATACATACTTATCTACCCTTTTAAACCCACAATTCTTTTACAACACCTAGGGGATGCTTCTGGCATTGAGTAATTAAAAAATAAACGGCATTCAAATAAGATGTGAATGTGCAACAAACCTGCATGCCACCTTCAGTAAAGATGCGAAGATAGTTAAAACTTGTTACTGCAGCCACCCAAGAAGCACCAAGTGCAACAACCTTTACTTCTTCGGCTTCAAAGCGCATAGACCACTGCAGGAAAAATTAAACGAAGTGAGCATGCAGTAAAAATATCATATCATGCAGTGTTAATTAACCACAAGAACTGAAATTTTTCAAGTCCTTATATATTATAACCATAGAAGATTGAACAGTTGTGCAACTACATATCTGTTCAACATATAATTTTCTTCCATAAAAAATGTGACCAGTATAAGCGCACAATCTGACCTCGCTATTGCTAGCCCAGCTACTAAATGGGCGATACATGAGGGTGCTCATGTTCTTCTCCCCCTTGCAAGGATTTGCAAAGACGCTTCCATTTTCATTCAATGCAGCCATTGTAAATCCAAAATGGTCAGTCATTGATGGAACTCGAGGACTGCTTCCAGTGTCATGAAAATCAATCTGTAACAAAGATATGTCAACAACATATGCTATAGAATTAATGATTTAACTCATCCAAATGGAGATAAATTTAAGCTTCAATCATACATGGTTCTCTTCACAGTGTTACCTCAATATGAGAGTATCCATCGTGATCGACAGTGGTTATACTTCCAAGCATATTATAGCATAAGAAGCGCCTTTTTCCAGGCTGCACTGGAGTGGATCCTGATTGAAATGCCTCCTGCATTTTTGTCTTAGATGTTACCATTGTGCTTCTAAATCCCACACTGCCATTATCCAATTTTTCTTTGACTGACCGGTTCCTTTTCTTGTGAGACTCAACCTTTGGAAACAGATCAATTCCATATTCTTCTCCATCCTCATCCAAATTTTCCTCGCTAAAGGAATGTTTGCGCAATCTTTTCCTGCTAGTTGGTGGCTCAAACTCACCGTTACTATTTTCACCAAGATCACTCAAGCTACCGCTAACACTATTGTCCTCTTCCTCCTCATCAAACAAAAGAAGCCCATTACTGTTCTTGCCCAACATAGGTATATCCTCGGTTGGAGACTTCATAGATGTAGGAATAACATTGTCCCATATACCGTACTTTCCCATAACATCAATAACAGCCAAGGCATTCCCGATTGGCTTCCATGCCATGCAACACACTCTTTCATCGAACTTCTGTCTGTCAATATCCTGCTTCTTATCAACATCCCATATCAGAATCTGCTTATCTAAACCAGAGGTAGCCATATACTTTCCATTGGGTGACCAACACAAAAAACATATAGGCTGATTATGATCTCCTCTAAGAGTGAACAACTTCTCAGCCGTGTCCCTATCATACATCACGACATCATTTCTCAACCCGGGAATGGCTAAGGTCTCACCATCAGGACTCCAGCAAAGAACATTCATGGTTAAAAGATCTAACCCAGTGTCAGGAGCTATGCCCTTAAGGTTGTGAAGGTTTTTCCCTGAGTGTAGTTCCCAGATGATAACGGTTCCAGTAGAATCAAGAGATGCTAAGTATTCCCCATTAGGGTCGAAAGCTAAACCAGTGACAGGTCCTCTGTGCCCTTTGAGAACCCTTGCAATGGAGCCATCAACTGTGTTTATGAGTTTGATGCCCTCATCGTCACCTGCAGCTGCCAACATGCTTCCTTTCTTGTTAAAAGCTAAGGAACGTATCGGAAGTGTGAACCTCGTGATATTTGTCTCGAACTCTCCACCTGCCACGTGCCAACAATCAATTCTAAGATCAAATCAACTTGAAAAATATACATCAACAGCTCAAACCACAATAAATTCTGCACCAATTAGGCTCTGTCCGATAGAGAATTATGTTTGCATGTAATAAAAAATGAAAAAAATTAAATGATGATTGAAACATGTGTCTCTTACACTTCGAAACATTGATAAAAAAAACATGGCCATTCACTTGCAAGAAACTTTTTTACACATGCCTCCAATCAAATCATAAGGATATTTGTGGAGATATTTAAGGAACTGCCTTGTAAATGTGACACTTTGGTGTGATTTGATTAATGCATGTGTAAAAAAGCTTTACACTGTCAGTGCATAGAAAGAAATTGATCTCTAACTTGAGTTATAGCAATTGGCATAGTACTAATCCAAAACACTTCAGTGAAAAGAAGACCCAGGAAAATTCTGTGCTAAATCTAATCAACTCAGCTAATTTTCATAAAATAACTGAGACTAGTGTAAGGAAATAGAATTAAACACATACAATTACTGAATTTCATTGCTGAAATATACAGAGTTCACTAAAATTAACAATAAAGAAGTAAAATTAAAACATATATTCCTTAAGAAATAGTAAAATTAAAATGGCGCTAGTCAAAAACACTTCACCAATGTAAAGAATTGGAAATCAAGCACATAAAATCATCAAAATAGCATTCAATAAAAACAATAAATAAATTTAAATTAAATAAATTTCATAACAATGATTAAAAATACAAACAAAAAAACCCCAATTTTATTTCAGAATTTCAATTAAATACCCTAAAAATCAAAACAAGAAAAAACAACAACAACAACACATGAACACGATACCTGGAAACTTGTAGAGTTTAACGGAGTGATCGACAGATCCAGAAGCAAGACAAGTGGAATTAGGGCTAAGAGCCAAAGCAGTAACACCGTCACGGTGGTGACGGAGAATCTTGGGAGCGGCAGAAGGAAGAAGAGGGTTATGAATTGAAACAGAGACATCGGAAGAGGAAGCGGTGACGAGATGTTCGGCTTTCTGGTCCCATACGAGCGAGCAGAAGGAAGCACGGCCGCCTTTTTGGGTGTGGGCCTCCCTCATTTTCATTAATCGGACCTTCATGATGGTTTGGAAATGAGAATGGAAGAGTGAGGGTTTAGTTTGTGTGAGAGAAACGGATCTGAATAGAAGAGTGTATATTGAAGGGGTTAGGGCGCCAAATGAGGGTTTGTTTTAAGGTATTGGCGGGAGGGGCAAAATGGATCTACACTATTTTTTATTTTTAACTAAAGTTTTCATTCTAACCGGTTAAGATCTTTTTAATTTTTTACATTCTCAATTTTTTACAATTAGGAAAAGTTTTCGAAATATAAATACAACATTTGGTTTCTCTTGTCAAAAAGTGATTTGTAGAAGATTTTTGAAATTTTATATTTGTTTTGACTTTTATAAATCTTCGAAATTCAAGTCGTATAAAACGTTTTAATATTAAAAAATAACGTGACATTTGATGAGCTCACTTATTTAATATACATTTCAAACTAATGTTAAAGATTGATGTCTATTGTCCTCGTGAGCTTAGTTCACTTGGTATGAGACAATGCATATTTTATACAGGGGCTGGAGTTCGAACCCCAGACACTCCACTTATTCACCTTTTAAGGATTGACATCTTCCAATAATTTTCTTTTTTATATTTGTCGCAGATCAAATACTAAACAAATTGTTAATAGATTCAAATATCTACCGGTAGGTTTTTTTGTTTTTTTTTTTTTTTCCTTAGATGGAGTGATGTTTGGTGGATGGACATGAGGTAGCATTTCACATAGAAAATGTCAATCATTTCCCGTCATGAAAAAGGCAGATTTTTACCTACAACTGTCAGTTTAACATGTTGCAATTGACTATATTGTAGTTCAGACAAAGAAACAGTAATGACTTATTATACTAAACTGTGAACTACAACCCCCCATTTAAAAAGCAATATTATTCACACCATAAAAAAAAAAAAAAAAACAGTACAATCCTCCATAAACCCCACTCTCCTCTCGTCCTTGTTCTTCAACCACATCAGCGAACGTGAAGAGAGGCTTCAAAAAACATGAAAGAAAATCTCACACCTTCACTTGTTTCCTAATTGCTTGTTGAAGAGAGGCTTGTTATCTATCTTTTTCTGTTTATCGAAAATGCCACACCTTCATTCACTTGTTTGCTGAAAATATTTAGATATGTTAAACATAACTCATTTACACGCTCAACATATTGTTGTTGAATGTAAAAATTCTCATTTATCGATAATATGGTGTCTCTTGTGTAAATCATAGAAATTTTTGATTTTTAGTTGGTATGAAAATATATTGTATATGTAATACGATATAGATGATGTGAAAATATGGTATTTTTATATGTCTGATCTGTTGAATAGGATTCTATGACTGAATGCATGTTTTTTATTTTTCATTTACATCTCACTATTATGAACTTATGGTAGTACTTTTAATTTTTTTTCTATGATGAATGTTATGGCACTAGTTGAATGATATAAACATGTGTTTTTTGTAACACCCCAATTTCCCGTCTTAAAAATTTCATTAAATAAATCATACATCAGAGCATTCATCATAAAGGAGTGTCACATTTCATCTTTAAAAATAGCTTAGATAATAATTTATCTAATTACAAAATATTCAGTTAAGCAGCGGAATTCAAACAGTCTCTTCTCATAAATGTCTTGGCTTAAAAGCCAGCAAAAACGTCTCAAAATATTTATTGGTTCAACATCACAAAAGTCAACATCATTTATTCAACACGATACATAAAGGAATAGACTCCACAAAAGACCCCATCCCGTTACATATCAGAGCAACCCTAACTTCACACATCCTCGCATCATCGCAACTAAGACTGGGTACCTGCACTTGCCCACAAGGCGGCAATTCCAGCAGAAGGGGTGAGATTCACAACAATAATATTAATACATAATCATAAGTCAAGATTAACAAACCATACATCCAACTCATCACATATACATTATGGCATTTCATGGCATCATCATAAACATCATCATAGCAACATCATAAACATCATCATAAACAACATTACATCACACATCAACGTCTCAAACATCATCTCATTTATGTCACAATTGACTCGACTAAATGCAACACCTAACGTCTCAACATCATGCATATGGTACCATATATTTATAGCATTAATATGCTTCACCGTCGCTTTGAGCAAATGCTCCACCGTCGCTTTGAGCATAAAGCTCCACCGTCTCATAACTATGCAAATGCATGGACTCGTCGTTAACAACTTAATACACCGTCTCAACATCATTCCATTTTCAAGACTGACACATGCAGTTAATAATAATTACATGGCAGAACATCATCTCATTAATCACATACAATACAACACGTATCATCATCACAATCACACAATCATCATATTCAAACATCACTTATTTTCATCCATACGTCATTTATCAACAGCTCAAGTAGTTCATCAGCATTCATCTCTACAGCATACATTTAAGGATATAGAACCTCACTAACACTACCCAAAGGGCTCCTCTCAAAGTCCCATGCGAAACAGATCGCAAAAACAACAACAGTCCTGAACCATCTAACTCGCCACGGCGAGTACATCTGCTCGCCACAGGCGAGTACTCCCAGCAGCTCACTCGCCAAAGGCGAGTTGGGGGCGAGCTGGAGGCGAGAAATACTGGGTGCTTCGGCCTTTTTGACATTTTTCAACAAAATCCTCATTTTTAAGCTCTCTAAATCCAATTTGACCAAACCAACTTCACAGTTCATCTCTATAAATATGGGGGCACTCAAAACCATCTAAAGTTTGGCAAAAATCCTAATCTTAAGGGTCAAGCTCGCCACGGCGAGCTATACTGCTCGCCTCGCGAGCAACCAAGGGTTACTCGCCACGGCGAGTGATCTGCTCGCCACAGGCGAGCGATCTCAGAACCACTACGGGTTCAGTCCAATTCACACCAAAACCTGCCAAATCTCTCCACTTAAGCTTCTAATACATCAGCAATAGCATCCTAGGGGATAATCTAGGTTCTGTAACACATTATACAGCAATGCAACACGTTCTCACATCAAATTCATCAAAAATCACCATAACCCTAATTCTCAAAACTTCTCTCAATTCTTCCCAATTCCTAAGCTAATCAAGAACAGATGATTTAACATTAATACTATTGAAGTTAGGCTCACCCTTACCTGGAAAAATTGCAGAATTTGCAGCCTAGCTTTCTCTTCTCTCTTGACCGTTCTTCTTCTTTTTCCCAAATGTCTGTACGCGTTCTCAAAACCTTCCTTTCTTAACCTACCTCTCTTATATACTCCCTCACAACTTATTTAATTCCTTCTTAACCCACACAACTCTTCTTAACTATAATTATAACCCCACCTCTTAAAATTCTATCTTTTTCCACCACATCTATTTATTTACCAACTAAATATTCATATAAACATCACTTATATTATTTTATTAAACAATAAAATAATAATACTTCACACGTCACAAATACGTCACATAATCGTCACAAATCACATAATATATAAACATATACCATATCATCTAATAAAATAATTAAATAATTAAAGAGGGCGTTACATTTTTTACATGGAGATGGATCAATGTGGTGTATTGGCTTTCAGAAAATTGCAAGTCCAGATATAACAATTCTAGGAGGTAATGTATAATGGCAGTTTGGAATTTGTTTATTATAGACTAAAATAAGATGGAATTTCGTACACTAAGAACTAAAAACTAAAGTGAGAGTAAACAAAATGTCGCCACTCATTCTAATGTACAAATTGTAACTACTTATATTTCAATAGAATCCTCTTTTCGTATGCTTGGTCATCAAAACTACATGATTACAAGATCCTCTTATATAATGTAAACACATAATCATTTACATATATGAATAAAACAAAACTGAACTCATTTTGTCTCTTACCCTTTGACATTTTCGCTGCCTGAATCTGTCAAAATTGTCAATCTTTTGTGTATTAAATTCACTTCCAAGAGTAATATTGTTTTGCTACTGTATAATACAAGACAAGAACAATAATATACATTTGAAAGAAGTCATGGTAAAAATGGGAAAATTCTAAAGAATTCTAACTTTGACTGTTTTTAGGTTATTTGCATAGAAACTGCATTATGGATGTTGACGAAATCCTTAATATTTTCCAAGTACCAAACCACACCACATTTGGTGAGAGTGAATATGACGTATGTGTGTTATTGCCTATTATTTTTGTGGTATACTATTAGATTTTAAAAAGTTGAAAGGGTGATTTTTATTGTATTGTATGTGTATATGGTTCAAATAACTCTCCTTATCGGAGAGTGATGGTTGTTCTCCCGAAGAAGATTTTGAAGAGACTAATGAAGAGGGTGTATGGACTCAGTCACTAATTTAGAGAAAATTAATTTCAAAGAAATAAGTATTGAGGATGTAATGAGGTATCATTTTCCAAATTGCAAAGTTGCCTTCATGTTGTATAATTGGTATGGGTGTTTTCATGGATTTGCGGCTAGAAAGAGTAGAGTGATTAAAAATATTAAAGGTGACGTGGTTCAACAAACGTTTCTTTGTCATAGGGAAGACATTAGGGAGGAAAAATACATCAATTCAACATCTCGTAAGAGAGAACACAAACCATTGAATAGGTGCATATGTCAAGCTAAAGTACAAGTTCACATTGATGTGAGTTCTCAACGTTGGTGCATTGAACTCTTCGATAATGACTATAATCATTCCTTTGTTAAGGAAAAGTTTAAGAGGATGTTTCCTGCACATAGAAAGATGAGTGAGTATGACAAATATCAGATGAACACAATGAGGAAATCATGAATTACAACGACTTGAATTTATGGTTATTTTGTGTCTCAAGCTGGTGGGTATGAAAATGTTTGTTACTCTAGAAGATACATGTATAACAAGCAAATGAAGAGATGTATGTGTGGAAATTATGATGTTGAACAAGTTTTAGAGTTTCTAAAGCATATGTCATCGAGGGACTATATGATGTTTTAGAGGCACACGATAAATGCATATGGTTCACTTTGACATCTATTTTGGTGTGACGGTCTACTTTGTTTTTGGTGATGTGTTAAGCATTGATGCAGCTTATAGGAAAATAAAATACAATACACCGTTAGTCATATTTTTTGGAGTAACCCATCATAATCAGAGCATTGTTTTTGGCAGTGCAATTGTGGGTGATGAAACTGAAGACACATATGTTTGACTTTTGCAGAATTTTGTTGATGCGTTGGGAGAGAAAGTTTCGGTATCAGTCATTACTGGTGAAGATTTGGCGATGAGAAATGCAATAAGAAGAGTTTTTCCAAAAACACATCATCGTTTATGTGCTTGACATCAAATATGAAACGCCACTGACAACATAAAAAATCCTCACTTTGTTTCAAAATTTAAACATTGCATGTTAGGTGACGTGGATGCTGATGTACTTCAACGTAAGTGGGAAGAACTGGTTACAAAGTTTGGCTTGGAAGAAAACCCCTGGATGTTGGAGATTTATCAAAAGTGTAAGATGTGGGCTACTTGTAACACCCCGTTTCCCAAAACAACATAATAATATATAACAATCAGAGTTCAACAATAACGGGCATGTCACACTGCTTTTCAAAATTCTAAAATAGAATATAAACCTATTTAACTTCAATAAATCATCTTATAAAATCTGCAGCGGAAATATTATTTTAAAACCATCATCATTCTACTTCAACAAAATCCTTGGCACAAAGGCCTCAACGATACAAATTATTCAACAATTAAAATCCAACAACTTGGTTCAACTTTTGATACATAAGGAATGAAAGAAATAAAACAACGAATTCCCCATCCCGTTACGTATCAGAGCCCTAAGACACATGAGCCAACATCCTATTAGCCTTCATTACCTGCAAGTTACCCATACGAAGGGCAACATTTTCAAGCAGAAGGGGTGAGTTTCACAATCAAAAATAATATATATAAATAATTCATCAACTTGAATTAAAAGCAACAACAGCACAACAACAAATATCATCAAGTCCATACATATATGGCATCAACATTTATCAGCAATAATTACTTCATTTTATAATCAAATTATAACAACAACACCAATGGCGACAACTCACCAACAACAACCTCGACATCAAGGACTACACAACGACAACTCACACCGACAACAACAATGCAACGACATCAACAACAAATGCAATATGCATGTGGTACCATTTTACGCGCGTTGAATGACAAGCATTCCAGGGCATGAGCCCTCAATAGTTGGATGGTTAAAGCATCCCAGGGCATGAGCCCTCAACAGGTGAATGACTAGCATTCCAGGGCATGAGCCCTCAACAGTTGAATGATTAACATTCCAGGGCATGAGCCCCCAACGATGCATGAGTATGAATGACTCAATGGTGTATATCAGCATACAACCCAACGACTAATGGTGTATATCGGCATACAACCAAACAACAACAGCAACGACAACATCAATTGTGCCTAATTTATTTGTGACACACTCCCCAACTTGGACAACACCGACTCAACAACAACAACAACAAGAGAATCATCGACATAGCTTATATAATCATAAACATGTATTCACATAGCTTCACTTTCATTTACAATATTTACCACATAAACAAGGTTAAATATATCAAGAGACTATTTAGGATGCTCAGATTAAAGTCCTAATGCACGAAGCAAAATTCAGAAAATGGTCTTACAAGGCCTATCTCGCTTCAAGCGAAGGCCATCTCGCTTCAAGCGAAATCTTCACAGAATGGTTGGTTCTCACTCGCTCAAAGTTCGCTCGTGGTTCGCTTCAAGCGACCTAAATGTCGTAAGTCTGGGAGAATCTCGCTTGGAGTTCACTTGGATCTCGCTTCAAGCGAAGCTTCATCTGGACAGCATTCTGGGTCGCTCGCTTAAGCGAAAAACATCTCGCTTCAAGCGAAACTTCATCTGGGCAGTTCAAAAGTTCACGAATTTTCTAACTCTTTCATCCAAAAACCCAATTTTGATCCCCCGATCACCCAAAACGATTTTCTACAATGTTTACAGGTTCTATATGCAACATAGTACTCAAAGCAACACAGAAACATGCAATTAACAACAAAATCATCAACATTTTTGCAAAATATCGTAACTTCTAACCCTAACTCAAAAACACAACCTTTTAATCCAATTTTCAGAAATTAAACATATATTATTAGTTGAAGGTTAGCCTCAACCTTACCTGATTAGATGAACAAACAAGCTACAGCAATTCAATCCTCTTGGCTAATCCCCTTGTTCTTGGTCTCTCTCCCTTTTTCTCCCAAAAGATTATGTTTTTCTTTCTACTGTACGTGCAATATTTGTCTGACTCTTTCTTTCCTATTCTCACCAAAAGTAACCCCCACTAATTCCTTTAGCTCCCTTAAATTCTCTTAATTCTCAATAACACCCCAAATATTAATAATTTCTATTTTCTTACTTATTTCTATTAAATAATAAAAATAACCATATAATAAATTACAACACACCACATAAATCACATAAATCATATAAAATGCATAAAACATATTAAAAATCAACCAAAAATAATAAAATAATAAAATAACAACTAGGGCGTTACAACTCTCCCCAACTTAAAGAATTTCGTCCTCGAAATATTACCTCAAACAAACAACTCAAGGTGGGATTCTTGCATCTTACTCTCCAACTCCCAAGTCAAACTTTCACCAGTTACTCCGCCCCAAACAACCTTCACCAAAGGTATTTCCTTGCCTCTCAACTGCTTCACCTTACGATCTTCGATCCTCAAAGGTAAAGTCTCAACGGTAAGGTTATCCCTAACTTGTACATCATCTATAGGAATAACATGCGAAGGATCTGCTACATACTTCCTTAGCTGCGACACATGAAACACATCATGTAAATTCGAAAGATGTGGTGGCAAACCAATCCGATATGCTACCGTTCCAACCCTCTCAGATATCTGGTAAGGACCAATGAACTTTGGAGTCAACTTCTTAGACTTCAATGCACGTCCTACACCCGTCATAGGAGTAACCCTCAAAAACACATGATCACCCTCCTGAAACTCAAGGGCCTTTCTACGTTTGTCATGGTAACTCTTCTGTCGACTCTGCGACGCTTTCATATGTTCTCTTATCAATTTGACCTTCTCTGTAGTCTGCTGAACCAACTCTGGTCCCAACACCACACTTTCACCCGACTCAAACCAACACAAAGGAGTTCTGCACCTCCGACCATACAAAGCTTCGAACGGTGTCATACCAATACTCGAATGGTAACTATTGTTGTACGTGAACTCTATCAACGGTAAGTGGCTGTCCCAAGCTCCACCTTGTTCAAGTACACATACTCTTAGCAAGTCCTCTAACGATTGAATCGTTCTCTCCGACTGACCATCTGTCTGCGGATGATAAGCCGAACTCAGTCTCAACCTCGAACCCAAAGCATCTTGCAAACTCTTCCAGAATCTAGAAGTGAACCTCGGATCTCTATCCGACACAATACTCGACGGTACACCATGTAGATTCACAATATCACGAATATAAATCTCTGCGAACTGAGCTACAGGAAAAGTAATATTGATCGGAATAAAATGTGCCGACTTAGTTAATCTATCAACAACAACCCAAATGGCATCATGCCCTTTTGGAGTATTCGGCAAACTTGTTACAAAATCCATGGAAATGCTGTCCCACTTCCACTCAAGCACATCTAATGGAGTCAACAACCCTGCAGGCTTCTGATGTTCAACCTTAGACTTCTGGCAAGTTAAACATGGATACACAAACCGAGCCACATCTCATTTCAATCCGGACCACCAAAACAATTTCTTCAAATCATGGTACATCTTCGTAGCTCCCGGATGAATACTCAAGCTACTCTTGTGACTTTCTTTTAAAATCAACTTTTTCAAATCCTCATCATCAGGAATACAAATTCTTCCTCTGAATCTCAACACACCTTGGTCATCAACCTTAAAATCACCATCTGCATTTTGATTACTAGCAGCCATCAAATCCACAAATTTAACATCAATCTTCTGTGCCTCCTTGATACTATTCAAGAAATCACTATTAATCTTCAACATACCCAACCGCACACTCTGAGGTGACCTTTCACATACTAGGCTCAAATCTCTAAACTGTTCAAGCAACTCGAACTCTTTCACCATCGTAGCTGACATATGCAACGTCTTCCTGCTTAAAGCATCTGCAACCACATTAGCTTTACCCGGATGGTAATTCAAGTTAAAATCATAATCTTTCAACAGCTCTCACCACCTTCTCTGCCTCATGTTCAATTCTTTCTGATCAAATAAATACTTTAAACTCTTATGATCACTAAACACCTCAAATCTGGAACCGTACAAATAATGCCTCCAAATTTTCAACACAAAAACCACAGCCGCCAACTCTAAATCATGTGTAGGATAATTCTTCTCATGGATTCTCAACTGTCTAGAAGCATAAGCCACTACCTTGCCATCTTGCATAAGCACACCACCTAAGCCCAACTTGGACGCATCACAATAAACAACAAATGGTTCATCTGGCTTCGGTAAAATCAAAATAGGAGCAGTTGTCAACCGCTGCTTCAACTCATTGAAACTATTCTCACATTGAGTATCCCACACAAAAGCTTTACCTTTATAGGTCAACTGCGTCAAAGGAAGTGCCAACTTCGAAAATCCTTCAATGAATCTGCGGTAATAACCGGCCAAACCAAGAAAACTTATAATATCTGTAACCGACTTCGGTGTCTCCCATTGTGATACAACATCAACCTTCGAAGGATCTACAGCAATACCACTACCAGAAATAATGTGGCCAAGAAAACTTACTTCGTTCAACCAGAACTCACATTTGGATAACTTGGCATACAACTTCTTTTCCTTCAGCACTTGCAATACAATCTTCAAATGCTCTGCATGCTCTGCTTCAGTCTTAGAATAGATTAGAATATCATCAATAAATACAACAACAAATTGATCCAGATAAGCATGAAAAATTCTGTTCATATACTCCATAAACACACCAGGCGCATTAGTAACACCGAAAGGTATCACCTTATATTCATAGTGTCCATATTGTGTCCTAAAGGCCGTCTTTTTCATATCTTCGTCCTTTACCTTAATCTGATGGTAACCTGACCTCAAGTCAATCTTACTAAACACACGAGCACCCACCAGCTGATCCATCAAATCATCAATTCTCGGAAGTGGATACCTGTTCTTTATCGTCACTTTGTTCAACTGACGGTAATCAATACACAACCTCATGCTACCATCCTTCTTCTTAACCAACAACACCGGCGCTCCCCAAGGTGAAACACTCGGTCTTACAAACTTCTTGTCAAGTAAGTCCTCCAACTGCTTCTTCAACTCAGCTAACTCAGAAGCTGACATACGGTAAGGAGCCATCGACACAGGCTTCGTACCCGGAACAAGATCAATTGCAAATTCAACCTCCCTCTCTGGTGGCACATCTGGAATCTCATCAGGAAAAACTTCCGGAAATTCTTTCACAATAGGCAATCTATCAATTACAGCTTGATTCTCCACCGACAAATACGCCAACAAGGAAAACATCAAGACTCCATCTCGTTCTAACTGCTTCATCTCCTTAGTAGATAAAAATTCTGCTCCACTCTCTTCTTCAGCAGAAGAAAAACGTACCGTCTTGCTAAAACAATTAATCAAGACATGATTGTATTCTAACCAATTCATTCCCAAAATTACATCCATTCCCACCAACGGCAAACAAACAAGATCAACTTCATATTGTGAGCATAGGTTTGTCTTTGAATGCACTTGTAAGAGAGTAGAAACATTAAGAATTGCTTGTGAACATATGATGTCTATTCTGATGTTTTTAAACGTTGTAAACCTCCTTGGTTGTCTAGTGCTACATAGATGGACCAAATCTGCTAAGGATGTAGTTAACTTGTCAAATGCAAATAGTTCAAGTCAACAGAACCCTGCTTTTGTTACAACATATGTTACCTTTGTGGAGAGATGTAAGCGAATGGGTAATGCAAATCTTTGCGTGGTATGCCAAAATTTGTTGAGATAATATTCATAAATCCCTATTGTAGTTTTAAAGATGAAAAAATATATTTCAATTTCATTTTATAAATGGATTCTGATATCTTTGTATTTAACATTTTTGTATGAGTGTTTTTAAGTGCAGGAACTTACGCTCAAAAAAGTTGATATAACTAGTTCCCTAAAAAATTATTGGAGCATCTTATACAATGAACAAAGCAAGAAGAAAATGGACAAAAATGCATTGGATAAAGTTTGGACCAAACATGCCCAAACTTATAAGACACGGTGGCATATAATTTTTGCAAGCAAGTGGTTTCTTTTTAATGGTTTTCTATGTCTCCAATACCACTGCATCTCAAATCAACATTGCATGCAAGTACAAACAAAACCAAGCTTTATTGCCGTAAAGGAAACAAGGCAAAAGGAGGATAGCAAGGCAAGATGGATATTTATATTCTTAAGCCCACTTAGAAAATGACACTTGGATGTGCATGAGACATAATTTGCTGGAAAGCAACAATCAAGCCACACGTGAGAAGAAGGAAAATATCTATCTTATGTATTTGAGTGGGACCACAAGAAATTGAGAAAGAGAAGGAAGCTGCACGTGGGAGTACAAAGGCCATGAGCTGTAATGCCTTAATTTGAGACGTTCCTCACGTGGGAAAGAAGAAAGAGCAAAATGTTTTGAGCAATTGGTGGCCTATAAATACCAAGCCAGTAGTTGAAAGGCAACCACCGAATTTTTGAGAAAGAATTACAGCAATACAAAGCAAATTACAAAAGCTCTCTCATTTTTAGTTCTTATCAGTGTTCTAAAAATTGCTCTTTTGTGTTGAGCTCTTTTTAGTTTTTACTACAGATATTTTATTTTGATTCAAGTAAGAATTTATTTCTTATTAGATTGTAAAGCTTGTAGGTGACAAGTGTGTAAAAGCAAAGGTAGATTTACTCAGTTGCAGGAAAGATCAGTTGGATCTAGCAAGGGGTAAAAGTTACTTATTTGTGTAAAGAAGACAAAAGAGGAGTTGTGGTTAACATTACTTAACGCAACTACCCAGTGGATAATCTCACACTTGTGTGGGGCGTGGAAGTAGCCGGTGTTTGGCGAACCACGATAACTTTCGTGTGTCATTTCTCTTTCCCTACTTACTTTTAATTTATTGCTCAAATATCACACACATCACAATTATTATTGTTATTATTGCTACTAACAAACTTTAGTGATTTTTAAATTAAAAGAATTTTTTATCAGACATATTTTAAACAGGTCACAATTCAAACCCCCCTTTCTTGTGAAAATATTTACTTCAGTTGGTACCAGAGCTCTGCCTCTAAAAAGCCTACGCACCCAACGATGCAGGAGGAAAAAGATTCAGAAGAAAAGTCTCAACATAAACACCCAACGGTGTAGAAGGAAGAAAAGTCAAAGCCTAAACACCCAACGGTGTAGAAGACAAAAAGAAAAGAAAATATGTCTAAAATAAAATTTATGTCAGAAGGAGGTTCCTCAAACAGACCACCGCTTTTTGAAGGAGCAGACTATTATTACTGGAAAGGAAAAATGGAACTATTTTTACAATCACAAGATAATCACATATGGACTGTAGTTGAAAATGGAAACTATATTCCATATGGTGAAGATCTAAATGAAAAGAAGAAAGAAGACTGGTCAGAAGAGGAAGGTAAGCGCATGTTATTAAATTTTAAAGCTAAATTATTTCTAACCATGGCTTTAAGCAGGGAAGAATATGATAGAGTACAAGAATGCAAAAATGCCAAAGAAATTTGGGATACACTCAAAATACACCATGAAGGCACCAGTCACGTAAAAGAAACAAGAATTGACATTGGTGTTCGTAAATTTGAACTATTCGAAATGAAAGAAACCGAAACCATATATGAAATGTATGGAAGGTTTACTATCATTATGAATGAGTTACGTTCTCTTGAAAAGGACTTTACAGTTCATGAGAGAGTAAGAAAAATTTTAAGATGTCTCCCAAAATCTTGGAGACATATTGTAACAGCAATAACAGAAGCAAAAGATCTGAAAAAACTCAGATTAGAAGATCTTATCGGATCTCTAAAAGCACATGAAGTTCTTTGACAAGAAGACAAGTCCTCAAACAAAAGCAAAATGATTGCATTCAAAACAAATCAAGAATCAAAAAATCAAGAACTAGAAATGAATTTTGACAATCAACAACAAGAATCTGATGAAGAAGATCATCAAGATCAAATCATTCTTCTCACCAGAAAACTTCAAAGAATGATTCAAAGAAGAGATCAAAACAAAAGAAACTTTCCAGTCAGAAAAGAAAACGCAAAAAATGAGCTTGACAAAAGTCAAATTACTTGTTACGGTTGCTACAAACTCGGACACTACAAAAATGAATGTCCACTAAACAAAAGAAAATCAAATAATTTCCAATCGAATCAAAGATCCTTCTTAACCACGTGGGACGAACCAGAAGAACAAACAAATGAAGATGAACAAGCATACCTTTGCTTAATGACAAAATCAGACAATGAAGAGGTAATTACTGATCCTTGCTCATCATGTGAAAAAACTGAATATCTGTTTGATAATCTTTTTTATAACTCTCAAATCTTAGAACAAACATGTGAAAGATTAAGAAATGAGAATCTTGAACTAAGAAGAGAAAAAGATATTTTGGAAAACGAAAACAAAAATCTGATTGAAAATATTCAAAATTCTAAATCAAAAGAAGTCTCTGAAAATAAAAATGATCCTAAAAAGGAAAACATTATTTTGAAAGAAAATGTTTTACAATTAAAAAATGACATCTCAAATTTTGTTAAATCAACTGAAACATTTCAAAAAATTATGGGATCACAAGTAAGTGTTTTTGATAAAGCATGTATAGGTTTTAAAACAAATCAAAAACAAAAACTTTATGAAAATTTCTTTGTTCCTGAAAAAAATACAAAAAATTATGAAAGATACAAATGTACATATTGTGAAAAATATGGACATCTTGAGCCATTTTGTTTTAGAAAAAGAAAGAGACTAGCTTCACAAAAATTGAAGAATAATTACTCTTATTTTCATAAAAAGGAAACTCCAAAAGTTAACACTAACCATCAAGGACCCAAAAAAATATGGGTACCCAAAAAATTACTAACCTCTACTGCAGGAATGTCTCATAACAGTCAAGAAAAAGCCATGGTACTTGGACAGTGGATGCTCAAGACATATGACTGGAGATAAACAAAGTTTTCTCTCTTTCACCAAAAAGGAAGGAGGAATGGTAACTTTTGGTAATAATGAGAAATCTCAGATTAAAGGTATAAGTGTCATTGGTAAGATAAACTCCGCTAAAATTAAAAATGTTCAATATGTAGAAGGATTAAAACACAACTTAATCAGCATCAGTCAATTGTGTGACATCGGTCTTGAAGTAATATTCAAACCTCACACATGCGAAGTAAGACAAATATCTTCAGGAAAAATCTTGTTTACGGGATCAAGAAATAAAAACGTTTACACTCTATGTCTAGATGAACTCCCTGTCGAATCATGCTTTATATCTCTTGAAAAAGATAAATGGATTTGGCATAAAAGGGCTGGTCATATTAGTATGGAAACAATTTCTAAAATATCAAAACTTGATCTAGTAAGAGGACTTCCTAAGATTAACTATGAGAAAGATAAAATATGTGAAGCATGTGTCAGAGGAAAACAAGTCAGAAGCAGCTTTCCTCCAAAAGATTTTATTTCAACAAAAAGACCACTTGAATTGCTTCACATAGATTTATTTGGACCTATCTCAATAGAAAGTCTTGGTGGAAAAAAATATGGCTTTGTAACCGTTGATGATTTTTCCAGATTCACTTGGGTTCTATTTTTAAAACAAAAAAATGATTCTTTTGAAGCTTTTCAAACCTTTTGCAGAAAAGTTCAAAATGAAAAGGAAACAAACATTATCTCAATAAGAAGTGATCATGGAGGAGAATTTGAAAATGCCTCTTTTGAATAATTATTTAGCGATAATGGGATATCTCATAATTTTTCTTGTCCTATAACTCCTCAACAAAATGGGGTTGTAGAAAGAAAAAATAGAACTTTGCAAGAAATGGCAAGAACCATTTTAAATGAATCAAATGTTGAGAAATATTTTTGGGTAGAAGCCATAAATACATCTTGCTATATTTTAAATAGAGTTTCAATAAGAAAAGTTTTAAACAAAACCCCGTATGAACTCTGGAAAGAAAGAAAGCCAAACATTTCTTATTTTCACATTTTTGGATGTTATTGCTATATTTTAAACAACAAAGATAATCTAGAAAAATTTGACTCAAAATCAGACAAAGCTATATTTCTTGGTTACTCCATTACTTCAAAAGCATACAGGGTGTTCAATTTAAGAACAAGAGTCTTAGAAGAAAGTATGCATATAAAATTTGATGAATTTGAGGAACTCGAAACTCAAGAAAGAATAAACGAAGAAGATGAGGAGGAAAGTCAAATCAACCCCAACATTGAAAATTCTCATCAACAATCATCAAATGAAGAAGTGCCTTTAAGTCCTCCAAGGTCATGGAGAATTGTGGATCACCACCCACAAGAACAAATTATTGGTGAAACCGCAGATGGAGTAAGAACAAGGAGATCCTTTCAAACAAATGATCTGACGATGATCTCACAAATTGAACCAAAATCAATAAAAGAAGCAATCATTGATGAATCTTGGATCGAAGCAATGGAAGAATAACTAAATCAGTTTGAGAAAAATCAAGTTTGGACTCTTGTACCTAATCCTCAAACTCAATCCATCATTGGAACAAGATGGGTTTTCAGAAACAAATTAGATGAAGAAGGAAAAGTAACTCGCAACAAAGCTAGATTGGTAGCTCAAGGTTATAATCAACAAAAAGGAATAGACTACGATGAAACCTACGCTCCTATGGCTAGACTTGAAGCCATAAGAATTCTTCTCGCTTACGCTTCTCATAATTGCATAAAACTTTTTCAAATGGACGTAAAAAGTGCATTTTTAAATGGTTTTTTAAATGAAGAAGTTTTTGTTCATCAACCTCCTGGTTTTGAAAACTTAGAAAAACCAAATTATGTGTTCAAACTAACCAAAGCTCTATATGGACTAAAACAAGCTCCAAGAGCCTGGTATGAAAAACTGAGCATTTTTTTACTCAAAAATGGTTTTTCACGAGGAAAAATTGACACCACACTTTTTAGAAAAATTGACAAAACTGATTTATTAATTGTACAGGTATACTTTGATGATATCATTTTTGGAGCTACAAATGAAATAATGTGTGATGATTTTTCAAAACTCATGGAAAGTGAATTTGAAATGAGTATGATGGGAGAACCTAAATTCTTTTTGGGATTACAAATTAAACAGCACAAAGATGGTATTTTCATATGTCAAAAAAAATATATCAAAGATCTTCTTAAAAAATATAAGATGAATGAAGCCAAAATCATGACTACTCCCATGCATCCTTCATCAAATCTTGACAAAGATGAAAATGGAAAAGATTTTCCTGAAAAAGAATACAGAGGAATGATTGGATCCCTTTTATATTTAACTGCTAGTAGACCTGACATTGTTTTTGCAGTTGGTCTATGTGCCAGATTTCAAACTGCACCAAAAGATTCACATTACATTGCAGTTAAAAGAATTTTCAGATACCTTGTAGGCACTCCAAGTGTCGGTCTATGGTATAAAAAGGGAACACACTTCGATCTTATGGCATATTGTGATGCTGACTACGCTGGAGACAAAATAGAAAGAAAAAGTACAAGTGGCACATGTCAACTCCTCGGAGAAGCTTTAATTAGCTGGTGTTGTCGAAAACAAAGCACTATAGCATTATCCACCACAGAAGCTGAGTATATTTCCGCTGCAAACTGCTGCTCCCAGGTATTATGGATTAGAAATCAATTAGAAGATTTCTCACTAAGGTACGCAAATATTCAAATATTATGTGACAATACAAGTGTTATAAATTTATCAAAAAATCCTATTCAACATTCCAGATCAAAACACATCGAAATTAAACATCACTTTATTCGTGATCATGTGAGTAAAAAGGAAGTTGAACTCGTTTTTGTCAACACAAATGATCAACTAGCTGATATTTTTACAAAACCCTTGGTAGAGGATCGTTTTCTTCTCTTGAAAGAGAAACTAAATATTATCAAAAATCCTTTCTTAAAATAATTTCTTTTAAAGAAAAAGGGGGAAAGGAAAAGGGCTTTATTTTAAAATAATAATAATAATTATTATAATTTTTTTTCTTTTACTCACGGCAAACCAAGAAGAAAAGCATTTACTAGATGCAATTATTTTCTTCCCTCTTTTCTCTCCATAATCTTTTCCACTTCTCCACAAAACTCTCTTCAAACAAATCTTCTCTCCTCATTTTTCTCATCACACGCGCCTCAAAACTCTCAAAATCCAATCCTGGCCATTGAAATCCTTTGATCTTCCTATGCAAAAAGGGCTACTATAGCTTCTCATCATTTCTTTTTCAGATTACGTAGCCCAAAGACTGCACAATCCTACCATCAACTCACTAACTATCACTCTTGTCTCCTTCAAATCTCTTCTTCTTCCTCTCAAAAGGAACTTCTCCTCTTTCATCTCACTCTGCAGAAAACACAAAATGGAAAAACAAAATGAAACTTTCTCTCAACTCCTTCACGCCATTGATCCAACCGCTCCTTCCTCTCTTTGTCAATCTCCACCACTCACTCCTCCGGTTTCCTTCATCTACGTTCCTGAAACAACTACCATTTCTTCAAACATGATTCCTAATCCATCAACCGATCCTTACTCTTGTTCACCTCCAAAATCCTTCACCACTTCTGCTCCAGTGAAAGCTGAAACCTTTGATGAACTCTTTCAACCAAACGATAAAATCAGAAAATCTCTCTCAACTGATCCGAGAAAATCCATTAGATTAAGCTCAAAACCCTCAAAGATTTCATACTTTGACCTTGATAATGAACCAGATTTTGATCCCAACTCACCAAATAAATTTTTGAGATGAACTACATGATTTTGATCCCATTTCTTGGGTATGTAGGCAAAAGATTTATATCTTTTCAAATCAATAAAAACAACAAAAAAACATACTTCTTCTCCCTCCATTCTTTCACTTAGACTTTAGGCAATATTTTACAAATAAGTAAGCAATATAATTAGCACAAGATAATTTAGGTAAGAGGCTCCTTCGGAGTACCTAAGTCGTTTAGGGTGCTTAACACCTTCCCTAATCGAAACCAACCCCCGGACCTTGATCTCATAAGGGTTTTTACTCATTTTTTCCCTTCCCACGAATTAAAATTGAGAGTTCAAAGATTGAAGGTTCAAAACCAGTTAATGGATTGATACCCGAAAATCGCGAGCACACAACTTTCTGAATTCTGCTCGAACCTTCTGATCAACTCACTGATCAACATTCTAAACAACATTCTGAACTAACTTTCTGAACTCAGAGTTAGTTCATGAATGCAAATGTTCTTTGATTTCTTGTATCTTAGTATGATTTAAACTTTGTTTGTCTCTTGGTTAATCACACAAGAACGCACAAATACCAAAAACTATCAAAGTCCATTAATCCTTTAATCACCACATATGTCTTTAATGATTTCTTGATCCAAAGTCAAAATCATTGTCTGCATAAGATATGTTCATGTCACATCTGTTCTTGCATGTTCTTGGTGTGGACATTGATTTATGGGTTTGCTCTAATGAACCTTCTTAGAAACCTTCTAAACAACCTTCTGAACTCCTTCTGGGTTCAAACATATGAACTTCAAAATGTTTCTTCTGGGTTCCTTTCTTTTTGACGGTTGTACTTTGTGCTGAACATTCTGATGTTCTTCAACACTTTGAACCCTATGAAGGTTGTTTATTTATTTCCTTCAAAAACTACTTGAAGCATATAAATGAGAGATCATTTGTTTTGACAAACAAGATGATTCTTTCTTTGAATTCCAAAAGAATATTTCTTTGCATCTAGTTCATCATTGCATGTAACTGATGACTTTAAATATTCTTGTTTATCCATGAAGTAATCCTTTATTGTTTCTGGATATATTCAGGGTTAATGTTCATGATTATTATGAAACTCAATGTGCGTTTTGTCACATAACTTCAAGCACATTCTTGTGTAGCTTGTGATGTATGTTCTTCCATCATGATTCAAGTTCTTCTATCATGATTCTTGAGTTATGAATCTTCATGGAGATATGATCTTGTTGTTTCAACTGATGATATACTCATTCTTTCATTTTTGAGTAGATATAATGCACTTATCAATGTGCGTGTCTTCTAGCTTCTCAACTTATGTGATTCCTGTTCTTTGAACAAAAACTCAAGTGCAAACATCAGTAGATCACCAATCATAAAACTTATCATTTATTCCACGAGGTTTGTTATCATTAAAACATTCATCAAAAAGATTTTTGCTTCAACAACAGTGAAGTGGGTTGTGAACTCGTGGCAGAGGTCGCTCCAAGAATCTATGGAGTTTCTCCTTAAGTTCTTAAACCAGGTGACTGCTCCTCGTCGTAGAGTGGTGACAAAAAGTTTGCATTTCACGGCGCCATGCACCGAACGATATGTGAGAACTGTAACACCCCGTTATCCCAACAACTAATTATTATATAAATAAGTAAGTAAATCAGAGTTCAACAATAAACGAGAATGTCACACTGCTTTTCAAAATTTCATAAATAGATTTAAAATACTATTTATTCAACAACGTCAATCAACATAAATTATTGCAGTGGAAAAATCTGTTTTAAACGTTACTACCACATCATATAATCTGGCACAAAGGCCCCATCATAAGTAATTATTCAACATTTAATTATAAAACAAAACTCCAACAACATGCTTCAAAATTGATACATAAGGAATGAAAACACAACAACTAATTCCCATCCCGTTACGTATCAGAGCCCTAAGACACATGAGCCACCACTTCTACTATTCTGGATCAGCTGCAAGTTACCCATACGAAGGGCAACATTTTCAAGCAGAAGGGGTGAGATTCACAATCAATAATAATAGAAATATAACTCATCAATTGAATCTAACACCCTAACATCATCAACACATCAATATATTTATATAATTCATGGTCAACATCATATCAATATATTCCATTTCAACCAACAACACACCGACTACTCAACCAACAACAACGACTCATGCAATGACATGAAAACACCAAACGACTCGACGACAAAATGTGACAATGCACATGCATGTGGTACCATTTAACGCGTTTGAATGACAAGGCATTCACAGGGCATAAGCCCTCACCAATTTTGAATGGTTAAGGCACTACTCGTTGTGGCGAGTGGTTTTGCTCGCGAGGCGAGCTATGAACATTGCTCACTCGCTGTGGCGAGTCATGCTACTCGCCGCGGCGAGCGATGAATCTCAGCACGGGCAGAATGCAGTTTTTTCCCAAAAATCTAATTTTTCTCAATTTCAATCCCCAAAACAATTTACAGAAGTGTAATAAGGTACTGCCTACCACCTGAAAGCATTCTAACGCTATAACAGTGCTCTCTACACCTTTTTCATCCAAAAATCATACCCCAAAACCTAACCCCCAAATCCCCAATCTCCACCAAACCATGTTAAACCCAAAATCAATGTAATACAATCCATCATTATTGAAAGATAGTCTCACCCTTACCTTAATTTGATGAACAAACTCTTCATAAATCAGGATCTCCCCTCTTGGCTCTTCTCTCGGTTTTTATCCCAAAAATTGTTCTGTACGTGAAAAACGTTTCTGACTTCCGAACTCCCTACTTAACTCCCCCTTAATTCTAATTAACTCCCACTTAATTCCTTTAATTAAAAAGTAACCCCCAAACTCCTAATAAATTCTATTTCTCACATTATTCTAATAAATAATAAAAATAAACCATTTAATAACAATACACCACACCACAACATCAACAATAATTATTTAAAATCATATAAAAGACTCTAAATAATTCAAAAATAATTAAATAACAACTAGGGCGTTACAAGAACAACCTCGATGTTCTCTATGTGCTCGTCTGGGTCAGTTGTCTTGTCGTAAGAGTCCATTTGAGGAGGTTTCTCCAGCCCGCGGGGGATAGGAGCGTCTCGTACGCGCCACGTGAATGGGCCGTACGTATCACGGTCGTGCCGGGCATCCCAGATGTCCTCGGAGCTAGAGGGGGACCAAGAGCGTCTGTTGCGTCTTGGTGGAGATCTCCGTGGTGGGGATCTTTTAGGAGGGGACCATCTAGGTGATCTCCTTTCAGGGGATCTCCTTTGGTAGCTAGGAGATCTGACACTGACAGAGTGTCGGGGGGATCTGGAACGGGAAGGACGTGGGCTCTCTCCTCTTCTGTTAGGAGTTGGGGAGGGAGACCGCCTGGGGTCGGACTGATGAGCGCGCCCGTTCCAGATCTGTTAAACGTCGATTTTGTTCCTCGATTAAAGACGTTTGTCGTTGAACCGTGCGGAGCAAGTTGGTGACGATGGCTCCATTTGGAGTGGTGTCTTCCGGCGACTCCGTAGGTTGTGTGGGACCTTGCAGAGGCCTTAATTGGAGAGGGATGGCTTGCACCGGTTCCTCCCTGGTATCCACAGGTGATGGTGAAGAGGTCATACCATCGCGTAGAGGTATGCGGACTTCACTTCGTAGTCGTGGACTAGCACCGTTGGCAGCCATGGTTAATATGTATGGTAAGCTTTGGTTTTTAGAAGGTAAAAACGGGGAGAGCTTTTATTTTTCCCACAGACGGTGCCACTGATCGTACCTGATCAGAAGGTGACTACCGGTGCTTTGAATGAGGTGGTGAAAAGCTTTGGAACGCTCCTCGGAATGAAAGAGGGTGTGTACCTGTAGTTGCTCCGACGCTCAAGTCATTAGAGATCAAAGTTTGGAGGGTTTAGAGTGTAACACCCCGTTTCCCAAAACAACGTAATATTATATAAAACATTAGAGTTCAACATACAACGGAGTATTACATCTACTTTTCAAAATTCAGTTTAAATAGAATATAAAAACTATTTAATTCAACACATCATTTTATAAAAATCTGCAGCGGAATATTTATTTGATAATCAATCAACAACTAAAATCAACATCCTTGGCACAAGTCCTCAACATAATAAAAATATTATTCAACGATGATTTAAATCTTCAACATTAATAAAAGTCTAAGCAACATGTTCTCAAAAACCGATACATAAAAGAATGAAATCATAAACATCAAATCCCATCCCGTTACATATCAGAGCCTACGACACAAGAGCCAACTCCTATCTATCCTTCGCTACCTGCACTTGCCCACGAGGCGGCAATTCCAGCAGAAGGGGTGAGTTCACAACACAAAGGTAATATATAAATATATGAATCATCAAATTGCATTGAAAAACAACAACAAATAATAACAACCATCATCAGCATAGGCAGCAACATCATCAATATAAGCAACAACATCACCAATATTAGCAACAACATCATCAATATTATTTAGATTCATCTTCGGTTAACAACATCAACGACAACATCACTTGTGGCGACACCTCACCAACAACATCCCTACAAAACAACTCACACCTACAACAACTAATGCAAGACTCCATCAACTACTAATGCATTATGCAAATGTGGTACCAACTACGCGCGTTGAATGCTAAGCATTCCAGGGCATAAGCCCCCAACAATTTTGGATGGTTAAAGCATCCCAGGGCATAAGCCCTCACCAGATGAATGACTAGCATTCCAGGGCATGAGCCCTCACCAATTGAATGTATAAACATTCCAGGGCATAAGCCCCCAACGATGCAAATAAGTTATGAAGACTCAATGGTGTATATCTGCATACAACCCTACGACAACTAATGGTGCATATCAGCATGCAACCAACAACAACAACAGCTAGGACATCAACAACTGTGTCTAACATCTAAGACACCCTCCCCAACTCGACACAACCACTCAACAACATCAAGAACAACTTCAAACTTAGCAAAGTATATTTTATTTCAGGTAAACATACACAATTCCATCATATTCATCTTCATATATAAGTTTCATCATCCAAACAATTATTAATAAATCTAACAAACAAGTTAGGAAGCTTAGGTTTGGGTTTGAAACACTTCAGAAAAATCACAAAATGGGTCGTACAGGACCCAGTTCGCTTAAGCGAGCTACTGGTCGCTTAAGCGACCAAACAGACGTAACTCAGGGTGCTGCTCGCTTGGAGCTCGCTTACGGTTCGCTTGAGCGAACGGGCAAAATGGCGTTGCTCGCTTAAGCGACGGGCAGTTCGCTTAAGCGACCACAACTGACGAAAGTTTAAGATCGCTCGCTCCGGGGTTCGCTCATGGCTCGCTTAAGCGAGCGGCCAAAATTCAGGACCGGGCAGGGTAAAGTGTCGCTCGCTTGAGCGACGTCTTGCTCGCTTGAGCGAGTGCTCATCTGGGCAAATTTTCCAACTACGATTTTCTAAGCCCTAAATCATCCAAAAACCCAATTTTAATCCCCCAATCACCCAAAATGATTTAGAACGTTGTTTATGGGTTCACTACTCATCAAAACAACAAACATTTTATAGAAACCTCATCAATCACAACATAATTCATCAACAATGACATTTTTCATAAATATTAAACCTAAACCAACAAATCACCATTTTCAATCCAAAATCATGAAAACATACATGTATATATTAACCAATGAATTGCTAGCCCACCCTTACCTGATTAGATGAACAATTGCTACAAAAATCTCTCCTCTTGGCTAATCCCCCTTTGCTCTTGGTTCTTCTCTCTTTCTCCCAAAAAGTCTGTTTCTTGTTTTCTCTGATACGTACAATGCTTACTGACTTCTTCCTATTCTTTCCTTAATAAAACATAACTCCTTTCTTTCTCTTAACTCCCCCAATAACTTTCATTTTAATTTCTCATTAACCCTCCTTAATTCTATTAACTCCCAATAAATCCCTTTTTCTAAATAAACATTATTCTTCCTATTTTCATAATTCTCCAAAATAATATTCCTTCTATTTTCTTAAAACAAAGCAAATATTATATCCCACTACTAATTAATTAAATAACAAATAACATGCATTTAGATAATACATCACTAAATCATATAACTCAATTATTTCACATAAATTATTATAAACAAATAAACACACCACATATTCACATAATCATTTATAAATTCAAATAAAACATGCCCAACAACTAAAAATAACAAAATAGCGACTAGGGCGTTACATAGAGGGTAAGAAATGTTCTACCTTGGGGACTGCATTGAGTCCCCTATTTATAGAGGTGGAGAGCTACAGAGCCGTTATAATGGAACACCCAGCTCTAGCGGTTACGAAATCGTGAGAAGTGTAACCGCCAGAGAGTTTATTGCGGGAACGTGCAAAGAGACGTTGGGGCTTGCGTGAACCGGTCCTGTTTGCTCCGTGCACCCCCTTCGTGGGGAAGATGGGTACCACAAGTAAGATTGTCAAACGTGACGTTTGGGCTTTAGATTATATTGCGCGTAAGTAAATGGGCCAAGAATCCTTTTGGCCGGTCCAGAACAATAGTAAATGATATAATCATTAGAATTAACTAGTTTTTTTTTGTTTACTAGAATTAACTAGTAACCAAATAGTAAATGACACAAATATAAATGAGAGAAAGTCTATCATGGTCACAAACACGAATGAATAGTGTTTGACCATACATACATCAAAAGATTTTTTTTTCTAATAATAAAAAAGAAATTGATGTGTGTGTGATTAAATACTATTCATTTACCCAAGAGCGCTTAGATGAGAAGGAACGGGTCTCTTCTAGTTTAACCAAGGTCCTGAGTTCGAATCGAGCCTTGGGCATGCAGCAGCGTTAAAACTCTTAGGAAGAGCCTGCCGCCCATTTAGGTCCCACAATGCTCGAGAGATTAGTCTCTGCAGTTGCGCGCAGAGGATACCTAGTTTTAAAAAAAAAAATACTATTCATTTTATTTTTTATTTTTGAAAAAAAATACTATTCATTTATATTTATATTTATACGAGGAATTCTAATGTCACAAGACCAAATATCAAAAAAAAAAAAAAAAAAAAAGTTAGTTTGATTCCATCTTTAAATGCGAAACCAATAATTAAGGCAATCACAATGGGCAAACGCGTAAAAATAGAGTTAATTTAGGTTAGGCCACATAAACCTTCTAATACACTTGCTAGGGTTTCATCCCTCTCAAACATTTCTTTCACAGTTCAATTAACTTCATAGTTATGGCTATCCGAGCCACCTTCTCCTTTTCTGGCTATGTCGCCCAAAACCTAGTTTCCTCGGCCAGCGTTCGAGTCGCAAATCCTCGTGGTGTCCATGAATGCTGTATCCTCTCTCGTTTCTTTGGATCCAACCAAAAACCCGATCTGGATCGTTCCAGCGGCGGCATAGGGGAGAATTTCAGGAGGCCAAAAATGTCTACCTATTCTACTCTCGCGGGAGATCTTCTCACTGAAGGTTTGATCTGGATGATGAAGTCAGCGTCTGTTGTTCCTGCGTCAACAACTGGTATGATGGGTATTTCACCATTCAAACCCTCTTCAATTATACCATTGTTACAGGTTTCAAAGTGGCTTCCTTGTAATGAGTCTGTTATTAACCCCACAGCGTGGGAAATTGCTGCTTCTAAACCACCGGAATCTCGTTTGTTGAATTTGAATCGGAAGGAGAATACTAGTAGTTGGATTTCCAAATATTCAAAAGATGCCAAAGCTGTATTTACTGCTTTCACTGTTAGTTTACTCTATAAATCGTCTTTGGCTGAACCTAAATCTATTCCATCTTCTTCTATGTATCCAACTCTTGAAGTTGGCGACCGAGTTCTAACAGAAAAGTTTTCTTTATTTTTCAGAAAGCCTCATGTTTCTGATATTGTTATTTTCAAACCACCACAATTTTTGAAGGAATTTGGTTACAGTTCATCTGATGTTTTTATAAAAAGGATTGTGGCTAAGGCTGGTGATGTTGTCCAAGTTCGTGGTGGAAAACTATTAGTGAATGGTGTTGCTGAACAAGAGGAATTTGTTTTAGAGCCTCTTGCTTATGAGTTGGCTCCAATGGTTGTGCCAGCAGGACATGTGTTTGTAATGGGAGACAATCGGAACCAGAGTTTTGATTCTCATAACTGGGGTCCACTCCCGATCAAGAACATTGTTGGTAGGTCAATGTTTCGCTACTGGCCTCCATCCAAAGAAGATCACACTCTCACGGTTCATAACGTTCATAACACCTCACCTTCTGCAGCATAGCTAGCTAGCATAAGATTCAGGAGGGACCAACTTGACCGTAACCAAGTTCCGCGGCATTTATTTTGAATGAACTGCAACTCCGGTTTTGGACTGAGAGTGAGCTATTAATCAACAATTCTCCAGGAGGAGTCTTCTTGTCTTAGATGCATATCTTATTTATAAGTGCAAGTTTGGCCCTAAGGAGCAGTGCATTTTTTTAAGGATTAATCTAGTTGAGTTGTCTGTGTATCAATTTATTTCCTGTAAGCTACGTTGTTGAGTACTTCTGATACTCTTTATTCTTCTGCCTTTTTTTAATATAATTAGATTTTCCATGCTTATATGAAAAAAAGAAAGATCTGCCATTTAAAAAGAAATTGATGCAAGTTTGTCGATGACCTAATAATACCTTTATTATGTATAAAGTTTGGGGGTGGGGGGGATTAGTTTTTAAGAAACATGATGGTGGATTTTGTGTTGTATTCTCTCACTTTTTTTTTTCCTGGATGTTTGAAGCTAGGGGAAAGCTTCAACATGTAGCTATTTGATTAGTATGTTTCGTAAACTTTATTTTGGTCGGATAGGTGGATTGGAGACTTGAACCTTCGACAAACTATTTCTAGGCTTTCTGCGGTTTCTGTTGAACCTTTGAGAAGTGTTATTGAGACGGGAATGGGTGGGAGGAGTGTGGTGTTGGAAGCTTGCGTGGTGTAGCCTTTCTTTGTAATGGAAGAAGCCTTGTAATTGGATCTTTTGATACTTCTCCAATCAGTTATATTGAAACGGATTGAAGATGAGTGGGTATGTTTAGTCGACGACAAAGGTATGTTTACTGTTAATTATGTGTATCATTGCTTGAATTACAACTTGTCTTCTCCTTCTTCTATTGACTGTGAAAGGTTGAAATTACTAGGTTGGGTTTGGGAAAGCTTAGCTCCATCAAAGGTCATTGTCTTTTCATGGCAAATGCTTCTTCACCGGTTACCAACTAAGGTAAGTTTGTTGAGGCTTGGAGTGTGCGCGGTGGGAATAGTTGCAAGGTGTAGTTCGTGTTTGCGAATAAAGTATTGGCCGTGGTCTCTCAGTAGATAGGAATGTCTTTGGTAATGACGGAGTATTTTCCAATTGTTGGAAAGTTTTTGTTTTAACTGTAGGTACCAAAAGAAAACAAGAGAGTTACTCTTGATATGACACTAAATGATGTGAGCTATTTGAAGGGTGCAGAATGACTAAATTTTTTCGGGGGTGAATCCGAAGGTTGATGAGGTTGTTGATGCGATAAAACATATTTTGTATTACCTTGATAAAAACATATTTCTTGTCAACGGTTTCTAGCAAAAAAGTTGGGCCCTCGATGTCTCTTTTATAAGTGGTTTGTTCACCCCTTCGAGTGTAACATTTTTTAGGCAACACAGCTTCTCTTTGGTTTTTCAACTTGATGCGTTTAGTACCGATTGTTATATTCCTATTTTTTGAGTATAGTAATACGTGTACTCATCCATTAATAATATATAAATTTATATATAAATTTAACTTTGCTGATAAAAAAAAAAAGTTTCGTAAAATGCCACCTTATTATTGTTTATAGATATCTCTTAAAAAAAAAATTATTTATGGTTAATATGACCATACTTTCAAAAGTGAATTTATTTGGTCAAAGTTTTGATTTCAATCAAAAATATTTTGTTATTTTGGTCCTAAATTCTAGTACCTATATTTAATTGATGAAGTTTTTGTTTGTTAATTAAATTTGGTCGGGGTTGAAATTGTCAACAAGAGCAACATTTTAAGGTCACTTTGAGCCAAAATTACAGAATTTGCATCAGTTAGATAAAAAATAGCTTACCTTGTGAGTAGATAGTACTTGATAACCCTTTTGAGGCAAAATTACAGAATTTGCATATGATTTTCAAATACAGTGCAGAACTGAACGATGAGTAAATTATGATTTTTCTTGAACATAAAATCCTGAACCTTCATTATAAGTTTGTCCCTAGTCTTAGGATAGAGGAGCAATCAATTAAGATATGGTTTTATTCAAGTTGGGGAGAGAAAAGGAGTCTTTCTTGTATTCCAAGTAATATGGTGATTTTTCAAAATTTCTATTTTGACAACAACGAAAAGAGAAAAAGAAAATAAAAAATTGAAAAATATTAGAAAAAGAAAAAGAAGAATAAAGTTGTCATGTAGAATTATATTAAAAGATCATAATCACATGAGGGTTGAAAGATCAAAAGAGGAGATGCGTTTTATTGTAAATGTATGAATGCTCCTCTATGTTAAGGCCACTTTGATTCAAATGCCCATAGATATGACAATTTTTTGTAACCTGGCCCCATTGCAACCCTTGAAAGACCTTGGTGATTTATGCTAAAATATTTTCAAAAGGATATGCTTGGATGAACTCATAACTTGATTAAGATGTTAGCAACATTGTCAAATGTGAGTTCAATTCCACACATGATCTTTATAGTTCACTACCTACTTACAAAGAAGTGTAATAGGTGTGATTTATTATTAGTCTTTGTCCTTGACTTAGAATGCATGAAAGAAATTCTATATTTTAAATAAAATTCACAATCATGGTTTGATTCGAGGTTAGTAGTAAACATAAGACTTGTTCGTACAATCCAGCTTTTGAATCACACATTTTAAAATCTTTGCAAAAGACCGACTAATCAATTAGAAATCCTTGAGAAACATCTCTTGGATTCAATCAAATTAACCTTTTTGAGGACTTTTGTTTGAGAACAAACAAAATTCTAAGTTGGGGAGATTTGATAAGTGTCAAATTACAGTGATTTTCGTTAGCATTTATCGATTTGGTTTGCAACAAATATACCATAAATACCCCAGTTATATATAAATATCTTTGATATTCGTAAACTATGCAGAAACCTATTTCATTTAGTTTCTTTACATTTCTATAGGTTAAAAACAATAACAACACCAAAGCGGATAAAGGAAGGCAAGCGTAAGCGCCTGAGCCATATAAAGACATATGGATAAATCATGATTCGCTAAATGAGCCCAGCGAGGTGAAAGCGAGTAAAAATAGAGAGTTCCAGAAGTAAAAGCCAAAGCTGGTTTACTGTGCACAAGGTAGTCTGTTGAGCCAACTAAGGCGGTTACATGAAAATATCTGATCACAACTGGTTTTTCTCTCCTTTGTAGTAACCTTGATTCGCTAGGCATGTCTTGTACGCCTAGCGAATTTGAGATTTCAGAACCACTATAAATAGAGCTGTATGTCATTTGTAATAGGTAATCACTTGTAAATACATAACCAATAAAGAGAGAGAGAGATGAGGGAAGAGAGGAGCTGAAGCCACTTGAGGGCAATGGAAGCTTGACAACAAGCTTGTTGATGCTTCTTCAACATTCAACAACTATCCTTTGATAATCATGTCTTCCATGGGTAACTAACCTCTATTTTGTGTTGGGATTCGATGTAAATAGCTTGAAATTTATGTCATACTCTTAGTCTGGCTGGTTGTATATGATTTATGTTTTCAATATAATTTTAGTTTAAATCCATTGTTGATGCATTTGTCGACGATGTAGTATTCCACAAATGATCTTTTGATTTAGTCAGACCATAGTAAGGCTCTCTATCTAAGAGACATGGTTTAGATTATTGATAGTGTTATTTGCGCGAGAACGTGGGTAGGTTTATATTCATATACAACTTTTTGGTCTTATGCCATAGATATGATCTGCTATTTGGCCGCCGTGCATCGGAAGTCAGTTGTCTTTATGTTATCTCACATTGTTAACCTTAGCCAGAGACATACGCCGAGAAAAGAGTGTAGTTATATATGAGGCAAAAAAACTATACAATCGATTAAGAAGACACATACGAGGAATAATTATTAATATTTAATCTCAACACAACTTTACCTATACTGATTCAGTTTTACTTTGATTCAAAAATAGAAAACACCTTTATAAATACTTTGTTCAGAAAACTTTTAACACAAATCTAAATTAACTATGCGCGGTCTTTGTGGATACAATATTTTTATTTGTTTAATAAAAACCATCATACTTACCAATGTGATGAGGAAACCCCCAAACCATCTTTTATCTGAAAGGTGGGAGACTTGTTTAGGTATGGTGGAAGGATTTATGTGTTATCAACGGTGGGGTGTCTTATTAGTGATGGTGAGTCCACGTCATTTTGGTGTGATCCTTTGTCATATGGTGGGTGCTTGCTGTCTAGATTTAGTCGGTTGTTTAGTTTAGGTGTTAATAATAGGGTTACCGTGGCATAGATAAGGTAGCTGAACACGGGTGGAAGTGGAAAAGGCGTTGGGAGGAAGATCAGTTGTATCAATGTGGATATATGGGTTTCAACTCAAAATTCTCCTTTTGGGTATATGACAAGATTTTATCAAGTCATTACTCAAACCGAGCATCACATAATGATATCGATTCATACATAATCAATATCTTCAATATTGAGTTAAACTTTCAAGCATTGTTCACACTTTCCTCTAAGGTTTTTCATGGTCTTCTATTTAATGCAACGTGATGTTTTCTACTCCCATACACTGTTCACCGTTTAAAATTGCTTTTTAGTAATATATTTCGTACGACCTCTTATGGATTTTGTCCTGGTGCATTAACTGGATAAATTTTTCAGTTAAATTTATTGTTTTATATGTAGAAAGATTTCACAACTTTTTGCCTATCATATCATTTGTCATAATTCAGGACTGCATTATTACATTTTCGAGGCACTTTAAGCCTTCAGATCAATATAGCAGTAAAATAATATGGAGTTGGCCATTTTTTTAATTTATTTTTGTATGAAGGCATTATTATAATACAACAAATGTCTTAAAGGAGCACCCAAAACAATAAAAATTGAGTATTATATTATCCTCAAAAATTTTATAGGAGATGTCCCACAACAAAAATCCTATATGAACCTACGAACCCTACACCTGCAACTGTAGCTTAACATCACAGTACTTACACTCAAGTACCAAAACCTATTGCCACATCTACCTATTTGTTCCAAAAGAATTATTTCATTGCACCAATAGTTTGTTCATTGAATTCTACAACCCATCTTACTCTTTCACTCCTTCATTCTGCCAATTTCAAAATATTCTGCAAAACACAAGTTCAAACTAGAAATAATCAATCGAAATATTGAGAATAAACTAGAACAAAAGATCACTTCTTTTACAAGTGAAATTTCTTCAACAGTCTCATTCAAATCCAGTCCACAAGAAGAATAGGAAAATTTGACTTTCTTTACAAGTATAGAACACGATGATGATGATGATGATGATTACTACCCCACGTCAATATCATCAACAAGTTGATATTGCACTTACCTTTTCAAAGGAAATAAGGTAGAATTGAATGTACAATGTCAGTGAACACCTTTATTTCTGCTAAATGAGAATGTCATGTGGAAAAATTGCAGGAACATTTAGATTTGGTCAAGAAGAACCCAACAACTATGGTTATTTCTTCAAGTACAGAACATGAAAAAGAAGACCTTTCAAAGCTAGGTAGAGAATGGTATGGAAATGCATCTTTATTTAAAGAAAAGATCATGCTAATTCAAAACTTAGTTTAATTATGTTGTAGTTCGTGTTCATAGTTGTCAAGGTTGTTCGAATTAACTTCAAGAGTATCCGCCAATTCAAACCAGCTTGCATGGTTGGAACTTCGATGTTCGACTATAAGCAATGTTTAGGAAATTATAAACTTTAGAATCAACATGTTTAGTTCAATTTGTAGAATGGTGAGGCATATGAACATGAGATAGAATGTTTAAAGAGAAACAACAAATTTGAAGGTATAGGAAAGATTGTCACTAATGTCAACCAACTACACTATTTAACCTCATCCCTCTTTTATTTTCACGTATGCATGCAAAGGTATTAAAAAAATTTCTACTATACATCATTTTATGGTATTCATTAAATCATACACAAAGCTGAATTTTTTTCACTAAATACTATGCTTAAACTGAAATTCAAACTCAAGAAATTAAAGCTTAAAGCTGGAGTTTTTTCTATAAATCACTAAATCATACAACTCAAGAAATTATCATGCAAAGATGGATTTTTTTTCACTAAATCATACAAAAGTTAAACTCAAATTCAGGAAATTATCATGTAAAGCTGGATTTTTTTTCTCACTAAATCATACAAAAGTTAAACTCAAACTCAAGATATTATCATGCAAAGTTGATTTTTTTTTCTTTCAAATAATCACTATTAAGATATTATAATGAAGAGACAATTGTATGATTTATTAGAAACATAATATTATTTTATTGGAAGTTCTTACTGTATTCACCATTAAGATGCTCACAAGTCACTAGGTCTCAAGTCTATTGGGCTTAATAGTTTGAGATAGGGTTGTGTTCAACCTTTCTTGAGTGATCAAGAAGCTTGCTGAGGATAATAATACAGACTATAACGGACTGATCTGGTGTGATCAAATACTTATAGTGCTATTCAGAAGTTTTTGATAGCAGGATACTATAGTGGATAATCTTGTACGTAGTGTGGGGACTGGAAGTAGCCGGTTAGGCGAACCAGGATAAACTTCTTGTGTTCTCTCTCTTCTTTCATCTCTTAATTTCTTGCCTTAACATATAACCTATAACTAACGATATTAATTTTCCAGAGTGCTCTAGTCCTTAAGCTAAAATTATATAATTAACCTACTACTTAATAATTATCCAGAACTTTCTGGTCCTATATATTAACTAACAATTTTATTCTTAATATTTCCAGAGTTCTCTGGTCCTTTATCGCTTTATTTATTTCAGTTAAATATATCCAGAGTTTTCTGGTCCCTTACTGCTTTATATATTTCGGTTATATATCCAAAATTTTCTGGTCCTTTACTGCTTTATTTATTTCAGTCTTTTATTCCAGAACTCTCTGGTCCTAATATTATAATATTTTATTATCACTCACTTAACACTAACCAAGAATTTTCTTGAGCATATATACTTATTTAAGTTTCAGGAATAATTTTTAAAAGGGTTACAATTCAAACCCCCCCTTCTGGAAAGGGAAAATGAAACTATTCCTAAAATCTCAAGATATAAACATGTGGAGAGTTGTCACTTAAGGCAACTTTGTACCACAAACCACCGATGCAGTCACGGCTGTAGTGACTATCAAACCTGAGGCATCATGGATTGATGATGAGAAATAGAGAGTACTTCTAAACTCTAAAGCCCAACTCTTTTTACAATGTGCATTAACCATGGAAGAAAGTGAATGAATATATGAATGCAACACTGCAAAAAATATTTGGGATACTTTAAAAATTCACCATGAAGGAACAAGCCATGTAAATGAAATAAGAATAGATATTGGCGTAAGAAAATTTGAAATTTTCGAAATAAATGAAGAGGAAAACATTGATGAAATGTATTCCAGATTCACTTCCATAGTAAATGAATTAAGGTCATTAGGGAAAATATATTCCCCTCATGACAGAATGAGAAAAATACTAAGATGCCTACCAAGTACATGGAGACCCATGGTTACAACAATCACTCAAGCCAAAGATTTAAATACCTTGGCTTTAGAAGATCTCATTGGAACACTAAGAGCTCATGAAGTCTTACTTCAAGAAGACAAACCAATGAGGAAAGGAAAAATTATTTCCCTTAAATCATCTCAAGCTACTCAAGACAATCTAGATGAAATATCCTTACAAATTGAGGAAACAGAAGAAGAACAAATTGTTCAAGAAGAAGCAGAAGATGAGCTAGCTTTAATCTCAAAGAAAATTCAAAGAATGATGAAAAGAAGAAACCAAATCAAAAAATACGTCCCAACTAGAAGAGACAACTCAAAGAAGGAAGTTGATAAAAGTCAAGTAACCTGCTTTGGATGCAACAAGCAAGGTCACTACAAAAATGAATGTCCACAAAACAAAAGGAACCAAAAATCTCCTTTCAAGATAACTACATTAATGATGTGGGACGATCTCGAAGAACCACAAGAAGAAGAAAAAGAAGAAGAAGAAGAAGAAGAAGCAAACTCAGACAATGAAGAGGTAATTCTATTCCACAAAACTCCTTTAAACAACGAATTAGAAAATACAATTGACAGTCTTTTATTTGACTCAATTTTTCTAACAAATAAATGTTATTCTTTACAAAAAGAAATAAATGAAATAAAAGAAGAAAAAGAAAAACTTCAAACTATGAACGATGATCAAAAGAAAATCATTCAAAGTTTGCAAGACTCATATTTTCAAGCAACTGAAAAAAATTAAACATCTTAGCAAAACTCAAAATCCTATTAACACTAAAAATGAAAATACTTTATTAAAAAATGAAGTAAACAGTTTGAGAAACGATCTAACTCTTTTTATTGAATCAACTGAAACGTTTCAAAAATTTATAGGATCTCAAGTAGGAATGATTAATCATACTGGTATAGGTTTTGATGCTTCTAAACATCAAAAGATATATAAAAACTTTTTCATACCACAAAAAGACAAATTAAAATGTTCATTCTGTGACAAAAATGGACGTAGTGAATCTTTGTGCTTCCATAAGAAAAGAATGATAAAAGATCATTCTCTTCAACACAAAGAAAGAACTTTTATTAAAAAATGTGCCTTTTGTAAAAGAAGTGGTGACTTTGATGTTGATTGTTTTCTCAAGATTAAAAATCTTGAGTTATTGAAAACTAACAAAAAAGGACCCACAGACTCTGGGGTACCTAAGAAACCACATGACAGGGGACAAACACTGCTTTATCTCCTTCATAAAAAGAGAAGGAGGAGCGGTAACCTGTGGTAACAATGACAAAGGTCAAATTAAAGGTAAAAGTATTATTGGTAAGAATAACTCTGCTAAAATAGAAGATGTTCAATATGTTGAAGGTTTAAAACACAATCTACTAAGCATAAGTCAATTATGTGATAGTGGTTTTGAAGTAATTTTTAAACCTAACATATGTGAAGTCAAAAAGGTTTCCACATGGAATATTTTCTTCACCGCTTCTCGATAGAAAAATCTTTATGTTTTATACTTAGATGGCCTTCCAACTAAATCGTGCTTTATGTCCATTAACAAAGATAAATGGATTTGGCATAAAAGAGCTGGACATGTAAGTATGAAAACTATTTCAAAAATATCACAACTCGACTTGGTAAGGGTTCTTCCGAAAATCAATTTTGAGAAAGATAAAATATGTGAAGCATGTACTAGAGGAAAACAAGTCAAAAGTAGTTTTAAATCAAATGATATTGTTTCCACTAAAAAACCTCTTGAGCTTCTTCACATAGATTTATTTGGACCTGTTAGAACTGCAAGTCTTACTGGAAAACAATATGGTTTTGTTATAGTCGATGACTACTCCAGATATACATGGGTTTTATTTTTAAAACACAAAGATGAAGCTTTTAATGCTTTTGAAATTTTTTGTAATCTAGTTCAAAATGAAAAGGAATCAAACATCATCTCAGTAAGAAGTGATCACGGAGGTGAGTTTGAAAATTTATCATTCAAAACATTTTTTTGATAAAAAGGGTATCTCACATAATTTTTCTTGTGCAAGAACTCCTCAACAAAATGGAGTTGTTGAAAGGAAAAATAGAACCCTACAAGAAATGGAAAGAACAATGATTAATGAATCAAATGTCAAAAAATATTTTTGGGCTGAAGTCATTAACACAGCTTGCTATATCTTAAATCGTGTTTCAATTAGAAAGATTCTAAAAATAAAAACCTTACGAACTCTAGAGAAACAGAAAACCAAACATTTCTTACTTTCATATCTTTGGTTGTTTTTGTTATATTTTAAATGATAAAGAAAACCTAGGAAAATTTGATTCTAAATCAGATAAAGGAATCTTTTTAGGATATGCAACAAATTCTAAAGGATACAGAATATTTAATTTAAAAAATCAAACTATGGAAATAAGCATGCATATTGTGTTTGATGGGTTTGATGATTTAGTTACTAACAAAGAAGATGTTAAGGAAATTTTGAAAAATCAAGAAACTATAAGCAATATAGATCAAGCATCTTCTTCTCAACCTCCTCCAAAAAGTTGGAAGCTTGTTGGTGATCATCCTCTAGAACAAATTATTGGAAATACATCTGATGGAATAAGAACAAGACTATCCTTCAAGGATAATGACAACAACATGGCAATGATCTCACATATTGAACGGAGAAATATTCATGAAGCTATATGTGAAGAATCAAGGGTAAAAGCCATGAAAGAAGAACTTTCTCAATTTGAGAAAAACGAAGTATGGAATCTTGTTTCTAAACCTCAAGGTCATTCCATAATTGGAACAAGATGGGTATTTAGAAATAAACTGAATAAAGAAGGAAAAGTCATCAGAAATAAAGCCAGATTAGTAGCACAAGGCTACAATCAACAAGAAGGTATTGAATATGATGAGACATTCGCTCCAGTAGCTAGTTAGAAGCAATACGAATTCTTCTTGCATATGCATCTCATAAAAATATTAAATTATTTCAAATGGATGTAAAAAGTGCCTTTTTAAATGGAATCTTAAACGAAGAAGTTTATGCGCACCAACCACCTGGTTTTGAAAACACTGACAAACCTAATCACGTGTTTAAACTAACAAAGGCATTATATGGTCTTAAACAAGCTCCACGAGCTTGGTATGAAAGGTTAAGTACATTCTTAATCATGAACAATTTTTCTAAAGGAAAAATTGACACAACACTTTTTAGAAAAGACGATGAGTGAAATTTTCTAATTGTCCAAATCTATGTTGATGACATCATATTTGGATCAACAAATGAAAAAATGTGTGAAGAATTTTCCAGTCTCATGCAAAGTGGATTTGAAATGAGTATGATGGGAGAATTAAGATTTTTTCTTGGTTTACAAATTAAACAAGAAAATAATGGAATATTTATTTGTTAAGAAAAATATATTAAAGATCTTTTTAAAAAATATAAAACGAATGAAGCCAAAATTATGACTACTCCCATGCATCCATCTTCAAGTTTAGATAAGGATGAAAAAGGGAAAAATATTTCTGACAAAGAATACAGAGGAATGATTGGTTCCCTGTTATACTTAACTACTAGTAGACCATATATTGTCTTTGCAGTTGGCTTGTGTGCACGTTTTCAAACTGCTCCAAAAGAATCTCATTTAACGGCAGTAAAAAGAATCTTCAGATATTTAGTAGGTATTACTGATCTTTGGTATAGAAAATGTTCTTCTTTTGATCTTATAGCCTATTGTGATGCTGACTACGCAGGAGACAAAATCGAAAGAAAAAGTACAAGTGGAGCATGTCAGTTCCTCGGGAATGTACTTATCAGTTGGTCATGCAGAAAACAAAATATTATCGCTCTGTCAACTACTGAAGCAGAGTAGGCGTCAGCGGCAAACTGTTGCTCCCAAGTATTGTGGATCATAAATCAACTCGAAGATTTCTCAAAAGGTACACAAATATTACTGTCTTTTGTGATAATACAAGTGCTATAAATTTATGGAAAAATCCCATTCAACATTCAAGATCAAAGCATATTGAAATAAAACACCATGTTATTAGATATCATGTGAATAAAAATGAAATCGAATTAACTTTTGTGGACACTGAAAATCAGTTAGCTGATATATTCACTAAACCTCTTGTTGAGGACATATTTAATTGGGTTAATAGTGTTTTTGGCCCCTGTAATATACTGCACTTTTGGGTTTAGCCCCTATAAAAAAAAAATTAGATTCCACCCTTGAAAATTGAAGATTCTTCAGGATTGGCCCCTAACCCCATTGACTCAGTAGAATCTACGACGTGGCAGTGACGTGTCATTTTTTACCATGCCATGCGTGCAGAGTGTCCTACGTGGCAGTGTCCACGTCATTTTTTATTTAAAAAAATGAAAATTTTAAAATTACAAAAAAAAAAGTTAATTTTTTTTAGTTATTAATTATTTTAAAAAACTGAAAATTTTTAAATTGCAAAATCAAAATATGAAGGTTTTTTGTTTTTAACCCCTATCATTTCAGATTTCATCGCAAAATCACTTGAGAAGAACGAAACCCTAACCTCCTAAGTCACTGAGAAGAATGAAATCCGTACAAACCAAAACCAGAAAACCGATTCGAATTGCAGGAAGGACGAAGAACAAGATGAAGTGGAAGAAGGAAAATGTTGAGAAGGAGAAAAAGGTCGCGAAGACGAAGAATCAAAACGGCGGAAGGAAGAAGATGGAAGTGTCTCAGAAGGATTCGAACTTGATGAATGAAGGAACATCAAAGAAGAACAAAGAAGTTCGCGTGTTTCCTGATGTAAGTCATCTGGTTGCCTTTTCTGTCGATTGCATATACATGTTTCTTGTGTAGTCATCTTGATGAGTTGTACCTTTATGGATATGCATGTTTAATGTTGTTGTGGTCCATAGATATCAGTAAACGAGCAAAAAGTAAATGGAAAACTGAATTTGTAAGGGTTTTTTATTCAATTGTGTTTGTTGTTGTTGTTTGTCTTGTGTTGCATGTTGGGTATGTGTGTGGGGTCATATGTGACATGTGTCTGATTATTATTGGTTAAATTTTTTGTTAAACAGAATAAAACATTGTTCAGCTGCATTTTTCACCATGGTGGGGAGTTTTATAGGGATGAAACCATGATCTACAGAGGTGGGATGGAAACAATTGTCTCTGATATAGAACCTGAGAATATGAAAGCAACTGTTATTAAGGAACTGGTTAGCACTTGGGGTTATGACAAAAACCAGTTTAGGATTTGGGGTAAGATATGCAATGAATTTGTTGAAGTTAAGGAGGACCATATTGCAGATGAAGTTACTATGGCTGCTATTGGAGGAAAAACAGATGGTCACATATATGTGGAGCATAATGTTAGTGACATTAGTGTTAAAGTGGTAGAGCCTAAGTGTGTTATGTTGGAAGGGTCTAGTGAGAAAGATGATGATAAGTTATATATGTATAGTAGTGATGATGGTGGTGCTAAAGGTGTGAAGTTTGATGACAGTGAGGATGAGAGGGGTGCTCCAATTAATGATGGCTTTGAGGTTCAAGTTGATTCACCAGAAAATGGAAGCAACAAAGTTAATCTTGATGGGAAGTCTGTGAGGATAAAGAAGTGTGCTTCAAAGTCATATATGAAGAAAAACTCCCCTGAAAAGTCAGCTAGGAAGAAACTTAAACTGAAGGGTCCTGCACAAGAAGCTTCTGATGGGGATGATGGAGAAGAGAGGATAAAGAAGTATGCTTCAAAGTCATTTATGAAGAAAAACTCCCATGAAAAGTCATCTATGAAGGGTCCTACAAATGAAGATTCAGATGGGGATGATGAAGAAGAGTACCTAAGTGAGGAACTAGATAGTTCAGACCCAGATGCATCTGACAGTGCAAAGGGTATTAAATATGAAAAGTTTAGAAAAGAGCAGTTGAGTCCAAAATTTCAATTTAAGTTAGGTATGGAATTCAATTCAATTAAAGAGTTCAAAGATGTTGTGAGAGAGTGGAACGTGCTGAATGGGTATGAAATTACCTTTTTGAAGAATGAACCTCATAGGGCAAGGGCAATTTGTAAGGGTAGATGTGGGTATTTGGCATTTTGTAGTCAAGTGGGTATCATCCACACGTTTCAAATAAAGACTCTGAGGCCAAAACACAAATGTTGTAGGAACCCAAAAAACAGATCTTCTAACTCAAGGTGGGTGGCTAACTTTGCAGTGGTAAAAAAGTTGCAAACTAATAAGAAAGTTACAATTGAAGACATTGTGGATGACATGAGGACAAACTATTTAGTGGATATTACCATGGGTAGGGCTTGGAAGGAAAAACAGATAGGTCAAAAAATTGTTGAAGGGGATGCTGATAGACAATATGCTATGATTAGGAGATATGCTGCAGAACTTATAAGGGTTTGTCTTGGAAACAGTGTGAAGATCAATGTGGATAGACCAACTCCATCAATTCAACCCAGGTTTGGTTCTTTTTATTTCTGCTTTGATGGATGCAAAAAAGGGGTTGTCAATGGATGTAGACCATTTGTTGGGGTAGATGGCTGTCATTTGAAGACAAAGTATGGGGGTCAACTTTTGATAGATGTTGGTAGGGACCCAAATGACCAATATTTTCCATTGGCATTTGGGATTGTTGAAACTGAGTGTAGGGCAAGCTGGAAATGGTTCATGGAGCTATTAATGGATGGCATTGGCAAGGACAAAAGATATGTGTTCATATCAGATCAACAGAAGGTAACTACTATCTTATAATCATTATTAAAAAATTTAATTGCATGTTTTTTTTATTAATACTTTGCATAATTCGTAAATTTTAGGGATTAATGAGTGTTTTTGAAGAGATGTTTGAAAGCATTGAGCACAGGGTTTGCTTAAGACACCTTTATGCAAACTTCAAAAAGAAATTTGGGGGAGGTACTCTAATAAGGGATCTAATGATGGGAGCTGCCAAAGCCACATACTATCAAGGATGGAAGCTAAATATGGATGAGATTAAGAAGGTTGATCATGGTGCCTGGAAATGGTTGATGGACCATCCAACAAAAAGTTGGTGTAAGCATGCATTTAGTTACTACTCTTAGTGTGATGTACTTATGAACAATTTGTCTGAGTCATTTAATGCTACCATCTTAGTTGCTAGAGATAAGCCTTTTTTGACAATGTGTGAGTGGATTAGGAACTATTTAATGAATAAATGTCTGCTTGTAGAGTGAAACTTGATAAATAGCAACATAACATTATGCCTATGCCTAGGAAGAGATTGGATAAGGAGATTTTTATGAGTGGACAATGGACACCAATCTGGTCAATAGATGAGGAATGGCAGGTACACCACAGTTATAATGGCCAACAGTTTATTCTCAACATTGACCAAAGAACTTGTGCATGTGGTTTTTGGGAGTTAGTTGGTATTCCCTGCAGGCATGCAGTTGCTGCTTTGGGATACAAGCAAAGGAACCCTGAACATTATGTTCGTGATTGCTATTCAAGAAAGTCATATGAACTGTGTTATGGTAATGCTGTCAGTGCAATTAATGGCATGGAGATGTGGCCAAAAGTTGAAGAAGAAGAAATTCTGCCACCGCATTATAAAAGAGGCCTAGGAAGGCCTAGGAAACTTAGGACCAGGGAGTTTGATGAACTTGGTGGTAGGTTTAGAAGACCTAGAGTTGCTTACAGATGCACAAAATGTGACAAAATGGGTCACAATGCAAGGAGCTGTAAAAGTGGAGTTCAAAACCCAGAAGCTTCAAAGAGGAAGGTAACTGTGTGTGGATTATGAACTGTTTTCTTTACAATTTTATACATCACTTCACTTTCTAATGTTATGTGAGTCATTGTTGTTTCAGAGAAAGCCAACAAAGAAAGACATCCCTGGCACATCAGGAAGCATTCCTAAATCTGAGCTGCAAATTGATGCTGCAAGTGACCCTACAAACAATACTGTGACTGAAGCTTCAAACATTACTCAATCAAAATCTGTCAACACAAGCACAACACCAGAAGGTGCTAAAAAGAGGGTAAGAGTTAACTCATGTGGTCTTGGTTTTACTTCATGTCATAACCTACCAAAACTAACCATTATTTTTGTTTGTAGAGGAAACTTATAAAACTTAAGGACAAAATTGAAGTTCAAGCAGTCAACACAAGTCAAGCAAGTGAGCCTGAACCTGTCAACAAATATGAAGCAATTAAGCCTCAAGCAAGTGCGCCTGAACCTGCCAATGTTGTTGCATATATGTTTGATGAACTACCAGACTCTGTTTTTGCATCTTTACCAGATTTCCAAACAAGTCAGATACCTAGTGAGCGTGAACCTGTCAACACTGAGAAACATGCTGAAAAGTGTCCTCCAAAACTAAATGGGCCTAGAGTGTTTAATGGCCCAAGGATGTTTAATGGGCCTAGGATGCTGACTGGGCCTAGGATGCTGAATAGGCCTAGGCCTACTAATGGTTGACAGTCTAAGGAAACTTAAGACAAAAAACATCAAAGGTCCACTTTATGTGCCTTTTGAAATAGAAGATGAAATTGAACCTGTTCTCATGCCTACACAAGAGTCTGCTGTGGCAAGATGAATGAACTTGCAAGATGAATGAACTTACTGCATTTTTAGTTATCTATTTTATTTTGTGTAATGACTGTTAGCACTTTATGTGCAGTCTTTTGGTGTAATATCTTTTGAAACCTCAAGCACTTTAGGTAACATATTTTGGTGTGACTTATGTTAAACCTAGCACTTTATGTGCAATCTTTTGGTGTAATTCATGTTGAAACCTAGCACTTTATGTCTAATATTTTGGTGTGATATTCTGTTCAGACATAGCACTTTATGTGCATAATTGTGATGTAATGTTATATTGAAACATAGCACATTATGTGCATTATTGTCTAATGACTCATCTTTTTTCATTCTTTTTTGTCATTAAGGTGCAACTGAATTACAAAGATAAGCAACATTAGATAGAAAACCAAACTTCAGCTATATAGAGATAAACATCTCAATTGTCGTTAACATCTTAACTTCGATAGAAAAACAATACAAAATAGACAAACATAGATTAACTAAACTAGAATTACATCAACTGGATAAACTTAGATTAACTAAACTAGAATTACATCAACTTGAAGAAAACTAGAAAAAACATCCAGGACAACACAAGTGCAATCATCATTCCTGCATTTTTCTTCCTTTCATACTGCAGCTTCTTCATTGTTTTCATTTGCTTCTTCGAGGCCATTTCGTTCCCATACTCCTTGCCTAACTCCTTTCCAAATTCAATTACCAATTTCCTTTCGAATGTCCTTGCCAAATTCCCTTAGGTGTTCAGACAACAGTACACAGTTCTTGCATCCAACCTGAGCATTAGAAGATGGAATTTCAATGTTGCTAGAGCCAAAGTTGGACAAATTTGAACCTATGTTTTGATACTTGCTACAACCACCTTCAGCCTCAGAGTTTTTTTCTGCAATTCTTTGAAGCAAGCTTCTTACACTAGGTGAGTCAAGTTCATCGTCCCATATATACAAATTACAGTGGTCATCATTCTAAAAAAACCAATTCAGACTGTTTACATTAAAAGGAATATTTTGGCAATTATAAGAAAACAAATGGAAATCACTTACCTCCCAATAATTTCTGCATCTCCAAAATTTTCTCTTTGGATTTTCCACTGTGTTCGATACCCACGCTTTCATGAACTCATTACACCAACATTTGGGTGAGTTTCTTCCATTAGATACCACAACAGAAGATTCTTTGCTTACTCCCATTCCACAAACCCTAAATTCTGGACAAGCACTAACCAATTCGAAATTTGGACAACCATTCGATTTTTCGAACAAAAAGGAAGATAATGGAACGGACGAAGGAGAAAAGAGGAAAAAAAACGATGAAGGGAAGAAGAATTCGATCTGGTTCAAGAGGAGAAGAGAAGAATTTGATTGTTTTTTTGTATTTAAGGTTTAAGGTTTTCTGATTTTGCAATTTAAAAATTTTCAGTTTTTAAAATAATTAATAACTAAAAAAAAGTTAATTTTTTTTTGTAATTTTAAAATTTTCATTTTTTTAAATAAAAAATGACGTGGACACTGCCACGTAGGACACTCTGCACGCGTGGCATGGTAAAAAATGACATGTCACTGCCACGTCGTAGATTCTGCTAACTCAGTGGGGTTAGGGGTCATTCCTGAAGAATCTTCATTTTTCAAGGGTGGAATCTAATTTTTTTTTTACAGGGGCTAAACCCCAAAGTGCACTATATTACAGGGGCCAAAAACACTATTAACCCTATTTAATTTTATCAAAGATAAATTAAACATAATTCAAAATCCTCATTAAAAATAGGATTTTAAATTCTTAGAATATCATTAGAACATTCTTTTGTGTGTTTTATACTCGTGCTTGTATGGGGCTCACGATCAAAATTTTTAGTTATACTTCTCTAGTTAAGTAAACTAAGAATCATCATTAGATTTTTCTAAAAATATTTTAACACTGCCCAATACTAGTTGATTCTAATCACATCACTAAGTGAGTCCATCAAAAACCATTCCATGTTCCCAAAACCACTTTCAATCAAATCACTTTCTTCCCTTCCCTCTCTCATACCGTATTCTTTCTTCCTTCTTTCACAAAACCACCAAACACTCTAAACTCTTCATCTTCTATATAAATCCAAACCCTTACCTAGAAAAATCAAACCCTTTTTCTTCTACAACAATGGCAAGAATTAAGGGAAATCATACAAACTTTCGAACTCCCTCGCCATTGCCATCTCCACCTCGTTCTCCTTCGCCTCCCTCACCACCATCATCACCGACGAACCCTCAACCTGCCTCACCAAACTCTTATGATTACCAGACTCCAACCAAAGCTACTCCTCACTCTTCTCCTCAAATTGAACCAAACCCTAACCCCTCTTCAAACCCTAACATTGTTGAAGAACTTTCTTCTCCAAAAACCACTCCATCATAACCAGAAAGAATCATGCTAGTAAGTTTCATGCTTCCACCACTCTACCAAGCTACTTCTCCAAACCTAAATCAAACACCTCCTCATCTCAAATCCAAACCAAAGAAGGCTAAATTCGCTCCATCTATTGTACATAGGAGATCACATAGGCTTATGTCTTCTGTTGGAACAAAGAAAACTAGGATGGTTGATACCATAGTTCACGAAATCAGTGATGATGATGTTCAAGAAGAATCATCTCAACAACCTAACCCTATTTCTATTCCTGATAAAATCACTCCTGTCTCTACAAATGAGGAAACAATCGTTCTTCCAACAAAAACGAAAAACGAATCTCTCCCAAATCCCGTTGATCATGTGGATATCGAACCATAATCAACTGTTGTTGAAGTCCCTCCTGAAAAGCCTTCCTCTCCAATCACAATTCCAAGAGAAGCTTTTCCACAAAGATGTGAAAAAGAAAAGGAGAAGTCTCAAGAAGGTTCTCCAGATATTTCTCTCGCCAGAAGGAAGGGAAAAAGGAAGATGTCTGATAAATCAAAACGTTCTTCTATAAAAGAAGTTGGTCCAAATAAAAGGGTAAAGTCTCGAAATCTTTCTGTGTGTAAGTCTAAGTTTCCTCTGCTGATTGATACTTCCCTAAACAAAACCTTCCATGAAAAATGGTCAACTAGACCAATTGGGGTAGGTAGATATTATGACTTTGATAAGTTAGAAAGGGATGAGATTTTTGTCAAACAATATCGTGCTAAACTAGGTTGGGTTCCTTTTCTTCAAATTAGGGAAAGATATTACCTTGAAGCAATTCAAGCCTTCTCTCTTATGGCTGAATGTTACCCTGACAAAGACTTAATTGTTTCAAACATTAAGGGGATTGAAATTCACATCACTTTAGAGGAAATCTCAAACATTCTTGATATTCCTATTTTTGGATCAATTGTTTTTGGTGATGATTGGTATGATGCCCTAGGCTTAGACTATATGTAACACCCCGTTCCCAAAAATACGTAATTTAAATAAAATAATCAGAGTTAAACCACAAACGAAGCATTACACTGCTTATAAAAAAATTCTTTAATAGAAAATAAAACTATTAAACTTCAACAACCAACTTATAAAAATTGCAGCGCAATATTCATTTCAATCATAATTAATTAATTCCGGCATAAAAGCCTCATCAAAGTATTTCAACAAAACTACATCATCATGTCTCAAAAATCCAATACATAGGAGTGAAAGTAACATAGAAATCCCATCCCATACGTAACAAAGTCCTAGACGTTGAGCCACCACCTACTACTCAGGATCACCTGCAAGTTACCCATACGAAGGGCAACATTTTCAAGCAGAAGGGGTGAGATTCACAATCAAAATAATATATATATAATTCATCAAATGCATTGAAACAACAGCAAATTCACAACAACAACATCAATAGGAAATATACATATAAATATAGCATCATACTTGATTATCAACACTACTTCAATTATATTTAATTCGAAATCAACTTCATTCTTGATGACAACACACCGACAACGACTTAACACCACCGACACATCAACAACAATGACGACTCACCCAACACAACAACTACGACAATGCAACAATGCACATGCTTGTGGTACCAAAATACAGGGCAGAGCCCTCACCGCTTTGAACAATAAAGTGTTCCAGGACATGAGTCCTCCCGCTTTGAACGACAAGGCGTTCCAGAGCATAAGCTCTCACCGCTTTGAATGACATGCATTCCAGGACCGAGGTCCTCACCGCTTTTGAACAACAAAGTGCTCCAGGACATGAGTCTTCCCGCTTTGAACGACAAAGCGTTCCAGAGCATAAGCTCTCACCACTTTGAATGACAATGCATCAGACTCCAGCTGTGTACATCAACATACAACATGACAACACCGACAACAACCACCAACCAACAATGCATACATCTACGTATGACTTACACCACGACAATTCTACAACAACAACTGTGCCCTATTTATTTATGACACACTCCCCAACTTGTCTAAGAGACACGACAATATTCCACGTTCAACATAATATTCATTCATGTAAATTCATTCATCCATGTGATTCCACATTCAACCACAACATTTATCTTCATAAACAAGGTTAATTAAACCATTAAAACATTGTGAGAGGCTTAGATTAAAGTCCTAAAGCACCTAACAAAATTCACAAAATGGTCGTTCAGGACCAACTTCGCTTAAGCGAAGCATAACTCGCTTAAGCGAACCAATTGACGTAAGTTTGGGTTTTGCTCGCTTGTCGCTCGCTTATGGTTCGCTTGAGCGAACAACTATTATAAAAAATCTGGGCAAAATTTAGCGTCGCTCGCTTAAGCGAAGGTTAGCTCGCTTAAGCAACGCAAATAACGTAACTTCCAGTTTTGCACGCTTAGCGTTCGCTTGGCTCACGCTTGAGCGAACGGTCAAAAACTAATTCTGGGTAGGAAACTAGTGTCGCTCGCTTGAGCGACGGTTCTCTCGCTTGAGCGAACGCTCATCTGGGCAGTTTCAAAACCTACGATTTTCAAACCCCATTTTCATCCAAAAACCCAATTTTGATCCCCAATCACCCAAAATGAATCACTACAATTGTTTACAGGTTCTATATACAACATAATACTCAAAACAACTCAGCACACATACACCAACAACACAATTCACAACATTCTTGCAATTTCTGATACTTTCTAACCCTAGGTCAAGAACACGTCAATTCAATCCAAATTCAGAATTCATATACATATTATTAGTTGAAGGTTAGCCTCACCCTTACCTGATTAGATGAACACAACAAGCTACAGCAAATTCAAGCTCTCCCCTAGCAATTCCCTCTTGTTCTTGTTTTCTCCCTTTTTCTCCCAAAAGCTTATGTTTTTCTTTCAATTGCACGTACAAAAATGTGTCTGACTAATTCTTTCCCATTCTCCCAAAACATAACTTATTTCCTTTCCCTTAACTCCTTAATTCTCCTATTTAATATGTAACCCCCACTAATTTTCTTTTAACTTTTAATTAATTATAATAACTCCCCCTTTAACCAAATAAATACTATTTTCCTCCTAATTTTATTAAATAAAACAAATAACATTCATTTAAATAAAACACAAACAATTATTTAAATACACACACCACACCAAAAGGTCATATAATTCATATAAATCATATATATCAAATAAAAATACCCAAACATCAACTAAAAATAATTAAATAGAAATGGGGCGTTACACTATAACTATGTCTGCAAAACCATTTTCAAGCCAAATGCACCTAACCTCACATATTCTAGCCTATTGCCTACCACGAAAATCTTAGCTAACATGTGTCATTATAGGTTTTTCCCTAAAAATGGCAGCTATGATCAAGTCTCTCATAATGACATACTGCTCATCTATCACATGTTCAAAGGGCTACCACTAAATTTACCTTGAAGGTGAGAAAAAACATAAGAAGGGGGGAGGTTGAATTGTGTTAAGATTTTCTTCGTTTTCTTCTAAGCTGAAGGACACTGATAAGAAACAGTTCAAGAACAGCTTCTGAAGTGATGTTCAGAACTAGGTTGCAGCGGATAAAAACAGAGAGAGAGAAGGAAGAAAGACACAAAGCAATTATACAGGTTCCTTCCACAAATCGGAAGTAGTCCTGTCCCCCTTTCACTTTCAAGGAGAGTTCCCTAAAATGTAATATCTGATCACAAATGCTCACTGCTAAACTTAGCAAGAGACTTCAAATTCTCAAGCACAACTGCAAGAGACTTTCTATGCTCAAGAACACATTCAAGACACTTTTATGCTGAAGCACACAAGTAAGAGACTTCTAATCAAACAGAATTACAAAGAAAAATGTTTGACACTGAACACTTGATATACAATCAGAGGTGCTCATAATACAAATCAGATACAAACTCTTTAAGACTCTAGAATTTCTAAGATATAAGCTTTGAAAAGAAATTCTAAGTGAACTTTTGGATGCTGAACAATTTTGACAGAGTTTTGGCGCTTTCAAATAGTTGTTGAGTCCTTGTTGTTCTTTAAGTCTTCACTCCTTTATATAGAGGTGTGAAATGAATGTTGAGTTGTCAGCACATCCAAAAAGAGTCGTTTGAAGCTTTGATCAATCACCAATGATTCATTGCCTGATATGGTGATTGTCCAATGAAGGATCAATTTCAAATGCATTCCATGTATGAAGGAACATTGTTGCAGGCAGAGCTGTTATCCTTGTTTTGTAGCAGAGACAAACTCTGTGTAGTGGAGGTAGTGGTTGTACACATCGTACAATTGTACTTTCTTAACGCTTAACAAAAGAACAAGCATCCAATGCCTTTGAATCCTTTTGAATTAGTCGTTGTTCTTCTTTTCCACTCTTTTGCAATACTTAGACGACATTGAATCCATTGAACAACTTTTGAATCTTTAAGTTTGCATCTCCTGATGAACTTTAGCTTTTGGTGATTTTCAGCTTCTGATGAACTTGCTTCTGATGACATCATCACTTCAGGAGCGCTTTGTCTTCAGGAGCACTTTGACTTCAGGAGCAGTTCTCTTCAGATGGTTTTAAGCTTCCTTTTTGATTATTTCTTTGCTCTCTTTTGTTCATCTAGAACCTATAAATGATCTCAAAAAATTTGTCTATGGTCCTGTACACTTGAACAAATATTAGCATATCCAATTGACAATTTTTTAATACCTTGTTGTCATCAAAACCTTTAAGGGTAATGTTAAACACATTTTGTTCCAACAATCTCCCTCTTTTTGATGATGACAAACATTAGTATTTAAAAAAAAAAGTTCAATTGTTGTTAATCTAATTAACAAGTTGACTCTTTAGGTATGAGGTTTGTAAGCTCCCCTTGAGTCCAATAGTACTTTAAGGTGAGGTTTGTAAGCTCCCCATGAGTTCTATTCATGTTAATTAAATTCATTTAAAAAAGAATTAACTCTTAGAATAATCTCACATTAAATGCTATCAGAGCAAGTTAAGAGATGAGAAGATGGTTCTATTAATTTAAATTGCTTGAAATTAAATTAATGGGGCTCAGAGCCTTTAAATACTATCGTCTACTCCCCCTTTTGTCATTAACAAAAAGTAAATAATGAACCAAAAAGAAGAGATGAGAAAAAACAAAGTAAGTATATGAATATAAAGGATGAGAGCATAAAATTAGTTCAGAATCAATTAGAGCACACATAATATATCAAAATCACAAAATATTCAGAATCATTAATCAAGCAATACAACTACAGAAGCATTTGTATCCAAGCAATGTATCAGAGCAATGTATAAGAGTGAATGAAAAGGTAGTAATTCAGAAGCTTTTAACAAAGTTCAGAAGCAAGTGAAAATAAAGAAATAAAAAACAAGCTAAGGTGTGCAATCCAGGTTTAGGCTTGTTTTTGTTTCATCATCTCTATCAGCTGCTTCATCATCTTCTGAGTTTCCTCAGCTTGTTGCTTCATCTTCGGTTTGAAATATTCATTTCTCTTTATAAGCCTGTCCTCTTTAATCCTTATTCCTCAAGTTAAGCTTCAATTTGAGTCTTGTACTCTAACAGCATCAGCTTCTTCTCCAGAAGCTCTTTCTTCAACTGATGATTCTCTTTCTCTAGAAGAGTATTCCTTTGAAGCAGAGCCAGTTAAGAAGAGGCTTCTTTGAAGTTAAGCTTGTTGGAACAATATGTGTTTAACATTACCATTAAAAAGTCTTGAGTGATAACAAAGTATTAAAAATTGTTAATTGGATATGCTAATATTTTTTCAAGTGTACAGGACCATAGACAAATTTTTTGAGATCATTTATGTGTTCTAAATGAACAAAAGAGAGCAAAGAATGGAACAAAAAGGAAGCTTAAAGCAGCTGAAGAAAAACTGCTCCTGAAGTTAGAAGTGCTCCTGAAGATTTAGTGCTCCTGAAGTGATGACGTCATCAGAAGCAAATTCATCAGAAGCAAGTTCATCAGAAGTTGTATATCACCAGAAGTTCAAGTTCATAAGGATATGCAAACTTGAAGATTCAAAAGTTGTTCAATGGATTGAATGTCGTATTTACATTGCGAAAGAGTGGAAAAAGAGTAACAACGGCTAACTCAAAGGGATTGAAAAGCTTTGGCTGCTTATTTCTTTTTGAAGCGTTGACATAGTACAAAATGTACGAACTGTACAACCACTATCTCCACTACTCAGAGTTTGTCTCTGCTACAAGACAAGGATAACAGCTCTGCCTGCAACAATGTTCCTTCATACATGGAATGCATTTGAAATTGCTCCTTCAGAGGACAATAAACATATCAGGCAAAGAATCATTGGTGATTGATCAAAGTTTCAAACGACTCTTTTTGGATGCGCTGGCAACTCAACGTTCATATTTCACACCTCTATATAAAGGAGTGAAGACTTGAAGAAAAAAAAAGAGGACTTAACAACAATATAAAAAGCGCCAAAACTTTGTAAAAAATTGTTCAGCATCCAAAGTTCACATAGAATTTCTTTTTCAAAGTTCATATCTTAGAAATTCTAAAGTATCAAAGAGTCTGTATCTGATTTATATTGTGAGCACCTCTGATTGTATATCAATTGTTCAAGTGTCAAACATTTTTATTGTAATTCTGTTTGATAGGTAGTCTCTTGCTTGTGTGCTTGAGCATTATAAGTCTCTGATTGTGTTCTTGAGCATTGGAGGTCTCTTGCAGTTGTGCTTGAGCATTTGTAATTAGATATTACATTTTAGTGAACTCTGCTTGGAAGTGCAAGGGGGACAGGACTACTTCCGGTTTGTAAAAGGAACCTGTATAAATTGCTTTGTGTCTTTCTTCTCTCTCTCTCTATCTCTCTCTGTTTTATCCGTTGCATTTTTGGTTCTGAACATCACTTTAGAAGTTGTTCTTAACTGCTTCTGGTCTGTGTTCTAACTTAAGAGGAAACGAAGAAAAAGCTAACACAATTCAACCCACCCCCCCTTCTTGTGTGTTTTCTCACCTTCAATTGGTATCTAGAGCCTTGGTTCTGTTGATAACACCTAACAGTGTAACAGCCCAAGATCTGAGAAAAACATGTCTGCTGAATCATCTGTTTCTGGTTCTGGTTCTGGTGGTAATCATAGTGATGTACCTTATGATTGCAATGACAAGAAAGCTGACTCAGGAAAGGTTCGTAAGTTCAATGAAGATCCTGAAGAGTTCTCTTGGTGGAAAACCAACTTCTACAATTATATCATGGGCTTAGATGAAGAACTATGGGATATTCTGGAAGATGGAGTTGGTGATCTAGATCTTGATGAAGAAAGAGCTGTTGTGGATAGAAAGAAACATACTCCTGCTCAGGAGAGAATGTACAAAAAGCATCACAAGATCAGAGGCTCACTTGTCACTGCTATACCTCGTGCAGAATACATGGAAATGCGTGAAAAATCTACTGCCAAAGCTATGTTTGCTTCACTCTGTGCAAACTATGAAGGTAGCAAGAAAGTGAGAGAAGCCAAAGCACTCATGCTTGTTCATCAGTATGAGCTGTTCAAGATGAAGGATGATGAAAGTATTGAGGATATGTACTTAAGATTTCAGACCCTAGTCTCTGGACTGCAAATATTTGAGAAGAGCTATGTGGCTTCTGATCATGTGAGCAAGATACTCAGAATTCTGCCTGCTAGATGGAGACCTAAGGTGACTGCTATTGAAGAAGCTAAATATTTAAACACTTTAAGTGTTGAAGATCTTGTTAGCTCTCTCAAAGTTCATGAGTTAAGTCTTAATTAACATGAGTTGGCTAAGAAGAGTAAATTTATAGCTTTACCATCCAAAGGGAGGTCATCTAAAGCATTTAAAATTGTAGAATTTGAAGAAGAATCACCTTGTTATACCCTCATTTTGGACCTAAAAATACTTGTTCAAACTTCTTTTTGTTTCCAATCATTTCAAATTCACGGTGTTTATTTTGCAACTTTTACTGTGCCACAGACGCGCATTTTACTGTATTATCTCCAATTTTATTTCATTCAAAGCCGTTCAAAGTGTTTTCTTGCATTGCAAGCCATTCAAAAGGGTCTTTAGGACCATTGCATGTTTTCCTGCATTTTATTCCAATTTTTTGCATAAAATCATACAAAAGGGTATTTTGGTCATTTCCCGCAAAGGAACCCACTTTAGTCCCTACAATTTGTCCCTGAGTCTTTTCAATTTGTTTGCATGAATCATTGATCAAATTTTGTACAAAAATCGTCTTAGTTCTGCATCTGAGCCAGTCTGAGTCAGTCTGAGCCATTTTAGTCCCCAGGGGCATTTTGGTCTTTTCACATCAAATAAATTTTGGGTAGAGAGGTATTTTAAAATACCTCATTTTGGTAATTTGTTCGTTTTAGTCCATTTTTTCAGTTTTGACTGTTTCACTTTACGTTGTTTCAAGTTACCTTTTTTTACCAGTTTTATTTTACTATTTGCAATTTGGCCCAAATTTTATGTTTAATTGCAAATTAGTCCCAAACTTTATTTTTGCGTTTTTCTTTTCTTCATTTCTTTAATTGCAGGTCAGGCCAGTTATTTTAATTAAAAATTGGTCCAGTTTTCTTATTTTTTGCAGAACAGTCCTTTAACTTTCACTATTTGCAAGTTGGTCTTTAAATCAAATTCTGTCCAAGAATGCCACGCAAGCAGAGGAGGCCAGGTGTCAAAGCCTCATTGGTCCAGCAGCCAAATGTCAGCCTATATAAGGCCACGCGTGTCAGAGGTACCCACAGACTCAGAAGCCACATCACTAACAGAATTTTCTTTCTCTCTCTTGGCAGTTACAGATCAAATTCACCAAAGTTCACAAGAAGCTCAAGAACACACACAAACCCTAACTCAGAATCAGAACAATTTCACAAAAAACCTCAGTTTCACCGTTGAATCCTATACACAGAATCAAAAACGAAGGCGAATTCACATGGATTTCGAGCAAGTTCTCAGAGATTCACGAGAATCTTCATCATTGAACTGACGAAACTGCAGTCCAAACGCGAGCACGCCACCGGAGGTAGCGCGCTGCAAGCGTGGTCACAGCGTGGGATCAGAGAAGAGGAAAGGGAGAGAAGCGAAGGATTTCACAGCGTTGGATCGGAGAAGAAGAAAGAAAGCTTACCAGTGAGGATCCGAATCAAAGAATCAAAGGAACGGATCAAATCTCCGAATAACAAACACAGGTAACACTTAAACTTCCTCTAATCATGCTGAAAATCACTACAGAGCCTCAAACGACGTGAATCCATAGCGAAGTTCAAGCTGTTCGGTCCAAAAACCCTAACCCTAACGCAAAATCATTTGAAAAAAATCAAAGAAATGTTTCCGAATCCACAACGAGTGTGAATCGGAGCGAATCCTCACCGTTTTACAACGATTTCACCCAAAAAACAAAGGATTCGAACAGTTCGAACTTGAATCATCAAGATTCAAAAGGTCACGTCGTTTCAACGGTAGAGACCACTTTCTTTCGCATGATTTGTGTTTAGAACCGTAGTACGAGTAGATTGAGCCATGAATGAGCGAATTCAGTCTGGATTTGAGATTGTTAGGGTTAGGGTTTGAAGAAGAAGAGAGAGCGGCCAGTGAGAAGAGAAGAAGAAAGAGAAAAGTCTCACAAAATGAATGAAACCGGGCCTTTTTTCCTTTTATGTAGCATATGAACCGGGTCGGTTCAAAACCGACCCATTTTCCTTCATATGTGGCCGTTAGATTTAGGTTTAGTGGATCCGGATCAATCCAACGCCTCTGAGGCGTTTTGGAGATCCGGATCCACCAGCGTGTGGGTTGGATCAGTATCCATTGGGCTTTCGTTCCTTTTCCTTCAGTTTCTTGGATTTCTTGCTAATTGCATCTATATTTTTACTACCTGAACTCCTGTGCGTTTTAATTTTCTTACAAAAAATTCCTAAAAATTGCTATGTGTTTCTTGATATACTTCTAGCTGTTTTGTGGTATTTTCACATTTTTTTTACATGGATAAAAATAGGTGTGCTAATTATTCCTCTTGATTCGAATATTTTCGTGTATTTTTGTCAAGTTTCTTGTGTGATTTTTGTGTCAATTCAATGCCACATGATCTTGATGTTTGTAATGTGGTTTTGTGATATTTTTGCCATGAGTTTGTGGCCTTCACGACTGTTTTGTGAATCATGATGTTAATTTCTTGTGTGGCAAATAACATGAATTCTTTTAGGGCGTGAAACGTGCATAAAATGTGTATATGTTAAGCTTGGATGCATGGCTTGTAATTTTCTTATGATTCTTGGAATATTTCCCTTGAAAAAGGACTGTTTTGATGAGAATTATAGGTCTTGGATTTAGCTTGAGTTTTAGGGTTAGGTTTTGTGTTATCTTCATCACTTTTTGGCATTTGTTTTTTTTGCTAATTGTTCAATATTCCTTGCTATTGTCATTTCATTTACTATACATTGCTTATTCATTACTATCATTTCTTATCTTGTTGCTAACCATTTCACTTCATGCCTTATTCATATTACAAGCATTGCATCATTTTCATCTTTTCCTTTCTTTTAGCCATCTTATGCAATTTCCTACTAATTCATGTAATATTTTTAGGTTAGTTTTAGTTTTCTTTTAAATTTTCATGCAAGACCATAGAATGTAAACTAGGACCCGATGTAAAGGACAATGGACACTATGATGATGTACACCGACACAAGCACCGACACGCACACACGTTGTATGTTTACCGCTAGATGTATGTTTAGGAAACGCGACACTTAGAAAATATGCATTTTTCAAAACAAACTAACTCTTCACTCAAATATTTTCACAATAATGTTGGAGTCAAAACTCCACAATTTTCCCTTTATTTTCTTAATCGAAAATATAAATGAAACTTAAATTCCAATTTTAACTTTTTTGTTTAATAAGTGATCAACCTCACCTTTTTTTCAAATCTCATGCCTTTAAGGCCTCACATCTTTTCTTCAAAAATCTTTTTCAAAACTAAAATTGAACCCACCCACAAAATCTTTTGGAAGAGAACTACATGGAATTTTGATCCCTTAAAAGGGTATGTAGGCAAGAGACCAAAAATCTCTCCAAGTCCAATAAAATGAAATCCCAACCATCTTATTTCCCCCATTCTTAAAATCAACAATTTTCTTTCAAAAAGTAGCATAAAATAAAGCGTAAAACATAGAATTAGAAAAACGGCTCCTATAGAGTACTATAGTCGTTGCGGGTGCCTAACACCTTCCCGTAGCGAAAATTGCCCCGAACTTAGAATTTCTAAGGGTTTTCTCAATTTTACCCTTCCCCAAAAAAATAGAGACATCAATGGTTGAAAGGTTCAAGCCTAATTAATGACTTGACACCCGAAAATCGCGATGACAGAAATGGCGACTTCACCGGGGACACTTTAGGGCTACGCCTAGTTTTTCATGCTTTATGTTTTACGCTTTGCTTTATTGTTATTATTTTCATGCAACGTGTGGGGTGAGAATATCAAAAGTCCTATACCCGGGCTGAGTGAACCTAAGATTAGGAAGAGATATAATCGACAATCCGATCCGGGGGTTGCCTCGTGTATTGGGTTACGCGATCAATCTCACATAGCTGAGGCATTTTGGGGGTGATGTTGTCGGCGTGTGTTGTCATGCTTAGGCACTTTACTTCCAATTGACCGATGAAGGCTATGGACCGTAGTTACCAAACCCATCTTTGGCCTTTTCTTAGGACGTAGTGCGGTGGCTAAACCGAGCGTTGCCTCGAAATTTAGTCGTCACGCGATACTACACTCAAACTAGACCTTCTTACGAATCATCATGGAACGGGCGTCGCCTTGTACTACTATGATATGCGTAAGAGAGGTTGCAGTTTGGGGGCTTTATTAGAACCATGGTTACTACTATCAAAACTCTAGTTTCACCAGACACCGTGTCCACTTGCAATCTCAACCCACCGTGTTCTCTTTGTAGTCAAAAATCATGCATACATGCATTCATGCATAAATCTTTTCTCATGCATTTATCGAAGGATCTAGACAAATTGAAAACTTTGTAAACATTCCAGGTATGAAGAGGACTAAATCTTACAAGTTCAAGGAAGTCGATTTGGTTAGCCTAAGGGAGTTGGCGCTCAAGGTCAAGAATCTGACTGGGTTTCGTCTCCGATACGGTGGTTTGTTCACTATTCTCTGGATTAATGTAGAAGAAAAGGTGGTGCACACTCTCGTGCAATTCTATGATCCGGTCTTCCGTTGCTTCACTTTCCCGGATTTCCAGTTGGTTCCTACACTTGAGGCTTATTCTAGTTTATTGGGTTTACCTATAGCCGAGAAGACACCTTTCACGGGTCCCGGAGCTCCTCTTACTCCTCTGGTTATTGCTAAGGATCTTTATCTCAAGACTTCCGATGTGTCCAAGAATCTCATTTCTAAATCTCACATTCAGGGTTTCACTTCGAAGTACCTACTTGAGCGGGCTAATCTCGAATCTACTTGTCAGGACACTCTTGAGGCTATTCTTGCGTTACTTATCTATGGGCTCATTCTCTGCCCGAATCTCGACAACTTTGTGGACATGAGTGCTATTGAGATCTTCCACTCCAAGAACCCGGTTCCTACTTTGTTAGCTGACACATACCACGCCATCCATGATCGGACTCTCAAAGGTCGCGGATATATTCTTTGTTGTGTGCCTCTTCTATATAGGTGGTTTATTTCTCACCTTCCAAGCTCTTTCCATGCCAACTCGGAGAATTGGTCTTATTCACAGCGGATTATGGCTCTCACTCCCGATGAGGTGGTTTGGATCACTCCGGCAGCTCGAGTCAAAGAGATTATTACTGGTTGTGGAGATTTCCTCAATGTACCTCTTCTCGGTACCCGGGGAGGAATCAACTACAATCCTGAATTAGCCATGAGACAGTTCGGCTTCCCTATGAGAGCAAAGCCCATCAATCTTGCCACATCCCAGGAGTTCTTTTACTATTCCAATGCCCCCACCGGGCAAAGGAAAGCTTTTACAGATGCTTGGTCTAAGGTTCGAAGGAAGGATGTGAAGCATTTGGGTGTGAGATCCGGTATAGCTCATGAGGCCTATACTCAGTGGGTGATAGATCGAGCCGAAGAGATTGGAATGCCTTATCCTGTTATGAGACATGTGTCCGCGTCTGTTCCGTCTAGGCCATTACCTTTGCTTCCCGCAACCCAAGAGATGTATCAGGAGCATCTAGCTATGGAGAGTCAGGAGAAACGGGCATGGAAAGCCCGATACAATGAAGCCGAGAACTTGATTTTAACTTTGGACGGTAGAGATGAGCAGAAGGATCATGAGAATCGGATGTTGAAGAAAGAGCTGGCCAAAGCTAGGAAAGAACTCGAGGAAAAGGATAAGCTGCTTATGAGGGATTCCAAGAGAGCTAGAGGCCGTCGGGAATTCTATGCCAGATACTGCGGTTCGGTTCCAGAGTCTGATTCTGAGGAGTACCCTGTCACCCCGTAGGCTTAGATGATTATGTTGTTTGTATACGGCCCACTCCCTTTGGCTCAACATTTCGAAGATTTATCTCTACAGCTTTCTAGTCTTTTCGTTTCTCTTAAAAATGTTTACAAAATTTCTAATTTGTCTAATAGATCCTTTCGATGACCAAAAAGAGTCATTTTTGCATCTGCATTTATACCTATCATGCATCATATGCATCATTCATCAGTCACAAAAAACTTCCAAGTGCTCATTGCCTCCTGGTTCTTCTGCCGCAGTGTGAAAAGTGGCTCGTGCTCGAAAGACCGATCAACCTACCAGAGTGCATCAAACTAGACAATACAGAAGGAGGAATCAAGTAGCCATGGAAGAAGAAAACACACAGCTCCGTACCGAATTGGCATCCCTGAGGGAAGAGTTGGCTAAAGCTCACGATGTCATGACCGCTCTGTTGGCTGCCCAGGAACAACCAGCCTCGTCTGCTCCAGAGACCACTGAGCCAATTCTAACATCATCTCTCGATGACCACTTTGCTATGCCGAGGGGATACCCTTATGGACTCCCACCCTACTACGCACCCGGTACTGCAGCCGGTCTTTCAGGCGCCGGCACATCTGGTGCTGCCAATAGTAACCAAATCCCCGTCCCAGGGCATGCTTCTCTCCGCACTACTTTGCCTCAGTCAACGGTCTTCACTGACCCAATTGTACATTCTATGCCTCAAAACACCGATACCAATACCCACCGGGGGGAGTCGCCCATGACCGGAACTATGGAAGAAAGAATGGAGGAGCTTGCTAGAGAACTCCGTCGTGAAATCAAAGCCAACCTTGGAAGTGGCGACCTCGTCAATACTCACGACCTCTGTCTTGTACCAAGGGTAGATGTCCCTAAAAAGTTCAAGGTCCCAGAATTCGACCGATACAATGGACTGACTTGCCCTCAGAATCATATCATCAAATATGTCCGGAAGATGGCCAATTACTCAGACAATGATTCGCTCATGATTCACTACTTCCAAGACAGTTTGATGGAAGACGCTGCAGAATGGTATACTGGTCTGAGTAAGGATGACATTCACACCTTCGATGATCTGGCTGCCGCTTTCAAGAGTCATTACGGGTTTAACACCAGGTTGAAGCCAAACAGGGAATTTCTCAGGTCCCTCTCTCAGAAGAAAGATGAAAGTTTCCGTGAGTACGCACAAAGGTGGAGAGGCGCAGCCGCCCGTATCACCCCTGCTCTAGATGAAGAGGAGATGACACAGACGTTCTTGAAGACGCTGAAAAAAGACTATGTTGAAAGGATGATCGTTGCTGCTCCTGTAACACCCCGTTTTCCCAACATAAAAATTTCTTAAAAAAAGAATAGCATGCATCAGAGTAAACACGTAAACAGGGCATCACATATCTTAAAACGTCTCATGGTAATGAATAAATAAACATTTAAACCTTCATAAAATAGTCATAACATATTACTCAATATTGCAGCGGAAATATCATAAGAAAAACATCTCAAAAATCATCTTTGGCACGCAGGCCTTATCAACGTCTTAATCAAAATAGTCAGAGTAATCATAAACATGCAAAAGAGCATAATACGCAAGGAACAGAGAAAATAAAAGAGATCCCTTATCCCGTTACGTATCAGAGCACCTAGACTCGACTGCAGAATCCTCACACGTCTGCACCTAATCTTGGTTACCTGCACTTGCCCACGAGGCGGCAATTCCAGCAGAAGGGGTGAGATTCACAAATAATTATATTAAACATGTAATTAAATAATCACAATCAACAATCAACACAATTTCACATATCTCAGATAAACATCTAGCATTCAAGCATCAACATAAACAATACATCACTTAGCATCATCATAATCATCATCATATACATCTCAATAAACATCATAAATAAACATAGTAGACGACTCGACTCGACATCATCACTTGACTATGCAACCCTACGTCTTATATGCATGTGGTACCAATCCAGGGCATGAGCCCTCGTCGCTATGAGCATAAATATACTCCAAGGCATAAGCCTTCGTCGCTGGTGAGCAAAGCTCCAGGGCATAAGCCCTCGTCGCTGGTGAGTAAAAACTCCAGGGCATAAGCCCTCATCATGGAATGAGTATGCATGAGACTCAATACTTTTTAACTTAAACAAGTTAACATCATCAACGTCTTAATAACCATCTTAATCATCAAGGACTGACACATGCAGCAACTATACAAAGGTAAACAGCAACATGGCAGTAATCACATCATTCAAATAACATCGATAGAGCAAACATCTCAAGTAAGTCAAACATTTATAACCGAAACAATTCATATATCACACATAAGTGGCATGAAAACCATCAAATTCATCTCAGTCATCATGTATTCATTGTTACAGTTTATAATAAACATCATCAAAGGTCCCAGAAGCTACCCCAAAGGTCATCTCTCAAGGTTCTATGCGAAACAGTTCGCAAACAGAACAGGGTTCTGGGTTCTGACACAACTCGCTATGGCGAGTGGGAATGCTCGCCTCGCGAGTAACTTAGGCCTTGCTCGCTATGGAGGGTTGGGAATGCTCGCCTCGCGAGCTCTAGGGTACTGCTCGCTATGGCGAGCTGGGATGCTCGCCTCGCGAGTAAACTAGGTCTACTCGCCGCGGCGAGTTGCATAGCTCGCCACAAGCGAGCGACGAACAGTCTGCTACGGCTTCTGCAAAAATTCACCCAAAAAGTCCCAAATTCATCATCTTAAACGTCTAAACTCTCAGAATCATCATTGTTATGGATAATCTAAGTTCTGTACTCATTCTAAACAGCTGTTCTACAGCTTAATGGCTTAATTCATGATTATTCTCACTTTAACCTAATTCCAATTCTCTCAAAAACAGCCCTATGATTATTGATCCTGATTAGATGAATTACAGAATAATATAATCAAATGTTAGGCTCACCCTTACCTGATCAAAGCAGAAAATCGCAGCCCTTATGCTCTCTTCTCACTTCACGTGTTGTTGCTCCCTTTTTCTCCAAAAATCAGAAACGCGTATACTGACTCTCTCACTGACCTAATTTCCCTTTATATACTCCCAACAAATCTTATCTTATTTACTCTTTCTCCCACATAATTCTCTAAAATCCAAAACTAACCCACAACTAAATATTTTATTTTATTTTCAAATCTTATTTTATTAAACAATAAAATAAGTCGCCACGTCACATAAAAACATCTTAAATCTTCACTTAACATCACATAATATATATATAAAAATATATAGCAATTTCTCAAATAAATCAAATAACTAAATAATCAAAAATGGGCGTTACAGCTCCTAGTAACTTCTCTGAGATGGTCACCATGGGAACCCGCCTAGAAGAAGCAGTTAGAGAAGGCATCATTGTGTTTGAAAAAGGTGAGTCCTCGAATGCACCAAAGAAGTATGGCAATGGCCATCACAAGAAGAAGGAACCAGAAGTTGGAATGGTGTCCGCCGGGACCAATCAATCTGCTATTGTCGCTCCCGTTAATGCTACACAACTGCCTCAACCGTACCAGTACCTACAGTATGCCCAGCACCCGTTCTATCCGCCGTTCTACCATCAATACCCTCCACTACCGAGCTAGCCTCAGGTCCCTGTTAATGCCATCGCTCAACAAGTGCCGCAACAACCACTGGCTCAACAACAACCACAGCAACAACAACAAGGTCCTCAGGCAAGACCTTCGTTCCCTCCGATACCAATGGCATACGCTGAACTACTCCCAACTCTATTACACAAAGGACATTGCACCACTAGACCCGGCAAACCTCCGCCGAATCCATTGCCTCCTAGATTCCGTTCTGATCTCAGGTGCGACTTTCACCAAGGCGCCCTAGGTCATGATGTAGAAGGTTGTTACGCTCTGAAATATATTGTGAAGAAGCTGACTGATCAGGGAAAGCTATCCTTCGAAAACAACGCCCCGCATGTGCTCGACAATCCACTCCCCAACCATGCCGCTGTAAATATGATTGAAGTGTATGAAGAGACTTTCGGCCTCGCTGTCCGTAATATTGCAACCCCTCTAGTGCCGCTACATATCAAGCTGTGCCAAGCTTCCTTGTTTAGCCACGACCACGCTGCTTATTGTGAATGTCTTCAGAACCCTATGGGTTGCAGCATAGTTCAGACTGATATCCAAAGCTTGATGAATGACAACTACCTGACTGCCAGTGATGTTTGTATGATTGTACCGATTTTCCACGATACTCCCGTCAAGAGCACGCCCGCCATGGGGGATGTTGAGCCGTTGGTTATACGGTTACCTGGTCCAGTGCCGTATGTTTCTGCGAAAGCTATCCCTTATAAGTACAATGCAACTATGGTGGAGAACGGGAAGGAAGTACCCTTGGTGTCCTCAAGCATGGTGGGTAGTATTGCTGAAGTGACGGCTTTGAGAAGCGGTAAAGTCCGTCCCCTCTTGTTTCAAAAGAAAGATGATGTGCAAGTTGCGATTCCTGCTGATAAGACTACTCCATTGTCAATCCCTCCTGTCGTTGAAAATACCAGCCGTCCAGGCCAATCCATTGAAGATTCCAATCTGGATGAGATTCTGAAGATAATCAAGAGGAGTGATTATAAGATCGTTGACCAGCTGTTACAGACCCCTTCAAAGATATCTATCTTGTCTCTACTCCTTAGTTCGGAGGCTCACAGGAACGTCTTGTTGAAAGTGTTGGAGCAAGCATACGTCGACCACGAAGTCACAGAGGATCAATTTGGTGGGATAGTGGCTAACATCACCGCTTGCAGTAACCTCTGGTTTGGTGAGGATGAACTTCCAGAAGTAGGGAGGCACCACAACTTGGCCCTGCACATCTCCATGAACTGCAAAGCAGATATGCTGTCAAATGTGTTGGTAGATACTGGGTCGTCGCTGAATGTGATGCCTAAGTCGACTTTGGACCAGTTAAGTTGTTAGGGAATTCCTTTGAGAAGAAGTACTTTTCTAATCAAGGCCTTCGATGGATCCCGTAAAACTGTGCTCGGAGAAGTAGATCTCCCCATGACTATTGGCCCTGAAACATTCATGATTACTTTCCAGGTTATGGACATAGATGCCTCTTACAGTTGCCTCCTCGGAAGACCGTGGATACATGAGGCTGGCGCAGTTACTTCTACCCTCCATCAAAAGCTGAAATTTGTAAAGAATGGCAAGCTTGTGACAGTGCATGGAGAAGAAGCTTATTTGGTTAGTCAGTTGTCATCATTCTCTTGCATCGAAGCTAAATCTGCCGAAGGAACTGCATTCTAGGGTTTGACTATCGAGGGTACGGAGCCCAAGAAGGCCAGTGCTGCCATGGCTTCTTTGAAGGACGCACAGAAGGCCGTTTAGGAGGGTCAGGCCGCCGGTTGGGGCCAGTTGATACAGCTGCTGGACAACAAACACAAAGAGGGTCTCGGTTTCTCTCCGACATCAGGCGTGTCAACTGGAACGTTTCATAGTGCTGGATTTGCCAATGCAATTCTTGAAGATGCTGCTGAAGAAGGGTCTAGGCCCACATTTGTGATACCAGGAGGCATTGCAAAGAACTGGAACGTTATCAATCTCCCTGTATTTGTGCATGATTCTAAGTAATGTGTCTTGCTGTCTAGGCTTTTGTTTTCAAAATAACAATCCTTCCGCTCTGCCCGAGGCGGAAGTGACACTTTTGTAAAGGGCATGTTTGTTCCGACATCACCATTATCAATAAAAAAACGTCGTTTCTTTCACGACTCTTTTTCTTTCTTTAATGCTTTTCCCTTGGAAATGATGGTAATGCCAGAAAAAACCAAAACATCTGTATTTTCTTATTAATTTCAAAGGTCTGCATGAAAACTATTTTCTAAAAGACCATCCAATCATGTCACGCAGATCGAACCAAAATAAACCCGTTGGACACAGTGGCTCTACGCTTCTCCAAACTGTCGAATCCCCGATGTTTGAAGCCGAAGATGAAGATAGTGATGACATACCGGACGAGATTGCCCGATTACTTGAACAAGAAGAGAAAACCGTTCGGCCTCATCAGGAAGAAATTGAGTTGATCAACTTGGGTACCGAGGATAAAAAACGAGAGATCAAAGTCGGTGCTGCATTGGAGGAAGGGGTCAAGAAAAGGATCTTCCAACTTCTCCGCGAATATTCAGATATTTTCGCATGGTCGTATGAAGATATGCTGGGTTTGGATCCCCAGATCGTAGAACACTGGATACCGACAAAACCAGACTGTCCTCCTGTCAGACAAAAGTTGAGACGGACTCGGCCGGACATGGCTCTCAAGATCAAGGGTGAGGTGCAGAAACAGATTGATGTGGGTTTTCTCATGACAGTTGAGTATCCCGAGTGGGTTGCTAACATTGTGCCAGTGCCGAAAAAGGATGGTAAGGTCCGGATGTGTGTTGATTACAGAGATTTGAATAGAGCAAGCTTGAAGGACAATTTCCCACTACCTCACATCGATGTGCTTGTTGATAATACTGCCCAATGCAAGGTGTTCTCCTTCATGGACGGTTTTTCTGGCTATAACCAAATCAAAATGTCACCCAAAGACAGGGAGAAGACGTCGTTCATCACTCCGTGGGGAACATTTTGTTGCAAAGCAATGCCGTTCGGTCTAATAAATGCTGGTGCCACTTATCAAAGGGGGATGACTACGTTGTTCCATGACATGATCCACAAAGAAGTCGAAGTGTATGTGGATGACATGATTGTCAAGTCAAGCGATGAAGAACAACACGTTGAATATTTGGCAAAGATGTTTGAAAGGTTGAGGAAGTACAAGCTTCGACTGAATCCAAACAAGTGCACGTTCGGTGTTAGGTCTGGGAAGTTGCTAGGCTTCATTGTCAGTCAAAAAGGCATTGAAGTAGATCCCGACAAAGTCCGAGCAATCCGTGAAATGCCGGCCCCGCAGACCGAGAAGCAAGTTAGAGGGTTCCTCGGGCGTCTGAACTATATCTCCCGATTCATATCCCACATGACTGCGACCTGCGGGCCGATCTTCAAGCTACTCAAGAAGAATCAACCCATTGTGTGGAATGATGAATGCCAAGAAGCTTTTGACAACATCAAGAACTATTTGCTAGAGCCACCTATCCTTGTCCCACCGGTGGAAGGAAGGCCTTTGATTATGTATCTGTCAGTGTTAGACGAATCCATGGGATGTGTGCTCGGTCAACAGGACGAGACTGGAAAGAAAGAGCATGCCATCTACTATCTGACCAAGAAATTCACCGACTGCGAGACTCGGTATACGATGCTTGAAAAGACTTGTTGTGCTTTGGCCTGGGCTGCCAAACGCCTGCGCCACTACTTAATGAACCACACAACTTGGTTGATATCCAGGATGGATCCGATCAAATACATCTTTGAGAAACCTGCAGTCACTGGAAAAATTGCACGTTGGCAGATGCTGCTGTCTGAATATGATATTGTGTTCATAGCTCAGAAAGCCATTAGAGGAAGTGCTATAGCTGATCACCTTGCTTACCAACCACTAGATGACTATCAGCCCATCAAGTTCGATTTCCCCGACGAAGAGGTCATGTATTGGAACCACGTGCCAGTAATCAAAGTACAGCGCCTTGACCGGCCTTCTCATGTGTTTGCCGTCAGTAATGTGACCGTTCAAACAAATGCGGGTATAATTGACAACAAACCCTGGTATGGTGATATCAAGCAGTTTTTACAAAGCCGTGAATATCCGCCAACCGCTTCCAACAAGGACAAGAAAACCTTGCGCAGGTTGGCTAGCAAGTTTGTGTTGGATGGGGATGTTCTGTACAAGAGAAACTTCGATATGATATTATTGAGATGTGTGGATGAGCGTGAAGCAGAGCAACTGATGCACGACGTGCACGATGACACTTTCGGGACCCATGCTTCAGGGCACGCTATGTCTAGAAAATTGTTGAGAGCAGGCTACTATTGGATGACCATGGAACATGATTGCTACCAATACGCCAGGAAGTGTCATAAATGTCAAATATATGCTGATAAGATTCATGTGCCTCCGCATGCCCTCAATGTCATTTCCTCTCCGTGGCCTTTCTCTATGTAGGGTATCGATGTGATCGGAAGGATTGAACCAAAAGCTTCGAATGGCCATCGTTTCATTTTGGTAGCAATCGATTACTTCACCAAATGGGTCGAAGCTGCATCTTATGCCAATGTAACCAAGCAAGTGGTAGTTAAGTTCATCAAGAACAATATCATCTGTCGATATGGTGTTCCCAGCAAGATTATCACTAAGAACGGTACCAATTTGAATAATGACATGGTGCAAGCCTTGTGTGAGAAATTCAAGATTGAACATCACAACTCTTCTCCTTACAGACCTCAGATTAATGGTGCAGTTGAGGCCGCCAATAAGAATATCAAAAAGATTGTGCAGAAGATGGTAACTACATTCAAAGACTGGCATGAGATGTTGCCCTACGCTTTACACGGCTATCGCACTACGGTACGCAGTTCAACCGGGGCAACGCCTTTCTCCCTTGTTTATGGCATGGAAGCAGTCCTCCCCTTGGAAGTGGAAATCCCGTCTCTCCGCGTGATCATGGAAGCGAAATTGTCTGAGGCTGAATGGTGCCAGAGTCGGTATGATCAGTTGAATTTGATTGAGGAAAGACGTCTAGATGCCTTGGCTCGTGGACGGCTGTATCAAACAAGAATGAAAACTGCTTTTGACAAGAAAGTCCGTCCTCGGGAATTCAAGGAGGGTGAAATTATATTGAAAAGAAGAGTAAGTCAACAACCTGACCCAAGGGGCAAGTGGACGCCAAACTATGAAGGACCGTATGTTGTCAAGAAGGCCTTCTCCGGCGGAGCCTTGATTCTTACACACATGGATGGTGTGGAACTTCCTAATCCTATGAATGTCGATATAGTCAAGAAATATTTTGTCTAGATATGAAAAGAACAACGTGGTAGGTCGAAAACCCAAAAGGGCGGCCTAGGCAAAAATGCGCTTCCCGGTGGATTGAAAACCCGAAAGGGCGATCCAGGCAAAATAAGGGACAAAAAAATGAAAATATAAAAGCTTGCTGAGATCACATGTGACTCAGGCAAAAAGGAGCGCCTCGATGAGTCGAAAACCCGAAAGGGCGGTTCATGCAAAAATGAGATTGAAATAAAAGACAATTGACTATATCTGGCAAACTACCATTCCCTTTAGGATCTCCGCAACTGATAATTGGCTGTTCTCATCAGAGGTTCCGACGCCTGTGGATTCAAGAGTTCTTGGGACTGTGATGGTCACTGTGTTCAATGTACCACCAACCAATAAAATTACCATTTTCCAAGCTTTGTAAATCCGTGGAGTCACGCCTTTGGCTGATTACTATCCTTATACATCGATTTGAACCTATGCTTTTGTTTGGCACTCTATTTTTTTCATTCTATCTTCAAAGCTTTATACAAAAGGTTTTTTCTATGTTAATAATGATGTGTGTCTGGAATAAACATTCTGAAAACTTAAAACCTTTTATGTGTATTTTGAAAGAAAGCCTAAGCAGCTAGGTATATTCAAATGAAACATGCATGAACAAATATACATTGATATCAGTTCCAATACAAGTTACCAGCAGGCTCTCTCCCTAGTATGGTCTGTGGTCAATGGCAAGAATGAAAAAACAGAATGAAAAGCATGATAAAATAAATAAGCTCGCTAAGTCGAAAACCCGAAAGGGCGACTTAGGCAAAAATGAGCACCCCGATGGATTGACAAGCTTCAAAGGCAATTCAGGCAAGACAGGGGCATGTGAAAAGAATTTATTTCCTGGTGGATTGAAAACCCGAAAGGGCGATCCAGGCAAAAATGGGATGAAAAAATAAAAAAACAACAAACAAACAAAAGCAAACATGCAAAAAGCATTGACCACAGATGGGATATCCAGAGTGCGCTCGACAGTAGAGCGTCCAGCAATAGCAGTACCATCAAAAGGTCTTACTCCCTGCAAGTCTATGAACGGGATTTGACTTCCTGTCCTCAACGATGGTCTTGATGTGTCTTCAAACGACGTCATCCCCAGAAGAGGAACTTTTACAAGTATATGTCAGAACACGAGCCACTACGTGCCCAATATTCCAATGTTTTGACTGTCTCTGCGAAGTTATGTCTGCAAATTGCCAATCATTATGCATTTCAAGGCATTCATACATGCATAATCATGCATCCTATATGTTCATGCATTTGATGAAATTGTTATGCTATTCATGCACATTTGCATTCTCAATTCCTATGCTAACCTCTGTCAAAATTGATCATACCAATTTCAAAATCCAACAGTCTTGTCAAACTTCAGAATTTAGCAGTCCTTTCAAATTCAAGCTTATGCAGTCATGTCAAGTCAATTTCAATTCGTTTCTACAATGTAATTTGTTTCTGTTAACGGCCAAGTGGCTAGTTCGTATCCAAGAACAGCTTGTGCCTGCCAATTCATTCTTGTTATCAGCCAAGTGGCTAGTTCGCATCCAAGAACAGCTTGTGCTTATCAATTTTTTCTTGTTATCAGTCAAGTGGCTAGTTCGTATCCAAGAACAGCTTGTACCTGTCAATTTGTTTTCATCCTTGTCATCGGTCAAGCCGCCAGTTCGTATCCAAGAACAGCTTGTACCTGTGTTTTGTTTCTTTCAGCCAAGTGACCAGCTCAAATGCAAAGAGCAGCTTGCGCCCTTTTACTTGTCAGTATTCCCGGTCAAGTTCCCAGTTCGAGCCAAAAGAACAACTTGCGCCTGTCAAATTTGCTATCGAGTCTCCCCAGTGAGTCTTGTTATTCATCATCTTGTTAATGTCTACCAATCCCGCAATGGATACGACATACTCTGTTTTTGCTATTCTTTTAATGTCTACCAGTCCCGCAATGGATACGACATATTTTGTTAAAATCAATCCTCAGTCTGTCTTGCATTCATAATCAAAATGTTGCATGGCATGCACAACATTCACGAATGTATTTTTACGCCCAAAATCAGTGCTAATGTCAATATTCAAGTATCTCCGTCATGTCAAGCCAAAGACTCTGTCTCTTGACCCGCCAGACGAAGAAACTTAAATAGGGGCAGCTGTTATACCCTCATTTTGGACCTAAAAATACTTGTTCAAACTTCTTTTTGTTTCCAATCATTTCAAATTCACGGTGTTTATTTTGCAACTTTTACTGTGCCACAGACGCGCATTTTACTGTATTATCTCCAATTTTATTTCATTCAAAGCCGTTCAAAGTGTTTTCTTGCATTGCAAGCCATTCAAAAGGGTCTTTAGGACCATTGCATGTTTTCCTGCATTTTATTCCAATTTTTTGCATAAAATCATACAAAAGGGTATTTTGGTCATTTCCCGCAAAGGAACCCACTTTAGTCCCTACAATTTGTCCCTGAGTCTTTTCAATTTGTTTGCATGAATCATTGATCAAATTTTGTACAAAAATCGTCTTAGTTCTGCATCTGAGCCAGTCTGAGTCAGTCTGAGCCATTTTAGTTCCCAGGGGCATTTTGGTCTTTTCACATCAAATAAATTTTGGGCAGAGAGGTATTTTAAAATACCTCATTTTGGTAATTTGTTCGTTTTAGTCCATTTTGTCAGTTTTGACTGTTTCACTTTACGTTGTTTCAAGTTACCTTTTTTTACCAGTTTTATTTTACTATTTGCAATTTGGCCCAAATTTTATGTTTAATTGCAAATTAGTCCCAAACTTTATTTTTGCGTTTTTCTTTTCTTCATTTCTTTAATTGCAGGTCAGGCCAGTTATTTTAATTAAAAATTGGTCCAGTTTTCTTATTTTTTTGCAGAACAGTCCTTTAACTTTCACTATTTGCAAGTTGGTCTTTAAATCAAATTCTGTCCAAGAATGCCACGCAAGCAGAGGAGGCCAGGTGTCAAAGCCTCATTGGTCCAGCAGCCACATGTCAGCCTATATAAGGCCACGCGTGTCAGAGGTACGCACAGACTCAGAAGCCACATCACTAACAGAATTTTCTTTCTCTCTCTTGGCAGTTACAGATCAAATTCACCAAAGTTCACAAGAAGCTCAAGAACACACACAAACCCTAACTCAGAATCAGTACCAATCCAGAACAATTTCACAAAAAACCTCAGTTTCACCGTTGAATCCTATACACAGAATCAAAAACGAAGGCGAATTCACATGGATTTCGAGCAAGTTCTCAGAGATTCACGAGAATCTTCATCATTGAACTGACGAAACTGCAGTCCAAACGCGAGCACGCCACCGGAGGTAGCGCGCTGCAAGCGTGGTCACAGCGTGGGATCAGAGAAGAGGAAAGGGAGAGAAGCGAAGGATTTCACAGCGTTGGATCGGAGAAGAAGAAAGAAAGCTTACCAGTGAGGATCCGAATCAAAGAATCAAAGGAACAGATCAAATCTCCGAATAACAAACACAGGTAACACTTAAACTTCCTCTAATCATGTTGAAAATCACTACAGAGCCTCAAACGACGTGAATCCATAGCGAAGTTCAAGCTGTTCGGTCCAAAAACCCTAACCCTAACGCAAAATCATTTGAAAAAAATCAAAGAAACGTTTCCGAATCCACAACGAGTGTGAATCGGAGCGAATCCTCACCGTTTTACAACGATTTCACCCAAAAAACAAAGGATCCGAACAGTTCGAACTTGAATCATCAAGATTCAAAAGGTCACGTCGTTTCAACGGTAGAGACCACTTTCTTTCGCATGATTTGTGTTTAGAACCGTAGTACGAGTAGATTGAGCCATGAATGAGCGAATTCAGTCTGGATTTGAGATTGTTAGGGTTAGGGTTTGAAGAAGAAGAGAGAGCGGCCAGTGAGAAGAGAAGAAGAAAGAGAAAAGTCTCACAAAATGAATGAAACCGGGCCTTTTTTCCTTTTATGTAGCATATGAACCGGGTCGGTTCAAAACCGACCCATTTTCCTTCATCTGTGGCCGTTAGATTTAGGTTTAGTGGATCCGGATCAATCCAACGCCTCTGAGGCGTTTTGGAGATCCGGATCCACCAGCGTGTGGGTTGGATCAGTATCCATTGGGCTTTCGTTCCTTTTCCTTCAGTTTCTTGGATTTCTTGCTAATTGCATCTATATTTTTACTACCTGAACTCCTGTGCGTTTTAATTTTCTTACAAAAAATTCCTAAAAATTGCTATGTGTTTCTTGATATACTTCTAGCTGTTTTGTGGTATTTTCACATTTTTTTTACATGGATAAAAATAGGTGTGCTAATTATTCCTCTTGATTCGAATATTTTTGTGTATTTTTGTCAAGTTTCTTGTGTGATTTTTGTGTCAATTCAATGCCACATGATCTTGATGTTTGTAATGTGGTTTTGTGATATTTTTGCCATGAGTTTGTGGCCTTCACCACTGTTTTGTGAATCATGATGTTAATTTCTTGTGTGGCAAATAACATGAATTCTTTTAGGGCGTGAAACGTGCATAAAATGTGTATATGTTAAGCTTGGATGCACGGCTTGTAATTTTCTTATGATTCTTGGAATATTTCCCTTGAAAAAGGACTGTTTTGATGAGAATTATAGGTCTTGGATTTAGCTTGAGTTTTAGGGTTAGGTTTTGTGTTATCTTCATCACTTTTTGGCATTTGTTTTTTTTGCTAATTGTTCAATATTCCTTGCTATTGTCATTTCATTTACTATACATTGCTTATTCATTACTATCATTTCTTATCTTGTTGCTAACCATTTCACTTCATGCCTTATTCATATTACAAGCATTGCATCATTTTCATCTTTTCCTTTCTTTTAGCCATCTTATGCAATTTCCTACTAATTCATGTAATATTTTTAGGTTAGTTTTAGTTTTCTTTTAAACTAGGACCCGATGTAAAGGACAATGGACACTATGATGATGTACACCGACACAAGCACCGACACGCACACACGTTGTATGTTTACCGCTAGATGTATGTTTAGGAAACGCGACACTTAGAAAATATGCATTTTTCAAAACAAACTAACTCTTCACTCAAATTTTTTCACAATAATGTTGGAGTCAAAACTCCACAATTTTCCCTTTATTTTCTTAATCGAAAATATAAATGAAACTTAAATTCCAATTTTAACTTTTTTGTTTAATAAGTGATCAACCTCACCTTTTTTTCAAATCTCATGCCTTTAAGGCCTCACATCTTTTCTTCAAAAATCTTTTTCAAAACTAAAATTGAACCCACCCACAAAATCTTTTGGAAGAGAACTACATGGAATTTTGATCCCTTAAAAGGGTATGTAGGCAAGAGACCAAAAATCTCTCCAAGTCCAATAAAATGAAATCCCAACCATCTTCTTTCCCCCATTCTTAAAATCAACAATTTTCTTTCAAAAAGTAGCATAAAATAAAGCGTCAAACATAGAATTAGAAAAACGGCTCCTATAGAGTACTATAGTCGTTGCGGGTGCCTAACACCTTCCCGTAGCGAAAATTGCCCCGAACTTAGAATTTCTAAGGGTTTTCTCAATTTTACCCTTCCCCAAAAAAATAGAGACATCAATGGTTGAAAGGTTCAAGCCTAATTAATGACTTGACACCCGAAAATCGCGATGACAGAAATGGCGACTTCACTGGGGACACTTTAGGGCTACGCCTAGTTTTTCATGCTTTATGTTTTACGCTTTGCTTTATTGTTATTATTTTCATGCAACGTGTGGGGTGAGAATATCAAAAGTCCTATACCCGGGCTGAGTGAACCTAAGATTAGGAAGAGATATAATCGACAATCTGATCCGGGGGTTGCCTCGTGTATTGGGTTACGCGATCAATCTCACATAGCTGAGGCATTTTGGGGGTGATGTTGTCGGCGTGTGTTGTCATGCTTAGGCACTTTACTTCCAATTGACCGATGAAGGCTATGGACCGTAGTTACCAAACCCATCTTTGGCCTTTTCTCAGGACGTAGTGCGGTGGCTAAACCGAGCGTTGCCTCAAAATTTAGTCGTCACGCGATACTACACTCAAACTAGACCTTCTTACGAATCATCATGGAACGGGCGTCGCCTTGTACTACTATGATATGCGTAAGAGAGGTTGCAGTTTGGGGGCTTTATTAGAACCATGGTTACTACTATCAAAACTCTAGTTTCACCAGACACCGTGTCCACTTGCAATCTCAACCCACCGTGTTCTCTTTGTAGTCAAAAATCATGCATACATGCATTCATGCATAAATCTTTTCTCATGCATTTATCGAAGGATCTAGACAAATTGAAAACTTTGTAAACATTCCAGGTATGAAGAGGACTAAATCTTACAAGTTCAAGGAAGTCGATTTGGTTAGCCTAAGGGAGTTGGCGCTCAAGGTCAAGAATCCGACTGGGTTTCGTCTCCGATACGGTGGTACATGAAATGGTGAGTAAAAATTCCAACACTAACCCCAAAGGACCCATAAAACAATGGGTACCTAAATCTGAACTTGTCAATGCTGCAGATATGTCTAAAAGCAAAGCAAAAGCAAAAGTCATGGTACCTGGACAGCGGTTGCTCAAGGCACATGACTGGAGAGAATTCAATGTTCCTCTCCCTCACAATGAAAGAAGGAGGAAATGTAAAGTTTGGAGGGAACCAATCTAGGAAGATCATTGGTACGGGAACTATTTGTAATTCTTCTATCTCAATCAATAATGCATGGTTGGTAGATGGACTTGAACATAACCTATTGAGTATCAGTCAGTTTTGTGACCATGGTTATGATGTGATGTTTGAAAAGACCAACTGCACTGTAATCAACAAAGATAACAAGTCCACAGTGTTCAAAGGAAAGAGAGTAGGAAATGTCTACAAAATCAATTTTTCTGAACTTGTTGATCAGAAGGTAATTTTCCTTCTGTCAATGAATGATAAGAAATTGGTGTGGCACAGAAGGTTGGGACATGCTAACTAGAGGTTAATCTCTAAGCTTAGTAAGTTACAACTTGTCAAAGGCCTGCCTAACATTGACTATCATTCAGATGCACTCTGTCGTGCATGCCAAAGAGGAAAAATTGTGAAATCATCTTTTAAAGCAAAAGACATTGTCTCAACCTCAAGACCTTTAGAACTGCTTCATATTGATTTATTTGGACCAGTTAACACTGCATCTTTATATGGAAGCAAGTATGGACTAGTCATTGGTGATGATTACAGTAGATGGACTTGGGTAAAGTTCTTGAAAAATAAAGATTGTTCATATGATGTATTCAGTAACTTCTGCACTCAAATACAATCTAAAAAAGAAATGAAAATTTTAAAAATCAGAAGTGATCATGGTGGAGAATTTGAAAATGAGCCATTTGAAACTTTTTGTGAAAAACATGGAATTGTCCATGAATTCTCTTTTCCTAGAACTCCACAACAATGGGGTTGTAGAGAGAAAGAATAGAACCTTACAAGAAATGGCTAGAACCATGATTCCTGAAAACAATTTAGCAAAACATTTCTGGGCAGAAGCAGTGAATACAACATGCTATGTTCAAAATAGGATCTACATCAGACCTATATTGGAGAAATCAGCATGTGTAACACCCCGTTCTCCCAACAACGTAATATTCAAATAATTTAATCAGAGTAAATCAACAAACGGAGCATTACACTGCTTTTCACATTTTCTTAAATAGAAAATAAAACTATTTAATTTCAACAACAAATCATTGCGTACATTGCAGCGGAAAATTCTTTTTAAATCAATATCAACTTCCAACAATTCTTGGCAGAAAGGCACCAATAAAACAAAATATTATTCAACAGAAATAAACTCCAACAACATTGTTTTCAAAATTCGATACATAAAGGAATGAAAGAACAAGACAACGTTTCCCCATCCTGTTACGTATCAGAGCCCTAAGACACTTTGAGCCAGACATCCTACTAGTCTTCATTACCTGCAAGTTACCCATACGAAGAGCAACATTTTCAAGCAGAAGGGGTGAGATTCACAAACAACAATAATATATATATAACTCATCCATTTGAATTAAAACAACAACAAACATCATTAAGCTCATATATATGGCATCTACATAATCCACAGCAACTACATCAATTATATTGGATTTACAACAACATCATTAATGGCATCAACACACCGACAACAACTTCAACACCAACGACTCATCAACAACAACGACTCACCCGACAATGACTACTATGACAATGCACGACGACAACTACTAATGCAATATGCATGTGGTACCATTTTACGCGTTTAAATGACAAGGCATTCCAGGGCATGAGCCCTCAACAGTTTGGATGGTTAAAGCATCTCAGGGCATAAGCCCTCAACGGTTGAATGATTAACATTCCAGGGTTTAGGGTTTAGGGTTTAGGGAAGCAGAAGGGGTGAGATTCACAAACAACAATAATATATATATATATATATATATATATATATATATATATAACTCATCCATTTGAATTAAAACAACAACAAACATCATTAAGCTCATATATATGGCATCTACATAATCCACAGCAACTACATCAATTATATTGGATTTACAACAACATCATTAATGGCATCAACACACTGACAACAACTTCAACACCAACGACTCATCAACAACAACGACTCACCCGACAACGACTACTATGACAATGCACGACGACAACTACTAATGCAATATGCATGTGGTACGATTTTACGCGTTTGAATGACAAGGCATTCCAGGGCATGAGCCCTCAACAGTTTGGATGGTTAAAGCATCCCAGGGCATAAGCCCTCAACATTTGAATGAACGAGCATTCCAGGGCATAAGCTCTCAACGGTTGAATGATTAACATTCCAGGGCATGAGCCCTCAACAATGGATGAGTATGAAATGACTCATTGTGTATATCTACATACAACTCAACAACAACAACAACAACAACAACTACGACAACAACAACTGTGCCTAAATCATTTATGACACACTCCCTAACTTGGACAACAACGACACAACGACAACAACAACGGAAATCAACGATATGGCATATATAATTATATATATACATATACATATATTCTCATAGTTATACTTTCATTTATAATATTATCATCATCCAACATCCACTCACAAGTCACATATGAAAAATTCACAAATTCACGAAGTTCGTCTCACATTATCATTTTGCAAAACCAAAACATTTTTCATAAGGAAATCAAATTCGATTAAACAAGACATAAGTTAAATACTCATAAAACACCTCAATTAAACCTCTAATACTTAAGTTTGAAGTTTGGGAACCAACCATAGGTTTTGGACTAGCTTGGAATAAGCTGTGCTAAGTTTTCTTAAAGTTTTCCTCAAGACCTACTTGGAGTATTTCCATCATAACTCAAAATCTAAAAATCATTTTCAAGTCAAACCAAATCCATTAGAAAGCTAACTAAATTATCTACAACTTTCATGTTTACACCAAAAGCCAGTTCGAAACAGAAATGGGTGAAAAAGACGCAAGAACACGAAAACAGGGGATGCTATTCACTATTACATCGTACTACGATGGAATGCATCGTACTACGATGGAATGTGCTGAAAAACAACTTTTTGCTACTGGAAATATCGTAGTATGATTTCCAGCATCGTACTACGATGGAATGTGGACAATTCTACAGGAAAAGACCAGTTTTCACTCCAAAAACCCAATTTTCAATCACCCAAACCCCAAATTTGATAGGGAACATTACCTATGATTATACTAAGACCTGAACATCAATTAACACAACAATTCATGCAATCAACAACACAATTCACAACATTTAGCAACTTTCATAACCTTTACAACCCTAATCTCATGAATACAATTTCTAATCCAATTTTCAGCAATTATATATATACTATTAATTGAAAGCTAGCCTCACCCTTACCTGAATTAAGATGAACATAAATCTACAGCAATCAAGCTCTCTCTTCCTCCTATCTTTGTCTCTTCTAGGTTTTCTCTTCTATCTCTCAAAAACTCTTCTTTTTCTTTCTATTGTACGTGAAATGTTTTTGACTCTTTCTTTTTCTATTCTCACCAAAACATAACCCCCACTTTATTTTCTTTTAACTCCCTTTTCATTAAACTTAACTCCCTTAAACTCTACTAATTCTCATTAACCCCCAACATTTCAAATAATTATTATTTCTCTCCTAACTCATTTAAATAATAAAAATAACCATACAATAAAATAGTAACACACCACAAATTCACATAAATCATTTTAAATCATATAAAAGACTTAGAATCAACCAAAAATAATAAAATAACAACTAGGGCGTTACAATATGAACTCTTTAAAGGAAGAAAACACAATATATCTTACTTTCATCAGTTTGGATGTACATGTTACATTCTAAATAACAAGCTCGACCTAAAGAAATATGATGCCAAGACCCAAAGAGGAATCTTTTTAGGTTACTCTGAAAGGTCAAAGGCATACAAAGTGTATAATTCAGAGACACTTTGTGTTGAAGAATCTATGCACGTTAAATTTGATGACTAAGAGCCTGGAAATGAAATTCCAGAGCAAAATGAAAGTTATGGAGATACACAGGTTACTGAAGATACTCCAGAACCTGATCAGACTAGTGATTCTGAAGTTAGTCTAGAAGCTGAACCAACTTCAGAAGCTGAACCCACATCAGAAGCCCAAGATGAAGTAGCTTATGATAAAGCTCAAGATGGCTCTCAACAACCAAATCAATCCAAGAGTACGTTCAAGTACAAGTCTTCACATCCTGAGGATCAAATTGTTGGAAACAAAGACAGTCCTAGAAGAACAAGATCATATTTTAGACAAGAAGAGTCTATGATAGGATTGTTATCAGTAATTGAACCTTCTACAGTTGATGAAGCACTTTCAGATGATGGATGGATTTTTGCTATGCAAGAAGAGCTTAATCAATTTCAAAAACAAGTTGAATGAACAAGGTGAAGTAACTAGAAACAAAGCCAGACTTGTTGCACAAGGTTACAGTCAACAAGAAGGCATTAATTACACTGAAACATTTGCTCCACTTGCAAGATTGGAAGCAATCAGGTTACTTCTATCCTATGCAGTTAATCATGGCATAATATTATATCAAATGGATGTAAAGAGTGCATTTTTTAATGGTGTCATAGAAGAAGAAGTGTATGTCAAACAACCTCCTGGTTTTGAGGATCTTAAGTATCCTGACAATGTTTACAAACTGAAGAAATCACTATATGGCTTGAAACAAGATCCTAGAGCTTGGTATGATAGACTGAGTAATTTCTTAATTAAAATTGATTTTCAAAGAGGTCAAGTTGACACAACACTCTTCAGAAGGACCCTTGAGAAAGACATTCTTGTTGTGCAGATATATATTGATGATATAATATTTGGTTCTACTAATGCATCTCTTTGCAAGGAATTTTCTAAGTTAATGCAGGATGAATTTGAAATGAGCATGATGGGAGAATTGAAATTCTTTCTTGGCATTCAAATCAATCAATGTAAAGATGGAGTGTATGTTCATCAAACAAAATACACCAAGGAGCTTCTGAAGAAATTCAAGCTGGAAGATTGTAAGCTGATGAACACTCCAATGCATCCAACATGCACCTTAAGCAAAAAAAGATAATGGATCAAATGTAGACTAGAAGTTGTATAGAGGTATGATTGGTTCTTTGTTATACCTTACTGCATCCAAGCCAGATATTTTATTCAGTGTATTCTTGTGTGCAAGATTCCAGTCAGATCCTAGGGAATCTCATTTAACAGCTGTTAAAAGAATCTTTAGGTATCTGAAAAGAACAACTAATCTTGGACTCCTTCATTGGAAATCCTTAGATTACAAGTTGATTGGATTCTGTGATGCTGATTATGCTGGTGAAAGGATTGAAAGAATATCAACCAGTGGTAACTATCAGTTCCTGGGAGAGAATCTGATATCTTGGGCTAGCAAAAGGCAAGCAACTATTGCAATGTTTACAGCAGAAGCAGAATACATTTCAGCTGCAAGTTGTTGTACACAACTTCTCTAGATGAAACATCAGTTGGAAGATTATCAGATTAGTGCTAACAGTATTCCCATCTTTTGTGATAATACTGCTGCTATTTGTTTGTCAAAGAATCCAATTCTACATTCAAGAGCAAAGAATATTGAAATCAAACACCATTTTATAAGAGACTATGTTCAAAAAGGGGTTATGGATATTCATCATTGATATTGAACATCAGTGGGCTGATATATTCACTAAACCTTTAACTATTGAAAGATTTGATTTTATTAAGAAAAATTTGAACATGCACTTTGTGTCTGATTGAAATTGCTTGCTCTTGAAATAGAAGTTAGGTTCTGAAGTAACTTCAAAAGCTATGGTCCAGCAGAAGCTCTTAACTGAAAGTCTGAGGAAATTGTGCTTCTGAAGATGACATCAGCATCTGAACTTCAGTAGCTGGATTTTATGCTTCTGAATAGTGGAAGTTAGTGGAATTACTGGAGTTGCTTCTGGCAACACCTGTCCCACTTAACTAAACAGCGCATCTGCAGTTTGTCAAGTGGCTTGTTTGTATTGGTGTGTAACTAAAAACATAGAACCCTAAACTCCAAAACAAAGTAGAAAGACTTAGAACTCTAAAAACATTTAGAACCCTAAAAACTTCTCTCTTTTTTCCAAAACTCCAAAACTCCAGCCTATGAAAACAAAGTTCTCTCTTTTCCAAAACTCCAAAACACTTAGAACCCTAAAAACTTCATCATCTTCAATCAAATGGCAACTTCAAGCTCAACCTCACAAGACATGGTTCAAGGTACCTCATCTAATCAAGAAGCACCAACCTATGAAATCAGAGGAAGAACAATGTCCTTAGAGGAATGGGATTTAACGGTGCAAGTAGAAAGACCAGTGGACTTTGCATCATTGATTCAGAGCGGCTGTGATATTGTTCACTACTACCAAGCTCAAGATATGGGTAGCTACTGCAGCATGCTTAATGGCCCTACGTATGAAAGCTTGGTGAAGCATTTCTGGGTGAGAGCTTCTGTGTTTGACAAGAATGCTGCAAAACTTGAAGAACATCATAAGGTACTTATAGATCCTTCATTGGAAGGAAAATCAAGGCAAGAGATGGGCTTGGAACCCTTTGTGGATACAGAAATCAGGTTTAGTATCGTGGGAGTACCTATCTTCATTAACCAAGAAACAATTGCATACATGATTGGAAGAAATTCAGAAGGGAGCTTCAAGGATGGATTAGACAACAATAAAAAGAGCCCCTGGATAGAAGTTGTTAATGAAACAATGTTTTGAACCACAAAGAAAGGATCCTACAACAATCTCTCAATGGAGAAGAAGATGATCCTGAAGATTCGAAATGAAAACTTACTACCAAAGGGAGGCGGTTCTAACCAACCTTCACTTGAGCTTAGGGTATTTCTCCACTTCTTCCTAAAGAAGGAGAAAGTCAATGTGCCTAAGTACTTCTTCAAACACATGGTGAAAGCACTTAAAGACAGCCAAACAATCAACAGGACCTGGATTCCATATGGTAGGCTTTTATCAGAAATATTCTATCAAGGAGGTCTATTGAAAGGTCTCAGTGAAACAAGAGGTTTCACAGATGACATGCTGGGAACTGTAACCGGAAAGATTATAAATGGAGCAACTCTGGCAAATATGAAGCTAATCAAGTCAGATGTTGTAGTCAAGCTGGAGTCAGACATGAAGGAGTCTAGGATTTCTTCAAATCTGATCGAGGGATTCTCACCAATCTGCAAGCAGGACCCTCTAGATGTTCAGCTTTTCTACATAGCTGATCATCTTCAGAGCACTAGAGAAGAAATTAGGTTGGAAGACATCCCTGAAACGATGTATGGAGGTAAGGTAAAGCTGGCCAAAAGCAGGAAGACTAAGAGGAAGCCAGTCTCAGAAGCAGAATATCTTGAAGGTGTTTTTGAACAGCCACCCAAGGCCAAGAAGCCCAGAAGGGACATTGCTTCTGAAGGCACCACTTCTGGCTTACCAACCATTCAAGAAGAAGTTGAAGACCTGCAATTTGAACAAGTCCTACCTGAGAGGACAAGGAGTGGAAAAGCTGCAACCACCTCCTCTTCTGCACTCGAACAACCTGCTATCCCCAAGAAGAAAAGGAAGCATGTGGTCAGAAAGCTAAAAGAGTCCAAGTACATTGAAGCTGAAGAGGAAGCTACTGAACTTGTGACTAGAGAGGTCAGAAGGAAGAAGACAAATGATGAAGTAGTGCAAAGAGCTGTGGAGCTGGCCAGTCAGATAACAGTTCCTGCTTCAAACTTGTTGAAGGAGGATGCTGCACTTGCTGCAAGTCAAGTGGTGGAAGCTGCTGCTGTGATTCAAGACCTAGCAGTATCTGAAGCTGAGGTTCTGGGGTTTGTTGAAGCTGCAGAAGCTAGAGAAGAAATTGCTGGCACTTCAGGAGCTGCTGAGTCTTCAGAAGCTCAAGTAGGTATGTCTAATGCTATCACTTCAAACATTGATATTGTTGAACTAGGATCTAGCTCAGAAACCCTAACCAATTCACCTGCCTCATCTTCTTCATCATCTATCTTATCATAATCTGATGAAGGTGATGTTCCTTTAAGTAAGATGTATTCCTCAATAAACAAAACCACTTCTTCACAAAAACCTGCTAATGAGTTTGAACCTATGTATCTCTCAGTTGAGGAAAGACTTATTGGTCTACAACAGAGGCGCATAGATGCATGTAAGCATCTACCTGCAGATCATCCTTTGCAGCCACCTGTGATTGAAGCAATTCAGTTCATACCTGCTGCTGCAGAAGGTGGAGATGACTCTGCAGGGGCAGAGCTTGCTGCTGACTCAAACTTATCATCAAAACCAAAATCTCCAACTAACCAAATCCTTGAAATTGCCGAAACCTCAATATTATCCAACCTTGAAAGCCACTATTCAGGTGAACTGCCTGAATATGTATCAAACCTACAAACAGCCTCTGACATAACTTTTGATGAAGTTATGACAGAAAGCCCCCAACAACAACTACCAAACTCACCAACAAACACATGTGTTCCTACTTCTGAGATTCTTGTTCCTGAACTAAGTGTTCCTAAACAAATCATTCCTAAACAAAGTGTACCTGAACACATTGCTTCTGAACAAACTGCTTCTGTTCAGAATGCTTTTGAACAATCTGAACCGACTCAACCATCAATCCAAATCATTCATGAAACTGAGCAAACTACAAATGACCAACCCTCACCATTAAATTTGGCCATTCAACCAACTAAACCTCCTAAAAAAAATGTTCCCTCACCACCAACAATGTTTCTAGATTCAACAATATTAACTCATGTTTGTGAAAGCATCTTTCATGAGCTGAACAACCTTATTGAAGCAAGAAACAACCTAATCCACGAAGAAAGCTATGAGAAATAGTGGACAAGACTCCGAGAAAGGGTAGACTTCATAGTCTCAGAACTTCAGAGATCTTGCTTGGATGCATAAGAATCTGCTCTGGCAAAGCTTCAAGCTTGGCTTAAAGGAGTCATGTAACGCCCGTTTTGAACTATTTTATTTATTTAATTATTTGATTGAGTTTAGAGTCTTTTTAAATAATTTATTTGATTTATGGTGATGTGTGTTATTTTTGTGTTATATGTTGGTGTTTTAGTACCATATTATATTATAATATATATGTTATTTGGTGTAGAGATATTATGTTATTTGGTGTAAAAATATATTTGTTATGTGGTGTAGAAATACTATGTTATTTGTTATAAAAATATATGTGTTATTTGGTGTAGAAATATATATGTTATTTTGTGTAAAAATATATAGTGTTATTTGTTATAGAAATATGTTTGTTATGTAGAGATATATTTGTTATAGAAATATATTCGTTATTTGGTTTGAAAATATATTTGTTATTTGTGTAGAAATATATATATATATATATATATATATATATATATATTATCTAGTGTAGAAATATATTTGTTTTAGAAATAATAAGATATGATGATATAATATAATATATATTTTGATGATGTGTGCTCTTATGTATTTTTAGTATTATCTTATTTGATTTATAATATAATATATTTAATTAAATATGGGTTGTTACATAATTTTAGAGAATTTGAGGGAAGGAGTAGAAATAAGATAAGATGAGTAAGAGAATATAAATAAGAGAATTAGGGTTAGAATTATTTAGTACGTGATATAACTTTTGGAGAAACCTAGAGAAAAAGAGAGGAGGCGCGAAGGAGAGAAGAAAAACCTAAGAAGAACGCAGCTTGATTCAGGAGACCAAATTAAGGTAAGGGTGAGCCTAGCTTTCATTATATTAAACTGTAATTCAATTCAATTATGATTAACAAGAGATGGATGAGTTTTTGAGAGAATTAAGAACTAGGTTAAGGTGAATGAATTAAAAGATGAAGTTGAAAGGTGAGAATTAAGGAAAACTAGTTTAGGTTTCGAATTGAGTTTCTAGTCTTAAAAAGAGTGGATAATCTAGTAGGTTAATGAATAATTAATGTTCTAATGATAGGATAATCATAGGGTGATGTTTAAGGTCATGTTTTGAGGGTATTGGATCGAAAACGGAGTCGAAAAGGTTTCCCCAAGGCGAAACCGCAACTGAACTGCGATTTTGCTGTCGCTGTGCAAAACACGTTACTTGTTGTCTCAGTTTGACAAGTTTAAGTTCCGAACTGGGTTTAGGTGTCTTCATGAAAGTTGTAGATACAGATGTTAGCTTTCACTAGCCTTTGGAGTGACTCAATTTAAGCTTTTAGAACTCTAGATATGATTAAAATACTACAGAGGGGTCAACAGGCTCGTTCTCTTTTTGATTTTCTGTAACCGAAAAACTAAAATAAAAACTGGGACTTTTCTGTTCATAATTAGCTTTTGATGTCTTCACGAAAGTTGTAGATAATTGAGTTAGCTTTCTAATGGCTCTGGAGTGACTAGAAAATTATTTGTAGATTTTGAGTTATGATGAAAATAGTCCAAGTAGGTCTGGAGAAAACTTTAAGAAAACTTAGCATAACTAATCCCAAGTTAGTCCAAAGACTTAGGGTTGGTTTCCAAACTTCAAACTTAGGTATTAGGGATTTAGTTGAGGTGTTTTATGAGTATTTTACTTATGTCTTATTTAATCATACTTGATTACTTTTGAAGAATGTTATTGCTTATGAATTATGAATGATGAGTGCATAATGTGCTATACTTGTAAAGTTAATGTGATGATTTGATGTTGTTGATAATGATTATGAATCATATGTGCATTATGTGAACTATATTGTAATATATGTGATGCCTAAATGATGAATTTTTGATGTTGTTATATGATTGATGATTTGCTGTCATGTTGTTGTTATTATTTAATTAAAGCTGCATGAGTCGGTCTATGATGTGAGATGTTGTCCAATTTGTTGGAGTCATATGAGAAGTGTCGTGATGTCTAAGACGTAAGTGATTGAGTCTCATGCATACTCATTCAGAGATGAGGGCTTATGCCCTGGAGTTTTTACTCACCAGCGACGAGGGCTTATGCCCTGGAGCTTTTGCTCACTAGCGACGAGGGCTTATGCCCTAGGAGTATATTTATGCTCAAAGCGACGAGGGCTTATGCCCTGGATTGGTACCACATGCATATAAGATGTCTAAGATGTTTAAGATGTTAGAGTTGCATAGTCGAGTTGCATGGTCGAGTTGCACTGTCGAGTCGAGTTGTTTAAGATGTTTTGTGATGATGTTTAAGATGTTTTGCGATGATGTTCTTTGATGATGATTAAGATTTTTTGTGATGATGATTCTTTGATGATGATTAAGATGTTTTGTGATGATGTTCTTTGACGATGATTAAGATGTTTTGTGATGATGTTTAAGATGTTTTGTGATGATGTTCTTTGATGATGATTAAGATGTTTTGTGATGATGATTCTTTGATGATGTTTAAGATGTTTAGTGATGATATTCTTGATGTTGCTTAAGATGTTATGAGATAAATATTTGAGACGTGCTTATATGTTAATTGTTGTTAAACTTAATTGTTGAATTATCTGTTTATTATATTGTTTGTGAATCTCACCCCTTCTGTTGGAATTGCCGCCTTGTGGGCAAGTGCAGGTAACCAAGATTAGGTGCAGTCGTGTGAGACATTCCTCACTGTGTCTTAGGTGCTCTGATATGTAACGGGATGGGGAATCTTGTCAAATGCTTTTCTGTTCCTTGCATGTCAATTATAATTTTATAAAGACTAATTTTAGATGAACTTTTGAAATGTTATGAAGAGGCCTGCGTGCCAAGACTTTTAAGATTCCGCTGCAATGTTTTGAGAAGTTTAATAACTATTTTTATGATGAATGAATTGTTATTCATTTCCTTTGAGATGTTTTAAGAAAGTGATACTCCGTTTATGTGAAAACTCTGATTTAATTTACGAAATTTTTACGTTGGGAAAACGGGGTGTTACAAGTCATCTCTAATCTGGAAGAAGTCAAGGTTTTAAGGACATGGGTGAAGACTCCTCTTTGCTTGGAAGCAAGAAGTCTCATTCCATCAAGCATACATCGTAAAGATCTGAATCTGGACTAGGTAACTAAGCTGAACTTCAAGAAAGCATCTTCTGAATTGGCTTTACTTCAAAGGAACTCACTTCTGGAGAAGGAAACTCACCATCTGAAGAAAGAGCTTCTGGAGCAGAAGCTGATGTTTCTTGAATACAAGTCTAAGACTGATGCACAGCTGGAGGAAGCAAAGGTCAGAGAAGAAAAGCTTCTGAAGAGCAATGAAGAATTCAAGAGGGAAACGCTTATTCAATCTGAAAAGACTCAAAAAATGATGGAGACGATGAAACACAAACAAGCCTAAACCTTAGTTGCACACATTTTTGCTTGTTTTTATTTCTATCTTTCTCATTTTTTGCTTCTGTACTTCTTGAATGATTCTGAACTCTTGTCTTTCACTATGCTTCTGAACTTGTAGTGTCTTAATATTATATGAAGTTTATCTCTGAAATTTATCTACAACTTATTTTGCTCTGATCATTGTTTACACTGATTATATATAATTTTATTGCATATAATTTATTTTAACTCTGAACTATCTTAACGTTTTTCTCATCTCTTCTTTTTGTTCACTTTTTGTTAATGACAAAAGGGGGAGTAATAGATAGTATTTAAAGGCTCTGAGCCCCATTAATTTAAATTCAAGGAACTTAAATTAATAAGAACCACGTTCTCAACTTTGATCTGTTGAGTTTTTTTGAGAACTATTTTACAAGCTATTTTTTTTTAATTTAATTAACAAGAATAGAACTTAGGGGTAGCTTACAAACCTCACCTTAAAGTACTATTAGACTCAGGGGGAGCTTACAAACCTCATACCCTATGCAGTAAACTCGTTAATTAGATTAACAACAATTAAACATTTTTTTAAATACTAATGTTTGTCATCATCAAAAAGGGGGAGATTGTTGGAACAATATGTGTTTAACATTACCCTTAAAAAGTTTCGAGTGATAACAAAGTATTAAAAATTGTTAATTGGATATGGTAATATTTATACAACTGTATAGGACCATAGACAAAAATTTTGAGATCATTTATAGGTTCTGAATGAACAAAAGAGAGCAAAGAATGGAACAAAAAGGAAGCTTAAAGCAGCTGAAGAATAACTGCTCCTGAAGTTAGAAGTGCTCCTGAAGATTTAGTGCTCCTGAAGTGATGACATCATCAGAAGCAATTTCATCAGAAGCTGTATATCACTAGAAGTTCAAGTTCATAAGGATATGCAAACTTGAAGATTCAAAAGTTGTTCAATGGATTGAATTTCGTATTTACATTGCGAAAAAGTGGAAAAAGAGTAACAACGGCTAACTCAAAGGGATTCAAAAGCTTTGGCTGCTTATTTCTTTTTGAAGCGTTGACATAGTACAAAATGTACGAACTGTACAACCAATATCTCCACTATTCAGAGTTTGTCTTTGCTACAAGACAAGGATAACAGCTCTGCCTGCAACAATGTTCCTTCATACATGGAATGCATTTGAAATTGCTACTTCATAGGACAATAAACATATCAGGGAAAGAATCATTGGTGATTGATCAAAGTTTCAAACGACTCTTTTTGGATGCACTGACAACTTAACGTTCATATTTCACACCTCTATATAAAGGAGTGTAGACTTGAAGAAAAAAAGAGGACTTAACAACAATTTAAAAAGCACCAAAACTCTGTAAATATTGTTCAGCATCCAAAGTTCACATAGAATTTCTTTTTCAAAGTTCATATCTTAGAAATTCTAAAGTATCAAAGAGTCTGTATCTGATTTATATTGTGAGCATCTCTGATTGTATATCAATTGTTCAAGTGTCAAACATTTTTATTGCAATTCTGTTTGATAGGAAGTCTCTTGCTTGTGTGCTTGAGCATTAGAAGTCTCTTAATTGTGTTCTTGAGCATTGGAAGTCTCTTGCAGTTGTGCTTGAGCATTTGTAATCAGATATTACATTTTAGTGAACTCTCCTTGGAAGTGCAAGGGGGACAGGACTACTTCCGGTTTGTGGAAGGAACCTGTATAAATTGCTTTGTGTCTTTCTTCTCTCTCTCTCTCTCTCTCTCTCTCTCTCTCTCTCTGTTTTATCTGCTGAATTTTTGGTTCTGAACATCACTTTAGAAGCTGTTCTTAACTACTTCTGGTCTGTGTTCTAACTTAAGAGGAAACGAAGAAAAAGCTAACACAATTCAACCCCCCTTCTTATGTTTTTCTCACCTTCAAAGCTTGTTTAGCCAGTCCAGGTTGAGCTCTCTATGATGAATGCTTGATGGAATGACACTCTTTGCTTCCAAACACAAAGGAGTCTTCACCCAAGTTCTGAGAATTTGCACTTCATCCAAGTTTGAAATAACACCTTTCAGCCATTCTTGGTGTTTTGCTTGTGCAAGCTCTTGTGCTTCAAAACAGGATCTTTAAAGTTCTGAAAGGACGAATTCCACTCTGTCCTTTAATCTAGTCCACAACTATTCTCATAGTTGTCCTCATGGATGAGGTTGTTCCTTGCTTGAACAAGACTGTTGAGCTCCTGAAATATACTATCACATACATTTGCAAGAATAGTTGAATTTAGGAATAAGGTAGGTGGAGAGGGGACATTTGTTTTGTGAGTTAGATACATATTCAGGCAGTTCACCTGAATAATGACTTTCTAGGTTTGAGATTACTGATGGTTCAGAAGTTTCAATGGTTTGGGTTGTTGGTGAGTTTGGTGTAGATGATACAAGTGTGTCTGCAAGATTTGTCCCTACATGATCACTTTCACCCTCTGCAGTAGCAGGTATAAATTGAATTGGTTCAGTTACAGGTGGTTGTAATGGGTGATCTGCAGGTAGATGCTTGCATGCATCAATCCTTCTTTGTTACATACTAATTAGTCTTTCCTCAACAGAGGGATACATAGGCACAAAGGTATCATCTGGCTTTTTATTGGTTTTGGTTGATGTTGATGGAGATAAAGCTTTGTTGATGGTTGAGTATACTTTACTTAGAGGAATATCATCTAGATCAGATGATGTGGTTGATGATGATGAAGATGGTGAGTTTGACCTAGTGTCATATGAGGAACTAGATCCTAATTCAACTATTTCTACATCTGTATGTAAAGTTTCATAAATACCTTCAGGAGCTTTTGGACTGACAGGAGCTTCTGATGTAGCAACATTTCCTTCCTTAGCTTCTTCAGATGCCACCAAAGGCAAAACTTCAGCTTCAGTTGTTGCAAGCTCTTGCACCACTTCAGCAGCCTTAATAACTTCCTAAGCAACTTCTGCAACATCTTCCCTTCCTATGTTGGAAGCAGGAACTTCAATTTCCTTGGCCAGTTCCAAAGCTCTTTGCACAACATCATCATTCACCTTCTTCCTTCTAACCTCCCTTGATACAAGTTGTGTAGTTTCTGCAACTTGTTCTTCTTCTTCAACATACTTAGAATCCTTCAATTTCCTAACAACATGCTTTCTCTTCCTCTTTGGAATAGAAGGCTGTTCAGGAGCAGTCATTGAAGTAGTAGCAGCCTTACCACTTCTGGTTCTATCAGGTAGGATCTTGTCAACTTCAAGATCTTTAACCTCTTCTTGAATAGTTGCTACTCCAGAACTGGTTGCTTCAGAAGATTTGTCCTTTTTGACTTTCTTTGCCTTCCTGGCAGGTTGTTCAAAAGCACCTTCTAAGTACTCAGCTTCTGACATAGGCTTTCTCTTGGTCTTCCTACTCTTAGCCACCTTGACATTGCCTCCATACATGGTTTTCTGGGATGTCTTTCAAACGAATTTCTTCTCCCGTACTTTGCAAATGATCATGTATGTAGAATAGTTGAACATCCAAAGGATCTTGCTTCAAAATTGGGGGAAATCCTTCCATCAGATTTGAGGAAATTCTTGATTCCTTCAAGTTTAATGATGGCTTCTGGCTTGATCAGCCTCATGTTTGCTAGAGTTCCTCCATTGATGATCTTGCCAGTGACTGTGCCCAGCATATCATCTGTGAAACGTCTTGTTTCACTTAAACCTCTTAGCAATCCTCCTTGATTGAAGATTTCAGAGATTAGCCTTCAATAGGGAATCCATGCCCTATTGATTAGTTGACTCTCCTTCAAGGTTTTGATCATGTGCTTGAATATGTATTTTGGCACATTTGCTTTCTCCTTTTTGAGGAAGAAGTGCATAAACACTCTATGCTCCAATGAGGGTTGATCAGAACCTCCTCCCTTGGGCAACAGATTCTCGTTCTGAGTCCTCAGCATCATTTTCTTCTCCATAGAAAGGTTGTTGTATGAACCTTTCTTCTTGATATTGAACATTGTTTCATTTACCACATCATTCCAAGGGCTCTTCTTGTTGTTGTCCAGCCCATCCTTGAAGTTACCTTCAGAAGCCCTTCCAATCATGTAGGCTATAATCTCTTGATTGATGAAGACTAGAACACCCATTATGTTAGACCTGATCTCAGTGTCCACAAACGGTTCCAATCCAATCTCTTCTCTTTTCTTGCCTTCTAGAGAGGGATCAATCAAGACTTTCTCAGCTTCTTCCATCTAAGCCGCATGTTTATCATAAACAGAGGCTCTAACCCAGAAATGCTTTACCAGGTTCTCATAGGTAGGACCGTTGAGCATGCTGAAGTAATGACCGAGGTCTTGAGATTCATAGTATTCCATGATATCACAACCATGATGTAGCAGAGATGCGAAATCAACAGGTCTCTCAACTTGGACCATTAATTCCCATTCTCCAAAAGACATAGTTCTGCCTTTGATCTCATATGCAGGAGCTTCTTGTTGAGTAGATGTTCCCTGAGTTGTTTCCTGAATAGCTGATTCTAGAATGGAGCTTGAAGACGCCATTGATGATGATGATGAAGATTTAGGGTTCTTAAGTTTTGAGTTGGGGGAAAAATTTCACTTCGCAGAGAGTGTTTGAAAATAGAAAGTGTAGGTAGTGAAGTGAGAAGTGTGTGATTGTCTAAGTGTTTTGAGTAAAAACGATTGCAATTTCAGAGGGGACAAACAAACACAGCATTAATGACAGTTGGGGGCGTGAAAATAGTACATTCAAAGCATAAACATCATCATTGCCCTTTAAGTTACACACCAATACAAATAAGCCACGTTGGGAAACTTCAGATGCGTTGTCTAGTTAGTGGGATAGGTGTTACCATAAGCAACCCCAACAATTCCACTAACTTCTGCTATTCAGAAGCACAAAGTCCTGCTACTGAAGTTAAGGTGCTGATGTCACCTTCAAAAGCACATTTTCCTCAGAATCTCAATTAAGAGCTTCTGATGGACCATAGCTTCTGAACTGACTTCAAAACCTAACTTCTAGTTCAAGAGCAAAGTGCATGTTTAAATTTTTCTTTATAAAATCAAATCTTTCAACAGTTAAAGGTTTAGTGAATATATCAGCCCACTGATGTTCAGTATCAATGAATTGTATATCCAGAATTCCTTTTTGAACATTATCTCTAATAAAATGGTGTTTGATTTCAATGTGCTTGGCTCTTGAATGTAGAATTGGATTCTTTGACAAACAAATAACAGCAGTATTTTCACAAAAGATGGGAATAGTGTTAGCATTAATCTGATAATCTTCCAACTGATGGTTTCATCTAGAGTAGTTGTGTACAACAACTTGCAGCTGAAATGTATTCTGCTTCTGCTGTAGACATTACAATAGCTGCTTGTGTTTTGCTAGCCCAGGATATCATATTCTCTCCCGGGAACTAACATTTACCACTGGTTGATTTTCTTTAAATCCTGTCACCCGCATAATCAGCATCACAGAATCCAATCAACTTATAATCTAAGGATTTCCTATAAAGGAGTCCAAGATTAGTTGTTCCTTTCAGATACATAAAGATTCTGTTAACAGCTGTTAAATGAGATTCCCTGGGATCTGACTGGAATCTTGCACACAAGCATACACTGAATAAAATATATGGCCTAGATACAGTGAGGTATAACAAAGAATCAATCATACCTCTATACAGTTTCTGATCTACCTTTGATCCAGTATCTTCTTTGCTTAAGGTGCATGTTGGATGCATTGGAGTGTTCATCAATTTACAATCTTCCAGCTTGAACTTCTTCATAAGCTCCTTTGTGTACTTTGTTTGATGAACATATACTCCATCTTTACATTGATTGATTTAAATGCCATGGAAGAACTTCAATTCTTCCGTAATGCTCATTTCAAATTCATCCTTGCAAAGAGATGCATTAGTAGAACCAAATATTATATAATCAACATATATATGCACAACAAGAATGTCTTTTAAAATCATTTTTAATCAAGAAATTACTTAGTCTATCATACTAAGCTTTGGGAGCTTGTTTCGAGCGATATAGTGATTTATTAAGTTTATAAACATGGTCAGGATGCTTAAGATCCTCAAAACCAGGAGGTTGCTTGACATACACTTCTTCTCCTATAACACCATTAAGAAATGCACTCTTGACATCCATTTGATATAATATTATGCCATGATTAACTGCATAGGATAAAAGTAATCTGATTGCTTCCAATCTTGCAATTGGAGCAAATGTTTCAGTGTAATCAATGCCTTCTTGTTGACTGTAACCTTGTGCAACAAGTCTAGCTTTGTTTCTGGTTATTTCACCTTGTTCATTCAGCTTGTTTCTGAATACCCATTTTGTTCCAATAATGTTCTTTTGAGGTGGTTTGGGTGCCCTATCCCACACATCATTTCTTTGAAACTGATTAAGCTCTTCTTGTATAGCTAATATCCATCAATCATCTGAAAGTGCTTCATCAACTGTAACAGGTTCAATCACTGATAATAATCCTATCATAGACTCTTCTTGTCTGAAGTATGATCTTGTTCTTCTGCGACTGTCTTTGTTTCCAATGATTTGATCCTCAGGATGTGAAGATTTGTGCTTGAACGTATTCTTGGATTGATTTCCTTGCTGAGAGCCATCTTGAGTTTCATCAGAAGCTACTTCATCTTAAGCTTCTTAGGTTGGTTCAGCTTCTGGGCTTACTTCATAATCACTAGTCTGATTAGGTTCTGGAGTATCTTCAGTAACCTATATATCTGCACAACTTTCATCTTGCACTGGAATTTCACTTCCAGGCTCTTTGTCATCAAATTTAACGTGCATAGATTCTTCAACACAGAGTATCTCTGAATTATACACTCTGTATGCCTTTGACCTTTCGGAGTAACCTAAAAAGATTCCTCTTTGGGCCTTGGCATCAAATTTATTTAGGTAGAGCTTGTTATTTAGAATGTAACATGTACATCCAAATTGATGAAAGTAAGATATATTGGGTCTTCTTCCTTTAAAGAGTTCATATGCAGTTTTCTCCAAGATAGGTCTGATATAGATCATATTTTGATCATAACATGTTGTATTCACTGCTTCTGCCCAGAAATATTTAGCCAAATTGTTTTCACGAATCATGGTTCTAGCCATTTCTTGCAAAGTTCTATTCTTTCTCTCTACAACCCCATTTTGTTGTGGAGTTCTAGGAGAAGAGAATTCATGGACAATTCCATGTTTTTCACAAAAAATTTCAAATGGCTCATTTTCAAATTCTCCACCATGATCACTTCTGATTTTCAAAATCTTCATTTCCTTTTCAGACTGTATTTGAGTGCAGAAGTTACTGAATACATCATATGCATTATCTTTACTTTTCAAGAATTTTACCCCAAGTCCATCTGTTGTAATCATCAACAATGACTAGTCCATACTTGCTTCCATATAAAGATGCAATGTTAACTGGTCCAAATAAATCAATATGAAGAAGTTCTAAAGGTCTGGAGGTTGAGACAATGTCTTTAACTTTAAAAGATGATTTCACAATTTTTCCTCTCTCGCATGCACCACAGAGTGCATATGAATGATAATCAATGTTAGGTAAGCCTTTGACAAGTTGTAACTTACTAAGCTTAGAGATTAACCTCCAGTTAGCATGTCCCAACCTTCTGTGCCATACCCACTTCTTATCATTCATTGACAAAAGACAAATTACCTTCTGATCAACCAGTTCAGAGAAATTGATTTCATAGACATTCTCTACTCTCTTTCCTTTGAACACTATGGACTTGTTATCTTTGCTGATTACTGTGCAGTTGGTCTTTTCAAACATCACATCATAACCATTGTCACAAAACTGACTGATACTCAACAGGTTATGTTCAAGACCATCTACCAACCACACATTATTAATAGAGATAGAGGAATTACCAATAGTTCCTGTACCAATGATCTTCCCAGACTGGTTGCCTCCAAACTTCACATTTCCACCTTCTTTCATTGTGAGGGTGAGGAACATTGACTTCTCTCGAGTCATGTGCCTTGAGCAACCGCTGTCAAGATACCATGATTTTTGCTTTTGCTTTGCTCTTAGGCATATCTGTAGTATTGACAATTTCAGATTTAGGTACCCATTGTTTTATGGGTCCTTTAGGGTTAGTGCTGGAAGTTTTACTCTTCACTTCATGTACCTTGAGATGTGGTTTAGGTAGCTTCTGATTAACCATTACCTTAGGTTTAACACCTTTTTGTTTTGATTCCTCAGAAGCAGCAACTGTTTTGTTCTTCTGAACCTTCGACTTCAAGACATCAGATTATGGCTTCAACAGACTCTGAGGAACAGGTTTTGATCTCTTAAGAATCTTGATCTTTGAGGTTTTATAGTCAGAATTTGTCATAACCTTAGGCTTAGAGTTCTTTGGCTTTGAAGAAATCTTAGCCTTAGAACTGGAAGCTTCATGTTCTGACTGAATCACAATCTTAACTTTAACACCTTCAGGTACAAAGAAGGTTTTAAATCCTTCCTTGATACATTCACAACATGCTTTGAGATTGGTTTCATTAGATTTCCCTTATGAAAATCCAATCCCTTTGCCATTGTTCTTGTAAATGTTATAAATCATAGAAGCAACTCTGCTTCTATCAATACCATGCATAATAAAATCTTCAAGAGAAATTTCATGGTTCCTTAAAGGTTTTCCATTACAATTTTCTTGTAGCTTCTGACATAAGAACTTGAGCTTGTCTTCATCGGTTTTACAAATGAAGTCAAAACCTCTAAGTCCTTCTTCAGAAGCTTTTAGATCCAATAGAGTTGATTCTTGTTGTTTCATTAAATAAACATATTTTTCTTTTAAATCTTTAAACTCATTGGTTCTCAGTTCAAAATGTGTAAGGAGCTCTTTAAGAGACTCAATAAGTTCTTCTCTGGGAATTTTAGAATATACCTCATTTTCTTCTTCTAAGTCTGATTCTGTTTCAGCTTCTGAAGTTGTTGTAGCTACTAACCCAACAACTATCTTTGCACCTTCATCAACATCATCTTTATCAGATTCAGATTCACTATCTAAATCTTCCCAGGTAGCCATCAAACTCTACTTGATCTGCTTCTTGATCTTGTTTGATTTGAAAGTTGACTTTTTTGACTTGTCCTTTGATTTCTCCTTCTGAAGATCAGAGCAATCAGCAATGAAATGTCCAGACTTCTTGTAGTTGAAGCAACCCTTCTGATCTTCTTTCCTGGAGCTTTTGTAACCACTCCTTCTGCTCAAGAACTTCTTGTTCTTCTTGGCTAGATACTGCAGTCTATTAGAGAGCATAGCCATCATCTCAGCAGGATCTTCATCAGAATCTCCATCAGGTGATTCTTCTTCTTCAGATTCTATGACTTTAAGAGCTTTTGATGACTTCCCTTTAGATGGTAAAGCTATAGATTTACTCTTCTTAGCAGACTCATGTTCATTAAGACTTAACTCATGAACTTTTAGAGAGCTATCAAGATCTTTAACACTTAAAGTGTTTGAATCTTTAGCTTCCTCAATAGCAGTAACCTTAGGTCTCCATCTAGCAGGCAGACTTCTTAGTATCTTGCTCACATGATCAGAAGCAACATAGCTTTTCTTCAGTATTTGTAGTCCAAAGACTGGGGTCTGAAATCTTGAGTACATCTCCTTAATACTTTCATCATCCTTCATCTTGAACAACTCATACTAATGAGCAAGCATAAGTGTTTTAGCTTCTCTAACCTTCTTGCTACTTTCATAGTTTGTACAAAGAGAAGCAACCATAGCCTTTGCAGTAGATTTATCACTGATCTTCATATACTCTGCACGAGGTATAGCAGTAACAAGTGAGTCTCTGATCTTTTGATGCTTCTTGTACATCTTCTTTTGAGCAGGAGTATGTTTCGTTCTGTCTACAGCAGCTCCTTCTTCATCAAGATCCAAGTCACCAACTCCATCTTCTGGAATATCCCGTAACTCTTCATCTAAGCCCATGATATAACTGTAGAAGTTGGTTTTCCACCATGAGAACTTTTCAGGATCTCATTGAACTTTGGAACTTTTCCTGAGTCAGCTTTCTTGTCATTGTAATAATAAGGTACAACATTATGATTACCACCAGAACTAGAAACAGATGATTCAGTAGACATGTTTTTCTTAGATCTTGGATTGTTACACTGTCAAGTGTTATCAATAGAACCAAGGCTCTATATACCAAATGAAGGTGAGAAAAAACACAAGAAGGGGGGGGGGGGGGGGGGTTGAATTGTGTTAAGATTTTCTTCGTTTTCTCCTAAGCTGAAGGACACTGATAAGAAGCAGTTCAAGAACAGCTTCTGAAGTGATGTTCAGAATTAGGTTGCAGCGGATAAAAACAGAGAGAGAGAAGGAAGAAAGACACAAAGCAATTATACAGGTTCCTTCCACAAACCGGAAGTAGTCCTATCCCCCTTGCACTTCCAAGGAGAGTTCACTAAAATGTAATATCTGATTACAAATGCTCACTGCTAAACTTAGCAAGAGACTTCAAATGCTCAATCACAACTGCAAGAGACTTCCTATGCTCAAGAACACAATCAAGAGACTTCTATTCTCAAGCATACAAGCAAGAGACTTCTAATCAAGCAAAATTACAAAGAAAAATGTTTTACACTGAACACTTGATATACAATCAGAGGTGCTCACAATACAAATCAGATACAGACTCTTTAAGACTCTAGAGTTTCTAAGATATAAGCTTTGAAAAGAAATTCTAAGTGAACTTTGGGATGCTGAACAATTTTGACAGAGTTTTGGTGCTTTCAAATAGTTGTTGAGTCCTTATTGTTCTTCAAGTCGTCACTCCTTTATATAGAGGTGTGAAATGAACATTGAGTTGCTAGCACATCCAAAAAGAGTCGTTTGAAGCTTGATCAATCACCAATGATTCATTGCTTGATATGGTTATTGTCCTATAAAGGATCAATTTCAAATGTATTGCATGTATGAAGGAACATTGTTGCAGGCAGAGTTGTTATCTCTGTGTAGTGGAGGTAGTGGTTGTACACTTCGTACAATTGTACTTTGTCAATGCTTAACAAAAGAACAAGCATCCAATGCCTTTGAATCCTTTTGAATTAGCCGTTGTTATTCTTTTCCACTCTTTTGCAATACTTAGACGACATTGAATCCATTGAACAACTTTTGAATCTTTAAGTTTGCATCTCCTGATGAACTTTAGCTTCTGATGAACTTGCTTCTGATGAACTTGCTTATGATGAACTTGCTTCTGATGACGTCATCACTTCAGGAGCGCTTTGTCTTTAGGAGCACTTTGACTTCAGGAGCAGTTCTCTTCATATGCTTTTAAGCTTCCTTTTTGATTATTTCTTTGCGCTCTTTTGTTCATCCAGAACCTATAAATGATCTCAAAATTTTTGTCTATGGTCCTGTACACTTGAACAAATATTAGCATATCCAATTGACAATTTTTTAATACCTTGTTATCATCAAAACCTTTAAGGGTAATGTTAAACACATTTTGTTCCAACATACCTCACATCATCATTCAAAGCATGATGCTTGCTGCTCAAAATACCAGCAAGAAAGGCACTCTCCCTTATGAAATGGCCCTGTCAAAAATATTCTAGAAACTCAATGTACCACTTGATGATGAACACTCTAGTTTTAAGTTCTCCACTTTCACAACTAAGAATGTCCATCAAGTGAAAGATGAACCTGATGCACACAATCCCCCTGTTCAGAATGTGTCTCAAGGTACCAAAATAAAAACTCCTATTTCTAACGAACATCTTTTTCATTGTCTTCAACCTGAATTGGAACCTCTTGGAATGAGTTCTCCAGTTTCAAAAGAACATGCTAGGTTGTTAGATAACTTTGCTAAAAAGCCAATCTTTCGAAAGTTTAAAAACTTGGTTGAAATGCAAAGTTTCTTTGGTGAAGCTGCTCCTGCAAACAAAATGTCTATAGCTGCTCCTCTCTATGTGTCTCCTCCAAAACATAACTATCCAGCCTTGTTTCGACCTGAATCAACTGATAGGTTTTTCATGGATCCACCTTTTTATGAGTTTTCTGTTCCTTTGAAGTCTTATCATATTTCTTGTAACGCCCTAGTTGTTATTTTATTATTTTTGGTTGATTTTAAGTATTTTATATGATTTTAAATGATTTGTGTGATTATTTGGTGTTTTATTATTTTATTATTTAGTTATTTTATTATTTAATAGAAATAGGTGAGAAATAGTTATTTTGGACTTAAGGGAGATTAAATTAGAATTATGATAATTTAAGGGAGTTAAGGAAAATAAAGTGGGGGTTATGTTTTGGTGAGAATAGGAAAAGAAAGGTCAGTAACATTTTTCACGTACAATAGAGAAAACAAGAGTTTTGGGAAGAAGGGAGAAAACCAAGAGCAAGGAAGGAGAGCCAAGGGGAGAGTCTATTGTTGTAGATTTTTGTTCATCTTAATTCAGGTAAGGGTGAGGCTAGCTTTCAATTAATAGTATATATATAATTGCTGAAAATTGGATTAGAAATTGTGTTCTTGAGATTAGGGTTGTAAAGGTTATAAAAGTTGCTAAATGTTGTGAATTGTGTTGTTGATTGCATGAATTGTTGTGTTAATTGATGTTCAGGTCTTAGTATAATCATAGGTAATGTTCCCTATCAAATTTGGGGTTTGGGTGATTGAAAATTGGGTTTTTGGAGTGAAAACTGGTGTTTTCCCGTAGAGTTGTCCACATTCCATCATAGCACGATGCTGGAAATCGTACTACGATATTTCCAGTAGCAAAAAGTTGTTTTTCAGCACATTCCATCGTAGTACGATGCATTCCATCGTAGTACGATGTAATAGCGAACAACATCCCCTGTTTTCGTGTTCTTGCGTCTTTTTCACTCATTTTTGTTTCGAACTGGCTTTTGGTGTAAACATGAAAGTTTTAGATAATTGAGTTAGCTTTCTAATGGCCTTAGTTTGACTTGAAAATTATTTTTAGATTTTGAGTTATGATGGAAATACTCCAAGTAGGTCTTGAGGAAAACTTTAAGAAAACTTAGCACAACTTATTCCAAGTTAGTCCAAAACCTATGGTTGATTCCCAAACTTCAAACTTAAGTATTAGAGGTTTAATTGAGGTGTTTTATGAGTATTTAACTTATGTCTTGTTTAATCGAAATTGATTTCCTTATGAAAAATGTTTTAGTTTTGCAAAATGATAATGTGAGACGAACTTCGTGAATTTGTGAATTTTTCATATGTGACTTGTGAGTGGATGTTGGATGATGATAATATTATAAATGAAAGTATAACTATGAGAATATATGTATATGTATATATATAATTATATATGCCATATCGTTGATTTCCGTTGTTGTTGTCGTTGTGTCGTTGTTGTCCAAGTTGGGGAGTGTGTCATAAATGATTTAGGCACAGTTGTTGTTGTCGTAGTTGTTGTTGCTGTTGTTGTTGAGTTGTATGCAGATATACACAATGAGTCATTTTATACTCATGCATTGTTGAGGGCTCATGCCCTGGAATGTTAATCATTCAACCGTTGAGGGCTTATGCCCTTGAATGCTCGTTCATTCAAATGTTGAGGGTTTATGCCCTGGGATGCTTTAACCATCCAAACTGTTGAGGGCTCATGCCCTGGAATTCCTTGTCATTCAAACGCGTAAAATGGTACCACATGCATATTGCATTAGTAGTTGTCGTCGTGCATTGTCATAGTAGTCGTTGTTAGGTGAGTCATTGTTGTTGATGAGTCGTTGGTGTTGAAGTTGTTTTCGGTGTGTTGATGCCATTAATGATGTTGTTGTAAATCCAATATAATTGATGTAGTTGTTGTGGATTATGTAGATGCCATATATATGAGCTTAATGATGTTTGTTATTGTTTTAATTCAAATGGATGAGTTATATATATAAATATTATTGTTGTTTGTGAATCTCACCCCTTCTGCTTGAAAATGTTGCTCTTCGTATGGGTAACTTGCAGGTAATGAAGACTAGTAGGATGTGTGGCTCAAAGTGTCTTAGGGCTCTGATACGTAACGGGATGGGGAAACGTTGTCTTGTTCTTTCATTCCTTTATGTATCGAATTTTGAAAACAATGTTGTTAGAGTTTATTTCTGTTGAATAATATTTTGTTTTATTGGGGCCTTTGTGCCAAGAATTGTTGGAAGTTGATATTGATTTAAAAAGAATTTTCCGCTGCAGTGTACGCAATGATTTGTTGTTGAAATTAAATAGTTTTATTTTCTATTTAAGAAAATGTGAAAAGCAGTGTAATGCTCCGTTTGTTGATTTACTCTAATTAAATTATTTGAATATTACGTTGTTGGGAGAACGGGGTGTTACATTTCTCAATCCACTTCTCCTTCTTTCAACGTGCTAACAAGCACATCTCTTCCTCCTTCCATGGATAAACCTCTTCCTAAGATGAAAAAAACCGAGAGGGATATAAGAAAGATTAGGAAGGATGTCTTGAAGTTGTTTGAAGCATTTCACTGAATCATGAATCATACTGTGTATGATTCTATGGAAAGTACATGCTTGAAGCAATGGTACAATTCTCTAAGTGCCAAATGGGGTGTTGAACCACCTATGACAAATCCTTTTCCTCCACCACCTGCAATTCCTATGTCGGTTCCATCAATTTCATCATCTTATGATGGATCTTCTCCTTCTAAGTGAAGCTATTGGTGTTTTATCTCCTTTTTTATGTGACAAAGGGGGCGATAATTAGAAGTACAACTTTTGTTTTGGAATGATGTTGCTGCTGCGCACTTAATGCATACAAGGATTGGTTTTAGGTTGCTAGCTTGCTTCTTAAAAATATATTTATTGCCTTGTATTTAACATTCCATGTACTTTTGTATATGCACTTTTTATATTTTGTTTCTATGCTATTTGCTATATTATGCTATTTTGATATTTGAACCATGAATGAGCATGAAAAATGTATTATCATCCTTAAATATGAATGGAATGATATTTTGGTTCATTATTTATTTTAGTTCATTATTGTGCATATTCTCAATTATTCAAAAAGATCTTGGATGCTAAAATTGAGGGGGAGTTATTGATAAAATTATTTCACAAATAAATTATCAAATCTCAAATTTAATATCAAAATCAAAAACAAATTATAAATGTTTGTCATCATGAAAAAGGGGAAGATTGTCGAGGACAAAATCCTTATTTGATGATTTAAACATAACAAACATTTTATACTTGTTTTTTAACTTGTTATCTACTAATGAATTTTGTGAGAAATGTTTCATGAGAATGTTCTTAACATAAGAAGAAGGTTCTTTGCTCACAAGACAAGTTCAAAAAACGTCCTTATTAAAGCAAATAAGCAAAAGGACATAATTGGACTTTTTGGAACAAATTCAAGAAGCAAAATATTCTCTATGTCTCACCAAAAGAATATACTTTGGACTTATGACATAAATGGAAAGAATATCATATGATTACATAAAGGCCTTTGCAATTAAAAAAGAAGAATTGGAAAAGCACGTGCCTTAAAGAAAGAAGAAATAAATTGTTTTACAAAGAAAGAATGTTCTTGAGAACATTCTGGTGAAACTACAAATGGATAAGGATGATATCACTCTATCACATCCAACTACAACTATTTACAACTCAACACAGGATGTAGTACAACCTCACGTGGGATGTCTCAATAGGATAGAAAGAAGAGAATGTTCTTCAAAACATTCTTAACTTGGAATACTTGGAATAACAGTTGTGCATCAAGCAACAAAGCAAGAGCACATGGGCTGTTTTTTTTTTTTTTTCCGTACAAGCTAACAGCTGTATGTACATTTCAAGTGAGCTTCAGAAATTCAGCCTCTCTAAATACAAGCACATAGCAAGGCAATTCTCAAGAGCTTATACACAAAGAATTCAATTCTCTCATTCACGTGAACATTCAAAGAAGTATTCATAAAAGCTATTCAACAACACCAAAAGCAAACTTCAAATATCTTTCATCTCTTGTATTTAAGATATCTCTATAAGTTTGTATTTATAATATCTTCAAGTTGGGATATTATTTAAAATATATCTTTGAGATATTATTTTGAAATCTCCACGTGAGATACCATTTGTAATCTCGAAGTGAGATACTATTTGAAATCTCGAAGTGAGATACCATTTGAAGTCTCCAAGTTGAGATACCACTTAAAATCTCTTTTGAGATACCATATTCTACCAACACCCACCACCATACAAAAGTGTAACTAGGTCTCAAGTCTATTGGGCTTAATAGTTTGAGATAGGGTTGTGTTCAACCTTTCTTAAGTGATCAAGAATCCTGCTGAGGATAATAATACAGATTGTAACGGACTGATCTGGTGTGATCAAATACTAATAGTGCTATTTAGTAGTTTCTGATAGCAGGATACTATAGTTGATAATCTCACACGTAGTGTGGGGACTGGAAGTAGCCGGTTAGGCGAACCAGGATAAATCTCTTGTGTTCTCTCTCTTCTCTCATCTCTTAATTTCTTGCCCTAACATATAACCTATAACTAACTATATTAATTTTCCAGAGTGCTCTGGTCCTTAAACTAAAATTAAATAATTAACCTACTACTTAATAATTATCCAGAACTTTCTGGTCCTATTTATTAACTAACTATTTTCTTCTTAATATTTCCAGAGTTCTCTGGTCCTTTATCGCTTTATTTATTTCAGTTATATATATCCAGAGTTTTCTGGTCCCTTACTGCTTTATTTATTTCAGTTATATATCAAGAGTTTTCTGGTCCTTTACTGCTTTATTTATTTCAGTCTTTTATTCCAGAACTTTCTGGTCCTTTTATTATCCAGAGTTCTCTGGTCCTAATATTATAATATTTTATTATCACTCACTTAACACTAACCAAGAATTTTCTTGAACATATATACTTATTTAAGTTTCAGGAATAATTTTTAAAAGGGTCACAATTCAAACCCCTTCTTTCTTGTGACGTTTATTCCTACTTCAAAAGTTGTGTCTCTGAAGGTTTCGTTATTCTCTTGAAGAATTTTTAATAAAAGGATTCCAACAAATGATAATTTATTGCTTCGTGGAGTTTGACTACATGATCGTTGGTTTGTTCTAGAGGCTGTGGGAAAGAGGAATCTATTAATCATATTTTTCTTGGTTGTGATTTCTTTGGTAGTATTTGGTGTAGTGTTCTTGGCTGGTTAGGAATTTCAACGGTTCAACCCTCTAATATTGACAAGCATGCTCTGCAATTCGGTGGCTGAAATGTGTTAAAAAAGGATATCGAGTTTTTTATTCAAGTAATCTTGTTGCTGGGTACCAGGAGTATTTAGAAGAGCGCAATTCTAAAAATTTTAGCAACAAAGTATTAGCATCCAATCAATTATTATATCATATTAACCTTTAGTCTTAGTGATGGTGAAAGTCGCACAATCCCAACTTTTTTTACGACTTCAACTCCTAGTTGTTTAACCCTTTGGTGTGTATGGTTTATACTCCCTTGTAATGTTTTGCTTTTAATTTTTTGTTTTTTGGCATTTTTGCTAGCATGTGTTGATATGGTGGTGGAACAAATTCTGAAAGTGACACATATTGATGTTGATATGGTGGTGGAACAAATTCTGAAAGTGACACATATTGATGAGACACCAAGACTCTTCTTCTTCTTCTTCTAAATTATGGGTTTTTTATTATTCTGAATTGTTTCTTGTTGTTGCCAATGATTTTAGGGTTAAACGAATTTTTTATGAAGGTGATGAATGAGTAGAAGGAAGAAGATGAATAATGGGATATAGAGTTGGATGTTGTTCATTCATCGTAAGATACAGTACACATGCATGATCAAACGATCCTCTTTTAATAAAAAAGATCAAACATTTTAAATTAAAAAAGTTAATAGGATATATGGTGGACCACTCTTAAGGTTGATCCACCATAGATATTTGGGGTTAAAATTAACGGTCAGGGATTTATCAGATTGGCGTAGGATAACTTCAGGGACCCAAACATGGATTTTATTAATTATCAAACCAAAATAAAAATTGTATATTAATCAGGGGACCAAATGACCTATTAAGCCCTTTTTATAAGACTACTACTTTACAAAAAAAGTTTTGTCTCTAACTATAAGAATATCTACAAATTAATATATGTTGGAACAAAATGTGTTTAACATTACCTCTTGAGAGTTTTAATGATAACAAGGTATTAAAAACTGTCAATTGGATATGCTAATATTTGTTCAAGTGTACAGGACCATAGTAAAGAACAAATGAGAGCAATGGAATCGACAAAGTAAAGGAAGCTTGAAGCATCTGAAGAAAGTGCTCCTGAAGTCTAGTGCTATTGAAGTGATGACGTCATCAGAAGCATCTCATCATAAGCATTTCATCAGAAGCAAGATCACCAGAAGCTGAAGATCATCAGAAGATGAGAGACTTAAAGCTTCAAAGGTTGTTCAATGAATTTAATCTCGTCTAAACACGGCAGAAGACCAGGAGAGTGAAGCAACGACTATTTTGAAAGGATTTGAAGGCATTGGATGCTTGTTCTTTGAAGAGCGTTGACAAAGTACAATTGTACGAAGTGTACAACCACTATCTCCACTACTCAGTTTGTGTCTCTGCTACAGGACAAGAATAACAGCAATGCCTGCAACGATGTTCCTTCTTACCTGGAATGGATTTGAAACTGATCCTTCATAGGACAATAACCTTATCAAGGAGTGAAGACTTGAAGAATTGTAAGAGAGACTCAACAACAATTTAAAAGCGCCGAACCTTTGTTGAAATTGTTCTGCATCAAAAGTTCACTTAGAATTTCTTACCAAAGTTCATATCTTAGAAATTCTAGAGTTTTAAGAGTCTGTATATGATTTGTATTGTGAACACCACTGATTGTATATCAAGTGTTCAACCTCAAACATTTTTCTTTGTAATTCTGTTTGAATAGAAGTCTCTTGCAGTTGTGCTTGAGCAAGGAAGTCTTTTGATTATGTTCAGGAGCATAGGAAATCTCTTGCAGTTGTAATTGAGTAGTTTGAAGTCTTTTGCAAGTTTTAGTAGTGAGCATTTGTAATCAAATATTACATTATAGTGAACTCTCCTTGGAAGTGCAAGGGGGACAGGACTACTTCTGGTTTGTGGAAGGAAGCTGTATAATTACTTTGTGTCTTTCTTCTCTCTCTCTCTCTCTCTCTCTCTCTATTTTTATCTGTTGCATTTAGAATCTGAAATTCACTTCAGAAGTTGTAATCTAACTGCTTATGATCAGTGACTTCAGTAGTAGAAAAGAAGAAAAATCTAACACAATTAAACCCCCCTTCTTGTGTTTTTCTCACCTTCAAGCCTTGGTTTTGTTGAGAACATTTAATAGTGTAAGAGTCCAAGATCTGAGGAAAACATGTCTGCTGGTGAATCATCTGTTTCTGGCACTAGTAGTAGTCATAATGTTGTTCCTTATGATTACAGTGATAAGAAAGTTGACACAGGAAAAGTTCCAAAGTTTAATGGAGATCCTGACTAGTTTTCCTGGTGGAAAACCAACTTCTACAGTTATATCATGGGTTTAGATGAAGAGTTATGTGATATTCTGGAAGATGGAGTTTGTGACTTGGACCTTGATGAAGAAGGAGCTGATGTTGATAGAAAGAAACATACTCCTGCTCAGAAGAAAATGTACAAGAAACATCACAAGATTAGAGGTTCACTTGTTCTTGCTATACCTCGTGCATAGTATATGAAGATGAGTGACAAATCTACTGCAAAGGCAATGTCTGCTTCTCTCTGTGCAAACTATGAAGGCAGTAAGAAGGTTAGAGAAGCAAAAGCACTTATGCATGTTCATCAGTATGAGTTGTTCAAGATGAAGGATGCTGAAAGCATTGAGGAAATGTACTCAAGATTTCAGACCCTAGTCTCTGGACTACAAATACTGAAGAAAAGCTATGTTGTTTCTGATCATGTGAGCAAGATACTAAGAAGCCTGCCTGCTAGATGGAGACCTAAGGTTACTGCTATTGAGGAAACTAAAGATTTAAACACTTTGAGTGTTGAAGATCTTGTCAGCTCTCTCAAGGTTCATGAGATAAGCTTAAATGGACACGAACCTTCTAAGAAATACAAATATATTGCTCCGCCATCCAAAGGGAAGTCATCAGAAGCTCTTAAAGTTATAGAATCTGAAGAAGAATCACCTGATGGAGATTCTTATGAAGATCCTGCTAAGAAGATGGTTATGCTTTCAAATAGGCTGCAATATTTAGCTAAAAAGAACAAGAAGTTCTTGAGCAGAAGAAGTATTTACAAAGGCTCCAGGAAAGAAGATCAGAAGGGTTGCTTCAATTGTAAGAAGCCTGGACATTTCATTGCTGATTGCCCTGATCTTTATAAGGAGAAATCAAAGGAGAAGTCCAAGAAGTCAACTTTCAAATCAAACAAGTGTAAGAAGCAGATCAAGCAGAGTTTAATGGCAACCTAGGAAGATTTAGACAGTGAATCTGGATCTGATAAGGATGATACTGATGAAGATGCAAAAGTAGTTGTGGGGTTAGTGGCTACAGTGACTTCAGAAGCTGAACCTGAATCAGATTCATAAGAAGAAAACGAGGTAGATTCTAAAATTCCCAGAGAAGAACTTATTGAGTCTCTTAAAGAGCTCCTTACACATTTTGAACTTATAACCAATGAGTTGAAAGATTTAAAATAAAAATATGTTGATTTAATGAAACAACAAGAATCAACTCTATTGGATGATGTTCTAAATCGTATTCGGTGACTACGATTCAAAGTTCTAGGCTTTAGGGGTTCAAATCACGGTTTGTGATTTGGAAAGTGGTCAAGGCTAGTTTTACCTTTTCCTACAAACAACGCCAACTGTACTTGCAAAAGCACAATAATAAATACTAGGGTTCAGTGTCGTATTCTAGGGTTTTTAGACTGATATTAGATGCCTTGAGTATGATCCCGAGGATGGTATTTATGGTCAAATAGAGGGCTGGATAAACCCTCTATTTTAGGCGTCTAGTTGTGAGGATAAGGATGATTATCAAGAGTTTTATCCTATTCTGGAATGTGCTTATAGGCGGTGCCGCCAAAGGCGTCGTGTTTTCTGCTTGGGCCCTTTAGAAGGGCGCTTTCGCTCGTTCGAGCCCTTATGAAAGGCCTTGTGTCCTTTTAACGGTTTTTCCTGGTCCATATGTGGATGTTCTTCTAAAGTGTAAAACATTATTATATTAACTAGTAAAAGACCCGTGCTTTCGTACGGGTCACGTAATATTGTGATAATTATATAAAAAATAATTAGATTGTTAATATTATAGAACATTTATAGATATTAAATGAAAATTATGAGTATTAATGTAATCTTTCTATTAAATATTTTTCTATTATATGTACAAAATCAAAATAGTTATGTCACACCAATTAATGATTTTATTTGATTATAATTTGAAAACAAATCTTTATGTAGATATATGTGAAAGTTGATATGATAAAATTTTGAAAATTCGTGACTATTTTCAAAATCAAAATTACTATAATGTTTATATTAAATAACTTTTTATTTTATATGCAAACGACTGTTCAATGTTTACACCACACCCGTTGTAGATTTTATGTACTTATATAAGCGAAAACTAATTTTTATGTAGATATAAGAGAAAGTCGATATGATAAAATTTTGAAAATTCATGACTATGTTCAAAATCAAAATTAATGAAGTGTTTATATTAAATAACTTTTTATTTTATAAGTAAAAGACTCTTCAATATTTGCACCACATCTGTTGCAGATTTTATGTACTTATATCTGTATAAACAAATTTTTATATACATATATGAGAAACTCAATACGATAAATTTTTTGAAAACACATGACTAATTTAAAAATCAAAAATAATTTAGTGTTTCTATAAAATCACTTTTTATTTTATATGCAAATGACTGTTCAATATTTGCACCGCACTATTGGAACAAAGGGTGTTTCACATAATCACCATTTAAGTTTTGATGATAACAAAGTATTAAAATAGTCAATTGGATATTGCTAAACATTTGTTCAAGTGTACAACACCATAATCAAAGTCTTATTCCTAGAGGTTCTGGTTGAACGAATCAAAGAGCAAAGGAATTTATTTTGAAGCTTAAGAGCATCTGAATGAAAGTGCTCCTGAAGATGACGTCATCAGAAGCTTAGTGCGTCTGAAGAAAAGAGCTCCTGAATCCACGTCATCAGAAGCAAGTTCATCAGATGCAACTTCAGCAGAAGCGTAAGAGCGTTGACAAAGTACAGTGTACGAAGTGTACAACCACTAAGTCTGCATATGCCTTTGCAACCACCATCTCTTCATATTGTCTCCTCTACAAGACAAGAATAACAGTAATGTTTGCAGACATTGTTCCTTCTCTATTGGAATGGATTTGAAATTGTTTCTTCATAGGACAATTATCAAATCGGGCAAAAGATCAATGGTGAAGAATCAAAGCTTCAGTCAAGACAAGTTGATGTACCGGCTAGTTCTCAACGTCTCTCAAATCCTCTATAAATAGGGATAAAGACTTGAAGAAAAGTGTAAGAACATAGAAGAGCTGAAAGAAAAGTCTAACACAACGCTGCAAAATACACATCAACAACTTAGAGAATTCCTACAAAAGTTCATATCTTAGAATTTCTAATTGTCTAGAAAAACAGAGTCTGTTCTGTTCGCATTGTTTTGTGAATACCTCTGATTGTATATCAAGTATTCAAAACTCTTTTCAATTCTTTGTAATTGTTTAGAAAAGTCTCTTTCTTTTGTGATTGAGCAAAGGAAGTCTCTTGGAGTTGTCCTTGAGCATTGAGAAGTCTCTTACTCTGTGTTTGAGCAACTTGTAATTTGATATTACATTTTAGTGAAACTCTCCTTGGAAGTGCAAGGGGGACAAGACTACTTCCGGTTTGTGGAAGGAACCTGTATAATTTCTTGTGTTCTTCTTTCTTTTCTGCACTCTTACTCTCTATCCGCTGCATTAAGACTCTGAACTCAAATCAGACTCTGAACTCTATCAGACTCTGATCATGTGATGTTCTCTTGGTGGAAGACCAAGATGTATAGTCACATTATGGGAATGGATGAAGAGTTGTGGGATATTCTTGAAGAAGGTGTTGGAGATTTTAAGTTGGATGAAGAAGGTGCTGCTCTTGATAGGAAAGCTCACACTGTTGAACAGAAAAAGCTTTATAAGAAACATCACACGATTAGAGGCATTCTTGTGGTTGCCTTGCCTCATAAAGAGTACTTAAAGATGAGTGACAAATCTATAGCGAAGGCTATGTTCACCTCATTGTGCTCACTTTATGAGGGCAACAAGAAAGTCAGAGAAGCTAATGCTACTATGCTCGTTCATCAGTACGCGTTGTTCAGAATGAAGGAGGATGAAAACATTGAGACTATGTACTCAAGATTTCAGACTCTGGTCTCTGGGCTTCAAATTCTGAAGAAAAGCTACATGGCGTCTGATCATGTGAACAAGATTCTGAGAAGCTTACCCGCTAAGTGGAGACCAAAAGTGACAGCTATTGAGGAAGCTAAAGATTTAAACACTCTGAGTGTTGAAGATCTTATAAGCTCTTTAAATTTTCATGAGATTGGTCTTAATGAGCATGAACCTGTCAAGAGCCCAAGTCTATTGCTTTGAAGTCGTGAGGGAAGTCAACTAAAGCTCTGAAGGCGTTGGAGTCTGAAGAAGAATCTACATCTGAAGATTCTGATGAAGTCCCTGAAATCGTTAAGGAGATGGCTATGCTTTCCAACAGACTACAATATCTTGCTAAGAAGAACAAGAAGTTCATGAGTAAAGGCAGTAGTCACAAGAGCTGTAGAAAAGAAGAACAGAAAGGTTGCTTCAACTGCAAGAAGACTGGACACTTCATTGTTGAATGTCCAGACCTGCAGAAGGAAAAATCCAAAGAGAAATCTAAGAAGCGAGTCTTTAAATCCAACAAATTCAAGAAGCAAATCAAGAAGAGTTTGATGGCAACTTGGGAAGATCTGGATAATGAGTCTAAGTCTGATAAAAATAATGCTGAAGATGAGGCAAATATAGCCATGGCCTTGGTGGCTACTGTTGAAGATGAAAAAGAATCATCTAATGTTGAATCCTGTACAGACTCTGAAAATGAAACTGAGGCATATTCTAAACTCACTAGATCTGAATTAATTGATTCTCTCAAGGAACTTCTTGGTCGTTATGAAAACCAATCCTCTGAGTTGAGGAGAGTTAAGCAACGATACATTAAGTTGCTGAAACTCCATGAATCAACTAAGAAGGAGATGGATGTTTTACAACAAGAAAATAATAATTTAATAACAATGACTGAGAAAGGTGATAATAAACCTTTATCTAAGCAGGATGCTTCTCTTCAAGAGTTTATTACCACATGAATTGATAGAACCAAAGTTGCATCCATGATTTATAGCATCAATCAGAACAACAAAAAGGGAATTGGCTTCATAGGAGGAAACTCTGGTGAAGTGATCCTGAAACCTTGTTCTGATAACACCAAAGAGGGACTGAAAACTCATTTTGTGTCTGAATCTGAAAAGGTCAAACCAACTTCTCATTCAGAACCTAAAGCTTCAAGTTCAAAGGTAATGACTAAGTCAAAACCTAAGAACCAAAAGATAAAGGTCATGAACAACTCTAAATCAAAAGCTCCAAAGTAACAGATCCTGAAAAGATCAGAACCAAATAAACAGGTTCTAAAGAAAACAGAGTCTGAAACTCAAAAGCCTAGATTTTAGAGGAAGGAAGTTGTCTTTGCTAAGTCAGATTCTAAGACTAAAGGTTCTCAACCTCAAGTCTAGAAGAAGACAAAGCAGTACAATTTCAGACAGAGAACACAAAGGAAATTCAAAACTCCTAGGACTAACCCAAGAGGACCCATAAAAATATGGGTACCTAAGTCAGACATTGTTGATGTGGCAGGTATGTCTAAAAGGAAGCGAAAAGCAGAAGTCCTGGTACCTGGGCAGTGGCTGCTCGTGACACATGACGGGAGAAAAGTCTATGTTCCTATCCCTGACCATGAAAGAGGGAGGAATTGTGAGATTTGGAGGAAACCAAACTGGAACAATTGGTAATTCCTCAATCTCTATTAATAATGTGTGGTTTGTTGATGGACTAAGACATAACCTACTTAGCATAAGTCAATTTTGTGATAATGGTTATGATGTCTTGTTTGATAAGAACAACTGCACAGTGATCAACAAAGATGATCAATCCATAATTTTCAAAGGAAAGAGAAGAAACAATGTATACAAGATTAATTTTTTAGAACTGACTGATCAGAAGGTATTTTGCCTTTTATCAATGAGTGATAAGAAATGGCTATGGCACATAAGGTTGGGACATGCTAACTGGAGGTTAATCTCTAAACTTAGCAAGTTACAACTTGTCAGAGGCTTACCAGACATTGAATATCATTCAGATGCACTTTGTGGTGCATGTCAGAAGGGAAAAATTGTTACAACTTCTTTCAATTCAAAAGACATTGTTTCTACCTCTTGTAACACCCCGTTTTCCCAACAACGTAATAATAATATAAAATCAGAGTAAATCAACAAACGGAGCATTACACTGCTTTTCAAAAATTCATATATATTTCATAGTTAACAACATGTTCATCACCTTCAAATTCAACCAACAACAACAACAACAGCAACAGCTCAACCAACGACAACGACTATGCAATGACACAACAACGAATAACGACAATGCAACAATGCATATGCATGTGGTACCATTTAACGCGTTTGAATGACAAGGCATTCCAGGGCATGAGCCCTCAACATTTTGAATGGTTAAAGCATTCACAGGGCATGAGCCCTCAACAATTGAACGACAAGGCGTTCTAGGGCATAAGCCCTCAACAGTTGAATGATAAACATTCCAGGGCATGAGCCCTCAACAAGGTATGAGTATGAAATGGACTGAAAACTGTGTATATCTGCATACACTCAACAATAGCAACGACAACTACTAACATGCATAATCAACTATGACTTACTCCTCAACTTAGTCAAATATGACACAACAATTCACACGACAAAATTCATCAACATAACACATATTCTCATAAATCAATCCAATTCATCTATCAAGAAGCTTTTATAGGGTTTAGTGCATTTGCAGAGGTTATACAAATTAAGATAAACATTTTAGAATACTCAGACGGATCCCTTGATGCACGAAACAAAGATCAAAAAGTGGCTGACAAAAGCCTTGCTCGCTGGAGCGAAGGCCTGCTCGCTTAAGCGAGATCATCACAGAATGGTTGGTTGTTACTCGCTCAGGGTTGGCTCGTGGCTCACTTCAAGCGACCTAAATGACGAAAGTCAGGAAATGTTCGCTTAAGAGCTCGCTTGTGGCTCGCTCAAGCGACCTGACGCTAAGAAATTTTGGGCAGCTAGCTGGAATGCTCGCTTAAGCGACGGGTCGTTCGCTTAAGCGACCATTCATCAGGGCTGTGAAAATGCTATTGGATTTTCTAACCCTATCTCATTCAAAACCCAATTTTTAACCCCTGATTACCCAAAACGTGTTCTGACAAATGTTTACAGGTTCAACATACAACAATATACAACAAAGAACACAAAACAACAACATCAAACAGCAATTCAACTCATTCTCATCAATTTTCCAATTCTCCAAAACCTAACTCTCATTCCCTCAATTCCAACTAACATCATGTTAAATCAAAAATCAGAATTACACACTATTATTATTGAGAGATAGTCTCACCCTTACCTGAATTTAGATGATTCAAAGGCTCTACAGAAATCAGATTCTCCTCTTGGCTCTTCTCCCTTGTTCTTGGTTTCTCTCCCTTTCTCCCAAAACTTTTGGTTTTCTTCTTACGTGAAAATGTTCTGACTTCCCTTTCCTAACTCTCACTATTATTCCTTAACTCCTCCTTTCATTTGACTTAACTCCTACTAAATTCTATTAATTAAAATATAACCCCCAAAACTTCAAATAAATATTCATTCTCACTTATTTCTATTAAATAATAAAAATAACTATATAATAAAATAACAACACACCACATAATCACATAAATCATTTAAAATCATATAAAAGACTTAAAATCTACCAAAAATAATTAAATAGAAACTAGGATGTTACAACTCTCCCCAACTTAAAGAATTTCGTCCTCGAAATATTACCTCAAGCAAACAACTCCGGATAAGACTCTTGCATCTTACTCTCCAGCTCCCAAGTCAAACTTTCACTAGTTACTCCACCCGAAACAACCTTCACTAGAGGTATCTCCTTGCCTTTCAACTTCTTCACCTTACGATCTTCAATTCTCAACGGTGAAGTCTCCACCGTAAGGTTGTCTCTAACTTGCATATCATCTCTTGGAATAACATGCGAAGTGTAACGCCCTAGTTGCTATTTTATTGTTTTTGGTTGATTTTAAGTATTTTATATGCTTTAAAATAATTTATGTGATTTATGTGGTGTGTTGTATTTATTATATGGTTATTTTCATTATTTATTTAGAATTTAAGAGATTTATGAAAATAGGAGAAATATAATAATTATTAGAATTAAGGGGGGTAATGAGAATTAAAGGAGATTAAGTGAGGAGTTAAGAGAAAATAGATGTTATGTTTTGGTTGGTAAGGAAAGAGAATTAATCAGACAAAAACAAACTTGTACGTATCAGTAAGAAGAAAACAAGAGTTTTTGGGAGAAAAGGGAGAAGAGCCAAGGGAAGAACCAGAGAGATTATAGAGCTTGTAATTGCTGTAGCTTATTTGTTCATCTAATCAGGTAATGGTGGGCTAACATTTCAATTGTTAATATATATGTATGTATGTTTTCATGAAATTGGATGGAAAATGGTGAATGTTGATTTAGGGTTAAGAACATGAAAATGCCATTGTTGATGAATTATGTATGATTGATGATGTTGCTATGAGTTGTTTCTGATGCTTTGTTGTGTATTGAACCCATAAACATGTTTGTAACTCATTTTGGGTAATCAGGGGATCAAAATTGGGTTTTTGAGGTGAAAAATGGTGAAAAAATCGTAACAGCCTGTGCCAGATCGTGCTCCGATTTTGTCAAATCGTGCTGCGATTATTTACGAATAAAAATGCAATTTTTGACCCAGAAAATCGTACTCCGATTTTCCAAATCGTACTCCGATTTGACAGCATCCCTGTTTCGCGTTCTTGCGTCTTTTTCACCCATTTCTGTTCCGAACTGGCTTTTGGTGTAAACAGTAAAGTTGTAGATAATTGAGTTAGCTTTCTAATGGCTTTGGTTTGACTTGAAAATGATTTTTAGAATTTGAGTTATGATGGAAATAGTCCAGGTGGGTATTGAGAAAACTTTAAGAAAACTTAACATAACTAGTCCCAAGTTAGTCCAAAAACTTATGGTTGATTTCCCAATTTCAAACTTAAGTATTAGAGGTTTAATTAAGGTGTTTTATGAGTAGTTGGCTTAGGTCTTATTGATCGAACTTGATTTGCTTTTCAAGAATGTCTTGGACTTTGATATGAATGTAACCGATTAATGTATATGTTGCTGAGTGGTGTTGTCCAGTTGGGGAGTGTGTCATAAGTATTAGGCACAGATGTTGATGTCGTAGTAGTTGTTGTTGTTGTTGTTTGGTTGTATGCTGATATACACCATTTTAGTTGTTGTCGGGTTGTATGCTGATATACACCAGTGAGTCCATTCATACTCATATGCATTTGTTGGGGGCTTATGCCCTGGAATGTTTATCATTCACCCGTTGGGGGCTTATGCCCTGGAATGTTTATCATTCACCTGTTGGGGGCTTATGCCCTGGGATGCTTTAACCATCCAACTGTTGGGGGCTCATGCCCTGGAATGCTTAACATTCAACGCGCGTAGTATGGTACCACATGCATATTGCATTAGAGGTTGAGGTCTTTGCATAGTTGTTGCTGGTGTGAGTTGTCTTTGTAGAGTTTTTGGTGTCGGAGTTGTTGTTGGTGAGATGTCGCCACAAGAGTTGCTGTTGTTGTAAATCGAAGATGAACTAAATGTTAATGTTGAGATGATATTGTTGATTTTGTTGCTGATGAATGTTATTGCTGGTTGATGTTTTCAATTCACTTTGATGATTTATATATCTATATATATTTTTGAAGAAAATGTTGTTAAAGCTTTTATTGTTGTTGGAGATTTAACTATTATTAAATAAATTTTATTATGTTGAGGCCTTTGTGCCAAGGATGTTGATGTAGTTGTTGATTTTGATTTTAAATAAAGATGTCCGCTGCAGAATTTTATAAAGATGATTTGTTGGTATTTGAATAGTTCTATGTTCTATTTAAATAAATTTTGAGAAGTAGATGTAATACTCCGTTGTTGTTGAAACTCTGATATTTATATTAGCATTATTATGTTGTTTTGGGAAACGGGGTGTTACACGAAGGATCCGCTACATACTTCCGAAGTTGCGACACATGAAACACGTCATGCAAATTCGAAAGATGTGGTGGCAAACCCACTCTATATGCCACTGTTCCAACTCTCTCAGATATCTGGTAAGGACCAATAAACTTCGGAGTTAACTTCTTCGACTTCAACGCACGACCTACACCGGTCATAGGAGTGACTCTCAGGAACACATGGTCTCCCTCTTGGAATTCAAGGTCCTTTCTACGCTTGTCATGGTAACTCTTCTGTCGACTCTGCGACGCTTTCATCTTTTCCCTTATCAACTTGACCTTTTCCGTAGTCTGATGAACTAACTCTGGTCCCAACACTACACTTTCTCCCGACTCAAACTAACACAATGGAGTTCTGATCCTTCGACCATACAAAGCATCGAACGGTGCCATACCAATACTCGAATGGTAATTATTGTTGTACGTGAACTCTATCAACGATAGATGACTATCCCAAGCTCCACCTCATTCAAGTACACACCCTCTCAGCAAATCCTCTAATGACTGAATCGTTCTCTCCGACTGACCATCTGTTTGCGGATGATAAGTCGAACTCAACCTCAACTTTGAACCCAAAGCTTCTTGCAAACTCTTCCAAAACCTTGAAGTGAACCTCGGATCTCTGTCCGACACAATGCTCGATGGAACCCCATGCAATTTCACAATATCTTGAATATAAATCTCTGCCAACTGAGCTACAGGGAAGGTGATATTAATCGGAATGAAATGTGCCGACTTCGTCAATCTATCGACAACAACCCATATAACATCATGCCCTCTCGGAGTATTCAGTAAACTAGTCACAAAATCCATGGAGATGTTGTCCCATTTCCACTCAGGCACATCTTACGGTGTCAACAACCCTGCAGGCTTCTGATGTTCAACCTTAGACTTCTGACAAGTCAAACATGCATAAACAAACTGTGCAACATCACGTTTCAACCCGGACCACCAAAACAATTTCTTCAAGTCATGATACATCTTTGTAGATCCCGAATGAATACTTAAGCTACTTCTATGACTTTCTTCCAAAATCAACTTTTTCAACTCATCATCATCAGGAATACAAATCCTTCCTCTGAACCTTAACCCACCTTGATCATCAACCTTGAAGTCACCTTTTGCTGTTTGATTACTAGCAACCACTAAATCTACAATCTTAACATCAATTTTCTGCGCTTCCTTGATACTGTTCAAGAAATCACTATTGATCTTCAACATACCCAAGTGCACACTCTGAGGTGACAACTGTAACACCCCGTTTCCCAAAATGACGTAATAATAATATTAACAATAAATCATAATCAGAGTTATCCAACAAAACAACGGAGCATTACACTACTTTTTCAAATTTATTTAAATAGAATATAAAAACTATTTAAAACATCAACAAATATCATCATATTAAAATTCTGCAGCGGAAAATCTTTAATTTGAAATCATGTTCAACAACTACATCAACATCCTTGGCACAAAGGCCATCAACAACAGTAAAATTATTCAACAATTAAATCTTCAACAACATCTTCTTCAACAGAAATGATACATAAAGGAATGCAAGAAGGACAACGATTCCCCATCCCTATTACGTATCAGAGCCCTAGACACAAGAGCCAACATAACACTAGTCTTCATTACCTGCACTTGCCCACAAGGCTGCAATTCCAACAGAAGGGGTGAGTTCACAAATCAAAAGCAATATATAGATATATGAATCATCAAAGTAAATTGAAAACAACAACAAATAATAACAACCAGCAGCAACATTATCAACAATAACATCTCAACATTATAATTTTGATTCATCTTTGATTAACATCAACAACAGCAACCCTTGTGGCGACATCTCACCAACTACAACTCCAACAAGACATCTCACACCTACAACAACTATGCAAGACCTCAACTACTAATGCAATATGCATGTGGTACCATACTACGCGCGTTGAATGCTAAGCATTCCAGGGTAATAAGCCCCCAACAGTTGGATGGTTAAAGCATCCCAGGGCAATAAGCCCCCAACAGGGGAACGATAAAGCGTTCCAGGGAAATAAGCCCCCAACAGGTGAATGATAAACATTCCAGGGCAATAAGCCCCCAACAGGTGAATGATAAACATTCCAGGGCAATAAGCCCCCAACAAATGCATATGAGTATGAATGACTCTATGGTGTATATCTGCATACAACCCAACAACATCTAATGGTGCATATCATCATGCAACCAACAACAACTACTTAGGACATCAACTACTATGTCTAACAACTAAGACACCCTCCCCAACTGGATAACACCACTCAACATCATCAAAGGCAACTTCAAGTTTAGCAAAATATAATTAATTTCATGTAATCATACATAAATCCATCTTAATCATCTTCATATATAAGTTTTATCATCTAAACAATTCTTAATAAATCCAATAAACAAGTTAGGAAGCTTAGGTTTGGGTTTGGAACACTTTGAAAAATTACACAAAATGATCGCACAGGACCCAGCTCGCTTAAGCGAGCAGCTGCTCGCTTGAGCGAACAAAAAGACGTAAGTTAGAGTTTGGTTCGCTTGAAGCTCGCTTACGGTTCGCTTAAGCGAACGGCCAATTTTCTAGAATCTGGGCAAAGTTGGCGTCTCTCGCTTAAGTGACGGGAATTTCGCTTAAGCGACGCAAATGACGAAAGTTGGGATTTCGCTCGCTTAGCGTTCGCTTGGCTCACGCTTGAGCGAACCGGCAAAATTCTGAACTGGGCACAAAAAGGTGTCGCTCGCTTGAGCGACGGCTGGCTCGCTTGAGCGAGAATTCATCTGAGCAGAATAAAAACCTACGATTTCACAACCTCTAACTCATCCAAAAACCCCTTTTTGATCCCCCAAACACCCAAAATGATTTGCTACATTGGTTGTGGGTTCAATACGCAACAAAGCATCAGAAATATATCATAACAACATTATCAACAACATAATTCAACAACAATGAGCAATTTATCATGTTCTTAACCCTAAACCAAAAACCACCAATTTCAATTCAAATTTCATGAAATCATATACATATACATTAGCAATTGAAAAGTAAACCCACCCTTACCTTAATTCAGCAAATTCTACAACAATTGGATAGATTCCCTCTTCCTAGTTCTTCCCTTGGCCTCTTCTCTCTTTCTCCCAAAAAGCTTATGTTTTTCTTTTGTTTTACTGATACGTACAAATCTCTTTTTTTTGTCTGACTAACTCTATTTCCTTACCAACCAAAACATAACTCTTTCTTTCTCTTAACTCCCTCTAAACTCTCCCAATTAAAATGTAACCCCCTCCTTAATTCTAATTATTCTAAATAAATCCCCTTTTTCTAAAATAAATATTATTTCTTCTATTTTCATAAAACAATGCAAATAATCACCAATTTTCATATAATAAAATATAAATCAAATAACACACCACATACTCACATAATCATTTAAAAATTCAAATAAAATATTCAAAACAACTAAAAATAATAATATAGAAACTAGAGCGTTACAACTCTCCCCAACTTAAAGAATTTCGTCCTCAAAATATTACCTCAAGCAAACAACTCAGGATAGGATTCTTGCATCTTACTCTCCAGCTCCCAAGTCAAACTTTCACCAGTCACACCACCCCAAACAACCCTCACCAAAGGTATTTCCTTGCCTCTCAACTGCTTCACCTTACGATCATCAATCCTTAAAGGTAAAGTCTCAACGGTAAGGTTATCCCTAACTTGCACATCATCTCTAGGAATAACATGCGAAGGGTCTGCTACATATTTCCTCAGCTGCGACACATGAAACACATCATGCAAGTTCGATAGATGCGGTGGCAATCCAATCCGATATGCCACGGTTCCAACCTTCTCTGAAATCTGATAAGGACCAATGAACTTTGGAGTCAACTTCTTAGACTTCAATGCACGTCCTACACTCGTCAAAGGAGTAACCCTCAAGAACACATGATCACCCTCCTGAAACTCAAGGGCCTTTCTACGTCTGTCATGGTAACTCTTCTGACGATCTTGCGATGCTTTCATCTTTTCTCTTATCAACTTGACCTTTTCTGTGGTCTATTGAACCAACTCTGGTCCTAACACAACACTTTCACCCGACTCAAACCAACACAAAGGAGTTCTGCACCTCCGACCATACAAAGCTTCGAACGGTGCCATACCGATACTCGAATGGTAACTATTGTTATAGGTGAACTCTATCAATGGTAAGTGGCTGTCCCAAGCTCCACCTTGCTCGAGTACACACACCCTCAACAAATCTTCTAAGGATTGGATAGTCCTCTCCGACTGACCATCTGTCTGCGGATGATAAGCCGAACTCAATCTTAACTTCGAACCCAAAGCATCCTGTAAACTCTTCCAAAACCTCGAAGTGAACCTCGGATCTCTATCCGACACAATACTTGACGGAACACCATGCAACTTTATAATATCGCGGATATAGATCTCCGCCAACTGAGCTACCGGATAACTAATATTGATCGGAATAAAGTGCGCCGACTTAGTCAACCTGTCGACCACGACCCAAATGGCATCATGCCCTCTTGGAGTATTCGGTAAACTCGTCACAAAATCCATAGAAATGCTATCCCACTTCCACTCAGGCACATCTAAAGGAGTCAACAACCCTGCAGGTTTCTGATGTTCAACCTTAGACTTCTGGCAAGTCAAACATGCATACACAAACTGAGCAACATCTCTTTTCAAATCAGACCACCAAAACAATTTCCTCAAGTCATGATACATTTTAGTAGCTCCCGGATGAATACTCAAACTACTCTTGTGACTTTCTTCTAAAATCAACTTCTTCAAACCCTCATCATCAGGAATACAAATCCTTCCTCTAAACCTCAACACACCTTGGTTATCAACCTTGAAATCACTATCCGCATTTTGATCACTAGCAGCCATCAAATCCACAAACTTAACATCAATCTTTTGCGCCTCCTTGATACTATTCAAGAAATCACTATTAATTCTCAACATGCCCAACTTCACACTCTGAGGCGACCTTTCACAAACAAGACTCAAGTCCCTAAACTGTTCAAGCAACTCGAACTCTTTTACCATCATAGCGGACATATGCAATGTCTTTCTACTGAACGCATCCGCAACCACATTGGCTTTACCAGGATGGTAATTCAAACCAAAATCATAATCTTTAAGCAATTCAAGCCACCTTCTCTGCCTCATGTTCAACTCCTTCTGATCAAACAAATATTTTAAACTTTTGTGATCACTAAATACCTCAAATCTGGAACCGTACAAATAATGCCTCCAAATTTTCAACACAAACACCACAGCTGCCAACTCTAAATCATGTGTAGGATAATTCTTTTCATGGACTCTCAACTGCCTAGAAGCATAAGCTACTACCTTGCCATCTTGCATCAAAACACCACCTAAGCCCAACTTAGATGCATCACAATAAACAACAAAAGGTTCTTCTGGCTTCGGCAAAATCAAGATAGGAGCAGTCGTCAATCTTCGCTTCAACTCATTGAAACTACTCTCACATTGAGTATCCCACACAAATGCTTTTCCTTTACAAGTCAACTGCGTCAAAGGAAGTGCCAACTTCGAGAATCCTTCAATGAACCTACGATAATAACCAGCCAAACCAAGAAAACTTCTAACCTCGGTAACTGACTTCGGTGTCTCCCACTGCGACACAGCATCAACCTTTGAAGGATCTACAGCAATACCATTACCAGAAATAATATGGCCAAGAAAACTTACTTCATTCAACCAGAACTCACATTTGGACAGCTTGGCATACAACTTCTTTTCCTTCTTCTTAACCAACAACACCGGCGCTCCCCAAGGTGAAACACTCGGTCTTACAAACTTCTTGTCAAGCAAGTCTTCCAACTGCTTCTTCAACTCAGCCAACTCAGAAGCTGACATACGATAAGGTGCCATCGACACCGGCTTCGTTCCCAGAACAAGATCAATTGCAAATTCAACCTCCCTCTCTGGTGGCACATCTGGAATCTCATCAGGGAAAACTTCCGGAAACTCCTTCACAACAGGCAATCTATCAATTATAGCTTGATTCTCCACCGACAGAAATGCCAACAAGGAAAACATCAAGACTCCGTCTCGCTCTAACTGCTTCATCTGCTTGGTGGTCAAGAACTCTGCTCCACTCTCTTCTTCAGTCGAAGAGAAACGTACCGTCTAACTAAAACAACTACTACGAACATGGTTATACTCTAACCAGTTCTCTACGCAACGAACAACAAAACAGGGCAACAATAGACAGTTTAAAGCTGTCACACAACACTACTAGGCTCGACACGACTCTACTAATTGGTCTGACGGACCGACCTGCTCTGATACCAATTGTAACACCCCGTTTCCCAAAATGACGTAATAATAATATTAACAATAAATCATAATCAGAGTTATCCAACAAAACAACGAAGCATTACACTACTTTTTCAAATTTATTTAAATAGAATATAAAAACTATTTAAAACATCAACAAATATCATCATATTAAAATTCTACAGCGGAAAATCTTTAATTTGAAATCATGTTCAACAACTACATCAACATCCTTGGTACAAAGGCCATCAACAACAGTAAAATTATTCAACAATTAAATCTTCAACAACATCTTCTTCAACAGAAATGATACATAAAGGAATGCAAGAAGGACAACGATTCCCCATCCCTATTACGTATCAGAGCCCTAGACACAAGAGCCAACATAACACTAGTCTTCATTACCTGCACTTGCCCACAAGGCGGCAATTCCAACAGAAGGGGTGACTTCACAAATCAAAAGCAATATATAGATATATGAATCATCAAAGTAAATTGAAAACAACAACAAATAATAACAACCAGCAGCAACATTATCAACAATAACATCTCAACATTATAATTTTGATTCATCTTTGATTAACATCAACAACAGTAACCCTTGTGGCGACATCTCACCAACTACAACTCCAACAAGACATCTCACACCTACAACAACTATGCAAGACCTCAACTACTAATGCAATATGCATGTGGTACCATACTACGCGCGTTGAATGCTAAGCATTCCAGGGCAATAAGCCCCCAACAGTTGGATGGTTAAAGCATCCCAGGGCAATAAGCCCCCAACAGGTGAACGATAAAGCGTTCTAGGGAAATAAGCCCCCAACAGGTGAATGATAAACATTCCAGGGCAATAAGCCCCCAACAGGTGAATGATAAACATTCCAGGGCAATAAGCCCCCAACAAATGCATATGAGTATGAATGACTCTATGGTGTATATCTGCATACAACCCAACAACATCTAATGGTGCATATCAGCATGCAACCAACAACAACTACTTAGGACATCAACTACTGTATCTGACAACTAAGACACCCTCCCCAACTGGATAACACCACTCAACATCATCAAAGGCAACTTCAAGTTTAGCAAAATATAATTAATTTCATGTAATCATACATAAATCCATCTTAATCATCTTCATATATAAGTTTTATCATCTAAACAATTCTTAATAAATCCAATAAACAAGTTAGGAAGCTTAGGTTTGGGTTTGGAACACTTTGAAAAATTACACAAAATGATCGCACAGGACCCAGCTCGCTTAAGCGAGCAGCTGCTCGCTTGAGCGAACAAAAAGACATAAGTTAGAGTTTGGTTCGCTTGAAGCTCGCTTACGGTTCGCTTAAGCGAACGGCCAATTTTCTAGAATCTGGGCAAAGTTGGCGTCTCTCGCTTAAGCGACGGGAATTTCGCTTAAGCTTCGCAAATGACGAAAGTTGGGATTTCGCTCGCTTAGCGTTCGCTTGGCTCACGCTTGAGCGAACAGGCAAAATTCTGAACTGGGCACAAAAAGGTGTCGCTCGCTTGAGCGACGGCTGGCTCGCTTGAGCGAGAATTCATCTGGGCAGAATAAAAATCTACGATTTCACAACCTCTAACTCATCCAAAAACCCCTTTTTGATCCCCCAAACACCCAAAATGATTTGCTACATTGGTTGTGGGTTCAATACGCAACTGTAACACCCCGTTTTCCCAACATAAAAATTTCTTAAAACATTTATTAGAGTAAGCAACACAACAACGGGATATTACATATAAACTTAATCCGAAAACAGTCAAATAATAATTTAACCAACATACTTCAAATATTGCAGCGGAAAAGAATACTTATAATTCATAAAATCTTTGGCACGCAGGCCCCATAAAAATATCTCAAAGAGCTAGTTGCATAAAACAGAAATAACATAATATTCGCGTAAAGGAATGAAGCATGCATAATCAGACAACCCCATCCCGTTACGTATCAGAGCGACCTAGACGACACAGTGAGGTAAGGCCACTCACGAACCACCTGAACACTAAGCACGATCACCTGCACTTGCCCACAAGGCGGCAATTCCAGCAGAAGGGGTGAGATTTCATAACAAAATAATATTAATCAACATAATTTAGAATAACAATTAACATCAACACATCAGTAGCATTCTTGCATAACATTTAGCACGTAATCACATAATCAACTTCATATCATCTTTAAGCAAGTAGCATAGATAGATAACACTTATCACGTAATCATATATTCATTCTTTATCAACAACATGACATCATAAATATGACCATGCGACAATGCTCTTAGACTCCTTATATGCATGTGGTACCAAACTTCATCATAAGTATTAATATACTTTTAAAACGTGCGGAGGACAAAGCTCCTAAATAACGTGCGAAGGACAAAGCTCCTATCATGGTGAGGACTAAGCTCAATGTATGCTATGCATGGACTCAAACATAAACAACAACATATCTTAATCACTTCATCAATATGCACCCAAGAATTTGGAGCTAAACAACATCTTGTTCTTTTATATATATATATATATACATAAGCATCATGCACTTAGTTTAACAACAACAGCAGCATATTCATACCTCAATTCAGAACGATATTATAATATTAATCACAATCTATGGCATTATAAACTTTACTCATGTCTTACATAAGGTATATTACTTAACTCATGCTCTACTACCATAACCCAACAATCCATACTTAGAAAGGCTCTGAAGAGGACTCTCAGCATCACCACTATGCCTAAATAACACTCAGGGATCATCTCCAAATCAAACACACGGAACAGATCACACTAACCCTCACAACTCCCAATCTGGTAGTGTTCGCGAGGCGAGTGGGTTAGCTCGCCGTGGCGATCTACCAGAAGCAACTCGCGTGGTGAAGAAAAGTGCTCGCTATGGCGAGCTGCCAGAAGCAACTCGCGAGGCGGGGATAAGTACTCGCCGTGGCGAGCGATGAAGCTCATCACTCGCGAGGCGAGGATCACTGCTCGCCGTGGCGAGCGATGAATTTCGCTGCGCCCAGAACTGCTATTTTCTCAAAATTCACACGATCCACATGGTTCTAAGCCTTCTATTGATTCCAGAATTCATCCTAAACATATTCTAAGGTCTAGGAACACTTTCTACATCAATTAAACCTATTCCAACCGTTCATTCATCAATTTCTAAGGTTTAGACCTAGTTTTCTCATTCTCTTAAATCAATCCTAATCCTTGTTAATTGCTATCAGAACTACGCTAATCAATATTACAGAGTTATTAGTCCCACCCTTACCTGGATTGAAGCAGAAATCGCAGGTCTCACTCTTCTCTTCTCCTTCACGTGCGCGTGCGTTTTCTTTCTGTTTCCAAAGTCTGAAAGCGTTACTGACTTCCTAACCCTAGTTGCCTTATTTATACTGCCAACAAATCTTATCTTATTTACTCTTTCTCCCACATAACTCTCTAAAATCCAAAACTAACCCACAACTAAATATTTTATTTTCTTTTCAAATCTTATTTTATTTAACAATAAAATAAGTCTCTTAACCTTATCCTTAGCATTATATCTTACCACAAAATCATCCCAAGCACATCAAAACATATCAAAACATATCAAAACACTTATATATTATATAAATATAATATAATCACCTAAACTCGATTTTAAATAAATAATAAAACGAACGTGGGCGTTACAACTCTCCCCCACTTAAAAGATTTTCGTCCTCGAAAATTACCTCAAGCAAATAACTCTGGATAAGACTCCAGCATCTTACTCTCAAGCTCCCAAGTCAAGCTTTCACCAGTCGCTCCCGACCAAACGACTCTAACGAGAGGTATATCCTTGCCTCTCAACGTCTTCACTTTTCGATCATCAATCCTTACCGGTAAAGTCTCCACCGTAAGGTTGTCTCTAACTTGCACATCATCGCTCTGGATCACATGGGATGGATCCGGAACATACTTCCGAAGCTGCAACACATGGAAAACATCATGCAAATTCGAAAGATGCGGTGGTAACCCAACTCGGTACGCCACCGTTCCAACCCTCTCTGATATCTGATACGGGCCAATAAATCTCGGAGTCAACTTCTTTGACTTCAACGCACGTCCAACACCAGTCATAGGTGTGACCCTTAAAAACACGTGGTCTCCTTCCTGAAACTCAAGATCTTTCCTTCGCTTATCATGGTAACTCTTTTGTCGACTCTGCGACGCTTTCATTTTCTCTTGAATCATCTTAACCTTCTCAGTAGTTTGCTGAACAATCTTTGGCCCTAAAACCTCTCTTTCACCTGACTCAAACCAACACAACGGAGTTCTGCACCTCCGACCGTACAAAGCCTCAAAAGGTGTCATTCCAATACTAGAATGATAACTATTATTGTATGTGAACTCGATTAAGGGAAGATGACTATCCCAAGTTCCTCCTTGCTCAAGAACACAAACTCTCAACAAATCCTCTAGCGACTGAATTGTCCTTTCCGACTGACCATCTGTCTGCGGATGATACGCCGAACTCAATCTCAACTTAGAACCCAAGGCCTCTTGCAAACTTTTCCAAAATCTAGAAGTAAATCTTGGATCTCTATCTGATACAATGCTCGAAGGAACACCATGCAATCTCACAATCTCCTTGATATAAATCTCTGCCAACTGGGCAACAGGAAAACTAATATTAATCGGTAGAAAATGAGCCGACTTTGTCAATCTGTCAACTATCACCCAAATGGCGTCATTCCCTCTTGGAGTATTCGGCAAACTAGTCACGAAATCCATGGATATACTATCCCATTTCCACTCTGGCACATCTAAAGACACCATCATGCCAGCCGGTTTCTGATGCTCAATTTTCGACTTCTGGCAAACTAAACAAGCATACACAAACTGTGCCACATCACGTTTCAATCTAGACCACCAAAACAACTTCTTCAAATCATGATACATCTTCGTAGCTTCCGGGTGAATACTCAAGCTACTTCTGTGACTCTCTTCAAGAATCATCTTCTTAATCTCTTCATTGTCAGGAATGCAAATCCTACCTCGGAATCTTAACACTCCCTGATCGTCGACTTGAAAATCACTATCTTCAGTCCGATTACCAGCAACCATTAAGTCCACAAACTTGACATCTTCTTTCTGCGCCTCTCTTATATTCATCAAGAAGTCACTATCAATCTTCAGCATCCCTAGCTTCACACTCTGAGGCGTCCTTTCACAAACCAAACTCAAATCTCTAAATTGCTCAAGTAATTCGAACTCCTTAACCATCATAGCAGACATATGCAAAGTCTTCCTACTCAAGGCATCTGCTACCACATTCGCTTTACCCGGATGATAATTCAACTCAAAGTCGAAGTCCTTCAAAAGTTCTAGCCATCTTCTCTGCCTCATATTCAATTCCTTCTGATCGAAAAGATACTTCAAGCTCTTGTGATCACTGAACACTTCGAATCTCGCACCATATAAGTAGTGTCTCCACATCTTCAATACAAAAACCACAGCTGCTAATTCCAAATCATGCGTCGGGTAATTCTTTTCATGAATCCTCAACTGTCTTGAAGCATAAGCCACCACTTTACCTTCTTGCATAAGCACACCTCCTAAACCCAACTTGGACGCATCACAATACACTACAAATGGCGCATCTGGCTTTGGCAAAATCAAAACTGGAGCAGTCGTCAAACGCTTCTTCAGCTCGTTGAAACTGTTCTCGCAATGCACATCCCAAACAAAAGCTCTACCTTTACAAGTCAACTGGGTCAACGGAAGAGCCAACTTGGAGAATCCTTCAATAAACCTTCTATAATAACCAGCTAAACCCAAAAAGCTCCTAATCTCAGTAACTGACTTCGGAGTCTCCCACTGCGATACAGCTTCAATCTTAGACGGATCTACTGCAATACCATCACCAGAGATAACATGACCAAGGAAACTCACTTCTTTCAACCAGAACTCACACTTAGACAATTTGGCATAAAGTTTCTTCTCTTTCAATACTTGCAAGACAATCTTCAGATGTTCAGCATGCTCTTCCTCAGTCTTGGAGTAAATCAGAATATCATCAATAAATACAACTACGAACTGATCCAAAAATGCGTGGAAGATGCGATTCATATACTCCATAAATACTCCCGGTGCATTAGTAACTCCAAAAGGCATAACCTTGTACTCATAATGGCCATAACGCGTTCTGAAAGCTGTCTTCTGCATATCCTCATCCTTTACTTTAATCTGATGATAACCCGACCTCAAGTCAATCTTGCTGAAAACACGTGCACCCACTAACTGATCCATCAAATCATCAATCCTCGGAAGTGGATATCTATTCTTGATAGTTACCTTATTCAACTGCCGATAATCAATACATAGCCTCATACTACCATCCTTCTTCTTTACTAGCAGCACTGGCGCTCCCCAAGGTGAAACACTTGGTCTAACAAATTTCTTCTCGAGTAAATCTTCCAACTGTTTCTTCAACTCAGCTAATTCGGAAGCAGACATACGATAAGGTGCCATCGACACCGGCTTAGTTCCAGGAATAAGATCAATAGAAAACTCGACTTCCCTCTCTGGAGGCACATCAGGAATTTCATCTGGGAAAACTTCAGGAAAGTCGCATACCACTTGCAATTTATCGATCACTGCTTGATACAGTTTTGAGTCCATTTCATACTCATACCTTGTTGAGGGCTCATGCCCTGGAATGTTTATCATTCAACTGTTGAGGGCTTATGCCCTAGAACGCCTTGTCGTTCAATTGTTGAGGGCTCATGCCCTGTGAATGCTTTAACCATTCAAAATGTTGAGGGCTCATGCCCTGGAATGCCTTGTCATTCAAACACGTTAAATGGTACCACATGCATATGCATTGTTGCAATATCGTTATTCGTTGTTGTGTCATTGCATAGTCGTTGTCGTTGGTTGAGCTGTTGTTGTTGTTGTTGTTGGTTGAATTTGAAGGTGATGAATATGTTGTTAACTATGAAATATATAGGAATATTGAAGTATTTTGTTGATATTTAGGGTGTTAGATTCAATTGATGGATTATAATTCTATTATTGTTGTTTGTGAATCTCACCCCTTCTGCTTGAAAATGTTGCCCTTCGTATGGGTAACTTGCAGGTGATCTAGAATAGTAGAAGTTGTGGCTCATGTGTCTTAGGGCTCTGATACGTAACGGGATGGGGAATCATTGCGATGTTTTTCTTTCATTCCTTTATGTATCAAATTTTGAACATGTTGTCGGAGTTTATTATTGTTGAAATAATGCTTTACGACTGTTGGTGGCCTTTGTGCCAATTTACTGAAGTTGTTAATGTTGAAAACAATTTTCCGCTGCAAATTATTAGTTGTTATATTTTGAATAAATAGTATATTTTCTATTTACGAATTTTTGAAAAGCAGTGTAATGCTCCGTTTGTTGATTTACTCTGATTTTATAATATTATTACGTTGTTGGGAAAAGGGGGTGTTACACCTCTAGACCCTTGGAACTACTCCGCATTGATTTATTTGGACCAGTTAGCACTGCATCCTTATATGGGAGTAAATATGGATTGGTTATAGTTGATGATTACAGTAGATGGAGTGGAGTTAAGTTTCTTAAATCTAAAGATGATTCATATCATGTGTTTACCAAATTCTGCATTCAAGTCCAATCAGAAAAAGAACTGAAAATTTTAAAAGTCAGGAGTGATCATGGGATTGTCCATGAATTCTCTTCTCCTAGAACTCCACAGTAAAATGGGGTTGTAGAGAGAAAGAATAGGTCTTTAGAAGAAATGGCAAGAACCCTGATTCATGAAAGCAACCTGACAAAACATTTCTGGGCAGAAGCAGTAAACACAACATGTTATGTTCAGAACAAGATCTATAACAGACCCATACTGAACAAAACAACATATGAACTCTTTAAAGGTAGGAAGCCTAACGTCTCTTACTTTCATCAGTTTGGATGTACATGTTATATCTTAAACAACAAAGTCTATCTGAGAAAATTTGATGCAAAGGCTCAAAAGGGAATCCTTTTAGGTTACTCTGAGAGGTCTAAGGCATACAGACTGTATAATTCAGAAACACATTGTGTTGAAGAATCTATGCATGTCAAATTTGATGACAAAGAGCCTGGAAGTAAAATTCCAGAGCAGGATGAAAGTACTGCAGGTTCAGAAGAGTCTGATGATTACTCAGAACCTGATCAGACTTCAGAGTTGGATGATGCTCCAAAAGCTGTAATAGCACGTTGATTCACAACAAGTTATCCAGTCCAGAAACTCATTCAAATACAAGTCTTCTCATCCTGAGGATCAAATCATTGGCAACAAGGAAAGTCCCAGAAGAACTAGATCACATTTCAGACCAGAAGAATCTGTAACACCCCTAATTTCCCGACGTAAAAATTTCTTTGAATAAACACATAAATCAGAGTACTTCTCAAAAGGAGTAACACATTCATCTTTAAAACAAATTAGATAATAATTTATCCTTCGCAAAATATTCAATTTTATAGCAGCGGAAAATCATATTCCAAACTCTTCATAAATAGTCTTGGCTCAAGGCCATCAACGTCTCATAAATTCGTCAAAGATACATAAAATCATTCGATAGTTCAAACATGATACATAAAGGAATAGACCCTAATAAAGACCCCATCCCGTTACATATCAGAGCAATCCTACGTCACACAAGACTCCTCACACCTGCGCACCTAAGCTTGGTTACCTGCACTTGCCCACAAGGCGGCAATTCCAACAGAAGGGGTGAGATTCACAACAGAAATATTAATATATAAATCAAACATTTATGATTAACATCATAACTCATCACATATTAAAATACAAGAATAACATCATCGTCATAAAACATCTCAAATAATACATCATCGTCTCAAAAACATCGTCTCATAATATGTCAACAATTTGACTCACTAAATGCAACTCTTAACATCTTGACATCATGCATGTGGTACCATATATATAAGAATTAATATGCTTCACCGTCGCTTTGAGCAAATGCTCCACCGTCGCTTTGAGCATCAAGCTCCACCGTCTGATAGTTATGCAAATGCATGGACTCGACTCTTAATAACTTAATCAAGTTGACACATTTCTCAAACGTCATTAATAATTCAAGACTAACACATGCAGTTGTAATAAATACATGGCAGAACTCATCGCATTAAACACACACATCGCAACACATAGACATCATCATAGTCACTTAACATCATGCTACAAGTCATCTAAACATAAATAATTCATCACTTTAGCATCAACATGAAGGTGCATCTTAAATCTTCATTACAGACTTCATCTCAGGCTATAAACCCTCTATAATACTACCCAAAGGTGTCCACTCAAAGTCCTATGCGAAACCGATCGCAAAAGCACAATCAGCCCTGAACCATCTAACTCGCCACGGCGAGTGATCTGCTCGCCACAGGCGAGTACTCACAAAAGGTTACTCGCCAAAGGCGAGTTGGGGGCGAGCTGCAGGCGAGAAGTCCTGGGTGCTCTCGGCCTTTTTGACATTTTTCACCAAAAATCGTCGTTTTAAGGTTTCCTAAATCCAATTTGGTCCAAACAACTTCACAGGTCATCTCTATAAATAATAAGGCACTCAAAACCATCTAAAGTTTGGCAAAAATCCTAAGCTTTAGGGTCAAGCTCGTCACGGCGAGCTACATTGCTCGCCTCGCGAGCGATCAAGGCTTACTCGCCACAGGCGAGCGATCTCAGAACCACTACGGGTTCACTCCAATTCTCACCAATTCATCTCCAATCTCTCATACTAAGCCTCTAATTCATCAGCAATGTTGTTCTAGGGATTAATTTAGGTTCTGTAACACATTCCTACAGCAATCACATCAATTCTCACATCAAATTCATCAAAATCATCCAAACCCTAGTTTATGTACTCTTCCCAATTTCTTCCTAATCTCTTAGTTAATCAAAAATAGATGATTCAATATTAAAATTACTGAAGTTAGGCTCACCCTTACCTGGAAAAATGCAGAAAATCGCAGCCTAGCTTCTTCCTCTCTTCCACCGTTTCTCTTCCTTTCCCAAATGTCTGATACGCGTTTCAAATTACTTTCCTTAACCTAATTTCCTTTTATACCACCTCCCAACTTATCTAATTCTATCTCAACCCTCATAACTCTTCCTATTTATAAATATAACCCCACTTCTCAAAATAATATATTTCTCCAACAAATCTCTATATTTTCATATAAATATATATAAAAACACCACATATATTATTTTATTAAACAATAAAATCATCACGTCACACATCATAATTACGTCACATAATCATCAAAAATCATATAATATATAATAATATACTATATTCTGTAATAAAATAATTAAATAAATAAAGAGGGCGTTACAACTCTCCCCTTCTTAAAGGATTTTCATCCTCGAAAATTTACCTCGATCAAACAACTCTGGATAGGATTCCAGCATCTTACTCTCTAGCTCCCAAGTCAAGCTTTCACCCGTCGCTCCGTCCCAAACGACTCTAACGAGAGGTATCTCCTTTCCTCTCAACGTCTTCACTTTCCGATCATCGATCCTTGCCGGTAAAGTCTCAACCGTAAGGTTGTCTCTGACTTGCACATCATCACTTTGGATCACATGAGACGGATCCTACTTCCTCAGCTGGGATACATGAAAAACATCATGCAAATTCGATAAATGTGGTGGTAATCCAACACGATATGCCACCGTCCCAATCCTCTCTGAAATCTAATACGGACCAATAAATCTCGGAGTCAACTTCTTTGACTTCAAAGCACGTCCCACACCTGTCATAGGAGTAACTCTCAGGAACACATGATCTCCCTCTTGGAACTCAAGATCCTTCCTACGCTTGTCATGATAACTCTTTTGTTGACTCTGCGACGCTTTCATCTTCTCTTGGATCATTCTCACTTTCTCGGTAGTCTGTTGAACAATCTCCGGTCCTAAAACCACTCTTTCACCTGATTCAAACCAACATAACGGAGTTCTGCATCTCCGACCATACAAAGCCTCAAAAGGTGCCATCCCAATACTCGAATGGTAACTGTTGTTGTACGTGAACTCTATTAACGGAAGATGGCTATCCCAAGTCCCTCCTTGCATAAGTACACAAACTCTCAACAAATCTTCCAACGACTGAATCGTCCTCTCCGACTGACCATCTGTCTGTGGATGATAAGCCGAACTCAACCTCAACTGAGAACCTAAAGCCTTTTGCAAACTCTTCCAAAATCGGGAAGTAAATCTTGGATCTCTATTTGATATGATGCTCGAAGGAACACCATGCAACTTCACTATGTCTCGGATATAGATCTCTGCCAACTGAGCTACAGGAAAGGTAATATTAATCGGTAGAAAATGAGCCGATTTCGTCAATCTATCAACAATAACCCAAATGGCGTCATTTCCTCTAGGAGTATTCGGCAAACTCGTCACAAAGTCCATGGATATACTATCCCATTTCCACTCTGGCACATCTAAAGATACCATCATGCCAGCCGGTTTCTGATGTTCAATCTTTGATTTCTGACAAATCAAGCAAGAATACACAAACTGTGCCACATCTCGTTTCAAACCAGACCACCAAAACAACTTCTTTAAATCATGATACATCTTCGTAGCTCCCGGGTCAATACTCAAGCTACTTCTGTGACTCTCTTCAAGAATCATCTTCTTCATTTCATCATTGTCAGGAATGCAAATTCTATCTCGGAATCTCAACACTCCATGATCATCGACTTTAAAGTCACTATCCTCAGTCTGATTACTAGCAATCAACAAGTCTACAAACTTAACATCTTCTTTCTGTGCCTCTTTGATACTCTTCAAGAAATCATTATCAATCCTCAACATTCCCAACTTTACACTCTGAGGTGTCCTTTCACAAACTAAGCTCAAATCCCTAAACTGTTCCAACAACTCAAATTCTTTCACCATCAAAGCGGACATATGCATAGTCTTCCTACTTAAAGCATCTGCAACCACATTAGCCTTGCCTGGATGGTAATTCAAACCAAAGTCATAATCTTTCAATAACTCAAGCCACCTTCGTTGTCTCATATTTAATTCCTTCTGATCAAACAAATACTTCAAGCTCTTGTGATCACTAAACACTTCAAACCTCGAACCATACAAGTAATGTCTCCATATTTTCAATACAAAGACCACAACTGCCAACTCTAAGTCATGCGTCGGGTAATTCTTCTCATGAACTCTCAACTATCTTGAAGCATAAGCTACCACTTTACCGTCTTGCATAAGAACACCACCTAAGCCCAACTTGGACGCATCACATTATACCACAAAAGGTTCGTCGGACTTTGGCAAAATCAAAACTGGAGCCGTCGTCAGACGCTTCTTCAGCTCATTAAAACTATTGTCACAATGTACATCCCACACAAAAGACTTACCCTTACACGTCAACTGCGTTAACGGAAGAGCTAACTTAGAAAATCCTTCTATAAATCTTTGATAGTAACCTGCTAATCCCAAAAAGCTTCTGTAACACCCTATTTCTACTAAGCGATAAACGCGAGAATACATCAGACATATTCAAGAAATAGATGCTACGTCGCCAAACAAAATCCAGCATACATGTATAAATTATCAAATTACATAAGCATAGCAGCGGAATATATGTAAACCATATAAGCAACATCTCCAAAATCTCATGATAATAAATACATGATCTCAAACTCAAAATAACAATGTCTCATCTCCACAAAACAACATAGTCATAAAAGAAATAACATGCAAGGACACCCTAGATCAGAGCCCTAATCTAGACACTTGCACAAGAACGAGGAACTCCCGCTCCTCGGCAACATCAAAGCAACTAAGCATCCTGCACTCCATCTACCCGTCCATACGGAAAGGCAGGTGGTAAACCACTGAGGGTTAGCATTACATCATCATAATCCATAAACAGATAAGCAAGAACATTGAAATAATGGTCACATATCCAAGAATGATAAACAACATTGCCAAACATATACTCATAGTATTTCCGCATTTATCTCATTCAATAACATTCGTAGGCATCATTTCAAGTTCACATAATTCAAGTGTATTACACTCATATCACAATTCGACCAAGTCAAATATCAATCTCCAAACACAAACACCATGCACAATTCAAATGCAATACGACTCACAAACAATTCATGAAATGTCTCTAGACTCATCTAGATGCATGTGGTACCAAGTCTCCTTAAGGTCGTCACCTCCGATGCAACAAACACATCGAGTGTAAGGTTCACTCCTGCCTTACACTTTGGACATCCGTCCGTCTCCTCAACAATGAATGCATGAACATATGACTTGACTCAATACATATGCTCATACACAATTCTCCAAACCATGCATATACAACTATGCAATCATCACCAAACCATGCATACAATTATGCAGTCATCACCAAAACCATGCATACAATTATGCCATTATCACCAAATACCATTTAATCAAGTATGCACACATCAACAATTTCACATACATTCAACATACATATATTCATCACCATTGAACATGTATACAATCAACATTATCACCTTCTTCACATAGTTCACCATGAACAAGCAACACTTCATATATTTCAAGTAAAGAAGATAACATGCGAGGTCATGATATTTCACATTATCATTATCCAACTTCATTCACAAGTATACAATTAACCATAGGAATCAATATTCAAAAAGGTTCACCATCCAATAAACTTCAAGGTAAGAATTACACAAGTTCGTCTCATATTCACAACTTTGAAAAATATTTGAAGTTAAGAACTAAAACCAAATAACGAGCTCAATTGCCTATGCCATGTATTCTCATAATTCACATATGTGTACAGTAGAGATTACATAAGCATTTCATCGGCCACAAATGAAGAATTTAATAAGATCATGAAATTCGGCACACTTAGTCATCTGCAAAACCAAAACATTTTTCGGAAGAAAAATCAATCTTGATTCAACAAGACATAAGTTAAATACTCATAAAACATCTCAATTAAACCTCTAATACTGAAGTTTTGAAGTTTGGAAACCAACCATAGGTTTTGGACTAATTTGGAATAAGTTATGTTAAGTTTTCTTAAAGTTTCCTCAAGACCCACGTTGAGTATTTTAATCATAACTTAAAATCCACAAAACATTTTCACGTCAATCTAAAGCCATTGGATAGCTAATTCAATTATCTACAACTTTCATGTTTACACCAAAAGCCAATTCAAAACAGAAATGTGAGAAAAAGGCACCAGAACGCAGAGCAGGGGGTGCTGTTCAGAAGCAGAACTTCAGAAGCAACTTCAGAAGCAGACTTCAGAAGCGAACTTCAGGAGCGCACTTCAGGAGCAGACTTCAGAAGCGAACTTCAGGAGCTGACTTCAGAAGCGAACTTCAGGAGCTGACTTCAGAAGCGAACTTCAAGAGCATACTTCAGAAGCAAACTTCAGGAAAAACACAGTTTCGGGTTCAACCCATTTTCACCCAAAAATCCCAATTTTGATTACCCCAGTCCCCAAAACAGGTTCCAGAAAGTGTTTATGGGTCACAGTAACTTCAATACACTTAAACAAACATGAATCAATCAATAGAAATCACAATTCAACTCATTTTACCAAAATCATAATACTTTCTCAAAACACCAACACAACCACAAATTTCTACTCAAATCCATAAACTACGATTCCAGTCCAACAAATTTGATTCCAACAGTTTAACAATCATCAATAACAACTAATGAACACAAATTTATGCATATTTCAACCTCACAACTTCATTTTGCATCAAATTTGCTCAAGAACACAAAACACCAACACTTATGCATTTCAACATGTTAATTCGCATATAGTCATACATTTATCATGCAATTCATGTTCTCAAACATAACAGCAACAATTATGCACGAATTTCACATCAATTAGGTTCTATCCAACAATTCCACAAAAATGGGAAAAATGAAAAATTATGAAATTATGAGTGAAGCCTAACCCCCTTACCTCTAGCACCAAGAATCAACAATTCTAGCTTCAATTTAGCTCCTAGGTGTGAAACCCTCTTCTAGCTCTTCAACCCTTTCTCTTGTTCTTCTCTCTAGCCTCAATTTGCCTCCTCTTGTGTTTGTGTGAAAATGAACAAGTTTCTAACCTAGTTACTAAAAACTAAGCTTATATACTCCCTCTCCCTTAATGGGCCTTAAACACACAAATGAATAAATGAATGGGCTCACACCAATCCACTAAATACACACCAACGATAACTAATTAATTAACGCGCCCCGACAACTTAATTAATAAAACGGTCCTATCTTAGAAAAACGATAAAACGTTATCCTCCCAAATTACTAATTACCCCTCAAGTGCACAAACATATGAAAATGCACACAATTAAAATAATACACAAAATAAAATAATTAAAATAAAACAAACGCGAAAAACGGGCTGTTACAGCTTCTAATTTCCGTAACCGACTTAGGAGTCTCCCATTGTGATACCGCTTCAACTTTAGACGGGTCGACCGCAATACCATCACCAGAAATAACATGGCCAAGAAAACTCACCTCTTTTAGCCAGAATTCACACTTAGACAATTTGGCATACAGTTTCTTCTCCTTCAACACTTGCAAGACAATCTTCAAATGATCAGCATGCTCTTCTTCAGTCTTGGAGTAAACCAGAATATCGTCAATAAACACGACCACAAACCGATCCAAAAATTCATGGAAGATGCGATTCATATACTCCATAAACACCCCAGGTGCATTCGTAACTCCAAAAGGCATAACCTTGTACTCATAGTGACCATAGCGAGTCCTGAAAGCTGTCTTCTGCATATCTTCATCTTTTACCTTAATCTGGTGATAACCGGACCTCAAATCAATCTTGCTGAACACGCGGGCACCCACCAACTGATCCATCAAATCGTCAATTCTCGGAAGTGGATACCTATTCTTGATAGTTACCTTATTCAACTGTCGATAGTCAATACATAGCCTCATACTACCATCTTTCTTCTTTACTAGCAACACTGGCGCTCCCAAGGTGAAACACTTGGTCTAACAAATTTCTTTTCGAGCAAATCCTCCAACTGTTTCTTCAACTCAGCTAATTCGGAAGCAGACATACGATAAGGTGCCATCGACACCGGCTTCGTTCCAGGGACGAGATCAATAGAAAACTCAACTTCCCTCTCTGGAGGCACATCAGGGATTTCATCTGGGAAAACTTCAGGAAAATCACACACCACTTGCAGCCTATCGATCACTGCCTGATTCTCGATAGATAATGAAGCCATCAAGGAAAACATCAATATGCTGTCACATTCCAGTTGCTTCAGTTTCTTAGTGGATAGAAACTCTGCACCACTTTCCTCTTCAGCAGAAGAAAAACGTACCGTCTTGCTAAAACAATTAATAAGCACATGGTTGTATTCTAACCAGTTCATACCCAAAATCACATCCATCCCAACCAACGACAGACAAACTAAATCAATCTCAAAATCACAGCCAAACATAGACACAGGACAACTCAAACACACAAAGGAAGTAGTCACCGAACCCTTAGCTGGAGTTTCGACAACCATCTCCCCGTTCATATCAGATACAACAAGATTTAACTTAGCAGCACAATCAAGGGCAATAAAACAATGCGTAGCACCAGTATCAATAATAGCAACTAAAGATTGATCAGCAATATAACAAGTACCTCTGATCAAACGATCATCACTCTCAGTCTGTGTGCCAGTCAACGCGAACACCCTTCCAGTGGTCTTAGTCTTCTTCGGTTGCTTGCACTGCGAACCAATATGTCCTTGCTCATTACAGTTGAAACATACAACATCATTAAACTTGCAGTCATTAGTAGTATGCCCTTTTTGACCACAACGATAGCATCTCTTCACATCAGCAGTACACACATTACTCTTGTGGCCTTTCTCACCGCAAGTAAAGCAAGTAATCTCAGTAGGAGCATTCTTCTTCTGAGGTCTTCTCTCATCATTGACTCTTTGCTTCCCTTTATCTCTAGGGGCATCATAAGGTTTAGGGCGACTCTGCTGGCCCTTAGCTTTCCTATCGTTCACCACCTTGTAGTGAGCCTTGGTATCCTCCTTATAAATTCTGCAGCTACTCACCAACTCAGAAAAGTTACGAATCTTCTGATAACCAATGGCTCTCTTGATATCAGCACGCAACCCGTTCTCAAACTTAATGCACTTTGAAAATTCAGCCGTCTCGGGGGTATAGTGCGGATAAAACTTAGCTAGCTCCACAAACTTGGCCGCATACTCGGTCACCGACATGTTCCCTTGCTTAAGCTCTAGGAACTCAATCTCCTTCTTTCCACAAACATCTTCTGGAAAGTATCTATCAAGGAATTCCCTCTTGAACATAGCCCATGTAACCTCAGCTCCGCCTTGTTCCAGAATAGGTAGGAGACTAACCCACCAATCATCAGCCTCTTCAGCAAGCATGTGCGTACCGAAACGCTCCTTCTAAACATCTTCACATTGCATGACTCTGAAGATCCTCTCAATTTCCTTGAGCCATGTCTGCGCCCCATCAGGATCATATCGCCCCTTGAAGGTAGGCGGGTGATTCCTCAAAAACGTCTCTAGCATCCTCGTCGCGTCGTTTCCACCAGCATTGTTCTAATTACCCACAGCATTAGCCATTGCTTCCAAAGCAGCAGGAAGAGCAGCATCGTTTCTACCAGCCATCTTAGTCCTCTACAAAGCAAACATAAGTTAGAATAATACAAATATAGTATTCTAACTCTAAGACAACGTCACTCGACTCACTACTTGGCCGGACGGACCGACCTGCTCTGATACCAATTGTAACACCCCTAATTTCCCGACGTAAAAATTTCGTTGAATAAACACATAAATCAGAGTACTTCTCAAAAGGAGTGTCACATTCATCTTTAAAACAAATTAGATAATAATTTATCCTTCGCAAAATATTCAATTTTATAGCAGCGGAAAATCATATTCCAAACTCTTCATAAATAGTCTTGGCTCAAGGCCATCAACGTCTCATAAATTCGTCAAAGATACATAAAATCATTCGATAGTTCAAACATGATACATAAAGGAATAGACCCTAATAAAGACCCCATCCCGTTACATATCAGAGCAATCCTACGTCACACAAGACTCCTCACACCTGCGCACCTAAGCTTGGTTACCTGCACTTGCCCACAAGGCGGCAATTCCAACAGAAGGGGTGAGATTCACAACAGAAATATTAATATATAAATCAAACATTTATGATTAACATCATAACTCATCACATATTAAAATACAAGAATAACATCATCGTCATAAAACATCTCAAATAATACATCATCGTCTCAAAAACATCGTCTCATAATATGTCAACAATTTGACTCACTAAATGCAACTCTTAACATCTTGACATCATGCATGTGGTACCATATATATAAGAATTAATATGCTTCACCGTCGCTTTGAGCAAATGCTCCACCGTCGCTTTGAGCATCAAGCTCCACCGTCTCATAGTTATGCAAATGCATGGACTCGACTCTTAATAACTTAATCAAGTTGACACATTTCTCAAACGTCATTAATAATTCAAGACTAACACATGCAGTTGTAATAAATACATGGCAGAACTCATCGCATTAAACACACACATCGCAACACATAGACATCATCATAGTCACTTAACATCATGCTACAAGTCATCTAAACATAAATAATTCATCACTTTAGCATCAACATGAAGGTGCATCTTAAATCTTCATTACAGACTTCATCTCAGGCTATAAACCCTCTATAATACTACCCAAAGGTGTCCACTCAAAGTCCTATGCGAAACCGATCGCAAAAGCACAATCAGCCCTGAACCATCTGACTCGCCACGGCGAGTGATCTGCTCGCCACAGGCGAGTACTCACAAAAGGTTACTCGCCAAAGGCGAGTTGGGGGCGAGCTGCAGGCGAGAAGTCCTGGGTGCTCTCGGCCTTTTTGACATTTTTCACCAAAAATCGTCGTTTTAAGGTTTCCTAAATCCAATTTGGTCCAAACAACTTCACAGGTCATCTCTATAAATAATAAGGCACTCAAAACCATCTAAAGTTTGGCAAAAATCCTAAGCTTTAGGGTCAAGCTCGTCACGGCGAGCTACACTGCTCGCCTCGCGAGCGATCAAGGCTTACTCGCCACAGGCGAGCGATCTCAGAACCACTACGGGTTCACTCCAATTCTCACCAATTCATCTCCAATCTCTCATACTAAGCCTCTAATTCATCAGCAATGTTGTTCTAGGGATTAATTTAGGTTCTGTAACACATTCCTATAGCAATCACATCAATTCTCACATCAAATTCATCAAAATCATCCAAACCCTAGTTTATGTACTCTTCCCAATTTCTTCCTAATCTCTTAGTTAATCAAAAATAGATGATTCAATATTAAAATTACTGAAGTTAGGCTCACCCTTACCTGGAAAAATGCAGAAAATCGCAGCTTAGCTTCTTCCTCTCTTCCACCGTTTCTCTTCCTTTCCCAAATGTCTGATACGCGTTTCTGATTACTTTCCTTAACCTAATTTCCTTTTATACCACCTCCCAACTTATCTAATTCTATCTCAACCCTCATAACTCTTCCTATTTATAAATATAACCCCACTTCTCAAAATAATATATTTCTCCAACAAATCTCTATATTTTCATATAAATATATATAAAAACACCACATATATTATTTTATTAAACAATAAAATCATCACATCACACATCATAATTACGTCACATAATCATCAAAAATCATATAATATATAATAATATACTATATTCTCTGATAAAATAATTAAATAAATAAAGAGGGCGTTACATAATCTGCTTTGGGATTGATGTCCATGATAGAACCTACAACAGTTGATGAAACACTAGTTGAATAAAAGTGCATTTCTCAATGGTGTCATCTCTGAAGAAGTGTTTGTGAAACAACCTCCTGGATTTGAGGATTTAAAACATCCTGACTATGTTTATAAGTTAAAGAAATCTCTGTATGGTCTGAAACAAGCTCCTAGAGCCTGGTATGATAGACTAAGTAATTTCTTGCTTAAAAATGATTTTACAAGGGGACAAGTTGACACAACATTATTCAAGAAGACTCTTGAGAAAGACATATTGGTTGTGCAAATTTATGTTGATGATATCATTTTTGGTTCAACTAATGGATCTCTTTGCAAGGAATTTTCTAAGATGATGCAGGATGAATTTGAAATGAGCATGATGGGAGAACTGGAATTCTTTTTGGGAATTCAAATCAACCAGTGCAAAGATGGAGTGTACGTTCATCAATCCAAATACACCAAGGAACTTCTGAAAAAGTTCAAGCTTGAAGAATGTAAAGAGATGAACACTCCAATGCATCCTACCTGCACTCTAAGCAAAGAAGATCAAGGATCTAAAGTTGTACCGAGGTATGATTGGTTCTCTGTTATATCTCACTGCATCTAGACCTGATATTTTGTTCAGTGTATGCTTGTGTGCGAGGTTTCAATCAGATCCTAGAGAACCTCACTTAACTGTTGTTAAGAGAATCTTTAGGTATCTGAAGGGAACAACTAATCTTGGGCTTCTGTATAAGAAATCTTCAGATTATAAACTAGTTGGATTCTGTGATGCTGACTACGCTAATGATAGGATTGAAAGAAAATCAACTAGTGGAAATTGTCAATTCCTTGATGATAATCTGATATCTTGGGCTAGCAAGAGACAAGCAACTATTGCTTTGTCAACAACAGAAGCAGAATACATCTCAGTTGCTAGTTGTTGTACACAACTACTCTGGATGAAACATCAGTTAGAAGACTATCAAATAACTGAAAACTGTATTCCCATTTATTGTGATAATACAACTGCTATTTGTTTGTCAAAGAATCTGATTCTTCATTCAAGAGCCAAGCACATTGAAATTAAACATCATTTTATTAGAGACTATGTTCAAAAGGGAGTTTTAGATATTCTATTCATTGATACTGATCATCAATGGGCTGATATCTTTACTAAACCCTTAACTGTTGAAAGATTTAATTTTATAAAGAAAAATTTGAACATGCATTTTGTCACTGAGTAATGCTTGCCTCTGAATGAAAAATCAGACTCTGAAAGTTATCAGAAGCTGTTGAGTATCAGACTCTCTGTTGGAGACTCTGAAGAAATTTAGCCCCTGAAAACTCTCAGACTCTGAGAAGGAATCTTTTGACTTTGATAGCATGCGGAAGAGGAAAAGATTGAAGTTAAGTCTAGTGACACCTAGCCCCCTATTTGCAACAGTTACTTTTTAGTTCTCTGACATGGTCTATCTGAATTGGGTAATAACACTGAAAGGGCAATGATAGTTATTCTCTTAAACAAATATTCTCACGCCTTCTATATTGTCATTAATGCGTGTGTCTGTTTGTCCCTCCACTGTATGTGAAATGTTTTGTCAAAAATCACTATATATATCAATCATACACAACTCACTCACTTTCCTACACTTTCAAGTTTTTAAGGAGTTAATCAAAAAATCAGATTTTCTCTATCTCTCAAACTGGAAACCCTAAACCTTCAAACTTCATCAATGGCAACTTCAACAAGTGGTTCTAGTATGCAACTCGGCACAGGGTCCAGTTACGTAATCAAACCAAAGACGATGGCTATTCCTCTTGAATCGTTTGATGTTCAAATAGAATCACCGGTGGATTTTGCCTCTCTCAAGAGAAACAGGATGGACCTGGAAGCGCTGATTTCAGCACAAAAGCTGTTTGATTACTTTCGTATGTTGAATGGACCAACATGTGTAAATTTGGTTAAGGATTTATGGGTAAGGGTTGAGGTCTTCGATCAAGAAGCTGCTAGTTTAGAAGAAAGACAAGTTGTGGCAAGGGAGCCAAGCCTGAAAGGGAAATCAAGGAAAGAAATGGGTCTTGAACCTTTTAGGAGGTTAGAAATAAGATCAACAGTGATGGGTATTCCTATAACCATCACATAAGAAGTTATTGCAAGAGCTTGCAGAGTGGCTCCTGAAGGCAGATTTCTTTGGAACGTCAGTAGGAAGGATCCTCTGCTGGATAGTTACGCAAATTTACTACTGAAAGGAAACCTAGCAACTAAGTTGGTGGACATGGATGGAAAATACAGGATGCTCCTGAAGTTTTTCACTGACTGCTTCTTTCAGAAGGGAGGAGGGTCTGACCAACAAAGTCTGGACCACAAACTGGTTTTGTACTTCTTGGCTGCTTATCAAGAAATAAATCTTCCAAGATACCTCATGCATCATCTGTGTTAAAGTATCAAAGAAGGAATCAAAGGGAAAAGAAAGCAAGTACCATGTGGGAGGTTGCTGTCTGAGATCTTTTCTCAAGGAGGATTGCTGGAGACTCTGAAGAAATTCAATCTTGCTTTTGACAGAGTTCTTGGAACTACTACTGGGAAGATCATCAATGGCAAGACTCTGCAGAATATGAATATCATCGGGAAATTCTCTTCCAACGAGAAGGACCTGAAGGAATCCTCAGTTCCATTTAACTGATGAGGGATTTTCCTCCCATCTCAAAAGAGGATAATCCTGATGTTTTGGCTGGATACATAGCTACACATGCCAAGGAATCTGGTGCAACCTCTCAGGATGAAGTCATCCCTGACTCTTCTGATGATGCTCCTCTCAGAGTCAAGCGCAAAAGGACCAAGGTTGATACTGACACAGAAGCTGCTGTTGCTAAGGCCAAAAAGCATAAGGTTGCTAAGTCTGAAGCAACTAACTACGACAGTGTGTCTGCTTCTACTCCTAAGAGAAAAAGAGGTAAAGGAGATTCTTCAATCACCAGTGAGGCAGCTAAATTATGTCTCGAAGAAATGGATGCAGAAGAGCAAAGGGCTAGTAAAAGATAGACAGGTGGTGTAGATTTCTTAGTCCATCGTTCATTGTGACTCTTGAAATGGCCAGTAGAGCTAAGGAACATGCTGATAAGTTGACAGCAGAAAAGAAGAAGAAGGTTGCACAATACATTGCTGAAAGGGCTGAAAAGCTCAAGGCTATTGGGCTAGGAGATTGTGATAAATTCTATGTGAAGAAGCTTGCTGAGGTTAAGGCAATTGCTGATGAAGTTGAACAAGAAGCTGTGAAGGAAGCTCAGGATATTCTGAAGAAGACTGAAGGAACACCAGAAGTTGGTGCTTCAGGATCTGTTCAAGAGTCTGTTGCTTCAGAGACTAAAAGATCAGAAGCTCCCCTCTTAGCAAAGGTAACTCAGATTCCAGACCCCCCATCAACAACTCACCTTCATCATCACCCTCAACTGATTCTGACCAAGACAACATACCTCTCAGTAAGAAATACAACCTGCCTAAACCCACACCTAAACCTAAACCCACTTCAACAAACCCAAGCCAAACACAAAATCAGAGTCAACCCTACACATATTAGTACTGGACTTGCTGAGGTCATAATGGGCTCAACAATTCAGAAGCCATCCTCTTCTGACCAATCCCATCCTGGTTCACCTTCCAACCTGTTCTCTTTAGAGAAACACTTAGGTGGTGAATTCCCTGTCACTCCACAAAAAGCCTCTAAATCAGTCCCTAAAAAGATTGATTTAGTTAACCAACAACTACCAAAACCATCTCAACAAAACAACCCTAAACAAACCTCACTCCAAACCAAGACCCAAGCTCAAACTCAAAAGACAACCATTCTAGAATCTGTTATTGAGACAGATGTTCAGGAGTCTGTCCTAGTGACAGAGTTTTAACTTTCTGTGTCTGTTTCAGATTTTGAACCAACACAAAATCGAATCCTTAGTGCTTCTAACCAACCTTCATCTCCATCTCATATTCAGATCCTTGAACAACCACCCTTAAACATTCTGGAGTTTAAATATATTGAGGCTGAGCTGTTGAAAATCAGTGAGGAAATGAAAGCTCTCGTGCAACTAAGAAGAGTCCCTACTCTATTTGTTGACTATGAGGATCATTGGTCATCTCTGAAGAGCAAAGCTTCTGATCTGATAGATGTTGTTAGCAAGAAATGTCTTCGAATTCAAGCTGCTGCAATCTACAAGACCACTTCTATATCTAGCAAATGCGCCTTTTTACGCTGAACTGAACCTAAGCCTGAACTCAACCAATTTAAAAGAAATGATGTGTGAGATCTTGTACCTAAGCCTGAACACAAGAACATTATTGGAACCAAATGGGTGTTTAGGAACAAGCTAGATGAACAGGGAGAAGTAATCAGGAACAAAGCCAGACTTGTTGCTCAAGGGTACAGCTAACAAGAAGGCATTGATTACACTGAAAGTTTTGCTCCAGTTGCAAGATTGGAAGCAATTAGGTTACTTCTTTCCTACGCAGTAAATCACAACATAACTTTGTATCAAATGGACGTTAAAAGTGCATTTCTCAATGGTGTCATCTCTGAAGAAGTGTTTTTGAAACAACCTCCTGGATTTGAGGATTTAAAACATCTTGACTATGTTTATAAGTTAAAGAAATCTCTGTATGGTCTGAAACAAGCTCCTAGAGCCAGGTATGATAGACTAAGTAATTTCTTGCTTAAAAATGATTTTACAAGGGGACAAGTTGACACAACATTATTCAAGAAGACTCTTGAGAAAGACATACTGGTTGTGCAAATTTATGTTGATGATATCATTTTTGGTTCAACTAATGGATCTCTTTGCAAGGAATTTTCTAAGATGATGCAGGATGAATTTGAAATGAGCATGATGGGAGAACTGAAATTCTTTTTGGGAATTCAAATCAACCAGTGCAAAGATGGAGTGTACGTTCATCAATCCAAATACACCAAGGAACTTCAATGTAAAGAGATGAACACTCCAATGCATCCTACCTGCACTCTAAGCAAAGAAGATCAAGGATCTAAAGTTGACCAGAAGCTGTACCGAGGTATGATTGGTTCTCTGTTATATCTCACTGCATCTAGACCTGATATTTTGTTTAGTGTATGCTTGTGTGCGAGGTTTCAATCAGATCCTAGAGAACCTCACTTAACTATTGTTAAGAGAATCTTTAGATATCTGAAGGGAACAACTAATCTTGGGCTTCTGTATAGGAAATCGTCATATTATAAGCTGGTTGGATTCTTTGATGCTGACTACGCTAGTGATAGGATTGAAAGAAAATCAACTAGTTGAAAGATTTAATTTTATAAAGAAAAATTTGAATATGCATTTTGTCACTGAGTAATGCTTGCCTCTGAATAAAAAATCAGACTCTGAAATTTATCAGAAGCTGTTGAGTATCAGACTCTCTGTTGGAGACTCTGAAGAAATTCAGCCCCTGAAAACTCTCAGACTCTGAGAAGGAATCTTTTGACTCTGATAGCGTGCAGAAGAGGAAAAGGTTGAAGTTAAGTCTAGTGACACCTAGCCCCCTATTTGCAACAGTTACTTTTTAGTTCTCTAACATGGTCTATTTGAATTGGGTAATAACACTAAAAGGGCAATGATAGTTATTCTCTTAAACAAATATTCTCGCGCCTTCTGTATTGTCATTAATGCGTGTGACTGTTTGTCCTCCCTCTGTATGTGAAATGTTTTGTCAAAAATTACTATATATATCAAACACACACAACTCACTCACTTTCCTACACTTTCAAGTTTTTACACAATTAATCAAAAAATCAGATTTTCTCTATCTCTCAAACTAGAAACCCTAAACCTTCAAACTTCTTAAATGTCAACTTCAACAAGTGGTTCTAGTATGCAACTCGGCACAGGGTCCAGTTACGTAATCAAACCAAAGACGATGGTTATTCCTCTTGAATCACCGGTGAATTTCGCCTCTCTCAAGAGAAACGGGATGGACCTGGAAGCACTGATTTCAGCACAAAAGCTGTTTGATTACTTTCGTATGTTGAATGGACCAACATATGTCAATTTGGTTAAGGATTTCTGGGTAAGGGTTGAGGTCTTCGATCAAGAAGCTGCTAGTTCAGAAGAAAGACAGGTTGTGGCAAGCGATCCAAGCCTGAAAGGGAAATCAAGGAAAGAAATGGGTCTTGAACCTTTTAGGAGGTTAGAAATAAGATCAGCAGTGATGGGTATTCCTATAACCATCACAGAAGAAGTTATTGCAAGAGCTTGTAGAGTGGCTCCTGAAGGTAGATTTCTTTGGAACGTCAGCAAGAAGGATCCTCTGCGGGATAGTTACACAAATTTACTACTGAAAGGAAACCCAACAACTAAGTTGGTGGACATGGATGGAAAAGGCAGGATGCTCCTGAAGTTTGCCACTGATTGCTTCTTTCAGAAGGGAGGAGGGTCTGACCAACCAAGTCTGGACCACAAACTGGTTTTGTACTTCTTGGCTGCTTATCGAGAAATAAATCTTCCAAGATACCTCATGCATCATCTGTGCTGGACTATCAAAGAAGGAATCAAAGGGAAAAGAAAGCAAGTACCATGTGGGAGGCTGCTGTCTGAGATCTTTTCTCAAGGAGGATTGCTGGAGACTCTGAAGAAATTCAATCTTGCTTTTGACAGAGTTCTTGGAACTACTACTGGGAAGATCATCAATGGCAAGACTCTGCAGAATATGAAGATCATCGGGAAATTTTCTTCCAACGAGAAGGACCTGAAAGAATCCTCTGTTCCATCAAAACTGATGAGGGATTTTCCTCCTATCTCAAAACAGGATAATCCTGAAGTTTTGGTTGGATGCATAGCTGCACATGCCAAGGAATCTAGTGCAACCTCTCAGGATGAAGTTATCCCTGACTCTTCTGATGACGCTCCTCTCAGAGTCAAGGGCAAAAGGACCAAGGTTGATACTGACTCAGAAGCTGCTGTTGCTAAGGCGAAAAAGCATAAGGTTGCTAAGTCTGAAGCAACTAACTACGACAGTGTTTCTGCTTCTACTCCTAAGAGAAAAAGAGGTAAAGGAGATTCTTCAATCAATAGTGAGGCAGCTAAATTAGCTCTTGAAGAAATGGATGCAGAAGAGCAAAGGGCTAGTAAAAGAAAAACAGGTGGTGTAGATCTTGTTAGTCCAATGTTCATTGTGACTCCTGAAATGGCCAGTAGAGCTAAGGAACATGCTGATAAGTTGACAGCAGAAAAGAAGAAGAAGGTTGCACAATACATTGCTGAAAGGGATGAAAAGCTCAAGGCTATTGGGCTAGTAGATTGTGATAAATTCTATGTGAAGAAGCTTGTTGAGGTTAAGGCAATTGCTGATGAAGATGAACAAGAAGCTGTGAGGGAAGCTCAAGATATTCTGAAGAAGACTGAAGGAACACCAGAAGTTGGTGCTTCAGGATCTGTTCAAGAGTCTGTTGCTTCAGAGACTAAAAGATTAGAAGCTCCCCTCTCAGCAAAGGTAACTCAGATTCCAGACCCCCCATCAACAACTCACCTTCATCATCACCCTCAACTGATTCTAACCAAGACAACATACCTCTCAGTTAGAAATACAACCTGCCTAAACCCACACCTAAACTTAAGCCCACTTCAACAAACCCAAACCAAACACAAATCAGAGTCAACCCTACACTTAGTAGTACAGGACTTGCTGAGGTCATAATGGGCTCAACAATTCAGAAGCCATCCTCTTCTGACCAATCCCATCCTGGTTCACCTTCCAACCTGTTCTCTTTAGAGAAACACTTAGGTGGTGAATTCCCTGTAACTCTACAAAAAGCCTCTAAATCAGTCCCTAAAAAGATTGATTTAGTTAACCAACAACTACCAAAACCATCTCAACAAAACAACCCTGAACAAACCTCACTTCAAACCAAAACCCAAGCTCAAACTCAAAAGACAACCATTCTAGAATCTGTTATTGAGACAGTTGTTGAGGAGTCTGTCCTAGTGACAGAGTCTGAACTTTCTGTGTCTGTTTCAGATTTTGAACCAACACAAAACCGAATCCTTAGTGCTTCTGACCAACCTTCATCTCCATCTCATATTCAGATCCTTGAACAACCACCCTTAAACATTCTAGAGTCTGAATACATTGAGGCTGAGCTGTTGAAAATCAGTGAGGAAATGAAAGCTCTCGTGCAACTAAGAAGAGTCCCTACTCTATCTCTTGTCGATGAGGATCATTGGTCATCTCTGAAGAGCAAAGCTTCTGATCTAATAGATGCTGTTAGCAAGAAATGTCTTCAAATTCAAGCTGCTGCACTGAAGTGTCACCTGAGAATTCTGCACTCAACTGAACAATCTACAAGACCACTTCTGTATCTAGCAAATGCGCCTTTCTACGCTGAATCAGACTATGTTTCTAGAGAAGCTAAGGTGTTCAAGATGCTGAAAGAGAAAGTGTTGAAGCAACAGGAAGAATCTAAGGCTAGAGAAGATTATCTCCTTCAGAGGCAGTTAGTTCTTGAAGAGATTGTTAAGCAACAATCTGAGCTTTTGAAGAAGCAATCTGAGGACATTAATCGCATGATGGCCTTTATCCAACAACAACAGCAACCCAACCCTTAGATGCACGCCTATTTTTTTCCTTCTTAATTGTTTTTGCTTCTGACATTTTGTCTTTGTAACTGTCTTTATATATATATTGTTGTTCTTCTCACCTTCAGTGTCTTTTTATATATATTTGTTTTTACTTCTCGTTCATTTTTTTTTTGTTAATGACAAAAGGGGAGTAGTAGAAGTATTTAACAAGAATCTGAGCCCAAGCTAAAAAAAAATTCAATACCAGTTTTATTTTATGAGAACTTTGTTTTATGTCAATTTGTGCGTATACTGGAAATTATTTTTTTTATGCTTAAAATGAATTTAATTAATCGGGATAGGACTTAGGGGGAGCTTACAAACCTCACCTTAAAGACTATCAGACTTAGGGGGAGTCAGAGCTTACAAACCTCAGACTCTGAGCTTTCAAACCTCAGAACCCCAGAGTCAGCTTGTTAATTAAAAACTTGTGTTTGTCATCATCAAAAAAGGGGAGATTGTTGTAACAAAGGGTGTTTCACATAATCACCGTTTAAGTTTTGATAAAAACAAAGTATTAAAATTGTCAATTGGATATTGCTAAACATTTGTTCAAGTGTACAAGACCATAATCAAAGTCTTATTCATAGAGGTTGTGGTTGAACAAATCAAAGAGCAAAAAAATTTATTTTGAAGCCTAAGAGCATCTGAATGAAAGTGCTCCTGAAGATGACGTCATCAGAAGCTTAGTGCGTCTGAAGAAAAGAGCTCCTGAATCCAAGTCATCAGAAGCAAGTTCATCAGAAGCTACTTCACCAGAAGCTTAAGAGCGTTAACAAAGTACAATGTACGAAGTGTACAACCACTAAGTCTGCTATGCCTCTGCAACCACCATCTCTGCATATTGTCTCCTCTACAAGACAAGAACAACAGTAATGTTTACAGATGCTCTATAAATAGGGATAAAGACTTGAAGAAAAGTGTAAGAACATAGAAGAGCTGAAAGAAAAGTCTAACACAACGCTGCAAAATACACATCAACAACTTAGAGAATTCTTACAAAAGTTCATATCTTAGAATTTCTAAGTGTCCAGAAAAACAGAGTGTATTCTGTTCGCATTGTTTACTGAATACCTCTAATTGTATATCAAGTATTCAAAACTCTTTTCAATTCTTTGTAATTGTTTAGAAAAGTCTCGTTCTTTTGTGATTGAGCAAAGGAAGTCTCTTGGAGTTGTCCTTGAGCATAGAAGTCTCTCTCAGGTGTGATTGAGCAAAGGAAGTCTCTTGGAGTTGTCCTTGAGCATTGAGAAGTCTCTTACTGTGTGTTTGAGCAACTTGTAACTTGATATTACATTTTAGTGAAACTCTCCTTGGAAGTGCAAGGGGGACAGGACTACTTTCACTTTGTGGAAGGAACCTGTATAATTGCTTGTGTTCTTCTTTCTTTTCTGCACTCTTACTCTCTATCCGCTGCATCAAGACTCTAAACTCAAATCAGACTCTGAACTCTATCAGATTCTGATCCTGATAATAGTTTTATACCGTAAGAAGGAAAAGATTTTGAAAACACAATTCAACCCCCCCCCCCCCCCCCCCCCCGCCCCTTCTTGTGATTTTTCTGACCTTCACGCACTTGTTCCAGATTTTCTGTATTTATATCTCCAGTGTTTCTATTGATTATGCTTTTATTTTATAAGCAAAACATTGTTCAATGTTTGCATCGCTCTCCTTGCAGATTTTAAATATTTATATCTGCAAAAACAAATTTTATATACATATATGAGAAAGTTAATATGATAAAATTTTGTCAATTCACGATTATTTTCAACATATAAACATCAAAGTAATGTTTCGATTAAATAAATTTTTATTTTATATGCAAAACAACATTCGATATTTGCTCGACGATTATAAAATTAAGGAGATCATGAGTTTTAATATGGACGATTATGAAATTTTGATGTACGTCGATTTTTATATATTGTTAGTAGATAGATATGACCATTATCCATAATTAATATTTTTAAAATAAATTAGTTCTATAGTTATCCGTGGAGATTAGTTACACTTGTGATGACCATTATCCGACATTAATTTTTTAATAAACAAATAAATTAAATTTTTCAAAATGACCATAATGCACATAAAATTAAGGAGATATGAGTTTTAATAAGGACGGTTATGGAATTTTGTTGTAGTTCGATATATATATATAAATATATATATATATATATATATATATATATATATATATATATATATATATAATTTCCATCCAAATGACAACAACATCAGTATAACTAAATGGTAGAACATAATATGCATAATCATAAGATCATGTGTTCGATCCGTCCCTGGTCAAATCTTGGAAAAACTCCTCAAAGTTTATTTGTCCAGCCTCACCAACATACTTGTCCACATCTTCATATGTCACCTTTTGGCCGATATATGTCATGAAATAATGCACTTCAGATGTAGAGACAAAACCATTCTGATCCTTGTCACACATATGGAAAACTATCATAAACTTTTCATTATCTTCATCCTTATCGATGAGGCTGAAATACGCCTTTATATTTGAGATTTGTTTGTCATTGAGTTGATCGGTCATTGAAGGAAGATTAAGTTCTGCAAAAGTGCAAAGAGATGATGAGAATGATTTGTTGGAACAAAGGGTGTTTTGCAACTATACCACTTAAGTTTTGATGATAACAAGGTATTAAAATTATCAATTGGATATGCTAAAAGTTTATTTAAGTATACAGGACCATTATCAAAGATTTATACATAAGAGGTTCTGACTGAATGAATTAAAGAGCAAAGGAATTTAAATTGAAGCTTGAAGAGCATCTGATTGAAAGCGCTCCTGGAAAATTAAAAGCATAGTGCGTCTGAAGAAAGCGCTCCTGAAGATGACGTCATCAGAAGCTAGTTCTCCAGAAGCAAGTTCATCAGAAGCTATTTCACCAGAGGCTGAAGAGCGTTGACAAAGTACTATGTACGAAATGTACAACCACTAAGTCTGCGCATGCTTCTGCAACCACCATCTCTGCATTATGTCTCCTATACAAGACAAGAATAACAACAATATTCGCAGACATTTTTCCTTTCTTAATTGGAATGGATTTGAAATTGTTTTTCAGAGGACAATCTTCAAATCAGGCAAAAGATCAATGGTGAAAAATCAAAGCTTCAGTCAAGACAAGTTGATGAGCTGGCTGGTTCCCAACGTCTCTCAAATCCTCTATAAATAGAGATGAAGACTTGAAGAACAAACACATATATACATATACACGAACAAGGCTTGTGCTAAGATTGTTATTCTCTCAAAGTCAAAAACATTGCTCATCAACAACTTAGATAATTCTTACAAAAGTTCATATCCTAGAATTTCTAAGTGTCTAGAAAAACAGAGTCTGTTTTGTTCGTATTGTTTTGTGAATACCTCTGATTGTATATCAAGTATTCAAAACTCTTTTCAATTCTTTGTAATTGTTTAGGAAGTCTCTTTCTTGTGTGATTGAGCAAAGGAGTCTCTTGGAGTTGTCCTTGAGCATAAAAGTCTCTTTCTTGTGTGATTGAGCAAAGGAAGTCTCTTACTTATGTGTTTGAGCAACTTGTAATTTGATATTACATTTTAGTGAAACTCTCCTTGGAAGTGCAAGGGGGACAGGACTACTTCCGGATTGTGGAAGGAACCTGTATAAATTGCTTGTGTTCTTCTTTTGTTTTCTGCATTCTTACTCTCTATCCGCTGCACTAAGACTCTGAACTCTATCAGACTCTGAACTCTATCAGACTCTGATCTTGAGAACAGTTGTTATTTTTGTAAGAAATAAAAGTTTTTGAAAACACAATTCACCCCCCACCCCTTCTTGTGTTTTTCCCACCTTCATGATTTATATGTGTAATGTGAAAAATCTATTTCCTAAAATAACTACACAAATATCTAAATGGTGCAATGTAAGTGTGTGTAATATGAAAAGTCCATTTACTCCATAACACCTCATGACACGTAACAGTCAGAGCTTGACATTGATGGTTTGTTACTCCGTAACCAAGCTTATAAAAGGGCCCCTTTAGAACAAAAGCAAAGTACACACAATATATACTAAAAACTCTAATTTTTTGTACTCATAATAATGACTTGAATGTTGAAGTATTTACATGTACCCCTAACTCACATTTCACCGGTTGTTATTGTCGTACGCCATCATTATGGTCAAAAAATATCATGCATATTTTTCTTTTTTAAGCTATATGTTTCACTTTAGCTAATATTAAATTCGTTGTCCTACTCCTTTCTCTTCTCTTCCATCTTCCGTGGCCACCAACCCTTCTACCCCTCCATGACAACCCGAAGACCTTGAGACTTCTTGTTTCTATCGCTTAAAGTGCTGGTAGAATTAAAAAGATCCTTATGCGATCGTTGATTGATTTATGAGTTTTCTTATGAATGATCCAAAATAGCTTTAGCTAATGTTCCACTATTCCCTCCAATCACCAGAATTATGATTGTTAGTAGGCGCAATATGATCCATGCCCAAAATTTACATAGGATGTTTCTACGATATATTCACAAAATGAATCATTTTGGTATATTTGTTCTTTAGGAAATAAAAAAGAAGCATAATAGTGTTATAATTATATGGAGTTGACATACAAAAATAAATTATAGGCTAGAATGACTCACTGACACTAAGCGTTGGTGGAACATGAATATCAACTAAAACTTGATAAGAGAGAAAAACAAAAAGATCAAGACTTAAAAACAAATGTGATTTTGAGTAAACCATGTCACTTTTCTTGGTGATGATATTGCAATGGTTGATAATAAATAATAGTGTAGTAAATCTGAAATGAATAAGGGTTGAATACAATTGTAACACGACATTATCAGGCAACAACAGAAATGCCATTATCAAACAAGAAATACATACATATCCACCCTTAGAAAATAATCAATGACTCATGAGAGCTGAGATAAAATTCTCCAGCAACCAATCTGGGATCCATATTCTCTAACATACAAGAAGCTACATTTGTTCACATAGTCATTCGCCTTCACTTAGTATAGGTACTATGAGTAGTTTCATTTGTGCCAGATATACAATCGCCCACCTGATACAAGAAAAGACCAAGGTGAGCACAATGACAAACATGACATTATATGGCTAGTTACAACAAGTTAGAATTACAAATTCCTTTGTCTGAGAATTCCATCAAAATGTCAGTTAATCTCCTCCACCTCCTCCTCCCCAAAAAAAGCCTCTTTTTACACTTAATGAGACAAACCTCTAGACATAGCCTATACACATGTTCATCGAATCGTATCAAGCTCCTTGAGCATATGATGGAATGTTCATAATGATTAACAGAAACTCAAATCGCTTTGTATTATCTATTTATAAGTTTATTTAGTAAGACCACACATTTAGAATGTAAGTACAACATGTTAAAATGGCAATGGGTAGTTTAATAAGAGAAAAGCATAATCGTCAAACTATCTAGTGATTCACAGACTATTTACAATTGGACATGTTATTATATACAAACATCAATTTACTGAACAAAGTGGCGATGCCCCAATCAATTCCCTAAAAAGCATAATTCCCTTCTTAGAAGAGACGTAATAGCAACGCTCAAGGATGTTAAACTAAATTTCACTAATATTGGGCTCATCCATCTATGAAGGCTTAACTTACATTTGTTTTCATGAGGGCTGTTATGAACTGGTTGGGTAGCTCAACTTGTTTGAGCTAAGGGTTAAAGAGGTTAATGAGTTAAAAGACCAGGGTTCAGGTCCCAGCTAAGGAAAAAAAACTATGAAGTATCTTTGATATGACCTATGAAACACGGACACCGACACAGATAATAATTTGGAAAAATGATATAATTCAGTATAATCATAAGTGCCGTGTTGGTGTCAAACACCGACGCGTGTCCTATAACACCCCGTTTTCCCAACATAAAAATTTCTCAAATAATAATCAGAGTATTCACAACTTAAACGGAATGCTACATTTCTCAAAAATCACAAATGGAATAAATAATAATTTATCCTTCAAAATATCTCAATAAATTCTTAAATCTCTTCGCAGCGGAATTTAATTCAAAAATCTTAAACAACTTTGGCACGAAGGCCTCAACATAAAATCTCATCAAAATACTCAACATCATGTTCATAAAATCTCATAAATAAATACATAAAGAATAGAAAGAATTAACAAGGTTCCCCATCCCGTTACGTATCAGAGCACCTAAGGAGGTAGCCACTCACAACAGCAAAATCAACAGCTAATCTTGATCACCTGCAAGTTACCTATACAAAGAGCAACATTTTCAAGCAGAAGGGGTGAGATTTCACAAACATTAAAGTTAAGCATATAATTCATCAATTACAGCTAACAACTTAAAACATCATCAAATCAACATATTCTTCAACGAGTAGAATCATAAACAACTCATCATAATTCGTCATATTCATCAACCAATATAATCTTAAACATTTCATCACAATTCATGTATAGAAAACATCTTAGCACCTTGACAACTCAATAACTTGACAACTCGACATGACTATGCAACTTCATCTTGTTAAACATCTTAACATCTTATATGCATGTGGTACCATCCGGGGTATGAGCCCCCTTCTTTAAGAGCATAAATACACTCACAGGGCATAAGCCCTCAACATAAAGAGCAAAAGCTCACAGGGCATGAACCCTCAACGTATTGGAGTAAATACCCCCAGGGCATAAGCCCTCAACAATGAGTATGCAAATGGACTCACAACTTACAACTTAAAACATCTTAGACACTTCATACGACTTGACTTCTTAGACAACTTCATCATATATCTCATGTGCAATCAATTAAAAAAAGGAATTGCATATCAAATCACAAGTACTGGAAAGACAATTCAAATACTAGCAAATCACATATTCATATCAAAACTCAATTCATAATCAAACAACTCAAAACAACACATGAATCCAATTTAAACAATCTGGAAAGGCATAGCTCGCGAGGCAAGGGATCTACTCGCTGTGGCAAGCAACTCCGCGTCGCTCGCGAGGCGAGAAGGTTTGCTCGTTGTGGCGAGCAACTTAGCGTCGCTCGCGAGGTGGGAAGGTTTGCTCGCTGTGGCGAGCAACAAGGAGTCACTCGCCAGGCGAGGATCAACGCTCGCTACGGCGAGCGATGAACAGCAGCACAGGCAGAAAATCTAAAATCACCAAAACTCACCTAATCTCATGGTTCTAACCTTAAAACTAATCTCAATTAAAATCCTATGGATTATCTAGGGTCTGTACATCATTTTTACATCAAATTAACAACTTTACATCATTAAACCATCAAAATCATCATTAACCCTAATTCTCAAAACTTTGAAAACTAATTCCTAACATGTTAATTGTAATCTCAGCAATCATACACTTAATTTTAATGAGAGTTAGTCTCACCCTTCCCTTAGTTAAGCAAAATCGCAGCTTTCCCTTGGTTTCTCTTCTCTTCTTTGGTTTTCTCCCTTTCCAAAAACGTTACGTAAAAACTCTACTAACCTAATTTCCTTATTTATACTCCCATCAAATCTGATCTTATTTACTCTTTCTCCCCCAAAACTCTCTAAAATCTCAAAACAGCCCCTTATCTCTATATTTATTTTATTTTCATATCTTATTCTATTAAATAATAAAATAAGTCACAACATCTCATAAAATCACATAAATCGCATAAATCATACTTCTTCACATCTCATAAATCATATAAATATATTATATACTACACAATTATATTAAATAATTAAATAATTCAAACGGGCGTTACAACTCTCCCCAACTTATAAGATTTTCGTCCTCGAAAATTTACCTCATGAACAACTCTGGATAAGACTCCAGCATCTTACTCTCAAGCTCCCACGTCAAGCTTTCACCAGTCGCTCCTTCCCAAACGACTTTCACAAGAGTTATCTCTTTGCCTCTCAAATGCTTTACCTCATGACCTTCAATTCTCACTGGTAATGTCTCAACCGTAAGGTTATCTCTAACTTACATATCATCTCTTTGGATCACATGACATGGATCCGGAACATATTTCCGAAGTTGCGACACATGAAACACATCGTGCAAATTCGAAAGATGCGGTGGTAAACCCACTCGGTACGCCACCGTTCCAACTCTTTCTGATATCTGATACAGACCAATAAATCTCGGAGCCAACTTCTTTGACTTCAATGCACGACCAACACCTGTCACCGGAGTGACTCTCAAAAACACATGATCTCCTTCTTGAAACTCGAGGTCTTTCTTTCGCTTATCATGATAACTCTTTTGTCGACTCTGCGACGCTTTCATCTTTTCTTGAATCATCTTTACCTTCTAAGTAGTCTGTTGAACAATTTCTGGTCCTAAAACCACATTCTCACCCGACTCAAACCAACACAACGGAGTTCTACATCTCTGACCATAGAAAGCCTCAAAAGGTGCCATTCCAATACTATAATGATAATTGTTGTTGTACGTGAACTCTATCAATGGGAGATGACTATCCCAAGTTCCTCCTTGCTCAAGTACACAAACTCTCAACAAATCTTCCAACGACTGAATAGTCCTCTCCGACTGACTATCTGTCTGTGAATGATAAGTCGAACTCAACCTCAACCTAGAACCTAAAGCCTCTTGCAAACTCTTCCGAAATCTAGAAGTAAATCTCAGATCTCTATCTGATACGATGCTCGACGGAACACCATGTAGCTTCACAATTTCACGGATATAAATCTCTGCCAACTGAGCTATAGGAAAACTGATATTAATCGGAATAAAATGAGCCGACTTCATCAATCTATCAACAATCACCCAAATGGCGTCATTCCCTCTTGGAGTATTCGGCAAACTCGTCACAAAATCCATGGATATACTATCCCATTTCCACTCTGGTACATCAAACGATGTCATCAACCCTGCAGGTTTTTGATGCTCAACTTTTTGACTTCTGACAAACCAAACACGAATGTACAAACTGTGCCACATCACGTTTCAATCCTGACCACCAAAATAACTTCTTCAAATCATGGTACATCTTGGTAGCTCCCGGGTGAATACTCAAGCTACTCCTATGAATCTCCTCAAGAATCATCTTCTTCATCTCATCATTGTCGGGAATACAAATTCTACCTCGGAATCTCAATACACCATGCTCGTCAACCTTAAAGTCACTATTCTCAGTCTGATTACTAGCAACCAACAAATCTAGAAACTTAACATCTGCTTTCTGCGCTTCTTTAATACTTTTCAAGAAATCACTATCAATCTTCAGCATCCCTAGCTTCACACTCTGAGGTGACAATTCGCAAACCAAACTCAAGTCTCTAAACTGTTCAAGCCACTCCAACTCCTTCACCATCAAAGCAGACATATGTAAAGTCTTCCTACTTAAGGCATCTGCAACAACATTAGCTTTACCTGGATGATAATTCAACCCAAAATCATAGTCCTTCAACAATTCAAGCCACCTTCGCTGCCTCATATTCAATTCCTTCTGATCAAACAAATATTTCAGACTCTTGTGATCACTAAACACTTCAAATCTCGAACCGTACAAGTAATGTCTCCAAATCTTAAGCACAAATACAACTGCAACTAACTTAAGATCATGAGTAGGGTAATTTCGTTCATGAATCCTCAACTGTCTTGATGCATAAGTAACCACTTTACCATCTTGCATAAGCACACCACCTAAACCCAATTTGGACGCATCACAATAGATAACAAAAGGTTCATTGGACTTTGGTAAAATCAAAACTGGAGCAGTCATCAAACGCTTCTTCAATTCATTAAAACTGTTCACACACTGAACATCCCACACAAAAGCTTTACCTTTACACGTCAACTGCGTTAACGGAAGTGCCAACTTAGAAAACCCTTCTATAAATCTGTGATAATAACCAGCTAAACCCAAAAAGCTTATAATCTCTGTAACCGAGTTAGGGGTCTCCCATTGTGATACTTCTTCAACTTTAGACAGATCAACTGCAATACCACTACCAGAAATAACATGGCCAAGAAAACTCACCTCTTTCAACCAGAACTAGCACTTTGATAACTTGGCAAATAACTTCTTCTCTTTCAGCACTTGCAAAACGATCTTCAAATGCTCAGCATGATCCTCTTCAGTCTTAGAGTATATCAAAATGTCATCGATAAACACAACCACGAAGCGATCTAAGTAAGCATGGAAAATTCTATTCATGTACTCCATAAATACACAAGGTGCATTAGTAACACCGAAAGGCATTACTGTATACTCATAATGCCCATAACGCGTCCTGAACGCAGTCTTCTGCATATCCTCATCTTTTACTTTGATCTGGTGATAACCTGACCTCAAATCAATCTTGCTAAATACACGTGCACCCACTAACTGATCCATCAAGTCATCAATTCTTGGAAGTGGATACCTATTCTTTATCGTTACTTTGTTCAACTGTCTATAGTCAATGCACAACCTCATATTGCCATCTTTCTTCTTAACCAACAATACCGGCGCTCCCCAAGGTGAAACACTCGGTCTTACAAACTTCTTATCAAGCAAATCTTCCAACTGTTTCTTCAACTGATCCAACTCGGACGCTGACATACGGTAAGGTGTCATAGACACAGGCTTCGTACCCGGAACAAGATCAATCGAAAATTCAACTTCTCTCTCTGGCGGTACATCAGGAATCTCATTAGGAAAAACTTCTGGAAAATCACACACAACTTGCAATTTATCAATCGCGGCTTGATTCTCAATAGACAAAGACGCCATCAAGGAAAACATCATAATTCCATAACGTTCTAACTGCTTCAGCTGCTTAGTAGACAAGAACTCTGCTCCACTATCTTCTTCAGTAGAAGAAAAATACACCGACTTACTAAAACAATTGATATGGACATGATTGTATTCCAACCAATTCATCCCCAAGATTACATCCATTCCGATCAACGGTAAACAAACCAAATCAATCTCAAAATCTCAACCAAACATAGACACAGGACATCTTAAACACACAAGAGAAGTAGTTACCAAACCCTTAGCTGGAATTTCGACAACCATTTCTCCATTCATATCAGACATAGCAAGATTCAACTTAGCAGCACAATCAATAGCAATAAAGCAATGCATAGCACCAGTATCAATAATAGCAATTAAAGGAGTACTATTAAAGTAACAAGTACCTCTGATCAAACGATCCTCGTTCTCTGTCTGCGTACCAGTCAAAGCAAACACTCTCCCACTAGTCTGAGCCTTCTTAGGCTTCTTGCACTACGAACCAATATGACCTTCTTCATTGCAATTAAAGCACACCACATCATTAAACTTACATTCAGTAATAACATGCCCTTTCTTGCCACAACGGAAACATCGTTTCACATCTCCAATACAATCATTACTCTTATGGCCCTTCTCTCCACAAGTGTAGCAAACAATCTCAGCAGTAGCATCTCTCTGTCTAGGCCTCCTCTCATCATTAACTCTCTGTTTCCCTTTATCAGCAGGAGCACTATAAGGCTTGGGACGACTCTGCTGCCCCTTATCTTTCCTCTCATTCACAACCTTGTAATGAGCCTTCGTATCTTCCTCATAAATTCTACAACTACTCAACAACTCGGAAAAGATTTTGATCTTCTGGTAACCAATGGCCCGCTTGTTCTCAGCACGCAAGCCATTCCCAAACTTAATACACTTAGAAAATTCAACAGTCTCAGGAGTGTAGTGTGGATAGAACTTAGCCAGCTCCATAAACTTAGCAGCATACTCAGTCACCGACATCTTCCCTTGTTTCAGCTCAAGGAACTCGATCTCTTTCTTCCCGCGAACATCTTCCAGAAAGTATATGTCTAGGAACTCTCTCATAAACACAGTCCAATTAACCACTCCACCTCCTTGTTCAAGTGTCGATAGGATACTCACCCACCAATCATCAGCTTCCTCTGCCAGCATATGCGTTCCAAAACGCACCCTCTACACCTCATTACACTCCATGACCCAGAAAATCCTCTCTATCTCCTTGAGCCACGTCTGAGCTCTATCAGGGTCGTACCTTCCTCTGAAAGTAGGCGGATGATTCCTCAAAAAGGTCTCCAACATCTTCACCTCAGCATTTGCACCAGTGTTAGCATTGGGCTGTTGCCCCACAGCTTGAGTCACGACTTCCAATGCAGCAACAATAACAGCGTCGTTTCTTCCAGCCATCTTAGTTCTCTTCATAACGCAAAATAATCAGTATGACATATAATCAATACATCAACTGATACTCGACACAACAAGACTCTTCTACTTGGTCAGACGGACCAACCTGCTCTGATACCAATTGTAACATTAGCAAGGTTCCCCATCCAGATACGTATCAGAGCACCTAAGGACACAGTGAGAGGTAGTCACTCACCACAGCTAATCTTGATAACCTGCAAGTTACCCATACGAAGAGCAACATTTTCAAGCAGAAGGGGTGAGATTTCACGAACATTAAAGTTAAGCATATAATTCATCAATTACAACTAACAACTTAAAACATCATCAAATCAACATATTCTTCAACGAGTACAATCATAAACAATTCATCATAATTCGTCATATTCATCAACCAATATAATCTTAAACATTTCATCACAATTCATGTATAGAAAACATCTTAGCACCTTGACAACTCAAAAACTTGACAACTCTACACGACTATGCAATTTCATCTTGTTAAACATCTTAACATCTTATATGCATGTGGTACCATCCGGGGCATGAGCCCCCTTCTTTAAGAGCATAAATACACTCTAAGGGCATAAGCCCTCAACATAAAGAGCAAAAGCTCACAGGGCATGAGCCCTCAACGTATTGGAGTAAATACCCCCAAGGCATAAGCCCTTAGCAATGAGTATGCAAATAAACTCACAACTTACAACTTAAAACATCTTAGACACTTCATACGACTTGACTTTTTAGATAACTTCATCATATATCTCATGTGCAATCAATTCAAAAATGGAATTGCATATCAAATCATAAGTACTGGAAAGACAATTCAAAACCAGCAAATCACATATTCATATCAAAACTCAATTCATAATCAAACAACTCAAAACAGCACATGAATCCAACTTAAACAATATGGAAAGGCATAGCTCGCGAAGCGAGGGATCTGCTCACTGTGGTGAGCAACTCTGCGTCGTTCGCGAGGTGAGAAGGTTTGCTCGCTATGGCGAGCAACTTAGCGTCACTCACGAGTCGCTTGCCAGGCGAGGATCAACGCTCGGTAGGGCGAGCGATGAACAGCAAGATGGGCAGAAAACCTAAAATCACCAAAACTCAGCTAATCTCATGGTTCTAACCTTAAAACTAATCCCAATTAACCTCCTATGGATTATCTAAGGTCTGTACATCATTTTTACATCAAATTAACAGCTTTACATAATTAAACCATCAAAATCATCATTAACCCTAATTCTAAAAACTTTCAAAACTAATCCCTAACATGTTAATTGTAATCTCAGCAATCATACACTTAATTTTAATGAGAGTTAGTCTCACCCTTACCGTAGTTAAGCAAAATCGCAGCTCTCCCTTGGTTTCTCTTCTCTTCTCTGGTTTTCTCCCTTTCCAAAATCGTTACGTAAAAACTCTACTGACCTAATTTCCTTATTTATACTCCCATCAAATCTTATCTTATTTACTCTTTCTCCCCCAAAACTCTCTAAAATCTCAAAACAGCCCCTTATCTCTATATTTATTTTATTTTCATATCTTATTCTATTAAATAATAAAATAAGTCACAACATCTCATAAAGTCACATAAATCGCATAAATCATACTTCTTCACATCTCATAAATCATATAAATATATTCTAGACTCCACAATTATATTAAATAATTAAATAATTCAAACGGGCGTTACATGTCCGCCACTAGGACATACCTAATCCGAGGAGTGTTCGTGCTTCAAGAATAGAATATGACCAAAAACACACAAAATCATGTCTGAGTGTAAGGAACATTTATGGAGACCAAACAGCTTGAACAACATTAACAACTATGAGTACTGTGTACATGTCAGCATGTAAGCATGAAGTTATTTCATGGGCAAGAAATCAAAGAATGGCATGCAACTTATTTTTAATTTTTTTCATTTTCTAAGGGGTAAATTCCTTATCCGGGGAAAATAAACCAAGGTGCACAATTTCTATTTTCTCTAATTCCTTTATTGACTTTAGACAAAACTAAAAGAAAACGGGAATTACATCAGCCAGCAGCATATTGTCGCAGTAATGACCAGAGTTAGGTGAAATCTGCAATAAAATAAGATATTAGAAATATGTCAAGGAGAATTATACCTGTGTTATAGAGCCTATTGGCATCACCGAAGAATCTGAATCCAGAGCTTTACAAAACACAATAAGAAGCTGGAATGAACATTTGATGACATCATGGGCTCGTTTGGTTTGTAACATGTCCATAAGTTGTTTTCAGCTTATTTCCATAAGCTCTCCCAGATAGCTAATGAGATTTACTCATAGCTTATATGAAAACAATTTGACTTGTATTTTATCTTTTGCAATAGAATCAGCTTATACGTAAGCACTTATAAGATAAACGTTTATGTTATAAATGCTTAATTAAGTTGTTTACCCTAGCAGACCCCACATCAACTTTTAATAAAAAGCTGATAAAGGTAACAACAAATATGATGAAGAAACATGGATTCCTTAAGAAGAGAATAAAGATGCCTGATCCTTCAAAGTGCAACTCACTTATGTCTAACTATATATGTCATTTTATTTTAGATTTATACAATAAAACACAGACACCGAACACAACATTGGTAATAATTTGAGAAAATTAGCAGTGGTTGTAATCACCAATATCAATGTCTCTCAGACACTCAAGCACGACTTCAATTTGAAGTGTTACATAGTAATCACCAATAACAAAATTTCTAACACTAAATCATACTAGTCCAATACAATTTTAGTGGGCTTAATTTGAATTTCAACAAATTAAATAATCTTTGGTTAGAAATACTATTATTTTTATTTTTACGTTTTTTATACGATGCAAGTTTTTTTGGTAAAACTTAGATCTGGTTGCTTACCTAATGTTGGTACGATTTGGATTAAGTGTGGCCATAAATCCACATACTTACTTACACAATCGGTATTAACTGATGATGCAGAAAGAGAACATATATGTTGTGAAATTCAACGGTCTTTGACAACATTCCATAAATCAGCAGTAGTGGAATGAAAAAATAAATGTACAACTCAATGTGCACAGCTCTATATGAATCTAACCATGTAAAAAAATATATATAAATCATTCATACCAGAAGAAGGGTGTAAAATCTACATAGATAGAGATAAAAAGGGAACGGAATCCTCAAGAATTTGTTGCAAACACTCGAACACAATGGTTTCATATTCTTTAGCAGCAACAAATCTTTGAAAGATAAAGGTATTATAAAAAAAAAATGCTTAGGGACAAGGGCATGCCAAGAATGTAACACCAGAAAAGTGAGGTTACAATTTCGACAAAGTAAAACAACTAAGACGCACAAGCTTTCTCTTGAAATTGAAAGTCATCAGACTATGCTTGTAACACCCATACTAAACGTATCTAGAAAGTTTAGCATGTGTATTATCTTTAGTACTGGATACATTAAAATTTACAACTTAAATTACTTCGAATGAATATTGTATACAACAATACACGTTCGTACATCAGAGTTACCATACAACTATCCAAATAATATAAAAAAATACAATCTTTGAATCCATGTGAACATCCTGCAGCGGGTAGGAACGGGTCCTTGCTGAATATCCATCCGGCGATAAGCTTGCTCAACTGCTCTACTGATCTGAAACAAATAAGGATTGGGATGAGACATAATGTCTCAGTGAGTTCTCCTAATCCTAGGTTATAGGTGACCTCAAGGAAACCTATGGTCACCACGTGTCTAAGACGCTACTTGACGGTTGAGCGTCGTGCGTGAGGCTTACATGGACGGTCGTGCAAAGCTAAAACCGTCCTAGGGTCATCTTATTTGCTTCCTTCGTGTCATGGCGGTCAAGGGATCCTAGGACCGCTAACTCGAGATACGTAGAACGCATCAAGACATAACCTAACATGTTCATGACACGGTACTAAACCGGACGAATAGGGAAACCTAAGATCGTCGTCAGTAAACATACATTACTTGTTCTATTGTCTAAGCTTTACATATCTAACCTCATAGTGTAAACATAATCGTAACGTATCGTACACATTTATTCATTCAATAGGTTAGGTGTTAGCGTTGAACAAACATAATTATCTTGGTTCATTTTACGGAATAATCCCGAGTGGAGTAACCCCGAAATATATTCCCATACATTACCGATGAATACCTACGTAAGGTACATCGGACTCCCTCAGTGTCGTGCGGGCCCCCCTTGCAGAGCTTATCCCACTCCCACTACACTTACATCTTGCTTACTCAGTGACATGCGGGCCCCCCTTGTGGAGCTTATCCCGTTCCCATGATGAGAACCCCTTGAGATCCCAACCCTGCGTGGACCACGAGAGACCTGACACCTACATCATTCATTATAGTCTTTGTCTTTTACATTCATAAAAGGTTAAACCTATACATGCTTACTCATTTACCTCGGATCCGTGATCGATCCGATTAGGGGTAAACTACCTACTTGTTCATACTCATCATATGTGAAGAGGTTACTTATCAACTTACGGCTTAACATGCTTGCATAGTCATTCTTATTCATGTGCGAAGAGAATACATTAATCACTTCGTGATTTAACATACATAGGATTCATGCTTTACATTTTAGTTCTCGACAAGCTATGTCGAGGCTCTATGATTTTCTCCCATACTTAGGGTTATTCCTACCCTCTTATAGATCGTATCATCGAATCTCATGTGCCATTCGTCGTTGAAGTTGTCAATGTTGTTCACGCATTTGATTATTAATATCCTAAGGTGTAGTGTGCAATAACTACTTGACTTTGAGGGGTTTTTGTTTAAAGTTATAAAAGACTGCAAGGAAAAGCTTCGTCGGAACCACTGCACCACATGAAATTTTTAAGGAAAAGTGTTGTGCTATGGAATCTCGCTTGAAGCGAGATTGCTCGCTTCAAGCGAGATGCACCAGTTGGCTACTGCTAAAATCTCGCTTTAGCGAGCCTTCAAAAGCCTAGCCTTGGAGAATCTCGCTTGAGCGAGGTCTTTCTCGCTTAAGCGAACATTCATCGTCCCAGACCTGTAGAATTCGTGTTTTTGACATCTCAACCTCAAAATCAAGTTTCTAATGCACCCAAAACACCCAGAACACATAGAAAATAGTTTAGAACAAATGCATGGCAACAAACAACACAATTCCAAGGATTAATGGCAAAAGAGTACTAAAAATCAAACATGCATAACTTTTCTACATTTCATTCAATTCACATAACTCATACACAACCCAAGGGAAGGTATTCTATCTACAGAACTCACCTTGAAGATTCTGCCTTAATCACAGCTCTAACTTCAAGCTCCATACTTCTCCAAACCCTAATCTCTTGATTCCTTCATTGATGTTCAAGCTCCAAAGTTTCACCATACTTCCTTGTTGTTTTGCTTGCACTAAAGTACCATGATCCATGTTGGTTGCTACACGTGATCTTGAAAGAGTTTGGTGGATTGGGATAGGGAGAGGGAAGGAGGAGAACAAAATATGATCTCTTAAGTTTAGAGAGAGAAAGACCAAGTGAAAATGAAATGTTTTGGCCAAAGTCACTTATATACTCTTGGTGCAATTACCATTATATCCTTGGTCTCATTCGTTCTTTCCTCTAGCACAGATAATTCGCCCATGCTTGACTAATATTGCTTCATAATACATTCCTCATCGTAGCGAATTTCATGAATTTTGTCCTCTGCCACGCCTTCGACTGATATATTCTAAAATGATGAGCGGGCTATTACACTCTACCCCCCTTAAAAGAATTTCGTCCTCGAAATTTAGAGACCACTTATCAATTACCGAGTTTAAAACACATCATCTTCGAACAATTCCTCATATTACTAGAACTGATCTTTCACCCTTATACATACTCAAGCATTTCCACTATATCTGTATAATTTCAATTGATAGACCGGTGAAACGATTCGTTGGAGCATCCGAAGAACTTGACATAACTTGTGTCCAATTCCCTTAAGCATTGGTGTTAATGAAAGACGTTCGTATGTCCCATGCAGTTAACCTGAAAAGCTTAGTGGTGATGTCTCCTTATGTCGTTAGAGATCGAGAGTTTTTAATCCGTGTTAAACAAGTGGTACTTTAAGCCCAAAAGTTAGTTGATAATGAAACATGGTGTGCCAATTTCGCCAAAATTTTGTCGATAGCGAAATGGCTCTGTCTTGGCCACCACCGTTTCGTTATTAGCTAACTGTTTCTAGGGAATTCCGCTGATAGCAAAATTATCTAGCTTTTAGCAAAATTTCTTTCGTACCAGAAATGAAGTAATAAAATTTTCATATTTCTCCTCAATCTCCAACAATTTAAGGCATTAGGATCATCCAGAAAACTTCTAACTTAAATAAAATAATTTACTCGGTCATAAGAACATCATTCAATAACAATCCATATAATGGGACTCCAACAAGCATACATATAACCGACATTCTTCAAGATTCTTGCTTGTGCGCTGCTGACTCGGACACAAAATCCTTCTTCCAAAGTCTCAGGAAACCTTCCATTCTTGCTTCACATCCAATGCAACCGATCTCACGGTAAACCATAAAATCTGACATGAGAGACGAAGTTGAAATCACCGATATACTTGACATCCATAGGTAGTCTTGGTCCACATACCCCTCTAGCGTCGTATCCTGATAAGTAATAACGATATTTGTCTTGATGTTTCGTTTTAAATAAAATCTTAAACATAAAAATTCGGATCCTTAGAATGAAGTAATATAAAACCTTAAAAGGGTATTTCAATCCGAATCCAATGACCGTACTTCGGAACCACAGGATGAGTCACCATATTATTTTTAAAAAAAGTCGTACAACTCACCCCAAGCTCGCCATCACGAGTTGGTTTCGAAGTTTGCATGTCTTAAGTGAGCTTACTCGTTTACGACGTGCGTCATTGGTTTTAGAAATGTGAAAACGTCAAATTTTAAAATAAACTTCTTTTCCAAGTCCCTTATTACATATTCAATTCTAGGAGTCATAAAAATCATGGTTTAACATAATTATAGCAAATATCGTTATCACTCATCAAGCATGGCATAAGGCGTATGAATCACATCGTGAAGAATCTGATATTTGAATCTTGCTCGTAGTCATTCCCTTGACTAGGTATTCGTTGCAAACTGCAAACATCATACCTGACTCTCTTATGCCGCTCACCGTTAGAAATGTGTCATCGTCATCCATGCTTCTCACATATAAAATCTTATCATGTATTGTACATTAGTTTCGTGACCTTGAGGGTTCATTGAAGTTATAAAAGTTACAAAGGATCACGCTGGACGGCATTCTGGGCAATAAAGAAAGTTTTAAAAATGTGATGTCCAGACGTCGCTCGCTCAAGCGAACTTCTAAGCGTGTAGTTCGCTCATGAGTTTGCTTAGGCGAACTGCTAAGCATACGGTTCTGTCAATTCTGTCAAGAACTCGCTTAAGCGAATAGGGACTCGCTTAAGCAAAGTTCGTCTGTTTAGAATGCAGAAAACCATGTTTTTAACATAAACACCTCAATTGTCAAGTCTCAAGATGCACAATACAGTTCCAGTGTTTGGAAAACAGTTTTGAATCGATGCATGACAACAAGCTGCATATTTCTAACGTTAATTGGCAATAAGGTACTAGAACCCCAAAATGTTGCATACCCAAATGAGCTCACACCTCACAAATTCACAACATCAAATCCGTCGAACGTTTACCATATTCTGTTGCGTTACTCTGATTCCTCATTCTAGTCCAACCATAACTGTTCACTCATCGAAACAAGTGGATCTTAGCATTCCTCTTACTACATGTTTCTCATTTCCATGAATCCTTCTTACGAATCTCTACCGAAAACTCATCAAGTACTCGTACATGCTTCCTTTTAACATTCAACATTGTGCCTTCGTATTCTCGCATCCTATGTTTTTCTTAATCATACCATTGCTTGCTCGTTGATTTCTTTTTCAAGGAAGTCTTCATAGTACTAGCATACGGGTTATTGGCGTTAATGACTCTCCATCACATAATGAATCTGGGCCCCAGACGTCTCCATATAACCACAGAACGAGTTGACAACACATCTGTGCCATCAAGCGTCGCTCCTAGTGAGTTCAGCACGCTCTAGGCGAGTCGTGTCGGACCAGGACCTACATAATCATTTAGTCAAAGAACGTCAACTCCAATCACTCGCATGCTCGTATCTATTTTCAAACTTCGTTATCGAAATCCTTCGTCGTATCGAGCCTTAGTAGGTTAATTAAGAAAAATATAGATTCGAGGAATAGCCGCAACTTCACAAGATCCAAAAATCATGTGGTCTTGCATAAAACTTCATCACCTTAATCTCTTGCCTCAAGTATTCTCCTCTGATATGACTACTCCGCCTGCCGGAACCTCGAAACTCTAAATCCAAGCTTCTCCTTAACTCTTGGCACGTTAACTTATAATGTCGCCTCGAACTAGATCGATCCCGTTAATGGTTATCTATGCCTTTTTCTTTTGGAAATCTTAGGATGTGATGTGCATTCGATACTTGATGTCAAAAAAGTTTTCATCATTTAAAATTTTGTGAAGACAACCCCCAATAGCCACAGTGGACCCTAGCGACGAACCGACAGCTTGTGAGAGAACTGAGATTTCGTCCCTAGGTTGACTATTAACGAAATGCTACTGGAGCATCTCCGCTATTAGCGAAACTTTGGCTATTAATGAGTTCCTCCAATTCTGCGTTTCCAAAAACATTGCTTACATACAAATTTTGTTTCGCAAGTAGCCCAAATGCACTTCGTCCATCTTTAGCATTATAAAGAAAATAACTAATAACATTTGCACGACAAGCATTAACGTCAATCAACACAATTCGCGGTACATCAGGAATTAACGCCTTCGTCGTCCTAACATAAAACCATATCTTCTCCCGTTACAATAACTTATCTTGATACTCTGCCGATCCGCTCAACGTCCCAAATGATAGAACCTTACACATACTACTGTCCCTGAGCACTTTCTGATTTCGTCAACGTATGTTGGCTTCTTCATTCTGAAACCCTCTTTAGCTGATGAATTCTAACTTGCGTTCCCGAAGGAAACTAACTTCGGCTGCATAATTCCTCGGCCACCTTCTGGCACAACTTAATTCTTACTTTTACTTGCTCCGTGTCCATACTTGTCGGTTCATCTCCGTCGCATACTTCATTCCTCCTAGGTCCTATTCAGCTCTCAGGTATTTGTCCTAACCGTCGAGTGATAAATTGAGTTGATCAGGCTCAACTAACAACGACAATTAGAACGTTTACCCGGAACCCAATGGTCCCACTACCTTAGTTGAAACTTAATGACCCAAGGCACGATCTGAATTGACCTGCTCTGATACCAAATGTAACACCCATACTAAACGTATTAGGAAGTTTAGCATGTGTATTATCTTTAGTACTGGATACATTAAAATTTACAACTTAAATTACTTCGAATGAATATTGTATACAACAATACACGTTCGTACATCAGAGTTACCATACAACTATCCAAATAATATAAAAAAATACAATCTTTGAATCCATGCGAACATCCTGCAGTGGGTACGAATGGGTCCTTGCTGAATATCCATCCAGTGATAAGCTTTCTCAACTGCTCTATTGATCTGAAACAAATAAGGATTGGGATGAGACATAATGTCTCAGTGAGTTCTCCTAATCCTAGGTTATAGGTGACCTCAAGGAAACCTATGGTCACCACGTGTCTAAGACGCTACTTGACGGTTGAGCGTCGTGCGTGAGGCTTACATGGACGGTCGTGCAAAGCTAAAACTGTCCTAGGGTCATCTTATTTGCTTCCTTCGTGTCATGGCGGTCAAAGGATCTTAGGACCGCTAACTCGAGATACGTAGAACGCATCAAGACATAACCTAACATGTTCATGACACGGTACTAAACCTGACGATTAGAGAAACCTAAGATCGTCGTCGGTAAACATACATAACTTGTTCTATTGTCTAAGCTTTACATATCTAACCTCATACCGTATGTAACACTCTAAATTCTATTTTATGATTTGTGGTGATTTTTAATTGATTTTGGTGTGCTTGGTGTATTTTACTTGAATTTATAAATGATATATGAAATATTTGGTGTGTTATTATTTATTATAATTATTTGTAGAATTTTATAAAAATAGGAGAAATAATATTTATGTGGTTGAAAAAGGGATTTATTGAAGTTAATAGGAATTAGGAAGGATTAATGAGAAATTAAAAGGGGTTTTAGTGTGAGAGTAAAGAGTAAAAAGAAGTTACTTTTGAGGAGGGAGAGAATTAGTCAGTAAAGGAAAGAAAGAAAAAGAATACGTATCAGAGAAAAGAAACAGACTTTTGGGAAGAGAGAAGAGTAGAGCCAAGAACCAAGGGGAGATTGCTAGGATTGCTGTAGCTTTTGTTTAATTCATCTAATCAGGTAAGGGTGGGTTTGTGATTCAATTGTTAATATATACATGTATATTTTCATGAATTTGGATTGAAATTTGTTGTTCTGGTTTAGGTTTTCAAAACTTGATGAAATGCCTAAAGTTGTTGAATTATGTTGTTAATTGTGTTTCTATGAGTTGTATTGGTGCCTTGAATAAGTATTGAACCCATAACTTTAATCTAAAATCATTTTGGGTGATTGGGGAATCAAAAATGGGGTTTTTGGATGAAAAAAGGGTTAGAAATCGTAGGTTGAAATTCTGCCCAGATGAGCACTCGCTCAAGCGAGATACCTTTCGCTCAAGCGAGCGACTCTTTGCAACGCCCAGTCTGAAACTTTGGCCACTCGCTTAAGCGAGCCACGAGCGAACCCCGAGCGAGCGAAATCCTAACTTTCGTCATTTGCGTCGCTCAAGCGAAATTCCCGTCGCCCAAGCGAAATTTGCCTAGAACCTGTTGTTGGCGAGCGTCGCTCAAGCGAACGCCAAGCGTGCTGTAAGCGAACCAAAACCAAACTTACGTGAATTGACTCGCTCAAGCGAGATGCTGCTCGCTTAAGCGAGATAGGTCCTGTGAGACCATTTTGTGTAATTTTCCTAAGTGTTCCAAACCCCAACCTAAGCTTTCTAAGTGGTTTATTGGATTTTTAGAGAATTTTTGGAGTGATAAAATTGTAGATTGGAGATGTTTATGATGCATATATGGATGAATCTTATATGAAATGAAATGAATTATACTATGCTAAGTTTGCAATTGTTCATGGTGTTGTGGTGTGGTTGAGTCTAGTTGGGGAGGTGTCCTAGTTGGTGTTGTCGTTGGTTGCATGGTGAAAATGCACCACTATTTTGTCGTATGGTTGTATGTAGATATACCCCTTGAGTCTCATAACTCATTTGCATCGGTGGGGGCTCACGCCCCGGAATGTTTATACATTCAACTGGTGAGGGCTCATGCCCTGGAATGCTAGTCATTCACTTTGGTGAGGGCTTATGCCCTGGGATGCTTTAACCATCCATTTTGGTGGGGGCTTATGCCCCAGAATGCTTAGCATTCAACGCGCGTAGCTGGTACCACATTTGCATAATGCATTAGTCGTTAATGAAGTCTTGCATTAGAAGTTTAGGGTGTGAGTTGTTGTTGGTGAGGTATCACCACAAGTGGCGTTGTTGTCGGTGTTGTTATTAAGGTGAATCTAAATTATATTGTTGAAATGTTAATGAAGATTGCTGATGATTATGGTGATGATGAATGTTCTTGTTGTTGTTGTTTTTCAATACAACTTTATGAATTATATATATATATATATATATATATATATATATATTGCTTTTGTTTTGTGAACTCACCCCTTCTGCTGGAATTGCCGCCTCGTGGGCAAGTGCAGGTAGCGATGGATAGATAGGAGTTGGCTCATTGTGTCGTAGGCTCTGATACGTAACGGGATGGGATTTATGTTTTACAATTTCATTCCGTTATGTATCATTTTTACTTGGAGAATTGTTGAGTATTTATTTGAATAATGTTGGAGAATATTTTATTATGGTGAGGCCTTTGTGCCGGATATGTTGATGTATAAGAATTTTGAGATGATTTTATAACGATTATTCCGCTGCAGAATTCTACAAAAGATTAATGTTGTTGATGTTTATTTAAATGGTTTTACTTTCTATTTAAATAAATATTTAAATGTTGTGTGACATACCCGTTTTTGGTGAACTCTGATGTTTTACATTATTTTTACGTTGATTTGGGAAACGGGGTGTTACAATTGGTATCAGAGCAAGTCGGTCCGTCCGGCCATTAGGAGATTCGTGTCGAGCCAATAGTGTAGTGTGACAGGTTTTAAACTGTCTTTGTTGTTCTAATGCTTGTTGTTATGTAGAACTATCAAGATGTCTGGAAGGAATGATGCTGCTCTTGCTGCTGCTTTGCAAGCAATGGCTCAAGTTGTTGGACAATAGCAGGGTGCTGGTGGAGCTGGTGAGGGTGTAAGGATGCTGGAGACATTCCTAAGGAATCATCCACCAACCTTCAAGGGAAGGTATAATCCTGATGGAGCACAGACCTGGTTGAAAGAGGTTGAGAGAATTTTCCGAGTGATGCAGTGTACGGACGCTCAGATGGTGCGGTTTGGCACCCATATGTTGGCCGAGGAAGCTGATGACTGGTGGGTGAGTGTTCAACCGGTGTTAGAAAATGAAGGTGCTGTGATTACATGGGCTGTGTTTAGGCGGGAGTTCTTGAGGAGGTATTTCTCGGAGGATGTCCGTGGTAGAAAAGAAATAGAATTCCTAGAGCTGAAGCAAGGGGACATGTCCATTACGGAGTATGCTGCTAAGTTCGTGGAGCTTGCAAAGTTTTATCCCCACTATGCTACGGAGACTGTTGAGTTCTCCAAGTGTATCAAATTTGAGAATGGTCTGCGAGCTGATATCAAGCGGGCCATTGGCTATCAGAAGATCAGAGACTTCTCTGAGTTGGTGAGCAGTTGTCGTATTTACGAAGAGGATACTAAAGCTCATTATAAAGTGATGAATGACCGTAAGGGTAAGGGGCAGCAGAGTCGCCCAAAGCCTTATAGTGCCCCAGCTGATAAAGGTAAGCAAAGAATGCATGATGAGAGGAGGCCAGCACGTAGAGATGCTCCTGCTGAGGTGGTTTGTTATAAGTGTGGTGTTAAAGGCCACAAGAGTAATGCCTGCAACCGTGATGAGAAGAAGTGTTTCCGATGTGGTAAGAAAGGTCACACTGTTACTGAATGCAAGCGTGGAGATATTGTTTGTTACAATTGTGATGAGGAGGGTCATCTTAGCACTCAGTGTACTAAACCTAAGAAGACGCAGGCCAATGGGAGAGTATTTGCATTGACTGGTACCTAGACTGATCATGAGGATCGACTTATCAGAGGTACTTGTTTCTTTAATAGTACTCCCTTAATTGCTATTATAGATACTGGTGCAACACATTGTTTCATTGCTATTGATTGTGCTAAAAGATTGGGTCTGTATATGTCTGATATGAATGGGAAAATGGTTGTTGAAACTCCAGCTAAGGGTTCAGTGACTACTTCCCTTGTCTGTTTAAGTTGTCCGTTGTCTGTATTTGGTAGAGATTTTGAGGTGGATCTTGTTTGTTTGCCGTTAGTGGGAATGGATGTGATATTGGGGATGAATTGGTTGGAGTACAATCATGTCCTGATCAATTGTTTTACGAAGACGGTGCGGTTTTCTTCTGCTGAAGAAGAGAGTGGAACAGAATTCTTATCCACTAAGGAGATGAAGCGATTAGAACAAGATGGTGTGTTGATGTTTTCTTTGTTGGCATTCTTGTCGGTGGAGAACCAAGCTGTGATTGATGGGTTGCCTGTTGTGAAGGAATTTCCTGAAGTTTTCCCTGATGAGATTCCGGATGTGCCACCAGAGAGGGAGGTTGAATTTTCGATAGACCTGGTGCCGGGTACGAAGCCTGTGTCGATGGCTCCTTACCGTATGTCAGCTTCGGAGTTAGCTGAGTTAAAGAAACAATTAGAAGACTTGCTTGACAAGAAGTTTGTAAGACCAAGTGTTTCACCATGGGGAGCGCCGGTGTTGTTAGTCAAGAAGAAGGATGGTAGCATGCGGTTGTGTATTGATTACCGCCAGTTGAATAAAGTGACGATTAAGAATAGGTATCCACTACCGAGGATCGATGACTTGATGGATCAACTAGTGGGTGCCCGTGTGTTCAGCAAAATTGATTTGAGGTCGGGTTACCATCAGATAAAGGTGAAGGATGAGGATATGCAAAAGACGGCGTTTAGGACGCGGTATGGTCATTATGAATATAAGGTGATGCCTTTCGGTGTTACTAATGCGCCTGGTGTGTTTGTGGAATATATGAACCAAATTTTTCATGAGTATCTGGATCAATTTGTTGTGGTTTTTATTGATGATATTTTAATCTATTCTAAGACTGAAGCTGAGCATGCAGAGCATTTGAAGATTGTATTGCAAGTGCTGAAAGAGAAGAAACTGTATGCCAAGTTATCCAAGTGCGAGTTCTGGCTGAATGAAGTAAGTTTTCTTGGCCACATTATTTCTGGTAATGGTATTGTTGTAGATCCTTCGAAGGTTGATGCTGTGTCGCACTGGGAGACACCAAAGTCAGTTACTGAGGTAAGAAGTTTTCTTGGGTTGGCTGGTTATTACCGCAGATTTATTGAAGGATTTTCGAAGTTGGCACTTCCTTTGACGCAGTTGACTTGTAAAGGTAAAGCATTTGTGTGGGATGCTCATTGTGAGAGTAGTTTCAATGAGTTGAAGCAAAGGTTGACGACTGCTCCTATTTTTATTTTGCCGAAGCCAGAAGAACCTTTTGTTGTTTACTGTGACGCATCTAAGCTGGGTTTAGGTGGTGTGTTGATGCAAGATGGCAAGGTGGTAGCGTATGCTTCTAGGCAGCTGAGAGTGCATGAGAAGAATTATCCTACGCATGATCTAGAGTTAGCAGCCGTGGTATTTGTGTTGAAGATTTGGAGGCACTATTTGTATGGTTCTAGATTCGAAGTATTTAGTGATCATAAGAGTTTAAAGTACCTGTTTGATCAGAGGGAGTTGAACATGAGGCAGAGGAGGTGGCTTGAGTTACTTAAGGATTACGATTTTGGCTTGAATTACCATCCTGGTAAAGCTAATGTTGTGGTTGATGCGTTGAGTAGAAAGACATTGCATATGTCGGCGATGATGGTGAAAGAGTTCGAGTTACTTGAACAATTTAGGGACTTGAGTCTTGTTTGTGAAAGGTCGCTTCAGAGTGTGAAGTTGGGCATGTTAAAGATTAATAGTGATTTCTTGAATAGTATCAAAGAGGCCCAGAAGATTGATGTTAAGTTGGTTGATTTGATGACTGCTAATGATCAGAATGTAGATGGTGACTTCAAGGTCGATGACCAAGGTGTGTTGAGGTTTAGGGGAAGAATTTGTATTCCCGATGATGAAGGTTTGAAAAAGTTGATCTTAGAAGAAAGTCATAAGAGTAGTTTGAGTATTCATCCTGGAGCTACTAAAATGTATCATGACTTGAAGAAATTGTTTTGGTGGTCCGGTTTGAAAAGAGATGTTGCTCAGTTTGTGTATGCGTGTTTGACTTGCCAGAAGTCTAAGGTGGAGCACCAGAAGCCTGCAGGGCTGTTGACCCCGTTAGATGTGCCTGAGTGGAAGTGGGATAGCATTTCGATGGATTTTGTGACGAGTTTGCCGAATACTCCAAGAGGGCATGATGCTATTTGGGTCGTTGTTGATAGATTGACTAAGTCGGCACACTTTATTCCGATCAATATTACTTATCCGGTAGCTCAGTTGGCGGAGATTTACATTCGTGATATTGTGAAGTTGCATGGTGTCCCATCTAGTATTGTGTCGGATAGAGATCTGAGGTTTACTTCAAGGTTTTGGAAGAGCTTGCAAGATGCATTGGGTTCAAAATTGAGATTGAGTTCGGCTTATCATCCGCAGACAGATGGTCAGTCGGAGAGGACTATCCAATCCTTAGAAGATTTGTTGAGAGTGTGTGTACTCGAGCAGGGTGGAGCTTGGGATAGCCACTTGTCGTTGATAGAGTTTACTTACAATAATAGTTACCATTCGAGTATTGGTATGGCACCGTTCGAAGCTTTGTATGGTCGAAGGTGTAGAACTCCTCTATGTTGGTTTGAGTCGGGTGAAAGCATTGTGTTAGGACCTGAGTTGGTGCAGCAGACTACAGAAAAGGTCAAGATGATAAGAGAAAAGATGAAAGCATCTCAAGATCGTCAGAAGAGTTATCATGACAAAAGGAGAAAAGCCCTTGAGTTTCAGGAGGGTGAGCATGTGTTTTTGAGGGTTACTCCGATGACGGGTGTAGGACGTGCATTGAAGTCGAAGAAGTTGACTCCAAAGTTCATTGGTCCTTATCAGATTTCCAAGAGAGTTGGAACCGTGGCATATCGGATTGGATTGCCACCGTATCTATCGAACTTGCATGATGTGTTTCATGTGTCGCAGTTGAGGAAGTATGTAGCTGACCCTTCGCATGTTATTCCTAGAGATGATGTGCAAGTCAGGGATAATCTTACTGTTGAGACTTTACCTTTGAGGATTGATGATCGCAAGGTGAAGCAGTTGAGAGGCAAGGAAATACATCTGGTTAGAGTTGTTTGGGGCGGTGTAACCGGTGAGAGTTTAACTTGGGAATTGGAGAGCAAGATGCAAGAGTCCTATCCTGAGTTGTTTGTTGCTTAAGGTAATATTTCGAGGACGAAATTTTCTAAGTTGGGGAGAGTTGTAACACTCTAAATTCTATTTTATGATTTGTGGTGATTTTTAATTGATTTTGGTGTGCTTGGTGTATTTTACTTGAATTTATAAATGATATATGAAATATTTGGTGTGTTATTATTTATTATAATTATTTGTAGAATTTTATAAAAATAGGAGAAATAATATTTATGTGGTTGAAAAAGGGATTTATTGGAGTTAATAGGAATTAGGAAGGATTAATGAGAAATTAAAAGGGGTTTTAGTGTGAGAGTAAAGAGTAAAAAGAAGTTACTTTTGAGGAGGGAGAGAATTAGTCAGTAAAGGAAAGAAAGAAAAAGAATACGTATCAGAGAAAAGAAACAGACTTTTGGGAAGAGAGAAGAGTAGAGCCAAGAACCAAGCGGAGATTGCTAGGATTGCTGTAGCTTTTGTTTAATTCATCTAATCAGGTAAGGGTGGCTTTGTGATTCAATTGTTAATATATACATGTATATTTTCATGAATTTGGATTGAAATTTGTTGTTCTGGTTTAGGTTTTCAAAACTTGATGAAATGCCTAAAGTTGTTGAATTATGTTGTTAATTGTGTTTCTATGAGTTGTATTGGTGCCTTGAATAAGTATTGAACCCATAACTTTAATCTAAAATCATTTTGGGTGATTGGGGAATCAAAAATGGGGTTTTTGGATGAAAAAAGGGTTAGAAATCGTAGGTTGAAATTCTGCCCAGATGAGCACTCGCTCAAGCGAGATACCTTTCGCTCAAGCGAGCGACTCTTTGCAACGCCCAGTCTGAAACTTTGGCCACTCGCTTAAGCGAGCCACGAGCAAACCCCGAGCGAGCGAAATCCTAACTTTCGTCATTTGCGTCGCTCAAGCGAAATTCCCGTCGCTCAAGCGAAATTTGCCCAGAACCTGTTGTTGGTGAGCGTCGCTCAAGCGAACGCCAAGCGTGCTGTAAGCGAACCAAAACCAAACTTACGTGAATTGACTCGCTCAAGCGAGATGCTGCTCGCTTAAGCGAGATAGGTCCTGTGAGACCATTTTGTGTAATTTTCCTAAGTGTTCCAAACCCCAACCTAAGCTTTCTAAGTGGTTTATTGGATTTTTAGAGAATTTTTGGAGTGATAAAATTATAGATTGGAGATGTTTATGATGCATATATGGATGAATCTTATATGAAATGAAATGAATTATACTATGCTAAGTTTGCAATTGTTCATGGTGTTGTGGTGTGGTTGAGTCTAGTTGGGGAGGTGTCCTAGTTGGTGTTGTCGTTGGTTGCATGGTGAAAATGCACCACTATTTTGTCGTATGGTTGTATGTAGATATACCCCTTGAGTCTCATAACTCATTTGCATCGGTGGGGGCTCACGCCCCGGAATGTTTATACATTCAACTGGTGAGGGCTCATGCCCTGGAATGCTAGTCATTCACTTTGGTGAGGGCTTATGCCCTGGGATGCTTTAACCATCCATTTTGGTGGGGGCTTATGCCCCGGAATGCTTAGCATTCAACGCGCGTAGCTGGTACCACATTTGCATAATGCATTAGTCGTTAATGAAGTCTTGCATTAGAAGTTTAGGGTGTGAGTTGTTGTTGGTGAGGTGTCACCACAAGTGGCGTTGTTGTCGGTGTTGTTATTAAGGTGAATCTAAATTATATTGTTGAAATGTTAATGAAGATTGTTGATGATTATGGTGATGATGAATGTTCTTGTTGTTGTTGTTTTTCAATACAACTTTATGAATTATATATATATATATATATATATATATATATATATATATATATTGCTTTTGTTTTGTGAACTCACCCCTTCTGCTGGAATTGCCGCCTCGTGGGCAAGTGCAGGTAGCGATGGATAGATAGGAGTTGGCTCATTGTGTCGTAGGCTCTGATATGTAACGGGATGGGATTTATGTTTTACAATTTCATTCCTTTATGTATCATTTTTACTTGGAGAATTGTTGAGTATTTATTTGATTAATGTTGGAGAATATTTTATTATGGTGAGGCCTTTGTGCCGGATATGTTGATGTATAAGAATTTTGAGATGATTTCATAACGATTATTCCGCTGCAGAATTCTACAAAAGATTAATGTTGTTGATGTTTATTTAAATGGTTTTACTTTCTATTTAAATAAATATTTAAATGTTGTGTGACATACCCGTTTTTGGTGAACTCTGATGTTTTACATTATTTTTACGTTGATTTGGGAAACAGGGTGTTACAGCGTAAACATAATCGTAACGTATCGTACACATTCATTCATTCAATAGGTTAGGTGTTAGCGTTGAACAAACATAATTATCTTGGTTCATTTTACGGAATAATCCCGAGTGGAGTAACCCCAAAATATATTCCCATACATTACCGATGAATACCTAGCTAAGGTACATCGGACTCCCTCAGTGTCGTGTGGGCCCCCCTTGCGGAGCTTATCCCGCTCCCACTATACCTACATCTTGCTTACTCAGTGACATGCGGGCCCCCCTTGCGGAGCTTATCCCGTTCCCATGATGAGAACCCCTTGAGATCCCAACCTTGCGTGGACCACGAGAGACATGGAACCTACATCATTCATTAGAGTCTTGGTCTTTTACATTCATAAAATGTTAAACCTATACATGCTTACTCATTTACCTCGGATCCGTGATCGATCCGATTAGGGGTAAACTACCTACTTGTTCATACTCATCATATGTGAAGAGGTTACTTATCAACTTATGGCATAACATGCTTGCATAGTCATTCTTATTCATGTGTGAAGAGAATACATTAATCGCTTCACGATTTAATATACATAGGATTCATGCTTTACATTCTAGTTCTCGACAAGCTATGTCGAGGCTCTATGATTCTCTCCCATACTTAGGGTTATTCCTACCCTCTTATAGATCGTATCATCGTATCTCATGTGCCATTCGTTGTTGAAGTTGTCAATGTTGTTCACGCATTTGATTATTAATATCCTAAGGTGTAGTGTGCAATAATTACTTGACTTTGAGGGGTTTTTGTTTAAAGTTATAAAAGACTGCAAGGATAAGCTTCGTTAGAACCACTGCACCACATGAAATTTTTAAGGAAAAGTGTTGTGTTGTGGAATCTCGCTTGAAGCGAGATTGATCGCTTCAAGCGAGATGCTCCAGTTGGCTACTGCCAAAATCTCGCTTGAGCGAGATTTTCTCGCTTGAGCGAGCCTTCAACAGCCTAGCCTTGGAGAATCTCGCTTGAGCGAGGTCTTTCTCGCTTAAGCGAGCATTCATCGTCCTAGACCTGCAGAATTCGTGTTTTTGACATCTAAACCTCAAAATCAAGTTTCTAATGCACCCAAAACACCCAGGACACATAGAAAATAGTTTATAACAAATGCATGACAACAAACAACACAATTCCAAGGATTAATGGCAAAAGAGTACTAAAAATCAAACATGCATAACTTTTCTACATTTCTTTCAATTCACATAACTCATACACAACCCAAGGGAAGGTATTCTATCTACAGAACTCACCTTGAAGATTCTGCCACAATCACAGCTCTAACTTCAAGTTCCGTACTTCTCCAAACCCTAGTCTCTTGATTCCTTCATTGATGTTCAAGCTCCAAAGTTTCACCATACTTCCTTGTTGTTTTGCTTGCACTAAAGTACCCTGATCCATATTGGTTGCTACACGTGATCTTGAAAGAGTTTGGTGGATTGGTAGAGGGAGAGGGAAGGCGCCACTTAGAGAGAGAAAGACCAAGTGAAAATGAAATGTTTTGGCCAAAGTCACTTATATACTCTTGGTGCAATTACCATTATATCCTTGGTCTCGTTCGTTCTTTCCTCTGGCACAGATAATTCGCCCATGCTTGACTAATATTGCCTCATAATACATTCCTCATCGTAGCGAATTTCATGAACTTTGCCCTCTGGCACGCCTTCGACTTATATATTCTGAAATGATGAGCGGGCTATTACAATGCTAGGACAACCAAATAATATACCATGGCGAGTGATTGGTAAAGGAAAACAATATTGACAAGAGATGGAAAACAAAGTGATATGACAGACAAATAAAATACCAAAATAAATCGCGTAGAAACATAATCCAAACCATATACTTAGGCATTTTATCAAAACTATATACTTTTACCACAAAATCCAATCTTGGAAAGAAAAAAAAAAAGCAAAAATCCAAACTTAGACACTCGAAGGTATATACATTATAACATCGGTCATATTTGCAACAAAAAAAAAACGCAAAAAAGAAGCAAGAATCATTCACTTAGGCATTTCATCAAACACCTTGAGTGCATTCCAAATTACTAGCACAATTAGTGTTATTTCAACATCTAAACATCTACATTCTATCTAAACCTACTCTAAACAAACAACGCGAGCAACAACCATACATTATAACATCAAAATCAAGCTTAATTTGATTTTCAATTAATTAAAAAGTTTGTTGACAAGTGTATGTCAGAAAGAGTGTATCTCGAAAGTACTCTTGAAATAAAAAATATTTGTCTTGTACGTTAGAGAGTATGTCGATAGTACTATTGAAATAAAAATGTGTTTTAAAAGAAATTAATCAAAACCAAAGCCAATCTGCATGATTTACAATAGGCACAAAATTATAAAGATTCGTTTAATAGCAAGGTTGTAACAATCTAGTACCCCATATTACCAATATTTCAAAATAATCTTTGAAATAGCAAAATGTTAATCAAATTCGTGACTATGCTTTAATCTGTTACCATGTTGGAACATTAAACATGTAAGGAACTAGATTAAAACAGTCGTACAGTGTCAAGGACGATATGGGCATTTACTCTTAAAATAAAGCTGGGGAGAAACTTGAAAGGTGAGTTACGACAAATCAACAATTAGATGCTGCAATATTCATATATGAGAAGTGAAGGAAAATATCTAATTCAGATATGGAATATGCGAGAGAGCTCAACTCTAATATCAAACTACAGAAGGCAATATCATATTTACTAAATTTTAAAATCAGATGATACAACAATACCATCGATTTACTAACAGAGTTATCCTGATAGAAATCAGAAAAGTTCTCTATCAAATTCTTCAACTTGCATTTTTTTGTGTCTGATTCTATTGTTTTTTTTGTTCGATTAATTTTGTCTGATTACTATTATGATTACTATTATTTGTTTTTTTTTGTTCGATTACTTTTTTTTTTATTCTTGTATACTTTCTTGTCCATGTCGATTACTATTATTTGTTTTTTTATTTTGTTCAATTACTTTTGTTTTGTCTGATTCTTGTTAATGCAATTTTTTTTGTCTGATTCTTGCATACTTGCTTTTTTTTTCTTTCTCTGGTCCGATTTTTGTTTATTATTATTATTATTATTATTATTATTATTATTATTATTTATTATTGGTATTTTTTCTTCTTATTCCTATTGAATATATATATATATATATATATATATATATATATATATATATTACTGATTAAATGGGGGATTCACAACAAGAAAATAATAGAGGGAAGGGTAAGGACAAAGATGGCTATGTAGCTTGGACCATGGAAGAAACTAATGAGTTGTTGTTCCTCTTGGTGGATGCTATAAATAGAGGGTTACGTGATGCCAATGGATCACTTAGTAAACAAAATATAGAGCGCCCTCCATCACCTAACCAACCTACTCCACCACCCCATTTTTCTTTATATTCAGAGGTTCCTATTGAAAAACGAAATCGTCATAAGAGAAATAGATCCGAGTACGAAAGGAGTTGGGGTGTTGTTGGGATCAACAATCAAGGACCTGCTATGGAAAACCTTTCTTTTAGCATTGGGACTATTGTTGTGAACTTTGAAAAGATGTCTAACATGATGGAGAAAAGAGAAAAGGATAGAGAGCTGAAGAATAATATATGGGATATTATAAAAGATATTCCAAATTTAGATGACATAACTCGTTTCAAGATTGCTGAATTAATGAAGTCTAAAGCAGATAAGGACCTCTTCTTGAAGATGTCACCGGAAGACCGCTTTTCTTGGATAAAATTCAAGTTAGGGGACGATTAATATTTGATCATCTATGTGTTATTTGGACATGTTGATTTTGTTGAACTATAGTTTATGGGTTTCTATTTTGGTTGTACTTTTGTTAAAGTATTTGGTTTTATTTTTTTTGTGAGTCTATTGTGGTTAAACTTTAATTATATTTTCATTATAGTATTTTAAATATGACTTTGCATTGACTCTGATACTACCTTAAATATTGTCTTATAATCATGGCAATGACATAGAGGACGAAGAAATTGATTATGATAGAATGAGTGAAGATATAGGTACTGAAGCTATAGATGATGATGATGATAATGATGATGATGATGATACAAATGATGAAGAAGCAGATGAAGAATTTTATGAAGCCATATACATGTATATGATGACAATTCATGCTTTAATGCACGTGGTAAATCAGTTTTTGAATATGATGCATGGTGAACATGTTGAACGTCCATTAACTCGACGACGAATTACAAGTAAGGGATATGACTATATACATAAATCATTAAATGGAGATTCTGAAATCTTTCGACAAGTATATAGAATGTATCCTGATGTATTCCGAAAGTTATGCATGATCATAAGAGAAAAAACACCTTTGGTGGATACAAGATTTATTTGTATTGAAGAAATGCATGCGTCGTTCTTACAGATTGTCGGTCAAAATGCTCGATATTGTATAATTAGAAATACATTTGGCCGATCACAATTTGCTGCAAGTGAAAATTTTCACAAAAGTTTGAAGGCTTTGAACTCAATAGCACCTGATTACATGGCTAAACCAACCTTAACCGTGCCTGCAAAAATAAGGGAAAGCACAAGATTTTATCCTTACATCAAGGTATGTGATCATTATCTAATCTAATTATAAGAGAATTGTAAATATAATCATCTTTATTATAATAATATTTTTTTTATGGTTATATATAAATAAACTTTTAGGATTTCATTGGAGCTATTGACGGTACACATATTCCTGCATTGGTAAAAGGACGAGATGTAAGCAGTTATCGTGATCGTCATGGAAGGATATCACAATATGTATTAGCTGCTTGTAATTTCGATTTGGAGTTCATGTACGTTCTTAGCGGGTGGGAGGGTTCAGCCCATGATTCCAAGTTGCTAAATGATGCTTTGAAAAGGAAGAATGGACTAAAAGTGCCCCACCGTAAGTACTTAATTTTTAAATTATAATGATGTTTTTTTTCTTCACTTTCATACTTATTTTATATGTATTGTAAATTTAATTAGGTAAATATTTTATGGTGGATTGTGGATTTGCTAATCGACGCCAATTTTTAGCTCCACATCGAGGTGTGCGATATCATCTACAAGATTTTGCAGGTCACGGTAATGACCCTGAAAATGAAAAGGAGTTATTCAATCTTCGCCATGCGTCTTTAAGGAATGTGGTTCAGAGAATATTTGGTATTTTTAAATCGCGTTTCACAATTTTTTAAGTCAGCACCTCCATTTTTGTTTAAGACACAAGCACAACATGTGTTGGCATGTGCAACACTTCATAACTTTCTTCGCAAAGAATGTTGTTCCGATGAATTTCTAGTTGAACATTGTAACAAGTCTTCATCTTCATCTTCAATGTTACCTAATCATGAAGACAATAATGATGAACTCAATGTTCAAACACAAGAGCAAGAACGAGAAGATGCTAATCTATGGAGGACTAATATAGGTTCAAATATGTGGAGAGATGCTACTTAGGAGAACATCAAGTTATAATATTACAATGTAGAAAATAATCAATCTCTCTGTTCTTTTTTTTTACATAAAAACATTAATAACTTTGTTAGTAAAAGAATTTTCTATTGGTTTTATTTTTCTTTATTCAAACGCAATTTTTTTGTTTACTATTTCTATCATTCACGGTTGTAAGTTTGTTCTTTTTTCCCAAAAATTCATTGAATCCTTTGAAATATTAAAATCCCATAAAATCCTTTGAAATCCTTGAAAGTCAGTGTGATAAATCCATTAAAATCTTGAGTGTATAAAGTCTTTTGCATAAAAAGTCTTTTAAAATCTCACAGAATCAGTACAATCTCACAAAGTCTTTTAAAATCTTAAAAGACTTTTTTATTAAAATAGTCTTTGAAAATCCTAATCCAATACACCCCCTAAGAAAGAAATGAAACTCTAAAGGATTCAAGACATAGATATGTTCAGGGGCGGAGCCACCCCCCAGCTAGTCTGGGCTAGTGCCCCGGCTCAGCTCCAACTTTCCTTGTAGCAAGACCAGCCATTACTAGAATTTTTAGTTTTTCCTGCGGATTTACCTACGGATTGTTGGGCAAATTCTGCAGGAAACACATTTCCTTTAGATTTTGCCATGGATTTAGGTTCCCAGGTGATACTTACATTCCATGAACATTTGTCCTCTGGCATGTTCGACTGGTAATATTCCATTAGCTGACGAGTGGGATATTACACTCTACCCCCTTAAAAGATCCTCGAAATTTAGAGTTTTCTTACCAATCATTGTGACTAAAACCTGCCATGTTTGGTTCAGTCATACAAAATCCAATCATAAACACTCAAAAGAGTTTGAAGTATACTTTCCTCATCAAAATCTAGAGTTATATTAGAACATCGTGATTGAAATTTACCCTTGCTACATGTGGACTGGTTGTCTCGGATCCATATCTTATCCGCTTAGCATTAACCATTCGTATAAGTAACTTATCATTAACTGAAACACTCAGGATTTGCCTTTCAACTTGGGGTCCTTCTGGAATCCAGGTTTTCCCTGCAGTGCTCGATTGCATCAAAGGCATCTTATCATGCATACACATAGTCCATACTTAATCTTCCTTACTGTACCTTCAGACTCAAGCCTCTTACTTACGTTGGTTATCCAACGATTCTACAATGCTCTTATCTCGTCTCAGAGTCTTACGAAATCTTCCGATCTCATTGTACCCGAATTCATATAACTTGGCATGGAGAAGCGAAATCAAATACGCCGATACACCTGACATCCTTTAACCAGTCTTTTAGTTCGCGTGCTCTTGAATCTTCCGACTTAGACCACTTGCACTTGAATACTCTCAACAGAAACTAGTACGTCTCATATGACCCTTCGAAGAACATTGTTGTTCCCTTCGTTAAACCTTAATTTCCATAGCGTCTTACATATTTTCAAGTGTCGCTTCTTGTTAGATATTAAAGATACTTGTCCTAACATTTAGCTTCATAAAATTTCCTAAACAATGGTATGCATGTTCTTGGAACGAATAGATGCATGACTTTAAAAAAAAAAAAACATTTGAAAACCGAACCTATAATGGTACTGCAGAACCACAGGACGAGTCACTATATTTTTGAAAAAGGTTTGCAACTCGCCCCAAGCTCGCCAATAACGAGTTGGTCCTAAGTCGACATGTCTCAAGTGAGCTTACTTGCTTATGACGTGTGTCATCAGTTTCAGAGTATAAAGATATCATGGTTTTAAAATAAATTTCGTTTCCAAGTCCCTTAATAACCATCTTAACTCTAAGAGTTATAAAATCATGGTTTGACATTATTATATCAAGTATCGTTATCACTTAACAAGTATAACACATGTGGGTATGAATCTTATCGTATAAAACGTAATGGTCGTGCCTTCCTCCATAGCAACACTCTTATTGTGTCGTTCTTTGTTACATGAAGTTCATGTGTTCCATGCATTATCCTTCTAGATTTGGGTTTAGGGTTACAAATCGCATTCTTAAGGATTGAGGATTTCCTTATTCGACTTTAGCCATAACCGTTAATCTGTCAGGATGAGTGAAACTTCGTACTCCTTCTACCATATGATTACTATCTTCTTGAACTCTTGTCAAGACCTTCCATGTTTTAACCAACGCTGCAACCTTGCACTTCTCACTACTTTGTAAGATTGAATCTCACGGTAAGCTTATCATATACTCATATTACTTTCCTTGTGGATAGCCCTTACGTACTCACTGGTTAGCTTACTACCTGACATATTAATACCATACTTAAACTTGTTCCCAAGTGATCTTGACTCATAGTGCACATCCTTGTTACTACATAATTACCATTTCGATGAATCATCCTTACGAATTCCCATGGTAGGCTCATCATGCACTCGTACATACCTTCCTTGCACATCCAACATTGCATCTTCGTATTCTCGCAGGCTATGCTTTGCTTAATCATACCAATGCTTGCTCGTTGATTTCTCTCTTAAAGAAAACTTCATAAATTAGCACACGGGTCATTGGTGTTGATGTTTCTTCATCATATATAAAACACATAGTGAATCTGGGTCCTAGTCGTTACCATAAAATTCACGAAACGAGTTGTTAACACAACAGTGCCATCAATTCTTACTCCAAGTGAGTTTATCTTACTCTACGCGAGTCATGACAAACTGGTACCTGCAGAATTCCATTTAAATTTCAAGAACGCCAACTCCAATCACCTATATGCATATACCTTTTCTAAAACCATGTAAACTTTATGATTCGATATCATGACGAGCCTTAGCAAGTCAATCAAGCAAAACATAGATTCGAGGGATACTCATACCTTTAAAAATCCTGGAATCTTGTGATTGCACATAACTTTTCACCATTCTACTTTTGTCTTATGTCTTCACATCTCCAATGCCTATCTCATATGCCGGAACCTTGAACTTCTGATTTAAGACCCTTCTTAACTCTTAACACATTAACTTCTAATGTTACCTTGAACCAAATCGATTCCGTTAATGGGTTTTCACCATGCCTTTCCATTAAAAACTTTAGTATGTAATGTGCATTCGATACTTGATGTTATAAAGGGTTTTCATCGCGTAGAAGATTGTGAAGACAACCCCTGATAGCCACTGTAGACCCTGGAGACGAACCGACAGCTTTCGGGAAAAACTGAAGTTTCGGCCCCCCAGGTTGGCTATTAGCGATAAGCTGCTGGAGCAATTTCGCTATTAGCAAAATTTCGGCTATTAGCGAGTTCCTTCGATTCAATGTTTTAAGAAAATGTTTCTTGCATAAAAAAATTTTTTCACAGTAACCCAATGCACATTGGTCATCCTTAACATCATAAAAACAATTCATAACATTTGCATGACAAGCATTAACATCAATTAACGCGATTCACGGTACATTGGAAACTAATATCTTAACCATTCTAACACTTAACCCATATCTTTCACATAAAACACGAACTCTGTTTGCTACAAATGACTTATCTCGTTACTCTGCTACCTCACGCAACATTCCAAACGTTAGAACCTTTCCCACTTTGGCATTCACATCTTTGGCTTCATACACATACTACTACCCCTGAAAGCTTACTGATTCTGTCAACATATATCGACTTCTCCTTATCTTGTAGCCTTGCACTTACGTTCCAGAATACAACTCCTTTCTATATCACAATCCCGTTCTAACAACGACCCTTACCAAAGCTCCAGGTCAAACTTAGATATTTCCCAAATGCTTCACTTTCGGGTATACAAAGTATCATTAACATCTCTCCCAACGTTTTCGGAACACTCCATCTTAACATGACTTTGCAATTCCCGGAGGACTCAAACTTCGACTACTTAGTTCACCGACCACCTTCTAGCACGATTAAATTCTTACTATTACTCGCTCTGAGTTCTTACTTCTGAGTTCACACTTTTCAGTTCATCTTCATCACATACTTCGTTCCTCCTAGGCCCTATTCAGATCTCGGGCATTCGCTCTAACTGTCATGTGTTAAATTGAGTTGATCAGCCTCAGCTAACAACAACAACTAGAACATTTACCCGGAACCCAATGGCCCCACTACTTTAGTTGAAATTATATGACCCATGGCACGATCTGAATCAACCTGCTCTGATACCAAATTTAACGCCCATACTAAACGTATCTAAAAAGTTTAGCATGTTCGTTATCTTTAGTACAGGATACATTAAAATTTACAACTTGAATACATTTGAATGAATATCTTATACAACAATATGCGTTCATACAATACCAATACAACACAACTTGTCTAAAACATAGTAAATGCGTCCTTGAAATCCAAAACATCTTGCAGCGGATACGAACGAGCACTTGGTGAAATATCCATTCAGCTACTAGCTTGCAATTCCATCATGTTTATATGAAACAATTAAGGATTGGGATGAGACATAATGTCTCAGTGAGTTCTACCTAATCCTAGGCTATAGGTAACCTCGGGGGAAACCTACGGTCACCACGTGTCTACAATACAACCTGACGGTTGATTATACGTGTGTGGTCATGCTTGCCTAGACGGTCGTGCATACTAGATCCGTCGTAGGTTTATCTTAACTTGTCATAGGTCTTGCTTACATCATACGTGTCATGGCGGTTAAAGGGAACCTAAGACCCCTAACTCAAGATACGCTAAACGCATCAAGACTTTACATGCTTATTCATAACACGCTCCTAAATGATGAGTCATTAATTATCTAATTTAGTATGATATTTAGTTTTGTTTTATTTAGATTTAAGTTTATTTTACTTTAATATTATTTCTTTTTTGAACTATTTTACTTCAATTGCATATTATTATATTTCAGGAACGGATGTTTGATGGATTGAGTCTTGGAGCAAAGGAAAGGGGTTTTGGAGCTGATTCAGTGCAAAAATACGAAGTTTCGGAGACATAAATATATCTCCCTCAAGTCAGAAGCTTGGCATGGCCGTGCCACCCTCCAGAGCTACTTTTGCTGCTTTTGCTTAGATTTCAAGCTACTCTATTTTAGTTTTACCAAAAAGCCCGCAATTGCTTGTAATGTAATTGCTTAGATTTTAAGTCCAATGTAAACTATAAATAGAGTAGCTAGCCATCACAAATATTCATATTTTCTGGGAATTCAATAAGTTACAATTGTCTTTCTAAAAAAGGTTCTTTTCTTTTCCTTTACATTCTTGTTATTTACTTTTATTCTTTTCTCCTTCTTCTCCATGTCTACAATGATCATGAGTGAGTAGACTTCTCTTTTCTTGGGATTGTTGGATAAGTCTAAATTACATAATCCTAATCAACCCAAGCTATTAACCCTAGATCTTATGTAACCCTAATCTTTAATCTAAATTCACCGTTTTAACATGAATTAACCATTATCAGTCTATGGAAACGAAAGTGGAGGGTTTGATAATTGTTAATCCATCATCTCAAATATCAATTCATAAAACGAAAGTGGAGCTTTGATATTCGAACAAGTGAATTTAGACAAAGGTTGCAAAGGCAGCGAAATAGTCTTTGTAATCTTTGAGACATATAAGTTTCGATCTTCATGGGAACTAATAATAATCAAGTCAACGAAATAGGCTTGGTTACTAGAGGAACATAAGAGAAACTTGAAGGGGAGAAAAACACAAGAAGGGGGGGTTGAATTGTGTTAATTTTTTCTTCGTTTTCTCTAAAGTTGGAACACAGACCAGAAGCACAACTTCGGAAGTGATGTTCAAAACTAGACTTACAGCGGATAAGAACAAAGAGAGAGAGAAGAAAGACACAAAGCAATTTATATAGGTTCCTACCACAAACCGGAAGTAGTCCTGTCCCCCTTGCACTTCCAAGGAGAGTTCACTAGATGTAATATCTGATTACAAATGCTCAAGCACAACTGCAAGAGACTTCCAATGCTCAAGAACACAATCAAGAGACTTCTAATGCTCAAGCACACAAGCAAGAGACTTCTATCAAACAAAATTACAAAGAAAATGTTTGAGGTTGAACACTTGATATACAATCAGTGGTGTTCACAATACAAATCAGATACAGACTCTTAAGACTTTAGAATTTCAAAGATATGAACTTCAAAATTGAAATTTTAAGTGAACTTTTGGATGCTGAACAATTTGACAGAGTTTTGGCGCTTTCAAAAATGTTGTAGAGTCTTATTGTTCTTCAAGTCTTCACTCCTTTATATAGAGATGTGAAATATGAACGTTGTAAGTGCCAGCACATCCAAAAAGAGTCGTTTGTTGAAGCTTGATCTTTCACCAATGATTCCTTGCCTGATTAAAATATTGTCCTATGAAGGATTAATTTCAAATCCATTCTAGTTGTGAAGGAACATTGTTGCAGGCGTGGTTGCATTTCAGAGTTGTTATCTTGTCTTGTAGCAACGACACAAAATAGAGTAGTGGAGAAGGTGGTTGTACAATTCGTACATAGTATAATGTCAACGCTCTTTGCATTTTACCACCCAAATGTCTTCAAATCCTTTTGAAATGACCGTTGCATTATTTCACTAGTCTTCTGCCAATATTAGATGAATTTCAATTCATGATACAACTCTTGAAGCTTCAAATTCTGTGACTTCTGACGAACTTGAGCTTCTGGTGAAATGTAGCTTCTGATGAGGCAGCTTCTGATGATGTCATCACTCCAGGAGCACTCTATCTTCGGGAGCACTTGACTTCAGGAGCATTTCTCTTCAGATGCTTTAAGCTTCCTTTTTGTTGGTTTCTTTGCTCTCTTTTGTTCATTCAGAACCTTTGTAACGATGTAAATTTTTGATCTATGGTCCTGTATACTTGAACAAATATTAGCAATTCCAATTGACAATTTTTAATACATTGTTATCATCAAAACTCTCTAAGGTTTATTGTTAAACACATTTTGTTCCAACAATCTCCCCCTTTTTGATGATGGCAAACAATAGTATTTAAAACTTGATCAATTGTTGTTAATCTAATTAACAAGTTGACTTATAGGGTATGAGGTTTGTAAGCTCCCCCTGAGTCTGATAGTACTTTAAGGTGAGGTTTGTAAGCTCCCCCTGAGTTCTCTCTTTTTAATTAAATTCATTTAAAAACACATGATAAATTATTATAGTAAGAAATACGAGGAGAGATTAGAAACACGGTTCTATTAATTCAATTTGAAGTTTGATACTCCTCCTGATGTTCAGATCTTAAGAATGAGAGAAGTTTTCAAGTTTTTCAAAATTCATTAATCAGAATGGGGCTCAGAGCCTTTAAATACTATCTACATTTACTCCCCCTTTTTTCATTAACAAAAAGAATAACAGAAATGAAATAAGAGAATAAGCTATAGAGATAGATATTCAAAGTAAATAGAGCAGAAATTAAGTAAGACAAGATCAGAAGCATAATATAAGTAAAATAACATAAGCATAATATCACAAAGTTCAGAAGCTAGATATTAAATTCAGACACAAACAACATAATTAATGCAAATAGTAAGCTAAATGGTGTGCAATCTATGGTTTGGCTTGGTTTTGCATCATCATTTGCATCATATGTTGCTTCATTCGTTGAGTTTCTTCCATTTGAGCTTTCTAAGCATCTGCTTGCTGCTTCATTTCCTTCTTAAACTCTTCATTATCTCTGATCAGCCTCTCCTCCCTGATCTTTGCTTCTTCCATCTGAGCTTCAGAAGTGTTCTTGTAGTCCAGGAGCATCATCTTTTGCTCCAGGAGCTCTTTCCTTAAAGCATGATTTTCCTTTTCCAACAAGCTATTCCTTTGAATCAAAGCCATCTCAGCTAAAGCTTCTTTCAAGTTAATCTTTGTAATCCAGTCCAAATTCAGATCCCTTGGACGAATGCTGAATGGAATTACAGGTCTTGCTTCGATGAATAGAGGAGTCCTGGCCCAGATTCTGAGAACCTCTACCTTGTGTATGTTAGACATAACTCCCCTAAGCCAATCTTTTAGCTCCTTCTGAACTTGAGCTTGATCATCGAGACATGATCTTTGAATTTCAGAGAACACCAAATGAACTCTTTCTACAATTCTCTTCCACTGTTGTTCATAGCTTTCTTCATGAATTAAGTTCTGCCTTGTTTCAATGAGCTTCTTTGATTTCTTGAAGATATCAAAACATACAGTTGCTAAAAAGGGTAAGTTTAGGAAAACTAATGGTGGTTTTGGTATATCAGAGAAGGTTGGTTCATAAGGCACAATGGACAGATTTGAGGAAGAAGGAGTTCGGTCATCTGTGGTTTGATCAGACTCATGTTGATCAGAAGCACTAGGTTCAGAGTTATCTGTCTCAAAGACATTTTGTTCAGAAACAGATATTTCAGGTTCATATACTGAGGTTTCTGGTGGAGGAATTGAGTTAGAGATATTTATGTGGGGGGCTTTCTGTCACAACTTCATCAGAAGTTATGTCAGAGGTCATTTGTGGTTGATATCCAGGTAGTTCGCCTGAACAATGACTTTCCAGATTGGAAATCACGGATTGTTCAAAAGTTTGGGTGTCATTGTTGTTTGGAGTTGATGTTGGAGAGTTGGGGGTAGAAACTTATTCATTTAAAACATCAAGACTTGTTCTTGACAAATCACTTGCACCCTCTGCAAAAGCAGGTAAAGATTGAATCACTTCAATCACAGGTTGCTAAAGTGGGTAATTTTCAGGTAGGTTCTTGCATTTGTCTATTCTCGTTTGTTGCAAAGCAATGGTTCTTGCCTCAATTGAATCATAGACATGTATAAATGCATCAGTAGCAGGCTCTTTGTGAGGTTTGGTTGATGGTGATGGAGTTTTATTTCGTAGTGAGGGTATAGCTCTGCTAAGTGGTATATCATCACTATCAGTAGATGAGGATGATGAGGGTGAGTCAGAAGATGAGCCTAGGGTAACTATTTCAGCAACTGTAGTTTGAGATAAAGAATTACCTTCAAGAGTTTCTGATTGAGAATGTTCTTCAGAAGCATGTTGTTCAGAAGTTGGTTGTTCAGAAGCTCCTACCTCAGAAGCAGTTCTTAGTACCAGATTCTCCACTTCAGAAGCAGCTAGCTCCTGAACTGCTCTAGAAGCTTTGATCACTTCAGAGGCAGCTGCAGTTACAGTTACCCGATCCAAAGCTTCTTTTCTAACAAATTCCATTGCCTCATTCACCAAATCTCGAGCAGCTTCATTGGTCACTTCATCAACCATCTCGTTTATCTATTGATCAGATTCTTCATCTACTTCATAAATATACTCCAACCACCTGATAGCTTTCTTTCTAGGCTTCTTGGGAATTTTGGGAGCCTGAATGGGAGAGGGTGCATCTTCTTGACCTTCTCTAGTTCTCTTTCCCAGAACTCTTGATTGATCAGATTCTTCAGCGTCTTCTTCAAATGCCTTAACTATCTTGCTTTTCTTGGCTTTCTTTGAAGGTTGTTCTTCAACCAAATACTCTTCTTCAGATAAGTCCTTCCTCTTTGACTTTTTGCTTTTGGCTACAGGAAGTTCACCTCCATACATTTCTTCTCGCACTTCATCCAGACTGATGAGTTTGCCATGAGTTTCATAATAATCAGTAATGAGGGCCATCTGTACAGCCAAGGTGTCCTTCTTGCAAATGGGGGGGAAAGTCCTCAATTAGGTTCGAAACAACCCTTGATTCGCTGATATAAGTTTTCAGCTTGGTTACTTTTGAAATCAGCCTCATGTTTTTTAGAGTACTGGCATTAATGACTTTGCCAGTCTCTGTCTCCAATTTCTCATCAGTGAAGAAGTTGACTACACTTAGAGCTTGTAGAATGCCTCCTTGATGAAAGATTTCAAAAATCAATCTTCCATAGGGAACCCAGACTCTGCCTTTCTTCTGGCTTTCCCTTAGCTCCTTGATCATGTGCTTGAATATGTACTTGGGCACATTCACCTTTTCTCCATTAATGATGTGGTGAAGAAATATTTTGTGCGCCAAGGATGGTTGATCAGTACCACCACCTTTTGGTAGCAGGTTCTCGTATTGGATCTTCAAAAACATCTTATTCACCATGCTTAAATCACTATATTTACCAGGTTGCTTGGAGTTGAACAAAGTCATGTTGACAATGTCATTCCATGGACTCGTCTTAGAGTTTGGTATGTCTATACCAGAATATTTGCCAGTGGCTTCTGTTCCAAGAACGCATGCAATAATTTCTTCAGACCCATAACACTTGAAGGGATCAATAAGTATCTTCTCCCTTTCTTCAGACCCATAACACTTGAAGGGATCAATAAGTATCAATAAGTTTTGTCCCCATAACACTTGACCTAATCTCAGTACGCTTCAAGGGTTCCAAACCCATTTCCTCTCTTGTTTTTCCAGCTAAAGAGGGATCAATAAGTATCTTCTCCCTTTCTTCGTCTATAGAAGCTTCTTTATCATAAACCGATGCTCTTACCCAGAAATACCTTATTAGCGTTTTGTACGTTGGGGCATTGAGCATGTTGAAGTAGTTCATCAGCCCTTCAGTTTCATAGAACTTCTGAATATCACAACCATGATACACGAGAGAAGCAAAATCTAGAGGATTCTCTGTTTGAATCTTCAGATTCCATTCTTTTACTCCCATAGTTAAACCTTTTAACTCATAAGCAACTCTTTCTTCTTGACCTTCAACTTGTTGAATAGTATCTTGAACATTTGATTTCGGAACAGAGCTTGAAGATGATGCCATTGATGACTGTTTGAAGATATTAGGGTTCTAAGGTTTTTAAGAGAGAGAGTGTTTACTTAGCAATTACGAAAGGAAAGTGCAGGTAGTGAAGTGAGACGTGTGTGTTTTGTGTAAGTGTTTTTAGTAAAAACGTTTGAATACACAGGGGACAAACAAACACAGCATTAATGACATTTGGGGGCGCGAGGATAGTACATTCAAAGCATAAACATCATCATTGCCCTTTGAGTTATACACCAATACATTTACGCCACGTTATCAAATTTCAGATGCGCTGTCTAAGTTAGTGAGACAGGTGTCACCAGAAGCAACTCCCAACATTCCACTAACTTCTACTATTTAGAAGCACAAAGATTCCACTTCTGAAGTTTGAAATTCTGATGACATCATCAGGAGCACATTTTCCTTAGAACCTCAATTAAGAGATTCTGATGGACCATGGCTTCTAAACTTACTTCAGAACCTAAACTTCTTATTCAGGAGCAAGCAATTTTAATCAGACACATAATGCATGTTCAAATTTTTCTTTATAAAATCAAATCTTTCAGCTATTAAAGGCTTAGTAAATATATCAGCCCATTGATTTTCAGTATCAATGAATTGTATATCTAAAATTCCTTTTTGAACATAGTCTCTGATAAAATGGTGTTTGATTTCAATATGCTTAGCTCTTGAATGTATAATTTGATTCTTTGACAAAGAAATAGCAGCAGTATTATCACAAAAGATGGGAATACTATTAGCGTAAATCTGAAAGTCTTTCAACTGATGTTTCATCCAGAGTAGTTGTGTACAACAACTTGCAGCTAAAATGTATTTTGCTTCTGCTGTAAACATAGCAATAGTTGCTTGTCTTTTACTAGCCCAAGATATCAGATTATCACCCAGAAATTGACAATTGCCACTGGTTGACTTTCTTTCAATCTTGTCACCAGCATATTCAGCATCACAAAATCCAATTAGCTTGTAATCTAAGGATTTCCTATAGAGGAGTCCAAGATTAGTTGTTCCTTTCAGATACCTGAAGATTCTTTTAACTGCAGTTAAATGAGATTCTCTAGGATCTGACTGAAACCTTGCACACAAGCATACACTGAACAAAATATCTGGCCTAGATGTAGTGAGGTATAACAGAGAACCAATCATACCTCTGTACAGCTTCTGATCTACCTTTGATCCTTCATCTTCTTTGCTTAAGGTGCATGAAGGATGAATTGGAGTGTTCATTACTTTACAATCTTCAAGCTTGAACTTCTTCAGAAGCTCCTTTGTATACTTCGTTTGATGAACATATACTCCATCTTTGCATTGATTGATTTGAATGCCCAGAAAGAACTGCAGCTCTCCCGTCATGCTCATTTCAAATTCATCCTGCATTCACTTGGAAAACTCCTTGCAAAGAGATGCATTAGTGGAACCGAATATTATATCATCAACGTGTATTTGCACGACAAGAATATCTTTCTCAAGGGTCCTTCTGAAGAGTGTTGTGTCAACTTGACCTCGTTTAAAATCATTTTTAATCAAGAAATTACTTAGTCTATCATACCAAGCTCCGGGAGCTTGTTTCAAGCCATATAGTGATTTCTTTAGTTTGTAAACATGGTCAGGATGCTTAAGATCCTCAAAACCAGGAGGTTGTTTGACATACACTTCTTCTTCTATGACACCATTGAGAAATGCACTCTTGACATCCATTTGATATAATATTTTTCCATGATTAACTGCATAAGATAAAAGTAACCTGATTGCTTCCAATCTCGCAAATGGAGCAAATGTTTCAATGTAATCAATGCCTTCTTGTTGACTGTATCCTGATGCAACAAGTCTAGCTTTGTTTCTGGTTACTTCACCTTGTTTATTCAGTTTGTTTCTGAATACCCATTTTGTTCCAATAATGTTCTTTTGAGAAGGTTTGGGTACCAGATCCCACACATCATTTCGTTGAAATTGATTCAGCTCTTCTTGCATAGCTAAGATCCATCCATCATCTAAAAAGTGCTTCTTCAACTGTTGTAGGTTCAATCATTGATATCAGTCATATCATTGAATCTTCTTGTCTAAAGTATGATCTTGTTCTTCTGGGACTTTCTTTGTTTCCAATGATTTGATCCTCAGGATGTGAAGACTTGTACTTAAAAGTGATTTTGAATTGATTTGCTTGCTGAGATCCATCTTGAACTTCATCAGAAGCAACTTTATCTTGTGCTTCTGAGGTGGGTTCAGCTTCTAGACTGTCTTCATATTCAACTATCTGATCAGGTTCTAGAGTATCTTCAAGAACCTGTATCTCTGCACAACTTTCATCTTGCTCTGGAGTTTCACTTCCAGGCTCTTTGTCATCAAATTTTACGTGCATAGATTCTTTAACACAGAGTGTTTATGAATTATACACTCTGTATGTCTTTGACCTTTCAGAGTAACCTAAGAAGATTCCTCTTTGGACCTTGGCATCAAATTTCTTTAGGTAGAGCTTATTATTCAGAATGTAACATGTACATCCGAATTGATGAAAGTAAGAGATATTGGGTTTTCTTCCTTTAAAGAGTTCATATGCTGTTTTCTCCAAGATAGGTCTTATATAGATCCTATTATGGACGTAACATGCTGTATTCACTGCTTCTGCCCAAAAATGTTTTGCTAAATTGTTTTCATGAATCATGGTTCTAGCCGTTTCTTGTAAAGTTCTATTCTTTCTCTCTACAACCCCATTTTGTTGTGGTGTTCTAGGAGAAGAGAATTTATGGATAATTCCATGTTTTTCACAAAAAGCTTCAAATGGCTCATTTTCAAACTCACCACCATGATCACTTCTTATTTTCAAAATTTTTGTTTCTTTTTCAGATTGTATTTGAGTGTAGAAGTTACTGAATACATATGCATGATCCTTACTTCTCAGGAATTTTACCCAAGTCCATCTACTGTAATCATCAACAATAACTAATCCATATTTACTTCCATATAAAGATGCAGTGATTACTGGTCCAAATAAATCAATATGGAGTAATTCTAAAGGTCTGGAGGTAGAAACAATGTCTTTAACTTTAAAAGAAGATTTCACAATTTTTCCTTTCTGGCATGCACCATAAAGTGCATATAAATGATAATCAATGTCAGGAAGGCCTTTGACAAGTTGTAACTTACTAAGCTTAGAGATTAACCTCCAGTTAGCATGTCCCAACCTTTTGTGCCATATCCATTTCTTATCATTCATTGACAGAAGGCAAATTACCTTCTGATTAACCAATTCAGAGAAATTGATTTTGTAGACATTTTCTATTCTCTTTCCTTTGAACACTATGGACTTGTCATTTTTGTTTATTACAATGCAGTTGGTCTTTTCAAACATCACGTCATAACCATTGTCACAAAATTGACTGATACTCAATAGGTTATGTTCAAGTCCATCTACCAACCACACATTATTGATAGAGATAGAAGAATTACCAATAGTCCCCGTACTAATAATCTTCCCAGAATAGTTGCCTCCAAACTTTACATTTCCTCCTTCTTTCATTGTGAGGGAGAGGAACATTGACTTCTCTCTAGTCACGTGCCTTGAGCAACCGCTGTCCAGGTACCATGATTTTTTCCTTGGCTTTGCTCTTAGGCATATCTGCAGCATTGACAGTTTCAGAGTTAGGTACCCATTGTTTTATGGGTCCTTTGGGGTTAGTGATGGAAGTTTTACTCACCATTTCATGTTCCTTGAGGTGCGATTTAGGTAGCTTCTGATTAATCATTACCTTAGGTTTTTCACCTTTTGGTTTTGATACTTCAGAAGCAACAACTGTTTTGCCCTTCTGAAACTTAGACTTTAGGACATCAGATTCTGACTTCATCAGACTTTGAGGAACAGGTTCTGATCTTTTCATAATCCTAATCTTTGAGGTCTTAGATTAAGAATTTATCATAACCTTAGGCTTGAAGTTCTTTGGCTTTGAAGTAATCTTAGCCTTAGAATTGGAAGCTTCAGGTTCTGATTGAACAACAGTTTCCATTTTGACACATTTAGGAACAAAGAAGGTTTTCAATCCTTCCTTAATGCATTCACAATATGCTTTAAGATTGGTTTCATTAGACTTAGCTTCTGAAAACCCAATCCCTTTGCCATTGTTCTTGTAAATGCTATAAATCATAGAAGCAACTCTGCTTCTGTCAATACCAGACATAATGAAATCTTCAAGAGCAATTTCATGGTTACTTAAAGACTTTCCATCACACTTCTTCTGTAGCTTCTGACATAAGAACCTGAGCTTGTCTTCATAAGTTTTACAAATGAAGTCAAAGCCTCTAAGTCCTTCTTCAGAAGCCTTCAAATCCAATAGAGTTGATTCTTGTTGTTTCAATAAATCAACATATTTTTCTTTCAAATCTCTCAACTCATTGGTTCTTACTTCTGAAGTTGATGTAGCTACTAACCCAACAACTATTTTTGCACCTTCATCAGCTTCCTCCTTGTCAGATTCAGATTCACTTTCTAAATTATCCCAGGTGGCCATCAGACTCTGCTTGATCTGTTTCTTAAACTTGCTTGACTTGAATATTGGCTTCTTTGACTTTTCCTTAGATTTTTCCTTCTGAAGATCAGGGCAATCAGCAATGAAATGTCCAGGCTTCTTGCAGTTGAAGCAACCCTTCTGATCTTCTTTCTTTGAGCTTCTGAAGCTACCCATTTTGGCCAGAAACTTCTTGTTCTTCTTGGCTAGATACTGAAGTCTGTTGGAGAGCATAGCCATCATCTCAGCAGCTTCTTCATCAAAATCTCCATTAGATGAATCTTCTTCTTCAGACTCGACCACTTTAAGAGCTTTCGATGACTTGCCTTTGGAAAGCACTTTCAGATGATGGATGGGTTTTTGTTATGCAAGAAGAGCTTAATCAATTTCAAAGAAATGATGTGTGGGATTTGGTGTAACGCCCGTTTATTTTATTTTTTGGTAGAGTTTAGAGTCCTATTTAATTGATTTATGTGATTATGTGATTTGTTTATTTAATTAAATGGTTTTATTAATAGTTAGTAGGAATAAGATAGGAATTAGAATATTTTAGAATTAAGGGGGCAGAGGTGTAATTAAGAGGAAACAAAGGAATTAGTGGGAATTAATTAAAATTAATTAGAATGAAGGAGGTTAAGAAAAGGATAGTCAAGAGAAAAGAAAAATCATTTTACGTGAAAACAGAGAAGTTTGAGAAAAAGGGGAAAAACCAAGAGCAAGAGAGAAGAGGCAAGAGAAGATAGGACTTTTGTAATTCAATCAAACCAGGTAAGGGTGAGGTTTCACTTCTCTAATTAAGGGCTTAATTCTTCATGTTTGATTAGTGGTTCATGAGAAAATGGGTAGAAGTGAGTTTAGGGTTTAATTTGTGAATTCCCATGAAAACTGATGAATTGTGTGTTGTTACTGTTAATTTTAATGTATGGAATGCTGCTTGATTATTCTGTAATGATTGGTGTCAGAATTGTTGAGAATGATAGAGTTTAGAAAGAATAAGGTTGTTGGTAAAAAGAATAATTGATGATGAATAGAGCTAATGAACTGTGCATGAATTGGAGTTGGATTGCTGTTTTTTGTGTTGTATTAAGTTAGGTTATGTAAGAGTGAACTATAGGGTCAAGTTTGGTGAAAATCGGAGTTAAAACGAAGTTTTTGGGTGGAAAATGTCACTTTCCCCGAGAGCTGCACAGTGACAGCATCTCCTGTTCCATGTTCTTGCGCCTTTTTTACACGTTTCTGTTTTGAACTGGGTTTTGGTATAAACATAAAAGTTGTAGATAATTGTGTTATCCTTTTAATGGCTTTGGTTTGACTTCAAAATAATTCCTACAACTTAAGTTATGGTCAAAATACTACACGTAGGTCACAGTAATTTTCATGAGATTTCAGCACAACTTTTCGCTTCCACTTCTGTACTTGAATTTGAAATAAAAACTGGTACTGATAGGTACAGAATTTGTCTCAGGTATAAACACGAAAGTTGTAGACAAAAATGTTAGCTTTTTAATGGATTTGGTTTGACTTCAAAATCATTCTTAGAACTTAAGTTATCGTCAAATTACTACACGTAGGTCACAGTGAAATTTCAGTTTCTGTACCCGAATTTGAAATAAAAACTGGTATTGATCAGTACAGAATTGGCCTTAGTTGTAAACGCGAAAGTTGTAGATAGTTGAATTGTCTTTCCAATGGCGTTGGTTTGACACAAAAATACCTTGCGAATAACTTTATATGAATTTATGAAGTTATGTGACGAATTAAGAATATTGTGGAGAGAAGTCCTTGTCAACGTCAAGGTCATCGAGTCGTAAGACATTGTTTTCTATGTTGTAAACCACGTTGGCCTAGTTTGGGCATTGAGATGTTGTTGTAAAGTTGTTGTTAGTCGTCGTGTCGCATATTGGACGTTGGGGGCTTGATGCTCCGTATTCTAAGATGGGGGCTTGATGCTCCGTTTTTAAGATGGGGGCTTGATGCCCTGTAGCCGAATTAAGGCATTGGAAGTTGGGGGCTTGATGCTCCGTTTGGTACCACATGCATAAGAGTCTTGCATAGTCGAGTCAAGTCGTGTCATTGCATTTGTTGAGTCGAGTCGAGTCGTGTCTTGAGATGAGAAGATGGATTTAATGAAGGATAAGATGATGAAGCTTAAAGCTAATTTTTTTTTGATTTTGTGGAACAATGAATTATGAATTATTGATGAGATGATGATTATGTTGTTAAGTTGATTTATATGTTGCATGATTTATTATGCTTTTAATTATTGAATTGTGATCTCACCCCTTCGGTTGGAATTGTCGCCTTGTGGGCAAGTGCAGATTTCCAGGACTAGCTGTTGATGTGAGTGGACTCCTCACGTGTCTAGGTGCTTTGATACGTAACGGGGCGGGCTTGATTTTTTTGGATTTTTCTTGTTACGTATTAGTTTTATGATTTTATGTTGAAAAACAATTATGTTGATTTTAATTACTACTATGAACCACGTTGAGGCCTTAGTGCCAAACTTTGATGGAACAATTGTTGAATAAATATTGTTATATTTTCCGCTACGATTTCAGTGAATATTGTTGACAGGATTGATTTAAATAAATAGAAATTTTCCTATTTATTACTTGAATGAAATAGAAGCGTAATACTCCGTTTTATGATGTTACTCTGATTTATCTTTTCCGTTGCGATTTTTGGGAAACGGGGTGTTACATCTGGTACCCAAACCACCTCAGAAGAACATTATTGGAACAAAATGGGTATTCAGAAACAAACTAAATAAACAAGGTGAAGTAACCAGAAACAAAGCTAGACTTGTTGCATCAGGATACAGTCAACAAGAAAGCATTGATTACATTGAAACATTTCCTCCATTTGCGAGATTGGAAGCAATCAGGTTACTTCTATCCTATGCAGTTAATCATGGCATAATATTATATCAAATGGATGTAAAGAGTGCATTTCTTAATGGTGTCATAGAAGAAGAAGTGTATGTCAAACAACCTCCTGGTTTTGAGGATCTTAAGAAACCTGACCATGTTTACAAACTTAAGAAATCACTATATGGCTTGAAACAAGCTCCCAGAGCTTGGTATGATAGACTAAGTAATTTCTTAATTAAAAATGATTTTAAAAGAGGTCAAGTTGACACAACACTCTTTAGAAGGACCCTTGAGAAAGACATTCTTGTTGTGTAGATCTATGTTGATGATATAATATTTGGCTCTACTAATGCATCTCTTTGCAAGGAATTTTCTAAGTTAATGCAGGATGAATTTGAAATAAGCATGATGGGAGAACTGAAGTTTTTCCTTGGCATTCAAATCAATCAATGTAAAGATGGAGTGTATGTTCATCAAACAAAATATACCAAGGAGCTTCTGAAGAAGTTCAAGTTGGAAGATTGTAAGCTGATGAACACTCCAATGCATCCAACATGCACCTTAAGCAAAGAAGACAATGGATCAAAGGTAGATCAGAAGTTGTATAGAGGTATGATTGGTTCTTTGTTATACCTCACTGCATCCAGGCAAGATATTTTATTTAGCGTATGCTTGTGTGCAAGATCCTAGGGAATCTCATTTAACAGCGGTTAAAAGAATCTTTAGGTATCTGAAAGGAACAACTAATCTTGGACTCCTTCATATTTAGCCTTTTTGCTAACTAATTAGTGTCTTTTTCTTATTGCACCCCAAGGTATAAGTCTTACTTATATTTCGCCTTTTGAACGTTCTATTATGTGTGAACCTATAGGTTCTTGTATCATTGACAATGATATTAAATCGTATATTTAATATTATAAAGGCTTAATTGAATTTTTGGTCCTTCAACTTATTTGTTGTTTTCAATTTGGTCTCATAACTCTAAATTTTTCCCGTTTGATCCCTCAAATACATCTCTGTTAGTCAATTTGGACATCTTCGTTAGTTTTTTAATGGATTATATTCCTGGTATGATTTTGACAGTTTGATTGCAGGTCCATTACATCTAATGATGACCATCTCGCATCTAATTTTTTCCACCTTTCTTCTTCCCTCTTTTCTTCTTCTTCTTTTGATTCAATCACCAGAAAAATCAAAAGCTAAAAAAAAACATAGAATACATACAATATACATATAATTAATCACAAGATTTCCAATATCTTGAACTAGCCTTCTCTTCCTCTTTCTACTCATACATTCTTTGGCTTCATATTATTATTCTCATTTAAATCAATCACAAAAAAAACAAATTAGAAATTACTTGAACCCTAATAGTTAACCAAAATTACTAAATCAAGTACCCTTTCCTTTGGGTTGTTTGATTGGAGCTCTTGAAGTCATGGATGTTTGTGAAATTGATGGAGTTTATTGTTTTTTCAAGAATCATAGAAGAAATCCATTATTATGTACCAGAATCATTGATAACCATAATACTCCTCAAGTCACAAAAAAAAAAAGCGAGATCCAAAAGAAAAAAACGAGAGTTGGGAATTACGCTTAACAGATTAAGAGAAATTACAAAACTGGATTTTTATTAGCAAGTACCAGGAGAAACCCCCTTTACCATTCATTCCTGGATCTAATTTTTCAAATATCGTTGATTCTGTTGGTTCCAATGTTACCAATTTTCGTGTTGGGAGTCATGTTTGTTCGTTTGCTGCTCTTGGATTGTATGCTCAGTATGTAGTTGTTGAAAACACTCAATTGTGAGATTTTGTTGGGTTTTTCAATTGGAAGTGTGTGTGTTGGTTTTAGATTCAATTGAAAGAGAAAAGGAAGTTGTAGTGAGTGAAGGAAAAAAATGGTGTTTACGGTTCTGGGTTTTTTTCTTCTGGGTATATTTGATGATGGTTGATGATTACAAGATGAAGAAAAGGATGAAGAAGATAGTTGATTACAGTTCACTGTAAGATACAATATACCTACATGATCCAACCATTCTCTTTTTAAAAATAAGATCAAAGGGTTAATATAATAAGGTCTACGATGGACCATTTATAATGTTGGTTCATCTTAGACATTTGTGGTTAAAGTTAACAGAAACTGACAAAATTGACTAACGGAGGTTATTTGAGGGACCAAATGGAATTTTTTTAGAGTTATAGGACCAAATTGAAAACAAAAAATAAGTTGAGGGACCAAAGGTTCAATTAAGCCTATTATAAACAATGAGCACTATTTAGCAACACATTACTGTTACCCAAGTGACAAGAATGTCAAGTGATATGACGAAACCTTTTCCATGATAATTTTCATGTGTACTATTACTCCTTTGTTCTCATATCTATATGGATCATAAGGCATAGATTTTTTCACCCTTGTATAGATCTTTTTTATCAAAGAAATGAAAATTAAAAGTCAAGAGATGCCTGAACCGAATACAAAAAGGTTCTAAAAAGGACTACAAAGAAGAGAGCTCAGAGTATGATACACCATTGTTATCTTGTCATACCCCAACTTTTGACCAAGGTCCTCGCTTTTTGCTCATTTTATGCACGTTTTAATTCTCCTCGGTTTGTCGGATTACGGAATATCAAGTGTTTCATTCCCCGCTTGGTCGGAAGACGGAATGTCAAGATTATTTTTCCCCGGTTTGTCGGATTACGGAATATCACGTGGATCATCCCCCGGTTTTTCGGATTACGGAATATCAAATGTTTCATTCCCCGCTTGGTCGGAAGACGGAATATCAAGTGTTTCATTCCCCACTTGGTCGGAAGACGGAATGTCAACAGTGTCATTTCCCGGAATATCGGATGACGAGATGTCACTCAGTTTTTTCTCTCTCAAGTGTCATTCCAGTGTGTTTGATCTAGGATTTTCAACAATCAAGTTTATTTCAAGTGACATGTCCCACCAAACAATCATTTTACCAATACTTTTCAACTTCCCCAATATCCGTTCAGATTTATTTTCAGTATATTCGTCTTTACCAATTTAAAGGTAATAGGCATATCTATTTTCAGCATTTTCGTCTTTACTATTTTAATGGTACTAGATAGGTTTTTTTCTTGAATATTCGTCTTTACTATTTTAAAGGTAATAGGCAGTCTTTCCTCCCCAGTTGTACCCATCAGTTTGTTCCCCAGTAAAGTTGTTTTATCCCTAGTCAGTTTATCTTTGTCGTCTTTGCAGTCATGCTTGCATCGTAGACATTCATATCATTATATTCATAAACATTGCATTCTCAGCATTTCAACTAGTCAAAATTGGTGTACTTGATATTTAAGTCTCTTCGACCCGTGGATTTAAAATTTTCATTATTTTTAAATCCCCGTGACGGAGAAACTTAAATAGGGGCATCTGTCATACCCCAATTTTTGACGAAGGTCCTCGCTTTTTGCCTATTTTATGCACGTTTTAATTTCGTATTTTATTCGCATTTTATCTGCATTTTGTCTCTCATTTTGTCCACATTTTAAAACTCATTTTCATTTGCATTTTAATTCTCATTTTATTAGTTTTAATTGTATTTTGAAAGTTGAAAAGTTTCGTCGTTTAAGACAAAATTACGGCAGAAAGGTATTTTAAAATACCTCGTTTTAGTTTCGAAGTGACAATTTTAAGTCTTCTATTATTATCTCTTGCTTTATCATTTTTTACTTCTATTTTTATTCCTTTTATTAGGTTTTTATTTTAGTCCTTTTTCCTTTTTTATTTGTTTTAAATTTGAATTTTCTTATTTTATAATTATTTGTTCCATTTTATTTTAGTCCTTTAGTCCAAAGAGTCACAAGGTCTTTGCTGTCCCTCTTAAGGGTATTTTTGTCCAGTCCATTTATCAGCTCTAACCCTAATTGGTCCACTATAAATAACACTGTCAGATTCAATGATTGGAGAGTCACTTAAACCCACACAAACACTATTCCAATTCGGCTGGGTACAAAAAAAAGATCAAAACTCTTCTTTCTAAAAAAATTCTTTCAAGAGCCTCAACAACAACATAAACATTTCTTTTTTCCAGAATTTCATCTCATCACAATCAAAATCCATAACAAGCTCAAATCATCTCTAAAACAAACAAATCACAGTTTCGAAAATCATCCAACACAAATTCGGATCTATAATCACCAAGCTCAACACACATCAACTCAAATCGGCACAAAACCGCAAGAATCAAACCGAGGCAAATCTCAACGCAAGTTCATCACACCTAAGCCGGTCTCAAACGAGTCAACAACAAAGTAAACCAAACCAGTTTTCATTTCCGTAACCTCCGAACGAGTCGAGCCGGAATCAGGAGCGATCGAGCGAAAGGAAAGAAGGAACAAACCGAACCGAAATCGGATCAAGTGAATTCGAATAAGACCGGCGCGAGTACGCAAATTTTTTTGCTCCGGCGGCGCCGCCACCACCCTAGGGTGGCCGGCCACCGCGCCGGAGCATCAAGGTTCACCGGAGAAGATGAAGATTCATCTTCATCGTTCTTCATTTTTCCATAATTTTGTAGAGAGAAAGAAGAGCTTCTCTCTCTAAGTTTAACTTAGAGAGAGAGTTGAAAGAGTTTTGTGTTTGTTTTTTTTTTTCTGTCTTATCCTTTTATACCACCTTCTGATCACATGCGCGCATCTCCATGGAAACTCCATGCGTATTCAGGTTTAGGCCATCAGATCTTAGATCTGACGGCCTGTGATAGTTCTTGTGTATTCTCTCGTGCGTACATCTTGTCTTGTTTACTGTGTTCCCTCGTCTTTTAACCTTTTGATCATGTGGCTATGATGATATTATACTGTGATTGAATCTGGACCTCTTGATTCATCAGATGGTCCAGATTCGTCCAGCCTGAGCCCAAAATGTTTTTCACTTTCTCTACCATTTTACTATTTTCACCACTGTTTTTACTTCCAGCACCTCTTTTCAAAAAAATTTCTCTAAATTTACAAAAATATTTTGCTTGGTGTTAATTGTTTATTTTCTATTTTTTTTAGTATATTTGCATTATTACTTAGAAACATCTCATGCATATTTTAATTTCTTGTTGTTTACTTTAATGTCATTATTTTTAGTGTGTATTTAAGACTTTGATGTAATTCTAATTTGTGCACTTTATTTGTCTCGTTCATTTACATTCTCTTGAAGCTTTAGCATGTACCTAGGAACTATGTAAATATCCAATAATGAGAAAATGCACCGACACTCACACAAAATTGAATTAGTGACAAATTAGGTTAATAATTGGACTTTAAAATTTTCTTAAAATCAAACTATTAGCAATTTTAGGTTCATTTCAAACTTGAGAATTTGCTTAGGATTCAACGTCCTTTGTAAATTTCTCCCTTTTAATTATATTGCGTCGTTACGCGTAGTTTTTTAGTTTACGTTTAGTTTAGAAAAAAAAAACCATTTTCCCAAAAAAATGAATTATGCAAAACTTCAAAAATATTTTCTTAAGAAACCTTGGATTTTAAGCCATGTGATATTTTTCCTTTATTTTCTTAATCAAACTTTTAATCAATTTTAATCTATATTTAGACTTGCTTTCATGTAATTAAAATCAACCAACTTCACTCCAATTTATTCGTCTATACCTTGAGGTCTCTCATCCCTTCTAAAAACCTTTTTTCTAAAACTTTAAAATCAACTCAACCCACCAAATAAATTTCCAGGGTGAACTACATGATTTTGATCCCTTTTCTTTAAGGGTATGTAGGCAAAGGATTTATCCCTTCAAATCAATAAAAACAACAAAAAAACATACTTCTTCTCCCTCTATTCTTTCACTTAGACTTTAGGCAATATTTCAGAAATAAATAAGCAAGTAATTAGCACAAGATAATTTAGGCAAGAGGCTCCTTCGGAGTACCGAAGTTGTGTAGGGTGCTTAACACCTTCGCTATTTGAAACCAACCCCCAAACCTTGATCTCATAAGGAATTTTACTCACTTTTTCCCTTCCCACGAATAAAAGTTGAGAGTTCAAAGATTGAAGGTTCAAAACCAATTAATGGATTGATACCTGAAAATCACGAGCGCAGAATTGGCGACTTCACTTGGGATCAAAATTTCCTAAGTGGGTTAAGCCCATCTTACCTTTCTTTACATGTGCTTTATTATTGCTTATACACCTTGTGAATATGTGCCTACTTGTTTACTTTTAAACGTGAGTGGTGAGATAAGCCCTACACCCGGGCTTGAGTGAAATATAAGATAGGACGGGGTACGATCGTAGTGCCATACCAGGAGAGGTCCTGTGTTATGTGTGCATATGATCTAACCCCACTCAACGGAGGACTCTCAAAGTAATATGACATCGTCATGAGCAGTCGTGATTGGCTTTATTATTTTGAAGTCCGTCGAACGTTGAGAACCTTTAGATCACCCTTAACCCATCCTGGCCTTTTTAGGACGTAGTGCGGTGACTAAACCTAGAGTAGTCTTGAATTTAGTTCACATGCAATCCTACACTCAAACTAGACCTCCTTGTGAATATGTATCTGACTAGGAGCAGTCCTGAGCACTGATACATTCACAAGGGTGGTTGCAATTTGGGAACCTTCGAAGAACCCTTGTTACAAGTGCAAAATAAACCATAGTCCTTACCAAATGGCGTTGTTACCCTTGGCTCCATCATGTTGGACTTAACCTCACCCATGTTTTCTATTTTCTTTAGCATAATCATGCATACATGCATCCATTCATAAAAAAAAAAACCCTTTTCTCATTAAAAATTGAAGGACTTGGACAAGTTTTTGTAAACATCAAAGGAATGGACCTTGTAAGAATAAACATCAAGAAAACCAACTTTAAAAACCTTGACTAAGCTTTTGTTAAGAACTTCTTCTTTGGTCTCGTTATTACCTTTTGAAAAAGAACCGATTGCAATATCTTTACAATTTTCAAATGAAACCATGTTCCTCTAAAATGTTTACAATAAACTTTGATAAGTCATTCAAAAAAAAAATTCACATTTTTGCATAAACATATCATGCATCATTTGCATTCATAGCTTCTAGTTCGTGTCTCATTTTGTGTCTTCTCCATAAAAGGTCAATCCATCAGTCTTCTCGCATCTACAACACTCGGGCAAATCAGAATGGATCATCTTGAACAAGAGAACCACAAGCTTCGGGAAGAGGTCACAACCCTCCGGGCTGAAAATGAGATTTTGAGGAACTTAGTATCTGTGATGACGGTTGCACAAAGTCAGCCATTTTCTCTTCCTATTGTCAGCACTCAAGCTCAGGCGGTTGTTTCCACTACCCAGATTTCAACAATGTTTGCTAGTACTCCTTAACATGCTATGCTGGAAGGTTATCTCTGGAGCACACCCTTAAGTTCTGGTGAAGTATTTCGGTCTGGTGTCTTTAAGGTTCAAGCTCCTTTTGTGCAACAGACAACCCTTATCTCTCAACAGGGCCCTTTGTTCCCTCGAGCTGCTTTGACCTACTCCACTCCTGTGATTCACACTACTCAGCAATGCCACAAACCCATCTATCACTCAGAAAATGTGGTTGCATACGACCAGATAGAAGAAAAGTTTGAGAAAATACAGCTGGAGTTGAAAGCTCTCCGTGAAAAAAAAAATTGTTTGGGAAAAATGCGTATGATCTTTGTCTGGTTCCCAATGTTGTGATACCACCCAATTTCAAGGTCCCCGACTTTGTGAAATACAAAGGGAACACTTGCCCTGAGACTCATCTGGTGATGTACGTGAAAGATGTCTGCTCAGGTAGGTAATGATGAGCTCATCATCCATTGTTTCCAAGATAGTTTGACTGGTGCCGCACTATTATGGTACGTGGGTCTGAATAGGGTTGATATCAAAACTTTCGATGATTTGTGCGAGGCTTTCGTTCAGCGATATAACTACAACTTGAACTTGGCCCCAAACAAAAGCGAACTACAGGCCATGACCTAGGATGATAATGAATCTTTCAAAGCTTATGCCCAACGTTGGAGAGATTTCGCCGCACAAGTCCATCCTTCTCTAGAAGAGAAAGAGTTGACCGAGATTTTCCTGAATACTCTAGACCAGTTTTATCAAGAGCATATGATTGCAAGTGCATCTAGCAACTTCGTATGTATATTGATTGTGGGTATGCGTATTGAAGAATGGGTTTGAAAAGGACGATTGGTCAAAGAAAGTGTTTACACTAATGATTCTGAGGACGATGGTCAGGAGGTGAATATGGTGAAAGGTTGGCCTCAACAACAACATTTGGTTTATCACCCTGTTGCCGCTGTTATGCCCAATGTCAATTCGGTGTATCAACCCCAATTTTAGCAATATCAACCACAGCCTCAACAACAGGCTCTTCAACAACTCAATCCACAAAAGAAGGCTCCAAGAACAAAATTTGATCCAATTCCCATGAATTATGCAGAGTTACTCCCAATGTTGCTCGAAAGGAATTGGGTCCAGACTAAGGCTCCTCCACTAATACCCAAGAAATTTCCAGCACGGTTTAGAGCTAACCTTTCATGTGTCTTCCATCAAGGGCCATCTAGGCATGATATTGAGGGTTGTTATGCTTTCAAGAATGTAGTCTAAGATTTAGTTGAAGTTAATCTTCTGCCTTTCTAAGATTGAACTCTGACGTGCAGGTTAATCCTCTATCAGATCTTGGTACCTATTATTGCCACATGGAATGTTTAGCTGCATTTGGGTCGTTTGTTGATGTTTCTTTCTACTACTCATTTGTTCAATTAATATGTTTGTTTGTTGCTATATGCTTTTCAACAAAAAAAAAAATCCTTTCGTCCCACCCAAGGCGAAAGTGAATTTGTTTAGGGCTTTTGCTTTATGTATTTACATCATTAATTAAAAAGTCGCTTTGATCCCGACTTTGTTCTATTTTGTGCTCTTTCTAGAAAAATGGTAATACAAAAGACCAAAAATTTCTTTTTCTTTAATCATATCTGCATAATCATAACTTTCATTTACTTTTCAAAATCAAAAATAAAATCATGCATTAATAAACCCGTTGAACACTTTGACCTTGTACTCTCTTTCAATTTTGAGTTCCTTGTATCCGAGGCTGAAGAAGAGGAGGAGGAAGAGATTCCTAATGAGATCATTCGCCTACTGGGGCATCTTAGCCGTCAAAGCTACAAACAGAATATCAAAGAGATTGTCCTGAAGATGACATGCTACCATTTGCTTTGCATGGATATTGTACCTCAGTACACGCTTCAACAGGGGCAACCCCCCACCATCCCTCAGTATGCAACATAATAGCAGTGCCTCACATAGAGGTCAAAGTCCAGTCAATGGAAGTTCCAATGAAGGCTAAGTTTAATTGCCGTATGTCATGGACAGCTACATCAAAAAAATAAAGCAAGATTTCGACAAAAGGAGGCTCGTCACCGTGAATTAAAAGAAGGAGGCTTTGTGCCCAAAATATCTACTATATGATCCACTCAGCTCCAGGAGAAAAGGAATGTCTAATCACAAAAGAAGGCTTGTCCCCATGAATGTCAAGAAAGTGGTCTTGTGCTCAAAAATATTATCTGTTCAACCAGGTTTCAAGGGCAAAGGAATGTCTAATCATAAAGAATGGTGACAAACTCGAATGTCCTGTGAATACCGATGCAGTCAAGAAATACTTTGTTAAAATGAAAAAGCTAGATAAGTCGCAAACCTAAAAAGGCAGTTTAGGAAAAAAAGAGCGTCTCGATGGACTGAAAACCCGGAACGGCAGTCCATGCAAAAGTTAGAGACATATAAAAAAATAGCTCGATAAGTCGCAAACCTGAAAAAGCGGCTTAGGCAAAAAAAAGAGTGTCTTGATGGATTGAAAACCCGAAAGGGCGGTCCATGCAAAAGTTAGAGACATGTAAAAATATGAAAATGAAAATTGAAAGTGTTCGTCCTGATAGGTTGAAACCCGTAAGGGCGATCTATGCAAAAGTTAAGATTATGACAAAGTAATTGTGTCTGGTCGGACATGACTCTCTTGGGGCAATTCAGCCATTAAAAGACCTCTGACCTAAGGTAACACAACTGCATCAAATCAAATATGATTCATCTGGGGCATCTTAGCTGTCAAAGAACTTCCGATCAGAAGCATCTACAAATCAAAGTCTCGAAACAGTGGAATTCAGAGTGGTTAGTAAGAACAATGGTTATTGTGTTCAATGTATCCTTCCCCTATAATTACCATTTTCCAAACTTTTAAAATTCGTGGAGCCACGCCTTTGGTAGGCCACCACTCCATTTACATTAATTTGAGCTTGTGCCCATTTATTTGAAATCCATGTTTATTCTATTTTTCAAATTTTCTTCCATTTTTGATGTTAATACTTAAAGCAGAAAAATTTCAAAAAAAAATTAAATTTTTTTCATGTCTTTTGAAATGCATAAACAACAGATACATTTTCTTTTAACTCATGAGTGGAAGAAGCATACATCAACATCCGTCTCAAGGACAGTTAAACTATGCAGGACAAGTATGACCAAGAGCTGTGTGATGACCTCTGTGAAAAAAGAAAAAAAAGCTCGCTAAGTTGAAAACCCGAAAGGGCGGCTTAGGCAAAAATGAGCGTCCTAGTGGATTGAACACCCGAAAGGGCGGTCCAATCAAAAATTAGGGGCATAAAAAAAAGAATATATTCCTGGTGGATTGAAAACCCTAAAGGGCGGTCCAGGCAAAAATTACGGATTAAAAAAAAAAAAGAAAAACCAGAGTTATCACGGTTCAAGTGGGTCAAATGGAAGAATGCATTTTATGCTGGTTTATAAATGACATCTTTTGCCGATGGTTTGATTGATGGCAACTTCTTCCAGTTGGTTGATTGATGAGTTTTATCCCGAGAAATGGCGACTTCTGCCTGTGGTTTGATTGATGGGTTTTATCCCGAGAAATGGCGACTTCTGTCGGTGGTTTGATTGATGACGACTTCTGCCAGTTGGTTGATTGATGGGTTTTATCCCGAGAAATGGCGACTTCTGCCTGTGGTTGAATTAATGGCGACTTCTACCTAAATATGGGTTGTTACCCTTTAGTGGTTTAATTAATGGGTTGTTACCTCTTCAATGCCTTGATTAAGTAGTTTTTACCTATTCAGTGGTATGATTGTTGGGCTTTCCCCCATCAGTGGTATGGTTATTGAGGTTTTACCCTATCAAGTGGTTTGATTAATGGTCTTTTACCCCTTCAGTGGTATGATTATGGGTTTTTACCCCATCAGTGGTTTCATTAATGCGCTTTACCCCGACGGTAATAAGATCCATCTCTAGTGATAATATCCTCAATGAAGATTGCCGAGTGTTCGTACTGCGATGTCGGTCCACCTCATATCTTACTTGTCTAGTCTGGTTTCATCAAGTTATATATGGTCATAAGGTCATACAAGTTTCACACATATATTCATACATTCATTCATATATATATATATATATATATATATATATATATATATATATATATATATATATATATATATATATATATATATATATCCATGCATATAAACATTCATGCACATATAACATGCAGAATATCATTTATTCATTATTGCATTGACCACCTTGTGTCAACCATTTTATCTTCACAAAGGTGTCATCCCCTGCTAAGTCAGAAAACGAGATGTCAACTTTTTTTCATAAAGGTGTCATCCCCCGTCTTGTCAGATAACGAGATGTCACTCAATCTTGGTCTTTGGAAGTGGATCATTCCCCGGTTTATCGGAAGACGGAATATCAAGTGGATCATTCCCCAGTTTGTCAGATTACGGAATATCAAGTGTTTCATTCCCCGCTTGGTCGGAAGACGGAATGTCAAGATCATTTTTTCCTGGTTTTTCGGAAGACGGAATATCAAGTGGATCATTCCCCGGTTTATCGGAAGATGGAATATTCAAGTGGATCATTCCCCAGTTTGTCGGATTACGGAATATCAAGTGTTTCATTCCCCGCTTGGTCGGAAGACAGAATGTCATTTTTCCCCGGTTTGTCAGATTACGGAATATCAAGTGGATCATTCCCCGGTTTGTCGGATTACGGAATATCACGTGGATCATTCCCCGGTTTGTCAGATTACGGAGTATCAAATGTTTCATTCCCCGCTTGGTCGGAAGATGAAATATCAAGTGTTTCATTCCCCGCTTGGTTGGAAGACGAAATGGCAACAGTGTCATCTCCCGGAATATCGGATGACGAGACGTCACTCAGTTTTTTCTCTCTCAAGTGTCATTCTAGTGTATTTGATCTAGGGTTTTCATCAATCAAGTTTATTTCAAGTGGCGGGTCCCACCAAAAAATCATTTTACCAATACTTTTCAACTTCCCCAATATCCGTTCAGATTTATTTTCAGTATATTCGTCTTTACCAATTTAAAGGTAATAGGCTGATATATTTTCAGCATTTTCGTCTTTACTATTTTAATGGTAATAGACAGGTTTTTTTCTTGCATATTCGTCTTTACCATTTTAAAGGTAATAGGCAGTCTTTCCTCCCTAGTTGTATCCATCAGTCTGTTCCCCAGTAAAGTTGTTTTATCCCCAGTCAGTTTATCTTTGTCGTCTTTGCATTCATGCTTGCATCGTAGACATTCATATTATTATATTCATAAACATTGCATTCTCAGCATTTCAACTGGTCAAAATTGGTGTACTAGATATTTAAGTCTCTTCGACCCGTGGATTTAAAAATTTCCTTTTTTTTAAATCCCCGTGACGGAGAAACTTACATAGGGGCATCTATCATACCCCAATTTTTGACCAAGGTCCTCGCTTTTTGCTCATTTTATGCACGTACTAATTTCATATTTTATTCGCATTTTATCTACATTTTGTCTCTCATTTTGTCCACATTTTAAAACTCATTTTCATTCACATATTAATTCTCATTTTATTAGTTTTAATCGTACTTTGAGAGTTGAGAAGTTTCGTCGTTTAAGACAAAATTACGGCAGAAAGGTATTTTAAAATACCTCGTTTTGGTTCCGAAGTAATAGTTTTAAGTCTTTTATTATTATTATCTCTTTATCATTTTTCACTTCTATTTTTATTCCTTTTATTAGGTTTTTATTTTAGTCCTTTTTCCTTTTTTATTAGTTTTAAATTCAAATTTTCTTAATTTATAATTATTTGTTCCATTTTATTTTAGTCCTTTAGTCCAAAGAGTCACAAGGTCCTTGATGTCCCTCTTGAAGGTATTTTTGTCCAGTCCATTTATCAGGTCTACTCCAAATTGGTCCACTATAAATAACACTGTCAGATTCAATGATTGGAGAGGCACTGAAACCCACACAAACAGTATTCCAATTCGGCTGGGTACAAAAAACAGATCAAAACTCTTCTTTCTAAAAATATTCTCAAGAGCCTCAAGAACAACATAACATTTCTTTTTTCCAGAATTTCATCTCATCACAATAAAAATCCATAACAAGCTCAAATCATTTCTAACACAAACAAATCACAGTTTCAAAAGTCATCCAACACAAATTCGGATCTATAATCACCAAGCTCAACACATATTAACTCAAATCGGCACAAAACCGCAAGAATCAAACCAAAGCAAATCTCAACGCAAGTTCATCACACCTGAACCGGTCTCAAACGAGTCAACAACACAGTAAACCAAACCGGTGTTCATTTCCATTACCTCCGAATGAGACGAGCCGGAGTCAGGAGTGATCGAGCGAAAGGAAAGAAGGGACAAACCGGACCGAAATCGGATCAAGTGAATCCGAACAGGACCGACGCGAGTGCGTATGGAAAGGAATACGGATCTGAAACGGTTTTGAGAGGAGGTAAAAAGTTTCTTATCATACTTTAAATCTTAAATCTACTCTCTTTGGTCTGTTTTTGCGTGAATCCGAGCTCGGATCGGTTTTTAGAATGAAAAAGGATATGTGAAACTATAAAAAAAATTGAAAATGGAGCAAAATTTGTTGCTCCGGCGGTGGCGCCGCCACCCTAGGGTGCCCGGCCACCGTGCCGGAGCATCATAGTTCACCGGAGAAGATGAAGATTCATCTTCATCGTTCTTCATTTTTCCAGAATTTTGTAGAGAGAAGAAAGAGCTTCTCTCTCTAAGTTTAATTTAGAGAGAGAAGTGAAAGAGTTTTGTGTTTGTTTTTTTGCTGTCTTATCCTTTTATACCACCTTTTGATCACATGCGTGCAACTCCATGGAAACTCCATGCGTATTCAGGCTTAGGCCATCAGATCTTATATATCCTGTGTATTCTCTCATACGAACATCTTGTCTTGTTTACTGTGTTCCCTCGTTTTTTAACCTTTTGATCATTTGATCATGTGGCTGTGATGATATTATACCGTGATTGAATCTGGTCCTCTTGATTCATCAGATGGTCCAAATTCGTCCAGCCTGAGCCCAAATTGTTTTTCACTTTCTTTACCTTTTTACTATTTTCATCACTGTTTTTACTTCCAGCACCTCTTTTCAAAAAAATTTCTCTAAATTTACAAAAATATTTTTGCTTGGTGTTAATTGTTTATTTTCTGTTTTTTTTAGTATATTTGCATTATTTCTTAGAAACATCTCATGCATATTTTAATTTCTTGCTATCTTTCTTTCTAAAGCTTGTCTGGTCAAGCTATATCTAACCCTAAAATTTTCCCTCCATAGTTTTAAGCATTAATTTCGGCTTAATGCTTTTCCTAATCAGCATTCCACGGTTAAATTCAAGCTTTCTCTCCCCTATATATTCAGCTCTGCCGATCCATGTACTTAGCCTTGAGCATCAGGTAATGCAAAACTCTTGAAAGAAGTTTAGTTCTTAAATTGTATATTTATTGATAAGGTGGTTAGTGAATGGTTTGAATCAGCAAACGTTTAATCTTAAAGCCACCTATACAATGACATTTGGGTTTCTTTAAATTAAAATAAAACAGAATAAAAAACAATGAGCTTCCTGCATGAATTATAGCGTGAAATCAATGAAGTAGATCAAATAGTCACGAGGAAGGGGGGTTTAAATTGTGACCCTTTAAAAATTATCCTGAAACTTAAAAGTGATTCTCAAGTTGTTTACTTGGAATGGTTAAGTTAACTTTCTGAACTCAGAACGTTCTGAAGTTCATACACAGAAACTGATTAACAAAGTAAATGTGTTGGTGTGTGTTGTGTATACTGAAAATAAAGAGTATAGGGAAGAGAGAAAGAACACACAGAGATTTATAGAGGTTCACCCAATGTGGGCTAGTCCTCTCCTCACAATCTTGTGAGAGTTTCCACTATGATGCTTTGAGATAACCTCTCAAGTCCTGCACCTTACAATCTTTGTTCACCTGAACAATTACAATTCTGTATTCTCTAAGCCTCAGCAGGCTTGCACCTTCTTGCTAAGTTACCTACTTAGACTTTTACACCTTTGCTCAAAACTAATACTTTAGTACCCCTAAAGCTAGATGAGACTTTGTTACAATTTGTATGAGATTTGAATGTTTGAAAATCAAACAGAGGAGGAAGAAGAGAAAGAAGTTATCTTCAAAAGAGAGGGAGATAACAAAGAGTATTGATGTGCACTAAGAAAGCATTTAGTGATTGATCAATTTCAATTGCAAGAGCTTCAAACAAAATCAATGTTGTTTTCTCGTATGCTTTGCAATGGTGCAAGTTTTGCTAAGGCCTTGATCTCTATTTATAGAGCCATGGGACTCATATAGCCATTGTAGGGTGTACAATGGTGTTATGTCATGTGTCCTTTGGTCCCACAAGCTTTAACTTGAAAATCTGGGTGAACATTCTGATCTCTAATGAACATCAGAATGTTGTTGCGTTCATGATGATCTTCATCTGGGTTCATCATGTTCTTCATCTGGGTTCATCATATATGAATGAACATATGAAGTTCTAGGCGTGCCATGTGTTTTTTACATGAATTTATGGGCAATAGCCAAAGTATGGACTTTTCATCATACTTCAGAAAGTTCATTTCCCAGATCTGCCTTGGAACTTGGTGCAGGATTGAGTTAGTGGATTCTGCATCTTCATGCCCATGCTTTGAGAGATTGTGTTGTCCTTGTACAATACCAACTCCCATGCGTGTCTATCTCTGATTGATCAAGATAGATTTGCTTTGCTTTTGCTTTTGGCTTTTCACCTACTGTACTGTTCATAAAGTAAGCATGTGCAGAGCCTGAACATTCTGATCTTCAGAATGTTCCTTTGTTTCACTTAGGATGATTTGTAAGACTACCATTTGATGTAATCAAATCCTAATAGTGAAACAATAATGAAGAGCACTGAATATAATTCCTAGGATGGTATTCTCCTTTGGAATATTCCTAGTACTTCAATGTTCATAGTCTTTAAATGAACATTAAGTATCCTTTTTGACATAATCCTTGTGTATGCCTTTATTGCTTGATTGATCCATGCAGAAGTACTTTACTTGACATATATTTATGTCACATGTGCCTTGCATGACCTTGATTAATGTTCTTGAGATTCTGGGCTTGTATGGAAGCAACCTTCTGATCTCTTGTGCGAACATTCTGATCTCTGAGCAACATTCTGATCCAACTTTCTGACCTCAGTGTTAGATAATGAATTCAAATGTACTTTGATTCTTTGAATCTTGGTATGATTTAAACCTTGTTCCTGTCTTAGTAAAACACTCAAGAGCACAAGTTAAATACCAAGGAATTAATCAAAGTCCATTAATTCTTTAATCATAATCGTTTATTATCTTTAAAATTAATTAGGGATTTTGCCTCAACAATCCCCCCCTTTTTGAAGATGATAAACCTATGATTTAGGATTAAGGATTTTGATTATATAAACGAAGATAAACAGAGCTTAGAAAATATATTTTAATGCTCCCCCTCATTTTTATAATCTATAATGTTGAGTTTTTAAGAACTTAAAAAGCTCCCGTTCAATTTCATAATACATTTGCATATAAAAATAAAGATATGCAAGATTGAACCAAAATCAATATCATTCATTAATGTAAACATGAAGTACAATTACATGAATTATATGGTTCAAAAACAAAAAAGAAATTCAAAGCATGTGATCAAGCAAAAGGTGAAGTCACTAAACTCCAATAACTATTGATCACTTAGACCTACTTAGGGCCTAAAACTAAGAAAAACTTAAGACATAAATCCTAAAGCTTCTCCCCCTTTAGTCATCTGCAAAAAGGATAGGGAGGAATAACACAAAGATTCAGGGAGTAGAATCCCCAGAATCAAAAGATGGTTCATCTTCAAAGATGGAGGGGTCATCAAAAACTGGAGGTGAAATAGCCAATCCAGGGGCATGCACCTTGACAGTCCAGTCAGCCAATACACAAGCAATTTTGTGGGTTTTGGTGGAAACCCTTAGTGCTCTTGAAGCTATCTTTTCAGCCCTTGAAGGTTTAGCAGGTGTAGCAGCACCAGAAGCTTCAACTTTCTCTTTGTTGGCAGACACAAAGGTGTTGAGAGAGTCAAACAAAGCAGACATGTTTGGGAGTTTGTTTGTGGCTTTCATTGGTGGTGGAGGTGGAGTATATAAGGGTATGGTGTTTGGAGTGGGAAGGTTGGAAACCAAAAAGTTGCTTGCACCAGCAACAGAACCCATGGTAGAAGAAGAGAGGTTAACATTCTGAATAGTATGAGCCATACGTTGAACTTCTTCAGATGGTAAAGATCCAGAAGCTAAAGGCATTGGATCTTCTGACATATCAGGCTCATTTGAAGCATTTTGATCAATATGTTGATCAGCAAAGAGTTAATTCAGCTCAGCACCTTGAGCATTTAGATCAACTGTTTGTGCTTCGTTAGCAGTTGGAGCAATTTCCTCAATGGGAGCAGTTTCTTCAGCTTGAATGGGTTCAAAAACTTGCACATTTTGAACTCCTGGTTCAGTAGCAGAAGCTTCAACCTTTTGAACTTCTGCTTCAATAGTTTTCTGAGCTTGTTGAGAGATTTCCTGACCATCTTGAAACACTTCATTGTTGAAGTCAGAATTGAAGTCTTCAATGTTGAGGTCAAAGCCAGTTGAAAATTCCATATGCTCATCTTGAGCAGGTTCTTCCCTATTCATGTTGGAAGCCAAAATCTCAGCTACTTCCTGAGTTTCTTCATCAACATTCTGAGCTTTCTTCTCAGTATTTTCTTCAACTCTCTGATCAACAGCAAGAGAGTTTTCCTTAGCCATCTCAGCAGCTTTTTCACTATTCATGTCTTCCTTTGGAGAGGATGCTTCTTTATCCTTCTAAGCATTCTCTTCAAACACTGATTGACCAATCAGGGAGCTGAACTGTGAGTTTCCTTCTTCCACAATCTCCTTTGCAAGCTCTACTACTTTGGAGAATATCTTTATAGCAGGTAGAGAGGGAGGTCTGTCTTCTGAGTCTTCAGGAGTCTTGTCTCTGATATCTTCTATCTTTCTCTTCTTTCTAGTTTTTTGAACATTCTGATTGGAGGATCTCTTTCCAGACCCAGATGTTCCAGAGGTTGTGAAGGAAGCCATATTTGTGGTGGTGATGCGTAGTTGACCTAGAGTCTTGGAAGTAAACTTCATGAAGTCAATTTTGCGTGGTTCACTTTCAAGTGGCACTTTTGCCTTCTGGAAGATAGGAGTAAGGTGCATTCCATAGGGTAATCCAACAACAGTTTGTTTCATGGCCAAGCATGATTCAATCATGTGTTAGATGATTATGAAACAGAGGTTGAGTTTGGTCTTGCTTATGAGGTGGTGAATGATACATAGATCCATATCAGAAACAACATCAAAAGATCCACATTTTGGTACTAGAGTGTGCCTAATCATGTTGTGAAGGATTTTTGGAACATCTACTAGATTTGTGGAGTTAAAGGTGAGAGTGTCTTTGGTGTATTTGGCTATGAGTTGTTCTTTGTTGACTTTGAGATTATCAAACCATGAGCAAGAAAATAGTTTGTTACCTTCATTAGGGATTCTCAAAGCTTCTGAAAGAAACTCTTGAGTGACTGTGATTTGTACTCCTTTGATAGAAGAGATGAGAAAGTTCTCATTCTCCTTCTTCTTTTGCTTCACAATCAGGTTGGTGTAGAACTCTCTGACCAATCCTTCATAGGTGTGTTCTTGTAGAGACACAAAGTCAGTCCATCCTTGTGGATCTGTGAACTTCTTCAGATTCCATCCCTTTGTCTCCAAGCTTTCAAACTCAAAGTACTTGGATCTGGTCATAGGTCTAAAGGCAATCTTGTCTGCTCTTTGAGCCTTGAGGACAGCAGCTACTTTAGTGATGTCTTTTCCTTTGCCATGCTTTCTTGGGGAAGATTCCTTCTTCACATCAGTCTCAACATTTTCTTCTTCATTCTGAGAAGTAGATTTTCCCTTTATTGAAGAAACAGACTTCTCTGTAGGCAGAGGCTGAGCTTCTCTTGCAATCTCTTTTCTTCTCTTGTAGATTTTCCTGGCAGACTTAACAATCTCAGTGAGAGTTTGTTCAAAATCTTCATCCATTTCTTCAGGAACTTCCTCTATTTTTTCCTCAAAAGTTTCATCCATTTCCTCATCATCTGAAGCAGAGCTTTCTTCTTCAGTGCTTGGTTCTTCCTCCTTTTCTTCTTCAACTATCTTCTCTTCTTCTTTACCAGGGTTTGTTTCTTTATCTTCATCAGAGAGAAAATCCACGTGAGAAGTTGTTGGTTCCTTTGAAGATTTCTTCATCCTTGTAGAGCGTCTAGTAGGAACAGGTCTAGGTTTGATGATTGGTTGTGTCATCGTGATTTTCGGGTGTCAAATCATTAATTAGATTTGAGCCTTTCAATCATTGATGTCTCTATTTTTTTTGGGGAAAGGTAAAATTGAGAAAACCTTAGAAATTCTAAGTTCGGGGCTGATTTCACTACGGGAAGGTGTTAGGCACCCGCAATGACTATAGTATCCTATAGGAACCGTTTTACTATGCTTTATGTATACGCTTTGCTTTTATTGCTATTTGTAAAAAAAGAGATTGATTTTTAAGAATGAGAGGAGGGAGATTTGATTTTATTTTATTGGACTTGGAGAGACTTTGAGTCTCTTGCCTACATACCCTTTTAAGGAATCAAAATTCCATGTAGTTCTCTTCCAAAATGTTTTTTTTTGTGGGTTGGTTCAATTTTTAGTTTTGAAAATGGTTTTGAAGAAAGAGATAAGAGGCCTCAAGAGCATATGATTTGAAAAAATAGTGAGGTGATTCCAATTTATTTGCGAAAGGGATGTTAAAGTTGAGAATTAGCACTGGTTTTGATTTTGTCTTAAGAAAATGAAAGAAAAAAAAAAGTGAGGTTTTGACCTCATTTTGTTGCAAAATAGTTTGAGTTATGTGTTGATTTTTTGATGAAGAAATTATAAGTTTTCCTAGGTTTTACGCTTCCTACACATACATCTAGCGGAAAGTCATACAACGTGTGTGCATGTGTCGGTGCATGTGTCGGTGTACATCATTATAGTCCATAGTCCTTTACATCGGGTCCTAATTTACATTCTATAGTCTTGTATGGAAAAAGTTAAAGTAAAAAACTAACCTAAAATATTACATGAGTTAACATAGAAAATTGCATGAAATTTAAAGAAAGGGATGAAAATGGGATGAAATGCTTATAATGTGCATGAGACATGAAACGAAAGGGTTAGTGAACAAAGTAAAAAGAGCAAGAAATGCGGGAAGTAATGGTGAGGAAAGTATCGCACAAATTGTGAAAGCAAAAAAGTAAAAAAGGTGAAAGAAAAAGCACTCCCACATAGCCGAAGTTTTACTTAACCACATGACCTATAATTTCCCATCACAGCCACCACATAAAGGTTTATTTCAAGCACAAGAATGTAAATCAAATAGCACACATAGACACAAAATCACCACACATTTTTTTACATGCATTTTCATCATTTTAGAACATTTTAAATTGCTTGTAATGCAAGAAAACAAAACCAAAATTCACAAACAGTAGCAGCTATCACAAATCATGAGCAAAACATCTCGCAAAACGTATATCAATCATCAGAAACCTACCATACAAAATTGGAGCGAGTGTCGCGCATGAAACGTCGAGAAAACGCCGAAACGGACATAAATCATCACAAAAAGCAAACACACATATTTTTATCCAATTTTCACATGTAAAATATCACAACACATCAAGAAAATAGTAAAAAACATACAGTAAAAATCTTGGAATTTTTTAACGAAGTTTGGCATGCAACAGGTCCAATTAGCAAGTATTACGGTGCAAATAGCAATGAAATTAAAAAAGAAAACCAAGAACTGGCCCAAACCCACACTCAACGGACGGTACCCATCTCACACGGATCCGGATCAAACCTGATGCTTCAGAGGCGTTGGATTGATCCGGATTAACACAAACCTAGATCTAAGGTGGACAACACACCAGGCATGGGTCGGTTTGAACCCGACCCGGTTCAGGCACTTATGTAAAAGCAAAAACCCGGTTTACCCTCATTCTTTCACTCTCTCGTTCCATCTTCTTCTCCGTTCTCTTGCTTTCTCTCGTTCTCGCTGATGAACAAACCCTAGCTTCCCAAATCTCGCCCAGAATCACATCAAAGTATGCTTAATCCTCTCTCCCTATGATTCCAAACACGTACTGACCCTAAAAATTTCGCGAATTCAATGTGAATCTCGTCATCACTCATTACCGTTCCGATTTTGGTCTTTTGTTGTGTTTTGTTCATGAAATTTGCGTGAGTTCTCATGGATTCATAACATCCGTTGCGAATCTTTGAGTTTCTTGCGCTTTTTGATTTTAGGGTTTGTTCACTTCAGCTTTGAAATCGGAACGGTTCAAGGTTCAAAAGGTTCACATTGGTTCGTGTTTGTTGTTGCGATTGCACGAGGAAGATAGAGTTTGAGAGGTTTACCTGAGAATTTCGGAGATTCGAACCGTTCCGGTGAACTTCCGTGAGCCTTGCTTCTGGTTTGGTGGTTCTTGGCTCGAATTTCGAATTGAAATGGTAAATTCCCTTTCTTCTTCTCTGGCTTGCTCCGATGAACTTCTCTTCTTCTCTTTCGAACCGGTTCAGAACTTTGAAACTCTTTCTCTCTTCTTCTTGATTCTCCACACTGTGATCACGCTTGAGTTTGCTGCTCCTAGCAGTGAATTCGCGTTGGAATTGCAGGGAGAAATAGCTCAATGATGAAGATTCACCATTGTTGAATCTCTGAGAGCTTGAAGTTCTTCTTCCTAACTGAATTCGGTTATGGTTTTTGGAACTTTCTTAACTGTTTTTGGAGAGGATGAATTTGTTATGGTGATCGAAATTCTGTTACGAATGGAGCTTCTGTGGAATCTGCACAGTGCATTGGCCTTTTATAGGGCGCCATGTGTTCTTGAACCAATAGTGTGCTGCCACGTGGCACCTGACTCTGCTTGCGTGGCACTGATGGACCTGAATTGGACTGCCTTGACTAGAAGGACCATTCTGCAATTTCATCAAAATATGGACAATTCTGCAAAATTTGTGAGATTGGGACAATGATGCAAAAAGGACTAAACTGTAAAAGAACTAAAAATGAAAAGTAAAAGTTTGACTAAAGTTTGCCGGACTAAAAGGGTAAAATGGTAATTAAAATAAAATTGGTAAAAAAAACGATAAAATGAATAAAACGTAAAGCGAAACGAATTAAAAACGACGAAATGGACTAAAACGAACAAATTACCTAAATGAGGTATTTTAAAATACCTCTCTGCCCAAAATCTGAACAATGTGAAAAGACTAAAATGCCCCTGGGCGACAAACGACTCAGACAGACTCAGATGCAACATTGAAACGATTTTTAAACGGAGTTTTGACAAATGGTTTATACAGACAAGTTGAAAGGACTCAGAGACGAATGCAGGGATCTAAAATGGGTTCCATTGTGGGAAATGACCAAAATGCCCTTTTGTACGTTTTTGCAAATATTTTGAAGTAAAATGCAAGAAATGATGCAGATGGCTTGAAGAGTTCAAGAAAGAAAATTTTACAAAGAAAACAGGATGAGAAACATGATTTAAAACTGTTTTTTTTTTAGATAGAGACAGTAAAATGCACGACTGTAGCGCAGTAAAAATTAGAGTAAGATGTCAATAAGTTGACATGTATCAGAGGTAGAAAATAGGTTTGAAAGAGTATTTTTAGGTCCAAAATGAGGGTATGACAGCTGCCCCTATTTAAGTTTCTTTGTCTGGAGAGTCAAAAGACGGAGTTTTCGGCTTGACACGACAAAGATACTTAAATATCGACATTTGCACTGATTTTGGGCATAAAAATATGTTCGTAAATGCTATGCATGCCATGCAACATTTGTGTTATGAATGCAAGACCATTGAGAGTTGATTTTGGCAGAGAAATATGTCGTATCCATTGCGGGACTGGTAGACATTAACAGGATTGTAAAAGATAAAACTCACTGGGGAGACTTAATAGCGAAAGACAGGTACAAGCTGTTCTTGGATGCGAACTGGCCACTTGACCGGGAATCTTGACAAGCAAAAAGCGCAAGCTGCTCTTGTATTTGAGCTGGTCACTTGGCTGAAAAGAAAGTAGAAAGCACAAGCTGTCCTCGTATACGGACTGGTTACTTGGCTGAAGGGAAGCAAAACAGAAAGCACAAGCTGTTCTTGTATTTGAACTGGTTACTTGGCGAACAGGAAACAAAGGTGCGAGCTGTCCTTGGATACGAACTGGCTACTCGACCATTAACAAAAGTAGATTGACAGGTGCAAGCTGTTCTTGGATACGAACTGGCTACTTGACCGAAAACAAGGGTAAATTGACAGGCACAAGCCGTTCTTGGGTACGAACTAGCCACTTGGCCAGGCACAAGCTGTTCTTGGATACGAACTAGCCACTTGGCCGCTAATCGAAACAGGTTGTACTTGAAAATGGACAGAATTTGATTGACATAACTGCAGGAGCTTGAATTTTGACAGGACTGTTTAGAATTTGTGGTTGACAAGGCTGTTGAATTTTGAAGTTGACATGACGGTAGACATTTGAAATTAGCAGTAGAAATTTGAAATTGACATGATTGACCTTGACAGGAATGGACATAAGGATTGGAAATGCAATATGTATGAATGGTATATCAACTCTATCAAATGCATGAGCATATGGAATGCATGATTATGCATGTATGAATGCTTTGAAATGCATGATGGCTGACAACCTGTACACATGGTTTTACGGGCAGTAGACCGAACATTAGAATATTGGGCACGTAGTGACTCGCGCTCTAAAGCATGCTTGTAAGGATCCTCCTCCGGGGATGCGGTCGTTGGGACGCATCATGACCATTGTTGAGGGTAGAGAACGGCAAAGTTGTTAGAGAATGATAGTCTGCACGGCACTGCTACCTTGTCGGACAGTCAGATAAATACTTCGGACATCGCATCTGTGGTCAATGCTTTTGCATGTTGTTTTTTGTTTCTTTTCATTTTTATTTTCATCATCCCATTTTTGCCTGGATCGCCCTTTCGGGTTTTCGACCCACCGGGGAATAGTTCTTTTGTTGCCCCTGTTTTTGCCTGAATTGCCCTTCGAAGGTTGTCAATCCATCGGGGTGCTCATTTTTGCCTAAGCCGCCCTTTCGGGTTTTCGACTTAGCGAGCATATTTATTTTCCATGCTTTTCATTCTGTTTTTTCATTCTTGCCATTGACCACAGACCGTCACTGGGGGAAGGCTTGCTAGTAACTTGAATTGGAACTGATATCAATGTAGATTTGTTCATGCATGTTCATTTGAATGTACCTAGCTGTTCAGGCTTGTTTTCAAAATACTTAAAATTTTCAATTTTCATAATGTTTATTCCAGACCTGTATCATCATCAACATAGAAGAAATCTTTTGTACAAAGCTTTGAAAATAGAACGGAGAATGAGTGCCAAACAAAAGCATAGGCTCAAATCGATGTATAAGGGTGGTAGTCGGCCAAAAGCGTGACCCCACAGATTTACAAGGCTTGGAAAATGGTAATTTTATTGGTTGGTGGTACATCAAACACAGTAACTGCTATGGTATCTGAAACTCTCGAATCCACAGGCGTCGGAACCTCGGATGAGAACAACCAATCATCAGCTGCAAAGATCCCAAGGGGAATAGTAACTTGCCAGATATAGTCAATTGTCTTTTATTTCAATCTCATTTTTGCATGAACCGCCCTTTCGGGTTTTCGGCTCATCGAGACGCTCATTTTTGCCTGAGTTACATGTAATCTCAGCGAGCTTTTACATTTTTGTTTCTTGTCCCTTATTTTGCCTGGACCGCCCTTTCGGGTTTTTGATCCACCGGGAAGCGCATTTTTGCCTAGGCCGCCCTTTCGGGTTTTCGACCTACCACGCTGTTCTTTTCATATCTAGACAAAGTATTTCTTGACTATATCGGCATTCACAGGATTCGGAAGTTCTACACCATCCATGTGTGTGAGAATCAAAGCACCGCCAGAGAAAGCCTTCTTGACAACATAAGGTCCCTCATAGTTAGGCGTCCATTTGCCCCTTGGGTCGGGTTGCTGACTCATTCTTCTCTTCAACACGAGTTCACCCTCCTTGAATTCCCGAGGACGGACCTTCTTGTCAAAAGCATTTTTCATCCTTGCTTGATACATCTGACCGTGAGCCAAAGCGTCCAGGCGTCTTTCCTCAATCAAATTCAACTGGTCGTACCGACTCTGGCACCACTCAGCCTCAGACAACTTAGCTTCCATAATCACACGGAGAGATGGAATTTCCACTTCCAATGGGAGGACTGCTTCCATGCCGTATACAAGAGAAAAAGGCGTTGCCCCAGTTGAACTACGGACTGTAGTGCGGTAGCCGTGTAGAGCATAGGGCAACATCTCATGCCAATCTTTGTATGTTGTTACCATCTTTTGCACAATCTTCTTGATGTTCTTATTGGCAGCCTCAACTGCACCATTCATCTAAGGTCTGTAAGGAGAAGAATTGTGGTGTTCAATCTTGAATTTCTCGCATAAGGTTTGCACCATGTCATTGTTCAGGTTGGTACCGTTGTCAGTGATAATCTTGCTAGGAACACCATACCGACAGATGATATTGTTCTTGATGAACTTGACTACCACTTGCTTAGTCACGTTGGCATAAGATGCAGCTTCGACCCATTTGGTGAAATAATCGATTGCTACCAGGATAAAACGATGACCGTTTGAAGCCTTTGGTTCAATTCTTCCGATCATATCAATGCCCCACATAGAGAAAGGCCATGGAGAAGACATAACATTGAGGGCGTGCGGAGGCACATGGATCTTATCAGCATATATTTGACATTTGTGGCACTTCCTGGCATATTGATAGCAATCGCGTTCCATGGTCATCCAGTAGTAACCAGCTCTCAACAGCTTTCTAGACATAGCATGCCCCGATGCGTGGGTCCCGAAGGTACCATCGTGCACATCGTGCATTAGCTGTTCCGCTTCACATTCATCAACACATCTTAACAACACCATATCGAAATTCCTTTTGTACAGGACATCACCGTCCAGCAGGAATTTGCTAGCCAACCTGCGCAGCGTCTTCTTGTCTTTGTTGGAAGCATCCGGTGGGTACTCACGGCTTTGTAAAAACTGCTTGATATCATAATACCAGGGTCTGTTGTCAACTCCGCCTGAACCGGTTTGTACAATTGCATCACTGACAGTAAACACATGAGCGGGCCGATCTAAGCGTTGTACTTTGATCATCGGTACATGATTCCAATGGTTTACTCGGAACATGGAGGATAAGGTAGCAAGAGCATCGGCCATTTGGTTCTCCTCTCGGGGAATATGGTGCAACTCAACCTTTGTAAAATACGTCAACAGACGCCTTGCATAATCACGGTAAGGGATCAGATTGGCATGATGGGTCTCCCATTCTCCCTTTATCTGGTTGATGACTAGTGCAGAATCTCCATAGATGTCCAGATGCTTGATTCTCATATCGATGGCTTCTTCAATTCCCAGGATACACGCCTCGTACTCGGCCACATTGTTGGTGCACTCGAACACAATCCGGGCTGTAAAAGGGATGTGATGCCCCTGCGGAGCCACGATTACTGCGCCAATTCCTCGGCCATAAGCATTAACAGCACCATCAAAGACCAATCCCCACTTGCTATCAGGGTCTGGACCTTCACCGATCAGTGGTTCTTCGCAGTCTCTTGACTTCAAGAACATGACCTCTTCGTCTGGGAAATCGAACTTCAAAGGTTGATAATCATCAAGCGGTTGGCAAGCAAGATGGTCAGCCAGGATACTCCCTCTAATGGCTTTCTGAGCTTTAAACATAATATCATATTCTGACAGTAACATTTGCCAACGTGCAATTTTTCCAGTGACGGCCGGTTTCTCAAAGATGTACTTGATTGGATCCATCCGGGATATCAACCAAGTTGTATGATTTATCAAGTAATGACGCAGGCGTTTGGCAGCCCAGGCTAGTGCACAACAGGTTTTCTCGAGCATTGTATACCGAGTCTCACAATCGGTGAATTTCTTGCTCAAATAATAGATTGCATGCTCTTTCTTTCCAGTTTCATCCTGCTGACCGAGCACGCATCCCATGGATTCATCCAACACTGACAGATACATAATCAGAGGCCTTCCTTCCACCGGCGGAACGAGGATAGGAGGTTCTAGCAAATAACTCTTGATGTGGTCGAAAGCTTCTTGGCATTCATCATTCCATACCACTGGTTGATTCTTTCTGAGCAACTTGAAAATTGGACCGCAGGTTGTAGTCATGTGAGATATAAATCTGGAAATGTAGTTCAAACGCCCGAGGAACCCCCTGACCTGCTTCTCGGTTTGCAGAGCTGGCATCTCGCGGATAGCTCGGACCTTGTCGGGGTCTACTTCAATGCCCTTCTGGCTGACAATGAAGCCTAGCAATTTCCCAGACCTAACACCGAACATACATTTGTTTGGGTTCAGCCGAAGCTTGTACCTCTTCAACCTTTCGAACATCTTAGCCAAGTATTCGACGTGTTGTTCTTCATCGCTTGACTTGACAATCATGTCATCTACATACACTTCAACCTCCTTGTGGATCATGTCGTGGAACAAAGTGGTCATCCCCCTTTGGTAGGTAGCACCAGCATTTATTAGACCGAACGGCATTGCTTTGCAGCAAAAAGTTCACCATGGAGTGATGAACGACGTCTTCTCCCTGTCCTTGGGTGACATTTTGATTTGGTTATAGCCAGAAAACCCGTCCATGAAGGAGAACACCTTGCACTGGGCAGTATTGTCAACAAGCACATCGATGTGAGGCAGTGGGAAATTGTCTTTCAAGCTTGCTCTATTCAAATCTCTGTAATCAACACACATCCGAACCTTACCATCTTTCTTCGGCACGGGCACAATGTTAGCAACCCACTCGGGATACTCAACTGTCATGAGAAAACCCGCATCGATCTGTTTCTGCACTTCACCTTTGATCTTCAGAGCCATGTCCGGCCGTGTCCGTCTCAACTTTTGTCTGACGGGAGGACAATCTGGTTTTGTCGGTATCCGATGCTCCACAATCTGAGGATCCAAACCTGGCATGTCTTCATACGACCATGCAAAAATGTCCGAGTATTCGCGGAGTAGTTGGAAGATCCTCTTCTTGACCCCTTCCACCAATGCAGCACCGACTTTGATCTCTCTCTTGTTATCCTCAGTACCCAAGTTGATTAGCTCGATCTCCTCCTGATGAGGCCGAATGGTTTTCTCTTCTTGTTCAAGCAATCGGGCAATCTCGTCTGGTATACTATCACTATCCTCATCTTCGGTCTCGAACACCGGGGATTCAACAGTTTGGAGAAACATAGGGTCACTGTGTTCAACGGGTTCATTTTGGTTCGATCTGCGTGACATGATTGGATGATTTTTTAGAAAATAGTTTTCATGCAGATCTTTGAAATTAATAAGAAAACACAGATGTTTTGGTTTTTTCTGGCATTACCATTATTTCCAAGGGAAAAGCATTAAAGAAAGAAAAAAAAAGTCGTGAAAGAAACGACGTTTTTTATTGATAATGGTGATGTCGGAACAAACATGCCCTTTACAAAAGTGTCACTTCCGTCTCGGGCAAGACGGAAGGATTGTTATTATGAAAATAAAGCCTAAACAGCAAGACATATTACTTAGAATCATGCAGAAACACAGGGAGATTGATAACATTCCAGTTCTTCGCAATGCCTCCTGGTATCACAAATGTGGGCCTAGACCCACTGAGCACGAGCCATTTTTCAAACTGCGGCAGAAGAACCAGGAGACAATGAGCACTTGGAAGTTTTTGTGACCGATGAATGATGCATATGATGCATGATATGCAAATGCGGATGCAAAAATGACTCTTTTTATTACCAAAGGGTTTTTTAGACAAATTAGAATTCTTTGCAAACATTTTTTGGACTAACAAATTATTCAAAGCAAATTGTTTTGATACACTGAGCCAAGGGAGTAGGCTTCTGAAACATAAGCTGAGCAAACAACATAACCAATAGCAATCCTATCATCCAGAACTAAGGAGTGACTGGGTAGTATTCGGAATCCGAGTCTGAAGCTGAACCACAATAACTGGCGAAGAAATCTCGACGACCTCTGACTCTCCTAGAGTCTCTCCTCAATAGATCATCCTTCTCCTCAAGCTCCTTCCTAACTCTGGCTAGTTCTTTCTTCAGCATCTGGTTCTCATGATCCTTCTGCTCGTCTCTGCCATCCAAAGTCATGATCAAGTTCTCAGCCTCACTGTAGCGGGCTTTCCATGCTCGCTTCTCCTCACTCTCCATAGCTAGATGCTCCTGATACATCTCCTGAGTCACGGGAAGCAACGGTAATGGTCTAGACGGAGTAGATGCAGATACATGCCTCATAGCAGGGTAAGGCATGCCAATCTCTTCGGCTCGATCTATCACCCACTGAGTATAGGCTTCATGAGCAGTACCGGATCTCACACCCGAATGCTTCACATCTTTCCTACGAATCTTAGACCAAGCATCTGTAAAAGCTTTCCTTTGCCCGGTGGGAGCATTGGAATAGTAGAAGAATTCTTGTGATGTAGCAAGGTTGATGGGCTTTGCCCTCATAGGAAAACCAAACTGTCTCATGGCTAACTCGGGGTTGTAGTTGATCCCTCCCCGGGTACCGAGAAGAGGTACATTGAGGAAATCTCCACAACCAGTGATAATCTCCTTGACTCGAGCTGCTGGAGTGATCCAAACCACCTCATCGGGAGTAAGAGCCATAATCCGCTGCGAATAAGACCAATTTTCCGTGTTGGCATGGAAAGAACCCGGGAGGTGAGAAATAAACCACCTATAAAGAAGAGGTACGCAGCAAAGAATAAATCCACGACCCTTGAGAGTCCGATCATGGATGGCATGGTATGTGTCAGCTAACAAAGTAGGAACCGGATTCCTGGAATGGAAGATCTCAATGGCATTCATGTCCACAAAGTTGTCAAGATTCGGAAAGAGAATGAGCCCATAGATGAGTAGCGCAAGAATAGCCCCAAGAGTGTCCTGACAAATAGATTCAAGATTAGCCTGCTCAAGCAAGTATTTTGAAGTGAAACCCTGGATGTGAGATTTGGTAATGAGATTCTTAGACACATCGGAAGTCCTGAGATATAGATCCTTAGCAATAACCAGAGGAGTAAAAGGAGATCCTGGGCCCGTGAAAGGTACCCTCTCGGCTATAGGTAAACCCAATAAACTAGAATAAGCCTCGAGTGTAGGAACCAACTGAAAATCCGGGAAAGTGAAGCAACGGAAAACTGGGTCATAGAATTGCACCAGAGTGTGCACCAGCTTCTCTTCTACATTAGTCCGGAGAATACCAAGCAAACCACCGTATCGGAGACGAAACCCTGTCGGATTCTTAACTTTGAGCGCCAACTCCCTTAGGCTAGCCAAATCAACTTCTTTGAACTTGTAAGACTTAGTCCTCTTCATGCCTGTGTTATATTTGCAAAGAATTTTAGTTTGTCCATACCCTTTGATAAATGCATGTAGAAAATTTATGCATGAATGCATGTATGCATGGTTTTAACAAGGAAAGCACGGTGGGCTAAGGTAACAAGTGGACACGGTGTCCGGTGAAACTAAGGCTTTGATAGTAGTAACCAAGGTTCTATAAAGTTCCCAAACCACAACCTCTCTTGCGTATATCATGGTAGTACAAAGCAACGCTTGTCCATGATTATCCGTAAGAAGGTTTAGTTTGGGTGTAGTATCGCGTGACGACTAAATTTCGAGACAACGCTCGGTTTAGCCACCGCACTACGTCCTAAGAAAAGCCAAGGATGGGTTTGGTAACTACGGTCCATAGCCTTCATCGATCAATTGGAAGTAAAGTGCCTAAGCATGACAACACACGCCGACAACATCACCTCCAAAATGCCTCAGCTATGTGAGATTGATCGCATAATCCAATGCACGAGGCAACCCCCGGAATGGATTGTCGATTATATCTCTTCCTAATCTTAAGTTCACTCAGCCCGGGTATAGGGCTTTTGATATTCTCACCCCACACGTACACAAGAAAATTTTTACATGTAACAATAAAGCAAAGCATAGGCATAAAGCATGAAAAAAACTAGGTGTAGCCCTAAAAACTAGTCCCCAGTGAAGTCGTCATTTCTGTCATCGCGATTTTCGGGTGTCAAATCATTAATTAGATTTGAGCCTTTCAATCATTGATGTCTCTATTTTTTTTGGGGAAAGGTAAAATTGAGAAAACCTTAGAAATTCTAAGTTCGGGGCTGATTTCACTACGGGAAGGTGTTAGGCACCCGCAATGACTATAGTATCCTATAGGAACCGTTTTACTATGCTTTATGTATACGCTTTGCTTTTATTGCTATTTGTAAAAAAAGAGATTGATTTTTAAGAATGAGAGGAGGGAGATTTGATTTTATTTTATTGGACTTGGAGAGACTTTGAGTCTCTTGCCTACATACCCTTTTAAGGAATCAAAATTCCATGTAGTTCTCTTCCAAAATGTTTTTTTTTGTGGGTTGGTTCAATTTTTAGTTTTGAAAATGGTTTTGAAGAAAGAGATAAGAGGCCTCAAGAGCATATGATTTGAAAAAATAGTGAGGTGATTCCAATTTATTTGCGAAAGGGATGTTAAAGTTGAGAATTAGCACTGGTTTTGATTTTGTCTTAAGAAAATGAAAGAAAAAAAAAAGTGAGGTTTTGACCTCATTTTGTTGCAAAATAGTTTGAGTTATGTGTTGATTTTTTGATGAAGAAATTATAAGTTTTCCTAGGTTTTACGCTTCCTACACATACATCTAGCGGAAAGTCATACAACGTGTGTGCATGTGTCGGTGCATGTGTCGGTGTACATCATTATAGTCCATAGTCCTTTACATCGGGTCCTAATTTACATTCTATAGTCTTGTATGGAAAAAGTTAAAGTAAAAAACTAACCTAAAATATTACATGAGTTAACATAGAAAATTGCATGAAATTTAAAGAAAGGGATGAAAATGGGATGAAATGCTTATAATGTGCATGAGACATGAAACGAAAGGGTTAGTGAACAAAGTAAAAAGAGCAAGAAATGCGGGAAGTAATGGTGAGGAAAGTATCGCACAAATTGTGAAAGCAAAAAAGTAAAAATGGTGAAAGAAAAAGCACTCCCACATAGCCGAAGTTTTACTTAACCACATGACCTATAATTTCCCATCACAGCCACCACTTAGAGGTTTATTTCAAGCACAAGAATGTAAATCATATAGCACACATAGACACAAAATCACCACACATTTTTTTACATGCATTTTCATCATTTTAGAACATTTTAAATTGCTTGTAATGCAAGAAAACAAAACCAAAATTCACAAACAGTAGCAGCTATCACAAATCATGAGCAAAACATCTCGCAAAACGTATATCAATCATCAGAAACCTACCATACAAAATTGGAGCGAGTGTCGCGCATGAAACATCGAGAAAACGCCGAAACGGACATAAATCATCACAAAAAGCAAACACACATATTTTTATCCAATTTTCACATGTAAAATATCACAACACATCAAGAAAATAGTAAAAAACATACAGTAAAAATCTTGGAATATTTTAACGAAGTTTGGCATGCAACAGGTCCAATTAGCAAGTATTACGGTGCAAATAGCAATGAAATTAAAAAAGAAAACCAAGAACCGGCCCAAACCCACACTCAACGGACGGTACCCATCTCACACGGATCCGGATCAAACCTGATGCTTCAGAGGCGTTGGATTGATCCGGATTAACACAAACCTAGATCTAAGGTGGACAACACACCAGGCATGGGTCGGTTTGAACCCGACCCGGTTCAGGCACTTATGTAAAAGCAAAAACCCGGTTTACCCTCATTCTTTCACTCTCTCGTTCCATCTTCTTCTCCGTTCTCTTGCTTTCTCTCGTTCTCGCTGATGAACAAACCCTAGCTTCCCAAATCTCGCCCAGAATCACATCAAAGTATGCTTAATCCTCTCTCCCTATGATTCCAAACACGTACTGACCCTAAAAATTTCGCGAATTCAATGTGAATCTCGTCATCACTCATTACCGTTCCGATTTTGGTCTTTTGCTGTGTTTTGTTCATGAAATTTGCGTGAGTTCTCATGGATTCATAACATCTGTAACGCCCCGTTTCCCAAAATGATATAATAATATCCAAACATCAGAGTTAATCAACAATCAACGGAGTATTACATGCATATCTCAAAAATAATTTATTTAAATAGAAACATAAAACTATTTAAATAATCCTCCAAAACAACCTCTTTATAAAATAGTCTGCAGCGGAATAATTGTCATAAAATCATCTCAAAAGTTCTTATACTTCAACATGTCTGGCACAAAGGCCTCACCATAACAAAAATGTTCTCCAACATATAACAAATATTTATTCAACAAATCTCCAACATAAATGATACATAAAGGAATGAAATTATAAAACATAATATCTCATCCCGTTACGTATCAGAGCCTACGACACAATGAGCCAACTCCTATCTATCCATCGCTACCTGCACTTGCCCACGAGGCGGCAATTCCAGCAGAAGGGGTGAGTTCACAAAACAAAAGCAATATATATATATATATATATAATTCATCAAGTTGTATTGAAAAACAACATAAACAAGAACATTCATCATCACCATAATCATCAACAATCTTCATAAGCAATTCAACAAATAATAATTATATTCACCTTATTTAACAACACCAACAACAACACCGCTTGTGGTGACACCTCACCAACAACAACTCACACCTTAACTTCTAATGCAAGACTCCATTAACGACCAATGCATTATGCAAATGTGGTACCAACTACGCGCGTTGAATGCTAAGCATTCCGGGGCATAAGCCCCCACCAAATGGATGGTTAAAGCATCCCAGGGCATAAGCCCTCACCAAAGTGAATGACTAGCATTCCAGGGCATAAGCCCTCACCAGTTGAATGTATAAACATTCCGGGGCATGAGCCCCCACCAATGCAAATGAGTTATGGGACTCAAGGTGTATATCTACATACAACCCTACAACAGAATAGTGGTGCATTTTCACCATGCAACCAACGACAACACCAACTAGGACACCTCCCCAACTAGACTCAATCACACCACAACACCATGAACAATTTCAACTTAGTATAGTATAGTTCATTTCATTTCATAAAAGATTCATTCGTAAATGCATCATAAACATCTCCATTCTATATTATTATCACTCCAAAAATTCTCTAAAAATCCAATAAACCATTTAGAAAGCTTAGGTTTGGGTTTAGAACACCTTAGAAAAGTCACATTTTGGGTCGCACAGGACCCAGCTCGCTTAAGCGAGCAGATTCTCGCTTGAGCGAGTCAAAACACGTAAGTTGGGGTTTTGCTCGCTTACGGCTCGCTCCTGGTTCGCTTAAGCGAACAGGTCATTTTCAAAATTCTGGGCAAAATTCACGTTGCTCGCTTAAGCGACGGGCAGCTCGCTTAAGCGACCAAAAAGCCATAGCTTCAGGTTTTGCACGCTTGGAGTTCGCTTGACGCACGCTTGAGCGAACGGGCGCGAAACAGTTCTGGGTGAGGGAAAGTGCCGCTCGCTTAAGCGACGGCTAGCTCGCTTAAGCGAGTAATCATCTGGGCAGAAATGCTACTTACGATCTCTAACCCTATTTCATCCAAAAATCCCATTTTTGATTCCCCAATCACCCAAAATGATTTTAGATTAACGTTATGAGTTCAGTACTGATTCTAGGCACCAAAACAGCTCATAGAAACACAATTAACAGCATAATTCACCAAGATTTAACATTTTGCATATTCAAGAAAACCTAAACCAGAAACAACAATTTCAATGCAAAATCATGAAAACATATATGTATATATTGGCAATTGAATCGCAAACCCACCCTTACCTTAATTCAGCAAAATCTACAGCAATTCCTAGCAATTCACCTTGACTCTTGGCTCTACTCTTCTCTCTTCCCAAAAGTCTGTTTCTTTGTTTTACTGATACGTACTCAAATGTTTCTTTCCTTACTGGTTTTCTCTTTTCTTTCTAACAAAACATAACCCCCCTTTTTCTCTTTACTCCCTCACTTAATTTTCTTTTAATTCCTCATTAACCCTCCTTAAATCTAATAATTCTAAATAACTATTATTCTCTTTTTTTCATAAAATACTACAAATAAATATAACAAATAATATCACACCAAATATCTCATATATCATTTATAAATTCAAGTAAAATACACCAAGCACACCAAAATCAACTAAAAATCACCACAAATCATAAAATAGAATTTAGAGTGTTACAACTCTCCCCAACTTAGAAAATTTCGTCCTCGAAATATTACCTTAAGCAACAAAACAACTCAGGATAGGACTCTTGCATCTTGCTCTCCAACTCCCAAGTCAAACTCTCACCGGTTACACCGCTCCAAACAACTCTAACCAGAGGTATTTCCTTGCCTCTCAACTGCTTCACCTTGCGATCATCAATCCTCAAAGGTAAAGTCTCAACAGTAAGATTATCTCTAACTTGCACATCATCTCTAGGAATAACATGCGAAGGATCAGCTACATACTTCCTCAACTGCGACACATGAAACACATCGTGCAAGTTTAATAATTGGGGTGGCAATCCAATCCGATACGCCACGGTTCCAATTCTCTCGGAAATCTGATAAGGACCAATGAACTTTGGAGTCAACTTCTTCGACTTCAATGCACGTCCTACACCCGTCATCGGAGTAACCCTCAAAAACACATGCTCACCCTCTTGAAACTCAAGGGCTTTCCTCCTTTTGTCATGATAACTCTTCTGACGATCTTGAGATGCCTTCATCTTTTCTCTTATCATCTTAACCTTTTCCGTAGTCTGCTGCACTAACTCAGGTCCTAACACAATATTTTCACCCGACTCAAACCAACATAGAGGAGTTCTACACCTTCGACCATACAAAGCTTCGAACGGTGCCATACCAATACTCGAATGGTAACTATTATTATAAGTAAACTCTATCAACGGCAAGTGGCTGTCCCAAGCTCCACCTTGCTCGAGTACACATACCCTCAACAAATCCTCCAAGGATTGGATAGTCCTCTCCGACTGACCATCTGTCTGCGGATGATAAGCCGAACTCGGCCTCAATTTCGAACCCAATGCATCTTGCAAGCTCTTCCAAAACCTCGAAGTAAACCTCGGATCCCTATCCGACACAATACTAGAGGGAACACCATGCAACTTCACAATGTCACGAATATAAATCTCCGCCAACTGAGCTACCGGATAAGTAATATTAATCGGGATAAAGTGTGCCGACTTAGTCAATCTATCAACAACAACCCAAATGGCATCATGCCCTCTTGGAGTATTCGGAAAACTCGTCACAAAATCCATCGAAATGCTATCCCACTTCCACTCAGGCACATCTAACGGAACCAATAACCCTGCAGGTTTCTGATGTTCAACTTTGGACTTCTGGCAAGTCAAACACGCATACACAAATTGAGCAACATCCCTCTTCAAACCGGACCACCAAAATAATTTCTTCAAGTCACGATACATTTTAGTAGCTCCGGGATGAATACTCAAACTACTCTTATGACTTTCTTCTAAGATCAACTTTTTCAAACCTTCATCATCGGGAATACAAATCCTTCCTCTAAACCTCAACACACCTTGTTCATCGACCTTGAAGTCACCATCTGCATTCTGCTGACTAGCAGTCATCAAATCAACGAACTTAACATCAAGCTTCTGTGCCTCTTTGATACTACTCAAGAAATCACTATTAATCTTTAACATTCCCAACCGTACACTTTGAGGCGATCTTTCACAAACAAGACTCAAGTCCCTAAACTGTTCAAGTAACTCGAACTCTTTCACCATCAAAGCAGACATATGCAGCGTCTTTCTGCTCAACGCATCAGCCACAACATTAGCTTTACCAGGATGGTAATTCAGGCCAAAATCGTAATCCTTAAGTAACTCAAGCCACCTCCTCTGCCTCATGTTCAACTCCTTCTGATCAAACAGGTACTTTAAACTCTTATGATCACTAAATACCTCGAATCTGGAACCATACAAATAATGCCTCCAAATTTTCAACACAAACACCACGGCTGCCAACTCTAAATCATGTGTAGGATAATTCTTCTCATGCACTCTCAGCTGCCTAGAAGCATACGCTACCACCTTGCCATCTTGCATCAAAACACCACCTAAACCCAACTTAGATGCATCACAGTAAACAACAAAAGGTTCTTCCGGCTTCGGCAAAATTAAAATAGGCGCAGTCGTCAATCTTTGCTTCAACTCGTTGAAACTACTCTCACATCGAGCATCCCACACAAATGCTTTACCTTTACAGGTCAGTTGCGTCAAAGGAAGTGCCAACTTTGAAAATCCTTCAATAAACCTGCGATAATAACCAGCCAAACCAAGAAAACTTCTTACCTCAGTAACTGACTTTGGTGTCTCCCACTGCGACACAGCATCAACCTTCGAAGGATCTACAGCAATACCTTTACCAGAAATAATGTGGCCAAGAAAACTTACTTCATTCAGCCAGAATTCGCACTTGGATAACTTGGCATACAATTTCTTCTCTTTCAGCACTTGCAATACAATCTTCAAATGCTCTGCATGCTCAGCTTCAGTCTTAGAATAAATCAATATATCATCAATAAAAACCACAACAAATTGATCCAGATATTCATGAAAAATTCGGTTCATGTACTCCATAAACACACCAGGTGCATTCGTCACACCAAAAGGCATCACCTTATATTCATAATGACCATAACGCGTCCTAAACGCCGTCTTTTGCATATCCTCATCCTTCACTTTATCTGATGGTAACCTGACCTCAAGTCAATTTTGCTGAACACACGGGCACCCACTAGTTGATCCATCAAGTCATCTATCCTCGGTAGTGGATACCTATTCTTAATCGTCACTTTATTCAACTGACGGTAATCGATACACAACCGCATGCTACCATCCTTCTTCTTTACCAACAACACCGGCGCTCCCCATGGTGAAACACTCGGTCTCACAAACTTCTTGTCAAGCAAGTCTTCTAATTGTTTCTTTAACTCAACTAACTCCGAAGCTGACATACGGTAAGGAGCCATCGACACAGGCTTCGTACCCGGCACCAGGTCTATCGAAAATTCCACTTCTCTCTCCGGTGGCACATCTGGAATCTCGTCAGGGAAAACTTCAGGAAATTCCTTCTCAACAGGCAGCCCATCAATTACAGCTTGGTTCTCCACCGACAAGAATGCCAACAAAGAAAACATCAACACACCATCTTGTTCTAACCGCTTCATCTCTTTGGTGGATAAAAATTCTGCTCCACTCTCTTCTTCAGCAGAAGAAAACCGTACCGTCTTCGTAAAATAACTACTACGAACATGGTTATACTCTAACCAGTTCTCTACGCAACAAACAACAAAATAGGGCAACAATAGACAGTTAAAACTGTCACACAACACTACATGGCTCGACACGACTCTACTAATTGGCCGGATGGACCGACCTGCTCTGATACCAATTGTAACGCCCCGTTTCCCAAAATGATATAATAATATCCAAACATCAGAGTTAATCAACAATCAATGGAGTATTACATGCATATCTCAAAAATAATTTATTTAAATAGAAACATAAAACTATTTAAATAATCCTCCAAAACAACCTCTTTATAAAATAGTCTACAGCGGAATAATTGTCATAAAATCATCTCAAAAGTTCTTATACTTCAACATGTCTGGCACAAAGGCCTCACCATAACAAAAATGTTCTCCAACATATAACAAATATTTAATCAACAAATCTCCAACATAAATGATACATAAAGGAATGAAATTATAAAACATAATATCCCATCCCGTTACGTATCAGAGCCTACGACACAATGAGCCAACTCTTATCTATCCATCGCTACCTGCACTTGCCCACGAGGCGGCAATTCCAGCAGAAGGGGTGAGTTCACAAAACAAAAGCAATATATATATATATATATATATATATATATATATATATAATTCATCAAGTTGTATTGAAAAACAACATAAACAAGAACATTCATCATCACCATAATCATCAACAATCTTCATAAGCAATTCAACAAATAATAATTATATTCACCTTATTTAACAACACCAACAACAACACCGCTTGTGGTGACACCTCACCAACAACAACTCACACCTTAACTTCTAATGCAAGACTCCATTAACGACCAATGCATTATGCAAATGTGGTACCAACTACGCGCGTTGAATGCTAAGCATTCCGGGGCATAAGCCCCCACCAAATGGATGGTTAAAGCATCCCAGGGCATAAGCCCTCACCAAAGTGAATGACTAGCATTCCAGGGCATAAGCCCTCACCAGTTGAATGTATAAACATTCCGGGGCATGAGCCCCCACCAATGCAAATGAGTTATGGGACTCAAGGTGTATATCTACATACAACCCTACAACAGAATAGTGGTGCATTTTCACCATGCAACCAACGACAACACCAACTAGGACACCTCCCCAACTAGACTCAATCACACCACAACACCATGAACAATTTCAACTTAGTATAGTATAGTTCATTTCATTTCATAAAAGATTCATTCGTAAATGCATCATAAACATCTCCATTTTATATTATTATCACTCCAAAAATTCTCTAAAAATCCAATAAACCATTTAGAAAGCTTAGGTTTGGGTTTAGAACACCTTAGAAAAGTCACATTTTGGGTCGCACAGGACCCAGCTCGCTGAAGCGAGCAGATTCTCGCTTGAGCGAGTCAAAACACGTAAGTTGGGGTTTTGCTCGCTTACGGCTCGCTCCTGGTTCGCTTAAGCGAACAAGTCATTTTCAAAATTCTGGGCAAAATTCACGTTGCTCGCTTAAGCGACGGGCAGCTCGCTTAAGCGACCAAAAAGCCGTAGCTTCAGGTTTTGCACGCTTGGAGTTCGCTTGACGCACGCTTGAGCGAACGGGCGCGAAACAGTTCTGGGTGAGGGAAAGTGCCGCTCGCTTAAGCGACGGCTAGCTCGCTTAAGCGAGTAATCATCTGGGCAGAAATGCTACTTACGATCTCTAACCCTATTTCATCCAAAAATCCCATTTTTGATTCCCCAATCACCCAAAATGATTTTAGATTAACGTTATGAGTTCAGTACTGATTCTAGGCACCAAAACAGCTCATAGAAACACAATTAACAGCATAATTCACCAAGATTTAACATTTTGCATATTCAAGAAAACCTAAACCAGAAACAACAATTTCAATGCAAAATCATGAAAACATATATGTATATATTGGCAATTGAATCGCAAACCCACCCTTACCTTAATTCAGCAAAATCTACAGCAATTCCTAGCAATTCACCTTGGCTCTTGGCTCTACTCTTCTCTCTTCCCAAAAGTCTGTTTCTTTGTTTTACTGATACGTACTCAAATGTTTCTTTCCTTACTGGTTTTCTCTTTTCTTTCTAACAAAACATAACCCCCCTTTTTCTCTTTACTCCCTCACTTAATTTTCTTTTAATTCCTCATTAACCCTCCTTAAATCTAATAATTCTAAATAACTATTATTCTCTTTTTTTCATAAAATACTACAAATAAATATAACAAATAATATCACACCAAATATCTCATATATCATTTATAAATTCAAGTAAAATACACCAAGCACACCAAAATCAACTAAAAATCACCACAAATCATAAAATAGAATTTAGAGTGTTACAACATCTGTTGCGAATCTTTGAGTTTCTTGCGCTTTTTGATTTTAGGGTTTGTTCACTTCAGCTTCGAAATCGGAACGGTTCAAGGTTCAAAAGGTTCACATTGGTTCGTGTTTGTTGCTGCGATTGCACGAGGAAGATAGAGTTTGAGAGGTTTACCTGAGAATTTCGGAGATTCGAACCGTTCTGGTGAACTTCCGTGAGCCTTGCTTCTGGTTTGGTGGTTCTTGGCTCGAATTTCGAATTGAAATGGTAAATTCCCTTTCTTCTTCTCTGGCTTGCTCCGATGAACTTCTCTTCTTCTCTTTTGAACCGGTTCAGAACTTTGAAACTCTTTCTCTCTTCTTCTTGATTCTCCACACTGTGATCACGCTTGAGTTTGCTGCTCCTAGCAGTGAATTCGCGTTGGAATTGTAGGGAGAAATAGCTCAATGATGAAGATTCACCATTGTTGAATCTCTGAGAGCTTGAAGTTCTTCTTCCTAACTGAATTCGGTTATGGTTTTTGGAACTTTCTTAACTGTTTTTGGAGAGGATGAATTTGTTATGGTGATCGAAATTCTGTTACGAATGGAGCTTCTGTGGAATCTGCACAGTGCATTGGCCTTTTATAGGGCGCCATGTGTTCTTGAACCAATAGTGTGCTGCCACGTGGCACCTGACTCTGCTTGCGTGGCACTGATGGACCTGAATTGGACTGCCTTGACTAGAAGGACCATTCTGCAACTTCATCAAAATATGGACAATTCTGCAAAATTTGTGAGATTGGGACAATGATGCAAAAAGGACTAAACTGTAAAAGAACTAAAAATGAAAAGTAAAAGTTTGACTAAAGTTGGCCGGACTAAAAGGGTAAAATGGTAATTAAAATAAAATTGGTAAAAAAAACGATAAAATGAATAAAACGTAAAGCGAAACGAATTAAAAACGACGAAATGGACTAAAACGAACAAATTACCTAAATGAGGTATTTTAAAATACCTCTCTGCCCAAAATCTGAACAATGTGAAAAGACTAAAATGCCCCTGGGCGACAAACGACTCAGACAGACTCAGATGCAACGTTGAAACGATTTTTAAACGGAGTTTTGACAAATGGTTTATACAGACAAGTTGAAAGGACTCAGAGACGAATGCAGGGATCTAAAATGGGTTCCATTGTGGGAAATGACCAAAATGCCCTTTTGTACGTTTTTGCAAATATTTTGAAGTAAAATGCAAGAAATGATGCAGATGGCTTTAAGAGTTCAAGAAAGAAAATTTTACAAAGAAAACAGGATGAGAAACATGATTTAAAACTGTTTTTTTTTTTTGAGATAGAGACAGTAAAATGCGCGACTGTAGCGCAGTAAAAATTAGAGTAAGATGTCAATAAGTTGACATGTATCAGAGGTAGAAAATAGGTTTGAAAGAGTATTTTTAGGTCCAAAATGAGGGTATGACAGGTTGTTTAGAAGATTTTGATCTTGAGGATTTTGGTGAGTCAAAAGCAGGGTAGATGACGTCGGGACGAATTGTGTGAACAGGGGTTTTGTTCAAAGTTGGTTGATCAGAGGCTTGATCAGCAGCGGTGTTTTGTGGTGGTGATGGGGAATGTTCTACTTGAGAGTTCTCACCATCAGCAAACTTTGAAGTTGTTTTGGTTCTTGCCATTTTGCAGAAAATGTGAAAAACAGAGGAATTTTGAAGTTTCGTAAGAAAATGAGAAGAGAGAAGTTTGGGTAGAGATAGATGTGAAATAATCAAAAGTGGTTACTGATTATATAGACAAGGCGTGCAGAAAGAGGGAAAGAAATGATGGTAGTTACATTGGGAAAGAAGAAAAATGGAACGGACAGGAGAGAGAAAGGAAAAGTAGCTGTTTGTAAAAAGGAAGGGGATTGGTTGATTTTATAGTTAAGGCTTTACATAGTGGTTAATCCTTATATATAACTTCTTATAACCAAGCATTAAATGCTTAAGATTATAGAAGGATATTTGGAGAAGGGTAACACAAAATCATACGCATGAGATTTCTGACCCTGATTTCATATTTTTGAACGTTCTGACCTTTCTGAACATTCTGACCTGAGGAACATTCTTAACTCAGGAACATTCTGAACTCAGGAACATTCTGAACTTAAGAACATTTTGATGAATGTTCTGATTGAGATAGATCTATCTGATTTGCATCAGATGATATCAAGGGGTTTAGTCTAAGGCCCTTAGTGATCTGTAATCAATCTTTATTGGGATTTTTTATGATTAGCAATTTTTCTTTAAGAAAATTGAATCTATCCTCAACAAGGGGTTTTGTGAAAATGTAAGCTAGTTGATTTTCAGTGTCAACAAAGCTTAATGCAATATTCTTTTTCTGAACATGGTCTCTAATGAAATGATGCTTTATTTCAATATGTTTAGACCTAGAATGCTGAATAGGATTCTTAGAAAAATTAATTGCACTTGTATTATCACAATAAATAGGAACACTTGTGTACCTTAGAGAGTAGTCTTCCAGCTGATTTCTTACCCACAAAATTTGAGAGCAACAGCTAGCTGCAGATACATACTCAGCTTCAGTTGTGGAGAGAGCAATGGTGTTTTGCTTTATGCAAGACCATCCAATCAATGCTTGTCCTAAGAATTGGCATGATCCACTTGTGCTCTTCCTCTCAACTTTGTCTCTAGCATAATCAGCATCACAATATGCTACAAGATCAAAACTAGAACCTTTTCTATACCAAAGGCCAAGATCAGTAGTACCTACCAGATACATAAGAATTCTTTTGACTGCAGTCAAGTGTGATTCTTTTGCACAAGTTTGAAACCTGGCACATAAACCAACTGCAAACACTATATCTGGTCTGCTAGTAGTCAAGTATAATAATGAACCTATCATGCCTCTATATTCTTTTTCAGAAATAGATTTTCCACTTTCATCTTTATCTAAACTTGAAGATGGATGCATAGGGGTGGCCATGATTTTTGCCTCATTCATTTTATATTTTTTAAGAATATCTTTGACCTATTTTTCTTGACTTATGAAAATTCCATTTGGATGTTGTTTAATTTGTAAACCAAGGAAAAAACCATGTTCACCCATCATACTCATCTCAAATTCGTTTTGCATAAGGTTGGAAAATTCTTCACACATTTTCTCTTTAGTTGCACCAAAAATGATGTCATCAACATACACTTGAACTATAAGCAAGTCAGAGTTATGTGTTTTTCTAAAGAATATGGTATCAATTTTTCCTCTTGAAAATCCATTTTCAATTAAAAATGTGCTAAGTCTATCATACCAAGCTCTAGGAGCTTGTTTAAGACCATAAAGTGCTTTGGTAAGTTTAAAAACATGATTTGGTTTTTCTTTATTTATGAAACCAGGAGGTTGGCTAACATAAACTTCTTCATTTAGAAAACCATTTAAAAATGCACTTTTCACATCCATTTGAAAAGTTTAATGCTTTTATGAGCAACATATGCAAGAAGAATTCTGATGGCTTCTAACCTTGCAACTGGTGCAAAGGTCTCATCATAGTCAATACCTTCTTGTTGGTTATAACCTTGAGCAACTAACCTTGCCTTGTTTCTGACAACCTTACCTTCTTCATCAAGCTTATTTCTGAAGACCCATCTTGTACCAATGATGGTTTTGGCTTGATTATTTGGAACCAGGTTCCAAACTTTGTTTCTTTCAAACTGAGAAAGTTCCTCCTTCATGGCTTCAATCCATGAGTCATCAACAATAGCTTCATTGATTGATTTAGGTTCCATTTGAGAAATCATTGCCATGTTGTTATCTTGAAAGGACATTCTGGTTCTTACACCATCAGTTGTGCTTCCAATGATTTGATCTACAGGATGGTCTCCTACCATTCTCCAACTTCTAGGTGGACTTTGGAAGGTTTGATCCTGAACATTCTGATCATCTTCTTTCTGTACTGTGTTCACAGTATTTATACTGGGAACGTTCTGAAGTGTTGACACCTCAGTGTCTTCACTTTCTTTTGGTTGAGAATATTCAACATATTCATCAAATATGACATGCATACTAATTTCAACTGTTTGGGTTTTTAGATTGTACACTCTATAACCTTTAGAAGTTATAGAGTATCCTAAAAAGATAGCTTTATCTGATTTAGGATCAAACTTACCCAATTTTTCTTTATTGTTCAGAATGTAGCAATAGCAACCAAATATGTGAAAATAAGATATGTTAGGTTTAATGTTTTTCCAGAGTTCATATGGGGTTTTGTTAAGAACTTTTCTTATTGAAACTCTATTTAAAATGTAACAAGATGTATTAATGGCTTCTGCCCAAAAGTACTCCTCAACATTTGATTCATTTAACATTGTTCTAGCCATTTCTTGCAAAGTTCTGTTTTTTCTTTCAACAACTCCATTTTGTTGTGGAGTTCTTGCACAAGAGAAGTTATGTTCAATACCATTTTCATCAAAGAATGTTTTGAAGGATGCATTTTCAAATTCTCCTCCATGATCACTCCTTACTGTGATGGTATTGGAACCTTTTTCATTTTGAACTCTTTTACAAAAGTTTTGAAAAGCTTCAAAAGATTCATCTTTGTGTTTTAAAAATAGAACCCATGTAAATCTGGAAAAGTCATCAACAATAACAAAGCCATATCTTTTGCCATTTAGACTTGCAGTTTGAACTGGACCAAAGAGATCAATGTGAAGAAGCTCTAAAGGTTTTTGAGTTGAAATAAACTCAATAGTTTTAAAACTGCTTTTTACTTGTTTACCTTTGACACAAGCTTCACAGATCTTGTCCTTTTCAAAGCTAATCTTAGGCAACCCTCTAACTAGATCAAGTTGAGAAAGTTTAGCAATAGTTTTCATGCTTATATGACCAGCCCTCTTGTGCCAGATCCATTTGTCTTTTCCAAGAGACATAAAACAGGATTCAGCAGGCATATCATTTAGTTCTAAAACATATAAATTCTTTTTCCTTGATCCAGAGAAGAATAATTTGTTAGAGGAGGCTTTCCTTACTTCACATATGTTAGGTTTAAAGACAACTTCAAATCCACTATCACACAATTGACTTATGCTAAGTAGATTATGTTTTAAACCTTCTACATACTGAACATTTTCTATTTTAGCAGAGTTAGGTTTACCTATTGTGCCTTTTCCTCTGATCTTACCTTTATCATTGTTTCCAAATGTCACCAGTCCTCCATCCTTCTTTTCAAAGGTTAGAAAACAGTTCCTGTCACCTGTCATGTGCCTAGAACAACCACTATCCAGGTACCATGGTTTTGTTCTTGCACCCTAAAGCAGAACCTACATTTGACAAGATAAAAACTTTAGCTACCCATGTAATGTTGGGTCCTTGAGGGTTAGTTCTTCTAAGAGATCTTTCCTTATTGTAACATTCTGTTTTGTGAAATCAGATTTGTTACAGCAGGAACATATCTTCTTAGCCTTCTCAGCCTTTTGTGAACTTTCTGATCTATTATGATGAGAACGTTCTGAGCTAAGATTAAACTTACTTTGTCTGATAAGTTTTTTCTTAACATGACATACTGATTCATTATGTCCTAATCTATCACAAAAAGAGCATTTCATTCTCATAATTGGTTTCTTAGGTACAAAGCTTTCAATGATTTTGCTTGGATCTTTAAATCCTAAACCAGATTTTTTAGCACTTTCATTTTGAGATCCTAAGATGTTTTGAAATGTTTTTGTGGATTTTATAAAACTTGTAAGATCATTCTTTAATGTTTCAACTTCCTTTTTCAAAAGTTTATTCTCCTTTTGTAATTCAGAAGGTAAAGAAAGAATGCCTTTTTGTTTTCTGTTTAATTCTTTTTGTTTTTCTGACAATTCAAAGTGAGAATCTTGCAAAACTTGTATGGTCTTTCTAGACTCATCATATCTGTTTTGAAGTATTTTTTTTTCTGCTTTTATCTCAGAAAGTTCCTTGATTAAAGAATGACATCTATTAGTTAAAAAAATTGAGTCATATAGGAGACTATCTATCTTACTTTCAAGATCTTTATATAGAGAATCAGTTTTATAGATGATTACCTCTTCCTCATCATCTGACTGAGCCATTAGTCCCATGTCTGCATCTGCATCTTCTTGGGAGTCTGATTCCTCTATGTCATCCCAAGTGATCATTGCTCTTTTCTTTGGAGGAGGTTTTCTTTGAACCTTTTTGATGTCAGGACATTCATTTTTGTAGTGTCCAATCTTGTTGCATCCAAAGTAAGTGACTTGGCTTTTGTCAGCTTCAGTTCTGGTGTTGTTGTTGGTGTTTGGAAACTTCTTTCTGATCTGATTTCTTCTTAACATCATTCTTTGAATTCTTTTAGAAATCAATGCAAGTTCATCTTCAGCTTCCTCTTCATGAATTTCTTCTAGTTCTTGTGGTTCTTGAACATCATCAGTTACTGACGGGGTTTGCTGAGATGCTTTCAAAGCAAGTGTTTTTACCTTCTTTACTGGTTTGTCTCCTTGAAGTACAACTTCATGAGCTCTTAGTGAACCAATAAGGTCTTCCAGGTTCATAGATTTTAAATCTATGGCCTGAGTGATTGCAGTGACCATAGGTCTCCACATACTTGGAAGACATCTCAATATTTTTCTGATTCTCTCATGAGTAGAATATGCCTTTCCAAGAGATCTCATTTCATTTACTATTGTAGTAAATCTAGCATACATCTCATCAATGGTTTCATTTTCAATCATTTCAAAGACTTCAAACTTTCTGACTCCAATGTCAATTCTAGTTTCTTTGACATGAGATGTACCTTCATGATGTATTCTCAAAGTATCCCATACCTCTTTAGCATTTTTACATTCATCAACTCTTTCACTTTCTTCCATGGTTAGTGCACATGATAGAAAGAGTCTAGCTTTAGAGTTTAACAATACCTGAGCTTTCTCATCTGTTAACCATGCACTTTTACTCTTGACAGCTCCTTCTTTGTTTGTTGGAACAAAATCTCCATCTGTGATAACTGCCCACATGTCATTGTCTTGAGATCTGAGAAAGAGTTCCATCTTTCCTTTCCAGAAATAGTAGTTTGATCCATCAAAGAGCGGTGGTCTGTTTGATGATCCTCATTCAGCTATGTACTTGACTTTAGACATACTTCCTGAATCTTTTCCCTAACACTTGTTTAAGTGTTCAAGCCCTTAGAGCCGGGCTCTGATGCCAATTGAAGTAGATAAAATAGTCACAAGGAAGGGGGGTTTGAATTGTGACCCTTTAAAAATTATCCTGAAACTTAAAAGTGATTCTCAAGTTGTTTACTTGGAATGGTTAAGTTAACTTTCTGAACTCAGAACGTTCTGAAGTTCATACACAGAAACTGATTAACAAAGTAAATGTGTTGGTGTGTGTTGTGTATACTAAAAATAAAGAGTATAGGGAAGAGAGAAAGAACACACAGAGATTTATAGAGGTTCACCCAATGTGGGCTAGTCCTCTCCTCACAATCTTGTGAGAGTTTCCACTATGATGCTTTGAGATAACCTCTCAAGTCCTGCACCTTACAATCTTTGTTCACCTGAACAATTACAATTCTGTATTCTCTAAGCCTCAGCAGGCTTGCACCTTCTTGCTAAGTTACCTACTTAGACTTTTACACCTTTGCTCAAAACTAATACTTTAGTACCCCTAAAGCTAGATGAGACTTTGTTACAATTTGTATGAGATTTGAATGTTTGAAAATCAAACAGAGGAGGAAGAAGAGAAAGAAGTTATCTTCAAAAGAGAGGGAGATAACAAAGAGTATTGATGTGCAATAAGAAAGCATTTAGTGATTGATCAATTTCAATTGCAAGAGCTTCAAACAAAATCAATGTTGTTTTCTCGTATGCTTTGCAATGGTGCAAGTTTTGCTAAGGCCTTGATCTCTATTTATAGAGCCATGGGACTCGTATAGCCGTTGTAGGGTGTCCAATGGTGTTATGCCATGTGTCCTTGGGTCCCATAAGCTTTAACTTGAAAATCTGGGTGAACATTCTGATCTCTGATGAACATCAGAATGTTGTTGTGTTCATGATGATCTTCATCTGGGTTCATCATGTTCTTCATCTGGGTTCATCATATATGAATGAACATATGAAGTTCTGGGCGTGCCATGTGTTTTTTACATGAATTTATGGGCAATAGCCAAAGTATGGACTTTTCATCGTACTTTAGAAAGTTCATTTCCCAGATCTGCCTTGGGACTTGGTGCAGGATTGAGTTAGTGGATTCTGCATCTTCATGCCCATGCTTTGAGAGATTGTGTTGTCCTTGTACAATACCAACTCCCATGCGTGTCTATCTCTGATTGATCAAGATAGATTTGCTTTTTGCTTTTCACCTACTGTAACGCCCCATTTCTATTTAATTATTTTTAGTTGATGTTTGAGTATTTTTATTTGATATATATATGATTTATATGAATTATATGACCTTTTGGTGTGGTGTGAGTATTTAAATAATTATTTGTGTTTTATTTAAATGAATGTTATTTGTTTTATTTAATAAAATTAGGAGGAAAATAGTATTTATTTGGTTAAAGGGGAGTTATTATAATTAATTAGAAGTTAAAAGAAAATTAGTGGGGGTTACATATTAAATAGGAGAATTAAGGGAGTTAAGGGAAAGGAAATAAGTTATGTTTTGGGAGAATGGGAAAGAATTAGTCAGACACATTTTTGTACGTGCAATTGAAAGAAAAACATAAGCTTTTGGGAGAAAAAGGGAGAAAACAAGAACAAGAGGGAATTGCTAGGGGAGAGCTTGAATTTGTTGTAGCTTGTTGTGTTCATCTAATCAGGTAAGGGTGAGGCTAACCTTCAACTAATAATATGTATATGAATTCTGAATTTAGATTGAATTGATGTGTTCTTGACCTAGGGTTAGAAAGTATGAGAAATTGCAAGAATGTTGTGAATTGCATTGTTGATGTATGTGTGCTGAGTCATTTTGAGTATTATGTCGTATATAGAACATGTAAACAATTGTAGTGATTCATTTTGGGTGATTGGGGATCAAAATTGGGTTTTTGGATGAAAATGGGGTTTGAAAATCGTAGGTTTTGAAACTGCCCAGATGAGCGTTCGCTCAAGCGAGCAAACCGTCGCTCAAGCGAGCGACACTAGTTTCCTACCCATAATTAGTTTTTGACCGTTCGCTCAAGCGTGAGCCAAGCGAACGCTAAGCGTGCAAAACTGGAAGTTACGTCATTTGCTTCGCTTAAGCGAGCTAACCTTCGCTTAAGCGAGCGACGCTAAATTCTGCCCAGATTTTTGATAATAGCTATTCGCTCAAGCGAACCATAAGCGAGCGGCAAGCGAGCAAAACCCAAACTTACGTCAATTGGTTCGCTTAAGCGAGTTATGCTTCACTTAAGCGAAGTTGGTCCTGAACGACCATTTTGTGAATTTTGTTAGGTGCTTTAGGACTTTAATCTAAGCCTCTCACAATGTTTTAATGGTTCAATTAACCTTGTTTATGAAGATAAATGTTGTGGTTGAATGTGGAATCACATGGATGAATGAATTTACATGTATGAATATTATGTTGAACGTGGAATATTGTCGTGTCTCTTAGACAAGTTGGGGAGTGTGTCATAAATAAATAGGGCACAGTTGTTGTTGTAGAATTGTCGTGGTGTAAGTCATACGTAGATGTATGCATTGTTGGTTGGTGGTTGTTGTCGGTGTTGTCATGTTGTGTGTTGATATACACAGCTGGAGTCTGATGCATTGTCATTCAAAGCGGTGAGAGCTTATGCTCTGGAACGCCTTGTCGTTCAAAGCGGGAGGACTCATGTCCTGGAACACTTTGTTGTTCAAAAGCGGTGAGGACCTCGGTCCTGGAACGCATGTCATTCAAAGCGGTGAGAGCTTATGCTCTGGAACGCCTTGTCGTTCAAAGCGGGAGGACTCATGTCCTGGAACACTTTGTTGTTCAAAGCGGTGAGGGCTCTGCCCTGTATTTTGGTACCACAAGCATGTGCATTGTTGCATTGTCGTAGTTGTTGTGTTGGGTGAGTTGTCGATGTTGTTGATGTGTCGTTGGTGTTAAGTCGTTGTCGGTGTGTTGTCATCAAGAATGAAGTTGATTTCGAATTAAGTATAATTGAAGTAGTATTGATAATCAAGTTTGATGCTATATTTATATGTATTTTTCCTATTGATGTTGTCGTTGTGAATTTGCTGTTGTTTCAATGCATTTGATGAATTATATATATATTATTGTTGTTCGTGAATCTCACCCCTTCTGCTTGAAAATGTTGCCCTTCGTATGGGTAACTTGCAGGTGATCCTGAGTAGTAGGTGGTGGCTCAACGTCTAGGACTTTGTTACGTATGGGATGGGATTTCTATGTTACTTTCACTCCTATGTATTGGATTTTTGAGACACGATGATGTAGTTTTGTCGAAATACTTTGATGAGGCTTTTATGCCGGAATTAATTAGATATGATTGAATAATTATGTGTTGGTTGAGGCCTTTGTGCCAAGATTTTACTTGAGGATTAATTATGATTGAGATAAATATTCCGCTGCAAATTTTTATAAGTTGGTTGTTGAAGTTTAATGGTTTTATTTTCTATTAAAGAATTTTTATAAGCAGTGTAATGCTCCGTTTGTGGTTTAACTCTGATTATTTTATTTGAATAAAGTATTTTTGGGAACGGGGTGTTACACCTACTGTACTGTTCATAAAGTAAGCATGTACTGTTCCTTTGTTTCACTTAGGATGATTTGTAAGACTACCATTTGATGTAATCAAATCCTAATAGTGAAACAATAATGAAGAGCAGTGAATATAATTCCTAGGATGATATTCTCCTTTGGAATATTCATAGTACTTCAATGTTCATAGTCTTTAAATGAACATTAAGTATCCTTTTTGACATAATCCTTGTGTATGCCTTTATTGCTTGATTGATCCATGCAGAAGTACTTTCCTTGACATATATTTATGTCACATGTGCCTTGCATGACCTTGATTAATGTTCTTGAGATTCTGGGCTTGTATGGAAGCAACCTTCTGATCTCTTGTGCGAACATTCTGATCTCTGAGCAACATTCTGATCTCTGAGCAACATTCTGATCCAACTTTCTGACCTCAGTGTTAGATCATGAATTCAAATGTACTTTGATTCTTTGAATCTTGGTATGATTTAAACCTTGTTCCTGTCTTAGTAAAATACTCAAGAGCACAAGTTAAATATCAAGGAATTAATCAAAGTCCATTAATTCTTTAATCATAATGGTTTATTATCTTTAAAATTAATTAGGGATTTTGCATCAACAATCAGTTCCCCACGTCTGATTACTATGGTCCTCACATTTAATGATATTTTGAATTTTCAAGGATTTAGGTGACTTATTATTTTCACTTTGCCTTTAATTTTCACCTTAAACATATCGAAAATATTGTCAGCATACATTTAGAATAATATGTGTATTAAATGCCATATATAGTGGAGCACCTTAGTGTTGAAACTGAATAAATTTCCGATATTGTTATACGAGCATAATCAGTTGGTAAAGCTTGGTTATTCATATTTTTCGTCTTCTTCATCTGAACTCTTTCTTACTTGTGTTTTGTGATAGCATCCATTTTTACACCTATATCAGTTGTGTCTGGAGGTAGGAAAGGTCTGAAACTGAAGGTTAGAGTGGCTGGAGGTAGGAAGAAGGTTATTTCTGGAATGGATTTTGGCATTGGAGAATATGTGCCTAGAGGATAAGGTGATATCTGGTTGTAGCATTGGAGAAAAGGTAAATATACTGCGTTTATCTCTATCACCTTCAGACATCCGAATTCCTTTCAAGTTTTAAAGACGACAGTTTCCTTTTGTTGTCTCATTTGCCATGACTATTAACAAGAGCCAAGGGAAATCATTACGACATGTTGGATTGTATCTCCCAACATCCGTATTTTCACATGACAATTATATGTTCCTGTCTCAAGAGTTACATTTAGGAAAGGACTAAAGATATTGATGAATAATAAAATGGTAAAGATATTAATGTGACGTCTAACGTCATGTACGAAGAAGTATTTCGAAATGTGTAATACTCCCAAACTTATGCCATGTTGTCTTTAAAAACAATTTATATATTTGTTGTAACATGTATGGTTTGTGATACGATATGTCCTGAATTGGTAGATTTGGTGACTCCGGTAAATTTTGTTTATGTATTCTGACTTTTTAAATTACATTCCAACATATTTTGTTTTATTGTCTATCAAATTATTCTGGCTCATCAGACCCGTGCGGCGCACGGGTCGGCGTTCTAGTTTACTTTAATGTCATTATTTTTAGTATGTATTTTGGACTTTGATGTAATTTTAATTTGTGCACTTTATTTTTCTCGTCATTTACATTCTCTTGAAGTTTTAGCATGTACCTCTTTATGTCATAACCGCGATCGAGGACAAAATTGAATTAGTGACAAATTAGGTTAATAATTGGACTTTAAAATTTTCTTAAAATCAAATTATTAGTAATTTTAGGTTCATTTCAAACTTGAGAATTGTCTTAGGATTCAACGTCTTTTTGTAAATTTCTCGCTTTTTATTATATTGCGTCGTTAAGCGTAGCTTTTTAGTTTACATTTAGTTTCGAAAAAAACCATTTTCCCAAAAAAATCAAACATGCAAAACTTCAAAAATATTTTCTTAAGAAACCTTGGATTTTAACCCAAGTGATCTTTTTCCTTTATTTTCTTAATAAAACTTTTAATCAATTTTAATCTATATTTATACTTGCTTTCATGTAATTAAAATCAATCAACTTCATTCCAATTTATTCTTCTATACCTTGAGGTCTCTCATCCCTTCTAGAAACCTTTTTTCTAAAACTTTAAAATCAACTCAACCCACCAAATAAATTTCTAGGGTGAACTACATGATTTTAATCTCTTTTCTTTAAGGGTATGTAGGCAAAGGATTTATCCTTCCAAATCAATAAAAACAACAAAAAAACATATTTCTTCTCCCTCCATTCTTTCACTTAGACTTTAGGAAATATTTCACAAATAAATAAGCAAGTAATTAGCACAAGATAATTTAGGCAAGAGGCTCATTCGGAGTACCGAAGTCGTGTAGGGTGCTGAACACCTTCCCTATTTGAAACCAACCCCCGAACCTTGATCTCATAAGGATTTTTACTCACTTTTTCCGTTCCCACGAATAAAAGTTGAGAGTTCAAAGATTGAAGGTTCAAAACCAATTAATGGATTGATACCGGAAAATCACGAGCACATCTAGCATGTAACACTCGTAAAAATAATGGGGGGTCATTCCACAATTGAGATGTAAAGCTTGGTAGTCCCTGCCCAATTTTTGCCAAAGCATCTGCCACCTTGTTTCCCTCCCTAGGAATATGGGTGATACTTACATTTCTTGATCCCAAAATATACTGAATAACGAATAAGCCCAATATCTCATATTGACTTAATTCGACATGACCATGAAATTATAAAGTCATATTTCATCAAGAGGCCTAAAGATATATCTCATGTTACGAAGGAGGGACAAATCCCATTTAGGACACTCATGTCCCTCATCATGAATCGGCAAGTGCCCATTAACCAACGTTATGGTTATCCTGTTACAGATAACGTTTGAATGATAATAAAGCATTTGAGTCTGCATGTAGGGATCATAGTGGTTTTAGGTTTAAGAGTAGCATACACCATTATCATTGTGAGAATATCTTATGACATATTCATAACATACTGTGTAATATTCTTCATGGTGGGCCAATCAAGTATAAATATTACTCCTAATATTTATACCTATATATAGACTTAATATCTCATATGCATGACCCACGAGATGCGGTCATCAGCCTACATACATAATAGTCTATGTGCTTTATCATTATCTGAATTTATATTAAAGCTTGAGTGCGGATACATTTAAGAATAGAGTTCTTTGTGTTATTACAATCTCATGATTAAGTCACGCTTAATATTCCATTACACGAACTACCTATTCAAGGGACTTTATTAATCTTACAACAATTATAATAGAGAATGTCATATATTATTTAATAATAAAAGTCATGATACATAACATAAGTTTAACATAAACTATTGGCCCTTATGCCTTACATAACAATCTCCCACTAGCACTAGAGCCAATCAGGCATAAACCTAATACCCATAGATCTAGTATGACCATCATGCTTATGTTAGGTAAGAGCCTTAATAAATGGATCAATTACATTGTCTGATGTTGGTACTCGGCATATTTTACCATCTCCTTTATCAAAGATTTCTCGAATGAGATGATAACGCCTTTGTATGTGTTTGGATCTTTCGTGAGATCTAGTTTCTTTGGTTTGTGCGATTGCTCCATTGTTACCACATAGTAATTTAATGGGATCCATAATACTTGGAACTATTCCAAGATCAAATATGAATTTATTGATCCAAACAACTTCTTTTGCGGCATTAGATGCAAAAATATACTCGACTTTTGTTGTATAATCAACGACTATTTCTTGCTTTGAACTCTTCCATCTCATAGCACCGCCATTTAAGCAAAACATATATCCATATTGCAATTTGTAATCATCACAATCTGTCTAAAAACTAGGATCAGTGTAACCAATTACAAAGAGCTCTTCTTGACCTTCATAGTTCAAGAAAGTATCCTTAGTTCTTCTCAAGTACTTAAGGATATTCTTGACAGCAATCCAGTGATTGCTGCCAGGATTAGTCTGGTAACTGCTCGTAGCACTTAAAACATACGACACATCTAGTCGAATACATAAAATATCATACATGATGAATCCAATTTATGACACATATGGAACATCAAGAATTTGATCCCTTTCTTCATTAGTCGAAGGGGATTGAGTCTTTGATAGACTTATATATGATGACATAGGTACGAATCCTTTCTTGGAATCATACATATATGTACCCTGACTTAAGCCAAGCAACCAGACGTGCTTTGCAGGTAGGCATTAACCTTTCCGCCCATGTAAGTTTTATTTTTGAAATTAATTCCTTCAGGTACTTCAACCAAGTTCCAGACTTGATTTGTGTACATGGAATCCATTTCAAATTTCATAGCTTCAATCCACTTCTCCAATTAAGGACCAGTAATGGCCTCTTTATAAATCACATGCTCATCTTGGTCCTTGAGTAATATGTCACACTCTTCTGATAAGAGAAACCCATATTTTTCAGGTTCTTGACGTATCTTGTTTGACTTACATGGTTCTTGTGTTATTAGAGTTGGATTTTCTGTCACAACAGTTTGTGTATCTTGCTCTTGCTCCTTCATCGGTATATCACTACTTTGCGAGTCTTGAATTTCTTCAATATCTACATTTCTCCCACTAATTCCTTTGGATATGAATTTCTTTTCAAGGAAGACTCCATTTCTAGAGACAACAACTTTGCCCTCAGAAGGATTGTAAAAGTAGTATCCTCTAGTTTTTTTTAGAAAATCCCACAAAGAAACATTTGTCAGATCTTTTTTCAAGCTTAGAGGACATTTGTCGTTTCACATAAGCTTCTCAACCCCAAATATTTAAATGTCTCGTATTGGGTTTTCGACCATTCCATATCTCATATGGTGTCTTTTTACCGCTTTGGATGGAACTCGGTTAAGTGTATAAGCTACAGTTCATAAGGCGTGTCCCGACAAGGACTTTGGAAGATCAGCATGACTCATCATTGATCGGACCATGTCTAACAAGGTCCGATTTATCCTTTCAAAAACACCGCGTTCCAAGAGATTAGTTGGGATAAGAACCCACACTTTAAGATGATTGTCAAACCTTAAGCTCAAATATTCTCCACCTCCATTAGATCGAAGCATTTGGATTTTCTTGCCTAGTTTGTTTTTCTACTTCATTTTGAAATTCCTTGAACAAGTAAATGATTCAGATTTATGTTTCATTAGATACACATATTCAAATCTACTAAAGTCATCAGTGAATGTAATGAAGTAATGAAAACCTCTAGCGAGTGTGTTTAGGGGTCCACACACATACATTTTGATTTTCTTGCCTTGTTTGTTTTTCTACTTCATTTTGAAATTCCCCGAACAAAGTAAATGATTCAGATTTATGTTTCATTAGATACACATATTCAAATCTACTAAAGTCATCAGTTAATGTAAGCAAGTAATGAAAACCTCCTCTATGAAATTCCTTGAACAAAGTAAATGATTCATATTTACTTTTCATTAGATACACATATTCAAATCTACTAAAATCATCAGTGAATGTAATGAAGTAATGAAAACCTCCTCTACCGAGTGTGGTTAGGGGTCCACACACATCAGTATGTATGAGACATAAAAGATAACTAGGCCTTTCACCTTGTCTGGTAAATGGGATCTATGTCATCTTTCCTAATAAACAAGACCGGCATGTCTCATATGATTCAAAATCAATAGAGTCCAAATTTCCATCTTTATGGAGTTTGGAAATGTGATTATCATTTATATGGGCTAAATGACAATACCAATGGTAAGTCGGATTCAACTCATTAGGTTTCATCCTTTTAGAATCAATGTTATAGATAGGCATATCGAAATCAAGGATATAAAGTCCATTACTCATAATTGCATTAGCGCAAAAAAAATTATCCAAATATATCGAACAACATTTGTCTTTTATTGTAAACAAAAAACAAAACTTGTCTAAACAAGAAATAGAAATAATATCCCGGTTAATGGCAGGTACATAATAACAATTCTCTAACTGAATTAAAAGACCACTAGGTAAGGTTAATGCATAAGTTTCAACAACCAAAGTAGCAACCTTTGCTCCATTGCCAACACGTAGATCGACCTCCCATTTTGCCAATGCTCTACTTGTTCTCACCCCTGGATGTCGGTACAAATATGAGAACCACATCCAGTATATAATACTCAAGATGTAGAAGTAGACATTAATCTATATAAAAAAAAAAATACATGAAAAAGTAGTGGCAATAGTTCCATTCTTCTAGATATTTTGGGCAGTTTCACTTCCAAGACCCGGTCTTACCGCATTATTAGGACTTGCTCTCCTTAGCCACGCCTCTAGTAGGTTTCAAAGCTTTGGTTGATGGCTTGGAAATAGCTTTGCCTTTGCCATTTCCCTTAAACTTATTAGGCTTCTTGTGATGCTTTTGGAATTTTCCATGTTTGACCATCAAAATGGCATTTCCCTTTCCCTTCATATTCTTTTCAGTTAACATACCTGCATTCTATGGAAGAGTTTTGGTCCACGTCATTCATGAGGAAATTCAAGAAAAAGTGATTGAAGATTTCTGGAAACGATTGCAAGATAAGATATATAGCAAGTTCCCACTCAAAGGGTAAACCCAATCGCTCGAGGTTCTCAACATACCCGATCATCTTGAGTTCGTGAGGCCCTACTTCCTTCCAACAAATTAGTTTGGAAAGGGCCTTGGAGACATCAAACCTTTCATGCCTAGCCTGCTCTTCATAAAGAGTCTTAACGTGTTTAATCATATCGAACATAGTCATGTTCTCGAGCTGATTTTCTAGCTCGAAGTTAATGGTTGCCAACATGATGCAAGAGACTTGCACGACATCATTGAGATGCTTACTATAAGCATCACTCTGATCCCTTGCAGGTGGTTACGCCTCAGGAAGAGGCTCATCAAGCACATACAACTTCTTTTCATGTTTGAGGACAATCCTCAAGTTTTGGTGTCGGTCTAAAAAATTAGTTTTAGACGGTTTCTCCTTCTCAAGATTGATTTCAAAATGTTGATTGATGCGTTAGATGCCATCTAAAATCTCCCACTATTTTATTCAAATTAAATGACCTTCAAGCATTTGATTCGAAAAATCCTGTTGGAAGATTTTCTAGCAGGTTGAAATCGTTATTTCACCTTGTTTTGAGTCAGCAAGGGATGATTCCTCAAAACTCAGTTATTTAGGTAGGAACATTTCCATCTTATTGAAATTAATTTAGTTAAGTTAAACCCAAAATAATAACACTTGGGTAAATGAGATTACCGCACCGCAACTTACTAGTATAGAACTTGGTTAATTAAAGATTTAAACCCGCTAGAAAATCTTCCAACGAGATTTTCCAAATCAAATGCTTGAAGGTCATTTGATTTGAATAAAATAGGGGGAGCGTTTTTAATTAAAGGCCAAATTAAATGTTATTTTCATGATACTTATTTTGTATATTTTAAAATTGTAGAGGGCATCTAACGCATCAAACAACATTTTGCGATAAATCCTTGAGAAGGAAAAACTGTATGAACCTAACTTTTTAGACTGACACTGGAACTTGAGGATTGTCCTCAAACATGAAAAGAAGCTGTATGAGCTTGATGAGCCTCTTCCTGAGGAGGAACCACCTAAAAAGGCTCCTAGGGCTCAGAGGGATACTTATAGTAAGCATCTCAATGATGCCGTGGAAGTTTCTTTCATAATGCTAGCAACCATGACGTTCGGGCTGCAAAAGCAGCACGAGAACATGATTGCGTTGATCGAACACGTTAAGACTCTTTTTGAAGAGAAGGCTAGGCATGAAAAGATTGATGTCTCCAAGGGCCTTTTACAAACTATGCTGTCGGAAAGATGTCTCGTCGGACCTCACATACTTAAGATGATTGGGTATGTTGAGGATCTCGAGCGATTGAGTTTACCCCTTGAGTGGGAACTTGCTATTGATCTTATCTTGCAATCGTTGCCATAATGCTTTGGCCATTTTGTCGTGAACTTCCTCATGAATGACATGGACAAAACTCTTCCACAACTTGCAGTTATGTTAAGAATTGCTGAAAAGAATATGAAAGGAAAGAGAAAGGCCATTTTGATGGTCAACAATGGAAATGGAAAAGGCAAATATGTTGTCAAGCCATCAACCAAAGCTTTGAAGCCTACTAGAAGCGTGGCCAAGGAGTGCTTCTACTACGGTAAGACCAAGCATTGGAAGAGAATCTGACCAAAATATCTGGAATACAAGAAGAATGGAAATGTTGCCACTATTTCTTCAAGTATTTTTGTTATATAGAATAATATGTCGACTTCTACATCATGGATATTAGATACTGGATGTGGTTCTCATATTTGTACTGATGTGCAGGGGCTGAGAACGAGTAGAGCATTGACAAAAGGGGAGGTCGATCTACAAGTTGGCATTGCAGCAAAGACTGCTTCTTTGGCTGTTGGAACTTATGTACTGACCTTACCCAGTGGTCTTTTAATTCAGTAAGAGAACTGTTATTATGTACCTGTCATTAACATAAATATTATTTCCGTTTCTTGTTTAGACAAGTTTGGTTTTTCATTTACAATAAAAGACAAATGTTGTTATATTTATTGGCCGATGATATAGCATAGAAGTAAACCAATATTCACTCAAGTTACACGGGATAAAATACCTAAAATTTTGAAATTTGATGTCATAAAATTCGAAAACTAAATAATTTTCAAATTCCAATGATGGAATCCAAAGTTTTTGGAGAAGATTAAACCAAAATTCGTCCTAATGACACAATGTAAACATCATTATAATGTTAAGGATAAATAAAGAAAGTTAGAAAGAGAGTGTGTGTTAGAGAATCTTATTTGATATCTTGAGATAGCATGAAATATATTAAATTTGTGTTGGTTTTTGTAAGGATATTAAAAATTCAACACTACTAGAAATGATAATTGGACATATAAAAAGTTGTTCACCACCGTCAATTAATAATATGGTTAGGTGTACAAGTTAAATCTCTTAATATTTTCTGGAATGCCTCTCAACCTAGAACTGCTTCATGGAGTACAAGTTAAATCTTTTAATATCATTGCTCTAGCAAAAATAAAACTAGACAAACAGTACATACCTCTTTTCCTTCTGCCCAATCAAGATAATCCTTTGCAAACCATTCTTATATAACATTCCATCATAACAGTTACTTGAACATGAGATAGCCATTAAAGCCGCTAGTACCGATTCAATAACACACCATAATTGTTAATGAACAAACCAACACAGACAAACAAAAACACCTTTCGTTCAATTAAATCAGAACTAAATCGATAAATATGTCCTAAAATATGATAAACTATGCTGCTACATATTTGTTGGCAGTAAGTTAGCAAAGTACTACCTCCAAAGATAAGTTGAATACTTTTGAAGATTTCCAATTGAATTAAAAGCTCCCTTAAAAAATCGTAGAACCAACGCATTGCATATAAGGAATCTAAAAGGAGAAAGAGAAACTCAAAAAGGAGAAGAAAAAAAATAAGGGTTTTGATTTATAGTTAATGTTAGTCAACCCCACCTGTTTGTTTCAGCCTAAATTGCATGTTGGTCTGCCTCTCAGGTTTTGGATAATACTCTTCCATGACTACCACATTTTGTTTTTTCGTTTGTCATAGTAAAACAACCTAATACACTGATATTATGGGTTCATTTGGATTGATTTATTTTTTAGTTTATGAAAAATAGTTTATGTAAATAAATAAGTTTTATATTAATTTATAAATGTTCACTAACAAAAATTGTATCTTTATAGTATTCCACATGATAATTTTGTTCAGGGTATCACAATGGACAAACTACATACGACATGAAAAAGTGGTAATAAGTGGGAGACATCCTACAAAAAAACTGGTTTTAAAGGTTGAGTTAGTAAGAATCAAAATTTTAAGAAGGTTTAAGTAATTTGTCAAGGTATACTTACCACACTCTTATTTGTAATAGAGACAATGACCATTTAGAATGGATTGAGTTATATTTTCTCGTGATACTTACTGTTAGGGGTGTTCAAAACCAAACCAATCCAATAGAAAAACCGCAAACCGAACAAACCCAAACTAAAATCGCAAAAAACCGTGTTTGATTTGAATGTGTTCGGATCACTTTTTTCCTCAACCGCATGGTTTGGTTTGGTTTGCGGTTTTCATTTTACCAACCAAACCAAACCGCAACATAAGAAAAATACTAATTAAATCTAGGTCACCTAGACCAATACTCATAAAAACTAAATGGAAACTTTTATAAAATACATATTTTTTCTCTTGTTAAGTTTCTTCTTTGTTTTTTATTTCAAAAATGTATTTATGTGCTACTTGAACTTTTAGAGAATGATAAAATCCTACTTCAACTTTTGTCCGCATTGTTAATTTGGTTTATGTTGCTTAGTGAAAATGAAATTGTAACGTGGAATGAAATTAAAAACATTGTTGAAAATATCTTGTGTTTTACCTTTTTAACTCGATTTTAATGTTGAAAACAAAAAATTAAATTGTCTCGAAAAAAAACCTGCATTGGTTTAGTTTGGTTTGGTTCGGATTTTATTTTAAAAGTTAACCAAACCAAATCAAATCGCATGCTTTTTTATCTTGCGGTTCGGATGATTTTTAGCCACAAAACCGAATAAAACCGCACCGCGAACACCCCTACTTACCGTGATGTCTAACAAACTTCCAAAAACGAAAATGGACATGTCGTCACTACGATGAACAACTTCCAAAAGTATTGTCATATATTGACATATGGATGGTCGTTAGAATGGAGATAGGCAAAGAAAGAGATAATTTGAGCCATGGTTGGAGGGCAGGAAACTAAAGAAGGAGATTGTTCAAAAGTTAAGGAAACCATTCCATATTGTTGCAAGAGAGATCCAACAATTGTAGATTTACTTCGTGGAACGACTTATAATCAATAAACTACAAATTTTTGCAAAGGTTTTGTACTCGGCTCGTGGTCACAAGATTCTACAAATGCGATCGCATCGTTTCAAGTCGACAGACCTAGCTTTAAAGAAACTATGGCCACATTGCCACAAAACTTCACCTAAAAACACTAGAACTAGGTTATACACGCAGACGAATAAATCTTGTTAAAGGAGAGAGACTCAAACACTTACCAAGATAATCATCCTTTTTATCTTAATTGAGCAATTGTGTTGACAACTTAGGAAATGAAGATAAAAAACATGATTAATTTACTAAGTGTTTGAGTTACTCTCCTTTTGTGTGGTATTGCTAAACTACTAGGTTCACAAGATAAAGATTTGTTTGTCAGCGTGTATCACTGGGTTCTAGTGTTATCAAGGTGAATCTTTGCGGCACTGTGACGACAATTTGGTTGATGTCAGTTCTACCTACTTGAAACGCCAAAACCGCATTTGTTGGATCTTGTGCCCATGATCTGAGTTCACCACCTTTGAAGCATCTTGCACTTTGTTGATTATAAGGTGGTCTAGGGAGTAAATACATAATTGTTTGATCTCTTTTACAACAATGTGGAATGATTTCCTTAAATTTTAAACAATTTCCTTGTTTAGTAACCTACCTTCCCACCATGACCCATAATATCTCTTTCTTTGCCCATCTCTACCATAATGGCCATCCATGTGTTCATTGTAACGACGACCTGTTCATTTTCAATTGTTTCTTAGACATCAAAATAAGTAACCTGGAAAATATATAAACTCAATCCATTCTAAATGGCCATTGCAACTAATACAAATAAAAGTGTATTAACTATACAGGGTTTCTTAACCATTCTTAAAATTATTAATTATACATCGATAGATTTCTCAAAATTTGGATTCTTTCTAACTCAACCTTTCAAAAACAGCTTCTATGGAGTGGGAAATATCCCATTTTTTAACAATTTTTAGGTCATGTAGTCCATCCAATGTAAGACTCAACAAAATTCTTGCTCTCTAGACTCATCCAATGTAAGACTCTCAAAGAAATTCTCGCACCCAGGATTAGACATATGGGTGGAACTTAACTCAACCTTACTTATAAGATGAAAAATGTCTCTGATCTCATCTATAAACACTTTTTTCATATCAAATCTCATTCAATATGAGACTATCAACCATCACTAAACAATATATTATTGTAGTGAAAACAAGTTTAATAATGTAATATAATGATGTGGGAAGATAGTAAAATTCAATTTAATGTCTATCAGTATATAGTTATTAAACTCTATAAATAAGTTTATGTACTTAAAAGAGTTTATTTAATTATTTTACAACATTAATTATAAATATTAATAGGTGATAAGGTAAAAGAATGTACTCACACAACATAACCATCAAGTGTTTAACTTATAATATATCATTTGATTGTGATATTTCCATTCATGTCAAGTGGATCATAAGCTTCTGAAAAAACAACCACATGTTGAAGTAATCAATTGAGATAATCAATAATTATCAATTTATTCATAGTACAACAATTTTTGTAACAATTAAGAAAAAAGTAGAAAACAAAGGAAGATGAACACCATGTTTCCTCCTACAAACATGAAATCCACTAAAAGCTGCCAGCCAGAAACTAATACAAGAAAAATATTCAAATTTTGCATAAAAATCAACACCAAAATTTTAAATCATAGTAGATGTTGCATTTTAGTCAGATTTGTTCCCTTTTACTTACATATACAATTTCCAAGGTTAAATTTCTTTTTTGTCAAAAAACCAAAAAAGTTAAATTTCTTTATTTAGTTTCTTATCTTTTGCCCTTACACAAGTTAGCAAGACCCAAAATTAAAATAGAACATTGCAATGAAACATAAACATAAATACGCTTGGAATGAAAATTTTCAAAACATATCATAAAATTTTTAAAAAATATATATACATCAATACATAGTAAGACGTAAATAAAAACCCTGTAGAAGTGCAAAACTACTAAACAAAAGGAACAAATACATCATGCATGCATGTACAGTGTATAAGGAAAGGGAAGAACATTTTTCATGTCGTTTTAGTTTTGACAGTGATAGCTACCGACAAATAACACGCCATATAATTATTAATATTAATCACCAAACCAACACAAACACACAAAAACACCTTCGTTGAATACTTTTGAAGATTTCCACGGCAATTAAAGCTCCCTTCTATTTCTTGTAGATTTCCCTACAGTCCCTATCTCAGAAACTAATTCATAGAACCAAGACACTGCATACTACGAATAAAAAAGTAGAAAGAGAAAACTCAAATAAATAAATACAAACCTTACTCTAGTGAGCATGGCATGTCGTGGTTTTGCAGTGAAGGTTTTATTAGGGTTTTGGTTTTGGGTCAGCGACGATAAGGATTCCTCATCAGTTGATTAACCTACAAAAAGAAGAAATTGCGGCTACACTACTACAGCACTCACAGTGGTTGCTGCTAAAGAAATCAGGGTTTAGTTTGGAAGAAAACAAGGGTTGACGATTTTTATTTATATGTAATCTTAGTTAACCCCACATGTTGTTTTCAGCCCAAATTGCATTGGGCTTCGATTCAGGTTTTTTGGTCAATATTCTTTCAAGACTATCACAATATATTTTTTGAAAATTGTCGTTGACACATCATAACTTCATAAGGCTGAAAAACACTAATAATTTACCCAAATACCCCCTCAGCAGTTAACTGCCGTGGAAATTAACCGGCGGCAGTTAACTGTCGAAATCCAAATTAATTCGAGCAAAGCCATGAACGATTCCCATTTCTTCTGATTCTAATTCTTCTTCTTGTTAGTAATTGTACCATGGCTTCAACATCTGATTCCTCGTATGAGTTTGTGGAGCATGATTTTGGAGATGACGTGGTTGGTTTCAAAGGGATTGTATTACGTTTCAGATCTAAAATAAAACCCATAAATTTTTTTTTGAATCTTTTCATCTTTTCAGATGAAGTTTCATATCTAAAATCAAAAACTCAGAATTTATTAAATCTATTTATCTCTTCATTTCTTTCTAGATAAGTTTAAAATATGGCTCGATTCCCTTTGTCCCATTGTAAATCTCTTTTATTTGATTCAGTTGGTTCAATGAAAACGACATTGGAATAAAATTCCAACTCCATCACATATGAAGTCTTCACTTTTTGTTGTTGTGCTGGGTAATACTGAGATGATGATGATGAATAAGAAAACTAAAAATGGCCATTAATGAAGTACAATATAAAGAAGAAAGCAAAATACTTGTTGTTGTTCTCGCATATGGATGAAATAACTCCACAACACTTAAGTGCCGAGGGATGAAAGTGAATTTCGGCAGTTAACTACCGCCGGTTAACTTATGTGGCAATTAACTACCGATGGGGGCATTTGGGTAAATTACTGGTATTTTTTAGCTTTATATGATGTGTCAACAACAACAATTTTCATATTTTTTTGTTTTATGATTACTTCTCTCATTCTATCCCTGATATTCTCGTTCACCTTATGTTTTTTGAAAATGTCATTGAGGTTTTTTTACTATTTTTTGGATTTTATAATCTGAAACTAGTTTTCCCTTATTTTTGGTGAAAAAATAAGTTATTAACAAAATTTCGATTATGAAATCCGAATAAATTAGTAGTTGTTTTTTTTGTTTAAAATTCAAACACCTCAAATAGAAGTGCACGTTTTTTATTTTGGATTATAAAATTTGATGGAGGATTGGTTCTAGTTGTAGTATTCCTTTATTTGGTGCTCCGTGGCATAAAGACGACCGTTCCCTCTCAACACAAAGTCCTCTTTATGCACCATTTGCTCATGTCAAAGTTCAAGACATCATCGAACCATCGACAAAGGTTTGGAATGCTACCTTAATTTCTAATATGTTTGATCATAGTACTTCCCAGTTTATTTTGAATACTCTTCTCCATCCTCTTGTTCATGATGATAAAAATGTTGGAAGGCTGAGAAAAATGGTATTTATTCTGTTTGCAGTGCATATCGAATTTGTGTTACAGAAATTGCAGATAACTCTCATTTACGTGTTTCGGGTAAGTGGAGCTCGATTTGAAAGCTTAAGGTCCCCCCCAAGATTCGAAACTTTGTTTGGAATGTGTGTTGGGGCTGTTTCCCTACACGTGCATGCCTAAGTAGTCGTCGTATTCATTGTCCTAATGATTGTGTCTTGTGTGGAACTAATTATGAAGATAGCATTCATGTCTTATTAGAATGTCCAGGTGCGATGCAAGCGTGTCGGGAGGTTAACTTATGGGATACTATTGATAGAACTCTCTGTCAAAATTATAACATGGATGCTTTGATATTTTCTCTTCTTGACCAGCTGCCTTCTACGCAAAAAGAATTGTTTGTGACGATCATGTGGAAGCGTAGGAATTTAAAATTATGGCAACAACAAAATGAAACATGTATGTAGGTTGTTGGACGGGCCCGACACCTCTTAGATGATTGGAGAACTGCCCAAGAAGTCAGATCGCACAAAGCTACTAACATCCCTGCTCAGTCGAACAGTGTTATTCATGGTCCTGTCCTCGAGTGGACGAAGCCGGCATATGGTAGGTACAAATGTAATATTGATGCCTCCTTTTCTGACTCTCTGAATATGGTAGGTATTGGCATATGTATCCGTGATAATCAGGGTGAGTTTGTCATGGCTAAGACAGACTGTTTCTCTCCTCTTTGTGATGTTGATGTCGACGAGGCTGTTGGACTTCACACAGCGCTACAATGGGTAGTTGATCTTCATTATGATCATGTTGATTTTGTTTTGGATTCCAAGTCTTTTGTTGAACGTTTTAATTCAAACCTAAGTGATAGCAGTGAACTAGGTTGTATCATTCAGGCTTGTAGGCAGTTGTTTGATTGTAATTTTCAGAACTCTCATGTCGAGTTCAATAGGAGGCAAGCCAATGGGATCGCTCATGAATTAGCTAGGGCAGCCCCATCTCATGCTAGCTCCCATGTTTATGATTATGTACTGTCATGTATCCGCAACTTGATAGCTAATGAAAAGCATTGAATTTCTTCCCTAAAAAAAAATTGAACTACCATATAACTACTCTTGTGCCAATAATTTAGAGTAAAAGAGGTTCAAATTATATTATTCAAACTGTATCAGCACAAAGAGTATGTTTGAGAGAAGAATAGAAAATTTAAGAACTATGCTAACCATCATAACCTCTTTCCATGTGTTTCAGGTCATTGTTAGTTGTTCTCGTCGTGTCCCAATCGAAGTTCTGGTGTTTAGTCTATTTGATCAGATCGCTCCAAAACTTGCACAGTAAATCAGTCAAAATTCAAGAGACTTCTTTTGAAATTTCACCTCTCAAAATCCAAATTTCATTGTTTAAACCCATTTTTTATTTTTTATTTTTTTTCATATTTTAAAAGAAAACTGAAAAAAAAATACGTATTAGATTTATTTTACTTTTTCGAATCTTGTTGTTCTATTTTTTTATTTTGTATTTATTTCATTTAATAGATTTTGTTTTTTTTTTTGTTGTTGTTGTTGTTGTTTTAAGGGAAAATTCAATATTGCTAAAACAAAAGATATTATGATTGCTCCTTATATGTTTTTTTATTTTACAAGCCAAAAGTTGGGAGGGCATCAAAGAGAGACAAAGACATCCCTACTAGGTTGGCACCTCATTGAAACTCCCATCATATACCACCTACTCAATATATATATATATATATATATATATATATATATATATATATACACACACACACACACACACAAGAGTGGAGACCGAAGAAAACCCCTCAAAAAGGCAAAATAAAGTGAAAAAGAAAGATAAATCAACAACAGACTAGGGAAACGATAATTTAACAATTCAATACGATCCCTAGAGAAGTCTGCCATCAAAGACTGAGGACTAGAATTCAACCAAACATTGCATGTGATTCTGTGACCATGATTAGCTAATTTATCCGCACAACAGTTACCTTCGCGGAAAATATGAGAACAAAGGGCCTGAATACCGAGATGAAAACAATTATGCCAACGATTACGTAAACGAAAAGGGGCAATGGTCGAATTCTTGAAGACTTAGACAATGGTTGTGGAATCACTTTCCAACCATACCTGACTCCAATTGTTCCTTGACGCAAATTCCATGGCAAGAATCAAACCATGTAATTCAGCTTCAAAAACCGAGCAAGTACCCAAATTACTCGCAAAGCACCCCATAAAAGTACCTCTGCATATTAACATATTTCAGGTTATATAATCTGAAAATTACTAAAAAGTGTTTAGATTATATATTTCAAACAACAACATACAAAAACTCATATTTTCACATTTTCATTCAAACTTCATAAACAACAACAATTCAAACCCCAACAACATACAAACATATATAATCATATATCAAGTGAATTTAGACATGTTTGAACAATAATAACTCACAAATTCATGGTTTACACTTAATTGAGAAAAAAATCACAAAAACAACTTATTTCAAACATCAACTATGAACTTGAACACATAAACACATCAATTCCATGAAATTCAACATACACATAATTACACATCAATTAGGAGCACGAAAATCAACATCAAAAATCAAAAAAATCATAATTCACACAAAAACACTTATGATCCATATTCAAAAGATGAGATTATAGCTTAATTATGAAATGCTTATATCCCCCTTACCTCTTTTCTTCACAATCCCAAACAAATCTTCACTTTGCTACACTCCCCCTTTGGTTCTAGATTGCCTCCTCTTGAATCTCTCTTTGGGTTTTCACTTCTCTTCTTACTCTCTTTCTACCTCTAGCCTCTCTTTGGTTATGAGAAATGAAATGAAAATTCTAACCTAGTTTCTACTCATGTTAAGCTTATATAGTCACCTCTTAATTGGGCTAGGTTAAATTCTCTCATATTGGGCCTAACACTCTTACCATCTAATTAAAAATGTTTCTATTCACTTAACTCAGTAAAACAACTAATTATTACCATCTCAAAAATAATTACCACTAATTACCGCTAATTTAGCAAAATAACTATTCACCTCAAAATACTAAAATAATCCTTATTCTAAATAAATTACTAAATCACCTTCACGCCAGAAATTACCCAAACTACCTTCAGTCCAAGCTTTTTAGGCTCCAAAATGACTAAATTACCCTTTTAGGCTAAAAATCCACCAATCTCAAGACAAATACACACATACGCAAATAAGCACATATAAACACCTATGAATAATAAATAAAATAATCCTAACTAAAAACGGGCTGTTACACGGAGCATCGAAGATTTCGAGTGAAGAAATTCAAGGGTTGCACAGGTAATTGAGGATTCAAAGACAACAAGAACCACCAATTTCAAAGGGGTTTTGAAGATTGGGGAGTGATTGTGTAACGCCCTACTTTTAATATTTAATATTTTATTAATTTATTGTACTTTTAGTGTATTATTATTTGATTTATAATATATATTTTGATGAAATATGCTAATATGTGTTATTTGGTGTAAAAATACATTTTTTATTTTGTGTAGAAATATATATGTTATTTTGTGTGGAAATATATATGTTATCTAGTATAGAAATATATATGTTATTTTGTGTGGAAATATATATGTTATCTAGTATAGAAATATATTTGTTATTTTGTGTGGAGATATATTTGTTATTTGGTGTATTATTATGTGTTTTAATATTGTTAAGTGGGGGAGAAGTATAATATTATTAGAAATAATAAGATAATAGGGAAGAGAGTAGTTTTTGGTGAGAAGAGTAATTATAAATTAGATTAAGAGTCAGTAAGAGTTTAGAAAACATATCACGTTCAATTTTTGGAGAAAAGAGGAGAACTCGGAGAGAACCCTAGGAAAGAAGAACGCTGTTGTTGATTGCAGAAACCGATCTAAGGTAAGGACTAACCTTCATTAATATCAAGTTGTAATTCATAGAAATTAATCGTTGTTGTAGTTTTTAAGAATTTGGAAAATTAGGTTAAAATCAATAAAGATAGTAGAAAGTTTTTGAATTTCATGAATTAACGTAGAGAAGTGATGTCTAAGCTGTAGAATAAACATAGGTAATGTTTCTTATCAAATTTGGGGTTAGGGTTGATGAAATTGGGGTTTTTGAGGTGAAAACTGGTTCATTCCCGTAGAGTTGTCTGTCGCCTCGCGAGCTGCACCGTTAGAGCATCGCCTGTTTCGTGTTCTTGCGTCTTTTTCACCCATTTCTGTTTCTAACTGGCTTTTGGTGTAAACATAAAAGTTGTAGAAACTTGAGTTAACTTTGTAATGGCTTTGGAGTGACTTAAATTTTTTTTGTGAATCTTGAGTTATGATAAAAACACTCCAAGTGGTTTTTGGGAAAACCATCCTCTGTTTCGCATTCTTGTGTCCTTTTCACCCGTTTCTATTTTGAACTGGCTACTGGGGTAAACATGGAAGTTGTAGATAATTGAGTTAAATTTCCAGTGGCTTTGGTTGGACTTGAAAATGATTCTTATTTTGAGTTATGATGAAAATACTCCAGGGAGGTCTTAGTGAAATTTTATGAAAATTAACGCAAAACTTATGGATTGTCTCTAAACTTCAAGCTTCTGTACTATGAGTTTAATTAAGGTGTTTATGAGTATTTAACCTATGTTTTAATGAATCTAACTTGGTTTTATGTGAGTATATTTGATTGATGAATATGATGTTATATGGTGTTGTTCGTGATTTAATGTTGTTGTTGTTGTTGATGATGTTGCTGTTGTTGTTGATGATGTTGTTGTTGTTGTTTTACTTTTATTAAATGATGATTTATGTGATGTTTAATTAATGCTGGTTGTATGTATTGTTGATTATCTTTTATGAATTGTTATCTGCTATTAATGAATGTGAAATCTCACCCATTCTGCTTGGAAATGTTGCTCTTCGTATGAGTAACTTGCAGATAACGAAGAATAGTGCAGTTGTGAGTAATCTCCGTCGTGTCGTCTAGGATGCTCTGATACGTAACGGGATCAGGATTGTTTTATTGCATGTTTCCTTGTTACGTATTTCCTTTTTAATGATGTTGAACTATTTTCATGAGAACTATTTAAGATATTGATTTTGTGACCTTTAAGAGCCAAAAGTTGTTATAATATGTTAAAAACTATTCCGCTGCATGATTATTGGATTTTTATAAAGACAAATTGTTTTAATAAATAGTACTATTATTCTACTTATATTGTGGAATTTGGTAAGTTGAATTTGATGCTCCGTTTATGATGAAATCTCTGATATTCTTTATATTTATTTTATGTTGGGAAAACGGGGTGTTACAATTGGTATCAGAGCAGGTCGGTCCGTCCGGCCAAGTAGTTGAGTCAAGTAGTGTCGTCTGACAGTTAGAATACCGTCATTGTATTGTCCTAATTGATGTTTGTTTTGTAGTGAACACTGAATTAAGATTGTCTGACTAAAGGTACATTTTCGAGGACGAAAATATTCTAAATGGGGGAGAGTTGTAACGCCCTACTTTTAATATTTAATATTTTATTAATTTATTGTATTTTTAGTGTATTATTATTTGATTTATAATATATATTTTGATGAAATATGCTAATTTGTGTTATTTGGTGTAAAAATATATTTTTTATTTTGTGTAGAAATATATATGTTATTTTGTGTAGAAATATATATGTTATCTAGTATAGAAATATATATGTTATTTTGTGTGGAAATATATATGTTATCTAGTATAGAAATATATTTGTTATTTTGTGTGGAGATATATTTGTTATTTCGTGTATTATTATGTGTTTTAATATTGTTAAGTGGGGGAGAAGTATAATATTATTAGAAATAATAAGATAATAGGGAAGAGAGTAGTTTTTGGTGAGAAGAGTAATTATAAATTAGATTAAGAGTCAGTAAGAGTTTAGAAAACATAACACGTTCAATTTTTGGAGAAAAGAGGAGAAAGAGGAGAACTCAGAGAGAACCCTAGGAAAGAAGAACGCTGTTGTTGATTTCAGAAACCAATCTAAGGTAAGGGTGAGACTAACCTTCATTAATATCAAGTTGTAATTCATAGAAATTAATCGTTGTTGTAGTTTTTAGGAATTTGGAAAATTAGGTTAAAATCAATAAAGATAGTAGAAAGTTTTTGAATTTCATGAATTAACGTAGAGAAGTGATGTCTAAGCTGTAGAATAAACATACGTAATGTTTCCTATCAAATTTGGGGTTAGGGTTGATGAAATTGGGGTTTTTGGGGTGAAAACTGGTTCATTCCCGTAGGGTTGTCTGTCGCCTCGCGAGCTGCACAGTTAGAGCATCGCCTGTTTCGTGTTATTGCATCTTTTTCACCCATTTCTGTTTCTAACTGGCTTTTGGTGTAAACATAAAAGTTGTAGAAAATTGAGTTAACGTTCTAATGGCTTTGGAGTGACTTAAAAATGTTTTGTGAATCTTGAGTTATCATAAAAACACTCCAAGTGGTTTTCGGGAAAACCATCCTTTGTTTCGCATTCTTGTGTCCTTTTCACCCGTTTCTATTTTAAACTGGCTTCTGGGGTAAGCACGGAAGTTGTAGATAATTGGGTTAGCTTTCCAGTGGCTTTGGTTTGACTTGAAAATGATTCATAGTTTTTGAGTTATGATGAAAATACTCCAGGGATGTCTTAGTGAAATTTTATGAAAATTAACCCAAAACTTATGGATTGTCTCTAAACTTCAAGCTTGTGTACTATGAGTTTAATTAAGGTGTTTATGAATATTTAACCTATGTTTTAATGAATCTAACTTGGTTTTATGTGAGTATATTTGATTGATGAATATGATGCCATATGGTGTTGTTCGTGATTTAATATTGAATTATAAAGTTGATGTTGTTGTTTTAAGATGGTGTCGTTGCATTTGAGTCGTGTTGTTGCATTGAGTCGTGTGGTTGCATAGCATAGTCAGCGATGGGGGCTTAATGCCTGAGAGGTCTTTTTATGACCTTAGCGATGGGGGCTTAATGCCTGACAGGTCCTATTTGACCTTTAGCGATGGGGGCTTATGCCCTGATGGTACCACATGCAAATTGCATTGTCGAGTCGATGTGTTGTTAAGATGAGTTGTTGTTGTCGTTGCATTGTAGAGTCGTCATTGCATAATATAAATGATGATTATTGAGAAGTTGTTCCTGTTGTTGTTGATGATGTTGTTGTTGTTGTTGATGATGTTGCTGTTGTTGTTGTTGATGTTGTTGTTGTTGTTTTACTTTTATTAAATGATGATTTATGTGATGTTTAATTAATGCTGGTTGTATGTATTGTTGATTACCTTTTACGAATTGTTACCTGCCATTAATGAATGTGAAATCTCACCCCTTCTGCTTGGAAATGTTGTTCTTCGTATGAGTCACTTGCAGGTAACGAAGAATAGTGCAGTTGTGAGTAATCTCTGTCGTGTCGTCTAGGATGCTCTGATACGTAACGGTATGGAGATTGTTTTATTGCATGTTTCCTTGTTACGTATTTCCTTTTTAAAGATGTTGAACTATTTTCATGAGAACTATTTAAGATATTGATTATGTGACCTTTAAGAGCCAAAAGTTGTTATAAGATGTTAAAAACTATTATGCTGCATGATTATTGGATTTTTATAAAGACAGATTGTTTTAATAAATAGTACTTTTATTCTATTTATATTGTGGAATTTTGTAAGTTGAATGTGATGCTCCGTTTATGATGAAAAACTCTGATATTCTTTATATTTATTTTATGTTGGGAAAACGGGGTGTTACAATTGGTATCAGAGCAGGTCGGTCCGTCCGGCCAAGTAGTTGAGTCAAGTAGTGTAGTCTGACAGTTAGAATACCGTCATTGTATTGTCCTAATTGTTGTTTGTTTTGTAGTGAACACTGAATTAAGATTGTCTGACTAAAGGTACATTTTCGAGGACGAAAATATTCTAAATGGAGGAGAGTTGTAACGCCCCACTTTTAATATTTAATATTTTATTAATTTATTGTATTTTTAGTGTATTATTATTTGATTTATAATATATATTTTGATGAAATATGCTAATTTGTGTTATTTGGTGTAAAAATATATTTTTTATTTTGTGTAGAAATATATATGTTATTTTGTGTAGAAATATATATGTTATCTAGTATAGAAATATATATGTTATTTTGTGTGGAAATATATATGTTATCTAGTATAGAAATATATTTGTTATTTTGTGTGGAGATATATTTGTTATTTCGTGTATTATTATGTGTTTTAATATTGTTAAGTGGGGGAGAAGTATAATATTATTAGAAATAATAAGATAATAGGGAAGAGAATAGTTTTTGGTGAGAAGAGTAATTATAAATTAGATTAAGAGTCAGTAAGAGTTTAGAAAACATAACACGTTCAATTTTTGGAGAAAAGAGGAGAAAGAGGAGAACTCAGAGAGAACCCTAGGAAAGAAGAACGCTGTTGTTGATTTCAGAAACCAATCTAAGGTAAGGGTGAGACTAACCTTCATTAATATCAAGTTGTAATTCATAGAAATTAATCGTTGTTGTAGTGTTTAGGAATTTGGAAAATTAGGTTAAAATCAATAAAGATAGTAGAAAGTTTTTGAATTTCATGAATTAACGTAGAGAAGTGATGTCTAAGCTGTAGAATAAACAAACGTAATGTTTCCTATCAAATTTGGGGTCAGGGTTGATGAAATTGGGGTTTTTGGGGTGAAAACTGGTTCATTCCCGTAGGGTTGTCTGTCGCCTCGCGAGCTGCACAGTTAGAGCATCGCCTGTTTCGTGTTATTGCATCTTTTTCACCCATTTCTATTTCTAACTGGCTTTTGGTGTAAACATACAAGTTGTAGAAAATTGAGTTAACGTTCTAATGGCTTTGGAGTGACTTAAAAATGTTTTGTGAATCTTGAGTTATGATAAAAACACTCCAAGTGGTTTTCGGGAAAACCATCCTTTGTTTCGCATTCTTGTGTCCTTTTCACTCGTTTCTATTTTAAACTGGCTTCTGGGGTAAGCATGGAAGTTGTAGATAATTGAGTTAGCTTTCCAGTGGCTTTGGTTTGACTTGAAAATGATTCTTAGTTTTTGAGTTATGATGAAAATACTCCAGGGAGATCTTAGTGAAATTTTATGAAAATTAACCCAAAACTTATGGATTGTCTCTAAACATCAAGCTTGTGTACTATGAGTTTAATTAAGGTGTTTATGAATATTTAACCTATGTTTTAATGAATCTAACTTGGTTTTATGTGAGTATATTTGATTGATGAATATGATGCTATATGGTGTTGTTCGTGATTTAATATTGAATTATAAAGTTGATGTTGTTGTTTTAAGATGGTGTCGTTGCATTTGAGTCGTGTTGTTGCATTGAGTCGTGTGGTTGCATAGCATAGTCAGCGATGGGGGCTTATGCCCTGATGGTACCACATGCATATTGCATTGTCGAGTCGATGTGTTGTTAAGATGAGTTGTTGTTGTCGTTGCATTGTAGAGTCGTCATTGCATAATATAAATGATGATTATTGAGAAGTTGTTCCTGTTGTTGTTGATGATGTTGTTGTTGTTGTTGATGATGTTGCTGTTGTTGTTGTTGATGTTGTTGTTGTTGTTTTACTTTTATTAAATGATGATTTATGTGATGTTTAATAAATGCTGGTTGTATGTATTGTTGATTACATTTTACGAATTGTTACCTGCCATTAATGAATGTGAAATCTCACCCCTTCTGCTTGGAAATGTTGTTCTTCGTATGAGTCACTTGCAGGTAACGAAGAATAGTGCAGTTGTGAGTAATCTCTGTCGTGTCGTCTAGGATGCTCTGATACGTAACGGGATGGAGATTGTTTTATTGCATGTTTCCTTGTTACGTATTTCCTTTTTAAAGATGTTGAACTATTTTCATGAGAACTATTTAAGATATTGATTATGTGACCTTTAAGAGCCAAAAGTTGTTATAAGATGTTAAAAACTATTCTGCTGCATGATTATTGGATTTTTATAAAGACAGATTGTTTTAATAAATAGTACTTTTATTCTATTTATATTGTGGAATTTTGTAAGTTGAATGTGATGCTCCGTTTATGATGAAAAACTCTGATATTCTTTATATTTATTTTATGTTGGGAAAACGGGGTGTTACAATTGGTATCAGAGCAGGTCGGTCCGTCCGGCCAAGTAGTTGAGTCAAGTAGTGTAGTCTGACAGTTAGAATACCGTCATTGTATTGTCCTAATTGTTGTTTGTTTTGTAGTGAACACTGAATTAAGATTGTCTGACTAAAGGTACATTTTCGAGGACGAAAATATTCTAAATGGAGGAGAGTTGTAACGCCCCACTTTTAATATTTAATATTTTATTAATTTATTGTATTTTTAGCGTATTATTATTTGATTTATAATATATATTTTGATGAAATATGCTAATTTGTGTTATTTGGTGTAAAAATATATTTTTTATTTTGTGTAGAAATATATATGTTATTTTGTGTAGAAATATATATGTTATCTAGTATAGAAATATATATGTTATTTTGTGTGGAAATATATATGTTATCTAGTATAGAAATATATTTGTTATTTTGTGTGGAGATATATTTGTTATTTCGTGTATTATTATGTGTTTTAATATTGTTAAGTGGGGGAGAAGTATAATATTATTAGAAATAATAAGATAATAGGGAAGAGAATAGTTTTTGGTGAGAAGAGTAATTATAAATTAGATTAAGAGTCAGTAAGAGTTTAGAAAACATAACACGTTCAATTTTTGGAGAAAAGAGGAGAAAGAGGAGAACTCAGAGAGAACCCTAGGAAAGAAGAACGCTGTTGTTGATTTCAGAAACCAATCTAAGGTAAGGGTGAGACTAACCTTCATTAATATCAAGTTGTAATTCATAGAAATTAATCGTTGTTGTAGTTTTTAGGAATTTGGAAAATTAGGTTAAAATCAATAAAGATAGTAGAAAGTTTTTGAATTTCATGAATTAACGTAGAGAAGTGATGTCTAAGCTGTAGAATAAACATATGTAATGTTTCCTATCAAATTTGGGGTTAGGGTTGATGAAATTGGGGTTTTTGGGGTGAAAACTGGTTCATTCCCGTAGGGTTGTCTGTCGCCTCGCGAGCTGCACAGTTAGAGCATCGCCTGTTTCGTGTTATTGCATCTTTTTCACCCATTTCTATTTCTAACTGGCTTTTGGTGTAAACATACAAGTTGTAGAAAATTGAGTTAACGTTCTAATGGCTTTGGAGTGACTTAAAAATGTTTTGTGAATCTTGAGTTATGATAAAAACACTCCAAGTGGTTTTCGGGAAAACCATCCTTTGTTTCGCATTCTTGTGTCCTTTTCACCCGTTTCTATTTTAAACTGGCTTCTGGGGTAAGCATGGAAGTTGTAGATAATTGAGTTAGCTTTCCAGTGGCTTTGGTTTGTCTTGAAAATGATTCTTAGTTTTTGAGTTATGATGAAAATACTCCAGGGAGATCTTAGTGAAATTTTATGAAAATTAACCCAAAACTTATGGATTGTCTCTAAACATCAAGCTTGTGTACTATGAGTTTAATTAAGGTGTTTATGAATATTTAACCTATGTTTTAATGAATCTAACTTGGTTTTATGTGAGTATATTTGATTGATGAATATGATGCTATATGGTGTTGTTCGTGATTTAATATTGAATTATAAAGTTGATGTTGTTGTTTTAAGATGGTGTCGTTGCATTTGAGTCGTGTTGTTGCATTGAGTCGTGTGGTTGCATAGCATAGTCAGCGATGGGGGCTTAATGCCTGAGAGATCTTTTTATGACCTTAGCGATAGGGGCTTAATGCCTGACAGGTCCTATTTGACCTTTAGCGATGGGGGCTTATGCCCTGATGGTACCACATGCATATTGCATTGTCGAGTCGATGTGTTGTTAAGATGAGTTGTTGTTGTCGTTGCATTGTAGAGTCGTCATTGCATAATATAAATGATGATTATTGAGAAGTTGTTCCTGTTGTTGTTGATGATGTTGTTGTTGTTGTTGATGATGTTGCTGTTGTTGTTGTTGATGTTGTTGTTGTTGTTTTACTTTTATTAAATGATGATTTATGTGATGTTTAATAAATGCTGGTTGTATGTATTGTTGATTACCTTTTACGAATTGTTACCTGCCATTAATGAATGTGAAATCTCACCCCTTCTGCTTGGAAATGTTGTTCTTTGTATGAGTAACTTGCAGGTAACGAAGAATTGTGCAGTTGTGAGTAATCTCTGTCGTGTCGTCTAGGATGCTCTGATACGTAATGGGATGGAGATTGTTTTATTGCATGTTTCCTTGTTACGTATTTCCTTTTTAATGATGTTGAACTATTTTCATGAGAACTATTTAAGATATTGATTATGTGACCTTTAAGAACCAAAAGTTGTTATAAGATGTTAAAAACTATTCCGCTGCATGATTATTGGATTTTTATAAAGACAGATTGTTTTAATAAATAGTACTTTTATTCTATTTATATTGTGGAATTTTGTAAGTTGAATGTGATGCTCCGTTTATGATGAAAAACTCTGATATTCTTTATATTTATTTTATGTTGGGAAAACGGGGTGTTACAATTGGTATCAGAGCAGGTCGGTCCGTCCGGCCAAGTAGTTGAGTCAAGTAGTGTAGTCTGACAGTTAGAATACCGTCATTGTATTGTCCTAATTGTTGTTTGTTTTGTAGTGAACACTGAATTAAGATTGTCTGACTAAAGGTACATTTTCGAGGACGAAAATATTCTAAATGGAGGAGAGTTGTAACGCCCCACTTTTAATATTTAATATTTTATTAATTTATTGTATTTTTTGTGTATTATTATTTGATTTATAATATATATTTTGATGAAATATGCTAATTTGTGTTATTTGGTGTAAAAATATATTTTTTATTTTGTGTAGAAATATATATGTTATTTTGTGTAGAAATATATATGTTATCTAGTATAGAAATATATATGTTATTTTGTGTGGAAATATATATGTTATCTAGTATAGAAATATATTTGTTATTTTGTGTGGAGATATATTTGTTATTTCGTGTATTATTATGTGTTTTAATATTGTTAAGTGGGGGAGAAGTATAATATTATTAGAAATATTAAGATAATAGGGAAGAGAGTAGTTTTTGGCGAGAAGAGTAATTATAAATTAGATTAAGAGTCAGTAAGAGTTTAGAAAACATAACACGTTCAATTTTTGGAGAAAAGAGGAGAAAGAGGAGAACTCAGAGAGAACCCTAGGAAAGAAGAACGCTGTTGTTGATTTCAGAAACCAATCTAAGGTAAGGGTGAGACTAACCTTCATTAATATCAAGTTGTAATTCATAGAAATTAATCGTTGTTGTAGTTTTTAGGAATTTGGAAAATTAGGTTAAAATCAATAAAGATAGTAGAAAGTTTTTGAATTTCATGAATTAACGTAGAGAAGTGATGTCTAAGCTGTAGAATAAACATACGTAATGTTTCCTATCAAATTTGGGGTTAGGGTTGATGAAATTGGGGTTTTTGGGGTGAAAACTGGTTCATTCCCGTAGGGTTGTCTGTCGCCTCGCGAGCTGCACAGTTAGAGCATCGCCTGTTTCGTGTTATTGCATCTTTTTCACCCATTTCTGTTTCTAACTGGCTTTTGGTGTAAAAATAAAAGTTGTAGAAAATTGAGTTAACGTTCTAATGGCTTTGGAGTGACTTAAAAATGTTTTGTGAATCTTGAGTTATGATAAAAACACTCCAAGTGGTTTTCGGGAAAACCATCCTTTGTTTCGCATTCTTATGTCCTTTTCACTCGTTTCTATTTTAAACTGGCTTCTGGGGTAAGCATGGAAGTTGTAGATAATTGAGTTAGCTTTCCAGTGGCTTTGGTTTGACTTGAAAATGATTCTTAGTTTTTGAGTTATGATGAAAATACTCCAGGGAGATCTTAGTGAAATTTTATGAAAATTAACCCAAAACTTATGGATTGTCTCTAAACTTCAAGCTTGTGTACTATGAGTTTAATTAAGGTGTTTATGAATATTTAACCTATGTTTTAATGAATCTAACTTGGTTTTATGTGAGTATATTTGATTGATGAATATGATGCTATATGGTGTTGTTCGTGATTTAATATTGAATTATAAAGTTGATGTTGTTGTTTTAAGATGGTGTCGTTGCATTTGAGTCGTGTTGTTGCATTGAGTCGTGTGGTTGCATAGCATAGTCAGCGATGGGGGCTTAATGCCTGAGAGGTCTTTTTATGACCTTAGCGATGGGGGCTTAATGCCTGACATGTCCTATTTGACCTTTAGCGATGGGGGCTTATGCCCTGATGGTACCACATGCAAATTGCATTGTCGAGTCGATGTGTTGTTAAGATGAGTTGTTGTTGTCGTTGCATTGTAGAGTCGTCATTGCATAATATAAATGATGATTATTGAGAAGTTGTTCCTGTTGTTGTTGATGATGTTGTTGTTGTTGTTGATGATGTTGCTGTTGTTGTTGTTGATGTTGTTGTTGTTGTTTTACTTTTATTAAATGATGATTTATGTGATGTTTAATTAATGCTGGTTGTATGTATTGTTGATTACCTTTTACGAATTGTTACCTGCCATTAATGAATGTGAAATCTCACCCCTTCTGCTTGGAAATGTTGTTCTTCGTATGAGAAACTTGCAGGTAACGAAGAATAGTGCAGTTGTGAGTAATCTCTGTCGTGTCGTCTAGGATGCTCTGATACGTAACGGGATGGAGATTGTTTTATTGCATGTTTCCTTGTTACGTATTTCCTTTTTAATGATGTTGAACTATTTTCATGAGAACTATTTAAGATATTGATTATGTGACCTTTAAGAGCCAAAAGTTGTTATAAGATGTTAAAAACTATTCCGCTGCATGATTATTGGATTTTTATAAAGACAGATTGTTTTAATAAATAGTACTTTTATTCTATTTATATTGTGGAATTTTGTAAATTGAATGTGATTCTCCGTTTATGATGAAAAACTCTGATATTCTTTATATTTATTTTATGTTGGGAAAACGGGATGTTACAATTGGTATCAGAGCAGGTCGGTCCGTCCGGCGAAGTAGTTGAGTCAAGTTGTGTAGTCTGACAGTTAGAATACCGTCATTGTATTGTCCTAATTGTTGTTTGTTTTGTAGTGAACACTGAATTAAGATTGTCTGACTAAAGGTACATTTTCGAGGACGAAAATATTCTAAATGGAGGAGAGTTGTAACGCCCCACTTTTAATATTTAATATTTTATTAATTTATTGTATTTTTAGTGTATTATTATTTGATTTATAATATATATTTTGATGAAATATGCTAATATGTGTTATTTGGCGTAAAAATATATTTTTTATTTTGTGTAGAAATATATATGTTATTTTGTGTGGAAATATATATATGTTATCTAGTATAGAAATATATATGTTATTTTGTCTGGAAATATATATGTTATCTAGTATAGAAATATATTTGTTATTTTGTGTGGAGATATATTTGTTATTTGGTGTATTATTATGTGTTTTAATATTGTTAAGTGGGGGAGAAGTATAATATTATTAGAAATAATAAGATAATAGGAAAGAGAGTAGTTTTTGGTGAGAAGAGTAATTATAAATTAGATTAAGAGTCAGTAAGAGTTTAGAAAACATAACACGTTCAATTTTTGGAGAAAAGAGGAGAACACAGAGAGAACCCTAGGAAAGAAGAACGCTGTTGAGACTAACCTTCATTAATATCAAGTTGTAATTCATAGAAATTAATCGTTGTTGTAGTTTTTAAGAATTTGGAAAATTAGGTTAAAATCAATAAAGATAGTAGAAAGTTTTTGAATTTCATGAATTAACGTAGAGAAGTGATGTCTAAGCTGTAGAATAAACATAGGTAATGTTTCCTATCAAATTTGGGGTTAGGGTTGATGAAATTGGGGTTTTTGAGGTGAAAACTGGTTCATTCCCGTAGGGTTGTCCGTCGCCTCGCGAGCTGCACAGTTAGAGCATCGCCTGTTTCGTGTTCTTGCGTCTTTTTCACCCATTTCTGTTTCTAACTGGGTTTTGGTGTAAACATAAAAGTTGTAGAAACTTGAGTTAAATTTCTAATGGCTTTGGAGTGACTTAAAAATGTTTTATGAATCTTGAGTTATGATAAAAACACTCCAAGTGGTTTTTGGAAAAACCATCCTCTGTTTCGCATTCTTTTGTCCTTTTCACCCGTTTCTATTTGGAACTGGCTTCTGGGGTAAACATGGAAGTTGTAGATAATTGAGTTAGATTTCCTGTGGCTTTGGTTTGACTTGAAAATGATTCTTAGTTTTTGTGTTATGATGCAAATACTCCAGGGAGATCTTAGTGAAATTTTATGAAAATTAACCCAAAACTTATGGATTGTCTCTAAACTTCAAGCTTGTGTACTACGAGTTTAATTAAGGTGTTTATGAATATTTAACCTATGTTTTAATGAATCTAACTTGGTTTTATGTGAGTATATTTGATTGATGAATATGATGCTATATGGTGTTGTTCGTGATTTAATATTGAATTATAAAGTTGATGTTGTTGTTTTAAGATGGTGTCGTTGCATTTGAGTTGTGTTGTTGCATTGAGTCGTGTGGTTGCATAGCATAGTCAGCGATGGGAGCTTAATGCCTGAGAGGTTTTTTTATGACCTTAGCGATGGGGGCTTAATGTCTGACAGGTCCTTTTATGACCTTAGCGATGGGGGCTTAATGCTTGACAGGTCCTATTTGACCTTTAGCGATGGGGGCTTATGCCCTTATGGTACCACATGATATTGCATTGTCGAGTCGATATGTTGTTAAGATGAGTTGTTGTTGTCGTTGCATTGTAGATTCGTCATTGCATAATATAAATGATGATTATTGAGAAGTTGTTCCTGTTGTTGTTGATGATGTTGTTGTTGTTGTTGATGATGTTGTTCCTGTTGAGAAGTTGTTCGCATCCAAGAACAGCTTGTGCCTGTCAATTTGTTTCTACCATCAGCCAAGTGGCTAGTTCGCATCCAAGAACAGCTTGTACCTGTCAATTTGCCTTTGCTATCGGTCAAGTGGCTAGTTCACATCCAAGAACAGCTTGTACCCGTACCTTTGTTGTCAGCCAAGCGACTAGTTCAAATGCAAGAATAGCTTGTGCTTTCTACTTTGTCTCTGTTATCAGCCAAGTGGTTAGTTCAAATACGAGAACAGCTTGTGCTTCCTACTTTTCTTCCAGCCAAGTGACCAGCTCAGATACAAGAGCAGCTTGCGCCCTTTTACTTGTCAGTATTCCCGGTCAAGTTCCCAGTTCGAGCCAAAAGAACAACTTGCACCTGTCAATTTGCTACTTAGTCTCCCCAGTGAGTCTTGTTATTCACCATCTTGTTAATGTCTACCAATCCCGCAATGGATACGACATACTCTGTTTTGCTATTCTGTTAATGTCTACCAGTCCCGCAATGGATACGACATTTTTTGTTAAATTCAATTCTCAGTCTGTCTTGCATTCATAATCAAAATGTTGCATGGCATGCACAACGTTCACGAACGTATTTTTACGCCCAAAATCAGTGCTAATGTCGATATTTAAGTATCTTCGTCACGTCAAGCCAAAGACTCCGTCTCTTGACCCGCCAGACGAAGAAACTTAAATAGGGGCAGCTGTTATACCCTCATTTTGGACCTAAAAATACTCTTTCAAACTTTTTTTTGTTTCTAATCATTTCAAATTCACTGTGTCTATTTTACAACTTTTGTTGTGCCACAAACGCACATTTTACTGTTATTATCTCCAATCTTCATACATCCAAAGCCATTCAAAGTGTTTTCTTGCATTACAAGTCTTCAAAAAGGGTCTCTAGGACCCTTGCATGTTTTCCTACATTTTATTCCAATTTTTGCATAAAATCATACAAAAGGGTATTTTGGTCATTTCCTACAAAGGAACCCATTTCAGTCCCTACAATTTGTCCCTGAGTCTTTTCAATATGTTTGCATGAATCATTGATCAAATTTTGTACAAAATCGTCTTAGTTTTGCATCTGAGTCAGTCTGGGTCGTTTTAGTCCCTAAGGGGCATTTTGGTCTTTTCACATCAAATAAATTTTGGGCAGAGAGGTATTTTGAAATACCTCATTTTTGGTAATTGGTTCATTTTAGTCCGTTTTGCCATTTTTAAATGTTTCACTTTACGTTTTTCCAAATTTACATTTTTTACCAATTTTATTTTTACTTTTGCAAGTAAGTCCAAATTTCATTTTTAATTGCAAATAAGTCCAATTTTATTTTTAAAACAGTCCAATGCTTGTTCAATTTCAAAACAGTCTAATCTTTAATAAATTGCAGTTCAGTCCCAAGTTTTTACATAATTGCAGAAAGGTCCAAAAGTCAGAATTGAGTCCAGATTGCCACGCAGATGTTCAAGTCCACATGTCACAAGCTCATTGGATCAAATGCCACACGGCAGCTTATAAATAGGGCACAGTGTCAGAATCAGAGTGATACACACACAGATTACGCGCCACATCACACAAACAGAATCCATTTTCTCTCTCTTGGCAGTTACGGATCAAAATCACAAAGTTCACAAAAATCTCAAGAACTCTCATGAAACCCTAGCATCAATTCCAGCACCAATTCAGGACAATTTCATACAAATTCGTGGAATTCATCACTGAATCCAATTCACAGAAACGAGCAGAAGTAAAATGCGAACGAATTCGATGCAACTTCAAGCGGTTCTCAGAGATTCGTGGTGAAACTTCATCACTGAACCGTTGCGCCTACAATTCAAACGCGAGCACGCCACCGGAGGTAGCGCGCTGCAAGCGTGATCGCAGAATTCGAATCAGAGAAAGAGAAGAAGAGGTGAAAGATTCCACAGGATCCGGATCAAGAGAAGAAAGAAAAGAGTGAAACCGGCTTACCAGAGGAAATCCAGAGCCAAGAATCAAACGAACGGTTCGAATCTCCGAATAGAAATCAAGGTAACACCCTAGCTTCATCTAATCTCTTCGTATATCACTAGGAAGGCTAGAATGATGTGAATCCAAAGCAAATGAACCGTTCGATCCAAAACCCTAACCCTAACACAAAAATCTTTTTGAAAATCAGAGAAACGCTTCAAAATTCACAACGAGTGTGAATCGAAGCAAATCCTCACACTTTTACAACAGTTTCAGCCAAAAAATGTGAGAAAACGAACGGTTCAAACATGCAGAGGTAAAACTCAAAGATTCACATTGATTCAACGGTTGAAAACAATTTCTTCTGACTGATTCATGCTTAGAATGATAGTATAAGTCGATTAAGCCTTGCGTGAGCAATTTCTGGGTGGATTTGAGGATCTAGGGTTAGGTTTTTCAAAGAAAACGAAGAGGGAGGCCGGAGAAGAAAGAGAAACATGTGAGAAGAATGATGGAATCCGGATCCTTGACCTTTTATATAGCTGGTGGAATGGGTCGGTCCTGACCCGGTCCACCTCCCTTGCATGTGAACCTTTTGATCAAGATCCGGGTGGAACTGGATCAATCCAACGCTCCTGGAGTGTTAGCTTGATCCGGATCCATCAGTAGCACGGGTTTGGGCTGTGAAACCGTGGGCCTTGAGCTTTCTTTTGTTTTCTTGAAATTCTTGTGCTAACTGTACCTATTATCTTGCTATCTGAACCCCTAGCATGCTATATTTTTCTTGCAATTTTCTGGAATTTTTTCTATAGGATGCATGATACATTCTTGATTGTTTGATGGCATATTTTACAGTTCTTTGATTGTAAAAAATATGTGCTAATTTCTTCTATGGTTTTGAGTACTAGGTGTGTTTGTGAGAGTTTCTTGCATAATTTTAGATCCAATTTTTGCCACATGATGTTGATATTCGATACATGATTTTGTGATGTGTTTGGTTCTGAGTTCATTGCTGGTTCTTGCTTTTCACAAGCTTAATTGATTATTTCCAAATTCTTTTTTGCAAATTTAGTGTTAATTTCTTGTATTTTTTGCAAATTTAGTTGTTAATTTCCAAATCTTTGCAAATTTAGTGGTACTTACTTGTCTTACAAGCTTAATCGTTAAGTTTCCAATTTCTTGCAAATTTAGAAGTAATTTCTTGTTTTACAAGTTCAATAGTTAGTTTCTTGTTTTGTAAGTAATGTGAACTTTTGTTTGGAAATAAGGTGTGAAATATGCATAAAATGTGTATGTGCTAAATATGAATGCATGGCTTGTAATTTCCTCATAATTCTTGAAATATTTCCCTTGAAAGTGCTGTTTTGGTGAAGATTATAGGTCATGGGATTTGGTTTAATTTTTAGGCTTTTGTTTTGTGTCATTTGCACTATTTTTGGCACTTGTTCCTCTTGCAATTTGCTTAATACTCTTTGTTATGATCATTTCATCTACTATGCATTGCTACTCATACTATCGTTTCTCCATTCATCACTAACCATTTCACTTCATGCCTTATTCATATTGCAAGCATTGCATCACTTTCATCTTTTTCTTTCTTTTAGCCATTTTATGCAATTTCCTACTAGTTCATGTAATATTTTTTAGGTTAGCTTTTTTGCTTTCCTTTAAATTCTTGCAAGACCATAGAATGTAAACTAGGGCCAAATGTAAAGGACAATGGACACTATGATGATGTACACCGACACAAGCACCGACACGCACACACGTTGTATGTTTACCGCTAGATGTATGTTTAGGAAACGCGACACTTAGAAAATATGCATTTTTCAAAGCAAACTAACTCTTCACTCAAATCTTTTCACAATAATGTTGGAGTCAAAACTCCACAATTTTCCCTTTATTTTCTTAATCAAAAATACAAATGAAACTTAAATTCCAACTTTAACCTTTTTGTTTAATAAGTGATCAACCTCACCTTCTTTCAAATCTCATGCCTTTAAGGCCTCTCATCCTTTCTTCAAAACTATTTTCAAAACTAAAATTGAACCAACCCACAAAATCTTTTGGAAGAGAACTACATGGAATTTTGATCCCTTAAAAGGGTATGTAGGCAAGAGACCAAAATCTCTCCAAGTCCAATAAAATAAAATCCAAACCATCTTCTTTCCCCCATTCTTAAAAACAATTTTCTCTCAAAAAATAGCATAAAAATAAAGCGTAGAACATAGAATTAGAAAAAACGGCTCCTATAGAGTACTATAGTCGTTGCGGGTGCCTAACACCTTCCCGTAGCGAAAATTGCCCCGAACTTAGAATTTCTGAGGGTTTTCTCAATTTTACCCTTCCCCAAAAAAAAAATAGAGACATCAATGATTGAAAGGTTCAAGTCTAATTAATGACTTGACACCCGAAAATCGCGATGACAGAAATGGCGACTTCACTGGGGACTTTAGGGCTACGCCTAGTTTTTCATGATTTATGTTTTACGCTTTACTTTATTGTTATATGTAAATATTTTCATGCAACGTGTGGGGTGAGAATATCAAAAGTCCTATACCCGGGCTGAGTGAACCTAAGATTAGGAAGAGATATAATCGACAATCCAATCCGGGGGTTGCCTCGTGTATTGGGTTACGCGATCAATCTCACATAGCTGAGGCATTTTGGGGGTGATGTTGTCGGCGTGTGTTGTCATGCTTAGGCACTTTACTTCCAATTGACCGATGAAGGCTATGGACCGTAGTTACCAAACCCATCTTTGGCCTTTTCTTAGGACGTAGTGCGGTGGCTAAACCGAGCGTCGCCTCGGAATTTAGTCGTCACGCGATACTACACTCAAACTAGACCTTCTTACGAATCATCATGGAACGGGCGTCGCCTTGTGCTACCATGATATACGTAAGAGAGGTTGCAGTTTGGGAACCTCATTAGAACAACGGTTACTACTATCAAAGCTTTAGTTTCACCGGGCACCGTGCCCACTTGCAACCTTAACTCACCATGTTCTCTTTGTAATCAAAATCATGCATACATGCATTCATGCATAAACCTTTTCTCATGCATTTATCGAAAGGTCTAGACAAATTGAAAACTTTGTAAACATGCCAGGTATGAAGAGGACTAAATCTTACAAATTCAAGGAAGTCGATTTGGTTAGCCTAAGGGAGTTGGCACTCAAGGTCAAGAATCCGACTGAGTTTCGTCTCCGATACGATGGTTTGCTTACTATTCTCCGGACTAATGTAGAAGAGAAGTTGGTGCACACTCTGGTGCAATTCTATGATCCGGCCTTCCGTTGTTTCACTTTCCTGGATTTCCAGTTAGTTCCTACACTTGAGGCTTATTCTAGTTTATTGGGTTTACCTATAGCCGAGAGGACACCTTTCACGGGCCCCAGAGCTCCTATTACTCCTTTGGTGATTGCTAAGGATCTTCATCTCAAGACTTCCGATGTGTCCAAGAATCTTATTACCAAATCTCACATTCCGGGTTTCACTTCGAAGTACTTACTTGAGCGGGCTAACCTCGAATCTACTTGTCAGGACACTCTTGAGGCTATTCTTGCACTACTTATCTACGGGCTTGTTCTCTTCCCGAATCTCGACAACTTTGTGGACATGAATGCCATTGAGATCTTCCACTCCAAGAATCCGGTTCCTACTTTGTTAGCTGACACATACCACGCCATCCATGATCGGACCCTCAAAGGTCGTGGATACATTCTTTGCTGTGTGCCTCTTCTATATAGGTGGTTTATTTCTCACCTTCCAAGCTCTTTCCATGCCAACTCGGAGAATTGGTCTTATTCACAGCGGATTATGGCTCTCACTCCCGATGAGGTGGTTTGGATCACTCCGGCAGCTCGAGTCAAGGAGATTATTACTGGTTGTGGAGATTTCTTCAATGTACCTCTTCTCGGTACCCGAGGAGGAATCAACTACAATCCTGAATTAGCCATGAGACAGTTCGGCTTCCCTATGAGAGCAAAGCCCATCAATCTTGCTACATCCCAGGAGTTCTTTTACTATTCCAACGCCCCCACCGGGCAAAGGAAAGCTTTTACAGATGCTTGGTCTAAGGTTCGAAGGAAGGATGTGAAGCATTTGGGTGTGAGATCCGGTATAGCTCATGAGGCCTATACTCAATGGGTGATAGATCGAGCCGAAGAGATTGGCATGCCTTATCCTGTTATGAGACATGTGTCCGCGTCTGTTCCATCTAGGCCATTACCTTTGCTTCCCGCAACCCAGGAGATGTATCAGGAGCATCTAGCTATGGAGAGTCAGGAGAAACGGGCATGGAAAGCCCGATACAATGAAGCCGAGAATTTGATTTTGACTTTGGACGGTAGAGATGAGCAGAAGGATCATGAGAATCGGATGTTGAAGAAAGAGCTGGCCAAAGCTAGGAAAGAACTCGAGGAAAAGGATAAGCTGCTTATGAGGGATTCCAAGAGAGCTAGAGGCCGTCGGGAATTCTACGCCAGATACTGCGGTTCGGTTCCAGAGTCTGATTCTGAGGAGTACCCTGTTACCCCGTAGACTTAGATGATTATGTTGTTTGTATTATGTTATACGGCCCACTCCCTTTGACTCGACATTTCAAAAGATTTATCTCTACAACTTTCTAGTCTCTTCATCCGTTCTAAAAAAAAATGTTTACAAAATTTCTAATTTGTCTAAGAGATCCTTTCGATAACCAAAAAGAGTCATTTTTGCATCTGCATTTATACATATCATGCATCATATGCATCATTCATCAGTCACGAAAAACTTCCAAGTGCTCATTGCCTCCTGGTTCTTCTGCCGCAGTGTGAAAAGTGGCTCGTGCTCGAAAGACCGATCAACCTACCAGAGTACATCAGACTAGACAATACAGAAGGAGGAATCAGGTAGCCATGGAAGAAGAAAACGCACAGCTCCGTACCGAATTGGCATCCTTAAGGGAAGAGTTGGCTAAAGCTCACGATGTCATGACCACTCTGTTGGCTGCCCAGGAACAACCAGCCTCGTCTGCTCTAGAGACCACTGAGCCAATTCCAACATCATCTCTCGATGACCGCTTTGCTATGCCGAGGGGATACCCTTATGGACTCCCACCCTACTACGCACCCGGTGCCGCAGCCGGTCTTTCAGGCGCCGGCACATCTAGTGCTGCCAATAGTAACCAAATCCCCGTCCCAGGGCATGCTTCTCTCCGCACTACTTTGCCTCAGTCAACGGTCTTCACTGACCCAATTGTACATTCTATGCCTCAAGACACCAATACCAATACCCACCGAGGGGAGTCGCCCATGACCGGAACTATGAAAGAAAGAATGGAGGAGCTTGCTAGAGAACTCCGTCGTGAAATCAAAGCTAACCGTGGAAGTGGCGACCTCGTCAATACTCACGATCTCTGTCTAGTACCAAGGGTAGATGTCCCTAAAAAGTTCAAAGTCCCAGAATTCGACCGATACAATGGACTGACTTGCCCTCAGAATCATATCATCAAATACGTCCGGAAGATGGCCAATTACTCAGACAATGATTCGCTCATGATCCACTGTTTTCAAGACAGTTTGATGGAAGACGCTGCAGAATGGTATACTGGTCTGAGTAAAGATGACATTCATACCTTCGATGATTTGGCTGCCGCTTTCAAGAGTCATTACGGGTTTAACACCAGGTTGAAGCCAAACAGGGAATTTCTCAGGTCCCTCTCTCAGAAGAAAGATGAAAGTTTCCGTGAGTATGCACAAAGGTGGAGAGGCGCAGCCGCCCGCATCACCCCTGCTCTCGATGAAGAGGAGATGACACAGACGTTCCTGAAGACGCTGAAAAAAGACTATGTTGAAAGGATGATCGTTGCTGCTCCGAGTAACTTCTCCGAGATGGTCACCATGGGAACCCGCTTAGAAGAAGCAGTTAGAGAAGGCATCATTGTGTTTGAAAAAGGTGAGTCCTCGAATGCACCAAAGAAGTATGGCAATGGCCATCACAAGAAGAAGGAACCAGAAGTTGGAATGGTGTCCGCCGGGACCAATCAATCTGCTATTGTCGCTCCCGTTAATGCTACACAACTGCCTCAACCGTACCAGTTACGGATCAAAATCACAAAGTTCACAAAAATCTCAAGAACTCTCATGAAACCCTAGCATCAATTCCAGCACCAATTCAGGACAATTTCATACAAATTCGTGGAATTCATCACTGAATCCAATTCACAGAAACGAGCAGAAGTAAAATGCGAACGAATTCGATGCAACTTCAAGCGGTTCTCAGAGATTCGTGGTGAAACTTCATCACTGAACCGTTGCGCCTACAATTCAAACGTGAGCACGCCACCGGAGGTAGCGCGCTGCAAGCGTGATCGCAGAATTCGAATCAGAGAAAGAGAAGAAGAGGTGAAAGATTCCACAGGATCCGGATCAAGAGAAGAAAGAAAAGAGTGAAACCGGCTTACCAGAGGAAATCCAGAGCCAAGAATCAAACGAACGGTTCGAATCACTAGGAAGGCCAGAATGATGTGAATCCAAAGCAAATGAACCGTTCGATCCAAAACCCTAACCCTAACACAAAAATCGTTTTGAAAATCAGAGAAACGCTTCAAAATTCACAACGAGTGTGAATCGAAGCAAATCCTCACACTTTTACAACAGTTTCAGCCAAAAAACGTGAGAAAACGAACGGTTCAAACATGCAGAGGTAAAACTCAAAGATTCACATTGATTCAACGGTTGAAAACAATTTCTTCTGACTGATTCATGCTTAGAATGATAGTATAAGTCGATTAAGCCTTGCGTGAGCAATTTCTGGGTGGATTTGAGGATCTAGGGTTAGGTTTTTCAAAGAAAACGAAGAGGGAGGCCGGAGAAGAAAGAGAAACATGTGAGAAGAATGAAGGAATCCGGATCCTTGACCTTTTATATAGCTGGTGGAACGGGTCGGTCCTGACCCGGTCCACCTCCCTTGCATGTGAACCTTTTGATCAAGATCCGGGTGGAACTGGATCAATCCAACGCTCCTGGAGTGTTAGCTTGATCCGGATCCATCAGTAGCACGGGTTTGGGCTGTGAAACCGTAGGCCTTGAGCTTTCTTTTGTTTTCTTGAAATTCTTGTGCTAACTGTACCTATTATCTTGCTATCTGAACCCCTAGCATGCTATATTTTTCTTGCAATTTTCTGGAATTTTTTCTATAGGATGCATGATACATTCTTGATTGTTTGATGGCATATTTTACAGTTCTTTGATTGTAAAAAATATGTGCTAATTTCTTCTATGGTTTTGAGTACTAGGTGTGTTTGTGAGAGTTTCTTGCATAATTTTAGATCCAATTTTTGCCACATGATGTTGATATTCGATACATGATTTTGTGATGTGTTTGGTTCTGAGTTCATTGCTGGTTCTTGCTTTTCACAAGCTTAATTGATTATTTCCAAATTCTTTTTTGCAAATTTAGTGTTAATTTCTTGTATTTTTTGCAAATTTAGTTGTTAATTTCCAAATCTTTGCAAATTTAGTGGTAGTTACTTGTCTTACAAGCTTAATCGTTAAGTTTCCAATTTCTTGCAAATTTAGAAGTAATTTCTTGTTTTACAAGTTCAATAGTTAGTTTCTTGTTTTGTAAGTAATGTGAACTTTTGTTTGGAAATAAGGTGTGAAATATGCATAAAATGTGTATGTGCTAAATATGAATGCATGGCTTGTAATTTCCTCATAATTCTTGAAATATTTCCCTTGAAAGTGCTGTTTTGGTGAAGATTATAGGTCATGGGATTTGGTTTAATTTTTAGGCTTTTGTTTTGTGTCATTTGCACTATTTTTGGCACTTGTTCCTCTTGCAATTTGCTTAATACTCTTTGTTATGATCATTTCATCTACTATGCATTGCTACTCATACTATCGTTTCTCCATTCATCACTAACCATTTCACTTCATGCCTTATTCATATTGCAAGCATTGCATCACTTTCATCTTTTTCTTTCTTTTAGCCATTTTATGCAATTTCCTACTAGTTCATGTAATATTTTTTAGGTTAGCTTTTTTGCTTTCATTTAAATTCTTGCAAGACCATAGAATGTAAACTAGGGCCAAATGTAAAGGACAATGGACACTATGATGATGTACACCGACACAAGCACCGACACGCACACACGTTGTATGTTTACCGCTAGATGTATGCTTAGGAAACGCGACACTTAGAAAATATGCATTTTTCAAAGCAAACTAACTCTTCACTCAAATCTTTTCACAATAATGTTGGAGTCAAAACTCCACTATTTTCCCTTTATTTTCATAATCAAAAATACAAATGAAACTTAAATTCCAACTTTAACCTTTTTGTTTAATAAGTGATCAACCTCACCTTCTTTCAAATCTCATGCCTTTAAGGCCTCTCATCCTTTCTTCAAAACTATTTTCAAAACTAAAATTGAACCAACCCACAAAATCTTTTGGAAGAGAACTACATGGAATTTTGATCCCTTAAAAGGGTATGTAGGCAAGAGACCAAAATCTCTCCAAGTCCAATAAAATAAAATCCAAACCATCTTCTTTCCCCCATTCTTAAAAACAATTTTCTTTCAAAAAATAGCATAAAAATAAAGCGTAGAACATAGAATTAGAAAAACGGCTCCTATAGAGTACTATAGTCGTTGCGGGTGCCTAACACCTTCCCGTAGCGAAAATTGCCCCGAACTTAGAATTTCTGAGGGTTTTCTCAATTTTACCCTTCCCAAAAAAAAAAATAGAGACATCAATGATTGAAAGGTTCAAGTCTAATTAATGACTTGACACCCGAAAATCGCGATGACACCTGCTATTAATGAATGTGAAATCTCACCCCTTCTGCTTGGAAATCTTGTTCTTCGTATGAGTAACTTGCAGGTAACGAAGAATAGTGCAGTTGTGAGTAATCTATGTCGTGTCGTCTAGGATGCTCTGATACGTAACGGGATGGGGATTGTTTTATTGCATGTTTCCTTGTTACGTATTTCCTTTTTAATGATGTTGAACTATTTTCATGAGAACTATTTAAGATATTGATTATGTGACCTTTAAGAGCCAAAAGTTGTTATAAGATGTTAAAAACTATTCCGCTGCATGATTATTGGATTTTTATAAAGACAGATTGTTTTAATAAATAATACTTTTATTCTATTTATATTGTGGAATTTTGTAAGTTGAATGTGATGCTCTGTTTATGATGAAAAACGCTGATATTTTTTATATTTATTTTATGTTGGGAAAACAGGGTGTTACAATTGGTATCAGAGCAGGTCGGTCCGTCCGGCCAAGTAGTTGAGTCAAGTAGTGTAGTCTGACAGTTAGAATACCGTCATTGTATTGTCCTAATTGTTGTTTGTTTTGTAGTGAACACTGAATTAAGATTGTCTGACTAAAGGTACATTTTTGAGGACGAAAATATTCTAAATGGAGGAGAGTTGTAACGCCCTACTTTTAATATTTAATATTTTATTAATTTATTGTATTTTTAGTGTATTATTATTTGATTTATAATATATATTTTGATGAAATATGCTAATATGTGTTATTTGGTGTAAAAATATATTTTTTATTTTGTGTAGAAATATATATGTTATTATGTGTGGAAATATATATGTTATCTAGTATAGAAATATATATGTTATTTTGTGTGGAAATATATATGTTATCTAGTATAGAAATATATTTGTTATTTTGTGTGGAGATATATTTGTTATTTGGTGTATTATTATGTGTTTTAATATTGTTAAGTGGGGGAGAAGTATAATATTATTAGAAATAATAAGATAATAGGGAAGAGAGTAGTTTTTGGTGAGAAGAGTAATTATAAATTAGATTAAGAGTCAGTAAGAGTTTAGAAAACATAACACGTTCAATTTTTGGAGAAAAGAGGAGAAAGAGGATAACTCAGTGAGAACCCTAGGAAAGAAGAACGCTGTTGTTGATTTCAGAAACCGATCTAAGGTAAGAGTGAGACTAACCTTCATTAATATCAAGTTGTAATTCATAGAAATTAATCGTTGTTGTAGTTTTTAAGAATTTGGAAAACTAGGTTAAAATCAATAAAGATAGTAGAAAGTTTTTGAATTTCATGAATTAACGTAGAGAAGTGATATCTAAGCTGTAGAATAAAGATAGGTAATGTTTCCTATCAAATTTGGGGTTAGGGTTGATGAAATTGGGGTTTTTGAGGTGAAAACTGGTTCATTCCCGTAGGGTTGTCTGTCGCCTCGCGAGCTGCACAGTTAGAGCATCGCCTGTTTCGTGTTCTTGCGTCTTTTTCACCCATTTCTGTTTCTAACTGGCTTTTGGTGTAAACATAAAAGTTGTAGAAACTTGAGTTAACTTTCTAATGGCTTTGGAGTGACTTAAAAATGTTTTGTGAATCTTGAGTTATGATAAAAACACTCCAAGTAGTTTTTGGGAAAACCATCCTCTGTTTCGCATTCTTGTGTCCTTTTCACCCGTTTCTATTTGGAACTGGCTTCTGGGGTAAACATGGAAGTTGTAGATAATTGAGTTAGCTTTCCAGTGGCTTTGGTTTGACTTGAAAATGATTCATAGTTTTTGAGTTATGATGAAAATACTCCAGGGATGTCTTAGTGAAATTTTATGAAAATTAACCCAAAACTTATGGATTGTCTCTAAACTTCAAGCTTGTGTACTATGAGTTTAATTAAGGTGTTTATGAGTATTTAACCTATGTTTTAATGAATCTAACTTGGTTTTATGTGAGTATATTTGATTGATGAATATGATGTTATATGGTGTTGTTCGTGATTTAATATTGAATTATAAAGTTGATGTTGTTGTTTTAAGATGGCGTCGTTGCATTTGAGTCGTGTCGTTGCATTGAGTTGTGTGGTTTCATAGCATAGTCAGCGATGGGGGCTTAATGTCTGACATGTCCTTTTATGACCTTAGCGATGGGGGCTTAATGCCTGACAGGTCCTTTTATGACCTTAGCGATGGGGGCTTAATGCCTGACAGGTCCTATTTGACCTTTAGCGATGGGGACTTATGCCCTGATGGTGCCACATGCATATTGCATTGTCGAGTCGATGTCTTGTTAAGATGAGTTGTTGTTGTCGTTGCATTGTAGAGTCGTCATTGAATAATATAAATGATGATTATTGAGAAGTTGTTGATGTTGTTGTTGATGATGTTGCTGTTGTTGTTGATGATGTTGTTGTTGTTGTTTTATTTTTATTAAATGATGATTTATGTGATGTTTAATTAATGCTGGTTGTATGTATTGTTGATTACCTTTTATGAATTGTTACCTGCTATTAATAAATGTGAAATCTCACCCCTTCTACTTGGAAATGTTGTTCTTCGTATGAGTAACTTGCAGGTAACGAAGAATAGTGCAGTTGTGAGTAATCTATGTCGTGTCATCTAGGATGCTCTGATACGTAACGGGATGGGGATTGTTTTATTGCATGTTTCCTTGTTACGTATTTCCTTTTTAATGATGTTGAACTATTTTCATGAGAACTATTTAAGATATTGATTATGTGACCTTTAAGAGCCAAAAGTTGTTATAAGATGTTAGAAACTATTCCGCTGCATGATTATTGGATTTTTATAAAGACAGATTGTTTTAATAAATAGTAATTTTATTCTATTTATATTGTGGAATTTTGTAAGTTGAATGTGATGCTCCGTTTATGATGAAAAACTCTGATATTCTTTATATTTATTTTATGTTGGGAAAACGGGGTGTTACAGATTGCATAGGGTTGAAGAACTAGAGTAGTTTCAAGGAATTCATGTAATCACCGGTTGATAGATGTGCAAGCGGTTTAGACAAAATCGACGAAACATAAAATCCAAACTGATATGTCCAGCGATGGTCGAGGATTTTGTCCGGTTATTCACGGTGCTCCGATGCGACATTGATTGAGTCTTCACGGTGGAGGAGAAAGGTTCCTCCAAACATGTTAGCACTCCAACGCTCAAGTCAGTATATGAGAGAGGTGGTTATGTACGAAAATATGGTAAAATTGAAGTGTACCTTGAGGGTGAGGCTGAGTCATCCTTATATAGGCGCGGAGAACACAAACGATTCCCGTGAAATGCGATGTCATCTTAGGAGGCCGTTTGTGATGAGGTGGATGGTGGAGATGGATTCTAGGTGCCTTCCTGCATGGCGATCCGCACAAGGCTTTGTGTGCCCCTCCATCGTGTTTGGACTTGTTTTGTCTTGGGTTCTCGTTGATTAGGCCTCATGTTATTTGGCTTCTAGCCGGCCTGGAACACAATCAAAACTAAATCAAAAAAATATCCGATCTTATCTGGTTTATTTGGCTCGGATCAAAACCAAACCAAACCGACCTAAAATAATCAGGTTTGGTTCATACCTAAATTTTTTATTTTAAATACCAAAGAACCAACTTACTAAACTGATGCTAAACACACACTTTTGTAAAGACATACCAACATAAAGCCCAAAATAAAAATACTCATATGTTCATTATTTTCAATATTTTCTAACTTCATCTCATTCATTAGTACAAAGATACGCATCATATTTCTACCAACTCTATCAACTTTAGCCACCTTCATCAATTATTCTCGATCTTCACTGATGATGATAGTTGTATTTGATGAATGGTAAATCTTAAATGAATGAAAACATAGAGCATAAAAAACAAAATATGGAATACAAAATTCCATTAAGTGTTTTAGTATGCATGAAATAATCAGAAGCTATTTCATGAAATACAAAGGTTTAAGAACATGAATTATTTTAAAACAAATTGATCAGCCGAACCGATCTAAACCAAACCAATATGATTATTTTAATTTGGTTCAATTTAAAAAAAAAAAAAAGCATTGAAAGCCAATTCAAACAATATTTGCACGGAGAAAAAAAAAACTTTGAATATTTTCTCAATTCAAATATTTTTTAAAGAAAACCAATTCAAACCAACCGTTACACCCGTCCTCATTGATATGACCCACCAACAAAAGACATTACGAGAACGTAACGCTTGTGGTAGTCAAACACAAAACAACATACTCAAGTTCTCATTCAATTAATCTTATTTATTATATATCAGCAGTGCTAGATACCACGAATTCTATTTCCACGGAAACCACGATGACACAATTTGCAACGCTTACAACAGTCTTTTTTGTTTTTTTATAATTTCGGATTTGGCGGCTATCATGGTTGGTTGTGTTATTCTTAGTTTTCGTGGAATACAACATTTTCCATTATATATACATCATAACCATGTTCTAATTCAAATTTAACTTGTATACCATTTCCCCTTCTCCAATCCTAAACCACCATGACGTTTCAACCAGGCAAAAGCAACCCCCAACCACATGTTCTGGTGATCCCATTCCCAGCTCAAGGCCACATGATACCCCTCCTCGACCTAACCCACAAACTCGCATCCACCATCACCAACCTCAAAATCACCATCCTCACAACCCCAAAAAACCAATCCCTCCTAACCCCTCTCCTCAACTCTCACCTTTCAACAATCCACCCATTAATCCTCCCTTTCCCGTCTCACCCATCAATCCCTCATGGCGTCGAAAACGCCAAAGACTTACCTAACTCCTTCCACACCTTCATCCTCGCTTTCTCAAATCTTCACGACCCACTTCTCAATTGGTTCAACTCTCACCCTTCACCTCCTCAGTATATAATTTCTGATATGTTTTCTGGTTGGACACAACACTTAGCTTCTCAACTCAACATTCGTCGACTTGTTTTTTCTCCTTCTGGTGCTTTTGCTTTTTCAACCATATGCTTCAACTGGAAGCATTTACCATCACGTGTAAACCCTAACGACGAAAACGAGGTTGTTTTGTATCATAACATTCCGAATTCTCCAAAATACCCTTGGTGGCAAGTTTCTCCTATATTTCGTATCTATATTCGTGGTGACACTGATTCAGAAAAACTCAAAGATTTGTTTCTTTGTAATAGTCAAAGCTATGGAATCATTGTTAACACATTTGATGAATTTGAAAAACCTTATCTTGAATATCTGAAAACTGAACTAGGTCACGATCGTGTGTGGGCGGTTGGACCGTTACTTCCTGTGGACGAGTCTTCTACTATGGCTTTACAAAGAGGTGGGTCTAGTTCTGTATCAGTTAACGACGTCGTTTCATGGCTTGATCAAAGAGAAGATAAGAAAGTGGTGTATGTATGTTTTGGAAGTCAAACTATCCTCAACAAGGATCAAACGGCGGCTATTGCATCTGGGTTGTTGAAAAGTGGAGTCCATTTTATGTGGTCAATAAAAGAGACCGAAAATGAGAATGAAGGGTTGGATTTTGAAGATGCTTTTGTCGGTAGAGGTCTTGTGATTAGAGGGTGGGCCCCACAAGTGATGATATTAAGGCATAGGGCTGTTGGTGCATTTTTTACTCATTGTGGATGGAACTCAGTGTTGGAATCTGTGGTGGCTGGTGTGCCTTTGATTGCGTGGCCAATGACTGCAGATCAATTTGTGGATGCTACGTTGCTTGTGGATGAGTTGAAAGCTGGTAAGAAAGTGTGTGAGGGTGGAAATAGTGTTCCTGATTCTGATGAGTTGGGAAGAGTTTTGGCTGAGTCAATTGGAGGGAGTGAAGAGGAAATGAGTAGGGCTTTGAAACTGAAGCAAGCAGCGCTTGATGCTGTTAGAGAAGGTGGAAGTTCTGATAAAGATTTGCGATGCTTGATGGAACAACTTGTGTTGCAATTTTAGAATGTACTTTTGGTTTTTTTTTGAAATAGTATAAAATATAAGGGTGACAACTAGAGTACCCATGAAAAATAGTGGGTAGTTTACCTCAACCAATGAACATTCACTTTTTTAGGTGGTATTCATGAACTATCTTGACCCCACCAATAAATTGCTCATTTTCATTGGCTGGTGGGTAAATTACCCACCATTTTTCAAAGGTAATTTAGAAAAAACTAAAATATAATGTGATAATAGTTTGTATGGACTTAGGCTTACCCAATGGCCTATGAGTACTCCAAAATATCTCCTACATAATTGGTCATTGCTATTAGATCTATGTTACTTCAACTTTTAAATTTTTTAAATGTTTTTTTAGTCATTTTTAAAACAATATAAAAAGTAATATCAATATGTCATCAATATGAGTAGACATGGCAGGTGTGGGTGTGGGGAAATCTGGGTTTTTAGTACGGGGGCGGGGACAAGGTTAGGGGATGCTTATACCCGCCCCGCATCCACCCCCGCCGCCGCACTGCCTTTTGAAATTTACCTTATTAAATTTTATAATCTTATTTCCATAAACACCAACCTATTTTAATATATTATTACTCTTTAAAAACATGTTTATTATAATTATTTTGCTTTTTTGAAAAAAGTTTATTAGATCTTTAATTATTAATATAATTATTGTTTTTTGTTGCTATGAAAAAAATAAAAAAAATATGCATTTTTTAAATACTTTATAAAAAAAAGAGTTTTCGCGGATCGGGGTGGGGACGGGGCCTAGAGACCTGTCCCTATTGGAGGCGGGGTTGGATGTTTAATTTTTACCTTCGATATGATTTGGGGACGGGGGCAGGTGCAGGTGCGGGGGCACTTAAACCCGCCCCTGCCCCGTTGCAATGCCTAACTATGGGTTACTAGTTTAAGTTTTAAAAAAAAATATATTGAACCCATTATAATTTATTATTTGTTTAACCATTAGAATTTGAAAGAATAATATTATCAATCATCAATAAGAATCACTACAAGAAAAAAGACGTTTTGCGACCCTTAAAATGATGGATTGTGACTGTTCTAAGGGTCGCAAATGTACATTTGGGACTGTTCCCCAATAGGCGCTGATGTTGGGGTCACAACTGTCTTTTGCGACAGTTTAAGGAACGGTCGTTACAACCATCGCAAGGGATATTGCGACAGTTTACAACAGTCGCAAAGCACCTATTTTTTGTTTGAAAAGGATGTTGCAATAGTTTCTAACTGTCGCAATTCATGAAAATAATTTTTTTAAAATGCATTGCAACAGTTTGGAACTGTCGCAATTCGTTGAATTTGTTTAAAAAATAATAATAAATGAATTTTTCAATGAATTTTTATTAGATCTTTTTACTGATCATATTTTCATGACAAAACTATATTAATTAATAATAAAATAATGAACTAATTCATAAAATAAAACATGAATTTTACATTCGTACAAAATGATCCTATAAAACACAAACTAGTGAAACAATAAGGTTTCTTGAGTTCCTAATAATTTAATCAATTATGTAGATGATATCAGGTGAGGAAGTAGTTTTGATCAACTCGAGATGAATAGACTCCAAAGAATGTCACGCCCTGTTTAATGATTCTAAATCTTCCACCTAAAAATAAATCAAAGATTATATAAGACACACCAATTAAAAAAAAAAACACAATAAAAGAACCAAAGTCATGGATTCTAACTTATCGCCCAATTTAACTATAATCACGTTCTGATATATTTGTCAAAGAATGCTTATTACACAAACTGTCCATAAAAAATGCTTCTTAAGTAAATATATTTAAAGGGATATTAAATATGATGAAGCTAAAATATTCAAAGCTTATGATTTAGTTGACAATTTACAACTAACTAAATAGTTTTAATGAAGTTGATCTTGAAGACCCTCAAAATCTAGAGCAAAAGGTTCAAGTGACGTACCTAGAGCATTATTGTTAGAGACTTGGCTACTGCCTACTGGTTTCTGAGGCTCACCATTTGGAATAGGTACATTTTTAATCTGTAACATGGACATATCACAAGCGTTAACTTTGTTCCAAAGGGATAACGAAAGATCAATTTCAAATTCATTCTAAGTATAAGGGAACATCGTTGCAGGCAGAGCTGTTATTCTTGTCTTGTAGCAGAGATAAAAACTGAGTAGTGGAGGTAGTTGTTGTACACTTCGTACAATTGTACTTTGTCAACGCTCTTCAAAGAACAAGTATCCAATGCCTTCAAATTCATTTGAATTAGTCGTTGTTTCACTCTTCTGGTCTTCTGCAATGCTTAGAAGAGATTAAATCCATTGAACAACCTTTGAAAATTTAAGTCTCTCATCTTCTGATGAACTTCAGCTTCTGGTGATCTGGCTTCTGTGCGGTGCTGCTGATGAACTTGCTTCTGATGACATCATCATTTTAGGAGCACTTGACTTCAGGAGGACTTGACTTCAAATGCTTCAAGCTTCATTTACTTTGTTGATTTCATTGCTCTCATTTGTGCTTCCAATACCTAAGCTTTAAGTAGACACATAATTTTTGTCTATGGTCTTGTACACTTGAACAAATATTAGCATATCCAATTGACAATTTTTAATACCTTGTTATCATCAAAACTCTAAAGGGTAGTGTTAAACACATTTTGTTCCAACAATCTCCCCCTTTCTGATGATGACAAACATTAGTATTTAAGAATGTTCAATTGTTGTTAATCTAATTAACAAGTTGACTTTAAGGGTTTGATGTTTGTAAGCTCCCCCTGAGTTCAATAGTACTTTAAGGTGAGGTTTGTAAGCTCCCAATGAGTTCTATCTATGTTAATTAAATTCATCATTAAAAAGGTAATATCTCTCAGAAATATCTCACATTAATAGACTAAGAGATAAGAAGAATGTTATCGTGATTTTCGGGTGTCCAGTCATTAATTAGGCTTGAACCTTTCAATCATTGATATCTCTATTTTTTTGGGGAAGGGAGAAATTGAGAAAAACCCTTAGAAATTCTGAGTTCGGGGGCAAATTTCGCTACGGGAAGGTGTTAGGCACCCATAACGACTATAGTACTCTATAGGAGCCGTTTTTCTAGATTTACGTCTACGCTTTATTTTTAACGCTATTTATTGAAAAGAGATTGTTTTTAAGAATGGGGGAAAGAAGTGTTTGAATTTTATTTTTATTGGACTTGGAGAGGTTTTGACCTCTTGCCTACATACCCTTTTAAGGGATCAAACTCCATGTAGTTCTCTCTCAAAAAGATTTTGGTGAGTTTAGATTGATTTTAGTTTTTGAAAATGGTTTTGAAGAAAAGAAAGAGGCCGTAAAGGCTTGAGAAAGAAAATAGTGAGGTTGGTCCAATTATTAAGGAAAATAGTCTAAGTAGGAATTATTTTGTATTTGGATTTTTGATTAAGAAAATAAAAGAAAGATACAATGGAGTTTTGACTCCAAGGTTTATTGGAAATTTTTTTTTTTCAAGTGATGAAGTTGTTAACACTTTTGGAAAATGATTTTTCTAAGTTTCGCGCTTCCTAAACATACATCTAGCGGTAAATCATACAACGTGTGTGCGTGTCGGTGCTTGTGTCGGTGTACATCATTATAGTGTCCATTGTCCTTTACATTGGCCCTAGTTTACATTCTATGGTCTTGCAAGAAATTAAAATAAAGGAGTAACTACCTAGAAATTAGAAGATTGAATAAAACCTAAACTTAAAGGATGGAGACGAAGTGGAATGCTCAATGTGCATGAAACATAAAATGGTTAGTAAGGCAAGATGAAATGATAGTAAAAATGTTAAACAAAGAAAAGACAATAGCAAAGTGTGAAAAATGGGAAGAAAATGCATGAAAACTAACCACAAGGTTTTAAGCAAGCACATGCCCTATAGTTCTCACCCAAAGCATCTTTCAAAAGGTTTATTTCAAACATAAGGTGAAAATTATAAGGCATGTCCAAACTTTCACCCTTTATTTCCAAATGAACAAAATCCATATTACTTACAAAGCAAGAAACCAACAAGTAAATTTGCAAAAGAAAAAAAAGGATCTAACAATTAACATGACAAAAATTGGAAGCTAGCAAATAAGCTTGCAAATGCAAGAGACTAATCAATGCTAACAAAATTGTAAGCCAACCATTAACATTGCAAAGTTGTAAACTAAAAAATTATGCTAACAAGATTGGAAATTGACAAATTAACATTGCCAAATTGTAAATGAAAATTAAACTAGCAAAATTGGGAATTAGCAACTAACATTGCAAAGTTGTCAATGAAAACTAAACTAACAAAATTGGAAACATTGCAAAATTGTAAACAAAAATCCAACTATCAAGATTGAAAATATTGCAAAATTGTGAACAACAAAAAAAAATTAAACTAACAAAATTGAGTGAATTAGCATGAAATCAGAAGTGAACATATCACAAAATCAAGTGCCAAACATCAATATCACATGACAAGTACTTAAATAAAGAATCATGCAAGAAACTTCACAAAAATACACAAAGCACCCAAACTCATAGAAAAAATGTACACATATTTTTTATCAATTTTTTTTTACATGCAACAACATCACTGAATGATCAAGAAATGCCTCAAAACCCATAGTAATTTTTTGGAATTTTTTGTAAGAAAATTTAAGCGCACAGGTGTTCAGATAGCAAGAACAGGGGTAAGTATAGCAAAAAATTCAAGAAAATCAAAAGAAACCCAAAGCCCAAGGTTACGCGGCCCAAACCCACGCAGCTTGATGGATCCGGATCTCCAGAACGTCTCAGAGGCGTTGGATATATCCAAATCCATCAATACCTAGATCTAACGGTCCAAAGCGTAGGGCGCTGGATCGGGTCAGAACCCACCCGGTCCAGCGCGCTTATATAAAAGGTTCTGGCCCGGTTCCATTCATTTTTTTCAATTGTTTCTCTCTCTTCTCTCACCTCTCTCTCTTCTTCTCCGGTGAACTCTCTTCTTCTCTGATGAAACCCTAACCCTAATTCGTTCAATCCTACCCAGAATTTCATCAAACGTGACTTAAACGCTTCGTTTTGTTGTTCTAAACATGAATCCACCACTAGAAATCGCATGCACATGATGAATCAATGTAGATCTTGAATCTTCTTCACGGTTTTCAAACGGTTTTGGTTCTTTTTTGTTCAAATCTGTGTTCGAACGAAATTCTTATGGATTCGTAGGTTTACAACAGTTGATACACGTTGTAAACCATGGAATCCTTACAGTTTTCAAAGTTTTTTTTTTTTTAGGGTTTCAATTTTTGAACCAAACTCCTTTGAACTCCTACGGATTTACATTGATTTTGGATTTGTTGATGTTCTTGAGTATGGAAGAGGTAAGTTTCAGTATTCACCTGTGTTTTATTCGGAGATTCGAACTAGGATCCTCAAGAATTCTTGAATCTGACTCTGTTTTGTTGATTTTTGCTTTAATTCCGAAAATAAATCGGTGATTCTCATTCTTCTTCTTCACCGGTTCAAGTTGTTCGGAAGCATTCTGAACAGAAGCAGTCTGTTCAGAAGCGATGTGTTCAGGGAAAATTTGTGCAGGAACACTTAGTTCAGGAACAAGAATCTTAGAAGTAGGAACAAAAGTGTTTGTTGGTGATTTAGGTAGTGGTTGTTGGGGCTTTCTGTCATAACTTCATCAGAAGCTATGTCAGAGGCTGTTTGTAGGTTTGATACATATTCAGGCAGTTCACCTGAATAGTGCCTTTCAAGGTTGGATAAAATTGAGGTTTCAGCTATTTCACGGTTTTGGTTGATTGGTGATTTGGGTTTTGACAATGAACTTGATTCAGGTCCAAGCTCTACCCTTACAAAATCATCTCCACCTTTTGCAGCAGTGTTTACACTGATTTTTGGTAAACAATCGCTGGTTTAAAAATATTTACTTGCAAGATCAACCAGTAAATCTTAGGACATATTTGCATTTATGATTTTGATATATTGATATTGTTTTTGTAGAATTTTGATAATGAAAAGAAAGGAAAATGATCGAATTCAATTTGATTGAATCCTATCGAAACTGATGTAAATTAAAAGGAATAAATTGCTTTAACGAAAACGAATAAATTGCAAAAGCATTCAAGAAAATGAACTTAAATTGCATTGATCAAATGTAAATTGGTACACAGATTCATATATTGCAACTTGTGACTCGTTTCTCGCTTCCATACGGATAATTTGAGTGTAAGTTTTGTGTATGAGTAAATTGTGACCGTTTTTCCTTTGGGAAAAGTACTATATATACTAATAGGAAATAACTACCTAAATTCGAAATAAACATAACTGCTATGAATCATTCGATTTGAATTTCAAATGTCTTTTGAAGAGGTTTCCGTTGCCTTGATGTTCCATCTAAGAGTTGTTATCCTGGGAACTTTTCCAACCGTCGAAATAAAACCCTTACTTTCGAATATTCCCAACAAGTCTAACTTCGGTAGAAATATAATGAAATAAAGATCTTGATCAGTCAATCAACCTGTTTGACCCATTAATAATAATAGCCTCCAAAATTTTCGGATAACAAATTGCCCCCCAGACACATCATTTTCGACTCATCCTAGGATAGGGAGAAGATGATGTTTCTGATCTCTAATCGAAACAAATAAATTCCTGACGTCATAGCCTTGAACATACTTCATGGAAACCTTTATGGTGCCCCCACCATGGCTAGTGGGCCACGTTTTTAGTCATTGGGAACTACCAACTTCTTATTTAAATAAAACTTAACCTTTTAACCATAGGATGTTGACATTTGTCCAGATCAAAGGTTATAAAGCAAAACATCTAGCTTCACCCTTTTATGTTTCCGGAAAAAAATTTCACTTTTCATTGTTCAACCTTCTTCTCCGTAACCGCTCCTTTCCATAAACCCTTACGCATTCTCAAAATTTCTTAAGATTTTTTATCGTTCTTTTCACCGTTTCCACCAGCAATTTAAAATTATGGCGCATGCAGAACAATCAACTGTTGAAGCAAAAATCTTTTTGATGAATGTTTTAATGATAACAAACCTCGTGGAATAAATGATAAGTTTTATGAATGGTGATCTACTGATGTTTGCACTTGAGTTTTTGTTAAAAGAACAGGAATCACACAAGTGGATGAGCTAGAAGCCACTCACGTCAATAAGTGCATTATATCTACTCAACAATGGAAGAATGAGTATATCATCAGTTGAAACACCAATATCATATCTCCATGAAGATTCATAGCTCAAGAATCATGATGGAAGAACATGAATCATGATGGAAGAACTTACATCACAAGCTATACAAGAATGTGCTTGATGTTATGTGACAAAACTCACATTGAGTGTTATGTTATATGATTTGAAGATCATCCATGGGTAAACATGATAAAAGGAAATATGCATACAAGATAGGAAGATTCTCAGAACCTCCTCAAAGTATCACACTTCCAAAGCTTCTGAAGATAAGAAGTTCAGAGTTCAGAATGTTCATATGAATGGAGTTCATAATAATCATGAACATTAACCCTGAATATATCCAGAAACAATAAAGGATTACTTCATGGATAAACAAGAATATTTAAAGTCATCAGTTTCATGCAATGATGAACTAGATGCAAAGAAATATTCTTTTGGACTTCAAAGAAAGAATCATCTTGTTTGTCAAAACAAATGATCTCTCATTTATATGCTTCAAGTAGTTTTTGAAGGAAATAAATAAACAACCTTCTTAGGTTTCAAAGTGTTGAAGAACATCAGAATGTTCAGCACAAAGTACAACCGTCAAAAAGAAAGGAACCCAGAAGAAACATTCTGAAGTTCATATGTTCGAACCTAGAAGAAGTTCAGAAGGTTGTTCAGAAGGTTGCTCAGAAGGTTCATTAGAGCAAACCCATAAATCAATGTCCACACCAAGAACATGCAAGAACAGATGTGACATGAACATATCTTATGCAGACAATGATTTTGACTTTGGATCAAGAAATCATTAAAGACATATATGGTGATTAAAGGATTAATGGACTTTGATAGTTCTTGGTATTTGTGCGTTCTTGAGTGATTAACCAAGAAACAAACAAAGTTTAAATCATACCAAGATTCAAAGAATCAAAGTACATTTGAATTCATGATCTAACACTGAGGTCAGAAAGTTAGATCAGAATGTTCGCGCAAAGATCAGAAGACTCAAACTTCTGAACACTTCAGAAGCAATACTTGAGAAGCTACACTTCAGAAGCTGGACAAAGTTCAGAAGCGGGACATAGTTCAGAAGCTGGACAGAGTTCAGAAGCTTGAACAGAGTTCAGAAGCTGGACAGAGTTCAGAAGCTTGAACAGAGTTCAGAAGCTGGACAAAGTTCAGAAGCGGGACATAGTTCAGAAGCTGGACAGAGTTCAGAAGCTTGAACAGAGTTCAGAAGCTGGACAAAGTTCAGAAGCTTGACAGAGTTCAGAAGCTGGACAGAGTTCAAAAGCCTGGACAGAGTTCAGAACCTTGTTCATGATGAACATCAAGAACCAAACCCAGAATCTCAAGAACGTTATTGAAGACGTGCAAGCTACAACGTGACATAGATAAATGTCCAGGAAAGTACTTCTGCATGGATCAATCAAGCAATAAAGGCATATACAAGGAATATGTCAAAAAGGATACTTAATGTTCAATTAAAGACTATGAACATTAAAGTACTAGGAATATTCCAAAGGAAAATATCATCCTAGGAGTTATATTCACTGCTCTTCATTATTGTTTCACTATTAGGATTTGATTACATCAAATGGTAGTCTTACAAATCATCCTAAGTGAAACAAAGGAACATTCTGAAGATCAGAATGTTCAGACTCTGCACATGCTTACTTTATGAACAGTACAGTAGGTGAAAAGCAAAAAGCAAAAGCAAAGCAAATCTGTCCTGATCAATCAGAGATAGACACGCATGGGAGTTGGTACTGTACAAGGACAACACAATCTCTCAAAGCATGGGCATGAAGATGCAGAATCCACTAACTCAATCCTGCACCAAGTCCCAAGGCAGATCTGGGAAATGAACTTTCTGAAGTTTGATGAAAAGTTCATACTTTGGCTATTGCCCAGAAATTCATGTAAAAAACACATGGCACGCCCAGAACTTCATATGTTCATTCATATATGATGAACCCAGATGAAGAACATGATGAACCCAGATGAAGATCATCATGAACGCAACAACATTATGATGTTCATCAGAGATCAGAATGTTCACCCAGATTTTCAAGTTAAAGCTTGTGGGACCCAAGGACACATGGCATAACACCATTGGACACCCTACAACGGCTATATGAGTCCCATGGCTCTATAAATAGAGATCAAGGCCTTAGCAAAACTTGCACCATTGCAAAGCATACAAGAAAACAACTCTGATTTTGTTTGAAGCTTTTGCAAGTGAAATTGATCAATCTCTAAGGCTTTTGTTTCCTTAGTGCACATCAATACTCTTTGTTATCTCGTGCAAAGATAACTTTCTTCTTCCCCCTCCTCTGTTTGATTCTCAAACATTCAAACTCCACACAAATTGCAAAGCATACAAGAAAACAACTCTGATTTTGTTTGAAGCTTTTGCAAGTGAAATTGATCAATCTCTAAGGCTTTTGTTTCCTTAGTGTAAATCAATAACTCTTTGTTATCTCTTTCGCAGATAACTTCTTCTTCTTCTCCCTCCTCTGTTTGATTCTCAAACATTCACATCTCTTACAAATTGTAACAAAGTCTCATCTAGCTTTAGGGGTACTAAAGTATTAGTTTTGAGCAAAGGTGTAAAAGTCTAAGTAGGTAACTTAGCAAGAAGGTGCAAGCCTGCTGAGGCTTAGAGAATACAGAATTGTAATTGTTCAGGTGAACAAAGATTGTAAGGTGCAGGACTTGGGAGGTTATCTCAAGGCATCATAGTGGAAACTCTCACAAGATTGTGAGGAGAGGACTAGCCCACATTGGGTGAACCTCTATAAATCTCTGTGTGTTCTTTCTCTTCCCTATACTCGTTAATTTCAGTATACACAACACACACCAGCACATTTACTTTGTTAATTAGTTTTTGTGTATGAACTTCAGAACGTTCTGAAGTCAGAGAGTTAACTTAACCATTCCAAGTAAACAACTTGAGAATCACTTTTAAGTTTCAGGATAATTTTTAAAGGGTCACAATTCAAACCCCCCCCTTCCTTGTGACTATTTTATCCACTTCATCAACCCCAAAGACTTCAACTCAAGAAGAAACCATTAATTTCTCAAAGGAAATTCCAAGTGGTCATCTCCCACTCATCGTAGAACCAGACATAAAGGAAGCTGAAGACAAAATCTGGAAAACCCAGGTAATTATACCTTGCCCTAACTCACCACATGCATTTTTAGGACCCTTTCCAGATGACACAAAAAAACTAGAAAACCTTAATGTGGTCTTTCCCTGTTTTGAAGAAAGGTCTCCTTTGATTTTCACCCAAGGTCCTTACGACCTAAGTTTCTTAAAATCTAAATTTAGAACGGAACCCAGGCACAAAAACAATGAGAGGTATCTGTGTTGGTTAGAAAAGGTGGAAAAACAAAAAGGTCAATTTTGGAAAGAAATGGGAATTTTTAACCTCATTCAACTGTCGAAGCAAGGACCAAAATATCATAGTGAAATGATAATTGCAGCATTACATTTCTGGAATCCTTCTACTTGCAGCCTCCATTTGAAATGTGGTATGCTTACACCTACCCTGCTGGACGTAGCAGGCCTTACTGGTCTTAAACCGATTAGCCAAACCTTCGATCCAGATGGTCATATTTCAGAACTTTCTTTCGAATTCGCCAGACCTGCATATGGTAATTTTATACTTGATCACCATATCACTTCAAGTCCTGAAGTATCTGATACAGAGCATATAGCTTTTCTCACATACTGGTTGTCTATGTATATATTTTGCTCGAGATCTTTGCAAATTCCCAAAAAATTCACAATTCTTGCTATACAATTTCATGAAGGAAGAGACATCTGTTTAGGCAAGCTCATCTTAGGATCCTTGTATGAGCATTTGAACCAGGCAGTTGCAAGTATAAAGGAATTCCAATCTGGCGGTAGTCTCATCATATCCGGCCCTGTATGGTTGTTTCAATTGTGGCTTTTGGCTACTTTTAAAACGAAATTGGCAATCACCCTTCCTGGAAGACTTTCGAAGGCACATGAAGAAAGATCTATCGAAGGAATAGGTCTAGCCATGCTTCAATATGGCGATAGGTGTAACGCCCGCTTTGAACTATTTTATTTATTTAATTATTTGATTGAGTTTAGAGTCTTTTTAAATAATTTATTTGATTTATGGTGATGTGTGTTATTTTTGTGTTATATGTTGGTGTTTTAGTAGCATGTTATATTATAATATATATGTTATTTGGTGTAGAGATATTATGTTATTTGGTGTAAAAATATATTGGTTATGTGGTGTAGAAATACTATGTCATTTGTTATAAAAATATATGTGTTATTTGGTGTAGAAATATATATGTTATTTTGTGTAAAAATATATTGTGTTATTTGTTATAGAAATATGTTTGTTATGTAGAGATATATTTGTTATAGAAATATGTTTGTTATGTAGAGATATATTTGTTATAGAAATATATTCGTTATTTGGTTTGAAAATATATTTGTTATTTGTGTAGAAATATATATATATTATCTAGTGTAGAAATATATTTGTTTTAGAAATAATAAGATATGATGATATAATATAATATATATTTTGATGATGTGTGCTTTTATGTATTTTTAGTATTATCTTATTTGATTTATAATATAATATATTTAATTAAATATGAGTTGTTACATAATTTTAGAGAATTTGAGGGAAGGAGTAGAAATAAGATAAGATGAGTAAGAGAATATAAATAAGAGAATTAAGGTTAGAATTATTTAGTATGTGATATAACTTTTGGAGAAACCTACAGAAAAAGAGAGGAGGCGCGAAGGAGAGAAGAAAAACCTAAGAAGAACGCAGCTTGATTCAGGAGACCAAATTAAGGTAAGGGTGAGCCTAGCTTTCATTATATTAAACTGTAATTCAATTCAATTATGATTAACAAGAGATGGATGAGTTTTTGAGAGAATTAAGAACTAGGTTAAGGTGAATGAATTAAAAGATGAAGTTGAAAGGTGAGAATTAAGGAAAACTAGTTTAGGTTTCGAATTGAGTTTCTAGTCTTAAAAAGAGTGGATAATCTAGTAGGTTAATGAATAATTAATGTTCTAATGATAGGATAATCATAGGGTGATGTTTAAGGTCATGTTTTGTTTTGAGGGTATTGGATCGAAAACGGAGTAGAAAAGGTTTCCCCAAGGCGAAATCGCAACTGAACTGTGATTTTGCTGTCGCTGTGCAAAACACGTTACTTGTTGTCTCAGTTTGACAAGTTTAAGTTCCGAACTGGGTTTAGGTGTCTTCATGAAAGTTGTAGATATAGATGTTAGCTTTCACTAGCCTTTGGAGGGACTCAATTTAAGCTTTTAGAACTCTAGATATGATTAAAATACTACAAAGGGGTCAACAGGCTTGTTCTCTTTTCGATTTTCTGTAACCGAAAAACTAAAATGAAAACTGGGACTTTTCTGTTCATAATTAGCTTTTGATGTCTTCACGAAAGTTGTAGATAATTGAGTTAGCTTTTAAATGGCTTCAGAGTGACTCAAAAATGTTTTGTGAATCTTGAGTTATGATAAAAACACTCCAAGTAGGTCTTGGAAAAAACAGAATTCTCTGTTTCACGTTCTTGTGCCTTTTTCACATGTTTCTGTTCCGAACTGGGTCTTGGTGTAAACATGAAGGTTGTAGGTAATTGAGTTAGCTTTCTAATGGCTCTGGAGTGACTAGACAATTATTTGTAGATTTTGAGTTATGATGAAAATAGTCCAAGTAGGTCTTGAGAAAACTTTAAGAAAACTTAGCATAACTAATCCCAAGTTAGTCCAAAGACTTAGGGTTGGTTTCCAAACTTCAAACTTAGGTATTAGGGATTTAGTTGAGGTGTTTTATGAGTATTTGGCTTATGTCTTATTTAATCATACTTGATTACTTTTGAAGAATGTTATTGCTTATGAATTATGAATGATGAGTGCATAATGTGCTATACTTGTAAAGTTAATGTGATGATTTGATGTTCTTGATAATGATTATGAATCATATGCATTATGTGAACTATATTGTAATATATGTGATGCCTAAATGATGAATTTTTGATGTTGTTATATGATTGATGATTTGCTGCCATGTTGCTGTTATTATTTAATTAAAGCTGCATGAGTCGGTCTATGATGTGAGATGTTGTCCAATTTGTTGGAGTCATATGAGAAGTGTCGTGATGTCTAAGACGTAAGTGATTGAGTCTCATGCATACTCATTCAGAGATGAGGGCTTATGCCCTGGAGTTTTTACTCACCAGCGACGAGGGCTTATGCCCTGGAGCTTTTGCTCACTAGCGACGAGGGCTTATGCCCTAGGAGTATATTTATGCTCAAAGCGACGAGGGCTTATGCCCTGGATTGGTACCACATGCATATAAGATGTCTAAGATGTTTAAGATGTTAGAGTTGCATAGTCGAGTTGCATAGTCGAGTTGCATTGTCGAGTCGAGTTGTTTAAGATGTTTTGTGATGATGTTCTTTGATGATGTCTAAGATGTTTTGTGATGACGATTCTTTGATGATGTTTAAGATGTTTAGTGATGATATTCTTGATGTTGCTTAAGATGTTATGAGATAAATATTTGAGACGTGCTTATATGTTAATTGTTGTTAAACTTAATTGTTGAATTATCTGTTTATTATATTGTTTGTGAATCTCACCCCTTCTGCTGGAATTGCCGCCTTGTGGGCAAGTGCAGGTAACCAAGATTAGGTGCAGTCGTGTGAGGCATTCCTCACTGTGTCTTAGGTGCTCTGATATGTAACGGGATGGGGAATCTTGTCAAATGCTTTTCTGTTCCTTGCATGTCCATTATAATTTTATAAAGACTAATTTTAGATAAACTTTTGAAATGTTATGAAGAGGCCTGCGTGCCAAGACTTTTAAGATTCCGCTGCAATGTTTTGAGAGGTTTAATAACTATTTTTATGATGAATGAATTGTTATTCATTTCCTTTAAGATGTTTTAAGAAAGTGATACTCCGTTTATGTGAAAACTCTGATTTAATTTACGAAATTTTTACATTGGGAAAACGGGGTGTTACAATTGGTATCAGAGCAGGTTGGTCCGTCCGGCCAAGTAGTTGAGTCGCGTAGTGTCGTGTGACAGTTGAATACTGTCGTTGTGTTTTTTTATTCTAATTAATGATTATGTTTTATTATGTGATCATGTTTGACTGACTAACTTTAATGTGATTTTTGTGTAATGTTTGAAGTTACTACTTTGTTATATATAATTGAAGATATTTAAGCAATAATTGAATTCATTTTCTTTTGTGCTTTGAATTTCGAGGACGAAATTCTCTTAAGGGGGGTAGAGTTGTAACGCCCGCTTTGAACTATTTTATTTATTTAATTATTTGATTGAGTTTAGAGTCTTTTTAAATAATTTATTTGATTTATGGTGATGTGTGTTATTTTTGTGTTATATGTTGGTGTTTTAGTAGCATGTTATATTATAATATATATGTTATTTGGTGTAGAGATATTATGTTATTTGGTGTAAAAATATATTTGTTATGTGGTGTAGAAATACTATGTCATTTGTTATAAAAATATATGTGTTATTTGGTGTAGAAATATATATGTTATTTTGTGTAAAAATATATTGTGTTATTTGTTATAGAAATATGTTTGTTATGTAGAGATATATTTGTTATAGAAATATGTTTGTTATGTAGAGATATATTTGTTATAGAAATATATTCGTTATTTGGTTTGAAAATATATTTGTTATTTGTGTAGAAATATATATATATTATCTAGTGTAGAAATATATTTGTTTTAGAAATAATAAGATATGATGATATAATATAATATATATTTTGATGATGTGTGCTTTTATGTATTTTTAGTATTATCTTATTTGATTTATAATATAATATATTTAATTAAATATGGGTTGTTACATAATTTTAGAGAATTTGAGGGAAGGAGTAGAAATAAGATAAGATGAGTAAGAGAATATAAATAAGAGAATTAAGGTTAGAATTATTTAGTATGTGATATAACTTTTGGAGAAACCTAGAGAAAAAGAGAGGAGGCGCGAAGGAGAGAAGAAAAACCTAAGAAGAACGCAGCTTGATTCAGGAGACCAAATTAAGGTAAGGGTGAGCCTAGCTTTCATTATATTAAACTGTAATTCAATTCAATTATGATTAACAAGAGATGAATGAGTTTTTGAGAGAATTAAGAACTAGGTTAAGTTGAATGAATTAAAAGATGAAGTTGAAAGGTGAGAATTAAGGAAAACTAGTTTAGGTTTCGAATTGAGTTTCTAGTCTTAAAAAGAGTGGATAATCTAGTAGGTTAATGAATAATTAATGTTCTAATGATAGGATAATCATAGGGTGATGTTTAAGGTCATGTTTTGTTTTGAGGGTATTGGATCGAAAACGGAGTAGAAAAGGTTTCCCCAAGGCGAAATCGCAACTGAACTGTGATTTTGCTGTCGCTGTGCAAAACACGTTACTTGTTGTCTCAGTTTGACAAGTTTAATTTCCGAACTGGGTTTAGGTGTCTTCATGAAAGTTGTAGATATAGATGTTAGCTTTCACTAGCCTTTGGAGTGACTCAATTTAAGCTTTTAGAACTCTAGATATGATTAAAATACTACAAAGGGGTCAACAGGCTCGTTCTCTTTTCGATTTTCTGTAACCGAAAAACTAAAATGAAAACTGGGACTTTTCTGTTCATAATTAGCTTTTGATGTCTTCACAAAAGTTGTAGATAATTGAGTTAGCTTTTAAATGGCTTCAGAGTGACTCAAAAATGTTTTGTGAATCTTGAGTTGTGATAAAAACACTCCAAGTAGGTCTTGGAAAAAACAGCATTCTCTGTTTCACGTTCTTGTGCCTTTTTCACATGTTTCTGTTCCGAACTGGGTCTTGGTGTAAACATGAAGGTTGTAGGTAATTGAGTTAGCTTTCTAATGGCTCTGAATGACTAGAAAATTGTTTGTAGATTTTGAGTTATGATGAAAATAGTCCAAGTAGGTCTTGAGAAAACTTTAAGAAAACTTAGCATAACTAATCCCAAGTTAGTCCAACGACTTAGGGTTGGTTTCCAAACTTCAAACTTAGGTATTAGGGATTTAGTTGAGGTGTTTTATGAGTATTTGGCTTATGTCTTATTTAATCATACTTGTTTACTTTTGAAGAATGTTATTGCTTATGAATTATGAATGATGAGTGCATAATGTGCTATACTTGTAAAGTTAATGTGATGATTTGATGTTCTTTATAATGATTATGAATCATATGCATTATGTGAACTATATTGTAATATATGTGATGCCTAAATGATGAATTTTTGATGTTGTTATATGATTGATGATTTGCTGCCATGTTGCTGTTATTATTTAATTAAAGCTGCATGAGTCGGTCTATGATGTGAGATGTTGTCCAATTTGTTGGAGTCATATGAGAAGTGTCGTGATGTCTAAGACGTAAGTGATTGAGTCTCATGCATACTCATTCAGAGATGAGGGCTTATGCCCTGGAGTTTTTACTCACCAGCGACGAGGGCTTATGCCCTGGAGCTTTTGCTCACTAGCGACGAGAGCTTATGCCCTAGGAGTATATTTATGCTCAAAGCGACGAGGGCTTATGCCCTGGATTGGTACCACATGCATATAAGATGTCTAAGATGTTTAAGATGTTAGAGTTGCATAGTCGAGTTGCATAGTCGAGTTGCATTGTCGAGTCGAGTTGTTTAAGATGTTTTGTGATGATGTTCTTTGATGATGTCTAAGATGTTTTGTGATGACGATTCTTTGATGATGTTTAAGATGTTTAGTGATGATATTCTTGATGTTGCTTAAGATGTTATGAGATAAATATTTGAGACATGCTTATATGTTAATTGTTGTTAAACTTAATTGTTGAATTATCTGTTTATTATATTGTTTGTGAATCTCACCCCTTCTGCTGGAATTGCCGCCTTGTGGGCAAGTGCAGGTAACCAAGATTAGGTGCAGTCGTGTGAGGCATTCCTCACTGTGTCTTAGGTGCTCTGATATGTAACGGGATGGGGAATCTTGTCAAATGCTTTTCTGTTCCTTGCATGTCCATTATAATTTTATAAAGACTAATTTTAGATAAACTTTTAAAATGTTATGAAGAGGCCTGCGTGCCAAGACTTTTAAGATTCCGCTGCAATGTTTTGAGAGGTTTAATAACTATTTTTATGATGAATGAATTGTTATTCATTTCCTTTAAGATGTTTTAAGAAAGTGATACTCCGTTTATGTGAAAACTCTTATTTAATTTACGAAATTTTTAGGTTGGGAAAACGGGGTGTTACAATAGGAGTTCGCCAGATTTGTTTTCACTCGCCTACAACGCTTTTCTGAGTTGTGATGTGTTCACACCTTCTATGGCACCATTTACAACCAGGACCCGAGGGCCAGCTTGGTTTACCAAACCTTTTCCGGCTACTTCGATCGAAGATGAGGCGGACACAAATGCTATATGGGAAGCTTACCTCACTCCCACATTTCTTTAAAGAAGGTAACGTCTGGTAGCCCTTACGGGATCTATGGTTATCAACCTAACCATGTGGCCAGACAATTTGGTCTGATCCAACCGAAACCTAGTTCCCTGTATCGGAGTGTGGATGACTTGAGGCAACCCTTGATAGAACATGTGTGGAGGGTAGCCTTACGTCGAGCTCAGGAGAAAAAACTTGTTTTCAAGCCCATATCTTATGTTTCATCTTTTGCATGCACTGAAACATTCTACCGATGGTGGCGAGACTATTATAAGCGCCAATCCACTCGGGTAGACCCTGGCTCTTTGCTTCCTCAACTGATGCTTGCTTTTAATGTGCAGAGAAAATCGAAGAAGAAAAAAGGTACGCATATTCGAGAAATTCAAGCTTTTCAAAAATTCTTTCAAACTGCATATGATCCTTTGCATCTAAAAAGGACAGTCAATTATGTTGCTCAGACTTTACGAGATAAGATTTATGAAAAAATCCCTACCACGAAATTTCCACCTTTTACCCCTAGTAAATATCTTTTCGTATTACATTTCAAAATGAAACTTTCGGCTTTGCCCACCAGCAAGTTAGCTCTCGCTTTCAGGCCGCCATATCAAAAATGGCTACCTTGTGATTCACTGTTAGGCATGAAGCAACGTTTAATAACTAGGGAAAAAGACAAGGTGACTTGGACCAAATACCATTTAAGTAATTTTAAAGGCTTCCTTCATTTAGGCCTACCCCATATCGAAATCATTTCTCCAATAGGCGTAGGTATGGACACTTTTCGATTGGTAGGATCAGTGTATAGGCATTTAGAGAAACGTACTACTTATCTGTTTACCATTTCGTTACAGCTCTTCCCCTACAGTCAGGAGATGAAGAACCTGACGAGGACGAAAGCACTCGTAAACCATCGAAGTCCAAATCAGAGAAATCATCAAGAAAGAAAAAGATCCCAAGACCATAGAAAAGGAAGGCTCCTCATTCCCCTAAGGCAACTCCTGATGACACTCAAGAAACTACAACCGTAAGTTCTTTCTTTTCGACCGTTGATTTATAAATCTGAAAAACCAGGCCGAACTTATGCCTTAATCTGCAGCCTGAATATTTCCCAACTGCTACCGGAGTCACCACGATCACTGAGGCACCAAAAACCCAAGAAAACCGAAAGAAAAGGAAGCAGGAAATTCGAAATGTGACTGTCGAAACCAACGCCACTGACAAGTCTCCAGGCGAGTCAAGCTCTAAAAAGAAGAAACACATGAATTCGAACCCTAACAGTGCTCACTCTTATGTTGGAGACAATGGTTCGAAGGTAAATACTTTCCTTATCAAAACTTGTCTTCATTTGAGATTTTCGACAACCACGGTTTGCTTTGCAATTAATGTTTTTCTTTATGTAGGGTATCGAGCATAGTCAACTCGACAAATCCTAGCATGCACAGCTTGTTTGTACGGACTATGTTAGCGCATCACCAATTGCTGAAGAAGACGAGGGCGTTGAGACCAGCAGTCCTTCGCCTCAATTCGAACCTATCCCTCACTGTCCGCTCTTAACCGTGCCTGATTAAGGTGTGGCTGGGGCAACCGTGGTCGAAGACAGCGATCTTGACGTAGTAGCGGACCAATACCTCCTTGCTTCGAGAGAAGAAAACACAGATCTGGCCCAGCTCAACGTTCCAGGTGAAAATCTTTGGCCGAAGCTTCGCCAGCGAAATTCGGCCAGTCTGTCAAAACAATTAGTCAAGAATAACTCGACCAACTTGAGAAGGCCAATCCTCTAGACGCATTTGACGTCTTGGTACAAGATGTTCTTCTATCTCAGAGTACTGGGAAATCTCCACATGTCTCCACTGAAGATATGTCAGATATTTCGAAGGAAAATCTTCTTGCAGAACTTCGAAGTAAAGTTTTGGAGGTCAACTTATTCGAAGCTATCGAACATGATGATAGCATCATTGCTAAAGTGACAGACTTACTTCGCAGAGTGACTCCTCTCCTTCCCGGATCGAAGATTCCAGAGTTCTCTCGAGCCCTAGCACCTCTTATGGAGAGTGTTGGCCAGAGTTTTCAACAAAAGAGAATGGTCCTAGCCAAACTCGAAGAAGACACTCTTCGTTATGATCAATTGTTAGATGAAGTGGTCGCTTTCAAAGCCAAACTTGAAGCCTTCCGACAAGAAATCCCCCTCAACCAACGCAAGGTAGCGGAGATTGATTCCGCTATTGCAAAATATCAGGCAGAAATTCTAAATTTGGAGACTCAAAAGAATGAACTCTTATCCCAAGATAATCTCATTAAGCAAGAGGCTCAGGTGGCTATCCAGAAAGCCAAAGAGTCCAAATTGTCTCAACAAAAGATAGCCTCTCTTGCGGAGGAAGACAAAGCTTTGGACGAAAAACTTAGTGATTACAAGAATCAAATGACCAAACTTATTTCCACACTTGTAATCTAACAATTCTTCGTGTATTTGAACTTTTTCAACGTTACTTCGTTCCTTATGTTATGTAACTTTGCCAATGGTTTAGCCACCATTTTTGACAATTTTAAAATTTTCTTTACACCATTTTACTTGTCAAATCATGTGAGACTATTGGATTGACACTTGGAACAAGTTTCAATAAAACGTAATGATGAGAAACCCAAAAGTCTATTCTTTGTGAAAACACCTACAAACTAGACCAGTCTAGGAAACCGCAACTTTTCACATTGTAAAAAAAAATACCAATTAAATAAATGTTTTTTACCACTTTCACCCTTTTCCAAACAAATCTGCCACCGTTGATTTTTCTCTACGTGTGTGCATCTGGGCAGGGCAAGTAAACCGTACCAATGCCAACTCCTTATAACTTCCTTGCTTATAAATCTTTCAACTTCTCTAGCAAGTTTTCATTATCTCCATTCTCTACTCTTCTTCACTTTAAGACAAATTCACTATGAAAACCTCTCCTTTTAAAAAGAAAAGAAAGTTTTACCTAGAGATGGATCTTCTGTCTGATGATCTTTTGATCAACATTACAGCAACAGTTGCTGCCCACAGTATGTATGATCTTTTTAACTTCCAAAGAACTAACAAACGACATGCAGCGCTCTGCAAAGATCCCATTCTTTCCAAGGTTGTCTTTACTGATTGCATTCCGCTTCTTACTGATCTCGACCTAACGCTTGAGAAACTTGCTTTCATGAACCGTTTATGGGATCATGGGAACCCCATGTTCTGTATTCTCAAATGTTCTCAACACATGCTGCATGCTACTCCTAAATTTGGCACCATACGGCGACTGTTGTCAAACGCTGAAGCTGCTGGCACAAATAGCGCCAAGTACTTTCATCTTCTAATAAGGGCTACTGCTCCGCCTCCTGTCCATGAGGCTGAACTTTTGAAAGATCTCTGGGATCTTGTGATGACCAGGTGTATCTCTCGATATTGAGTAGATATGTTGGGGGGTAGTACCTCTTTCAGATTTCGTTGCACCTGGTATGATAGGTACCTGCCCCTAGGCATGGTTCGTCGCAGATTCTGCAACAACTGGCACAACTGCCCAGGAGATGGAATGAGGAGGGGAAATCGCCGTGGTTATCTTCCGGCTGATGGTGATGAGTATGCAATGAATAACTTTTGTCTTCGTTGCCGTCTTGATTCTGAAGTTCGATGGCCTCTCGAAGTTTGTGGCATTACCGATTATTGGTAGCACCTTTTAGCGTTTCAGGTTTATTTTGGTTTATGCTTTTGTATCCTAGGGGCTGGTTGTTTTTATCCACTTTTTGGGAATGTTGAATGTAACCTGCCCGTTAGTTGGCATCTTTATCCATTGCAATGCCATATTTCGTTTCTTCTTTTCGAACTACTCTTGTGCAATTTTAATTTCTTGAAGCATCGGTCTATATTTTTTCAAATACTTCCAGTTTATGCGCAGAATTCTTTGGTCATCGTTCAATTCTTCGATCTCATACGCATTGTTCGAAAAAACTCTCAATATCTGCCATGGTCCTTCCCAACTAGGAGACCATTTTCCTAAGAATCTATTTTTCTTATCCATTGGCAAAATGACTTTCCACACCAAATCCTCTTGAACGAATAGCTTTGATTTCACTTTTTTATTATAAGCCTTCGCGACTCTTTCTTTCTGCTTCGCAAGGACTTCTAGTGTTGTCCATCTCTCTTCGTCTAAATCAACCAACTCATCTAACATCATATTCCAATAATGGTTTGTTGGGATTTCGAATTGCCTCTGAATTCTGGTCGATTGGAGCAAAATTTTGACTGGTGTCATACCCCAATTTTTGACCTAAGACATCATTAACACGCGTCATTCGGTCTAAAATAATCTCCGACTTTTCAAACAAAATTTCGGCGAAATTTCGACAGAGAGGTATTTTAAAATACCTCATTTTTGTTCCGAGTCGGGCCCTCTTCGCTTGTTTTTAATTTTATCTTTTTCATTTCCATCTTTTATCCTTTTTAATTAACTTTAATGTTGTTTTAACTTTATTTTATTTTATTTTCAAAAAACCTTTTTTCATTTTTATTTATTATTTTTTACTTGTTATTTTTTTTTAAAGTTTTTTAGTTTGAATCTTTTTATTATTATTATGTCTGTCCAAATACGGTCCAAATACGATCCAAAAACAGTCCAGATACGTGCAACAGCTTCACGCGCACATCCATCTTATCACAATCCAAGAACACGGGAAACAGCTTGCAAACCGATCCAAATCGCCCAAATTCTATGAGTTTTTAACAAACCCTAATCCAAATTTGTCACACTATAAATACCTGCAATCAGAATCAAAAAGGGACAAACACGGAGGGAAGAAAATCGTACACAAAAACACAGCCAAACAGAATCGTAGCAAAACACAGAGACAGAAAAACAATTCCACAAACCCATACACAAACTGCGGTTCACGAACACACACAACACGCCGTCGTATTCGAACGGCCAAGGCATCAACGTCGGTACACGAACCCAGCTGCACCACGCGAACAACACACACAAGTCGGACACAGCCGCAGCAACACCTAGCCGGGCGCGGCACTCACACGCACGCAGCACTCACACACGCACCAACAGCAAAACAGACTCAATACACGGTCGCATCACTGTCAACAGGTAAAAAGCTTCCTTTTTTTGTTGTGTTTAATTATTTTTAGATCTAGTATATTTGGTTTGGAATTTGAGGGTTTTAGGCTTGGAATCAGACACGGGAGGGGGAGTAGAGTAGAAACAGCAAAAAAAAAAAAAGACCTTTATTTCATTCCGGCGCAGCCGCTAGGGCTCGCCGGCCACCGCGCCGGATACCCCATACGCGGCCGGAGAAGACAGTGGGGGAAAGAGAGAAGCCAGAGCTTCTCTCTCTATGAAAAGAGAAGAGAGAGAGTGGGAGAAGGGAAATGACCCAAACCGGGTCTCACACCCCTTTTATATTCCCCCAAACCGGTTCGGGTCTCCCCTGGATCCGACCCAGGATCCAGACCGAACCGGTCCCCCAACCAGAAGCCCAGTTTCCTTTTCCTTGCTTTTTACACCCCTGTTCACTGCCTGCACCTCCCCAATTCCTTTATTTTTGCATTTTCTTTTCTTTTTACATCCATCGTTATTCCCCTCATTTTGATTCCATATTTTTATTTTCATCATGGTAACATCACATGCATATTTATTTTATTTCATTTTTCATCGTATTAATTCCAGAATGTAAATAAGGTTCTATGTAGTTTATTTATTTTTTTCGTCATTTGTTACGCGGACTTTAGAATGTAAATTTTAGGCTTTCATGTAATTTATTTATTTATTTGCAGACCATAGAATGTATTAATAGGCTTTTTGTAATAGCGTAGGATATGTGTGCGTGAGTGTGTGCATGCCTCTTATTTTTCCGTAGTTTAAGTAAAAGTTTCTCGTGGTGGTCCAACGCTACCATGATTAACTTACGCTTTATTTTCTCGCACCGTTAGCTTTAGTTTTAATTCAATTATTAACCAAAAAACAACAAAAACATTCAAATAACAAAAATCCAAAACATTTTCATAAACAAACCTTGATCTTAAATCGAGCGACGTCTTTTTATTTTTCTTTCCTTAATCAAATATCAATCAATTTAATTTATTTTGAGTCCACTTTTCTTTAATATTAAAAAACACAAACAAATACTTTTTTCACCACTTTGGTTTTCTTTTATTTCAAACCTTTTTTTTTTTAATCTTAATAAAAAACACTCAACTAATCAAACGGTAATTTTTACCCCGAACTACGAGGTTCTGATCCCTCACGGGTACGTAGGCAAAGGACCTAGTCCTTCCGAATCAATAAAATGTAGATAATTAGGTCTTTCTTTCTTTAATCATTTAAAATTCCATTTTCTCAAAACAAGCAAGTTTATAGCACAAAAAGTGAAATAAAGTCGAAAGGTTCTCGTAGAGTACTACGAATATTTAGGGTGCTAATACCTTCCCTAAATATAACCAACCCCCGGACCCCACCTTTAAATAAATTTTTTCAATCAAAAGTCGTGAAATAAATCAGTGAGTCAGGCTAATCAAATAGCCTTGACCTTCGAAAAATGGCGCGACAACTGGTAATACAACATCATGACCAAACGTCAATCTAAATGGTGTGGTATTAGTTGATTCTTTGGGAGATGTTCGACATGCCCACAAAGCTTCGCCAAGAAACTCCTGCCAATTCTTGGGTTTGCCTTTGGCTTTCCTTTTGATGATGGAAATAAGGCTCTTATTAGGTGCTTCAACTTGTCCGTTTGCTTGTGCATAATATGGTGTTGAAGTTAATAGTTTGAAACCCATATTTTCAGCAAATTTTACCATCTTTTGACCAGTGAACACCGATCCTTGGTCTGTAGTTATGGTTTCTGGAATGCCAAACCTATATACAATGTATTTTTGAATAAAATTTATGACTTCATCCTGAGTCACTTCTTTTAGGGGAATTGCTTCTATCCATTTGGTGAAATAATCTATCCCTACCAGGATATAGTTGTGGCCTTTTGATTATTTATGTTTAATTTGTCCGATCACATCTAAAGCCCATCCCCTAAATGGCCAAGGTTTAATTATCGAATGTAGTTCGCTCGCGGGCACACACTGAATCCTAGCATGTTTTTGGCATTCCTGGCAACCCTTCGCGAAATCTATGCAATCTTTTAACATAGTTGGCCAATATACGCCTTGTCGAAACAACAACCATTTCATTTTATCACCTGTTTGGTGTGTGCCACAAGCACCACTATGTGTAACACCCCGTTTCCCAAAATGACATAATAATATGCAACAATCATCAGAGTTCAACAAACAACGAAGTATTACATCTACCTTTCAAAATTATTTAAATAGAATATAAAACTATTTAAAAACATCAACAAATTCCATCATATTCAAATTCTGCAGCGGAATATTTATTTTAAAAACATCTCAATTCAACTACATCAATCGTTGGCACAAAGGCCTCAACATAACAATATTCTCCAATAATGAAATCAACAACATAGTTCAACAAGTGATACATAAGGAATGAAGAATTAAACATGCAAAGTTCCCATCCCGTTACGCATCAGAGCCCTAGACACAAGAGCCATCAACCTATAAGCCTTCACTACCTGCACTTGCCCACAAGGCGGCAATTCCAGCAGAAGGGGTGAGTTCACAAAACAAAAGTTATATATATAAATATATGAATCAACAAATTGCATTGGAAAACAACAACAATAATAACAACCATCATCAGCATAGGCAGCAACATCATCATTATAAGCAACAACATCATCAATATTATTTAGATTCACCTTCGGTTAACAACAACAACAACACTTGTGGCAACACCTCACCAACAACAACTCACAAAACAACTCACACGTACAACAACTAATGCAAGACTCCATCAACTACTAATGCATTATGCAAATGTGGTACCAACTACGCGCGTTGAATGCTAAGCATTCCGGGGCATAAGCCCCCACCAATTTTGGATGGTTAAAGCATCCCAGGGCATAAGCCCTCACCAGATGAATGACTAGCATTCCAGGGCATGAGCCCTCACCAATTGAATGTATAAACATTCCAGGGCATGAGCCCCCACCAATGAAAATGAGTTATGAAGACTCTGTGGTGTATATCTGCATACAACCCTACAACATCTAATGGTGCATATCAACATGCAACCAACACCAACAACAACTAGGACACCCTCCCCAACTAGACACAACCACTCACCACCTCAATAACCACTTCAAAAATAACAAAGTATATTTCATTTCATATAATCATACATATAACCATCATAAACATCTTCATTTTATAGTTTTATCACCCCAATAATTCTTAATAAATCCAATAAACAACTTAGGAAGCTTAGGTTCGGATTTGGAACACTCCAGAAAAATCACATTTTGGGTCGCACAGGACCCAGCTCGCTTAAGCGAGCAGCTGCTCGCTTGAGCGAACAAAAAGACGTAAGTTAGAGTTTCGCTCGCTTACAGCTCGCTTCTGGTTCGCTTAAGCGAACAGGCTATTTTCTAAAGTTTTGGGCAAAATTCGCGTTGCTCGCTTAAGCGACCAAAACGACGTAACTTCAGGTCTTGCACGCTTGGAGTTCGCTTGGCGCTCGCTTGAGCGAACGGGCGCGAAACAGTTCTGGGCAAGGGAAAGTGCCGCTCGCTTGAGCGACGGCTATCTCGCTTAAGCGAGAATTCATCTGGGCAGAATAAAAACCTACGATTTTCTAACCCCATTTTCATCCAAAAACCCAATTTTAATCCCCCAATCACCCAAAATGATTTAGAAACAATGTTTATAGGTTCATGGCACAACAAAACAACATAAACAATTCATATAAGCATCATCATCATCATATAATTCATCAATCATGGCATTTTCATATCTTTAACCCTAATCCAACAAAACCACCATTTTTCAATTCAATTCATGAAAGCATACATATATATATAGCAATTGAATCATAAACCCACCCTTACCTGATTAGATGAACAAAAAACTATAGAATCAACTTTCTTCTAGCAATTTCCCTTGTTCTTGGCTCTTCTCTTCTCTCTCCTAAAAAGTCTGTTTCTTTTGTTTTTACTGGTACGTACTACCTTACTGACTTCTTCCTATTCTTTCCTTAACAAAACATAACTCCCTTTTTCTCATTTACTCCCTCACTAAACCTTATTAAATTTCTCCTTAATCCCTTCTTAATTCTAATAATTTCAATTAAATCCCTTTTCAACTACATAAATATTATTCCTCCTATTTTCATAAAATTCTACAAATAATTATATAATAAAATATAGATCAAATAACAACACACCAATATTCACATAAATCAACATTTTCATATAAAATACACCAATCATATTAAAAATCAACCAAAATTAGTAAAATATAAAATAGGGCGTTACAACTCTCCCCAACTTAGATAATTTCGTCCTCGAAATATTACCTTAAGCAACAAACAACTCAGGATAGGATTCTTGCATCTTGCTCTCCAATTCCCAAGTCAAACTCTCACCGGTTACACCGCCCCATACAACTCTTACTAGAGGTATCTCCTTGCCTCTCAGCTGCTTCACCTTGCGATCATCAATCCTCAAAGGTAAAGTCTCAACGGTAAGATTATCCCTAACTTGCACATCATCTCTAGGAATAACATGCGAAGGGTCTGCTACATACTTCCTTAACTGCGACACATGAAACACGTCATGCAAGTTCGATAGATGTGGTGGCAACCCAATCCGATATGCCACGGTTCCAACTCTCTCGGAAATCTGATAAGGACCAATGAACTTTGGAGTCAACTTCTTCGACTTCAATGCACGTCCTACACCCGTCATCGGAGTAACCCTCAAAAACACATGCTCACCCTCCTGAAACTCAAGGGCTTTTCTACGCTTATCATGGTAACTCTTCTGATGATCCTGTGATGCTTTCATCTTTTCTCTTATCATCTTGACCTTTTCTGTAGTCTGCTGCACTAACTCAGGTCCCAACACAACACTTTCACCCGACTCAAACCAACATAGAGGAGTTCTACACCTTCGACCATACAAAGCTTCGAACGGTGCCATACCAATACTCAAATGGTAACTATTGTTATAGGTGAACTCTATCAACGGTAAGTGGCTGTCCCAAGCTCCACCTTGCTCGAGTACACACACCCTCAACAAATCTTCTAAGGATTGGATAGTCCTCTCCGACTGACCATCTGTCTGCGGATGATAAGCCGAACTCAATCTCAATTTCGAACCCAATGCATCTTGCAAGCTCTTCCAAAACCTTGAAGTAAACCTCGGGTCTCTATCCAACACAATACTTGACGGAACACCATGCAACTTCACAATGTCACGGATATAAATCTCCTCCAATTGGGCTACCGGATAACTAATATTGATCGGAATAAAGTGCACCGACTTAGTCAATCTATCAACAACGACCCAAATGGCATCATGCCCTCTTGGAGTATTCGGCAAACTCGTTACAAAGTCCATAGAAATGCTATCCCACTTCCACTCAGGCACATCTAATGGAGTCAACAGCCCTGCAGGCTTCTGGTGCTCTACCTTAGACTTCTGACAAGTCAAACATGCATACACAAACTGAGCAACATCTCTTTTCAAACCGGACCACCAAAACAATTTCTTCAAGTCATGATACATTTTAGTAGCTCCAGGATGAATGCTCAAACTACTCTTATGACTTTCTTCTAAGATCAACTTCTTCAAACTATCATCATCAGGAATGCAAATCCTTCCTCTAAACCTCAACACACCTTGGTTATCAACCTTGAAATCACTATCCGCATTTTGATCACTAGCAGCCATCAAGTCCACAAACTTAACATCATTCTTTTGTGCCTCTTTAATACTATTCAAGAACTCACTGTTAATCTTTAACATGCCCAACTTCACACTCTGAGGTGACCTTTCACAAACAAGACTCAAGTCTCTAAACTGTTTAAGCAACTCGAACTCTTTCACCATCATAGCCGACATATGCAATGTCTTCCTGCTCAACGCATCCGCAACCACATTGGCTTTACCAGGATGGTAATTCAAGCCAAAATCATAATCCTTAAGTAACTCAAGCCACCTTCTCTGCCTCATGTTCAATTCCTTCTGATCAAACAGGTACTTTAAACTCTTATGATCACTAAATACTTCGAATCTGGAACCATACAAATAATGCCTCCAAATTTTCAACACAAACACCACGGCTGCTAACTCTAGATCATGTGTAGGATAATTCTTCTCATGGACCCTCAGCTGTCTAGAAGCATACGCGACCACCTTGCCATCTTGCATCAAAACACCACCTAATCCCAGCTTAGATGCATCACAATAAACAACAAAAGGCTCTTCTGGCTTCGGCAAAATCAAAATAGGAGCAGTCGTCAATCTTTGCTTCAACTCATTGAAACTACGCTCACATTGAGCATCCCACACAAATGCTTTACCTTTACAAGTCAGCTGTGTCAAAGGAAGTGCCAACTTCGAAAATCCTTCAATAAATCTACGGTAATAACCAGCCAACCCAAGAAAACTTCTTACCTCAGTAACTGACTTTGGTGTCTCCCACTGCGACACAACATCAACTTTCGAAGGATCTACAGCAATACCATTACCAGAAATAATGTGGCCAAGAAAACTTACTTCATTCAACCAGAATTCGCACTTGGATAACTTGGCATACAATTTCTTTTCTTTCAGCACTTGCAATACAATCTTCAAATGCTCTGCATGCTCAGCTTCAGTCTTAGAATAAATCAATATATCATCAATAAAAACCACAACAAATTGATCCAGATACTCATGAAAAATTCTGTTCATATATTCCATAAACACACCAGGCGCATTAGTAACACCGAAAGGCATCACCTTATATTCATAATGACCATAACGCGTCCTAAACGCCGTCTTTTGCATATCCTCATCCTTCACCTTTATCTGATGGTAACCTGACCTCAAATCAATTTTGCTAAACACACGGGCACCCACTAGTTGATCCATCAAGTCATCAATCCTCGGTAGTGGATACCTGTTCTTGATCGTCACTTTATTCAACTGACGGTAATCAATGCACAACCGCATGCTACCATCCTTCTTCTTGACTAACAACACCGGCGCTCCCCATGGTGAAACACTCGGTCTTACAAACTTCTTGTCAAGCAAGTCTTCCAACTGCTTCTTCAGCTCAGCTAACTCAGAAGCTGACATACGGTAAGGAGCCATCGACACAGGCTTCGTACCCGGCACAAGGTCAATCGAAAATTCCACTTCTCTCTCCGGTGGCACATCTGGAATCTCATCAGGGAAAACTTCAGGAAATTCTTTCACAACAGGCAGCCCATCAATTACAGCTTGGTTCTCCACCGACAAGTACGCCAACAAGGAAAACATCAACACACCATCTTGTTCTAATCGCTTCATCTCCTTAGTGGATAAGAATTATGTTCCACTCTCCTCTTCAGCAGAAGAAAACCGCACCGTCTTCGTAAAACAATTGATCAGGACATGATTGTACTCTAACCAATTCATCCCCAATATTACATCCATTCCCACTAACGGCAAACAAACAAGATCCACCTCAAAATCTCTACCAAATACAGACAACGGACAACTTAAACAAACAAGGGAAGTAGTCACTGAACCCTTAGCTGGAGTTTCAACAACCATCTTCCCATTCATATCAGACATAAACAGACCCAATCTTTTTGCACAATCAATAGCAATGAAACAATGTGTTGCACCAATATCTATAATAGTAATTAAGGGAGTACTATTAAAGAAACAAGTACCTCTGATAAGTCGATCCTCATGATCAGTGTGGGTACCAGTCAAGGCAAACACTCTCCCACTGGCCTGCGTCTTCTTAGGCTTAGTACACTGAGTGCTAAGATGACCCTCTTCATCACAATTGTAAATAACAATATCTCCACGCTTGCATTCAGCAACAGTGTGGCCTTTCTTACCACATCGGAAGCACTTCTTTTCATCACGGTTGCAGGCATTACTCTTGTGGCCTTTAACACCACACTTATAACAAACCACTTCAGCAGGAGCATCTCTACGTGCAGGTCTCCTCTCATCATGCATTCTCTGCTTGCCCTTATCAGCTGGGGCACTATAAGGCTTCGGGCGACTCTGCTGCCGCTTTCCCTTGCGGTCATTCATCACTTTATAATGGGCCTTCGTATCCTCTTCATAAATACGACAACTGCTTACCAATTCAGAGAAGTCTCTGATCTTCTGATAGCCAATGGCCCGCTTGATATCAGCTCGCAGACCATTTTCAAACTTAATACACTTGGAGAACTCAGCAGTCTCCGCAGCATAATGTGGATAGAACTTGGCAAGCTCCACAAACTTAGCAGCATACTCCGTAATGGACATGTCTCCTTGCTTCAGCTCAAGGAATTCAATCTCTTTTCTACCACGGACATCCTCCGGAAAATACCTCCTCAGGAATTCTCTTCTAAAAACAGCCCATGTAATCACAGCACCTTCATTCTGCAAGATAGGTTGAGTGTTTACCCACCAGTCGTCAGCCTCTTCAGCCAACATATGAGTGCCAAACCGCACCATTTGAGCATCCGTACACTGCATCACCCGGAATATTCTTTCAACCTCCTTCAGCCAGGTCTGTGCTCCATCAGGATTGTACCTTCCCTTGAAGGTTGGTGGATGATTCCTTAGGAATGTCTCCAACATCCGTACACCTTCACCACCACTAGCACCTTGTTGTTGTCCAATAACTTGAGCCATTGCTTGCAAAGCAGCAGCAAGAGCAGCATCATTTCTTCCGGCCATCTCGATAATTCTACATAACAACAAAAATTAGAACAACAAGGACAGTTTAAAGCTGTCACACAACACTACATGGCTCGACACGACTCTACTAATGGTCTGACAGACCGACCTGCTCTGATACCAATTGTAACACCCCATTTCCCAAAATGACATAATAATATGCAACAATCATCAGAGTTCAACAAACAACGGAGTATTACATCTACCTTTCAAAATTATTTAAATAGAATATAAAACTATTTAAAAACATCAACAAATTCCATCATATTAAAATTCTGCAGCGGAATATTTATTTTAAAAACATCTCAATTCAACTACATCAATCGTTGGCACAAAGGCCTCAACATAACAATATTCTCCAATAATGAAATCAACAACATAGTTCAACAAGTGATACATAAGGAATGAAGAATTAAACATGCAAAGTTCCCATCCTGTTACGCATCAGAGCCCTAGACACAAGAGCCATCAACCTATAAGCCTTCACTACCTGCACTTGCCCACAAGGCGGCAATTCCAGCAGAAGGGGTGAGTTCACAAAACAAAAGTTATATATATAAATATATGAATCAACAAATTGCATTGGAAAACAACAACAATAATAACAACCATCATCAGCATAGGCAGCAACATCATCATTATAAGCAACAACATCATCAATATTATTTAGATTCACCTTCGGTTAACAATGTCATACTCCAAATTTGGACCAGTGTCCTTAGTTTGGTTTTCATTTTCGTGCATTGTAAAAATCGTTTCATTCGTTTTTGATCCTTTTATTCGCATATTTACCTGCATTTTAACCGTGCTTTAATGTTTGCCGTGTTCGTAATTTGATTTTTAATTTACTTTGCATTCGCACTCATTTTTATTTCTCATTTTTTATTCGCTTTCGAAAATTTTATTCGCCGAGTAATTTCGTAGTCTCAGACGAAATTTCGGCAGAAAGGTATTTTAAAATACCTCATTTTGGTTCCGAAGGGACAATTTTATTTTCTATTTTTATTTTTAATTAGTTTTTAAGTTTTCTTTTCATTTATTTATTTAATTTTCGTTTTTAATTATTAATTATTTATTGTTATTTTTATTTTTTTAGTATTTATGGTTTAATGTTTTATTTTTATATCATTTTTAGAATTAAACTTTGTTCTTATCTCTTTGTCCATGTGTCACTATCCTATTGGTCCTTTGTCCAACTTTTTCTCCAAGTTTCTGCAGGGGCATTTTGGTCTTTGCTGTGTATCAGAGACATTCCACTATTTAAAGCACTGTTCATGTATGTGTCAGAAAAAATGATTGGCAGCTGCAGCTTTTTTTACAAACCCTAATTTACATCCTTTCCACATTTTCCAGAATCAAACCACAAAAACTCAAGAAAATGATGAACATTACATGAACACCATGAACACATAAACTAATTTCCAGCAACATCACACACAAACAGCCCCAAATCCGAACCAATAACACACAAATAACACGAATCCGAACCATACATACACAAACCACACGAATCCGAACCATACATACACAAACCACACGAATCCGAACCATACACACACAAACAACACAAATCCGAACCACATATAGTCTTTTTTTTTTTCACACGGTTTCGAGCAACAACACATTCAAACACAAATCCGAACCCAAACAAGGAAAGGAGGTAGTTTTCTTTTCGTTTTCTTGCTTTCTTTGTTCATGAAATCCGAAAATAAAAAATGTAGATCTAGGAAATTTAGGATGTGCTTTCAAAATTCTAAGTGGAGATTCGGACATAGGAAGAAGAGACGAACGTTTTTGATAAAAAAAATTTTAAAAAAAAAAGGTTTTGGATTCCGGCACGGCGGCGCAACCGCCGGCCACCGCCGGAATCTTCAAACCTTCATCGTGTTCTTCATGTCCGTTCCCAGCAAGGCTAGAGAGAAGGAGGAGCATTTGGTTCTAGAGAGAGAATGGAAAGAAACTTATGAAGGAATGGACCGGTTCCATCCTTTTATAAGTGTTCTTGAACCGGGTTTTTTTTAAAAAAAACCGGTTTTCCCTCTCTAAACCGCGTGTGCTCTTACAGCCGTTAGATCTCATGATCTAACGGCTACTGTGTGTCTCTGGTTTCTTTTATTCCTTATGTGTTTCATTTTTTATTACTATTGTGTTCCTGCGCATTATTAACCGTCAGATCTATGATCTGACGGTCCCTGTTTTACTGGCTTTATTATTTTCTTTATTATTTAATTTTGATGGCTATGATCTTAACTTCTGTGATTAAATCTGAGCCCTTGGATCAATCAAATGGCTCAGATTATACCAGAGATTGTGAGCCATGGTACTCTGTTTTTTTAGTCCTCTTTTATTTTATTACTAGTTTTTTTTTTTACTATATTTTCACTATCTTTCTATCATTTTTTTTTTACCATTTATGCATTGTGTTTTTACTCAAGCTTTCTTCTCATTTTACCTCTCAAAATCATAAAAAATATTTTCTACTTCTTGTTACTTGTTTTTTTTATTTTATCTTTGTTTATTTATTTAGTTGTTATTTTTACCATATTGTTTACTTATTATCCTCATCTCATGCATTATTTTATTTCTTGTCATTTTATTTTCTTTATCATCTCTTAGTATGTATTTAGGACTCAATGTAATTTAATTTTCCGTATTTTATTTCCCGTCATTTATTTTTTATGCAAGACTCTAGAATGTATTTAGGCCTCATGTAAATATCAAAAATAATAAAAATGCACCGACACATACACCGACACAATCACACACTTTATTTACCGCAATTTTTTACCGTAACCGTGACCGAGACGAAAAACGAACTAGTGACAAATTAGGCTTAAAAACTTGACTTTAATTACTTTAAAAATGAACAACTAGTAAATTTTTAGGTTTGAGCTTTATTTACTTTTTACGCTTTACGCTTAGTTTTATCGTTAGTAAAAATCAATTTCCAAAAAAAATCAAATAATCAATAACATCAAAAATATTTTCTTAATAAACCTTGGAAACAAACCAAGTGATTTTTTCCTTTTATTTTCTTAATCAAATGCTTAATGAATTTAATTCTCATTTTAGACTTTATTTTCATAATTAAAATTGAATCAACCTCACACTTTTTAGTTTGCTTTCTTCTTATGCCTTGAGGCCTCTAATCTCCTTCTTAAAACTTTTTTTCAAAAATCATTAAAAATAACCCAACTCACCAAAAGAAATTTTTGAGGTGAACTACATGATTTTGATCCCTTTTAAAGGGTATGTAGGCAAAGGATTTATCCTTCCAAATCAATAAAAACAACCAAAACATGCATCTTCTCCCTCCATTCTTTCACTTAGATTTTAGGCATATATTTTACAAATAATTAAGCAAATGATTAGCATAAGATAAATTAGGTAAGAGGCTCCTTCGGAGTACCGAAGTCGTTTAGGGTGCTTAACACCTTCCCTAATCGAAACCAACCCCCGGACCTTAATCTCTTTAAGGGTTTTTTACTCGTTTTTTCCCTTCCCGCGGATAAAAATTGAGAGTTCAAAGATTGACGGATCAAAACCAATTAATGGATTGACACCCGAAAATCACGAGCACAAAAATGGCGACTTCACTGGGGACATTAATTTCCTAAGTGGGTTAAGCCTAACTTACCTACCTTTCTTTATGCTTTATTATTTGCTTATACTTTGTAAATATATGCCTACTTGTTTACCTTTAACGTGAGTGGTGAGATAAGTCCTACACCCGGGCTTGAGGGAAAAATAAGATAGGACGGGGTATAATCAAAGTTCCATTCCAAGAGTAATCTTGAGTCTTGGTTCATGTGATAACCCCACTCAATGGAGGGATCTTGGAAGTAATACTTGTTGACACGAGTAATCATGTTGGCTTTATTATTTTCAAGTGACCGTCGAAGTTGAGGACCTTAGTTACCTTTAACCCATCCTAGCCTTTTAGGACGTAGTGCGGTGGCTAATCAAGAGTAATCTTGAATTGGTCGATACGCGATACTACACCCAAACGAGACTTTCTTACGAGTGTCATTGGACCAAGAGTAATCTTGCAATCCGATGACGTTTGGAGGTGGTTGTAATTTGGGAACCTTGGTAGAACCCGTGTTACAAGTGCAATTGAAACCATAGTCCTTACCAAATGGCGTTGTTACCCTTGACTCCATCATGTTGGATTTAATCTCACCGTGTTTTCTATGTTTCATAGCATAAATCATGCATCCATTCATGGAATTTTTTTTTTTTTTTGAAGGACTTAGCCAAGTTTTTTCTAAACATCAAAGGAACGGACATTGTAAGAAAGAATGCCAAGAAATAAAAAAAAAAGGCTTAAGAACTTCTTCTTTGGTTTCGTTCTTACCTTTTGAAAAAGAAACCGATTGCAATATCTTTACATTTTTCAAATGAAACCATGTTCCTCTATGATGTTTACAATGAACTTTGATAAGTCCTTCAAAAAAAAAAAAAAAAAAAAAAAACCTTTTTGCATAAGCATATCATGCATCATTTGCATTCATAGTTTCTAGTCCGTGTCTCATATTGTGTCTTCTCCATGAAAGGTCAACCCATCAATCTACTCGCATCTATAAACACTCGGGCAAATCAGAATGGATCATCTTGAACAAGAGAACCACAAGCTTCGCGAAGAGGTGACGAACCTCCGGGCCGAAAATGGGATTTTGAGGAATTTAGTATCTTCGATGACTGCTACACAGGGTCAGTCGTTATCTCTTCCTTTTGTCAGCGCTCAAGCTCAGACAGTTGCATCCACTACTCCGATTTCAACAGTGTTTGCTAGTACTCCTCTACATGCTATGCTGGAGGGTTATCTCTGGAGCACACCTTTAAGTTCTGGTGAAGTACTCTATTCTGGTGTCTCTAAGGTTCAAGCTCCTTTTGTGCAACAAACAATGTTTATCCCTCAACCGGACCCATTGTTCCCTCAAGCTGTTATGACTTACTCATCGCCTTTGATTCGCACTACTCATCAAAATCATGGACCCAACTACCACTCGAAGGGTGTGGAAGCATACGATTGGAAAGATGGACTGGAAGAAAAGTTTGACCAAGAGCTTGACAGAATGCAGTTGGAATTGAAAGCTCTCCGAGGGAAGGACTTGTTTGGGAAAAGTGCTTATGATCTTTGCTTGGTTCCCAATGTTGTGATACCGCCCAAGTTCAAGGTCCCCAACGTTGAAAAATACAAAGGGAACACTTGCCCTGAGACTCATCTGGCGATGTACGTGAGAAAGATGTCTGCTCAAGTAGGTAATGATGAACTTCTCATCCATTGTTTCCAAGATAGTTTGACGGGTGCCGCACTGATATGGTACGTAGGTCTGAACAAGGTTGATATCAAAAATTTCAAGGATTTGTGCGAGGCTTTCGTTCAGCGATACAACTACGACTTGCACTTGGCCCCAAATAGAAGGGAACTGCAGGCCATGACCCAGGATGATAATGAATCTTTCAAAGCTTATGCCCAACGTTGGAGAGATTTCGCCGCACAGGTCCGTCCACCTCTAGAGGAGAAAGAGTTTACCGAGATTTTCCTGGAGACTTTGGATCAGCCTTATTATGAGCATATGCTTGCAAGTGCATTCAGCGGCTTTGCAAAGATGGTGACCCTAGGCATGCGTATTGAAGAATGGGTCCAAAAGAGACGTTCGGCCGAAGAAAGTGTTCCTGATGATGATTCCGAGTACGAAGATCAGGAAATGAGTGGGGTACAGGTTCAGCCTCAACAACAATATCTGGCGTATCACCCTGTCACTGCCGTTATGCCTGTAACAAATGTTGTTCAAAGTTCGGTTTATCAACCCCAGTTTCAGCAATATCAACAACAGCCTCAACAACAGGCTCCAAGAACTCAGATTCATCCTATTTCTATGAGTTATGCAGATTTGTTTCCAAGGTTACTTAAGAGGAATTTGATCTACACCAAGGCACCGCCTCCAATGCCAACAAAATTGACATCTCGGTACAGGCCCGATCTCTTTTGTGCTTTCCATCAAGGGGCACCGGGTCGTGATATTGAGCACTGTTTTGCATTTCAGAAGGTAGTTCAGAAGTTTGTCCAAAAGAATCTCGTACCTTTCGAAGAGTTTGAATTTGAATATGCAGGTTAATCCGCTATCGGATCTTGGTACCTTTTGTTGCCACATGGAATGTTTAGCTACATTTGGGTCGTTTGTTGTTGTTTCTTTCTACTACTTATTTGTTCATTTAATATGTCTGTTTGTTGTTTTATGTTTTTCAAAAGAAATTCTTCTGTCCCACCCGAGACGGAAGCGAACTTGTTTAGGGCTTTTGCTTTACGTATTTTCATCATTAATAAAAAGGTCGCCTCGATCCCGACCTTGTTATATTTTATTTTGTGCTTCTTCTGGAAAAATGGTAATACAAAAAACCAAAAAATATTTTCTTTTTTTTCAATGTCTGCATAATCATAATATTTATTTACTTGACAAAATCAACAAAATCATGCATTAATAAACCCGTTGAACACTCAAACCCTGTGCTCTCTCCCAACTTTGAGTTCCTTGCATCTGAGGCTGAAGGATAGGAAAACGAAGGGATTCCCGATGAGATTTTTTGTCTACTGGGCATCTTAGCCGTCAAAGCTACAAACAAAGACATCAAGAAGATTGTCCAAAAGGAGGCATTCATTTACAAAGACTGACATGAGATGCTACCATTTGCCTTGCCGGAATATTGTACTTCAAGTGCACACTTTAACATGGGTAACCCCCCCACCATCCCTCAATATACAACATGAAGACCGTGTCCCCCACAGAGGTCAAGGTCCCATCTATTTCCAACAAGAAGGTTCGTCCATGTGAATTTCAAGAAGACCTTATGCTCAAAAAATTCAACCAGAGTCCAGGGGCAAAAGATGTTTAATCACAAAGGATGGTGATGAACTCACACGTCTTATTGAACACCGATGCAGTCAAGAAATACTTTGTAAAAAAAAAAAAAAGGGCTCGATAAGTCGCAAACCTGAAAAGGCGGCTTAGGCAAAAAAAGAGCGTCTCGATGGACTGAAAACCCGAAAGGGCGGTCCATGCAAAAGTTAGAGACATGTATAAAAAAAAAATGAGGAAAATGTTTGTCCTGGTAGGTTGAAACCCGCAAGGGCGATCTATGCAAAAGTTAAGGATTATGACAAGGTAACTGTATCTGGTCGGACATGACTCACTTGGGGCATTTCATGATTCTACTGGGGCATCCTAGCTGTTAAAAGACCGCCAATCTGAAGCATTTGCAAATCAAAGGCTCGGAACTGTGGAATTCAAAGTTGTCAGGGAGGATAACGGTTATTGTGTTCAATGTACTTTATATGTATAATTACCATTTTCCAAACTTTTAAAATTCGTGGAGTCATGCCTTTGGCGGGCCACCACTCCATTTACATTAACTTGAGCCTATGCCCATTTATTTGAAACTCTCATTTTATTCTGTTTGCATTCTTCTCTTCTATTTTTGATGTTAATACTTAAAGCAAGAAAAAAAAAAAATTCTTTTAAAACTTTTTCATGTCTTTTGAAATGCGTAAACAACAGGTACATTTTCTTTGAACTCATGAGTAGAAGAAATATACATCAACATTCGTCTCAAGGACAGTTAAACACTACAGGATGAGTATGACCAAAGGCCGTGAGATGACCTCTGTCAAAAAAGAGAAAAGAAATACAAAAAAAAAATATACAAAAAAAGAGCTCGCTAAGTCGAAAACCTGAAAGGGCGGCTTAAGCAAAAAAATGAGCGTCCCGGTGGACTGAAAACCCAAGAAAGGGCGGTCCAGGCAAAAATTAGGGGCATACAAAAAAATAAATTCCCGGTGGATTGAAAACCCAAAAGGGCAGTCCAGGCAAAAGTTAGGGATTTGTAAAAAAAAAAAAATGATGATGAAAAAATAAAAAATAAATAAAAAAGACAGAGGCATCACACTTCAAGTGGGCCAAACAGAAGAATACACATTGTGCTGATCTACAAATGGCGACTACTGCCTGTGGTTTGATTTATGGTAACTTCTGCCTGTGGTTTGATTTATAGTGACGTCTGCCTATGGTTTGATTAATGGCGTCTCTTGCATATGGTTTAAGTGAAGACGATTTCTGCCAGGTTTTTGATAAATGGGCTTTACCCCTTCAGTGTTTTGATGTTTGAGCTTCCGCTCATCAGTGGTTTGATAGCGGGCTTTACCCCAACAGTGATATGATTCATCTCCAATATAACATCATCCCACAATGAAGATTGTCGAGTGTTTGTATTGCGACGTCATCAGTCTGCCTCCCATATTACTTGTTCGGTCTTGTCAGTTTCATTTGTTATATAGAGTCATCCAAACCATGCATTCATATATTCATGCATCCATACATTTATTCATACACATATTCATGCATATAAATATTCTTGCACATATAACTGCATACAATCATCATTTATACATGAATGCATCGACCACCTGTTGTCTTATTTCATTTGTATCTCACAAAAGCGTCATCCCCAACGTGTATGATCCAGAGATGTCACCAATAGTCTTGTTTGGTCGTATCCTTTCTGTTCGAACCTCACTTACCTGCGAGTCAAGCGAATAGCTTGCAAACTATCTTTTGTTACCTGTGCGTCAAGCGAATAGCTTGCAAACTATCTTTTGTTACCTGTGAGTCAAGCGATTAGCTTGCAAACTATCTTTTGTTACCTGTGAGTCAAGCGATTAGCTTGCAAACTATCTTTTGTTACCTGTGTGTCAAGCGAATAGCTTGCAAAAAACCTTTAAATGTCTTTTGAGTCAGGTTAATACCCTGCAAATGTCTTTTGAGTCAGGTTAATACCCTGCAAATTCCTTTTGAGTCAGGTTTAATACCCTGCAAATGCCTTTTAAGTCAGGTTAATACCCTGCAAATGCCTTTTAAGTCAGGTTAATACCCTGCAAATGCCTTTTAAGTCAGGTTAATACCCTGCAAATGCCTTTTGAGTCAGGATAATACCCTGCAAATGCTTTTTAAGTCAGGTTAAGACCCTGCAAATGTCTTTGAGTCAGGTTAAGACCCTGCAAATGTCTTTGAATCAGGTTATTCGCCCACAAATGCCTTTGTGTCAATCAATCAATTTGTCAATACCTTTCCAGCATCCCCAGTGTGTCTAACCCGAAGATATCACCAAGTATGCACTTCAAGTGTCAGTTTCCACAAACCATCAGCCTACAAATACACATTTTCATTTTCTCCAGTATCTTCTCAAGTTTTACCTCACCAACATTGCATTTACCTTTACCATTTTTAAGCTTCTGTTCCCCAGTGAACTTTTTGTCCCCAGTCAGGTCGTCACCATCTGGCATTCATAACACCACATTCGTCAGTATTTGACATGCTTTATTTTGTGTAAAATGCTTTACTTTCTGCAAAACTGTTTTATTTTCTACAAAAATGCTTTACTTTCTGCAAAACTGCTTTACTTTCTGCAAAAATGCTTTACCTTCTGCAAAAACGCTTTACTTTCTGCAAACGCTTTACTTTCTGCAAAATGCTTTACTTTACTTTCTGTAAATGCTTTACTTTCGGCAAAAATTCTTTACTTTCGGCAAAAATGCTTTACTTTCTGCAAAAAAGCTTTATTTTTCTGCAAACCTGCGGTTACTATTTCAAAAGTAATCGACAAAATGCTTTACTTCCTGCAAAATGCTTTACTTCCTGCAAAATGCTTTACTTCCTGCAAGAATGCTTTACTCTCTCACAATTGCTTTATTTTCTTTCTAAATGCTTTATTTCCCGTAAAATGCTTTATTTTCTTGCAAAAATGCTTTATCTTCTGCAAAAGATGCTTTATTTTTTCGCAATTGCTTTATTTCATGCAAAAATTACCTTATTTTCGCAGAAAATATTGTAATTCCTGTAAGATGCTTTAATTTCTGCAAAGGTGCTTTAATTTCTGTTAAATTGCTTTATTTCCTGCCAATTGCTTTATTTCTCGCAACATGCTTTATTCCCTGTAAATTGCTTTATCTCTTGCAACATGCTTTATTTTCTGCAAATGCTTTACTTTCTTGTGACATGCTTTATTCTCTTGCAACATGCTTTATTCTCTTGCAACATGCTTTATTTTCCGCAAATGCTTTATTTCTTGCAACAGGTTGATATTGTGGCAATTCAAAGGTAATAGGTAACGCCTTCCTCCCCGGTGCTGTCTTTTAACTGGTCTTTTCAACTGGTCAAATTTGGTGTATTCGATATTTAAGTCTCTTCGACCCGTTGATTCAAAAAACTTACTTCTTTTTTTAAAATCTCCGCGACGAAGAAACTTAAATAGGGGCATCTGTCATACTCCAAATTTGGACCAGTGTCCTTAGTTTGGTTTTCATTTTCGTGCATTGTAAAAATCGTTTCATTCGTTTTTGATCCTTTTATTCGCATATTTACCTGCATTTTAACCGTGCTTTAATGTTTGCCGTGTTCGTAATTTGATTTTTAATTTACTTTGCATTCGCACTCATTTTTATTTCTCATTTTTTATTCGCTTTCGAAAATTTTATTCGCCGAGTAATTTCGTAGTCTCAGACGAAATTTCGGCAGAGAGGTATTTTAAAATACCTCATTTTGGTTCCGAAGGGACAATTTTATTTTCTATTTTTATTTTTAATTAGTTTTTAAGTTTTCTTTTCATTTATTTATTTAATTTTCGTTTTTAATTATTAATTATTTATTGTTATTTTTATTTTTTTAGTATTTATGGTTTAATGTTTTATTTTTATATCATTTTTAGAATTAAACTTTGTTCTTATCTCTTTGTCCATGTGTCACTATCCTATTGGTCCTTTGTCCAACTTTTTCTCCAAGTTTCTGCAGGGGCATTTTGGTCTTTGCTGTGTATCAGAGACATTCCACTATTTAAAGCACTGTTCATGTATGTGTCAGAAAAAATGATTGGCAGCTGCAGCTTTTTTTACAAACCCTAATTTACATCCTTTCCACATTTTCCAGAATCAAACCACAAAAAACTCAAGAAAATGATGAACATTACATGAACACCATGAACACATAAACTAATTTCCAGCAACATCACACACAAACAGCCCCAAATCCGAACCAATAACACACAAATAACACGAATCCGAACCATACATACACAAACCACACGAATCCGAACCATACACACACAAACAACACAAATCCGAACCACATATAGTCTTTTTTTTTTTTTCACACGGTTTCGAGCAACAACACATTCAAACACAAATCCGAACCCAAACAAGGAAAGGAGGTAGTTTTCTTTTCGTTTTCTTGCTTTCTTTGTTCATGAAATCCGAAAATAAAAAATGTAGATCTAGGAAATTTAGGATGTGCTTTCAAAATTCTAAGTGGAGATTCGGACATAGGAAGAAGAGACGAACGTTTTTGATAAAAAAATTTTAAAAAAAAAAAGGTTTTGGATTCCGGCACGGCGGCGCAACCGCCGGCCACCGCCGGAATCTTCAAACCTTCATCGTGTTCTTCATGTCCGTTCCCAGCAAGGCTAGAGAGAAGGAGGAGCATTTGGTTCTAGAGAGAGAATGGAAAGAAACTTATGAAGGAATGGACCGGTTCCATCCTTTTATAAGTGTTCTTGAACCGGGTTTTTTTTAAAAAAAACCGGTTTTCCCTCTCTAAACCGCGTGTGCTCTTACAGCCGTTAGATCTCATGATCTAACGGCTACTGTGTGTCTCTGGTTTCTTTTATTCCTTATGTGTTTCATTTTTTATTACTATTGTGTTCCTGCGCATTATTAACCGTCAGATCTATGATCTGACGGTCCCTGTTTTACTGGCTTTATTATTTTCTTTATTATTTAATTTTGATGGCTATGATCTTAACTTCTGTGATTAAATCTGAGCCCTTGGATCAATCAAATGGCTCAGATTATACCAGAGATTGTGAGCCATGGTACTCTGTTTTTTTAGTCCTCTTTTATTTTATTACTAGTTTTTTTTTTTACTATATTTTCACTATCTTTCTATCATTTTTTTTTTACCATTTATGCATTGTGTTTTTACTCAAGCTTTCTTCTCATTTTACCTCTCAAAATCATAAAAAATATTTTCTACTTCTTGTTACTTGTTTTTTTTATTTTATCTTTGTTTATTTATTTAGTTGTTATTTTTACCATATTGTTTACTTATTATCCTCATCTCATGCATTATTTTATTTCTTGTCATTTTATTTTCTTTATCATCTCTTAGTATGTATTTAGGACTCAATGTAATTTAATTTTCCGTATTTTATTTCCCGTCATTTATTTTTTATGCAAGACTCTAGAATGTATTTAGGCCTCATGTAAATATCAAAAATAATAAAAATGCACCGACACATACACCGACACAATCACACACTTTATTTACCGCAATTTTTTACCGTAACCGTGACCGAGACGAAAAACGAACTAGTGACAAATTAGGCTTAAAAACTTGACTTTAATTACTTTAAAAATGAACAACTAGTAAATTTTTAGGTTTGAGCTTTATTTACTTTTTACGCTTTACGCTTAGTTTTATCGTTAGTAAAAATCAATTTCCAAAAAAAATCAAATAATCAATAACATCAAAAATATTTTCTTAATAAACCTTGGAAACAAACCAAGTGATTTTTTCCTTTTATTTTCTTAATCAAATGCTTAATGAATTTAATTCTCATTTTAGACTTTATTTTCATAATTAAAATTGAATCAACCTCACACTTTTTAGTTTGCTTTCTTCTTATGCCTTGAGGCCTCTAATCTCCTTCTTAAAACTTTTTTTCAAAAATCATTAAAAATAACCCAACTCACCAAAAGAAATTTTTGAGGTGAACTACATGATTTTGATCCCTTTTAAAGGGTATGTAGGCAAAGGATTTATCCTTCCAAATCAATAAAAACAACCAAAACATGCATCTTCTCCCTCCATTCTTTCACTTAGATTTTAGGCATATATTTTACAAATAATTAAGCAAATGATTAGCATAAGATAAATTAGGTAAGAGGCTCCTTCGGAGTACCGAAGTCGTTTAGGGTGCTTAACACCTTCCCTAATCGAAACCAACCCCCGGACCTTAATCTCTTTAAGGGTTTTTTACTCGTTTTTTCCCTTCCCGCGGATAAAAATTGAGAGTTCAAAGATTGACGGATCAAAACCAATTAATGGATTGACACCCGAAAATCACGAGCACAAACAACAACAACAACACTTGTGGCAACACCTCACCAACAACAACTCACAAAACAACTCACACCTACAACAACTAATGCAAGACTCCATCAACTACTAATGCATTATGCAAATGTGGTACCAACTACGCGCGTTGAATGCTAAGCATTCTGGGGCATAAGCCCCCACCAATTTTGGATGGTTAAAGCATCCCAGGGCATAAGCCCTCACCAGATGAATGACTAGCATTCCAGGGCATGAGCCCTCACCAATTGAATGTATAAACATTCCAGGGCATGAGCCCCCACCAATGAAAATGAGTTATGAAGACTTTGTGGTGTATATCTGCATACAACCCTACAACATCTAATGGTGCATATCAACATGCAACCAACACCAACAACAACTAGGACACCCTCCCCAACTAGACACAACCACTCACCACCTCAATAAGCACTTCAAAAATAACAAAGTATATTTCATTTCATATAATCATACATATAACCATCATAAACATCTTCATTTTATAGTTTTATCACCCCAATAATTCTTAATAAATCCAATAAACAACTTAGGAAGCTTAGGTTCAGATTTGGAACACTCCAGAAAAATCACATTTTGGGTCGCACAGGACCCAGCTCGCTTAAGCGAGCAGCTGCTCGCTTGAGCGAACAAAAAGACGTAAGTTAGAGTTTCGCTCGCTTACAGCTCGCTTCTGGTTCGCTTAAGCGAACAGGCTATTTTCTAAAGTTTTGGGCAAAATTCGCGTTGCTCGCTTAAGCGACCAAAAAGACGTAACTTCAGGTCTTGCACGCTTGGAGTTCGCTTGGCGCTCGCTTGAGCGAACGGGCGCGAAACAGTTCTGGGCAAGGGAAAGTGCCGCTCGCTTGAGCGACGGCTATCTCGCTTAAGCGAGAATTCATCTGGGCAGAATAAAAACCTACGATTTTCTAACCCCATTTTCATCCAAAAACCCAATTTTAATCCCCCAATCACCCAAAATGATTTAGAAACAATGTTTATAGGTTCATGGCACAACAAAACAACATAAACAATTCATATAAGCATCATCATCATCATATAATTCATCAATCATGGCATTTTCATATCTTTAACCCTAATCCAACAAAACCACCATTTTTCAATTCAATTCATGAAAGCATACATATATATATATAGCAATTGAATCATAAACCCACCCTTACCTGATTAGATGAACAAAAAACTATAGAATCAACTTTCTTCTAGCAATTTCCCTTGTTCTTGGCTCTTCTCTTCTCTCTCCCAAAAAGTCTGTTTCTTTTGTTTTTACTGGTACGTACTACCTTACTGACTTCTTCCTATTCTTTCCTTAACAAAACATAACTCCCTTTTTCTCATTTACTCCCTCACTAAACCTTATTAAATTTCTCCTTAATCCCTTCTTAATTCTAATAATTTCAATTAAATCCCTTTTCAACTACATAAATATTATTCCTCCTATTTTCATAAAATTCTACAAATAATTATATAATAAAATTTATATCAAATAACAACACACCAATATTCACATAAATCAACATTTTCATATAAAATACAGCAATCATATTAAAAATCAACCAAAATTAGTAAAATATAAAATAGGGCGTTACACTATGTGTGTTGGAGACCGCCATATATGCTTCTATCTCTCCCAAGCACCTAAGCAAAATTCCTTCTAGAGTCTTTTTGAACAAGTCGCCGCTTATCAAAACATAACTCAAAGCTCAATATTTTACCTTTCGACAGGTCGTACCGTATGGATTCTCTAAATAAGTCACTATGGGTTTTCGCCAGTCGTCATTAGTTAAATTGTTGATAACCAAAATTAGTACCTTGCAAGTGCCTTTGAGACGTTTCTCCCCCCCCCCCCCCTCCCCGAGTTTTGGTTTCAACAATTTCTTAGGGAGAGAGTCGTTCAAACTGCGCTTGTTCTTGACTTCAATTGGCTCCTGCTGTTGATCATTTGGGCTAAGTCATTCGCCTCTTGATTTGATACACGAGGAAGGTGTCGGATCTCGACATGAATAAAACGCTTTAGTAATGCGTTAGCCAAGGCGAAGTACATGACTAAACTTTCACTGACACACTTGTATTCTTTTGTCAGCTGCTTTAGCACCAATTCCGAATCACCTCTTATTTCAATAGATCTTGCCCCTGATTCAAGTGCAATTTCCAAACCCGCGATAAAAGCCTCATACTCAGCCTCATTATTCGTACAAAGCTGGTTTATTCGAAATTTGTGTTTCGTTTTATCGTTTTTGGGCGAAACGACCACAATTCCGATCCCAGTGCCATTTTTATGGCTAGATCCATCGAAATACAACTGCCAAGGCTGACTTTCGATGCCCCTATGTGTAGGTACATCTACTGAGTGATCAGCAATAAAATCGGCAACGATTTGGCCTTTCACAGATTTCAAAGACTGATAGGTCAATGAATATTCTGTAAGTGCTAAGACCCATTTACCAACTTTGCTATGCAGGATTGGATTCGATAACATATGTTTAATTATATCAAAATGAGAATAAATGTAAACATCAAAGGGCTTTATATAGTGCTTAAGTTTTGTACACGAGAAATACAAACAAAGGCATAGCTTTTCGCTAGGATGGTATCTTGTTTCGACATCACTTAATACCCTGCTAAGGTAATAAATGGCTCTTTCTACGCCATTTTCATCCTCTTGGGCTAACATGCTACCTATAGTTCCTTCGGATGCTGCTACTTATAGCCGCATCTTTCTATTTTTTACAAGAGGTGAAAGCACCGCCGGATTAGTCAAATATGACTTAATTTCGTCAAACGCCTTCTGGTGTTTTGGTTCCCATTTGAACACGTCCTCTTTCCTCAAACGAAGCAATGGCGAAAAAGCTTGAGCTCTGCCACTTAGGTTTGATATGAATCTCCTGAGAAAGTTGATCTTTCCTAACAAGGATTGCAACTCTTTCTTTGTTGAAGGAGATTTGGTCTCCATTATCGCCTTGGTATTGTTCTGGTTGATTTCGATTCCTTTCTGGTGAACCACAAAACCTAAAAAGCACCTGCACAAACACCAAACGCACATTTTAATGGATTCACTTTCAATCCATATTGCCTCATTCTCTCGAAAGACCGGCGTAGATGTTCTAAATGTCTATCCTCGAAAGACCTATATCCACTTCTTCAAGAGGATCATGGGCCCTCATTTTAGTTGTCGACCCCATAGGGTCTTCCTCGAATCCCAAAGGTTCGTCATCGTAGATGCAATCTAATTTTTTATCTTGAACGAAGTCATCATCCCTCTCCTCTATGAGAGTTCTGCTTTCGTCTTTTTGCAGAATTTCGGCCTCTCTGGCCATTTTAGACTGATTCTAAGCCATATAGGCCGTAATTTTATCCCAAATATTAGGTTCTGACATGGATCACTTTTTAATATCCCACCTTTCTGGTGAGATTGGGCTTGAAGGAGACTCTTGGTCGGAACTGCTAGCTACCTTCTTGTAGGCCGAGGATCTTGTCCTAAGCACATCTTCCTCTTTTAGCGGGGTCTCTTCATCGCCCACAATGATGTAATTCTGGTCAATGAATTCTCTTTCCCAAACGAAACCGGACCTTGGAGTTAGTTTCATCGAATACATCTCGTCCTTGGAAACTGTATATTTGGGACCCAGAGACATCACTAGGGGAATAAATGCTAGTTTCTTGTCGAAGTTTTTCTTAGTGATGTTATTCACCTCAGCCAAGAAATAGCTTTGATCGGCCTCAATGTTCTCCACTAGCCCGTCTTTCCTCCATATAGTTATTCTTTGATGCAAAGTGGATGGTACTGCCCCCACACCATGTATCCACTCCCTTCCTAACAACACATTGAAATTTGCCTTGGAAGGGACTACCATGAACGTAGTAGTTCGACATATGCTGCCTGTAACGCCCTAGTCGCTATTTTGTTATTTTTAGTTGTTGGGCATGTTTTATTTGAATTTATAAATGATTATGTGAATATGTGGTGTGTTTATTTGTTTATAATAATTTATGTGAAATAATTGAGTTATATGATTTATTGATGTATTATCTAAATGCATATTATTTGTTATTTAATTAATTAGTAGTGGGATATAATATTTGCTTTGTTTTAAGAAAATAGAAGGAATATTATTATTTTGGAGAATTATGAAAATAGGAGAAATAATATTTATGTGGTTGAAAAAGGGATTTATTAGAATTAATAGAATTAAGGAGGAATTAATAGAAAATTAGTGGGGAGTTAAGATAGAAAGAGGGAGTTATACTTTGTTAGGGATAGAATAGCAAAAGTCAGTAAAAGGAAATAAGGAACAGAACACGTATCAGTAGAAACAAGAAAAAGGAACATAGCTTTTTGAGAGAAACCAAGGGGAAGAACTAGGAAGGGAGAAGCTGCCATTTTTGCTGTAGAATTTGCTTAATTGAGGTAAGGGTGGGTTTATGATTCAATTGCTAATGTATATATGTATGCTTTCATGAATTGAATTGAAAAATGGTGGTTTGTTGGATTAGGGTTAAGAATATGGAAATGCCATGATTGATGAATTATATGATGATGATGATGATGCTTATGTGAGTTGTTTCTGTTGTTTTGTTGTGCCATAAACCCATGAACATTGTTCTAATCATTTTGGGTCATTGGGGGATCAAAGTTGGGATTTTTGAGCCAAAACCATGTTGAAATCGCAACCTTTTTGCTGAAAACTGAGACCGCACGCTCAAGCGCACGCTCAAGCGTGCAGCCAGCGAGCCAGAACCCAACTTTCGTCATTCCGCACGCTCAAGCGTCCACTTGCACGCTTAAGCGTGCTGGTCCTGTACAGCATCCTCTGTTTTGTGTTCTTGTGTCTTTTTCACCCATTTCTGTTCCGAATTGGCTTTTGACGTAAACATGAAAGTTGTAGATAATTGAGTTAGCTTTCTAATGGCCTTGGTTTGACTTGAAAATGTTTTATGGATTTTGAGTTATGACGAAAATACTCCAAGTGGGTCTTGAGGAAAACTTTAAGAAAACTTAGCATAACTATTCCAAGTTAGTCCAAAACCTATGGTTAGTTCCCAAACTTCAAACTTAAGTATGAGAGGTTAAATTGAGGTGTTTTATGAGTATTTAACTTATGTCTTGTTTAATCAAATTTGATTTCCTTTTGAAAAATGTTGCTTTGATTTATTTAACCTTGTTTTTGTATCAAATATTATAAATGGAAGCGAAGCTAGGCGAATACTTGTATGAATAAATAAATATAATTATATATTCTATATTGTTGATTTCCGTTGTTGTCGTTGTTGTGTCACATTAGACAAAGTTGGGGAGTGTGTCATAAATAAATTAGGCACAGTTGTTGTTGTTGAGTTGTCGTGGTGTAAGTCATACGTAGATGTATGCATGGTTGGTTGGTGGTCGTTGTCGGTGTTGCCGTGTTGTATGTTGATATACATAGTTGGAGTCTGTTGCATAGTCTAAAAGCGGTGAGGACCTCGGTCCTAGAATGCATTGTCATTCAAAGCGGTGGGGGCTTTTGCCCTGGAACGCCTTGTCGTTCAAAGCGGGAGGACTCATGTCCTGGAACACTTTGTTGTTCAAAGCGGTGAGGGCTTTTACCCTGTAACGCCTTGTCGTTCAAAGCGGGAGGACTCATGTCCTGGAACACTTTGTTGTTCAAAGCGGTGAGGGCTCTGCCCTGTATTTTTGGTACCACATGCATAGTACATGAGTCGTTGTTGTCTTTGTCGGTGGACATTGTCGTTGTTGTTGTTGTCGGTGGTTGTTGCATATGTCGGTGGGCATTGTATATGTCATTGTTGCCGTTGTTGTCGTTGTCGGTGGACGTTGTTGTGTTGTTGTTGCTGGATGAATTGAATATGTTGTTAACCGAAGATGAATCTAAATAATATTGATGATGTTGTTGCTAATATTGATGATGTTGTAGCTAATATTGATGATGTTGTTGCTTATATTGATGATGTTGCTGCCTATGCTGATGATGGTTGTTATTATTTGTTGTTGTTTTCCAATGCAATTTGATGATTCATATATTTATATATTACCTTTGTGTTGTGAACTCACCCCTTCTGCTGGAATTGCCGCCTCGTGGGCAAGTGCAGGTAGCGAAGGATAGATAGGAGTTGGCTCTTGTGTCGTAGGCTCTGATATGTAACGGGATGGGATTTGATGTTTATGATTTCATTCTTTTATGTATCGGTTTTTGAGAACATGTTGCTTAGACTTTTATTGATGTTGAAGATTTAAATCATCGTTGAATAATATTTTTATTATGTTGGGGCCTTGTGCTAAGGATGTTGATTTTAGTTGTTGATTGATTATCAAATAAATATTCCGCTGCAGATTTTTATAAAATGATGTGTTGAATTAAATAGTTTTTATATTCTATTTAAACTGAATTTTTGAAAAGAGGAATGTAATGCTCCGTTGATTGTTGATTAAGTCTGATGTTTATATATTATTATATACTTTTGGGAAACGGGGTGTTACAATTGGTATCAGAGCAGGTCGGTCCGTCCGGTCAAGTAGTAGAGTCGTGTTGAGCCACCTAGGATAGAGTGTCAACTCTAATGTTGCTTTTGTTGTTGTTTCTGAATTGTTGTTTGTTGTGTAGAGAACTAACATGCAGGAGTCTTATCTAGAATTGTTGCATGAGGTTCATTTTCGAGGACGAAAATTCTATAAGTTGGGGAGAGTTGTAACGCCCTAGTCGCTATTTTGTTATTTTTAGTTGTTGGGCATGTTTTATTTGAATTTATAAATGATTATGTGAATATGTGGTGTGTTTATTTGTTTATAATAATTTATGTGAAATAATTGAGTTATATGATTTATTGATGTATTATCTAAATGCATGTTATGTTATTTAATTAATTAGTAGTGGGATATAATATTTGATTTGTTTTAAGAAAATAGAAGGAATATTATTATTTTGGAGAATTATGAAAATAGGAGAAATAATATTTATGTGGTTGAAAAAGGGATTTATTAGAATTAATAGAATTAAGGAAGAATTAATAGAAAATTAGTGGGGAGTTATGATAGAAAGAGGGAGTTATACTTTGTTAGGGATAGAATAGCAAAAGTCAGTAAAAGGAAATAAGGAACAGAACACGTATCAGTAGAAACAAGAAAAAGGAACATAGCTTTTTGAGAGAAACCAAGGGGAAGAACTAGGAAGGGAGAAGCTGCCATTTTTGCTGTAGAATTTGCTTAATTGAGGTAAGGGTGGGTTTATGATTCAATTGCTAATGTATATATGTATGCTTTCATGAATTGAATTGAAAAATGGTGGTTTGTTGGATTAGGGTTAAGAATATGGAAATGCCATGATTGATGAATTATATGATGATGATGATGATGCTTATGTGAGTTGTTTCTGTTGTTTTGTTGTGCCATAAACCCATGAACATTGTTCTAATCATTTTGGGTCATTGGGGGATCAAAGTTGGGATTTTTGAGCCAAAACCATGTTGAAATCGCAACCTTTTTGCTGAAAACTGAGACCGCACGCTCAAGCGTGCAGCCAGCGAGCCAGAACCCAACTTTCGTCATTCCGCACGCTCAAGCGTCCACTTGCACGCTTAAGCGTGCTGGTCCTGTACAGCATCCTCTGTTTTGTGTTCTTGTGTCTTTTTCACCCATTTCTGTTCCGAATTGACTTTTGACGTAAACATGAAAGTTGTAGATAATTGAGTTAGCTTTCTAATGGCCTTGGTTTGACTTGAAAATGTTTTATGGATTTTGAGTTATGATGAAAATACTCCAAGTGGGTCTTGAGGAAAACTTTAAGAAAACTTAGCATAACTATTCCAAGTTAGTCCAAAACCTATGGTTAGTTCCCAAACTTCAAACTTAAGTATGAGAGGTTAAATTGAGGTGTTTTATGAGTATTTAACTTATGTCTTGTTTAATCAAATTTGATTTCCTTTTGAAAAATGTTGCTTTGATTTATTTAACCTTGTTTTTGTATCAAATATTATAAATGGAAGCGAAGCTAGGCGAATACTTGTATAAATAAATAAATATAATTATATATGCTATATTGTTGATTTCCGTTGTTGTCGTTGTTGTGTCACATTAGACAAAGTTGGGGAGTGTGTCATAAATAAATTAGGCACAGTTGTTGTTGTTGAGTTGTCGTGGTGTAAGTCATACGTAGATGTATGCATGGTTGGTTGGTGGTCGTTGTCGGTGTTGTCGTGTTGTATGTTGATATACATAGTTGGAGTCTGTTGCATAGTCTAAAAGCGGTGAGGACCTCGGTCCTAGAATGCATTGTCATTCAAAGCGGTGGGGGCTTTTGCCCTGGAACGCCTTGTCGTTCAAAGCGGGAGGACTCATGTCCTGGAACACTTTGTTGTTCAAAGCGGTGAGGGCTTTTACCCTGTAACGCCTTGTCGTTCAAAGCGGGAGGACTCATGTCCTGGAACACTTTGTTGTTCAAAGCGGTGAGGGCTCTGCCCTGTATTTTTGGTACCACATGCATAGTACATGAGTCGTTGTTGTCTTTGTCGGTGGACATTGTCGTTGTTGTTGTTGTCGGTGGTTGTTGCATATGTCGGTGGGCATTGTATATGTCATTGTTGCCGTTGTTGTCGTTGTCGGTGGACGTTGTTGTGTTGTTGTTGCTGGATGAATTGAATATGTTGTTAACCGAAGATGAATCTAAATAATATTGATGATGTTGTTGCTAATATTGATGATGTTGTAGCTAATATTGATGATGTTGTTGCTTATATTGATGATGTTGCTGCCTATGCTGATGATGGTTGTTATTATTTGTTGTTGTTTTCCAATGCAATTTGATGATTCATATATTTATATATTACCTTTGTGTTGTGAACTCACCCCTTCTGCTGGAATTGCCGCCTCGTGGGCAAGTGCAGGTAGCGAAGGATAGATAGGAGTTGGCTCTTGTGTCGTAGGCTCTGATATGTAACGGGATGGGATTTGATGTTTATGATTTCATTCTTTTATGTATCGGTTTTTGAGAACATGTTGCTTAGACTTTTATTGATGTTGAAGATTTAAATCATCGTTGAATAATATTTTTATTATGTTGGGGCCTTGTGCTAAGGATGTTGATTTTAGTTGTTGATTGATTATCAAATAAATATTCCGCTGCAGATTTTTATAAAATGATGTGTTGAATTAAATAGTTTTTATATTCTATTTAAACTGAATTTTTGAAAAGAGGAATGTAATGCTCCGTTGATTGTTGATTAACTCTGATGTTTATATATTATTATATACTTTTGGGAAACGGGGTGTTACACTGCCCACTACCAAATCTACTTTGATAGCACCAAGGGAATTTCCAGTCGTTCCTTAGTAATTCGTGAGAATCACATTGTGAGGTTTTAAATCAGAATCAAATAGTCCAATCTTTTTCAAGAACGACTGGGGCAATAGGTTGACGGTAGCACCCCTGTCCACCAGCACTTTGTTAACGCCTATACCATTGATCTTAGCTTGGATAAACAACGGTTTGAGGTGAAGTTTCATCGAATCTAATGGCCTCTCGAAAAACGCGTGTTGGTCTTCGACACAACCATTATTCATGACATAATAGCATAATGGCCTATGGATGGCCATTTCTTCGGTGAAATCACTCTCCACATCACTAACCTCTGATGGGACGACGTATTCGATTAGAAGCACTGACACGACGCATATGACATCGAAGCTCGGCTCAGACCCAGAAAAATTTGACGTCATCGCGTCATCTTCTACTGGACAATTTTTCTCTAACGCGGGCAGGGGAGGAAATATTCTTTCAGTATCTAGCCTTTTGACCATTTCGAAAACAGCTTCTCGCTTTCCTTCTCTTTTGCCAACGTTGGTGATTTCTTTTAAGGCGTTTACCTTTTTTTGGCGTTGATACCTGCGCCATTGTGTTTTTGTCATAGGGTGTTTTTCCTTGTAATTGTTGTTGTAGGCATAACGATTAGCATTCGATGCCTCTTTCTGTTGTGGTGTTGAGGCCACTCGCTTCACCCATTTAGTTGGAGGGGTAGCATAACCTGTTTTCTTACCCCCAGAGAACACCCACGCATCTGTTGGGCTTTTCGAAGAAGGGGTAAATGTGCCCTAATGAGTTCTACTCGAACCCTGGTATGATGGCTTCATTTTGTACGGGACACCCCTCTTGTTGAAACCGTACCTTGGGGTTTTCTCCCTCCGCCCGTTTTTATGCTCATTATGTGGTAGGAATCCTTCAACGGATTTCGCCGTCTCTTTATCGAAAATTGCACTGCACCTTGGACAAAGCATGGCATGTTTGTTCGAGATCTTGCATCTATTTAGGAAATCAATCAGATCTTCGACTGCCTTAGGATAAGCTACTTCCATCTTTTTGACCATTTGATCTTCGGTGAATAGTGCACCTGTAGATTGATGATCGTCAGTAATCATCTCATCCCTGGCCTGAGGATCTTCGCTAGGTGCGAGTTTTTCGGCGGGGAGTTGGCTACCAAAATCTTCGACAATATCCACCATGTTTATGCCAATGATTTCGGCATACATGGAATCAGCTTTCTTCATAGGATCAGCGTCGACTTGCATTGGTTGTTTGGCCTTATCTCCGAACTTCAATATGCCTTCATCGAGAGCTTTCTGCACAGAATCCCTGAAACGAGTACAGCGTGATAAATTATGGCCTAGAAAACCGTGAAATTTACAGAATCCCCTCTTCTTCCTTTGTTCTAAAGGAGGGAGTTTCACATTTGGTGGCACCAGGATTATGCCATCCGTGACCAATAGATCAAAGATCTTGTCACATTTAGAAACGTCGAACGTATAAGTTTTAGGAGGGTATTTGTCATTCTTAGGCTCTTCAGGATTTTTCCCATTCGAAGGCCTTAATAATTTGCAAGTATAAGGTGGTCCATCTTTTATTTCTGCGAGATTAACCTCGCTATCTTCGATGGTATCTAACCCCCAATCAAACTCTGGGTCGCTATCTCCTGCGTTTACGTAGGCAACCTTCTCCTTCTTAGGGAATATATTGGTTCGGGCCTTTTCGACTTTTAAGCGTTCGACTTGTCGAACTATATCGGCCAACTGCGCCATATCTCTAAGATATTGGGTATCTAGTTTCTTTCGGACAGAATAATCTAGTCCGCCTGCGGCCATTTCCACCAATTCGTGTTCTGGCACTAACGTGAAACACATGGCCTTGAGTAGGCGGAATCTGTTCAAATAGTCATCGATCGACTCATGTGTCTTTCGACGAACACTTGCCAACTCTTTCAGGCTGAGTTTAGATTGTCCCATGTAAAATTGCTCATGGAAAGCCTTCTCCAACTGATTCCAATTAAAGATGGAATGGGGAGGCAAAGTAGTAAACCAAGTAAACGCGTTCTTCGTCAAAGAACTCGGGAAGTATTTCATTCTCAAATTCTCATTGTTCGCCAGATCTCCGGCTTCCATGAGATATCGAGCGATATGTTCAACAGTCGATTCGTTAGTCTCCCCAGCAAATTTAGTAAATTTGGGGATTTTTGTATTCCTCGGCAAGTCGGTTTCTAACACATATTCAGATAATGTCGATACAAAGTTTGGCCTATGCAGTCCCATATTGAATCCATTCTGGGCTAGCAAGGCTTCGACAATATTCGCTATATTATTTTGGCCCTTGTAATTGTTTCGACGGGCTTGCACGACCACTTGGTCCGCATCTTGGTGTCGATTTACCAATATTGCCACCGTTGCTGGCTCTTCTGGAGCCGATGTTGGCACCCTTTGTGCTTGTACTCGCATCTCAGGGGTTTGGTTCGTTTGACCGACTGGGAGACTTTCCGTTAGTCCAGCGCTGAGGTTTCGAGGCGTCGGCACACTTCGCATTGCAGGAGCGCCAAAGAAATCGGCCATTCGTTCCATCTGAACGGATAGTGCTTGGTAACTTCTATTCGAATCTTGAATTAATGGGTTGATTACTGCGCCTATTTGTTGAGTTACCATGTTTACCATCTCGTGATTGGTTTCCTCCTTCTGTTGCCTTAGTGCACTCAAAGAGGCGTTAGTCAAAGATTGTTGGGGCGAACCAAACGGTATGAACAATTGTTGTGGCGATCCAAATGGAACGCTCACCCCTGGGTTGAACAGTTGGGGCATTGATACATTCAGGGTTTCTAAAGATGCAGATGGGTTAGTATGTAATCCTTGCATCATCGAAGTCGGCATGCCGTATGGCATCCTTCTGCCTGACCCCAAATTCAAAACTCCTGAGGTTGGAATGGCCTGGGATGTCTGTGCGGCCATCGAGGTCGTGGGGATGGCCTGAGAGGTTTATGTGGCCATGGCCATTGTTAGCATGGCTTTAGAAGTTTGTGCAACCCTTGTCGTTCCAACGGGCTCCACTACGGTTTCTACGGTGCTACTTTGAGTAGATTGTGTAGTACCGGATTGTCCCGGTGGATTGGTTGCTGTTCCAGACCCACTAGCGACATTCGAAGACGCTGTGTTCAGATTGGGAGGGGGACGCGTCATCTCAGGCAATTGTTTCTTGTTCCTCAATTGCATACTCAACACAGACTGAATATATCAACAAATTTAACAATCAAACCGCAAAAAGGTCCCACTGGGCGTGCCAATTTGTTTACACTAATTTTTGGTAAACAATCGCTGGTTTAAAAATATTTACTTGCAAGATCAACCAGTAAATATTAGGACATATTTGCATTTATGATTTTGATATATTGATATTGTTTTTGTAGAATTTTGATAATGAAAAGAAAGGAAAATGATCGAATTCAATTCGATTGAATCCTATCGAAACTAATGTAAATTAAAAGGAATAAATTGCTTTAACGAAAACGAATAAATTGCAAAAGCATTCAAGAAAATGAACTTAAATTGCATTGATCAAATGTAAATTGCTACACAGATTCATACATTGCAACTTGTGACTCGTTTCTCGCTTCCATACGGATAATTTGAGTGTAAGTTTTGTGTATGAGTAAATTGTGACCGTTTTTCCTTTGGGAAAAGTACTATATATACTAATAGGAAATAACTACCTAAATTCGAAATAAACATAACTGCTATGAATCATTCGATTTGAATTTCGAATGTCTTTTGAAGAGGTTTCCGTTGCTCTGATGTTCCATCTAAGAGTTGTTATCCTGGGAACTTTTCCAACCGTCGAAATAAAACCCTTACTTTCGAATATTCCCAACAAGTCTAACTTCGGTAGAAATATAATGAAATAAAGATCCTGATCAGTCAATCAACTTGTTTAACCCATTAATAATAATAGCCTCCAAAATTTTTGGGTATCAAGCAGCAGGTATGAATTGAATTGCTTCAATTACAGGTGGCTGCAAAGGATGATCTGCAGGTAGATAGATGCTTACATGCCTCTATGCGCCTCTGTTGTAGACCAATGAGTCTTTCCTCAACTGAGGGATACATAGGTTCAAATCCATTATCAGGTTTTTGTGAAGTTGTAGCTTTACATGGGGTTTTGTTTATGGATGAGTACATTTTGCTTAAGGGAACATCATCTTCATCAGAAGATGATAAGATAGATGATGAAGAAGATGAGGCAGGTAAATTGGTTAGGGTTTCAAAACTAGATCCTAGTTCAATAATCTCAACATTTGAAGTGAAAGCATTAGACATACCTATTTGAGCTTCTGAAGTCTCAGCAGCTCCAGAAGTGCTAGCAGTTTCTTCTCTTGCTTCTGCAGCTTCAACAAATCCCAGTACCTCAGCTTCAGATGCTGCTAGATCTTGAATCACAGCAGCAGCCTCTACCACTTGACTTGCAGCAAGCGCAACATCCTCCTTTAGCAAGCTTGAAGCTGGAACAGTTATCTGACTAGCCAGCTCCACAGCTCTTTGCACTGCTTCATCATTTGTCCTCTTTCTCCTCACTTCTCTAGTCACAAGTTCAGTAGCTTCCTCTTCAGCTTCTATGTACTTGGACTCTTTAAGCTTTCTCACCATATGCTTTCTTTTCTTTTTGGGAATAGCTGGTTGTTTAGGTGCAGAAGAGGAGGTGGTTGCAGTTTTTCCACTCCTTGTCCTTTCAGCTAGGACTTGGTCAGGTTGCAGGTCTTCATCTTCTTCTTGAATGGTTGGCAAGCCAGAAGTGGTGCCTTCAGAAGCACTGTCCCTTATGGACTTCTTAGCCTTAGGTTGCTGTTCAGAAGCACCTTCAAGGTACTCTGCTTCTGATACTGGCTTCCTCTTGGTCTTCCTGCTTTTGGCCAGCTTCACCTTCCCTCCATACATCGTTTCAGGGATGTCTTCCAACCTGATCTCTTCTCCAGTGCTCTAAAGATGATCAGCTATGTAGAAAAGCTGAACATCCAGAGGGTCCTGCTTGCAGATTGGTGGGAATCCCTCCATCAGATTTGAAGAAATCATAGACTCCTTCATGTCTGATTCCAGCTTGATTACAACATCTGGCTTGATTAACTTCATATTTGCCAGAGTTGCTCCATTGATGATCTTCCAGGTTACAGTTCCCATCATGTCATTAGTGAAACCTTTTGTTTCACTGAGACATTTCAATAAACCTCCTTGGTAGAAGATTTTTGATAAGAGCCTACCATAAGGAATCCAGGACCAGTTGATAGTTTGGCTGTCTTTCAGTGCTTTCACCAAATGTTTGAAGAAATACTTAGGTACATTGGCTTTCTCCTTCTTCAGGAAAAAGTGGAGAAATACCTTATGCTCAAGTGAATGTTGGTCAGAACCACCTCCCTTTGGTAGTAAGTTTTCATTCTAGATCTTCAGAATCATCTTCTTCTCCATTGAGAGATTGTTGTGAGATCTTTTCTTTGTTGTTCCAAACATTGTTTCATTCACCACTTCATTCCAGGGGCTCTTTTTATTGTTGTCTAACCCATCTTTGAAGCTCCCTTCTGAAGTTCTACCAGTAACGTATGCTATTGTTTCTTGATTGATGAAGATGGGCACTCCCATGATGCTAGACCTGATTTCTGTGTCCACAAAGGGTTCCAAACCCATCACTTGTCTTGACTTTCCTTCTAATGAAGGATCTATAAGTACCTTCTGATGTTCTTCAAGTTTTGCAGCATGCTTATCATACACAGAAGCTGTCACCCAGAAATGCTTCACCAAGCTTTCATACGTAGGGCCATTTAGCATGCTGAAGTAGCTACCTAGATCTTGTGCTTGGTAGTAGTCAACAATGTCACAGCCATTCTGAATCAGTTAAGTCCCATTCCTCTAAGGACATTGTTCTTCCTCTGATTTCATAAGCTGGTGCTTCTTGATTAGATGAGGTACCTTGAACCATGTCTTGAGCGGTTGAGCTTGAAGTTGCCATTTGATTGAAGATGATGAAGTTTTTAGGGTTCTAAGAGTTTTGGAGTTTTTGAAAAGAGAGAACCTTGTTTGCAGAGAGTTTGAAAATACGAAAGTGTAGGAAGTGATGTGAGAATTGTGTGATTGATTGAGTGTATTGAGTAAAACAATTGCAATTACTGAAGGAACAAACAAACATAGCATTAATGATAGATTGGGGGCGCGAGGATAGTACATTCAAAGCATTAAACATCATCATTGCCCTTTTAGTTACACACCAATACAAACAAGCCACGTTGACAAACTACAGAGCTTCTGAAGTTGGTTCAGCTTCTGGCCTAACTTCAGAATCACTAGTCTGATCAGGTTCTGGAGTATCTTCAGTAACCTGTGTATTTGCATAACTTTCATCTTGCTCTGGAATTTCATTTCCAGGCTCTTTGTCATCAAATTTAACGTGCATAGATTCTTCAAAACAGAGTGTCTCTGAATTATACACTCTGTATGTCTTTGACCTTTCAGAGTAACCTAAAAAGATTCCTCTTTGGGCCTTGGCATCAAATTTCTTTAGGTAGAGCTTGTTATTTAGAATGTAGCATGTACATCCAAATTGATGAAAGTAAGATATATTGGGTTTTCTTCCTTTAAAGAGTTCATATGTTGTTTTCTCCAATATAGGTCTGATGTAGATCCTATTTTGTACGTAGCATGCTGTATTCACTGCTTCTGTCCAGAAATGTTTTGCTAAATTGTTTTCATGAATCATGGTTCTAGCCGTTTCTTGTAAGGTTCTATTCTTTCTCTATACAACCCCATTTTGTTGTGGAGTTCTAGGAGAAGAGAATTCATAGACAATTCCATGTTTTTCACAAAATATTTCAAATGGCTCATTTTCAAATTCTCCTCCATGATCACTTCTGATTTTCAAAATTTTCATTTCTTTTTCAGATTGTATTTGAGTGCAGAAGTTGCTAAACACATCATATGAACAATCTTTATTTTTCAAAAACTTTACCCAAGTCCATCTAATGTAATCATCAACAATGACTAGTCCATACTTGCTTCCATATAAAGATGTAGTGTTAACTGGTCCAAATAAATCAATATGGAGCAGTTCTAAAGGTCTTGAGGTTGAGACAATGTCTTTTGCTTTAAAAGATGATTTCACAATTTTTCCTCTTTGGCATGCACCACAAAGTGCATCTGAATGATAGTCAATGTTAGGCAGGCCTTTGACAAGTTGCAACTTACTAAGCTTAGAGATTAATCTGCAGTTAGCATGTCCCAACCTTATGTGCCACTCCCACTTCTTATCATTCATTAACAAAAGGCAAATTACCTTCTGATCAACCAGTTCAGAAAAATTGATTTTGTAGACATTTTCTACTCTCTTCCCTTTGAACACTATGGACTTGTTATCTTTGTTGATTACAGTGCAGTTGGTCTTTTCAAACATCACATCATAACCATTGTCACAAAAATGACTAATACTCACTAGGTTATGTTCAAGTCCATCTACCAACCACACATTATTGATTGAGATAGCAGAATTACCAATAGTTCCCGTACCAATGATCTTCCCAGACTGGTTGCCTCCAAACTTTACATTTCCTCCTTCTTTCATTGTGAGGGATAGGAACATTGACTTCTCTCCAGTCATGTGCCTTGAGCAACCGATGTCCAGGTACCATGACTTTTGCTTTTGCTTTGCTTTTAGACATATCTGCAACATTGACAAGTTCATATTTAGGTACCCATTGTTTTATGGGTCCTTTGGAGTTAGTGCTGGAAGTTTTGCTTACCATTTCATGTACCTTTAGGTGTGCTTTAGGTAGCTTCTGATTAATCATTGCCTTAGGTTTATCACCTTTTGGTTTTGATACTTCAGAAGCAGCAACTGTTTTGTCCTTCTGAACCTTAGACTTTAAGACATCAGATTTTGACTTCATCAGACTCTGTGGAACAGGTTCTGATCTCTTCAGAATCTTAATCTTTGAAGTCTTAGACTCAGAATTTATCACAACCTTAGGCTTGAAGTTCTTTGACTTTGAAGTGATCTTAGTCTTAGAGCTGGAAGCTTCAGGTTCTAATTGAACAACAGTTTCCATTTTGACACCTTCAGGTACAAAGTAGATTTTCAATCCTTCCTTAATGCATTCACAGTATGCTTTAAGATTGGTTTCATTAGATTTTGCTTCTGACAATCCAATCCCTTTGCCATTGTTCTTGTAAATACTAAATCATAGAAGCAACTTTGCTTCTGTCAATGCCAGACATAATGAAATCTTCAAGAGCAATTTCATGGTTACTTAAAGACTTTCCATCACACTTCTCTTCTAGCTTCTGACACCAGAACTTGAGCTTGTCTTCATAGGTTTTACAAATGAAGTCAAAGCCTCTAAGTCCTTCTTCAGAAGCTTTTAGATCCAATAGAGTTGATTTTTGTTGCTTCATCAAAACAACATATTTTTCTTTGGGTTAATAGTGTTTTTGGCCCCTGTAATATAGTGCATTTTTGCGTTTAGCCCCTGTAAAAAAAATAATTTAGATTCCACCCTTGAAAAATGAAGATTCTTTAGGATTTGCCGCCGACCCCATTGAGTCAGCAGAATCTCCTACGTGGCAGTGATGTGTCATTTTTTTTACCATGCCACACGTGTAAATAACTGTCACATCATTTTTTACTTAAAAAAACTGAAAAATTTAAAATTACAAAAAAATTGTTTTTTTATTAAAAAAATAAAATTAAAAAACGAAAAAATCTTTTTCTAATTGTTTTTAATTAATTTTTAAAAAGCTAAAATTATTTTTAAAATCAGAAAAAAAAATTCTAAATTTTTTTTAAAAAATTGATAAATCGAAAAAAAAAATCATACTTTTTTTTCAAAAATTTTAAAAAATTAAAATTTTAAATTTTTTCGAAAAAAAATTCTAAGTTTTTTTCAAAAATTTAATAAATCAAAAAACATTCAGATTTTTTAAATTTAATTTTCAAAATCAAAAAAAACAAATATTTTTTTCGAAATTAAATAATTAGAATAAAAAATTCAAATATTTTTTACAAATTCAAAAAAATTAGATAATATTGTTTTTTTTTTCGAATTTTATAATTTTAATTTAATTCGAATTTTTTGTATAATTTTTTGGAAAATTTGTAAATATATGAAGTTCGAGAATGGAAATGATAATACCATATGGGTTTTCCTGTCATTGATGGAAAATATATTAAGTTAGAATTTAGAAAAGAATTCAAAAAATTTATTCCTCAATTTTTACGAATTCTTTTTTGAAATCAAAAAAATAAGAAAATTCTTTTTTTTTTTCTGAAATTAGGAAGGATTTTAAAAAATATCTGGAACAAATTTTCGAAAAAATTTAAAATTTCAATTTTTAAAATTTTTGAAAAAAAAAAAGTATGATTTTTTTTCGATTAATCAAGTTTTTGAAAAAAATTTAGAATCTTTTTTCTGATTTTTAAAATAATTTTAGCTTTTTAAAAATTAATTAAAAACAATTAGAAAAAGATTTTTTCGTTTTTTAAAAAAAAATATTTTTTAATAAAAATAATTTTTTTGTTATTTTAAATTTTTCAGTTTTTTTATGTAAAAAAATGACGTGGCAGTTATTTACACACGTGGAATGGTAAAAAAAAATGACACGTCACTGCCACGTAGGAGATTCTGCTGACTCAATGGGGTCGGGGGCCAATACTGAAGAATCTTCATTTTTCAAAGGTGGAATCTAAATTTTTTTTTACAAGGGCTAAACCCAAAAGTGCACTATATTACATGTAACACCCCGTTTTCCCAACATAAAAATTTCTTAAAAACATTTATCAGAGTACACAACAATAACGGGATATCACATATAACATAATCCGAAAAAATAGTTAAATGATAAATTAACTAAATAACTTCAAAATATTGCAGCGGAAAAATACTTATAAATCATAATCGTTTGGCACGCAGGCCCCATAAAAATATCTCAATTCACGTAAAAGAATGAAGCATGCTTATTGTCGCGTCATTTTTTGGGAGACCATCGCCGTTTGACCGGCTTTGACTCACTATTTTTATTCACGACTGAACTTTTTAATTTTTTGGGGAAGGGGAAGAAAAGTTCGAAATACCCGTTTGAAAGAGATTTGGGTTCGGGGGTTAGTTATATTTAGGGAAGGTATTAGCACCCTAAATATTCGTAGTACTCTACGAGAACCTTTTGACTTTACTTTTACTTTTTATGCTATTACTTGCTTAATTTTATTAAAAAGAAGGAAATTGAGAATAACGATAAAAATAAGATAAAATGAAGAAAGGCCTATTATCTACATTTTTTATTGATTTGAAAGGACGAGCGTCCTTTGCCTACGTACCTGTGAGGGATCAAAACCTCGTAGTTCGGGGTAGAAATTGACGTTTGATTGGTTTTGTGTTTTTTATTGGTTTCGAAAAAGGTTTTTTAAAAATAAAAAGTCAAGTGGCGAAATAAGCTTGTCGGTGATTTTTAATGTTTGAAGAAAATTGACTCGAAGTAGAATTAAAGTTGGTTTGAAATTTGATTAAGAAAAAAAGTAAAAAAGAACGATCACTTGATTAAAAATCAAGGTTTATTATGAAAATATTTTGTGATTTTTGTTATTTGAATGTTTTTGTTGTTTTTTTATATTATTGTGTTGTGAGAAAATGTTTTTGTATTTTTTGTTTATTGTGCTTGACAAGAGTTTTATCTTGCTCCTACGTATCTCCAGGTGCGATGGAGAAATCAAAGCTACGTAGTTCTGGGGCAAGAAAATGTTTTTGGTTTTTTGGTCGCGCTTGGCGACAAGTTTGCTTAAAAAAAGGAAGGGGCAGACTCACATTTGAGCAATGACGATCCGCTTGAAAAAAAAGTTAAACGTGCATGGCGTGAAGATAGATTTTTTGGTTTTTTGTTAGTTTAGCAAAATAAATAGTAATATGTATATATAAGACCAGAACATTCTGGAAAATAATTATATAAGCAGAATGAGAAAAATGATGTGCAGAGGAGTTATGAAGTTATTTTAGCACGGACCAGAATATTCTGGAGAAATATAAAAGAAACAAAAATATAATATAAACAGTTAATTTTGGACCAGAGTACTCTGGATTGATTTAATTAACAGGGACCAGATTGTTCTGGAGGAATATAGAATAATATAATATAAACAGTTAATTGAGGACCAGAGCACTCTGGATTAATTTAATTAACAAGGACCAGAATGTTCTGGAGGATATTAAATACAATATTAACAGTTAATTGAGGACCAGAGCACTCTGGATTAATTTAATTAACAAGGACCAGAATGTTCTGGAGAATAATTAAATTAAACAAAAATATAATATTAACAGTTAATTGAGGACCAGAGCACTCTGGATTAATTTGTATGAAAAAGAAAATTTAGATATGCATATGATAATAATAGTAATAATAGAATATAATGCAGAAAAAAATGCATGAAAGATGTTAAAGATGAGATGCTGGGGGGGTGTGAGCAGTAATATGGGGGTGCAGGAATTAAAATTGTAGAGAAAAATAGAAAGAAAAGAAAAGAGATGGGCTAAAGAGGAACCGGTTCGGTTCACCTGGGTCGGGTCAGGATAGAACCGAACCGGTTAGACTAATATATAAAGGTTTTATGTTTTTTTTTCATTCATTTTTCATTTTCTCCCCTCTCTCTCTAAAAAAAACGGAAAAGAAGAGAGAGAAGCTCTCTCCTCTCTCTTCATGAGTGACACGCCGGAGAAGAAGAAGAGGGCCTTCCGGCGCGGCGGCCGGCCGGTTTCCGGCGGCGGCGCCACCGCGCCGGAGCTCTAAACTTATTTTTTTTAAAATTTTTTTATATCAATCTCTTCTTCTCCTTCTCCTCTTCTCATATCCGGCTTTAGTTTCCACAAAACAGTCACGGTTTGGCCTAGATCTAGCTTTGAAGTTTACGAAATTTTGAGTAAAATAGAGAGGAAAACGAAAGGAAAAGAGTACTACTTTTGTTTTTGATTCGGCCTGTTCTTGGTGAATATATGTGGAATCCGGTTCTGTTTTGTTATGAATGGATTTGGTTCTTGGCACAAAGTGTGTGTGGGGTTCTATTCTTGAGATATATTTCTTGTGTTGTTCATATTGTTGGAAATATTTTGTGGTTCATGATGTTCTTGAGAAAAAGTTTGAAAAGAAGGGTTTGATTTCTTTTTTTGTTGCTGCCCAAATTTTTGTGATTGTTCTTGATGAATTGTTGGAAAGTTTTTGAGCAAGAATGTTCTTGAGAATTTTTTTTGTGTGTTGGGCCCCCCTCTGTTTGGCTGTTTGTGTGCTATTTATAGACTTGGAGACAGAATTTGCAAGCTGTAGTGAGCTGTAATCTCAGCAGAACATTCTTGAGAATGTTCTTGCTGTGTAAAACTTGGACATAATAAAAAAGGACTAAAAATAAAAACGAAAATGAGATAAAGATAAAAAAAAAAAATGAGTTTGAAATTAATTTAAAATGATTTTAAATAAAAAGATCGACACTAAAAATTAAATAAATAAATAAACAAAAAGTGAGAGAAGAGGGCCCGACTCGGAACCAAATATGAGGTATTTTAAAATACCTCTCTGCCGAATTTTTTTTATTGAAAATCAAAGACCGGTCGGGTTAAAGGACATGTGTCAGTGCAGTCTTGGGTCAAAAATTGGGGTATGACAGATGCCCCTATTTAAGTTTCTTTGTCCGGAGACTTGAAGATGAAATCTTTGATTTGACGGGTCGAAGAGACTTAAATACAAAGTACACCATTTTTGACCTAAGATGCTATGAATGCATGTGATGCAATTATGAATGCAGGACGACAAAGGTGACTTGATTGAAATAACAACGGGATACCCAAGTTCCTTTGGAGAAAAAGGGATCCGACTCCGCTTGGGGATAATGTAGTTTTGCTAGGGAAGACGGTGATGTACCATTGTGTTGGTTTGAAATGACAGGTTAATGGAGACACTTATTGATCCGATATACTGGGGATGACACTCGAGAAGAAAGACAGGTAAACACAAGTAGTCCGTTGTTTGGGACTGACCATTTAAAACTAGACAAAAGGTAAGCTCAAGCTGTCCGTTATGTAGGACTTACCACTTGAAAGAAAAGACGAAAAGTAATCTTCAAGCTGTCCGTTATGTAGGACTCACCACTTGGAAGACAGGAAAATAAACCTCAAGCTGTCCGTTATGTAGGACCTACCACTTGGAAGAAAGACGAAAAGTACACTTCAAGTTGTCCGTTATGTAGGACTCACCACTTGGAAGACAGGAAAATAAACCTCAAGCTGTCCGTTATGTAGGACTTACCACTTGGAAGACAAGAAAAATAGACACCAAGCTGTCCGTTGTGTAGGACTTACCACTTGGAAGACAGAAAAATAGACACCAAGCTGTCCGTTATGTAGGACTTACCACTTGGAACAAAGACAAAAATACACTTCAAGCTGTCCGTTATGTAGGACTCACCACTTGGAACAAAGACAAAAATATACCTCAAGCTGTCCGTTATGTAGGACTCACCACTTGGAACAAAGACGAAAATACACCTCAAGCTGTCCGTTATGTAGGACTCACCACTTGGAACAAAGACAAAAATACACTTCAAGCTGTCCGTTATGTAGGACTCACCACTTGAAAGACAGAAAAATAGACACCAAGCTGTCCGTTATGTGGGACTTACCACTTGGAAGACAGACAAAGACGAAACCTCAAGCTGTCCGTTATGTGGGACTTACCACTTGAAAGACAGGAAAATAAATCTCAAGCTGTCCGTTATGTAGGACTTACTACTTGAAAGACAGAAATTGATGGCTGAATTGATGAGATACGACCAGACAAGATTCTGGGCGACTAATGCAATCATGCGTGAATTGATATTGTACGTGTATGTGTGCGTTGTGTATGCTTGAATGTGTGACTATATGGAAGTATTGGTGTGTAGATGCATGAATGTATGATTGTATGAATGCGACTTGAACGATCGTATAACCGTATGGGACAAGTGACTCGATGGAACGAGACAAAACATGTAAGTCCGGAGAGGGGAGTGGTTTCGCAGCACAACACTCAGCAATCTTCATTGGATATGGCATTCTTGAGGGCATGGTCAAGCCATCTGACATGGTAAGCTCAGTGCATAGTAGTAACTTGTGCTTTTACTGGGGAGAAAGTCCACTCTCGACATAGAAATCTTGGAAGAAGTCGCCATTTCTTGTACCAGCGTAGTGTATTCTTCCATTAGCGTGTTTCCGCAGTCATAACTTTGTTTTTTTTTTTTTGTTTTGTTTTTGAAAATCCCTGATTTTGCCTGGACCGCCCTTTCAGGCTTTCAGTCCACTGGGAGTGTATTTTTTTTCGTGTTTTTGTGTTATGACTGCATCTTGCTTTGAAGCGGAGGTCCTCTCCATAATGCTTAACCACGTTTCTCTTCCGGAATGTAACCATACTCGAGGCGGATGTCGATGTACGTTTTGTATGCTTACGAGTTCAAAAGGAATGTGTTTGTTGTTCATGCTTTTCAAAAGATGTAAAAAAATTGTATTTTGAAAATTATCTTGCTTCACGTATTGTCATCAAACACAAAAGAAATTTTGCTAATAGAATAAAATGAGAGTTCCATATAAATGGGCACAGGCTCAAATTTGGTGAATTGAGTGGTGGCCTGCCAAAGGCATGGTTCCACAGATCCTTGAAAAAAATTTTAAAAAATGGTAAATATATGGGAGAGGTATATTGAACACAATAACCACTATTCTCCCTAACAACTTTGAACGCCCCTGTTCTGAATCTTTGATTTGTAGATGCTTCGAATCAGATGTCTTTGGATGACTAGATGCCCCAAGTGGACTGTGCCTGACCGGATGCAGTTACTTTGTTTTTTTGATCCTTGACTTTTGCATAGATCGCCCTTTCAGGTTTTTCGATCTATCAGGATAATCATTATTTGTTCATGTCTCTAATTTTTGCCTGGACCGCCCTTTCGGGTTTTCAGTCCACCGAGACGCTCCTTTTTGCCTAAGCCGCCTTTTCAGGTTTTCGGCTTACCGAGCTGTTCTTTTATTTTTAGGCAAAGTATTTTTTGACTGCATCTGTGTTCACCGGTCGTGGAAGTTCGTCACCGTCCATAGTCGTAAGGGTCATTGCACCGCCAGAAAAGGCTCTTTTGACGACGTACGGGCCTTCGTAGTTAGGCGTCCACTTGCCCCTGGAGTCATGTTGGAAAGGTTGGATCTTCTTGAGCACAAGGTCTCCTTCTCGAAATTCGCGGGGATGAACTTTCTTGTCAAAAGCTTGTTTCATCCGTTTTTGATATAGTTGACCATGACATAAAGCAGACATGCGTTTCTCTTCGATCAAGTTTAATTGGTCAAACATGTTCTTACACCATTCAGCATCTGATAACTCAACCTCCATTAAGACTCTTATTGATGGAATCTCAACTTCTACTGGGAGAACCGCCTCCATGCCGTATACCAAGGAGAAAGGGGTTGCCCCTGTTGATGTGCGTATGGAAGTGCGATAACCATGCAATGCAAACGGAAGCATCTCATGCCAATCTTTGTATGTCACCACCATCTTTTGGACGATCTTCTTGATGTTCTTGTTTGCGGCTTCGACAGCGCCGTTCATTTGAGGTCTGTAAGGCGAAGAATTATGATGCTCGATCTTGAAGTCATCACACAACTCCTCCATCATTTTGTTGTTCAGATTTGTCCCATTGTCTGTAATGATCCTGCTAGGGACACCGTAGCGGCAAATGATATGATTCTTGATGAACTTGACCACTACTTGTTTGGTCACATTGGCGTAGGACGCTGCTTCGACCCATTTGGTAAAATAGTCAATGGCTACAAGAATAAAACGGTGCCCGTTTGAAGCCTTCGGTTCGATTTTTCCGATCATGTCAATGCCCCACATAGAGAATGGCCATGGAGAAGAAAGCACATTGAGTGTATTTGGCGGGACATGAATCCTATCAGCATAGATTTGACATTTGTGACACTTCTTTGCATGCTGGTAACAGTCAGCTTCCATCGTCATCCAGTAATAACCCGTCCTCAACATTTTTCGGGCCATTGCGTGCCCATTAGCATGAGTCCCGAAGGAGCCTTCGTGGATTTCGTGCATCAACAAATCTGCTTCTCGTTTATCCACGCATCTGAGCAGGACCATGTCGAAGTTTCTTTTATACAACACATCACCATTTAAGAAGAAATTGCCAGACAATCTTCTCAAAGTCTTCTTGTCTTTACTAGAAGTTCTGGTTGGATACTCTTGATTTTAGAGAAAACATTTGATATCATGGAACCACGGCTTGTCGTCAGTAGCTTCTTCGGCCGCGAACACATACGCTGGTCTTCCGAGACATCTGATTTTGACCAATGGCACATTATTCTGACGGTTCACTTTGTACATAGAAGATAAAGTGGCCAGGGCGTCTGCCATCTGGTTCTGTTCACGAGGGATGTGGTGTAACTCAACCTTATTGAAGAATGTCAAAAGTCGCCTTGCATAGTCTCGGTAAGGAATCAAGCCGGGGTGGCGAGTTTCCCATTCTCCTTTGATTTGGTTGATCACGAGAGCTGAGTCTCCATATATGTCTAGATTCTTGATCCTTAGGTCGATGGCTTCTTCAATACCCATGATGCATGCTTCATATTCTGCAACGTTGTTCGTGCACTCGAATAATAACCTGGAAGTGAAAGGGATGTGAGTATCTCGAGGGGTAATAATGACTGCCCCAATTCCGTTACCGTAGACGTTAACAGCTCCATCGAATACCAAACCCCACCTTGAATCAGGATCCGGACCTTCTTTAGGTAATGGTTCGTCACAATCCCTCATCTTTAAATACATGATCTCTTCATCGGGGAAGTCGAACTTCATAGGTTGATAGTCTTCGATTGGTTGGTGAGCCAAATGATCAGCAAGGATACTACCTTTGATCGCCTTTTGAGTGCGGTATTCGATATCATATTCTGACAACAACATCTGCCACCGGGCAATCCTCCCTGTTAACGCGGGCTTCTCAAAGATGTACTTGATTGGATCCATTTTAGATATCAACCAAGTAGTGTGATTAACCATGTAATGACGGAGGCGTTTGGCAGCCCAAGCTAGTGCACAACAAGTCTTCTCGAGCATGGAGTAGCGAGACTCACAGTCAGTAAATTTCTTGCTCAAGTAATAAATAGCATGCTCTTTTCTCCCGGTTTCATCTTGTTGTCCGAGCACACAACCCATGGAATGTTCTAGCACAGTCAGGTACATGATCAATGGCCTTCCTTCGACTGGGGGGATAAGAATCGGAGGTTCTAGCAGGTATTCTTTGATGCTGCCGAAGGCTTTCTGGCAGTCTTCTGTCCAGATGACTCCTTGATCTTTGCGGAGTAATTTGAATATTGGCCCGCATGTTGCAGTCATATGGGAGATGAACCTGGAGATGTAGTTTAGACGTCCAAGAAACCCTCGTACTTGTTTTTCTGTCTGTGGGGCTGGCATTTCTCTGATGGCTTTGACCTTGTCTGGATCCACTTCAATACCTTTCTGACTGACGATGAAACCTAGGAGCTTCCCAGATCTGACGCCAAAGGTGCATTTGTTAGGATTGAGGCGGAGTTGATACTTTCTCAGCCGTTGGAACATCTTCCGCAAGTACTCGACGTGTTCTTCTTCCGTGCCGGACTTGACGATCATGTCATCCACATACACTTCAATTTCTTTGTGTATCATGTCGTGGAAGAGAGTAGTCATACCCCGCTGGTAGGTAGCACCTGCGTTTATCAAACCAAAAGGCATTACTTTGTAACAGAAGGTGCCCCAAGGAGTGATGAAAGATGTCTTTTCTCTGTCTTCGGGTGCCATCTTGATCTGATTGTAACCAGAGAAACCGTCCATGAAGGAGAAAACTTTGGATTTAGCAGTACTATCAACCAACACGTCAATGTGAGGAAGCGGAAAATCATCCTTCGGACTGGCTTTGTTTAGGTCACGGTAATCAACACACATTCTGACCTTACCGTCTTTCTTCGGAACAGGTACTATGTTGGCCAGCCACTGAGGGTATTCTGATGTAACGAGGAAGCCTGCATCAATTTGTTTCTGCACCTCTTCTTTGATCTTGAGAGCCATGTCAGGGTGAGTTCTTCTCAACTTTTGCTTAACTGGCGGGCATTCCGGCTTCAACGGCAAACGGTGCACCACAATATTAGTATCCAGACCCGGCATATCTCTGTATGACCAAGCAAATATATCGACATACTCTTTGAGAAGCTCTACCACTTGCTTCTTGACACTTGCTTCAAGCGATGCCCCAATCTTGATCTCTTTCTTGTCTTCTTCCGTACCCAGATTGATTACCTCTATGGCTTCCTCATGAGGCTGAATGGTCTTTCTTTCTTGTTCAAGCAGTCGAGAGATTTCATCGGGAATCTCTTCTTCTTCTTCTTCTGCCTCATACACGGGGGATTCGAAGTTGGTAGAGATCATAGGGTTACGTTGTTCGTAGGGTTCATTTAATCTGCACATATGATTGATGATTTTTTTAGAAAAATTAAAATAAATGCAGATTTTTCGAAGGTGATTATATATTTATTTTTTTTTGGCTTTTTGTATTACCATTTTTTCAGAAAAAATGCATAAAAGGAAAAAAATAAAGCAAAAAGTCGGAAGTAAAACGACATTTTTATTTAATTGATGATAATTTCTTGAAATAAAGCCCTAGATAGATTCACTTTCGCTTGGGGCGGGACGAAAGGATTTTTTTGAAAAAGCGTAAAAACAAACAAAGGCATTACTTGGACAAGTGAGCAACAAAAGGAACATCTACAGCGACCCAATTGCGGCTAATCCCTCCTTGTGTCACGAAACTTTGTGGCACTCCTTCTGGATTATCTTCAATGATAGCATTGGCTTCTGACGAGGCATGGATGAACCCAGCACTGTAGAAAGTATTCCCCATTAGCTTGCTATTGGAACTCCCTGCTGACGGAGTGAAGCCGAGTCCTTCACGACGCTTGTTTTCTGACAGATTCACCAACTTCCCCCAGCCGGTAGAGACACCATCTTGTACCACTTTCTGAGCATCCTTGAAAGAAGAAATGGATGTTGCTTTCTTCTTAGCATCTTGGTCTTCAATAGAAAGTCCTTGGAAAGACGTACCGTCTTCAATATCAGCACCAATGAATGAGAATGATGATAAATGGCTTACTAGCATGGCTTGTTCTCCTCCCACGGTCACCAGCTTTCCGTTCTTCACAAACTTTAGCTTCTGATGCAGCGTAGAAGTTACTGCCCCTGCTTCATGAATCCAGGGTCGGCCCAGCAGGCAACTGTATGATGCTTGTATATCCATTACTTGAAAGGTAATCTGGAAGATATGCGGCCCAATCGTAATAGGTAGATCCACTTCTCCAAGGACATTCTTCCTTGAACCATCGAAAGCCCTCACCCTCACATCGCTTCGTTTTAAAGGTGCGCTTTCGAAAGAAAGTTGATTGTAAGCTGTTTTGGCCATCACGTTCAAGGACGACCCAGTATCCACCAGCACATTTGACAGTGCATCAGTATTGCAATTCACAGATATATGCAGCGCCATGTTGTGGTTCCTTCCTTCCTCGGGAAGCTCTTCATCACTGAAGCTCAGGTTGTTGCATGCAGTGATATTTCCCACTACTCCATCAAATTGCCCAATAGTGATGTCATGATTTACAAAGGCTTGGTTTAGGACCTTCATCAAGGCATTTCTGTGGGCCTCAGAATTCAACAATAAAGACAGGATGGATATCTTTGAGGGGGTCTGCATCAATTGGTCGATCACCTTGTACTCACTTTTCTTTATCAATTGTAGTAACTCCTCAAAGTCAGCATTGGTATTGGTTCCACTGGTCTGGCCTACATCTTTGGTCGTGCGGGAGCCTCTAGCTTGTATTTGTTCAATTACTGGAGCACTTGTTTTCTTTTGGAACAAAGTGGGAATAACACGCCCATTCCTCAACACTCTGCTTTCTTCAGTAATGTTAACCACAGAAGGTAAAGGCGGTATGGGAACTTCGCGTCCATCTTCAATTATAGTGGCATTATATTTGTAAGGGATGGCTTTTTCCGAAGTGTACGGTATAGGGCCTGGCAGACATATCACCAGAGGAGCATCAGCCGATTTTCGACTGTCAAAGAAAATTTCCACAGGCTCTTCAGAAGTTGCAGCACATACATCGTCACATTTCTTTTCGACCACAAGTTCCCCTTGGTTCAATAGTCTTTGAATATCGTCCTTTACTTTCTGACAACCCCTTGGATCTGTAGAGCACACCTTGCAGGCTGTATGATCGCATGTAAAGAGAGCTATTTCGCATAACTTAGTATGTAGAGGGACCAATGGAGTTCGGATGTGTTGTACATCGAGAATGCGGTGAGTCTTTTGGCCGTCATCGATCATGTTGACAGGTGCGGCACCGTGATTTGGCAATGGATTGGTCTGAACATTTGGATTTAGATCGGTGAAGTTTATTTTTTTGTCTCTGATAAGGTCTTGGACTGCTTTCTTTATACTATAACAATCTTCGGTGCTGTGACCTGGGGCACCCTGATGAAAGGCGCAGAATCGGTCATGTTTGTACCATGGGGGCAACTTCTCTGGGACCGCTGGAGGTGGTCTGGTCTGGACTAGCTCTTTCCCGAGCAAAGCTGGGAGTAACTGCTCATATGTGATGGGGATTGGATCAAACTGTATTCTGGGAGCTTGTTGCCGAGTTTGTTGTTGTCGCTGAGGTTGTTGTTGATATGGTTGTTGATATGGCTGTTGATATGGTTGTTGATATGGTTGCCTATACGGCTTATGATATGGTTGTTGATATGGTTGTTGGAAATATTGATGTGGGTATTGGTGTTGAGGATATTGTGGTTGATGATTTTGTGGTTGGATAAGATTGGTAGAGGGTGTAATGGCGGCAATGTAGGCTGGGTAATTTTGTTGAGGATAATGCTGCTGATAGCTTGGTTGTTGAGTGGTATTTGCTGCGGGTGCTATAGCGGCAATGTGTTGATAGGCCGGGTAATTCTGTTGAGGTCTTCCACGGGCTACCATACCAACTTCTTGTTCTTTCTTTCTTGAAAAGTTGTTTCCGAACTTCCTTGCACCGCTGGCGGGAGCAGTTTCTCTGACTAAACGTCCTTCGCAGACTCCCTCTTCCAACTGTACCCCCATACTGATCATTTCTGTGAATTTTCTGGGCACATTCCCGACCATTTTCTCATAGTAGAATTGATTGAGAGTTTTTAAGAAGAGTTTGGTCATCTCCTTTTCTTCTACACGGGGGCTAACTTGGACGGCGACATCTCTCCATCGTTGGGCGTACTCTTTGAGTGTTTCCTTGTCCTTTTGAGTCATAGCCTGGAGATCACTTCGGTCTGGGGCCATATCTTCGTTGAATTTGTACCGCTGTACAAAGGCCTCGCGTAGGTCGTTGAAATTCCGGATTTCTGCTCGGTCCAAGTTCATGTACCACTTCAGTGCGGTACCAGTCAAACTGTCTTGAAAGTAATGGATGAGGACCTGATGGTCATTAGCATATGTGGACATTTTTCTCACATACATCGTTAGGTGGTCTCTAGGGCAAGAGGTCCCCTTGTATTTTTCGAAGTCCGGAAGTTTGAATTTGTGAGGTATCTGGACATTCGGCACCAAGCACAGATCATAGACGTCCTTCTTGGATACTTCTTTACCGAGGAGGGCAAGCATTTCCCGATTCATCTTCTCATACTTCTCCTGTAAGTCATCTACTTTATTACAGACCTCGATATTCCCTGAGTGGAAGATGGGTTCTTCATTTTGTGGTACGGTGTGAACCACAGGTGCCGAATAGGTCAAAGTAGCTGGAGGGCGCGTTGCAACAGGCGGCGGAACATGAGTTGTATGTTGAAAAGTAGGCATCGGAGGTTCACAAGCAATAGGGCGGAGTATTTCACCAGAAGTAAAGGGCGGGAACCAAGGCGCAGATCGTGGAGGTGCAGAGACTATTGGAGACTCGTAATAGATCGTCCAGTCAGGAATAGCAGTGCCCCTTGCTTCGGCCCGAGTCCTGACAGGAGGAGGTGGTGGTGGTTGATTCTGCGCAGCTTTCAGCGTTTTTACCAATTCAGACAGTTCATCCACCTGACTCTACATGGCTGCCATCTCGTCTATCTTCGCTTGCATGGCTGCCATCTCTTCTTTGAGTGCCTGATTCTCTTGTTCAAGGAAATCCATCTTCTTCTTTATATTTGCCCGAGTGCCGTGTACGCGAGTTGGTTGAGGACGTCGGGCCACTTTTGAAATGGGCGTGACCCCTGGAAAGAAAAAACTTGTGAGGCTCAGAATTGAAACTATGATATGCAAGATGATGCATGATGTTATGCAAAAATTGACACACATTTTTATTTATCGAAGGACTTATACAAGTGATTTTTGTAAAGATTTTGTTCGAGAATTTGGAAGATTACAACCAGCCCCCTTTTTAACAGACAAAACGAAAGGGTAAGCCTTAAGTCCCTCAAGAGCGATTTTTGAATCACGTCATTCAAAGTCCGGATGTGGGCCATCAAATAACTCCATGAACTTCCTTTTTCTGCTAACATCCTGTCCGAGCAGGGCATCCTTCCTCCGGAGTAAATCATCTTTCTCTATTAGTCGGCGGTTCTGATCAAGGAGTTGGTGTTTTAGTCGTTCTATCTCCCCACTCAGGGTCTCATTTTTGAGTTCGGCCTCGCGGGTTTTTCTTTGCCAGGTGTCTCTTTCAAGCTTCGCCTCGGTCAACTGCTCTTGGAAATCTCCCCGGGTTTCAAGGGGTATGGGCGAAGGTGTTGATGGGGCAGCGGAAGAGGTTAGGGACCTCAGCAGAGGGTAAGGCATCCCTATCTGAGTAGCTCTGTTAATAACCCATTGGAGGTAAGATTCATGGGCTGTACTCGACTTATTTCCCAGCTGGTTCCTATCTTTCTTGACAATGGAGTGCCAAGCTCGTACGAATTGTGCCTTCTTATTCCCAGCATCCCTTTCATAGAAGAAGAAATCACGGTCTAGAATGAGGTAAAGGGGACTCATCCTCATGGGGTATCCAAACTGGCGTCTGGCGAGAACTGAGTTATAGCTGATTCCCCCATGCGTCCCAAGGAGAGGTATGTTGTTGAATTCTCCGCAATGGTCAATAATAACTTTTGGGTCTAGAGTCGGGTTGAACCAAACTATGTCGGTAGGGGTGAGGGCCATGATTTTCTCAGACCAAGGGAGTTTCTCCGGTCTAAACTTAGGGCGAGGTAGGTGTGAGGTAATCCAGATGTGGAGTAAAGATGCGCAGCAAATGATGACTCCACGCTCCTTGTTAGTACGATCATGGATGGAAAAGTAGGTGTCAGCGAGCAAGGTAGGAACAGGGTTTCGGGTTAAGAAGATTTGGATGGCATTCATGTCAATGAAGTTATCAACATTTGGGAAGAGTACAACGCCATAGATGAGCAGGGCGAGGATGGTTTCAAAGGCGTCGGCATTGGATCTTTCAGCAAAATCGGTGGCTTTTTGGTAAAGGAAATTGAAGGGTAGGCATTGGAGGCCTCCTTTGGTGGTGAGGTGCTTTTTTATGTCGGACCTCTCAAGGTGAAGGGCAACTGCAATGTCTGGGATCTTAGGACCGGGTTCAAGACCATGGAAGGGTACTTCGTCGAGCACGGGTAAACCAACCCAATGGGAATATTCCTCCAGCGTAGGGACCAGCTGATAGTCTGGGAAGGTAAAGCAGCGGTAAAGCGGATCATAAAATTGAACCAAAGTGTTTAGGAGCCCTTCGTCGACATCCGTCTTGAGAATGTTGAGCAGATGTCCATACCGTTTTCGAAAGTGATCCGGGCTAGTCAGCATCTTCGCTAGTTTCCTTAAGCTTTCCAAGTCTGGTTTCTTGAATTTATACCCATGAGTTCTCCTTACAACACTCCCCATACCTGATGTTCACAAAAAAGTTTTTTTTAAGTCCTCCGTTTTTTGATGAAAAAAGGAAAGTTTATGAATGAATGCATGTGTGCATGATTACGCTAAAGTACATAGAAAACATGGTGTGGTTAGGTCCATAATGTTGGAGTTGAGGGATAGTGCGCCATTTGGTAAGGACTATGGTTTCAATTGCACTTGTATCACGGGTTCTACCAAGTTCCCAAAGTCCAACCCCCTTTGAATTTTATTGGATGACGGGACAACACCCGGCCCAATAACGTCCGTAGGAAAGTCTCGTTTGAGTGTAGTATCGCGTGTCGACTAATACCAAGACAACACCTGGTTAGCCACCGCACTACATCCTAAGAGGCCAAGATGGGTTAAGGGTAACTAAAGGTCCTTAGCTTTGATGGAAACTTTAAAAGTAATAAAGTCTAAACGTGACAACACACGCCGACATATACTGCTTCAAGATCCTGGGCTAAGTGTGGTTATATCACATGTTCCAAAACACGAGAATACTCTCGGAATGTCACTATGATTCTACCACCCCTATCTTAAATTTCTCTCAAGCCCGGGGTAGGACTTATCTCACCACTCACGTTAAGAACAAAGAAATGAAGGAAAAAGACATATATATAATACACGTATTTCCATCTTTTATTTTTGTTTTTGTTAAGCAAGTAATAGCACAAAAGTTTAAACAAAGTCAAGTTAGGCTTAACCCTCGGACATTTTCCCCAGTGAAGTCGCCATTTCTGTCGCGTCATTTTTTGGGAGACCATCGCCGTTTGACCGGCTTTGACTCACTATTTTTATTCACGACTGAACTTTTTAATTTTTTGGGGAAGGGGAAGAAAAGTTCGAAATACCCGTTTGAAAGAGATTTGGGTTCGGGGGTTAGTTATATTTAGGGAAGGTATTAGCACCCTAAATATTCGTAGTACTCTACGAGAACCTTTTGACTTTACTTTTACTTTTTATGCTATTACTTGCTTAATTTTATTAAAAAGAAGGAAATTGAGAATAACGATAAAAATAAGATAAAATGAAGAAAGGCCTATTATCTACATTTTTTATTGACTTGAAAGGACGAGCGTCCTTTGCCTACGTACCCGTGAGGGATCAAAACCTCGTAGTTCGGGGTAGAAATTGACGTTTGATTGGTTTTGTGTTTTTTATTGGTTTCGAAAAAGGTTTTTTAAAAATAAAAAGTCAAGTGGCGAAATAAGCTTGTCGGTGATTTTTAATGTTTGAAGAAAATTGACTCGAAGTAGAATTAAAGTTGGTTTGAAATTTGATTAAGAAAAAAAGTAAAAAAGAACGATCACTTGATTAAAAATCAAGGTTTATTATGAAAATATTGTGATTTTTGTTATTTGAATGTTTTTGTTGTTTTTTTATATTATTGTGTTGTGAGAAAATGTTTTTGTATTTTTTGTTTATTGTGCTTGACAAGAGTTTTATCTTGCTCCTACGTATCTCCAGGTGCGATGGAGAAATCAAAGCTACGTAGTTCTGGGGCAAGAAAATGTTTTTGGTTTTTTGGTCGCGCTTGGCGACAAGTTTGCTTAAAAAAAGGAAGGGGCGGACTCACATTTGAGCAATGACGATCCGCTTGAAAAAAAAGTTAAACGCGCATGGCTTGAAAATAAATAGTAATATGTATATATAAGACCAGAACATTCTGGAAAATAATTATATAAGCAGAATGAGAAAAATGATGTGCAGAGGAGTTATGAAGTTATTTTAGCACGGACCAGAATATTCTGGAGAAATATAAAAGAAACAAAAATATAATATAAACAGTTAATTTTGGACCAGAGTACTCTGGATTGATTTAATTAACAGGGACCAGATTGTTCTGGAGGAATATAGAATAATATAATATAAACAGTTAATTGAGGACCAGAGCACTCTGGATTAATTTAATTAACAAGGACCAGAATGTTCTGGAGGATATTAAATACAATATTAACAGTTAATTGAGGACCAGAGCACTCTGGATTAATTTAATTAACAAGGACCAGAATGTTCTGGAGAATAATTAAATTAAACAAAAATATAATATTAACAGTTAATTGAGGACCAGAGCACACTGGATTAATTTGTATGAAAAAGAAAATTTAGATATGCATATGATAATAATAGTAATAATAGAATATAATGCAGAAAAAAAATGCATGAAAGATGTTAAAGATGAGATGCTGGGGGGGTGTGAGCAGTAATATGGGGGTGCAGGAATTAAAATTGTAGAGAAAAATAGAAAGAAAAGAAAAGAGATGGGCTAAAGAGGAACCGGTTCGGTTCACCTGGGTCGGGTCAGGATAGAACCGAACCGGTTAGACTAATATATAAAGGTTTTATGTTTTTTTTTCATTCATTTTTCATTTTCTCCCCTCTCTCTCTAAAAAAAAAGGGAAAAGAAGAGAGAGAAGCTCTCTCCTCTCTCTTCATGAGTGACACGCCGGAGAAGAAGAAGAGGGCCTTCCGGCGCGGCGGCCGGCCGGTTTCCGGCGGCGGCGCCACCGCGCCGGAGCTCTAAACTTATTTTTTTTTAAAGTTTTTTATATCAATCTCTTCTTCTCCTTCTCCTCTTCTCATATCCGGCTTTAGTTTCCACAAAACAGTCACGGTTTGGCCTAGATCTAGCTTTGAAGTTTACGAAATTTTGAGTAAAATAGAGAGGAAAACGAAAGGAAAAGAGTACTACTTTTGTTTTTGATTCGGCCTGTTCTTGGTGAATATATGTGGAATCCGGTTCTGTTTTGTTATGAATGGATTTGGTTCTTGGCACAAAGTGTGTGTGGGGTTCTATTCTTGAGATATATTTCTTGTGTTGTTCATATTGTTGGAAATATTTTGTGGTTCATGATGTTCTTGAGAAAAAGTTTGAAAAGAAGGGTTTGATTTCTTTTTTTGTTGCTGCCCAAATTTTTGTGATTGTTCTTGATGAATTGTTGGAAAGTTTTTGAGCAAGAATGTTCTTGAGAATTTTTTTTGTGTGTTGGGCCCCCCTCTGTTTGGCTGTTTGTGTGCTATTTATAGACTTGGAGACAGAATTTGCAAGCTGTAGTGAGCTGTAATCTCAGCAGAACATTCTTGAGAATGTTCTTGCTGTGTAAAACTTGGACATAATAAAAAAGGACTAAAAATAAAAACGAAAATGAGATAAAGATAAAAAAAAAAAATGAGTTTGAAATTAATTTAAAATGATTTTAAATAAAAAGATCGACACTAAAAATTAAATAAATAAATAAACAAAAAGTGAGAGAAGAGGGCCCGACTCGGAACCAAATATGAGGTATTTTAAAATACCTCTCTGCCGAATTTTTTTTATTGAAAATCAAAGACCGGTCGGGTTAAAGGACATGTGTCAGTGCAGTCTTGGGTCAAAAATTGGGGTATGACACTTATAAAACAACCCCATCCCGTTACGTATCAGAGCGACCTAGACGACACAGTGAGGCAAGGCCACTCACGAAGCAACTGCACACTAAGCACGATCACCTGCACTTGCCCACAAGGCGGCAATTCCAGCAGAAGGGGTGAGATTTCATAACAAAATAATATTAATCAACATAATTTAGAATAATAATTAACATCAAGACATTCTTAACATTTTTGCATAATTAAATAACAATTAGCACGTAGTCACGTAATCAATCTTCATCAAAAATGCATCATTTAGACACAACAATGCAACAATGCTCTTAGACTCCTTATATGCATGTGGTACCAAACTTCATCATAAGTATTAATATACTTTAAAACGTGCGGAGGACAAAGCTCCTAATAAACGTGCGGAGGACAAAGCTCCTATCATGGTGAGGACTAAGCTCAATGTATGCTAATGCATGGACTCAAATCAATCAACAACTTATCTTAATCACTTCATCATTATGCATCCAAGAAATTGGAGCTAAACAATAACTTATCATCATATATACATATATATATCATACGAATTCAGTTTAATAACATCAGTAGCATAATTCAAATATCAAGAGCAGAATGATATCATTATATCAATTACAATTCAAAGCAACATAAACTTTATCATATTTGCATAAGGTATAATACTTTAATTCTTACTCAATATCATGAATATATCTTATTCAACTATACGGATTACTCTCAACATTACCATTAGGTCTCACTAACCCTTAGGGATCCCCCCTCAAAGTCTTGTGCGAAACAGATCGCAATAGCATAGGGAATGTGACATTCTGTCACAGCACATGTCGCCGTGGCGGGCTCAGATGCTGGCCTGGCGAGAGATTACAGGTCTCTGTCGCCCTGGCGGAGGGAATCCTGCCTGGCGAGGAAATTACAGGTCTCTGTCGCCCTGGCGGAGGAAATCCTGCCTGGCGGGGAAATTACAGGTCTGTCGCCATGGCGATCAAAATCTCGCCTGGCGGGCGATGAACAGTTTGTCGCCATGGCGGGATATGTCCTGCCCGGCGGAACGGTGTCAGAACAGGTTACGAGTTTACGAACTTTTTCACCCCAAATCCTATTTTTCACCATATTAGACCTCAAATTCGACTGAAATAACAACATTAATCCTATTCTAGGTTCTGTAATCCATTCCTACATCAAATAAACAAATTCTACCGTTCAATTCATCAATTCTAGGGATTTGACCTAGTTTTCTCATTCTCCCAACTCAATCCTAATTCTTGTTAATTGATCATCAGAACTATGTTAATTAACATTATTAAATCATTAGTCTCACCCTTACCTGGAATTGAAGAAATCGCAGCTCTCTCCTTCTCTTCTCCCTTCACGTGCGTTTCTTTTTCTCCCAAAAGTCTGATACGTTACTGACTTTCTAAACCTAGCTTCCCTATTTATACTCCCAACAAATCTTATCTTATTTACTCTTTCTCCCACATAACTCTCTAAAATCCAAAACTAACCCACAACTAAATATTTTATTTTATTTTCAAATCTTATTTTATTTAACAATAAAATAAGTCCCTTAATCTTATCCTTAAAATTATACTTATCACAAAATCATCCAAAATCATCAAAACATATCAAAACACATATATATTATATAAATATAATATAATCACCTAAACTTGATTTAAATAAATAATAAAACGAAAGTGGGCGTTACAACTCTCCCCCACTTAAAAGATTTTCGTCCTCGAAAATTTACCTCAAGCGAATAACTCTGGATAAGACTCCAGCATCTTACTCTCAAGCTCCCACGTCAAGTTTTCACCAGTCGCTCCCGACCAAACGACTCTAAAGAGAGGTATATCCTTGCCTCTCAACGTCTTCACTTTCCGATCATCAATCCTTACCGGTAAAGTCTCCACCGTAAGGTTGTCTCTAACTTGCACATCATCACTCTGAATCACATGAGATGGATCCGGAACATACTTCCGAAGTTGCGATACGTGGAAAACATCATGCAAATTTGACAGATGCAGTGGTAGTCCAACTCGGTACGCCACCGTTCCAACCCTTTCCGATATCTGATACGGACCAATAAATCTCGGAGTCAACTTCTTTGACTTCAAAGCACGTCCAACACCAGTCACAGGGGTGACTCTCAAAAACACGTGGTCTCCCTCCTGAAACTCAAGATCTTTCCTTCGCTTATCATGGTAACTCTTTTGTCGACTCTGCGACGCTTTCATCTTCTCTAGAATCATCTTAACTTTCTCAGTGGTTTGCTGAACAATCTCCGGTCCTAAGACCACTCTTTCACCCGACTCAAACCAACACAACGGAGTTCTGCATCTCCGACCATATAAAGCTTCAAAAGGTGCCATCCCAATACTAGAATGATGATTATTATTGTACGTGAACTCGATTAACAGAAGATGACTATCCCAAGTTCCTCCTTGCTCAAGAACACAAACTCTCAACAAATCCTCTAGCGACTGAATTGTCCTCTCCGACTGACCATCTGTCTGCGGATGATACGCCGAACTCAATCTCAACTTAGAACCCAAGGCCTCTTGCAAACTTTTCCAAAATCTAGAAGTAAATCTTGGATCTCTATCGGATACAATGCTCGAAGGAACACCATACAACCTCACAATTTCCTTGATATAAATCTCTGCCAACTGAGCAACAGGAAAACTAATATTAATCGATAGAAAATGAGCCGACTTCGTCAATCGATCAACAATAACCCAAATTGCGTCGTTCCCTCTAGGAGTATTCGGCAAACTCGTCACAAAATCCATGGATATACTATCCCATTTCCACTCTGGCACATCTAAAGATACCATCATGCCAGCCGGTTTCTGATGCTCAATCTTTGACTTCTGACACACTAAACAGGAATACACAAACTGTGCCACATCTCGCTTCAATCCAGACCACCAAAACAACTTCTTCAAATCATGATACATCTTCGTAGCTCCTGGATGAATACTCAAACTACTTCTATGACTCTCTTCAAGAATCATCTTCTTAATCTCTCCATTGTCAGGAATACAAATCCTACCTCGGAATCTCAACACTCCTTGATCATCGACTTGAAAATCACTATCTTCAGTCTGATCGCGAGCAACTAATAAGTCCACAAACTTGACATCTTCTTTCTGCGCTTCTTTGATACTCATCAAAAAGTCACTATCAATCTTCAGCATCCCCAGCTTCACACTCTGAGGTGTCCTTTCACAGACTAAACTCAAGTCTCTAAACTGTTCAAGTAATTCAAACTCTCTAACCATCAAAGCAGACATATGCAAGGTCTTCCTACTCAAGGCATCTGCTACCACATTAGCTTTACCCGGATGATAATTCAACCCAAAGTCAAAATCCTTCAACAATTCAAGCCATCTTCTCTGCCTCATATTCAGTTCCTTCTGGTCGAACAGATACTTTAAGCTTTTGTGATCACTAAACACTTCAAACCTCGCACCATACAAGTAATGTCTCCACATTTTCAATGCAAAGACCACAGCCGCTAATTCCAGATCATGCGTCGGGTAATTCTTCTCATGAATTCTCAACTGTCTTGAAGCATAAGCTACCACTTTACCTTCCTGCATAAGCACACCTCCCAAACCCAACTTAGACGCATCACAATACACCACAAAAGGTTCATCGGACTTCGGCAAAATCAGAACTGGAGCAGTCGTCAAACGCTTCTTCAATTCGTTGAAACTGTTCTCACAATGAACATCCCATACAAAAGCTTTACTTTTACAAGTCAACTGGGTTAACGGGAGAGCTAACTTGGAAAATCCTTCAATAAACCTTCTATAGTAACCAGCTAAACCCAAGAAGCTTCTAATCTCCGTACTGACTTCGGGGTCTCCCATTGCGATACGGCTTCAATTTTAGACGGATCCACTGCAATACCATCACCAGAAATAACATGGCCCAGAAAACTTACTTCCTTCAACCAGAACTCACACTTAGACAATTTAGCATAAAGTTTCTTCTCTTTCAACACTTGCAAGACAATCTTCAAATGATCAGCATGTTCTTCCTCAGTCTTGGAATAAATCAAAATATCGTCAATGAATACGACCACAAACCGATCCAAAAATGCATGGAAGATGCGATTCATATACTCCATAAACACTCCAGGTGCATTAGTAACTCCAAAAAGCATAACCTTGTACTCATAATGGCCATAACGCGTTCTGAAAGCTGTCTTCTACATATCCTCATCCTTTACTTTAATCTGGTGATAACCCGATCTCAAGTCAATCTTGCTGAAAACACGTGCACCCACTAACTGATCCATCAAATCATCAATTCTCGGAAGTGGGTACCTATTCTTGATAGTTACCTTATTCAACTATCGATAATCAATACATAGCCTCATGCTACCGTCTTTCTTCTTTACTAGCAACACTGGCGCTCCCCAAGGTGAAACACTTGGTCTAACAAATTTCTTTTCGAGCAAATCTTCCAACTGTTTCTTCAACTCAGCTAGTTCTGAAGCAGACATACGATAAGGTGCCATCGACACCGGCTTCGTTCCAGGAACAAGATCAATAGAAAACTCGACTTCCCTCTCTGGAGGCACATCAGGAATTTCATCTGGAAAAACTTCAGGAAAGTCGCATACCACTTGTAATTTATCGATCACCGCTTGATTCTCTAAAGATAAAGAAGCCATCAACGAAAACATGAAAATACCATCACGTTCTAGTTGCTTCAGCTGCTTAGTAGATAAGAACTCAGCACCACTCTCCTCTTCAGCGGACAAGAAGTGCACCATCTTGCGAAAACAATTGATAAGAACGTGGTTGTACTCTAACCAATTCATACCCAGAATTACATCCATACCGCTTAAAGGTAGATAAACTAAATCCATCTCAAAATCGCGACCAAACATAGACAAAGGACAATTCAAACATACGAGAGAAGTAGTCACCGAACCCTTAGTTGGAGTTTCGACAACCATCTCTCCATTCATATCAGACATAACAAGACCCAAAGCAGAAACACAGTCTAAAGCAATAAAGCAATGTGTAGCACCAGTATCAATAATAGCAACTAAAGGAGTATTATTAATATAGCAAGTACCTCTGATCAAACGATCATCACTGTCTGTCTGAGTACCAGTCAGGGCAAAAACTCGACCTGTAGTAGGCGCCCTCTTCGGCTGCTTACACTAGGAACCAATATGACCCTCTTCATTGCAATTGAAGCACACAATATCATTACGCTTGCAATCAGCTACTATATGACCCTTCTTGCCACACCTGACACATTTCTTAATCTCTTCAGGGCAAACATTGCTCTTGTGGCCTTTCGCACCACAGTTGAAACACACAATCTCTGTAGGAGTACCCTTCCTTGCAAGTTGCCTGTCAACAACCATCCTCTGTTTCCCTTTATCAGCAGGAGCACTGTACGGCTTAGGACGACTCTGCTGGCCCTTAGCTTTCCTATCATTCACTACCTTGTAGTGAGCCTTGGTATCTTCCTCGTATATCCTGCAGCTGTTTACCAAATCCGGAAACACTCTAATCTGTTGGTACCCAATAGCTCTCTTTATATCAGCCCTCAAACCGTTCTCAAACTTTACACACTTCGAAAACTCAGCAGTCTCGGCAGCATAGTGCGGGTAGAACTTTGCCAACTCCACGAACTTGGCAGCATACTCAGTCACTGACATATTTCCTTGCTTCAGCTCAAGGAATTCGATCTCTTTCTTCCCGCGAACATCTTCCGGAAAGTACCTCCACAGGAACTCTCTCCTGAAAACAGCCCAAGTCACAACAGCTCCATCTTGCTCAAGGCTAGGTAACACGCTAACCCACCAGTCATCGGCTTCCTCAGACAGCTGATGTGTACCAAAGCGCACTTGCTGAACTTCGGTGCACTGCATCACCCGGAAAATCCTCTCGATCTCCTTAAGCCACGCCTGGGCTCCATCGGGGTCATACCTTCCTTTGAAAGTTGGAGGATGATTCCTCATGAAAGTCTCCAACATCCTAGTCTCAGCATTCACGCCCGCATTTGCGTTAGGTTGTTGTCCCACAGCTTGGGCAACAGCTTGAAGAGCAGCAGCTAACGCGGTATCGTTCCTCCCAGCCATTCTGATATTCTACAACAAGCAGTAACAGCAACATAAGATTAGTAATACAAATATTACTAAGACTCAACAGGACTCTCTAATTGGCCGGACAGACCGACTTGCTCTGATACCAATTGTAACACCCCGTTTTCCCAACATAAAAATTTCTTAAAAACATTTATCAGAGTACACAACAATAACGGGATATCACATATAACATAATCCGAAAAAATAGTTAAATGATAAATTAACTAAATAACTTCAAAATATTGCAGCGGAAAAATACTTATAAATCATAATCGTTTGGCACGCAGGCCCCATAAAAATATCTCAATTCACGTAAAAGAATGAAGCATGCTTATAAAACAACCCCATCCCGTTACGTATCAGAGCGACCTAGACGACACAGTGAGGCAAGGCCACTCACAAAGCAACTGCACACTAAGCACGATCACCTGCACTTGCCCACAAGGCGGCAATTCCAGCAGAAGGGGTGAGATTTCATAACAAAATAATATTAATCAACATAATTTAGAATAATAATTAACATCAAGACATTCTTAACATTTTTGCATAATTAAATAACAATTAGCACGTAGTCACGTAATCAATCTTCATCAAAAATGCATCATTTAGACACAACAATGCAACAATGCTCTTAGACTCCTTATATGCATGTGGTACCAAACTTCATCATAAGTATTAATATACTTTAAAACGTGCGGAGGACAAAGCTCCTAATAAACGTGCGGAGGACAAAGCTCCTATCATGGTGAGGACTAAGCTCAATGTATGCTAATGCATGGACTCAAATCAATCAACAACTTATCTTAATCACTTCATCATTATGCATCCAAGAAATTGGAGCTAAACAATAACTTATCATCATATATACATATATATATCATACGAATTCAGTTTAATAACATCAGCAGCATAATTCAAATATCAAGAGCAGAATGATATCATTATATCAATTACAATTCAAAGCAACATAAACTTTATCATATTTGCATAAGGTATAATACTTTAATTCTCACTCAATATCATGAATATATCTTATTCAACTATACGGATTACTCTCAACATTACCATTAGGTCTCACTAACCCTTAGGGATCCCCCCTCAAAGTCTTGTGCGAAACAGATCACAATAGCATAGGGAATGTGACATTCTGTCACAGCACATGTCGCCGTGGAGGGCTCAGATGCTGGCCTGGCGAGAGATTACAGGTCTCTGTCGCCCTGGCGGAGGGAATCCTGCCTGGCGGGGAAATTACAGGTCTCTGTCGCCCTGGCGGAGGAAATCCTGCCTGGCGGGGAAATTATAGGTCTGTCGCCATGGCGAGCAAAATCTCGCCTGGCGGGCGATGAACAGTTTGTCGCCATGGCGGGATATGTCCTGCCCGGCGGAACGGTGTCAGAACAGGTTACGAGTTTACGAACTTTTTCACCCCAAATCCTATTTTTCACCATATTAGACCCCAAATTCGACTGAAATAACAACATTAATCCTATTCTAGGTTCTGTAATCCATTCCTACATCAAATAAACAAATTCTACCGTTCAATTCATCAATTCTAGGGATTTGACCTAGTTTTCTCATTCTCCCAACTCAATCCTAATTCTTGTTAATTGATCATCAGAACTATGTTAATTAACATTATTAAATCATTAGTCTCACCCTTACCTGGAATTGAAGAAATCGCAGCTCTCTCCTTCTCTTCTCCCTTCACGTGCGTTTCTTTTTCTCCCAAAAGTCTGATACGTTACTGACTTTCTAAACCTAGCTTCCCTATTTATACTCCCAACAAATCTTATCTTATTTACTCTTTCTCCCACATAACTCTCTAAAATCCAAAACTAACCCACAACTAAATATTTTATTTTATTTTCAAATCTTATTTTATTTAACAATAAAATAAGTCCCTTAATCTTATCCTTAAAATTATACTTATCACAAAATCATCCAAAATCATCAAAACATATCAAAACACATATATATTATATAAATATAATATAATCACCTAAACTTGATTTAAATAAATAATAAAACGAAAGTGGGCGTTACATTACAGGGGTCAAAAACACTATTAACCCTTTTTCTTTTAAGTCTTTCAACTCATTGGTTCTTAATTCAAAATGTGTGAGAAACTCTTTAAGTGACTCTATAAGTTCTTCTCTAGGAATTTTAGAATATACCTCATTTTCTTCTTCTGAATCTGATTTTGTTTCAGCTTCTAAAGTTGTTGTAGCTACCAACCCAACAGCTATCTTTGCAGCTTCATCAGAATCATCTTTGTCAGATTCAAATTCACTATCCAAATCTTCCCAGGTATCCATCAAACTATGCTTAATCTGCTTCTTAATCTTGTTTGACTTAAAAGTTGACCTCTTTGACTTGTCCTTTGATTTCTCCTTCTGAAGATCAGGGCAATCAGCAATAAAATATCCAGGCTTCTTGCAATTGAAACAACCCTTCTGATCTTCTTTCTTGAAGCTCTTGTAACCACTCTTCTGCTCAAGAACTTCTTGTTCTTCTTAGCAAGGTACTGAAGTCTGTTGGAGAGCATAGCCATCATTTCAGCAGGATCTTCATCAAAATCTCCATCAGATGATTCTCCTTTTGATTTTACAACTTTAAGTGCTTTAGATGACCTCCCTTTGGATGGTAAAGCTATAGATTTACTCTTCTTAGCAGACTCATGTTCATTAAGACTTAACTCACGAACTTTGAGAGAGCTAACAAGATCTTCAACACTTAAAGTGTTTAAATCTTTAGCTTCTTCAATAGCAGTCACCTTAGGTCTCCATCTAGCAGGCAGACTTCTGAGTATCTTTCTCACATGATCAGAAGCCGCATAGCTCTTCTTCAATATTTGTAGTCCAGAGACTAGGGTCTGAAATCTTGAGTACATATCCTCAATACTTTCATCATCTTTCATCTTGAACAGCTCATACTGATGAACAAGCATGAGTGCTTTGGCTTCTCTCACTTTCTTGCTACCTTCATAGTTTGCACAGAGTGAAGCAAACATAGCTTTGGCAGTAGATTTGTCACTCATCTTCATGTATTATGCACGAGGTATAGCAGTGACAAGTGAGCCTCTGATCTTGTGATGCTTTTTGTACATTCTCTTCTGAGCAGGAGTATGTTTCTTTTGAAGGTGGGAAAAACACAAGAAGGGGGGGTTGAATTGTGTTTTTAAAAACGTTTCTTTCTTACGAAAAATAGGACTATACATCTTGGTTTTCCACTAAGAAAACATTTCAGGATCACCATTAAACATAGGAGGTTTGTTGTGATTTGAAGATCTTTCACTTTTGTTGATATTGCTGTAGTCATACTGCACAGCAGCTCCAGAACCAAAACCAGAACCAGATGCAGATGCAGAAGCTTCATCCCCAGACATGTTTTTCACCGATCGATTACTGTAACACGGTTAAGTGCTAACTACAGAACCAGGCTCTGATACCAACTGAAGGTGGGAAAAACACAAGAAGGGGGGGTTGAATTGTGTTTTTAAAAACGTTTCTTTCTTACGAAAAATAGGACTGTTCTCAGGATCCAGAGTCTGATGGAGTTCAGACTCTAATCAGAGTTCAGAGTCTCAGCAGCGGAATAAAGATCAGATGCAAGAAAGAAAGAAGACACAAACAATTTTATACAGGTTCCTTCCACAAACCGGAAGTAGTCCTGTCCCCCTTGCACTTCCAAGGAGAGTTTCACTAAAATGTAATATCAAATTACAAGTTGCTCAAACACACAAGTAAGAGACTTCCTTTGCTCAATCACACAAGAATGAGACTTCAGATGCTCAAGCCCACAAGCAAGAGACTTTAAAACAATTACAAAGAATTGAAAAGAGTTTTGAATACTTGATATACTATCAGAGGTATTCACAACACAAAATGAAACAGAACAGACTCTGTTTTCTTAGATACTTAGAAATTCTAAAATGTGAGCTTTTGTAAGAATTATCTAAGTTGTTGATGAGCAGATTTTGCGACTTAGAATATGAGATAAGAATTCAATTCGCGTGTATATCATTCTGATACTTGTACCACCATTCTTCAAGTCTTCAGCTCTATTTATAGAGGTTTTGAGAGACGTTGGAGAACAGCCAGCTCATCAACTTTTCTTTACCGAAGCTGATTTGACACCCTTGATCCTTTGCTTGATTTGAGGCTTGTACAATGAAATCAAATTCAAATCCATTCCCTCAAATAAGGAAAAGTTTCTGCTACAGTTACTGTTATTCTTGTCGTGTATAGAAGACACTGTGCAGAGTTGGTGGTTGCAGGGACAAACGTAGGCATAGTGGTTGTACTTTTCGTACACTGTACTTTGTCAATGCTTCTTGGTGTCTGAAGAATCTTTGCTTCTGGATACCATTTGCTTCTGATGAGTCTGCCTCTGATGAACTTGCTTCTGATGACTTCATCTTCAGAAGCTCTTTCTTCAGACGCATTCTGACTCTGAATTTCCAGGAGCTCTTTCAGTCAGATATTCTTCAAGCTTCAGTTTAAGATTTCCTTTGCTCTTTAATTTATTCAAACAGAACCTCTTGTAAATAAATCTTTGATTAATGGTCCTGCACACTTGAATAAATGTTTAGCAAATCCAATTGATAATTTTTAATACCTTGTTATCATCAAAACTTAAGTGGTATACTTGTGAAACACCCTTTGTTCCAACAATCTCCCCCTTTTTGATGATGACAAACATAAGTATTTAAAAAGATCAATTGTTGTTAACTTAATTAACAAGTTGACTCTTAAGGATTCTGAGTTTTGTAAGCTCAGTCTCCCCCTGAGTCTGATATTCTTTAAGGTGAGGTTTGTAAGCTCCCCCTAAGTCCTATCCAGGTTAATTAAATTCATTTTTACGCTTAATACCAATATCATAGAATGTAGATGAGTTAAAATTGGGTTCTCAAATAAAATTTGTTAAGATAAATTTTATTTCATTCTTGGGCTCAGCTTCTGTTAAATACTTTTCTATTACTCCCCCTTTTGTCATCTATTAAAAAGATCAAAAACAGTAAAAAAAAACAAAAGTGAAGAAATAGACATCTTTATATAAGAATGATCAGGAAAGTACAGAGTGTCAAAACACAAAAAGCAGGCAATTAAGACACATAACAAGAAAACAAAACAAGGTGTGCAGCTAAGGGTTTGGTTGGGGTTGATGCTGTTGTTGTTGCTGTTGTTGTTGAACAAGAGCCATCAGACGCTGGATGTCTTCAGACTGCTTCCTAACAGTTTCTTCCAGAGCCAGTTGTCTCTGAAGAAGGTGATCTTCCCTAGCCTTAGCTTCTTCTTGCTGCTTCAGCACCTTTTGCTTCAGCATCTTGAAGACCTTGGAGTCTCTTGTTACATATTCAGATTCAGCATAGAACGGGGCATTAGCCAAAAACAGAGGCTTGGTCTGGAGTTGAGAAGAGGAGTGGGATTCTCGCAAGCGTCGTTCCATGGCGCGAGCTTGAATATCACAACACTTCTGGGCAACACCATCAAAGAAGTTCAATGCCCTATTCGTAAGATTACACCAGCTTTCTTGATATATGAATGGTAGAAATGGAGTGTTCCGAAGAAGCACCAAACTCTGCATTTCATCATTCAGAGCCACCAGACGTTCATCCAGGTATTCAGAATCCAAAATGTTGATGGGGGGTTGGTCAGACATTTGGATTGGAGAGGAGAGTGAAGATTGGTCAGAGTTAGAGGGTGAAGACATGTGGTTTGGTGGTGGTTCAGAATGTGAAGCAGACACAGTGAGTTCAGATTCTGTCACTGGGACAGACTCTGTAGCCACAGTTTCTATTTCAGATTCTGGAATGGTTTCATTTGGAGGTTGGTTTACAGTTGTTGGTTGTTGTTGTTGGTATTCAGGAAGTTCTCCTGAATAATGTTTTTCAAGATTGGAGAGGTCATCCTGTTCTGAGGTTGTGTTTTGTGGTGAATGGGGTGGTTGTTGTTTGTTTGTTGATGGATTGTCAGTTACCACTTGTTCTTCAGCAGCAGCTGTTAAATCAACAACTTGTGGACTGACTGGGTTTGTGGTTGAAGAGGGTGGAATAGAAGTATCAGGAGCAAGCATATTTAAAGGTTTGATAACAGGTGGTTGGAAGGGATGATTGGCAGGTAGTTTATTACATATGCCTATCCTCCTTTCACCTAACTCACCTATTGTCTTATAAACATCGTCTGACACTTCTTTGTAGGGAGTGGTTTTAGAAGAAGGTTTAGATTTTGTAGTGGTAGTTTTGGTTTTGAGGGTTCTTTTGGCCTTGGGTACAGGTATGGATATTTTGAATTTCTGACTTAGAGGTGCATTGTCTAAGTCAGAGTCTGTAGAAGACGAAGTGAAGGTAGAGGGTGGAGGAATTGGATTCTGAGTTACCTTAGATATCTTGGGAACGTCTGAGGCAGCAGCCTCTGAAGCAGCAGCTTCTGATGTAATCCCAGTGACTGATTTGTCCGGGAGAGAAACACTGGTTCGTATTACTGGTGGAGGACCAGCAGCTACTGAAGCATTCTCTTGAGGGACAGCAGCTGAGGTAACAGCTTCAGAAGTTTCTTGCAGAACCTGCTGAGCTCCCTTCACAGCACTCTCTTCCAGCTTCTTGGCCAAATTCTGAGCCTCAATAACCTTCTCAATGAGATGTTGATCTTCATCATGATCAATGCCCATAGCTTCCAGAGTCTTGTCTCTATCAATCCGGTATTGGGCTTTTAACCTTTTCTTCTCATTTTTAAGGTTCTGATAGTGCTCTTCAGTCCTCTTCTGTTGTTCAGGAGTGGGTTCAAACATAGGCATCACAATCTCCCCAGTTGCTAGCCTTTTGAGTGGTCTTACAGTCTCAACAAAGCCAGCTTCTTTTTCTTCCTGGGCTTGTTGAAATCTTTCCTCAATGTTTGACTCAGCCTTTCCTCTTTTCCTCTTTGGAGTAGTCACAGTTCCAAAGGTAGTTGCTTGAGTATTAGCAGCCTTCTGCTTTCTGGCCACAGCAACTTCAGATTTCCTCTGGGCTTCTCCAGACTCCTTAGCAAAAGCTGCTAAATAAGCAGATAATGCTTCAGGATTGTTCTCTTTAAGAACAGAAGGAAAATTTCTGATGAGAGGAAGAGGGGCTTCAGACTCCTTCAAATCCTTTGAGTCAGTCAGGATTGATGTAATGGCCTTCATGTTGTAGAGGGATGTGCCATTTATCATCCTTCCAGTAGAGACACCCAGCACTCTGTCTGACGCCAGATTGAACGTCTCCAGAGTTCTCAGAACACCTCCTTGGTAGAAGATTTCAGAGAGAAGTCTTCCACAAGGGATTTGTTTCCTTTTTCCTTTATAGGCTTCCTTGACAGCCCAGCATAAATGATGCATGATGTATTTTGGAAGATTTATTGGTTGAAATCCAGCCAAGAAATACAGCACCAGTTTATGATCAGAGTTAGGTTGATCAGCACCTCCTCCCTTCTGGAAGAAACACTCATTCATAATCTTCAGAAGCACCCTGTGCTCTATATCCATTTCAACCAACCTGGTTGCAGGGTTTCCTTTCAGCAGCAGTCTTGTAAAACTGCCCAGCATGGCGTCTTTACTGCTGACGTTCCACTGAAACCTTCCTTCCAGAGGCATCCTGCATGCCTGAGCAATCACTTCTTCAGTGATAGATACAGGGATACCCATCACAGCAGACTTAATTTCAAGGCCGTGAAAAGGTTCAAGACCCATTTCTTTTCTTGTTTTGCCTCTCAAAGAGGGGTTTCTTGACACAGCTTCCTTTTCTTCTGCCTTGGCTGAATCAACATCAAAAACTTCAGCCCTAACCCAGAATTCCTTTACCAGATTTACATAAGTTGGACCATTTAACATCTGAAAGTACCCAGCCATGTTCTGAGCAGAGATAAACGCTTCCATATCAACCTTGTTTCTCTTTAAAGAAGCGAAATCCACTGGTGATTCAATTTGAACAACCAACGAACCCATTTGAAGAGGAACGGTTACAGGTTTAATGGAGATGTTTGATTTAGAACTAGAACCGCTTGTAGACGAAGCCATTTGGAGAAGATGAAGTTTGGGGGTTTTGGGTTTCTAAGTTTGAGAGAAGAGAGAAAGTTGATTCTTTAAAACGTAACTGCTTAAGACTTAAAAGTGTAGGAAAGTGAGTGAGTAGTGTGTGTTTGGTATATATAGTGATTTGAAAGACAACTCTTCACATTTCAGAAGTAATAGCCAAACATGCGTATTAATGACTTGAGGGGCGCGAAAAATATTGAGAAAGAAAAACCATCATTGCCCTTAAAAAGCGTTGTTTCCCAATGCAGATAGACGTGTCAGAAGCCTACACAAAGTAACTTTAACCTTTCCACTTCCCAGTACTTTCAGAGTCACAAAAAGATTCCTTTTCAGGGTCTGATAATTTTCTCAGAGGCTGAGTCTTTTCAGATTCTCCTAGGAGAGTCTGAAACTTATTCAACGTCTGATAATTTTCAGAGTCTGATTTTTCATTCAGAGTCAAACATTACTCAGAGACAAAATGCATGTTCAAATTTTTCTTTATAAAATCAAATCTTTCAACGGTTAAAGGTTTTGTAAAGATATCAGCCCACTGATGATCAGTATCAATAAATTGAATATCTAATATCCCCTTTTGAACATAGTCTCTGATAAAGTGATGTTTGATTTCAATGTGTTTGGCTCTTGAATGAAGAATAGGATTTTTAGATAGACAAATAGCAGCAGTATTGTCACAATAAATTGGGATACAGTTTTCAGTTATTTGGTAGTCTTCTAACTGATGTTTCATCCAAAGCAGTTGTGTGCAACAACTAGCAGCTGAGATGTATTCTGCTTCTGCTGTTGACAAAGCAATAGTTGCTTGTCTCTTACTGGCCCAGGATATCAGATTCTCACCAAGAAACTGACAGTTTCCACTGGTTGATTTTCTTTCAATCCTATCACCAGCATAGTCAGCATCACAGAATCCAACTAGCTTATAATCTGAAGATTTCTTGTAAAGAAGTCCAAGATTAGTTGTTCCTTTCAGATATCTAAAGATTCTTTTAACCGCAGTTAAATGTGATTCTCTAGGATCTGATTGAAATCTTGCACACAGACAGACACTGAACAAAATATCAGGTCTAGATGCAGTGAGATACAACAGAGAACCAATCATACCTCGATACAGCTTTTGATCAACTTTGGTTCCTTGATCTTCTTTGTTCAGAGTGCAGGTAGGATGCATTGGAGTGTTCATTTCCTTGCAGTCTTCAAGTTTAAATTTTTTCAGAAGCTCTCTGGTATACTTGGACTGATGAACATACACTCCTTCTTTGCACTGATTGATCTGAATTCCTAGAAAGAACTTCAGTTCTCCCATCATGCTCATTTCAAATTCTTCCTGCATCATCTTAGAAAATTCCTTGCAAAGAGATCTATTAGTTGAACCAAAAATAATATCATCAACATAAATTTGTACAATCAGAATGTCTTTCTCAAGTGTCTTCTTGAAGAGTGTTGTATCAACCTGACCTCTTTTAAAATCATTTTTAAGCAAGAAATTACTCAGTCTGTCATACCAAGCTCTGGGAGCTTGTTTCAGACCATAGAGAGATTTCTTTAGCTTATAAACGTAGTCAGGATGTTTTAAATCCTCAAAACCAGGTGGTTGTTTTACAAACAATTCTTCAGATATGACTCCATTGAGAAATGCACTTTTAACGTCCATTTGATACAAGGTTATGTTGTGATTTACTGCGTAGGAAAGAAGTAACCTGATTGCTTCCAATCTCGCAACTGGAGCAAAAGTTTCAGTGTAATCAATGCCTTCTTGTTGGCTGTATCCTTGAGCAACAAGTCTGGCTTTGTTTCTAATTACTTCTCCCTGTTCATCTAGCTTGTTCCTAAACACCCATTTAGTTCCAATAATGTTCTTGTGTTCAGGCTTAGATACAAGATCCCATACGTCATTCCTTTTAAATTGATTGAGCTCATCTTGCATTGCTAAGATCCATCCATTATCAGCTAGTGCTTCATCAACTGTAGTAGGTTCCATCATGGATAGCAGACCCAGGGCAGACTCTTCAGGTCTGAAATGTGATCTAGTTCTTCTGGGGCTTTCTTTGCTACCAATGATCTGATCCTCAGGATGAGAAGACTTGTATTTGAATGAATTTTTGGATTGGATAACTTGCTGTGAATCATCTTGATTTTCTTCAGAAGCTTCAGCAATAGGGACATCAGGAGCAGTCACAGCCTCTGAAGTTTCATGTGCCTCTGGAGTTTGATCAGGTTCTGAACAGTCATCAGACTCTTCTGAACCTGCATTATTTTCACTTTGCTCTGGAATTTGACTTCCAGGCTCTTTGTCATCAAACTTGACATGTATAGACTCTTCAACACAGAGTGTTTCCAAGTTATACAGTCTGTATGCCTTAGATCTCTCAGAGTAACCTAGAAAGATTCCCTTTTGAGCTTTTGCATCAAATTTCTTCAGATAGACTTTATTGTTCAAAATGTAACAAGTACATCCAAACTGATGGAAATAAGAAATGTTGGGTTTCCTACCTTTAAAGAGTTCATATGCTGTTTTGTTCAGGATGGGTCTGATGTAGATCCGGTTCTGAACATAACATGCTGTGTTCACTGCTTCTGCCCAAAAGTGTTTTGCCAGATTGTTTTCATGAATCATGGTTCTTGCCATTTCTTGAAGAGTCCTATTCTTTCTCTCTACAACTCCATTTTGTTGTGGAGTTCTAGGAGAAGAGAATTCATGGACAATTCCAAATTTTTCACAAAATATTTCAAATGGCTCATTTTCAAATTCTCCCCCATGATCACTTCTGACTTTTAGAATTTTAAGTTCTTTTTCAGATTGGACTTGAATAAAGAATTTTGTGAACACATCATATGAATCATCTTTAGATTTGAGAAACTTAACCCAACTCCATCTACTGTAATCATCAACAATCACCAATCCATATTTACTTCCATATATGGATGCAGTACTGACTGGTCCAAATAAATCAATATGGAGTAGTTCTAAGGGTCTGGAGGTAGAAACAATGTCTTTAGATTTGAAAGAATTTTTAACAATTTTTCCTTTCTGACATGCACCACAAAGTGCATCTGAATGATAATCAATGTCTGGTAGCCCTTTGACAAGTTGTAACTTGCTAAGCTTGGAGATTAATCTCCAGTTAGCATGTCCCAACCTTCTGTGCCACAGCCATTTCTTATCACTCACTGACAGGAGGCAAAACACCTTCTGATCAGTCAGTTCTGAAAAATTTATCTTATAGACATTGTTCTTTCTCTTTCCCTTAAACACTATAGACTGGTCATCAGTGTTGATTACTGTGCAGTTGTTCTTATTAAACAAGACGTCATAACCACTATCACAAAATTGACTTATGCTAAGTAGGTTATGCCTTAGTCCATCTACAAACCACACATTATTGATTGAGACTGAGGAATTACCAATTGTTCCAGTACCAATGATTTTGCCAGTTTGGTTTCCTCCAAATCCCACAGTTCCTCCCTCTTTCATGGTCAGGGTTAGGAACATAGACTTTTCTCCCGTCATATGTCGCGAGCAGCCACTGTCCAGATACAAGGACTTCTGCTTTGTATTTCCTTTTAGACATATCTGCAGCATCAACAATTTGTGTCTTAGGTACCCATACTTTCATGGGTCCTTTTGGGTTAGTCCTAGAAGTTCTGAATCTCTTTTGTGTACTCTGTCTGAATTTTTCTTTGTCAGGCTTCTTCCAGACTTTGGGTTCAGAACCTTTAGTCTTAGAATGTGACTTAGTAAAAATAGCTTCTTTTCTCTGAAATCTAGGCTTTTGAGTTTCAGACTCTGTTTTCTTCAGAACCTGTTTGATGGGTTCTGATCTTTTCAGAATCTGTAACTCTAGAGCTTTTGATTTAGAGTCATTCGTGACCTTTGTCTTATAACTCTTAGGTTTTGACTTAGTCAATTCCTCTGAATTTGAAGACTTAGATTTTGAATGAGAAGCCTTTTCAGATTCAGACACAAAATGAGTTTTCAGATCTTCTTTGATGTTATCAGAACAAGGTTTTAGAATTACTTCACTAGAGTTACCTCCTGTGAAACCAATTCCCTTTTTGTTGTTCTGATTTATGCTATAAATCATGGATGCAACTTTGGTTCTATCAATTCCTGTGCTAATAAACTCCTGAAGAGCAGCATCCTGCTCAGTCATGATTTTATTATCACCCTTCTTTGTCATTGTTTTCAAGTTATAATTTTCTTGTTTTAAAGCTTCCATTTCCGTCTTAGTTGATTCATGGAGTTTCAGCAGCTTATTGTATCGTTGCTTAACTCTCCTCAACTCAGTGGATTGGTTTTCATAATGACAAAGAAGTTCTTTGAGAGAATCAATTAGTTCAGATCTGGTGAGTTTAGAATATACCTCAGTTTCAGTTTCAGAATCTGTACTTGACTCAGCATCAGATGATTCTTCTTTGTTATCAGCAGTAGCTACCAAAGCCAGAGCTATTTTAGCTTCATCTTCAGCATCATCTTTGTCAGACTCAGACTCATTATCCAGATCCTCCCAAGTTGCCATCAAGCTCTTCTTGAATTGCTTCTTGAATTTGTTAGATTTGAAGAATGCTTTCTTAGATTTTTCTTTGGATTTCTCTTTCTGCAAGTCTGGACATTCAGCAATGAAGTGTCCAACCTTTTTACAGTTGAAGCAACCTTTCTGATCTTCCTTTCTTGAACTTTTGTGATTACTACCTTTGTTCATAAACTTCTTGTTCTTCTTAGCAAGGTATTGTAATCTGTTTGTGAGCATAGCCATTTCTTGTACAATTTCAGAGTCTTCATCAGAATCTTCAGATGTAGATTCTTCTTCAGACTCCAAAGCCTTCAGAGCCTTACTTGACTTGCCTCTGGACTTTAGTGCGATGGATTTGGACTTCTTGACAGGTTCTTGCTCATTAAGACCTATTTCATGACATTTCAAGGAGCTTATGAGATCCTCAACACTCAAGATGTTTAAATCTTTAGCTTCCTCAATGGCTGTCACTTTTGGTCTCCACTTTGCAGGTAAACTTCTCAGAATCTTGTTCACATGATCAGACGTTACGTAGCTTTTCTTCAGAATCTGAAGTCCAGAAACAAGAGTCTGAAACCTTGAGTACATGGTCTCAATGTTTTCATCCTCCTTCATTCTGAACAACTCATACTGATGAACAAGCATAGTAGCCTTGGCTTCTCTGACTTTCTTGTTACCCTCATAAAGTGAGCACAATGAGGTGAACATAGCCTTTGCTGTTGATTTGTCACTCATCTTTAAGTACTCTTTATGAGGCAAGGCAGCCACAAGAATGCCTCTGATCGTATGATGTTTCTTATAAAGCTTTTTCTGCTCAGGAGTGTGAGCTTTCCTATCCAGAGCAGCTCCTTCTTCATCTAGCCTCAGATCACCAACACCATCTTCAAGAACATCCCACAACTCTTCATCCATTCCCATGATGTGACTATACATCTTGGTTTTCCACCAAGAAAACATTTCAGGATCACCATTAAACATAGGAGGTTTGTTGTGATTTGAAGATCTTTCACTTTTGTTGATATTGCTGTAGTCATACTGCACAGCAGCTCCAGAACCAAAACCAGAACCAGATGCAGATGCAGAAGCTTCATCCCCAGACATGTTTTTCACCGATCGATTACTGTAACACGGTTAAGTGCTAACTACAGAACCAGGCTCTGATACCAACTGAAGGTGGGAAAAACACAAGAAGGGGGGGGTTGAATTGTGTTTTTAAAAACGTTTCTTTCTTACGAAAAATAGGACTGTTCTCAGGATCCAGAGTCTGATGGAGTTCAGACTCTAATCAGAGTTCAGAGTCTCAGCAGCGGAATAAAGATCAGATGCAAGAAAGAAAGAAGACACAAACAATTTTATACAGGTTCCTTCCACAAACCGGAAGTAGTCCTGTCCCCCTTGCACTTCCAAGGAGAGTTTCACTAAAATGTAATATCCAATTACAAGTTGCTCAAACACACAAGTAAGAGACTTCCTTTGCTCAATCACACAAGAATGAGACTTCAGATGCTCAAGCCCACAAGCAAGAGACTTTAAAACAATTACAAAGAATTGAAAAGAGTTTTGAATACTTGATATACTATCAGAGGTATTCACAACACAAAATGAAACAGAACAGACTCTGTTTTCTTAGATACTTAGAAATTCTAAAATGTGAGCTTTTGTAAGAATTATCTAAGTTGTTGATGAGCAGATTTTGCGACTTAGAATATGAGATAAGAATTCAATTCGCGTGTATATCGTTCTGATACTTGTACCACCATTCTTCAAGTCTTCAGCTCTATTTATAGAGGTTTTGAGAGACGTTGGAGAACAGCCAGCTCATCAACTTTTCTTTACCGAAGCTGATTTGACACCCTTGATCCTTTGCTTGATTTGAGGCTTGTACAATGAAATCAAATTCAAATCCATTCCCTCAAATAAGGAAAAGTTTCTGCTACAGTTACTGTTATTCTTGTCGTGTATAGAAGACACTGTGCAGAGTTGGTGGTTGCAGGGACAAACGTAGGCATAGTGGTTGTACTTTTCGTACACTGTACTTTGTCAATGCTTCTTGGTGTCTGAAGAATCTTTGCTTCTGGATACCATTTGCTTCTGATGAGTCTGCCTCTGATGAACTTGCTTCTGATGACTTCATCTTCAGAAGCTCTTTCTTCAGACGCATTCTGACTCTGAATTTCCAGGAGCTCTTTCAGTCAGATATTCTTCAAGCTTCAGTTTAAGATTTCCTTTGCTCTTTAATTTATTCAAACAGAACCTCTTGTAAATAAATCTTTGATTAATGGTCCTGCACACTTGAATAAATGTTTAGCAAATCCAATTGATAATTTTTAATACCTTGTTATCATCAAAACTTAAGTGGTATACTTGTGAAACACCCTTTGTTCCAACATCTTTCTATCCACAACAGCTCCTTCTGCAACAAGATCCAGATCACCAACTCCATCTTTCAGAATATCCCATAGTTCTTCATCTAAGCCCATGATATAACTGTAGAAGTTGGTTTTCCACCATGAGAACACTTCAGGATCTCCATTGAACTTAGGAACCTTTCCTGAGTCAGCTTTCTTGTCATTGTAATCAGAAGGTACAACACTATGATTACCACCAGAACCAGAACCAGAAACAGATGATTTAGCAGACATGTTTTTCTCAGATCTTGGACTGTTACACTGTTAGGTGTTATCAACAGAACCAAGGCTCTAGATACCAATTGAAGGTGAGAAAAACACAAGAAGGGGGGGGTTGAAGTGTGTTAGCTTTTTCTTCGTTTTCTCTTAAGTTAGAACACAGACCAGAAGAAGTTAAGAACAACTTATGAAGTGATGTTCAGAACCAAAAATGCAGCGGATAAAAACACACACACAGAGAGAGAGAGAGAGACAGAGGAAAGAAGCAAATCAATTGATACAGGTTCCTTCCACAAATCGGAAGTAGACCTGGCCCCCCTTGCACTTCCAAGGAGAGTTCACTAAAATGTAATATCTGATTACAAATGCTCAAGCACAACTGCAAGATACTTCCAATGCTCAAGAACACAATCAAGAGACTTTTAATGCTCAAGTACACAAGCAAGAGACTTCCTATCAAACAGAATTACAATAAAAATGTTTGACACTTGAACACTTGATATACAATCAGAGGTGCTCACAATTTGAATCAGATACAGACTCTTTGATATTTTAGAATTTCTAAGATATGAACCTTGAAAAAGAAATTATATGTGAACTTTGGATGCTAAACAATTTTGACAGAGTATTGGCGCTTTTAAAAATTATTGTAGAGTCTTGTTGTTCTTCAAGTCTTCACTCCTTTATATAGAGGTGTGAAATGAACGTTGAGTTGTCAGCGCATCCAAAAAGAATCGTTTGATGCTTTGATCAATCACCAATGATTCTTTGCCTGATATGTTTATTGTCCTATGAAGGAGCAATTTTAAATGCATTCCATGTATGAAGGAACATTGTTGCAGGCAGAGCTATTATCCTTGTCTTGTAGCAGAGACAAACTCTGAGTAGTGGAGATAGTGGTTGTATAGTTCGTACATTTTGTACTATGTCAACGCTTCAAAAAGAAATAGGCAACCAAAGCTTTTGAATCCTTTTGAGTTAGCCGTTGTTACTATTTTCCACTCTTTCGCAATGTAAATACGACATTTAATCCATTGGAGAGCTTTTGAATCTTCAAGTTTACATAACCTTATGAACTTGAACTTTTGGTCATATATAGCTTCTGATGAACTTGCTTCTGATGTACTTGCTTCTGATGTACTTGCTTCTGATGACATCATCACTTCAGGAGCACTATAACTTCAGGAGCACTTCTACCTTCAGGAGCAGTTCTTCTTCAGATGCTTTTAAGCTTCCTTTTGTTCGATTTTTTGCTCTCTTTTGTTCATTCAGAACCTAAAAATGATCTCAAAGTTTTTGTCTATGGTCCTGTACACTTGAACAAATATTAGCATATCCAATTAACAATTGTTAAGACTTTGTTATCACTTAAAACTTTTTAAGGGTAATGTTAAACACATTTTGTTCCAACAAAATAGGTTAATGGGCTTACAAAAGTCCAGTAGTGACTGATGACTTGTAGAACATACAAGGAGTTATATAAATATAAACCTTGTGCTGAAGACATAAGTTACACGTTTCAGAAACCCTAAAGGCGAAATCAAACCATAGTTTTCTCCTAACCTCTGATCGTTTGGCTAGCACCGAGAACCGGAGGAGAACCATTCGTGTGGACGAGTAGAAGCTTTGATCTTTTGCTTTGCTGTGATTGAGACTCATTTTTGCACTTCGAGAGGTAACATTCTGTCACTGATCATGTGAAATTCGTAATGATCAAAGGAAAGGAAATCAATATTTTTTTTATTATGATGCCTATTATTGTTTTTGCACTTCGAGAGGTAACATTCTTTCACTGATCATGTGAAATTCGTAATGATCCAAGGAAAGGAAATCAAATTTTTTTATTCTGATGCCTATTATTGTTAAAGATTTTCCTTCAAATATTCATTACACAAACTATCTATTCTAAGGACTTTATTAATCTTACAACAATTATAATAAAGAATGTCATATATTATTAATAATAAAAGTCATGATACACAACATAAGTTTAACGTAAACTATTGACCTATATGGCTTACACCAACACCGATACCTTTTATATCTACCATCTCCCAAGCTATATCTCTGTGATGCTTTCTCAACAAGTACAACAACTCATCCTAAATGGAATCAAGAAGTGAGGACCAGGGTCAGCCCTAGGTCCCATGTCGTTAGGGGGCCCTAAAGTAAATTTTTGGAGAGGGGTGTATATAAAAATATTTTGTTTTTGTGGGGTTTATATAGTGAAGTTCGCTAAAAGGACCGAAATATTGACAAGACGAAGAGTTGGGCTCAAGTTTGTTAATGTTTTAGGCCTTTTTGGCGAGATTTGCTATATATACCCTCGTATAACACAAAGATTTCTATATACACCCTCCCTATAAAAAAAAACTTGTTTAATAATGTGCCAAAAGATTTATTATCGAAGAAATTGGTGATATTTTTTTGGGTCTTTTGTTCCTAATAATGTGCCTCACTAATATTAAAAATATTGGTGATATTTATTATCCAAGAAAATGGGATAATTTTCATAACAAAACAAATTATACTTTAGTTGAAAATGAGCCTACAAAATTAATCTTAATCTTGACTTTCTAAGGTTCCAAAAAAATAAATTATATCAATATTGTAATGTCAAATTTCTTGAATTGTTTGAAAGGATTTATCAAACACATTAAGACTCTTTATGAAAAGCAGGCTAGGCATGACAGGTTTGATGTCTCCGAGACCCTTTCCAAACTAAGTTGTTAGAAGGAAGTCCTATAGGGCCTCACGTACTCAAGATGATCGGGTATGTTGAGAACCTCGAGCGATTGGGTTTACCCCTTAAGTGGGAACTTGCTATATATCTTATCTTGCAATCGTTTCCAGAAATCTTATCTTAATCGTTCCTAGAGCATTCTTCATACACATATATCCTCCCCCATAATACACACAATTTACAGCGTCGGCTGTTCCATGAACAACTGTGATAGGCTCTGACATTGAGTGAATATGCAAAAAAAACCTTTGTAACTTTCGTAAAAAAACCCCTGACTTTTAAGAAACTTAAAAAAAACTTGAAATTCTATGACGTGATAGTTAACTGTACACGTGGCACATCCACGTGGATTGATCCTTATGCCACATCATAGAAGGTAAATGACTATTTTTTTTATTTTATTTTTTGTTTTCCTCATCTTCTTCCTTCCACTTCTTCACCATACTTAGCCACCGATAGCTATTAGCGGTTATAAACTCTACCAAATCATAACATTCTTTGTAGGACTTTCCCAACAGTAGACCTTTAAATGAGGCATCTAACATCAATCTTGTTGAGAGAACAAGCCCGTTCCATTTGTATGCACACAAGTATCTCATGGTGGGGACACTTGCGGTTACAGATTTTTAATTTTAAAATTAAAATTATATAATTTGGCTTTTAGTGGAAATCATGGGTAGTGTAAAATTATATAATTTAGTTTTTTTTTCCTGTCAAAAAAAATAATAATTTGGTTTTTAACAGCAATGCTAATTCGTTTGTTTTCGTACTAATGGGGATAAGTTAGCATAATAAAATAGAATCACTTGCTTTAAGCTTAAGTTTCTAACCCACACACCACATGGCAGCAAGTTCTATCACGGTTAACTAACTATATAATGGGATTTGTCAAAAGTAATTAATGGGAATGCTGTGGCAGATCCCAATTTCATGCAAATCAGTTAATTATCCCTCTGTTACTTGTGCCAACACGAGTAATAATCAATTAATTACAATGTTAATGATACTACGACTTTACCATTTTCCTAGGTGAATTCTTGGATCATTCAACCTATATTCATAAAATGACTAGAAATACATGAAGAATTTATTGGGATCTCCATCATATTATCCTTTCAACTTCCCAATAATCGATCTTCTAGATTTCTTCAGGAAAAGCTTAGTGCTAATTATTTTGTGAGGATTTGGGGCCTACCACCACAATGCATTGTATGTGATGGTTAGTTCTTTCTTGTCTTCAAACTCTACTTGATTTGACTAAGACAACCCTTCAACTCAAAGACGATAAGTTAACATTTTGTTGGTTTTGAAGTTGTTTTCGTTGAAAATGATGTTGACATCGAAGTCATCGATTCAATTCATGGATTTTCGGTAAATGCTGGTTTAGAAGTCTAGTCCCGGAGATCCACAAGTAATACTTGTCACATAAAGATGAAATATACAAAACTTATCAAATTTTTATTTTACTACTTTGAACAAAATGTCATACCTTGCATGATGAAAAGGACTTCAATTGGGTTCCATTTTTCTGTTTAAAAAATGTGATTTATCAAAATCAAATAAAACTATTTATGATAAATTTTCATTTTTTTATTCAAATTAATGTTTTTGGTTATAAATTTGTCGACAACCCCTAACAATGACTAGTAATCTACAATGTTTATGGCCTCTCACCATCAAGAACTCTTTCATAGCTGAAAGAGACAAGATTATTATTTTACACTTTGAAGTCAAGTTTAAAACATAATTTTAGATCTTTTTTCTGGAAGATCTTGGTCAATAAACTTTTTCTCAACATAAAATTGGAAATTGGTAAAACAAATATAAAACTTAAAATGAATAATAATCAATAATCTGTTGCCCTTGTGTAACTTCATTTTTTTTACGAAACCCTTAATTGGGTACCTATTTTATCGTATTTATTGAGTAATATTAGCTTTATATACTTGAGAAAAAAAGGTGCACCCACAATGTAAAATGACATGGTAGATTGTATTCCGCCAAATCACAAAAATATTTCAAAATAAGTTGTATGACATGGTAGATTGATGATTTTTTTATTGGATGATTGTTTACACCGTTGATTTCAAAAAAAACAATAGACATTAATAGATACTAGTAGATTAATTTTCATAGTTTTAGTTTTTTTTTTTATAAGTACAAAAGCTCCCCAACATCAAAGTGTGTACATGTCACAAGTCACAACGAAAGCACATCATAATCCTCAATTTATCATGATCGTGATATAATACAACCAACTTAAGTCGGCAAGATGCCAAGAGGGGTTCACAAAAATATTCTTCATTCAAATACCACATAAATCATTGGTGACGGTGTAAAGGAATAAACCAAAAAAAAACCTAACGGGATGCTTCTGACTAGTTTTGATTGGTTTCATTTTTAATGTCTTATTCGTGAACAACAACTTCAAAATAAAGCTTTCTTATCATCAACAAAGAAAGCCAAAAATGCAAATAAAGCCAACAACTTCAAAATTCGCCAAATTATACGATAAGTACTCCAACCGATACACAACTTGCTAGCTCCATCCCAACGGTATGTTAGAAAATAGTCAGAGGAGTCACGAGGACAAGTTTCATTCAATTCACATTCAGATTCTTATTTGTCCTATGCGATTTGAAGTGTTGATGATAAGATAGCAATAACATTATTGAACAATTATGATGTACTAACCAAATGTGGTGGTAGCAATGATCAAATATAAATCAGAGAAATAATATATATATATATATATATATATATATATATATATATATATATATATATATATATATATATATATATATATATCCAACTAATTTCAAATCAAGACCAAATGCTAAGAAATTTTATAGAGGGAATGAACCAGCAAAATCAAAATGGTAGGTCTTGAAGGATAAGACATGTGTGGTAAAAGAGGAAAATATCACCTTATAATATATTTATATATCATATATTAGGGAGAGAAGGCAAAAAAAAAAAAAAAGAGAGGTACCAAGGAATAAAGCTTCCACGAACTGCATGTTCGGATGTTCCAAGAAATCGTGTGTATGAATGCCTCCGTGTACAATGCAGTTTGATTTTGATCTGCTCTCGCCCTGTAATGGCAGGGTAACTCTATACAAGAATGTGATGGTTTATTTGCATATTTTATATATAAACTAACCCTGGCTAATTTTCTTAACGTTCTCGAGCATTTTTCGTCATCAAGAGTTTACCCCCCAACCCTTCTAGCAGTCATTATGACTGCCACTCTTCCATACTAAATCTTGTCAGCTTTGCTAAAACTGTGTAACTTAGTATTTGTGGTAGAGAGCCAAGTAGAGGACACGAGTACGATTCCATTATTTTCCAAACACTCCACTTAAGCTGTACTACTCAACATATCATCATCCTCTGATGGATCTAAACATTCATCTGGATTGGCATAGAAATAATCCTCTTCTTTTGGCCTATCAGGGATTACCAATCTTTTCGTTGCGCCGCCCATGCGGTCAGCATGAGATTGCTTCACGGCTGAAGAGAATTCTTCCCAGTTCAATGCTCCACTGGTGTATTGATCGATCAATTCAACAAGGAGCTTTCTGTTCAATAAAATGGTCTTCTTGAACCCAAGATATCTGCAGAAGAATTGGAGGGTACAGGTCATGTGACTTGGCACTTAACTACTACAAATTATAACAAATAAGGAGGAACAAAGTTTGAGTAAAAAATAACTATGCTTATACTTATAAATTATGTCAAACATTTGTATATCTTATCAGCAAAAACAGCCAGGTCATCATTGAGCCGAAGAGGATACAAACAATGATTTAAGAGAAAAGTGTTCTAGATTGAAAGTGCACAAAAAGTCTACTCCTAAAGAAATATAAAGAAACAAGTTTACAATTACCATTGGGAGAAGAAACAAATTAAAATTTGAATAATTGGTTAACTGTAGCAAGAGGGAATTGGACAGCAAATCATGTAGAGTGGACAAAAAATATTTAGTGTTATTAGCCAAACTTTACCTGCGATGACCTTCAACTACTTTGGCCATATTTCCATCATATGTAGGAACAAAGATATCACTCTCTAATGAGACAAGATAATCCAATGCTGCCATTTGAGAGGAATGATTTTGGAAGAACTGAAGTTCAGACGGTTCCAACAGTGTTTCCTTTCTTACCTGTTTCATAAAATCACAAATGTACAACAGTAAGAAGAAATTAAACATGAATAACAATCACAATTCCTAGGTTTCCTTATGCCTTATGTTAGTTACCAATTTTGGATAGTTATTTGCTAGACTGGCCATTCTTCTATTCCCACCGTATATTTCACCAGCTGCAATGTAGATTTGAATGTTTTGATCAATGTCAAAGGCCCTAAGCGCAAGGGCAGTCTCCTCGGGTGTTAACGGACATAAACCGTCTTTTCTTTTCAAATCAGAATTAATTATTTTTTCTTTCCACCAAGGATAAGCATATCTGCCAATGTACAGGAAATTGGAATTTAGGAAAGATTTATATTAAATTTCCTTCCTTTCAACTCCAAGAATGAAAGTTAGAGAACAGCTAAACTACACAGATTACTCACCTCATCCTTGTCAATTCTTCAACTTCGTCATTGTTGCAACCTTGGGTACAGCCCGAAAATGCCAACATGTCCATCTCATACCTCAGATGAAGTACCAAAAACGGGCCATTCTGCCTCAGAAGATTGATAACCTTTCTGCCCAACTCCTCAATCTGAGGAGTAAATCTAAGAGCACTAAAATTGACTCGGCAACGCAACTTCTGAATCTCTAAAGATTGCCCATTATTGGCCAGCCGAGCATCAGTTCGATTCAAATGGACAACTTTATACTTTTGTATCAATGGCAGAATCTGAAAATAAAAACATCATTTACTTTTGAATTTGGCAAACCAAGAAACTTGAAAAAAAACATAATCGGCCCAAAGGTTAAAATAAAAACTGACCTGGTTCTTATAGTAAGACATATCAGACCAACTAATTGGTGGCATGCTGTAAAGAAACCCATTTTCCACTTTCTGCTTGAGTCTAGGAGGCAACTCTTTCAATATCCGCACCTCGTCTCTCAAGGATGTAATAAAATGATCCAAATCAAATATGTCTTGAAACTCACTGATACAAGAGCAATAAACAATCATTTAGAAAATATCCTAGTTTTTTTTCTTTTTTCTTTTTAAAGAAGCATAAAAACCTTCACACCATTAGCACCTCATGGTAGTTAGCTCAAACCAAATATACCCACACGGAATGTAAAACTAACCTGGGATCAGCCCAAAAGGATGCTTTATCTAATTCAGGGACAATAAGCGTGACATTTAAATATCTTGCAATTGCCACCATGTCACATATCTGTACAATTAAATCAGATAATAATCAGTAAATCAAACTAAAAATCCTCCACACGACTAAACTATCACAAAAGTAAAACACAAAACACATGTGTCAACCACTTACCGCCGCTCTCATTTGATTCAATCCTCCATTACACGACACCATCAAGTAACCATTGTTTTTATAAACCCCTGCAAACAACCACAAAAAGATCATTCACTAAGCAATTGTGAAGAATCAACACATTCAAAACACGAAAAAACCCCTTGATTCTTTACCGTAAAAGTTCAGCAAATTCAGAAGCAGAATGCATAAAACTTATCTCAATTTTTAAAATACTCAAACATTTGTTACATCAAAACATTTAACACGGTGAATCAATCATCATAATTCATAACTAATCATAAGTTTTATGCATTCGAGAGGACTAATGAGTAATTAAACTGAATCAAATATGTATATCCTTCAACAACACAAAAACAAATTGAGATAATGAAGAGTAACTAACTCTTGGGTGGAAGAACCCTAGGCTTCGTCGAAGGCAACTCGATAATCGCGGATTCATGAGTAAAACAAGAAGGCCAACCTTTCAAAACTCTAGGACCCCACATATCACCAAATGCAGTTAACTGAACAATACAAATCCACAATATCACCGTTGTAGTAGCCCTCAACATCCACATATTCATCCTCGAAGACCTCACCGGCACCGAATTCTTCACCGTATTCTTCAACTTCTCAACTTTATTGTTACTCATCATCATCAACCCTTCCCAAATCACTTTCCCTCTTTTACTCCCACTCTTCTCTTCTCTCCACCACAACAACGACTCCTTCATAACCTTCCCTAACTTCAATGTGCACAATTCCAAACCCTGAAATCTACGATTCAAACGAAAACAACAACGGTAACAACAATTACACTTCTTTGAATTTCACTTTCCTCGATCCAAAATCCAAAATCCATTCCAGATTAAAACCGAACGTGTAAACCTCGAATTCTGAAGCGCATTACAACAGTTTGCACCGTTCAATCTAAATCGGAAAATGAAACGGTGAGATCTTCGGATTCGGAATGAACCGCAAGCAAGAGTGTTGAGAATGGAGGGAGAAAATCGGAACGGTGGTGGAGAAATGGCGGAGGAATCTCCGGCGACTGATCTGAAAATAATCGCCGGTGTCTCGCGCCGTAGAAAATAAATAACCGGCGAGTAATGCAGCGCGAGAATGCAATTATTATATGAACCAAAAATTAAGAGCAAAAAAAAGAAAGAGAATAATAGAACGCGTCACAAAAGAGATAGAGAGAGAAACACAGAAATAATGAACGTTTTGTAATAACGGTTGGTGACATACGCTGAACCGGTTCGGCTTGGGGGGAAGAAGCATGAGCCGTACCGTGGTGCGTGACAAAACCGGACCGTGGTGTATTTGATGATATGAGAAATGCTAGTATCACTTATTTCTAACCACTCTCTGATACTCACTTTTTAAAAATTGTTAGAAGGGTTAAAATTGCAACAGAAAGTAAATTTAGAGGATTTTAAAAGAGTTGTTTTTTTAAGGGTTAAAATCACAACTTTGAAAAACTTAAGGTTAAAAGTGTAATTAAATCTAAAATTAAATAAAAAAATTAATAATTAGAATTTAAAAAAAAAAATGAAATTAAAATGTCTATATGAAGAACCCTAATTTGTAAAGTTCCCAAAGTGATTTTCCTCCCCAAATGGAGCCATCCCCTAATTCTTCTTCCTCCCTGAATTGAATCACCACCCTTGTTCCATCATCCTTAACTTAAGCACTTTCATAATTCCACTATCCGGAATTCACGAAGTTTAACTAACGAATTATAATGACGCTCAGGAACTTCTACGTAGAAAAGCCTTGATAATTCAATCAGTGATTATGCAGAACTTATTCCTAAGGTACTAAAATAAGTTCAAGGTGTAGTAAAAAAAAAGGTTCAAGGTCTTTCAATAGCTATTTGAGTAATGGCTTCTTTCTTGACTAATAGAAATACCACCCAATGGAGAGCTACCTTAGAAGGACGACATAATAATTCGAATAGTGAATTTATGAAAGTGCTAAGTCAAGGAAGATGGAACAAGGTGATGATTCAGTTGGGAAGGAAGGAGGAAGAATGATTAGGGCTTGATTCAATTTTGAGGAGGAAAATCAATTTGGGGATTTTACAATTTAGAATTCGTCAACGGACATTTTGATTTCGGTTATTTTTTAAAATCTAATTATTAATGTAAATCTAATTGTTAATGTTTTCGATTTAATTTTAATATTAATGACATAAAAATGATGTGTTTAATGATGGTACCATGTAATTAATGATATGTAAATTCCACTTCATTAATAAGCGCGTCATATCATTTTGAAGAGGAAGCGGACCATAAATTTTCGTTGATTTTCGAAATAAAAGGAACCAAAAAGATGATTTTAAAAAATAGGGTATCAAAAATTAACAAAATTAAAAATAAAGGGATCAAAATCACATTTAAACCATTTTTAAAATATTAAACGATCATGGACACATAACTGCATGAATGCAACAAGTTAGCAATTAGAATCAAATTTTCCATCAAGTTTCAAAATATATTTGCTCCTTCTTTAATAAATCAAAGGGAAGAAGCACGAGTAAGGTTTGATTCAACTGATAATATAGATATTGCAAAGCTTAATGTATCTTTGCTCGTGTTTGAATTAGAGATTTTGCAATTGTGTATGGGTGTGGATACTTCTAGGTTTCACTTGTCCAAATCATCACAATTGTAATAATTTTAAGGAAATGTTAACGAATGCCCTCGAAACACTCTTTAAGACCCATAAATAGTAAATATTTTTAAAAATGCATAGCTTTGAAAATTCGAAATAATTGACTTTTATAAAGAATACTACCTCCGTTCGTATATATAAAACCCTTTTATCAAAATTACGGGAATTAAGAAAGTGGATTTTTGCATTAAAGTTGTTTGTAATCACTATTGTTTTTACAATTTTATCCTTTAAAAAAGAGATATGGTTTATGTTTTCAACATGTTATTTATTGCTGATTGAAGAAAAAATGTAGAATAAATAGGATCATATATGTAAAGAAATAGTTAATGTGCTTGAAAATAACAAAAGGATCCTATAAAAAGAGACAAAAAATATTTTCAAAAGGATCTTATAATTAAAGACAGAAATACTAATTACTTATTTTAGAATATTTGAAGAGTACCTCAAAATACTCAGAACAAGACTCATAATTGTATAGGAAAAAAAACCGAACAGTGAAAAGAAAGAGAGAGGTCTGGTTTTTTTAGAGGAAGGGTGGGTTAAGAGTCTTTATTGGGTGAAGCGGGCTCATTAAACCAAAAACAGCCAATTAAATAACATGGGTCCTACCTACGTGTTCTCCATCTTATACGTGGCGAGTCTTGATTGTGAGCTTTGTGAAAGTACTCTGTGGTGTTCGGCGTATTTCGTTCGCTCGCGCCGACATAATATCGCGAGATTTTGGTTATTTCATTTCTTGTGAAAAAGTTTAGGAAGTAATCAAAATTGTGATTTGTGGCTCCTACTTCTGCTCGTCCTTGTTAGGAAAAGAAACAAATTTCATTCAATTTTCAACACAAAAAATCATGTTCTTTCCCTATTTTATTTTTATTACATCGATTGGGTTGGTTGTTTCACTAATTGAGAAAATAAAACTAAATCTGATATAGTTTTGAAAAACATAATAAGGGTAATTTAGTTAAGGCATATTGTTTGATTTATGTTAATCGTTTATTTATGATAACAATCCTTTCCTTTTTATTTATATTTAACCATCCATGTGTTTTGTCTTTATAAAAAATTGCTAAATTGGTTTTTTTTTTTTTTTTTAGGAATGCTAAATTGGTTAATATTATTAAGTAATACCACTTTTTTTTTAAGGATGTAATACTACTAATTTAATATCAAGGGTGTGTTTGTTTCAAGTTTACCAAATTTATTCATAAGAATAACATTCTTTGGAATATAAAGACGAGATTTTTATTCTAATGAATTTTAAGAAAATGTTTGATTAACTTTATAATATTTCAAGGAACCGTAAAAATAGGTATTATAATAGATAACTACATATAAATTTATTCTCATCTCCGTGAGAACTTTATTCCCACCCTTTTCTTTGGGAATTTTTTTATATTCCTGGGAACATTTTATACATTGGAATAAAATTTAGTAAACTTGTAACAAACATAGGTGATCGTACCTGATCAAAAGGTGGCTACCGGTGTTTTCTTTAATGCGGTGGTTCACGGTGGTGAGAGTACTTCAGTAAGCGTTGGAACGAAGGGGGGTGTGTACCTGCAGACACTTTGACGCTCAAGTTAGTAAAGGTTTGGAATGGGGGGTTTGAGAGTGAAATAGATTCTACCTTGGAGGCTGCGAGGAGCCTCCTATTTATCGAGTTGGGTGAATGCAGAGCCATTGTAATGGCACACGTTTGACCGGCGGTTACGAAATTGAGGGAAGTGTAACCGCCAGTGAGATATTCGGGGGAACGTGGGAAAGAGACGTTACTGTTCGTTTGAACAGGTCTCAGTTGCTCCAAGCACCCCCCCCCCCCCTCGCGCAGAAGGGATGTGTTGCGAGTAAACTGCCAAATGCAGCATTTGGGCTTGGTTTGTTATTGGACCTAAACAATTTGGCTTGATAAAGAGTGATGACTTAAGATTGAGCGGGGGAACTGATCGCAAAAGGTCTCAAGAAGTGTTTGAAGAATATCATGAAGGGAATAATGTAAAGGTATGCTCGTTCTTGAGGTTGAAACCTCACTGGTATCCTAATGACGGGGTGGTATTTGCTCGCTATGAGGTACTTCGCAGGTTCTATAACGGACGAGTTAGGTGTAATGCTAGAAGATACCTCAGAACCTATCTCATCAGAGATTATGTTGACTTAGGTCAACAATGACGTTTACAAGAATATGCTCGTCAGGACCTTAAGTAAGCTTGTTTGGTGAGAGTATTTGGGAAATGCGCTCACAAAGAAACTGAACAGTCTTCTAAAGAATGCCACACAAATTCTACCATAAGCGAACAAATTGATCGGAATAGACGAGCGTAACGTAGGGCTTGACATCTTGGTGACTATGTTGATGTTAAGGTTAACCTTTTTCATGTGCTTGCCACCTGGTGTCAGATTCGTCATCTTGCAAACATGTGTTCGGCATTGTTAAGCTCGCCCACGCTGTTCAGAGGTGGAAAAGATTCCCTCATCAAAGAGTTGGTCGTTTGTCATTAAGTCATTAATGCCCATGTCTCAAAGGTGAGATTAAGGGGACATGACCTTTGGTTCCTTAATGCCACGTTATGAGAATCATGAATAAATGAATGTTTATGTGCCCTTGGTTGCAATTGATATGATTCTGTCCCTTTGATGATTGACTGTGCTGCTGCTGCTGTTATTTAACTGTGATGCATGATGTTTATGTACATGATGAATAAGATATTGTATAGCTCCAAATTATTGGATGCATGTTGATAAAGTGATTAAGATGTTTTGTTGGTTGGAGTCCATGCATTAGCATACATTGAGCTTAGTCCTCACCATGATAGGAGCTTTGTCCTCCGCACGACTTATAGGAGCTTTGTCCTCCACACGTTTTAAAGTATATTAATACTTATGATGAAGTTTGGTACCACATGCATATAAGAAGTCTAAGAGCATTGTCGCATTGTCATGTTTATGATGTTATGCTATTGTTGATGGTTGAATATGTGATTACGTGATAACTGTTTACCAATTATGCAAGTGATTAAGAATAATATGATGCTATTTATGAATTCGAATTATATTGATTAATATTATTTGATTATGAAATCTCACCCCTTCTGCTGGAATTGCCGCCTTGTGGGCAAGTGCAGGTGATCGTGCTTAGTGTGCAGGTGCTTCGTGAGTGGCCTTACCTCACTGTGTCGTCTAGGTCGCTCTGATACGTAACGGGATGGGGTTGTCTTATGCATGCTTCATTCTTTACGTGTATCTTTATGTTCTTTTGCTAATAATGGAACTAACTTATTGAGATATTTTATGGGGCCTGCGTGCCAAATGTTTTATGGATTATGAGTAATTTTCCGCTGCTATGTTTGAGGTTATTTAGTTAAATTATAATTTAACTGTTTTGAATTACGTTGCATGTGATATCCCGTTGTTATGTTTGCGTACTCTGATAAATGTTTTAAGAATTTTTTATGTTGGGAAAACGGGGTGTTACATCTTGTGCTAATTACTTGCTTATTTATTTGTAAAATATTGCCTAAAGTCTAAGTGAAAGAATGGAGGGAGAAGAAGTATGTTTTTTTGTTGTTTTTATTGATTTGGAAAGACATAAGTCTTTTGCCTACATACCCAAAAGTGGGATCAAAATCATGTAGTTCACCTCAAAAATTTATTTGGTGAGTTGGGTTGATTTTAAAGTTTTGAAAAATGTCTTTGAGAGGATAAGAGGCCGAAAGGCATAGAAGAATAAAAATGTGAGGTTATTTGATTTTAATTACAAAAAGATAAGTCTAGTGTAAATTAAAGTTGATTGAAAATTTAGTTAAGAAAATAAAGGAAAAATCTCTTGGGTTAAAATCCAAGGTTTCTTAAGAAAATATTTTTGGTGTTTTTATTGATTTTTTTTGGGAAAATGATTTTTTAGCTAACGGTAAAAGAAACTAGGCGTAAAACGTAACGGAAGCGTAAAAATACGAAGCGGGGACATTGGATCCCAAAGTAAAAATCTCAAACCTAAAATTACTAGTTGATCAATTTTAAGGCACTTATATTAGTCAAGTTTTTAGTCCTAGTTTGTCCCTAATTCAATTAAGTCCTCAATCATCAACAAGCATAAAGCGGCAAATAAAAATGTGGTGTCGGTGCATGTGTGGGGTGCATATTCTCATTACTTGGATATTTACATAGGTTCGTAAATACATTGTAAAGTCTTACATAAAAAATAAATGATGAGAAATAAAATGCGGAAAATTAAATTACATCGAATCCTAAATACACACTAAAAAATAACGATAATTAAAATAAATGACATGAAATAAAAGTGCAAGAGATGATGAAGAATAAAAATGCAACAATGCAAATATACTAAAAATAATAATAATAATAATAATAATAATAGACAAAAATAACAATTAAAACAAAACACAATATTTTTTGTAAGTTTTTAGAGAAAAGAATTTAAGTGAAAAGAAGTGCTAAAAATAAAAACAATGGTGTAAATAGTGAAAAAGTAGTAAAAAAACAAAAGGCTCAGGCTAGATAGATTTGGACCGTCTGATAGATCAGAGGGTTCAGATCTGATCACAGTAGTGTTCATCATAGCCGCAGATGAAAATCAGAGAGTTAAAATGTGAGGGAACATTATAACAATGAAGGCAGGCGCGCATGAAAATAGCTACAACATGAAGGAAAGAACAAAAAAACAGTAATAAACATAGCCGTTAGATCTTAGATCTAACGGCTTAGGAAGAAAACCGGTATGGTATAAAATGAGTTAAGAGAAACGGTCCAGTTCAAGCGGTCTATTAAAGCAACTGACCGGTTTTTTTACTTCATTTTTACCATTACTCGTTCTCTCTTCCTTCTCTCTAAAAAAACAAAAAACTTCTCTCTCTCTCTCTCTCTCTCTCTCTCTCTCTCTCTCTCTAAGTTCCTAGGAAACGAAGAACATGAAGCATGAGCTTCATCTTCTCCGGCGAGTAGATGAACTCCGGCGCGGTGGCCGCCGGCTCAATAGAGCGGCGCCGCCGCGCCAGAAACCTCAACCACCTCCGTTCAAAAAAAATTTAACGTTTTTTAATATCCTTTTTTGTCCTTGGAACAATTCCGAACATAGAATTTCCAAACAAAATGCAAATCGGCCTAGATCTAGACTTAAAAGTAAAAAGAAGATTACCTTCTTACCTACTCTGTGTGGTTCGGATCTGTTTGTTCTATCTTTGATTTGAACTCGGCTTTGTTCCTCTTTGTATTCGCGAATCCGAACTTCTTCTCTCTGTTTCCTCACAGTTTTGAATCTTGTTCTTCGTGAGGAGATTCTGCTTGAGAGTAGTTGTTGTTGTCAACTTCGAATTTGCTGTTTATTGTTATGTAAAAAAAGGTTTCAAAAAAAAGAAGTTGGTGCGATGTTAATAGTGTGATTCGATTCTGTTTGCGTGAATCGTTGGTTGAAATGACGTGAAAATTGTTGTTACTGCTGGGATTTCAAAGTTGAATGTTCTTGATAATTTTTGGTTTTTTCGGATTTGATCTAAAAGTTGAAGAGAGAGAGATGAATTTGGTGTTTGTGTAATGATAGGTGGCTGATGCAGTAATTGGTCAGTTTGTACATTGATTTCTGACTGATTCTGCCCCCTCTACAGTGTAATATATGCTGCCTATAAATACCCCTAAAACTAGGGTTGTGCTGATACAAAAAAATGGACGAAAATGCCCTTGGGCTGGACAGTCATATGGACTTGGACTAAAAATGGACTAAAACTTTATGAGACCTAAACAAGACAAAAAACAAAACAAAAAACAAAAAATATAAAATAAAATGAAGTAACAAAAGTAAAAATAACAAATAAGGGATAAACAAAAATGAAAATAAATAAAAATTAAAAAGGTAAATAAAACTATCCTTTCGGAATCAAATGAGGTACTTCAAAGTAACCTTCCTGCCAAAATTTTGTCTGAGACAACGAAATTGCTTGACTTTTGAAATATAAACGAAAACTTTTCAGAAGCAAAAAAAAAAAAGATGAGAAATAAAAATGCAAATGCAAAGAGTTTAAAAATGCAAATTGAACTGAGAATTAAAGTACGAATGCGACAAGCGTTAAAGTACGGTTAAGATGCAGATAAAAATGCGAATAAAAGGGAATTAAAGGCGAATGAAATGAGTTTTAAAAACCACACAATGATGGTTAAACAGAAGAACCTGGTCAAAATTTGGGGTATGACATAACACGACACCCATGAGAATTGTTTGGGAATCACAACGTGCTTATCAAGTTTTCCTTTGAAATAAACATTCTTAATGATCCATATTAGAGAAATAAACATCCAAACTAGTACATTAATTTGTATCTTTTCAAAGTTTTTGCTTTGAAATGATTTAACTATCTTACAGTTTTCATTGAAAACTTATCTGACTTAAATACTTCATATATTTTAGAAGAAAAAAACATATAATTTAAATTATTTGATTTTTACATCATACAATTGGTTAGGTTCAATCCAAACATTTCAATTCACTTTGAGTTATCAGTCATCAACCATCAACTCTAAGTAGTAACCTATCAATTAACTTATTACTTATCATGTGTGCTACACCAAAGCTTTTAAGAAAGGTCGTAGTTTGTGTTTGAAGGTAACTTTATCTTTGTGTTGTTTAAGTCTGATAATCACAGGGGTTGTGGTTGACTATAGGATAGTGAGATGAGATCTCAGAGCTAGGAGTTCCTAGGTTGAAATCAATACGGGTATGTCATAGGATTTTAGTGTAAACGAGGAGTTTGCTGAGAGCTATAGAATAAGGACTACACTAGTGGATTTCCTTCCTGGCTTGGTAGCCCCCATAGTAGGTGTGTTTGTCACCGAACTGTGTTAACAAACTCACTATGCCTTTTACTTTCTTGTCATTTATATTCTTGTTTTTATTTCTGTTTACTTTACGATGTTGGAACATTAAAGGAAACATTGCAAACGTTCAAACATCACAAATAACATATTAAAACAAGTACGCTAGAATTTCAATTGGCATCAGAGCAGACACCCTGCCTGTTTTAGGGTGAGCTCCAGGGTAGTTTCATTCTAGCACTATGGACAAGGAGGGTGGATTTGTAAACAAACCCCCTCTGTTGGATGGTTCAAACTATGATTATTTGAAATCACGCATGAGTGCTTTCCTCAAATCCATTGACAGAAAAACCTGGAAAGTAGTTTTGAAAGGTTGGGAACATCCTGTGACACTTGATGAAGATGGTAATAGGACAGCTGGCTTGAAACCAGAAGAAGAATGGACTGCTGCTGAAGATGAACTGGCTCTTGGAAATTCCAAAGCATTGAATGCCTTATTCAATGGGGTAGACAAGAATATGTTCAGGTTGATCAAACAATGCACTGTGGCTAAGGATTCTTGGAAGATTCTCAAAACAACACATGACGGCACAACTAAGGCAAAAAGTGCAAAACTTCAAGAGAAGATCAAACAATGCTGAATGATGAAATCATATAGGACAAAAAAGGTTGTGAGAAAAGATCTTTGACAAAAAGCTTGTGAGAAAAATCCTTAGATCTTTACCTAAGAGGTTTGACATGAAGGTAACTGCCATTGAAGAAGCTTAGATATATCTAATATGAAGGTTGGTGAACTAATAGGATCTCTTCAGAATTTTGAAATTGTGATCAATAACAGGGAAGAAAAGAAAGAGAAAATCATAGCCTTTGTCTCAAATGATGAGTCACTTTCTGAAGCAATTGTGCGTTTTGGAAAGCAATTTAACAAGGTTCTGAAACAAGCTGAATGGAGACCCATATCAAATGGTCAGAACACCATATACAATATCAGTGAGCAACAAGATAATGTGAACAATACAGGTATTGATGATAAGAAAATCAATCTAAAGTAGTTCAGTGTCATGAATGTGATGGATATGGACATGTTAGGACGGAATGTGCCACATTTCTCAAGAAACAAAAGAAAAGCTTGTCTACTTCCTGGTTCAATGAAGATGTCTCTTAAAGGAATTATGAAAGTGATTTTACTAAGCAGGTGAATGCCATAACTGGTAGAGTTAGATTATGATGAGCTAGTTGCCTCCTATAATGGATTGTATGCCAGAAGTGAAGAAACATGCAAGATGCTAGAAGAACAGAAGAAGATAAATAGTCAACTACTGGGTGAAAGAAGTAATCATTTGGCAAAAATCTCTGAACTCAATGATGAGGTAAGACTCCGGAACTCTCAATTTGAACACATTAAGAAACAAGTGAAAATGATGACTACTGGCACTAGTACCCTAGATGAGATTTTAGAAGGACAAGTTAAAAAGAATCCAAATGGTATAGGGTTTGATTACAATCCTCTAAATCAGAGACAACAGAACCGCAAATCTGCCTATACTCCAGAAGATCATGGGATGATAAGAAAAGAAAAGCAGGATATCAATGTCACATATGCTATAGGAAGAAATACTCCTTCTACAAACAAGATAATTTTGCAACATTCAGGAACACATCACGGTTCTATGAACAAAAAGGTAACTCATCCTTGGATTTGTCACCACTGCAAGAGAAAAGGCTATATAAGACCCTTTTGTTTCAAGTTGTATGGTCACCCTGATCAATCAGGACACAAATCACGAGACCTTGAAAAGAAAATGTCAAGAAAAACTGGATACCAAAATGTAACAATGCTGGTTTAATGGTCCACACATCTCTAGGAGCATCTTCTAGTGACATCTGGTACTTTGACAGTGGTTGTTCTCAACACATGACTGGGGAGAGACATTTCTTACAAAATGTAACATCTTGTAATAATGGAAATGTTGTTTTTGGTGATGGAAGCAAAGGAAGAATCCAAGGTATTGGAAATATGTGCAGTGATGAATCACCTAAACTTTAAAATGTTTTCTTAGTCAAAGGACTAGTATCCAACCTGATCAGCATCAGTCAATTATGTGACCAAGGATTGGAGGTAAACTTCAACAAAACTGAATGTCATGTAACTAATCAAGAAGGAGAAGTGCCAATGAGAGGTACTAGATCTAAGAATAATTGTTATAAGTGGGTTCTCTATCAAAAGGAACAGATTTTGGAACAAGCTAAAATGTTAAGTGGAAGGTTGGAACATCAGAAGATTCGTAAAAACTCACACAGTGGCAATTTGAATACCTTGAGAATGACCATTTTTATGGAAAATCACATTAATGTAAGAAATCACTCCATTAGGGATCCCATTGAAAAGAAAATTTGAAATTCTAGCGTACTTGTTTTAATATGTTTTGTACGATGTGTCAATGTTTGCAATGTTTTGTTTAATGTTCCAACATCGTAAAGTAAACAGAAATAAAAACAAGAAAATAAATGACAAGAAAGTAAAGAACACAGTGAGTATGTTGACCTTGTTCGGTGACAAACACATCTATTCTAGGGGCTACCATGCCAGGAAGGAAATCCACTAGTGTAGTCCTTATTTTATAGCTCTCAGCAAACTCCTCGTTTACACTAAAGACCTAGGACCTATCCGTATAGACTTCAACCTAGGAACACCTAGATCGGAGATCCCATCTCACTATCCTATGGTCAGTCACATCCCCTATGACCTATCAAACCTAAACACAAACTCAAGAATGAAGTTACCTTCTAACACAACAACTAACACCTTGCTTACAAGCTTTGGTGTAGTACACACGAGTTTACAACTCAATAAAAATCCTTAGCATGTATCACAAACGATACAAGAAAGGCTCACAATAAAACAAAACTAAACTTGCATCAAACGATACAAGAGTAGAACACACAAAGACTCAAAACCCTAAAAATCTAAACTTTTTAGTGCGACGGTTTGAATGGTTCATTAGGTCTTGAAGTCTTGTTTATATACTGAAGCAGCTCGGGCCAAATGTCCTTGTTGGGCTTTAGAACAAAGCAGATCGGTTCAGCTAATATGCAAAATAGAAATCAGAAACAAATATGGAAAGTCCTAAAATTTCAGAACATCTTGAGGATCGTCCAAAACAACTTCAAATATTTCCTAAAATATAATAACAACTTTAGGAATATTCCACAACTGATTCTGTAAAGATATGCGCGTTGCTTGGTCAATAAGATAAGGAAATATTGTTTCCTTAAACAATCTTGGTCGCTCGTACAAGTAGGCATGAACCCAAGCACACTGAACCGTGCTAGGATGTTGGAACATCGTATCCAACATCTTACATAGATGCCTAAACACTTGTTGGAACATTGGTTCCAACAACACAAACATGGATATTTGTTTTAGCAACAATGCATCCAATACAAACACCCAACCATCACCCCCTTTGGAAATTTTTTGGCGAAAACAAATTAAGGCCAAACTTAATAAAAGCAGAGGGATACAAAACAAGACTATTTCCTCACGTAGCATGACACCATGCCTATGAAGGACCAACCATCACACAAAATCTAAAGAGATACCTTAGATACACTTCCTCAAGTCATCACGAACACATATTCAAGAAGAAGGAGTAGTTTGACAGTATCACTAAAGAAGTTCCAGACGTGTGCATAAGAGAATACCGCATAAAATCTTCAGTCATGGCTTCAACTAAAGAGGTATTACAAATATTAGAGACATGCAACAATAGATAAGATTTTAGCATAGTCTCACAAGAGCAAAGGAAAAATAAATTCCTATGCTACAGAAAGGGAAAATTGAATTCCCACAAAAGTTTGGATGTTTCAGCATCCTTCACCACACAAGAGTAGAGGAAAAATAAATTCCTATGCTACATAATAGGTAAAAATAAATTCCCATCCACATTGGATGTTTCAAACAGGAGCATCTATCACACATATTAGTAAGGGAAAAAATAAATTTCCCATACCTACATAAAGCTGACAGTTAAAAAGTTAGCCACAGCATATCCACGTCTATTAGACAACTTGAACTAGAGCAAGCACAAAAATAGAATCACTCCCCCTAAATATAAGAACCTATGAGTGACTACAAAACATATTCCATTACTCCCCCTGAGCTCATGCATATGGAAGAAATTGAACAAGTACAAAGACTCTTAATGCATAGAAAGCTAACCTTCAGGGCTTGGTCAAATAATTCTGTGAATGACCATATAATCTTCGAGGAATATTCAAAAAACACTTAGACCCCTACGAGACAGACATGTTCCAACATTCTATAGAGCAACAGCAGAACACCAGCAGGGAACATGTACAATATAAAAATAATGAGAAAAATAAATTCCCAAAACAACATAGAGATGTTGCAACATCAGTGCCAACATCTACACAAACCTGAAATAGTTGCAAAATAAATGCAACAACATAATACAGGCATAAAGATAACATGCCAATCTGCAAAATAAATGCAGAATACATAGTTATTTAGAGAGTATAGAGATACCATTTTTGTCCCCCTTTTTAGCCACAAAATATGCCAAATAAAAGAACAAGAGTATATCATGACATAGTATACCGCACAATTCAAAGACGTGCAGTAATAGATAATAGATACCACGTCTTACAAGCCAGATGATTAAGCCTCCTCATGCAAGCAAATTCCCAACTTGCCCCTTAGCTTTTCAAATTGTTTAGCATCTAAGGCCTTGGTGAAAATGTCTTCTAGTTGCTGAAGGGGAGAAAAACACAAGAAGGGGGGGTTGAATTGTGTTAGACTTTTCTTCGTTTTCTCTTAAACTCAGAACACTTGTGATCAGAAGCTAGAAGAACAGCTTCTGAACTAGGTGATCAGGAGTGTATGCATCGGAATAGAAACAAAGAGAAGGGAAGAAGAAAAACACAAGCAATTATACAGGTTCCTTCCACAAACCGGAAGTAGTTCTGTCCCCCTTGCACTTCCAAGGAGAGTTCACTATAAGTAATATCTTATTACAAATGCTTAAGCACACAAGCAAGAGACTTCAAATGCTCAAGAACACAATCAAGAGACTTCCAATGCTCAAGCACACAAGCAAGAGACTTCTATCATACAAAATTACAAGGAAAATGTTTGAGGTTGAACACTTAATATACAATCAGTGGTGTTCACAATACAAATCAGATACAGACTCTTAAGACTTTAGAATTTCAAAGATATGAACTTGAAAACTGAAATTCTAAGTGAACTTTTGGATGCTGAACAATTTGACAGAGTTTTGGCGCTTTTAAATTGTTGTAGAGTCTTGTTGTTCTTCAAGTCTTCACTCCTTTATACAGAGGTGTGAAATATGAACGTTGTAAGTGCCAACACATCCAATAAAGAGTCGTTTGTTGAAGCTTGATCTTTCACCAATGATTCCTTGCCTGAGTAAGGTATTGTCCTATGAAGGATCAATTTCAAATCCATTCCAGTTGTGAAGGAACATTGTTACAGGCGTGGTTGTATTTCAGAGCTGTTATCTTGTCTTGTAGCAGAGACACAAAATAGAGTAGTGGAGAAGGTGGTTGTACAGTTCGTACAGAGTACAATGTCAACGCTTTTTGTATCTTTGCAAGCAAATGTCTTCAAATCCTTTTGAAATGACCGTTGCATTATTCCACTAGTCTTCTGCCAATCTAATAAGTTTCGATCCATGAAACAACTCTTTAATCTTCAAATCTTGCAAGTTTATATTAACTTCAGCTTCTGGTGAAATGTAGCTTCTGATGAGACAGCTTCTGATGATGTCATCACTTCTGGAGGACCCAGTCTTCAAGAGCACTAGTCTTCAGGAGCACTTGTCTTTAGGAGCTTTAAGGCTTCAACTTTGTTGATTTCTTTGCTCTCTTTTGTTCATTCAGAACCTTTGTATGATATAAATTTTTGTTTATGGTCCTGTACACTTGAACAAATATTAGCAATACCAATTGTCAATTTTTAATACCTTGTTATCATCAAAACTCTTTTAAGGTTTACTGTTAATACACATTTTGTTCCAACAGTTGCTCCTCTATGTCAACATGCTCAAGTGTCACAACCTTTTCTTCAACAAGATCTCTGATAAAATGATGTTGAATGTCAATGTGCTTTGTTCTGCTATGTTGAATAGGGTTCTTGGAAATATCGATAGCACTTAATTTGTCACAGTATAAGGTTATCACATCTTGTTCAACATTATACTCTTTCAGCATCTATTTCATCGAAACAAGTTGAGAGCAACTAGTTCTAGTTGCTATGTATTCAACTTCAGCAGTAGATAGAGACACACAATTATGTTTCTTACTCAACCAGGAAATTAGATTATTTCCTAGAAAGAAACATCCTCTAGAGGTGCTTTTTTTGTCATCAGCACTTCCTGCTTAATCAGCATTATAGTAGCCCATCAGCTAAGAGTTTTCATTGTGTGAGTATAAAATCCCATAATCATTGGTGCTATTAATGTACTTCAGTATCCTATTCACTTGTGTAAGATGAATCATCTTTGGTTCAGCCTGATACCTTGCACATAAACCTACAGCAAAAGTGATATCTGGCGTACTTGATGTAAGATACAATAAACTTCCAATCAAGCTTTTGTAAATGTTTGATCCACAGATATACCACTTTCATCCTTTGTCAGCTTCAAGTGAGTGGCAGTTGAAGTTCTCTTGTGACCACCATTATCCATGCCAAATTTCTTCACAATGTTCTTGGCATAGTTACTCTGGGAAATAAAGATAGATCCTCCATTTGTTTAACTTGTAGACCAAGAAAATAGGCCAACACACCAACTAAGCTCATCTCAAACTCTGACTACATCTGTTGAATGAAATGTTGAACCATCATGTTCGACATCCCTTCAAAAACTGTTGGAACAAAATGTGTTTAACACTGCCTGTTGAGAGTTTTGATGATAACAAGGTATTAAAGATTGCCAATTGGATATGCTAATATTTGTTAAAGTGTACAGGACCATACACAAAAATTTGAGATCATCATTAGGTTCTAGAAGAACAAAAGAGAGCAAAGGAATCAACAAAAAGGAAGCTTAAAGCGTCTGAAGAGAACTGCTCCTGAAGTCAAAGTGCTCTTGAAGACAAAGTGCTCCTAAAGTGATGACGTCATCAGAAGCTAGTTCATCAGAAGCATCTCATCAGAAGATCACCAGAAGCTGTAGTTCATCAAAAGATACAAGACTTAAAGCTTCAAAGGCTGCTCAATTGATTTAATCTCGTCTAAGCATTGTAGAAGACCAGAAGAATGAAGCAACGACTAATTCATATGAACTTGAAGGCATTGGATGCTTGTTCTTTGAAGAGCGTTGACAAAGTACAATTGTACGAAGTGTACAACCACTACCTCCACTACTCAGTTTTTGTCTTTGCGACAAGACAAGAATAACAACTCTCCCTGCAACAATGTTCCTACAGACTTGGAATGGATTTGAAATTGATCCTTCATAGGATAACAACCATATCAGGAAAAAGATCATTGGTGATTGATCAAAGCTTCAAACGACTCGTATCTTGAAGCGCTGGCAATTCACAACGTCTCTTTCACACCTTTATATAAAGGAGTGAAGACTTGAAGAATTGTAACAGACTAACAACTATTAAAAAGCACCAAACCTCTACTGAAATTGTTCTGCATCGAAAGTTCACTTATAATTTCTTATCAAATTTCATATCTTAGAAATTTTAGAGTCTTAAGAGTGTGTATCTGATTTGTATTGTGAATACCATTGATTGTATATCAAGTGTTCAACGTCAAACATTTTTCTTTGTAATTCTTTTTGATTAGAAGTCTCATGCAGTTGTGCTTGAGCATAGAAGTCTCTTGATTGTGTTCAGGAGCATAGGAAGTCTCTTGCAGTTGTGGTTGAGCATTTGAAGTCTCTTGCTAGTTTTATCTTGCTAGTTGTTTCTAGTTCTGGTTGTAATCATAATGTTGTACCTTATGATTACAGTGATAAGAAAGCTGACTCAGGAAAAGTTCCAAAGTTCAATGGAGATCCTGAAGAGTTCTCTTGGTGGAAAACCAACTTCTACAATTATATCATGGGCTTAGATGAAGAGTTATGGGATATTCTGAAAGATGGAGTTGGTGACTTGGATCTGGATGAAGAAGGAGTTGTTGTTGATAGAAAGAAACATACTCTTGCTCAAAAGAAGATGTACAAGAAAAATCACAAGATAAGAGGATCACTTGTTCTTGCTATACCTTGTGCAGAGTATATGAAAGTGAGTGATAAATCTACTGCAAAGGCTATGTTTGCTTCTCTCTGTGCAAACTATGAAGGTAGCAAGAAGGTTAGAGAAGCTAAAGCACTTATACTTGTTCATTAGTATGAGTTTTTCAAGATAAAGGATGATGAAAGTATTGAGGAGATGTACTCAAGATTTCAAACCTTAGTCTCTGGACTACAAATACTGAAGAAAAGCTATGTTGCGTCTGATCATGTGAGCAAGATACTCAGAAGCCTGCCTGCAAGAAGGAGACCAAAGGTTACTGCTATTGAGGAAGCTAAAGATCTAAACACTCTAAGTGTTGAAGATCATGCCAGCTTTCTCAAAGTTCATAAGATAAGTCTTAATGAACATGAGCCTGCTAAGAAGAGTAAATCTATTGCTCTACCATCTAAAGGAAAGTCATCAAAAGATCTTAAAGTTGTAGAATCTGAAGAAGAGTCACCTGATGGAGATTCTAATGAAGATCCTGTTGAGATGATGGCTATGCTCTCAAACAAGATGCAATACCTGGCCAAGAAGAACTAGAAGTTCTTGAGCAAAAGAAGTGGTTACAAAGGCTCCAGGAAAGAAGATCAGAAGGGTTGCTTCAACTGCAAGAAGCCTGAACATTTCATTGATGATTGCCCTGATCTTCAGAAGGAGAAATCAAAGGACAAGTCTAAGAAGTCAACTTTCAATTCAAACAAAATCAAGAAGCAAATTATGCATAGTTTGATGGAAACATGGGAAGATTTAGACAGTGAATCTGAATCTGATAAGATTAACGCTAATGAAGATGCAAAGGTAGCTGTTGGGTTAGTGGCTACAGTAACTTCAGAAACTGAACTAGAGTCAGATTCAGAAGAAGAAAATGAGGTATATTCTAAAATTCCCAGAGAAGAACTTATTGAGTCTCTTAAAGAGCTCCTTACACATTTTGAGCTAGGAACCAATGAGTTGAAAGATTTAAAAGAAAAATATGTTGATTTAATAAAACAACAAGAATCAACTCTTAAGGCTATGACAAATTCTGACTCTAACACCTCAAAGATCAAGATTCTGAAAAGATCAGAACATGTTCCTCAGAGTCTGTCGTTAATCTAATTAACAAGTTGACTATTAGGCTATGAGGTTTGTAAGCTCCCCTTGAGTCAAATAGTATTATAAGGTGAGGTTTTTAAGCTCCCCCTGAGTTCTATTCTTGTTAATTAAATTCATCATTTAAGAACGTAATAACACTTAGAATAATCTCACATTAAAAGACTAAGAGATAAGAAGATGATCCTATTAATTTAAATTGTTTGAATTTAAATTAATGGGGATCAGAACCTTTAAATACTATACATCTACTCCCCCTTTTGTGATCAACAAAAATTATAAAAGAATAAAGACAAAAAGAAGAGATGAGAAAAACGAAGTGAGAAAATATAACAAGAGTGATCAGAGCACACAATATAATGAAGTTCAGAAGCAGTTTATATTCAGAAGCATGAATTGTTCAGAGGCACATAGGTCAAACAGTAATTCAGAAGCATAAACAAGTTCAGAAACAATATATAAAGATATACAAATAATGGAAATAAAAACAAGCTAAAAATAGTGTGCAACTAGGGTTGGGCTTGTTTTTGAAACATCTCCATCATCTGTTGCATTATCTTGTTCGTTTCTTTTGCTTGTTCCTTCATTTCTTGCTTGAATTCTTCATTGCTTATGATCAACTTCTCTTCCCTTATTCTTGCTTCTTCCAGCTTGGCTTCAGTAGTAGTTTTGTATTCCAATAGCAGCAGTTTCTGCTCTAGAAGCTCTTTCCTGAGCTGTTTGTTTTCCCTTTCGAGAACTGCGTTTCTTTGCAGTAGTTCCAGATCTGTAGAGGTTTGTTGGAAAAAAATGTGTTTAACAAACAGGATTACTCACCAAGCAATACAGAGAGGTAGGCGGTCCGCCACAGACCACTGGGGGTTAGAATTACATTAATCATAATAAGAAACAAACAGGATTAAGCATGCATCTTAATAACATCTTGCATAAATAATCATGAACTTAAACATTCTCAACAATGAATATCCAAGCACAAGGTTCCAATTTCAACAGTCATCAAGCACATAAAGTACCAATACGCATTCGCACCAATTTCATAAACAAACATGACTCCCTAGAAACATACAATGTGACTAGACCGACTCAACTATGTGTGGTACCAAATTTTCTTTCATCTCTGAGGCCGTCGCCCCGATGCATATAAACGCATCATATCACCTCGAATAAACACCCCGAATAATGAATACATAAGTATCCAATCACCAACATGGAGATGAAAGTCACCAAAACAACTGTGTGTAAACTAGGACTCGACAACAACAATACATACTTCATGTAATTTCACAAGTCCACACCAATTATATTCCAATACATGCGTACACCAACAATTCACCACCAATCGCATGTAAAAGATTTCACCAACAACATATATGCACACAACATATATAATCACCATCAACATATATAATCACCAACAACATATATGCACTCAACATATATAATCACCAACAACATATATTCACATTCAATCTCATTCACGAAAGAATTACAAGATAGAAAAGTTCAATGAATATATATATCCAACTAGGTTTGTATGATATGATTCACCACTTTAACAATTTAGGCCAATGAACCAAAACGAAATCAAAATGATTCAATTGCCTCTACTAAGGAAGTATATTAATCACATATGCATGAAGGTATACTCACATAAGCATTTCATCGGCCAAATACTATGAATTCTCAAAATTCACAAAGTTCGTCTCAAAATGTTACTTTTCAAAACATAGTCCATTTCCAAAGCAAGATATTCTAGTTCTCAAAGAAATAGTTCAAGAACATTTATTTAATCATCTAGACAACATATGTAAGTAATCCCACATCATTGTCTTTGAGAAAATAAGTTTTCGGAAAATTGTGTTCTTGGACGATTTTCCAAACGTTATGAACAATTTATGAAACTAAGTCCAAATCCATACCAATGATGTTTCCAAAAGATTAGGTACACATGTAATGATTAAATAAATCAAAAGAAACCATTTAGGAAGTTAGGATTGGTTCTCAAGTACACGAAACGAAAAAAATCAAGTGTGGCTGAACAGGGCATGGTTCGCTTAAGCGAACTCTCAACAGTCCAGAAAAAAACTTCGAATTTCAAAACCCTTTTTCCCCAACACTCCAATTTTGATCCTCTCACACTCAAAACTCGTCCCAAATGAAGTTTATAGGTCATGTACATAAATACATACACCAAAATGCTCAAAACTCATGAATCAAACATTATTTTTGTTCCAATTCAAAATTTCACCAAACTTTCAAAATTATTCAACATCAACAACAACTTTCATCATCAATTCACTAATGGCATATTCCTCATACCAATTCATCAACAACATGTTTTCAAACATCATCAACACAATTATTCTTGAATTCATTCCAAGTTCATCAAACCACAACTTCATTATTCATCATTTTTCACAAAAAAACACAACATATTCATACATATGATTTTTGACACATGAATTCAATATCAACAACACTTAATCATTCATTTCACATGTACAACATATCATCAACAATTAGACATGAATTCATTCACCAAATTTCACATAATCACTTAATTGAATAATCACTTATTGAGAAAGGGGTAGAAAAGAGATTAAGATTAAAGTCTAGCCCCCTTACCTCTAATCTTCTATGCTCAAATCCTAGGCTTCAATTTAGCTCCAAAGTTCCTCCCCTCTACAAGTTTTCTTTTCTTCTCCCTCTCCTAGCCTCTTTGCCTCTTATGAAATGAATAAGTTTCTAAAACCTTAGTTCTCTCCCTATAGTTAGAATATATATCCATACCCATTGGGCCTAACCCATGAAATAATAATTGGACTCAATTCTAATTACGCCACCTATTAGTTTTTCTATCTTACTAACAATAAAATATTTAGCAACAACCGACACTAATACTAATTACTACAACTAACTTAATAAATCACTAAACAATCGGTTCTTACTAAAATGCTACGATTAATCCTCTGCCAAAATTACTATTTTACCCTTACTCGCCAAAAGACCAAAATACCCTCCTAATCACTAAACTCAAGAAAAATACATCAAAGGGCAATTAACCACATATAAGCATACATATACACATAAATTAATTAAAAACTAAATAACGAAAAATCGGGCTGTTACAACTCTCCCCCCTAAAAGATTTTTCGTCCTCGAAAATTTACCTGAAGGAAACAACTCCAGATACGAATCCTTCATCCTACTCTCCGATTCCCAAGTAGCACTCTCGCCAGTTGGTCCAACCCAAATCACCTTCACTAGAACGATTTCCTTGCCCCTGAAACGCTTCACCTCACGGTCTTCAACTCTAACCGGCCAAGTCTCAACCGTCAAATTATCTCTTACTTCCAACTGTCCACTTGAATCACATGAGACTCGTCATACACATACTTCCGCAACTGAGATACATGAAACACATCATGAAGATTCGACAACGACGGCGATAACGCAATCCGATATGCTACAGCTCCAATCTTCTCCACAATCTCAAACGGTCCAACAAAACGCGGTGTCAACTTCCGACAGTTCAAAGCACGACCAACACCGGTTACGGGGTTCACCCTTAAGAACACATGGTCACCAACTTGAAACTCAATGTCCTTTCTCCTCTTATCATGATAGCTCTTCTGCCTACTCTGAGACACTTTCATCTTCTCTTGAATCATCTTGACTTTCTCAGTCGTCTCTTGCACAACATCCGGCCCTAACAAAGCACTTTCACCTGACCCAAACCAACACAACGGCGTTCTACACCCCCGGCCATACAAAGCCTCAAAAGGTGCCATTCCGATACTAGAATGAAAACTTTTGTTATAAGTAAACTCAATCAACGGTAAACATTCGACCCAACTGACACCTTGTTCCAAAACACAAGCTCTCAACAAGTCTTCCAAACTCTGAATAGTCCTCTTCGTCTGACCATCAGTCTGAGGATGATAAGCATAACTCAACCTCAACTTAGTTCCCAAAGAAGCTTGCAAACTCGCCCAAAACTTAGAAGTAAACCTCGGATCCTGATATGACACAATGCTAGAAGGAATACCATGCAACCTGACAACCTGCTCAATGTAGATCTCAGCTAACTTCGCCATAATCATACCGGTCTAGATAGGAATAAAATGCGCTGATTTCGTCAATCGATCAACAACTACCCAAATCGAATCAAAACCTTTCACAGTCTTCGGCAAAGCCCCAACAAAATCCATAGAGATACTATCCCACGTCCACTTTGGCACAAACAACGGTTGCATCAAACCCGACGGTTTCTGATGTTCAATCTTTGATTTCTGACAAACCAAACAAGCATACACAAACTCAGCTATATCCTTCTTCATTCCAGGCCACCAAAACAGTCTCTTCAAATCCTGATACATCTTCGTCGCTCCTGGATGAATACTTAACCTACTCCGATGACCTTCGTTCAAAATACGCTTCTTAAGTTCAGGCACATCCGACACACACACACGATCACGAAACATCAAGACACCATTCCGATCCAATCTGAAATCCGCACCTTTACCTTGGTTAACCAACACCACACGATCTACAAGTTCCAAATCCTCTTTCTAACCAACCTTGATCTCTTCCAAGATGTTACTTGTCAACTTCAACATTCCCAACTTCACACTTCCGAGTGCTAACTCACAAACCAAACTCAAATCTCGAAACTGCTCGATCAACTCTAATTCCTTAACCATCAAGGCCGACATATGGAAAGACTTCCTACTCAAAGCATTTGCCACCACATTCGCCTTTTCCGGATGATAGCTCAACTGAAAATCATAATCCTTAAGAAATTCCAACCACCGTCTCTGCCTCATATTCAACTCTTTCTGGTCAAACAAATACTTCAAACGCTTGTGATCACTGAGCATCTCAAATCTAGAACCATACAAGTAGTGCCTCCAAATCTTCAACACAAACACAACAGCCGCCAATTCCAAATCCTGAGTCGGATAATTCTTCTCATGCACTTTCAACTCCCTCGATGCATAAGCCACAACCTGACGATTCTGCATTAACACACCACCAAGACCCATCTTCGAAGCATCGCAATACACAATAAAAGATTCCTTCGGATTTGGCAAAATCAACACAGGCGCTGAAGTCAACCTCTTCTTCAAATCAAGGAAACTATTCTCACACTTAGAATCCCAAACATAAGCTTGCCCTTTCCGAGTTAATTGTGTCAATGGCAACACCAACTTAGAAAATCCCTCAATGAACCTCCGATAGTAACCTGCCAAACCAAGAAAACTTCTAACTTCAAAAACAGACTTCGGCGATTCCCACTGCATCAATCTTCGACGGATCTACCGCAATGCCACCTCTCGAAATCACATCACCAAGAAAGCTCACTTCTCGCAACCAAAACTCACACTTTGACAACTTAGCAAACAATTGCTTCTCCTTCAAGACTTGCAACACAATCCTCAAATGCTCGGCATGCTCCTCCTCTGACTTCGAGTACACCAAAATATCATCTATGAACACCACCACAAACTGATCCAAATAAGGATGAAAAATCCGATTCATATACTCCATGAAAACACCTGGCGCATTGGTCACACCAAATGGCATCACAAAATACCCATAGTGACCATACCTCGTCCTGAATGCAGTTTTAGATATATCCTCTGCCTTCACTCTTATCTGATGATATCCTGATCTCAAATCAATCTTGCTAAACACTTCCGCACTAACCAACTGATCCATCAAATCATCAATCCTCGGAAGCGGATACCGATTCTTGATAGTCACGTTGTTCAATTGCAGATAATCCACACATAACCTCATACTACCATCCTTCTTCTTCACTAACAAATCAGGAGAACCCCACGGAGAAACACTCGGCCTAATGAACTGCTTTTCAAGCAACTCTTCCAACTGCTTCTTCAATTCTCCCAACTCTGATGCGGACATCCGATACGACGCAATCGAAATAGGACTTGTTCCTGGCACCAAATCAATTGCAAACTCAACTTCCCTCTCTGGCGGTAAGTCGATAATGTCGTCCGGAAACACTTCTGGAAACTCTTGCACTACCGGAAAATTGTCAACACCTTTCTCACCACTCTTCTTCAAAGAAGCAAACATCATAAACACAATAGCTTCACCATCTAGAGACTTCTTCACTTGCTCCGCGGTCAAGAACATCCCACTTACATCTTATACCGGTTTAGAGAATGTCACACTCTTGGTTAAACAGTTGATGTTAACACCAAAAGTCAACATCCAATCCATTCCAAAAATCACGTCCATATGCTTCAACGGTAAACAAACCAAATCTAGCTCAAAGTCAACACAACCAAAATTAATGGGACACTTAGCACACACCAAGGAAGTTGTCACCGAACCATTGGCCGGGGTATCAATGACCATTCCACGTGACAACGGAGTCACCACTAAACCCAAACGCTCAACTCAACAACTCGAGATAAAAGAATGCGTAGCACCAGTATCAATAATTGCAATCAAAGGAGTACTATTGATAAAACACATACCTCAGATGAGATTATCCGGCTGTTCCACTCCCTTCGAATTCAAATCAAACACTTACTCGCCGCCTTCTTCGGCTTAGTACACTTAGTACTCAAATGACCCGCTTCACCACAATTGTAGCAAGTAATCTCCCTCTTGCACTCATAAGACTTGTGACCCTTCTGACCACACTTATTGCAACTTTCTCCCTTCTTACAATCACTAGCAAAATGACCCAAGACACCACACTTGAAGCACTTGACTTCCGCTACATTCATCTTGGAGCCTCCACCAACATCTTTCCTTTTGCTCTTATCCTTGTTGTACGGTTTCCCATTTCCACGGCCCTTTCCTTTCTTGTCACTCACAGCTTTGTAGTAACTCATCTTAGCCTTTCCGGCATCATCAAACATACGACACTTGTGCACCAAAGTGTCAAAATCTCTAATCTCATGGAACTAAATGTACTAATAGATCTCCGGCCTCAAACCAGTCTCAAACTTCACACACTTAGAAACCATAGCATCTTCCGCATTGATGTAAGGACAAAACCTCGAAAGCTACTCATACTTAGCCGCATACTCAGCAACAGACATGCTCCCTTGTTTCAAGTTCAAGAACTCAGCTTCCTTCTTGTTTCTCAAATCTTTCGAAAAGTACTTCTTCAAAAACTCATTCTTGAATCTCACCCAAGTGATAGCATCACCACTAGCCTCAATCCTCCTCTTGGTATTAGTCCACCAATACTCGACCTCCTCAGCAAGCATATGAGTAGCCAACCTCACCTTCTAGCCATCATTAGTCACCATAGCACGAAAGATCCTCTCCATGCCTTCCATCCAAGTCAAAGCTCCTTCCGGATTGAACCTTCCCTTGAATGTCGGAGGTTTGTTCCTCATGAAACGATCAAGCCTCCGCTCCTCAGCTTCTCCTTGGTCTTCCTGACCATGACCACCATTCCCTTGATTCTGAACCAAAGCTTAAGCCACTGCAGCCAAAGCCGCTGCAATCGCATCATCGTTCCTACCACTTCCGCCGGCTGTAACACCCCGTTTCCCAAAATGACGTAATAATAATATTAATAATAATAATAATTACAATCAGAGTTATTCAACATCAAACGGAGCATTACACTACTTTTCAAATTTATTTAAATAGAATATAAAACTATTCAAATACTAACAAATCATCTTTATAAAAATCTGCAGCGGAAAAATCTTTAATTTAAATCATCATTATCCAACTTACAACAAAATCCTTGGCTCAAAGGCCTCAACAATTTAAACATCATCCAATAACTAAGCATTCAACAACATGTTCTTCAAAGAAATGATACATAAAGGAATGCAAGAAAAGACAACGATTCCCCATCCCTGTTACGTATCAGAGCCCTAGACACAAGAGCCAACATAACACTAGTCTTCATTACCTGCACTTGCCCACACGGCGGCAATTCCAACAGAAGGGGTGAGTTCACAAAATCAAAGATAATATATATAGATATATAAATCATCAATTCGAATTGAAAACATCATCATTCATTAGCATTTATCAACAACAACATTAACAATAATCATCTCAACAATAGCATCTCATTTCATCTTTGATTTACAACAACAACAACAACTCTTGTGGCGACACCCCAACAACAACAACTATGCAAAGACCTCAACTACTAATGCAATATGCATGTGGTACCATACTACGTGTAACACCCCGTTTTCCCAACATAAAAATTTCTTTAAAAAGAATAGCATGCATCAGAGTAAGCACATAAACAGGGCATCACATATCTTAAAACATCTCATGTTAATGATTAAATAAACGTTAAATCTTCATAAATTATTAATCATCGTCGCAGCGGAATAATCATAAGGAAAAGCATCTCAAAATCTTTGGCACACAGGCCTCAACAACGTCTTAATAAAATCTTCAAAAAGAACATAATCATATCATAACATAATACGCAAGGAATAGAGAAAATAAAGAAGATCCCCTATCCCGTTACGTATTAGAGCACCTAGACTCGACTGCAGAAATCCTCACACGTCTGCACCTAATCTTGGTTACCTGCACTTGCCCACGAGGCGGCAATTCCAGCAGAAGGGGTGAGATTCACAAATAATTATATTAAACATGTAATTAAATAATCACAATTCAACAACCAACATAATTCAACTTATCACAGATAAACATCTAGCATTTAGAACATCAACATAAACAACACATCATTTAGCATCATCATAATCAACATCATAAACATCTTAGTAAACATCTTAGACGACTCTACTCGACTCGACATCATCACTTGACTATGCAACCCTACGTCTTATATGCATGTGGTACCAATCCAGGGCATGAGCCCTCGTCGCTATGAGCATAAATATACTCCAAGGCATAAGCCTTCGTCGCTGGTGAGCAAAGCTCCAGGGCATAAGCCCTCGTCGCTGGTGAGTAAAAACTCAAGGGCATAAGCCCCCATCATAGAATGAGTATGCATGAGACTCAACACTTTTAACTTAAACAAGTTAACATCTTAAACGTCGCAAAACATCTTATTCATCAAAGGACTGACACATGCAGCAACTATACATACATAGACAGCAACATGGCAGCAAGTACTTCATAAAGTATAACATTAATATGGCAAACATCGCATGTAATTCAAGCATTCATCACTTATTCAATTCATATTATCACACATAAGCTTCATAAAATCATCATAAACAATCTCAATCATCATGTATCATCATTACAGATTATAATAAACATTATTAAAAGTCCCAGAAACTACCCAGAGGTCATCTCTCATGGTTCAATGCGAAACAGTTCGCAAACAGCACGCGGTTCTGGGTTCTGACTTAACTCGCTATGGCGAGTGGGAATGCTCGCCTCGCGAGTAACTAAGTCCTGCTCGCTATGGCGAGTTGGAGTGCTCGCCTCGCGAGCTCTAGGGTAATGCTCGCTATGGCGAGCTGGGTTGCTCGCCTCGCGAGTAAACTAGGTCTACTCGCCGCGGCGAGTTGCATAGCTCGCCTAGGCGAGCGATGAACAGACTGCTACGGGTTCTGCGAAAATCACACAAAAGTGTCCCAAATTTATCATCTAAATCATCTACACTCTCAGAAACAACATCATTATGATTAATCTACGTTCTGTACTCATCCTACACTTCTGTTCTACAACTTCATAGCCTAATTCATGATCTTTCTCCATTTTTAACCTAATTTCAATTCTCTCAAAACAGCCCTATGATTGTTTAATCTTGATTAGATGAATTACAGAATAATATAATCAAATGCTAGGCTCACCCTTACCTGATCAAAGCAGAAAATCGCAGCCCTAATGCTCTTCTCCCTTCACGTCCGTTTTCTCCCTTATTCCAAAACTCTGTACGCGTATACTGACTTCTCTCTTGACCTAATTTCCCTTTATATACTCCCAACAAATCTTATCTTATTTACTCTTTCTCCCACATAACTCTCTAAAATCCAAAACTAACCCACAACTAAATATTTTATTTTATTTTCAAATCTTATTTTATTAAACAATAAAATAAGTCACCACGTCGCATAAAATCATATTAAATCTTCACTTAACATCGCATAATATATTAATAAATATATAACAACTTCTCAAATAAATCAAATAATTAAATAGTCAAAATGGGTGTTACACTACGCGCGTTGAATGCTAAGCATTCCAGGGCATGAGCCCCCAACAGTTTGGATGGTTAAAGCATCCCAGGGCAATAAGCCCCCAACAAAATGAACGATAAAGCGTTCCAGGGCAATAAGCCCCCATCGGGTGAATGATAAACATTCCAGGGCAATAAGCCCCCAACAAATGCATATGAGTATGAATGGACTCAGTGGTGTATATCAGCATACAACCCAACAACATCTAATGGTGTATATCAGCATACAACCAACAACAACTACTTATGACATCCTCCCCAACTGGACAATACTACTTAGCAACATCAACGATAACTCACACTTAGCAAGCATAATTATTTTCATGTAAACATACATAACTCCATCTTAATCATCTTCATAATATAATCTTACCATCTAAACAATTCTAAATAAATCCAACAAACATAATAGGAAGCTTAGGTTTGGGTTAGGAGCACTTAGAAAAATTACACAAAATGGTCGTACAGGACCCATCTCGCTTAAGCGAGCAGCTTCTCGCTTGAGCGAGTCAAATGACGAAAGTTTGGTTTTGGTTCGCTTGCAGCTCGCTTACGGTTCGCTTAAGCGAACGGCCAATTTTCTAAAATCTGGGCAAGTTTGGCGTCTCTCGCTTAAGCGACGGGAAACTTCGCTTAAGCGACGCAAATGACGAAAGTTAGGTTCTACCTCGCTTAGTGGTCGCTTACAGTTCGCTTAAGCGAACGGGCGCGAAACGATTCTGGATAGGGAAAAGTGTCGCTCGCTTGAGCGACGGCTTGCTCGCTTGAGCGAGCGCTCATCTGGGCAGACTAGAAACCTACGATTTCACAACCTCTTTCTCATCCAAAAACCCCTTTTTGATCCCCCAAACACCCAAAATGATTTGCTACATTGGTTATGGGTTCAATACACAACTAAACATCAGAAACAATTCACAACAACATCATCAGCAACACAATTCAACACATATGATCAAATTATCATGTTCTTAAACCTAGTTTCAAAACTATCATTTTCAATCCAATTTTCATGAAATCATGCATATATATATATATCACAATTGAAATGCTAACCCACCCTTACCTGATTACAGCGAATTCTACAGTAAAAATGGATGGATTCCCTCTTCCTAGTTCTTCCCTTGGCTTCTCCTCTCTTTCTCCTAAAAAGTTTATGTTTTCTTCTTACTGATACGTACAAGTTTCTTTTGTCTGACTAATTCTTTTTCCTTACCAACCAAAACATAACATCTATTTCTCTTAACTCCTCACTTAATCTCCTAATTAAAGTGTAACCCCCTCCTTAATACTACTAATTCTAAATAATTAACATTTTCTCCTATATTATCAAATAACACAAATAATTATATAATAAATATTAACACATCAAATATTCACATAAATCACAAAAATTATATAAAATACATAAAACATATTAAAATCAACCAAAAATAGTAAAATAACACTAGGGCGTTACACCGGCCATCTCACTTCTAATCAACAAAACCAAGCAATAGATAAGAACAACAAACAAACAGCACAACAAGCATCGAAGCTAACTCAACATACCATTCGAATACAACAGGTAATTCACCGGGTTTTGGTCCGGACAAGACCATCCAAGCTCTGATACCAACTTGTAACACCCTATTTCTAATTAAGCAATAAATCATGCAATTTAAATAAATACAAAAGAAATAGTCGACACTTCTACAAATAATCACCAATATAGTCATGCATGAATAAAACTCCATCATAAAGTCACAGCGGAATCAAATACATCTCAACATAAATGCCATGTCCTCAACATAAGATAAATCCAACAGCATAAATAATCTCCACAAGATACAACTCAATATATAATAAAAATAAAAACAGAATTCTAATCACAAGAAAAAGTTAATCAAATTAGTTAACTCCCCAGCAGCGGCGCCAAAAACTTGATGGGATAAAACTGCAAGTGCACAGTCTTATCGGAGTAGTAATAAAGAAAGTATCGTTCCGACAGGGAGTTGGTTAATTTAATCAACTTAGAGTTATGATTAGAGGAGAGAATAATAAAATTGGGGTTTTTAATGTTTGAAAGAGAAAATAATAATAAAGAAGAGCCTTGAGATTATTGGTTTATCATAATAACAGACCCTCTACAAACCGAAGCTTTATTCCTTAAAACCTTATGATAGACCTAGTTTTGTATGACCGGTTTCCCTTTAGCCCCTTACTTTTCCTCTCAGTCCAGTAAGAGTTTACTCTCTAGCAATCAATCCTATTAAACTCGCTGAATTTGATTACTAGGAGATGCATTAAGGCTGTGAAACTACTTCGTCCCAAGATTGCAAAGACTATTTCACTACCTTTGCAATCTCTGTCTAATATTCACTTGTTCCAACATCTCATTGCAGCTTTCGCATGTAGATTTGATGTTTGAGATAATGGATTAATAATTATCATAACCTCAGTTATCTCCTGTTGGTAGTTGATAATGATTAATCCATGTTTAATCGGTGAATTTAGATTAGAAACTAGGTTATATAGGAGTTTAATTTAAGGAGAAGGCTTGGTTTGCTTTGGATTATGTCATTAGACTATCCAACAATCCCAAGACAAAGGAGTCTACTCACTCATGATCATAGTAGACAAAGGGAAGAAGAAGAAAGAAGACATAAGTAAAATAAAGAGAAAATAGAAATTATTATTAGAAACAATTGTCACTATTGTATTCCAAGAATAAGATGAATATTTGTGATGGAAGGCTCCTCTATTTATAGCTTACAATTGACTTCAAATCTAGACAACTATAATACTAGAGTGTCCCACAAGAAACTGTGGGCCTAAACTAAAAACAGAGTAGCTTGCGCAGGAAGCAAAAGCAGCTAAAGAAATCCTGGGAGGTGGCACGGCCGTGCCACATTTGGCACGGGCCGTGCCATGTTTCTGACTTCGGGGGAGACTTATTTTGGCTCCGAATCTTCGTATTCTTGCTCCGAATCAGCTCTGAATCCCTTTCTTTTGCTCCAAGGCTCTTTCCATCCAATATTCGTCCCTGAAAATATAATAGATTGTATTCTAAAGTAAAATAGTTCTAAGAAAGGAAATAATAATAATATAAAACAAACTTTAAATCTAAAGATAAAGGGACAAACTATTATATAAAATAAACTAAGATCTAAATATAATTGAACAGAATATTATATAAATAAACTAAGATCTAAATAAGACTGAATATTATATAAATAAACCTAAATCTAAATAAAACAAGATTAAATATTAAATAGATAAAACTAGGACTAAATTAACTAAATGACTTAAAAAGGAAATAATAATAAACTTAAATTAAAACAAATAATATAAATTACTACATTAAATATACTTCTTTATTGACTCATCAACAAGAAAGAAAGAACATTCAGCCTTATGGAGAAGCATTAGAGGTGATTAACTTGGGTACCGAAGAGGACAAGAAAGAGATCAAGATTTGGGCATCACTTGAGGCAAGCGTCAAGAAGCGAGTGATAGAACTTCTCAAAGAATATGTTGATGTGTTTGCTTGGTCGTACCGAGATAAGCCAGGTCTGGATACAGATATTGTGGTGCACCGTTTGCCTTTGAAGCCTGAATGCCTGCCGGTCAAACAGAAGTTGAGAAGAACCCGCCCTGATATGGCCCTCAAGATCAAAGAGGAAATGCATAAGCAAATTGATGTAGGTTTCCTCGTTACATCGAAATATCCTCAGAGGCTTGCCAATATAATACCTGTTCTGAAGAAGGATGGTAAAGTCAGAATGTGTGTTGATTACCGTGATCTTAACAAAGTTGGTCCCAAAGATGATTTTCCACTGCCTCACATTAATGTATTGGTCGACAGTACCGCAAAATCCAAAATTTTCTCCTTCATGGATGGTTTTTCCGGTTACAACCAGATCAAGATTGCACCTGAAGATAGAGAAAAGACATCTTTCATTACGCCTTAAGGCACTTTCGGTTACAGAGTAATGTCGTGTGGGTTGATCAATGCAGGAGCTACTTACCAGAGGGGTATGACTACCATCTTTCACGACATGATACACAAAGAGATCGAGGTTTATGTGGATGACATGATCGTCAAGTCGACTACTCAAGAAGAGCATGTTGAGTATTTGTTGAAGATGTTCCAACGCTTACGAAAGTATAAGCTCCGTCTGAATCCCAACAAGTGCACTTTTGGTGTTAGATTCGGGAAACTCTTAGGCTTCAGTGTTAGCCAGAAAGGTATTGAAGTAGATCCAGACAAGGTCAAAGCCATCAGAGAAATGCCTGCTCAAAAAATAGAAAAACAAGTAAGATGGTTTCTCGAGCGGCTGAATTATATCTCCCGTTTCATTTCTCATATGACTGCAACATGTGGGTCAATATTTAAACTTCTCCACAAAGATCAAGGGATTGAGTGGACAAAAGATTGCCAGAAAGCCTTCGACAACATCAAAACGTACTTGCTATAACCTCTGATTCTTATCCCTCTAGTCAAAGGAAGACCACTGATCATGTACCTGACTGTGCTAGAAAATTACATGGGTTGTGTGCTCGGACAACAAGATGAAACCAGAAGAAAATAGCATGCTATTTATTACTCGAGCGAGAAGTTTACTAATTGTGAGTCTCGCTATTCCATGCTAGAGAAGACTTGTTGTGCACTAGCTTGAGCCGCCAAACGCCTCTGTCGTTATATGGTTAATCACACTACTTGGTTGATATCTAAAATGGATCCGATTAAATACATCTTTGAGAAGCCCGCTTTAACAGGAAGAATTGCCCGGTGGCAGATGTTTTTATCCGAATATGATATTAAATACCATTCCCAGAAAGAAATCAAAGGCAGTATCCTTGCTGATCATTTGGCTCACCAACCAATTGAAGATTATTAGCCTATCAAGTTCGACTTTCCTAATGAATAAATTATGTATTTGAAGATGAAAGACTGTAACGAGCCACTGTTCGGAGAAGGTCCAGATCCTGAATCAATATGGGGTCTGATATTCGACAGAGCTGTTAATGTTTATAGTAGCGGAATTAGGGAGATAATTATTAATCCTAAGGGTGCTCACGTCCCCTTCTCCGCGAGGCTAACCTTCGACTGCACCAAGCATGTATCATGGGTATCGAAGAAGCCATCGATCTGAGAATCAAGAACCTCGACATTTATGGTGACTCAGCTCTCGTAATCAATTAAATCAATGGAAAATGGGAAACTGATCACCCCGGTTTGATTCCCTACAAAGACTATGCAAGACGATTATTGACCTTCTTCAACAAAGTCGCGCTGCACCACATCCCTCGCGATGAGAACCATATGGCAGATGCTCTAGCTACCTTAGCTTTAATGTACCAAGTAAATTGTCGGAATGAAGTGTTGTTGATCCGTATCAGGTGTCTTGTGAGACTTGCTCAAGTGTTCGCTGCCGAAGAAGTTGTTGACGACAAGCCATGGTTCCATGATATCAAGTGTTTCCTTCAAAGTCAAGAGTACCCACTCGGAGCATCCAGTAAAGACAAGAAGACTTCGAGAAGATTGTCCGGTAATTTCTTCCTAAACAGAGACATTTTGTACAAAAGAAACATTGACATGGTGTTGCTTAGATGTGTGGACAAGCGCGAGGCAAATTTGTTGATGCATGAAATACACAAAGGATCCTTCATAACTCATTCAAGTGGGCATACAATGGCTAAGAAGATATTGAAAGCAGGCTACTACTGGATGACGATGGAAGCTGATTGTTAAAAACATGCCAGAAAATGTCATAAGTGTCAAATCTATTCTGATAACGTTCACGTGCCGCCAACTGCACTCAATGTTCTTTCTTCTCTGTGGCCGTTCTCTATGTGGGGCATTGGCATGATTGGTAGGATTGACCCCCAAAGCTTCAAACGGGCAGCGCTTCATTCTAGTGGCTATTGACTATTTCACCAAGTGGGTTGAAGCTACATCTTATGCAAATGTGACCAAGCAAGTAGTGGTCAAGTTTATCAAGAATCAAATTATCTGCCGCTACGGTGTCCCTAACCGGATCATTACAGACAATGGGACGAATCTAAACAATAAGATGATGAAAGAGTTGTGTGATGATTTCAAAATCGAGCATCATAATTCTTCGCCTTACAAGCCTCAGATGAATGGTGTTGTAGAAGCTACAAACAAGAACATAAAGAAGATCGTCCAGAAGATGGTGGTGACATATAAGGATTGGCATGAGATGCTTCCCTTTGCATTACATGGATATCGTACCTTTGTACGCACATCAATGGAGGCAACCCCTTTCTCTTTGGTGTATGGCATGGAGGCAGTGCTTCCTGTAGAAGTTGAAGTTCCTTCGATGAGAGTTTTAATGGAAGCTGAGTTATCAGAGGCTGAATGGGTTCAGAGTAGGTATGACCAATTGAATCTAATTAAAGAGAAATGCATGACTGCCCTATGTCATGGACAACTGTATTAGAAGAGGATGAAGCAGGCTTTTCACAAGAATGTTCGTCCTCGTGAATTCAAAGAAGGTGATCTTATGCTCAAAAAGATTTTGACTTTCCAACCTGACTCCAGGGGCAAGTGGGCGCCTAACTGTGAAGGCCCATATGTTGTCAAAAGAGCCTTCTCCGGTGGTGCCATGACTCTTCAAACCATGGATGGTGAAGAACTTCCACGTACTGTAAACACGGATGCAGTCAAGAAATATTTTGTCTAAAAATTATAAGAACAGCTCGGTAAGTCGAAAACCTGAAAAGGGCGGCTTATGCAAAAATGAGCGTCTGGGTGGACTGAAAACCCGAAAGGGCAGTCTAGGCAAAAATTAGAGACATTAAAGAGAAAATCAATTATCCTGATAGGCTGAAAACCCGAAATGGCGGTCTAAGCAAAAGTTAAGGATTAAAAATAAAGATTAAATAACTGCATCCGGTCAGGCACAATCCACTTTTGGCATACCTGCTATCAAAGAATCTCCAAATCTGAAGCATCAAAGCAGCAGAGTTTGAAGTTGTTAGGGGAATAGGGTTACGAAGTTCAATGTACCTCTCCATTTTAAATTACCATTTTTCAAATCTTGTAATGATCCGTGGAGTCATGCCTTTGGCAGTCCACCATTCAAATAAATGAAATTTAAGCCTTTGCTCTTTTACTTGAAATTCCCATTTGTTCTATTTTCCAAAATTCTTCTATTTTTTGATAATATTTTGAAGCAAAATTATTAAAACTTTTTTTCATGTCTCTTGAAAGCATAAAACAAACAAATACATCTTAGGGGCTTAAAAAAGGAATATACTTCTGGTGGATCGAAAACCTGAAAGGGCGATCCAAGCAAAAGTTCGGGATTCAAAGAAAAACAACAAAGAAAAAGACATGACGACTAAAGTGTGTCAACGGAAGGACATTCTCTTCCGGTTTACAAATGGTGACTTTCATTTAGAGTTTTAGCAGTGGGTTTTCCCCCAAAAGGCATCAATTGCTACTTCGACTAGAATTTTACCCGTAAACGGTTCGATTGCTCCCCAATGATGTCATCTTCAAGGAAGCTCGCCGTGTGTTGGTATCGCGATGTCGGTCCACTTTCCCATCCTACCTATCTTGTCTCGCTCCATCAAGTCACCTGTCGTCATATAGTCGTACAAGTTATACATTTATCCAATCATGCGTTCGTACGAGTCACATTCATACATTCATGCATCCATACCATCATTAACACTTTCATGCATTCATATATATACACATGCATGCTTACACGATGTGTGCACAATGCCAATACATACATGACTGCAATAGTCACCCGGAGTCTTGGTCGGCCGAATCCTCCCGTCTCACCTTTTCATTCTTTTTCAAGTCGTCAGTCCTAAATAATGGACAACTTGAGTTTACCTTTTATCATATTTCAAGTGGTCAGTCCTAAACAATGGACAACTTAAGTTTACCTTCCATATGTTTCAAGTGGTCAGTTCTAAACAATGGACAACTTGAGTTTACCTTTTATCATCTTTCAAGTGGTTAGTCCTAAACAATGGACAATGTAACGCCCTAATTGTTATTTTACTATTTTTTGTTGATTTTAAGTATATTATATGCTTTAAAATGGTTTATATGATTTATGTGGTGTGTTGTTATTTGATTATGTTCTATTATATGTGTTATCGCGATTTTCGGGTGTCAAGTCATTAATTAGGCTCGAACCTTTCAATCATTGATATCTCTATTTTTTTTGGGGAAGGGTAAAATTGAGAAAACCCTTAGAAATTCTAAGTTTGGGGCAATTTTCGCTACAGGAAGGTGTTAGGCACCCATAACGACTATAGTACTCTATAGGAGCCGTTTTTTCTAGATTTATGTTTACGCTTTATTTTTAATGCTATTTATTGAAAAGGTTGTTTTTAAGAATGGGGGGAAAGAAGTGTTTGGATTTTATTTTTATTGGACTTGGAGAGGTTTTGACCTCTTGCCTACATACCCTTTTAAGGGATCAAACTCCATGTAGTTCTCTCTCAAAAAATATCTTTGTGAGTTTTGATTGATTTTAATTTTCGAAAATGGTTTTGAAGAAGAGAAAGAGGCCGTAAAGGCTTGAGAAAAAAGAAAATGTGAGGTTGGCTCAATTATTTAGAAAAAAGGTCTAAGTAAGAATTATTTTCATTCGCATTTGATTAAGAAAAAAAAGAAAATACAATGGAGTTTTGACTCCAAGGTTTATTGGAAAAAAAATTGTTTTCAAGTGATGAAATTGTTAACACTTTTTGGAAAATGATTCTTCTAAGTTTCGCGTTTCCTAAACATACATCGAACGGTAAATCATACAACGTGTGTGCGTGTCGGTGCTTGTGTCGGTGTACATCATTATAGTGTCCATTGTCCTTTACATTGGCCCTAGTTTACATTCTATGGTCTTGCAAGAAATTGAAATAAAAGAAACTACCTAAAAATTTAAATGATTGAATAAAACCTAAACTTAAAGGAATGGAGATGAAATGGAGTGCTCAATGTGCATGAAACTTAAAATGGTTAGTGAAGCAATATGAAATGATAGTAAAAAATGTTAGGCAAAGAAAAGTAATGACAAAATATGAAGAGATGGGAAGGAAGATGCATGCAAACTAACATTACTTACAAAGCAAGAAACTAAAAAAATAAACTTTGTAAAATTGGAAGTTAGCATATAAACTTGCAAGACAAGCTAATCAATTATACTAACAAGATTGAAAATATTGCAAAATTGTAAACAAGAATCCAATTTAACGAGATTGAAGAAAAATTGTAAAAAAAAATGGTAAACACACATCAAACTAACACAATTTGAATATATTGTAAAAACTTGCAAACAAAGATCAAACTTAACAAAATTGAACATATTGTAAAAAAATGGTAATCAAAGATCAAACTTAACAAAATTGAGCATATTGTAAAAGTGGTGAACAAAGATTGTAAAAATGGTAAACAAATATCAAACTAACAACATTGAACATATTGTAAAAAATGCGAATAAGAATCTAACTAACACAATTTGATGAATTAGCATGAAATCAGAGGTAAATCTATCATGGAATCAAACGACAAGCATCCAAATCATATGATAAATATTGGATTGAAAATTATGCAAGAAACTTCTCACAAAAATACAAAATACACCAATCAAATGAGAAATTAGCACATATCATTTTTATCCATTTTACACATGTGAAAATATCACAAAAATAGTTAGAAACACATCAAGAACGCATAGTAATTTTTTGGCATTTTTGTAAGAAATTCAAAGCGCACAGATGGTCCAAATAGCAAAAACAGGGGTGCACGTAGCAAAGAAACTCAAGAAACTGAAAAGAAGCTGAAAAAACCGAAGCTACCCGGCCCAAACCCACGCGGGTGATGGATCCGGATCTCCAGAACGCTTCAGAAGCGTTGGATTGATCCAGATCCATCAGGACCTAAATCTAAGGGCTTAGAACGTGGGGCGCTAGATCGGGTGAGAACCCACCCGGTCCAGTGCCTTATATAAAAGGTTTTAACCCGGATTCCCTTCACTTTTTCAATTCAATTCTCTCTCTTCCTCTCTTCTTCTCCGTTCTTCTCTCTTCCTCTCTGAAACCCTAACCCTAACTTCATTCAAAACAGCCCAAAAATTCAAGAACCATGGCTCAACAGCTTCCATTGGTTGTTCTAAGCATGAATCGACCATTGAAAACTACATGCACTCACTGAATCAACGCAGATCTTGAATTCTTCTTTACGGATTCCAAACGGTTTTGGTTTGATTTTTTGATACAAATCTTTTTTCTGATGAAATCCTTATGGATTCATACGGTTTACAACCGTTTTTACACGTTGTAAACCATAGAATCCTTTTACGGTTTTGGAAAATTTTAGGGTTTCACACTTTTTTGAACCAAACTCGTTTGAAACTTATGGATCTATGTTGATTCAGGTTCGTTAATGTTCTTGAGTATGAAGAGGTAAGCTTTTGATTTTCACCTGTGTTTTATTCGGAGATTTGGATTAGAATCTTCAGAACTCTTTGATTTGATTCTGTTTTTGCTGGTTCTTGCTTGAAATCCGGAAATAAACCGATGATTCTTCTTCTTCTTCTTCTTCTTCACTGGTTCAAAACCTTTGCAATTCTTCCCCTTTTCTTCTCAAATTCTTCTCTGTGATCGCGCTTGAATTTGCTACCTTTGGTGGTGAATTCGCGCTTCAATTGTAGGGAAAAGGCTCAGTGATGAAGATTCAACCATGAATCTCTGAGAGCTAACGAAAACTCCATTGATTCAGCTTGAATTTGCTTCTGGAAATTTTAGGGTTTTGCGAATTTGTTCTTCAATTTTTCTGAGTTTTTGTGATTTTGATCTAACTGAATGGAGAGAGAAATGTGAATCTTGTTGGTGATGTGGCATTCAATCTGTGGCTTTTTTCTTGACTGGTGCAGCGCGTGGCCTTATATAGGCTGCCATGTGGCCTTTGAACCAATGAAAACATGACACCTGGACTGTATTGCTTGCGTGGCATTTTTGGACCAAACTGCAAAAAGAGGACTTAAGGACCAATTTGCAATTAAAAAGAAATAAAGACTGTTTTTGAAAATAAAAAATAAAAAAAATGGAACTTGGACAGTTTTGAAATTAAAATTTGGACACATTTGCAATTAAAACAAAAATTTGGACTTACTTGCAAAAAGTAAAAATAAGGGTTAATGATGTGTTTCGTCCTTGCAAATAGGGGTCCTTTTAAAATTTGTCCCTGTATTCGTTAATTCTTGCTTTTCAGTCTTGCAAAGTTTAATCAGTTAAAATTTCGTCCCTTGACCCAGTTAATGACTGCCACATCACTAATTTGATGACGTGGCAATCACTGCCACACATGAAATTCCAATTTTGCCCTTAAGAAAGGGAAGAAAGAATTGGAAACTCAGGGGTAAAATTGAAATTTCATGTGTGGTTGAGTGACATGGCAGTGATTAAGTGGGGAGAGGGACGAAATTTTAACTGATTAAACTTTGTAAGGCTAAAAAGCAAGGATTAACGAATACAGGGACGAATTTTTAAACGACCCCTATTTGCAAGGACGAAACATATCATTAACCCTAAAAATAAAATTGGTAAAAAAAATGAAATTTGAAAGTAACGTAAAGTGAAACAGTTAAAAACGACAAAACGGACTAAAACGAACAAATTACCAAAATGAGGTATTTTAAAATACCTCTCTGTCAAAAAGTTATTTGATGTGAAAAGACCAAAATGCCCCTTAAGGACTAAAACGACTCAGACTGACCCAGACTGACTCAGACTGACTCAGATGCAAAACTAAAATGATTTTTAGACAGAAGCTGGTTGATGATCCATGCAGACAAGTTGAAAAGACTCAGAAACAAATTGTAGGGACTAAAATGGGTTCCTCTGTAGGAAATGACCAAACTGCCCTTTTGTATGATTTTATGCAAAAAGGATGGTATAAAATGCAGGAAAATATGCAATGGTTTTAGAGACCCTTTTAAATGGCTTGTAATGCAAGAAAACGCTTTGGATGATTTTACATGCAAGAAAATTGGAGACAGAAGCAGTGAAATGTGCGTTTGAAGCATAGTGAATCGGAAAATATCAGGGATAGGAAAGAAATTTGAACTAGTATTTTTAGGTCCAAAATGAGGGTATGGCAGCTGCCCCTATTTAAGTTTCTTTGTCTAGAAGGTCAAGAGACAGAGTCTTTGGCTTGACCGGACGAAGATACTTAAATATCGACATTTGCACTGATTTTGGGCGTAAAAATACATTTGTGAATGTCATGTATGCTGTGCAACATTTGGATTATGAATGCAAGACAAACTGAGAGTCGAGTTTGACAAAATATGTCGTATCCATTGCGGGATTGGTAGACATTGACAGGATAACAGATAACAGGGTATGTCGTATCCATTGCGAGATTGGTAGACATTGACAAGATAGCAAGCAGCAAAGTTTACTGGGGAAACAAACAGCAAACTGACAAGTGCAAGTCGTTCTTTTGGCTCGAACTGGGAACTTGACCGAGAATACTGACAAGCGGATGGGCACAAGCTGTTCTTGGATTTGAACTGGCCGCTTGGCTGATGACACAAGCAAAGTGGGAAGCACAAGCTGTTCTTGTATTTGAACTAGTCGCTTGGCTGATAACAGACACAAAAAGCACAGGTACAAGTTGTTCTTGTATTTGAACTAGTTACTTGACCAATAACAAGAATGAAAGCAAATCGACAGGTACAAGCTGTTCTTGGATTTGAACTAGTTACTTGACCAATAACAAGGATGAATCGACAGGCACAAGCTGTTCTTGGATGCGAACTAGCCACTTGGCCGTTGACAGCAACAAAATGTATTGCCAAAACAAATTGAAATTGGCTGACATGACTACAGGAGTTTGAAATTGACAAGACTGTCGAAGTTTGAAATTGGCATGATAGTGGAAATTTGTAATTGACATGACAGATTTTGATAGAGATTAACATAGGAATTGAAAATGCAATGTGTATGAACAGTATAACAACTTTATCAGATGCATGAGCATATAGGATGCATGATTATGCATGTATGAATGCTTTGAAGCGTAAGATGGTTGACAACTTGCAGACACGACTTCATAGATGTAGACAAAACATTGGAATATTGGGCACGTAATGGCTCGTGCTCTAACATATACTTGTGAAAGTCCCTCTTTGGAGATGTCGTTGTTGAGACGCATCATTACCATGGCTGAGGGCAGGGAATCATATCCCATTCATAAACTTGCAGAGAGTAGAACCTCTTTTGATGGCACTGCCATTGTTGGGCGCTTTAATGCTGAACACACTTTGGATATCGCATCTGTGGTCAATGCTTTTGCATGTTTGTTTTTGTTTCTTTTGTTTTTTGTTGTTTTTTCATCATCCCATTTTTGCCTGGATCGCCCTCTCGGGTTTTCAATCCACCGGGGAATAGATTCTTTTCATTACCCTTGTTTTTGCCTGAATTGCCTTCGAAGGTTGTCAATCCATCGGGGTGCTCATTTTTGCCTAAGCCGCCCTTTCGGGTTTTCAGCTTAGCGAGCTTATTCATTTTCATGCTTTTCATTCTGTTTTTTCATTCTTGCCATTGACCACAGACCGTACTAGGGAGAGAGCCTGCTGGTAGCCTGCATTGAAATGGACATCAACATACATTTGTTCATGCATGTTTCGTTTGAATGCACCTAGTTGCTCAGGTTTGTTTTCAGAATACACACAAAAAGTTTTCAATTTCCAAAATGTTTGTTTCAGACATAAGTCATTATTAAAATAGAAAGAACATGTTTTTGTACAAAGCTTTGAAAGTAGAATGAAGAAATAGAGTTCCAAACAAAAGCATAGGCCCAAATCGGTGTATAAGAGTGATAGTCAGCCCAAAGGCATGACTTCACGGATTTACAAAGCTTGGAAAATGGTAATTTTATGGGTTGGTGGTACATTGAACAGAGTAACCACTACAGTCCCAAGAAATTTTGAATTCACAAGTACGAAAGCTTCTGATGAGAATGACCAATTATCGGTTGTAGGTGCCCCAAGGGGATGGTAGTTTGCCAGATATAGCCAATTGTCTTTCATTTCAATCTCATTTTTGCATGAACCGCCCATCCGGGTTTTCAGCTCATCGAGACGCTCATTTTTGCTTGAGTTACATGTAACCTCAGCGAGCTTTTCCATATTCATTTTTTTTTGTCCCTTATTTTGCCTGGATCGCCCTTTCGGGTTTTCGATCCATCGGGAAGCGCATTTTTGCCTAGGCCGCCCTTTCGGGTTTTCGACCTACCACGCTGTTCTTTTCATATATCTAGACAAAGTATTTCTTGACTATATCGGCATTCACAGGGTTTGGGAGTTCTACACCATCCATGTGTGTAAGAATCAAAGCACCGCCGGAGAAGGCCTTCTTGACAACATAAGGTCCTTCATAGTTTGGCGTCCACTTGCCCCTTGGGTCGGGTTGCTGGCTTACTTTTCTTTTCAAAACAAGTTCACCCTCCTTGAATTCCCGAGGACAGACTTTCTTGTCAAAAGCAGTTTTCATTCTCGTTTGATACAGCCGTCCACGAGCCAAAGCATCCAGACGTCTTTCTTCAATTAAATTTAACTGATCATACTGGCTCTGGCACCATTCAGCCTCAGACAATTTTGCTTCCATAATCACGCGGAGAGATGGGATCTCCACTTCCAAAGGGAGGACTGCCTCCATGCCATACACAAGAGAAAAAGGCGTTGCCCCGGTTGAACTGCGTACTGTAGTGCGGTAGCCGTGTAGAGCGTAGGGCAACATCTCATGCCAGTCTTTGTATGTAATCACCATCTTTTGTACGATCTTCTTGATATTCTTGTTGGCGGCCTCAACTGCACCGTTCATCTGGGGCCTATAAGGAGAAGAGTTATGATGTTCAATCTTGAATTTTTCACACAGGGCCTGCACCATGTCATTTTTCAAGTTGGTACCATTGTCAGTAATGATCTTGCTGGGGACACCATATCGACATATGATATTGTTCTTGATGAACTTAACCACCACTTGCTTGGTTACATTGGCATAAGATGCAGCTTCGACCCACTTGGTAAAGTAATCAATTGCTACCAGAATTAAGCGATGACCGTTCGAAGCCTTTGGTTCAATTCTTCCAATCATGTCGATGCCCCACATAGAGAAAGGCCATGGAGAGGAAATAACATTGAGGGCATGCGGAGGCACATGAATTTTATCAGCATAGACTTGACATTTGTGACATTTCCTGGCATATTGGCGGCAATCGCGCTCCATGGTCATCCAATAGTAGCTAGCCCTTAACAATTTTCTAGACATGGTATGCCCCAAAGCATGGGTCCCAAAAGTACCATCGTGCACATCGTGCATAAGTTGCTCCGCTTCGCGTTCATCAACACATCTCAACAATATCATATCGAAATTTCTCTTGTACAAAACACCTCCGTCTAACATGAACTTACTAGCCAATCTGCGCAAGGTCTTCTTGTCTTTGTTGGAAGCACTCGGCGGGTACTCACTGTAACACCCCAATTTCCCATCTTAAAAATTTCTTTAAATAAATCATATAAAATCAGAGTACTTCTCAAAAGGAGTGTCACATTTCATCTTAAAAACCACTTCGATAATAATTTATCAAATTACAGAATATTCAATTAAGCAGCGGAATTCAAATAGTCACATCACATAAATGTCTTGGCTTAAAAGCCAGCAAAAACGTCTCAAAATATTAAAGTTTCTACATCACAAAAGTCAACATTAATTCGAACACGATACGTAAAGGAATAGACTCCACAAAAGACCCCATCCCGTTACATATCAGAGCAATCCTAACTTCACACATCCTCGCATCATCGCAACTAAGACTGGGTACCTGCACTTGCCCACAAGGCGGCAATTCCAGCAGAAGGGGTGAGATTCACAACAATAATATTAATATATAAATCATAAGTCAAGATTAACAAATCATATATATATCCAACTCATCACATATACTTTTGCAGCACATCATAGCATCACCTTAAACCTCATCATACAACATCATAACAACATCATATCAAGCATAAACGTCTCAAAACATCATCTCATATATGTCACAATTGACTCGACTAAATGCAACACCTAACGTCTCAACATCATGCATGTGGTACCATATATGTATAGCATTAATATGCTTCACCGTCGCTTTGAGCATAAAGCTCCACCGTCTCGTAAATATGCAAATGCATGGACTCGTCGCTTAACAACTTATACACCGTCTCAAACGTCATTTACAAATTATAGACTGACACATGCAGTTATAAAAATACATGGCAGGACATCAACTCATTATACATACACACTGCAACACATAGCATCATCACAATCACATATTCATCACATTTAAACATCACTTATTTTCAACAACACGTCATTATCAACAGCTCAAGTTAATCATCAGCAGTCATCTTCACAGCATACATTAAAGGGTATAGAACCTCACTAATACTAACCAAAAGGCTCCTCTCAAAGTCCCATGCGAAACAGATCGCAAAGACAACAAACAGTCCTGAACCAACTAACTCGCCACGGCGAGTACATCTGCTCGCCACAGGCGAGTACTCCCAGCAGCTCACTCGCCAAAGGCGAGTTGGGGGCGAGCTGGAGGCGAGAAATACTGGATGCTTCGTCCTTTTTGACATTTTTCAACAAAATCCTCATTTTTAAGCTCTCTAAATTAAATTTGACCAAACCAACTTCACAGGTCATCTCTATAAATATGAGGGCACTCAAAACCATCTAAAGTTTGGCAAAAATCCTAAATTTAAGGGTCAAGCTCGCCACGGCGAGCTATACTGCTCGCCTCGCGAGCAACTAAGGGTTACTCGCCACGGCGAGTGATCTGCTCGCCACAGGCGAGCGATCTCAGAACCACTACGGTTTCAGTCCAAATCACACCAAAATCTGCCAATTCTCTCCAAATAAGCTTCTAATTCATCAGCAATATCATCCTAGGGAATAATCTAGGTTCGGTAACACATTCCTACAGCAATGCAACACATTCTCACATCAAATTCATCAAATCCATCATAACCCTAATTCTCAAAACTCACCTCAATTCTTCCCCAAACCCTAAGCTAATCAAAACAGATGATTCAAGATTAATACTACTGAAGTTAGGCTCACCCTTACCTGGAAAAATTGCAGAATTGGAACCTAGCTTTCTCTTCTCTCTTGACCGTTCTTCTTCTCCAACCAAAAGTCTGATAACGCGTTCTCAATATTTCCTTTCTTAACCTACTTCTCTTATATACTCCCTCACAATTTAATTAATTCCCTCTTAACCCACACAACTCTTCTTAATTATAAATATAACCCCATCTCTTAAAATTCTATCTTTTTCCACCCAATCTATTTATTTACCAAATAAATATTCATATAAACATCACTTATATTATTTTATTAAACAATAAAATAATAACACGTCTCATATACGTCACATAATCGTCACAAATCACATAATATATAAACATATACCATATCATCTAGTAAAATAATTACATAATAAAAGAGGGCGTTACAACTCTCCCCCTCTTAAAGGATTTTCGTCCTCGAAAATTTACCTCGCTCAAACAACTCTGGATAGGATTCCAGCATCTTACTTTCTAGCTCCCAAGTCAAGCTTTCACCCGTCGCTCCGTCCCAAACAACTCTCACAAGAGGTATCTCCTTGCCTCTCAACGTCTTTGTCTTTCGATCATCAATCCTCACGGGTAGGGTCTCAACCGTAAGGTTGTCCCTAACTTGCACATCATCGCTTTGGATCACATGAGACGGATCCGGAACATACTTCCTCAGCTGAGATACATGAAAAACATCATGTAAATTTGACAAGTGCGGTGGTAATCCAACACGATACGCCACCGGTCCAATCCTCTCTGAAATCTGATATGGTCCAATAAACCTCGGAGTCAACTTCTTCGACTTCAAAGCACGTCCAACCCCCGTCAAAGGAGTCACTCTCAGGAACACATGGTCCCCCTCTTGGAACTCAAGGTCCTTTCTACGCTTATCATGATAACTCTTTTGTCGACTCTGCGACGCTTTCATCTTTTCTTGGATCATTCTCACCTTCTCAGTAGTCTGTTGAACGATCTCTGGTCCTAAGACCACTCTTTCACCCGACTCAAACTAGCACAACGGAGTCCTGCATCTCCGACCATACAAAGCCTCAAACGGCGCCATTCCAATACTTGAATGGTAACTGTTGTTGTACGTGAACTCTATCAATGGAAGATGACTATCCCAAGTCCCTCCCTGTTCAAGTACACAAACCCTCAACAAGTCCTCCAACGACTGAATCGTCCTCTCCGACTGACCATCTGTTTGCGGATGATAAGCCGAACTCAACCTCAACTGAGACCCTAACGCCTCTTGCAAACCCTTCCAAAATCTAGAAGTAAATCTTGGATCTCTATCAGATACGATGCTCGAAGGAACACCATGTAGCTTAACTATCTCTCTAACATAAATCTCCGCCAACTGAGCCACAGGAAAAGTAATGTTGATCGGTAGAAAGTGAGCAGACTTCGTTAATCTATCAACAATTACCCAAATAGCATCATTCCCTCTAGGAGTATTGGGAAAACTCGTCACAAAATCCATGGATATACTATCCCACTTCCACTCTGGCACATCTAAAGGTATCATCATACCAGTCGGCTTCTGATGCTCAATCTTCGACTTTTGACAAACCAAGCAAGAATACACAAATTGTGCCACATCGCGTTTCAAACCAGACCACCAAAACAGCCTCTTTAAGTCATGATACATCTTCGTAGCTCCCGGGTGAATACTCAAGCTACTTCTATGGCTCTCTTCAAGAATCATTTTCTTAATCTCTTCATTGTCAGGAATGCAAATCCTCCCTCGGAATCTCAACACTCCTTGATCATCGACCTTAAAGTCACCATCCACAGTCTCATCATTAGCAATCAACAAGTCTACAAACTTGACATCTTCTTTTTGGGCTTCTTTGATATGCTTCAGGAAATCATTATCAATTCTCAACATTCCCAGTTTTATGCTCTGAGGTGTTCTTTCACACACCAAGCTCAAATCTCTAAACTGTTCCAACAATTCAAATTCTTTCACCATCAACGCGGACATATGCACCGTTTTCCTACTCAGGGCGTCTGCAACCACATTTGCTTTACCAGGATGGTAATTCAAACCAAAATCATAATCCTTCAATAACTCAAGCCACCTTCTCTGCCTCATATTCAACTCCTTCTGATCAAATAAATATCTCAAACTCTTATGATCACTGAATACTTCAAACCTTGAACCATATAAGTAATGTCTCCATATTTTCAATACGAAGACCACTGCTGCCAACTCTAGGTCATGCGTCAGATAATTCTTCTCATGAATTCGCAATTGTCTTGAAGCATATGCTACCACCTTACCTTCTTGCATAAGCACACCTCCTAAACCCAACTTGGACGCATCGCAATATACCACAAAAGGTTCATCAGGCTTCGGCAAAATCAAAACTGGGGCCGTCGTCAGACGCTTCTTCAATTCATTGAAACTATTCTCACAATGCACATCCCAAACAAACGACTTACCCTTACACGTCAACTGCGTTAACGGAAGAGCCAACTTAGAAAATCCTTCTATAAACCTCCTGTAATAACCAGCTAGTCCCAAAAAGATTCTAATCTCCGTAACCGACTTAGGCGTCTCCCATTGCGATACCGCTTCAACTTTAGACGGGTCAACCGCAATACCTTCACCAGAAATAACATGGCCAAGAAAACTTACTTCGTTTAGCCAGAAATCGCACTTAGACAGTTTAGCATACAGCTTCTTCTCTTTCAGCACTTGCAATACAGTCTTCAAATGCTCCGCATGCTCAGCTTCAGTCTTAGAATAGATCAGTATATCATCAATAAAAACCACAACAAATTGATCCAGATATTCATGAAAAATTCTGTTCATATATTCCATAAACACACCAGGCGCATTAGTAACACCGAAAGGCATCACCTTATATTCATAGTGACCATAACGCGTCCTAAAGGTCGTCTTCTGCATATCTTCATCCTTCACCTTAATCTGATGGTAACCTGACCTCAAGTCAATCTTGCTAAATACTTTTGCACCCACTAACTGATCCATCAAGTCGTCAATCCTCGGAAGTGGATACCTATTCTTGATCGTCACTTTGTTCAGCTGTCTGTAATCAATACACAGCCTCATACTGCCGTCTTTCTTCTTCACAAGTAACACTGGAGCTCCCCACGGTGAAACACTAGGTCTCACAAACTTCTTCTCAAGCAAGTCTTCCAACTGCTTCTTCAACTCTGCTAACTCAGAAGCAGACATACGATAAGGTGCCATCGACACCGGCTTCGTTCCAGGAACAAGGTCAATGGAGAACTCAACTTCTCTCTCCGGAGGCACATCTGGAATCTCATCAGGGAAAACTTCAGGAAATTCCTTCACAACAGGCAGCCCATCAATTACAGCTTGGTTCTCCAAAGATAACGAAGCCATCAGCGAAAACATCAACATCCCATCACGTTCTAGTTGCTTCAGCTGCTTAGTAGATAGAAACTCTGCGCCCCACTCTTCTTCGACAGAAGAAAAATGCACCGTCTTTCTAAAACAGTTGATAAGAACTCGGTTGTACTCTAGCCAGTTCATACCCAGAATCACATCCATACCACTTAAAGGTAGGCACACTAAATCCATCGCAAAGTCACGGCCAAACATAGATAAAGGACAATTCAAGCATACGAGAGATGTAGTCACCGAACCCTTAGCTGGAGTCTCGACAACCATCTCTCCATTCATATCAGAAACGTCAAGACCCAAGGCAGAAACACAATCAAAAGCAACAAAACTGTGCGTAGCACCAGTATCAATAATAGCAACTAAAGGAGTATTATTAATATAGCAAGTACCTCTGATCAAACGATCATCATTCTCAGTCTGAGTGCCGGTTAGTGCAAACACTCTCCCAGTAGTCTTAGTCTTCTTGGGTTGCTTACACTGCGAACCAATGTGTCCTTGCTCATTGCAGTTGAAACACACAACATCATCAAACTTGCAGTCACTAGTAATATGCCCTTTTTGGCCACAACGATAACACCTCTTCACCTCAACAGTACATACATTGCTCTTATGGCCCTTCTCGCCACAGGTGTAACAAGTAATCTCAGCAGGAGCAGTCTTCTTCTGGGGCCTCCTCTCATCATTTACTCTTTGCTTCCCTTTATCTCTAGGGGCATCATAAGGTTTAGGGCGACTCTGCTGGCCCTTAGCTTTCCTATCGTTCACTACCTTGTAGTGAGCCTTAGTATCCTCCTCATATATCCGACAGCTACTCACCAATTCGGAAAAGTCACGAATCTTCTGGTAACCGATAGCCCTCTTGATATCAGCGCGCAACCCGTTCTCAAACTTGATACATTTTGAAAACTCAGCAGTCTCGGGTGCATAATGCGGATAGAACTTAGCCAACTCCACAAATTTGGCCGCATACTCGGTCACCGACATGTTCCCTTGCTTAAGCTCCAGGAACTCTATCTCTTTCTTCCCACGGACATCTTCTGGGAAGTATCTATTAAGGAACTCCCTCGTGAAAATAGCCCACGTCACCACAGCTCCATCTTGCTCCAAAATAGGTAGGAGACTAACCCACCAATCATCAGCCTCCTCCGCGAGCATGTGCGTACCAAACCGCACCTTCTGAACATCGTCACATTGCATGACCCTGAAGATCCTCTCTACTTCCTTGAGCCACATCTGAGCTCCATCAGGATCATAACGCCCCTTGAAGGTAGGCGGGTGATTCCTCAGAAAAGTCTCCAACATTCTAGTTCCGTCATTACCACCAGCGTTGTTCTGATTGCCCACAGCATTAGCCATTGCTTCCAAAGCAGCAGCAAGGGCAGCATCGTTTGTACCAGCCATCTTAGTTCTCTGGAAAACAAACATAAGTCAGAATAATACATAAATACTACTCTAACTCTAAGACAACGTCACTCGACTCTCTAATTGGCCGGACGGACCGACCTGCTCTGATACCAATTGTAACACCCCAATTTCCCATCTTAAAAATTTCTTTAAATAAATCATATAAAATCAGAGTACTTCTCAAAAGGAGTGTCACATTTCATCTTAAAAACCACTTCGATAATAATTTATCAAATTACAGAATATTCAATTAAGCAGCGGAATTCAAATAGTCACATCACATAAATGTCTTGGCTTAAAAGCCAGCAAAAACGTCTCAAAATATTAAAGTTTCTACATCACAAAAGTCAACATTAATTCGAACACGATACGTAAAGGAATAGACTCCACAAAAGACCCCATCCCGTTACATATCAGAGCAATCCTAACTTCACACATCCTCGCATCATCGCAACTAAGACTGGGTACCTGCACTTGCCCACAAGGCGGCAATTCCAGCAGAAGGGGTGAGATTCACAACAATAATATTAAAATATAAATCATAAGTCAAGATTAACAAATCATATATATATCCAACTCATCACATATACTTTTGCAGCACATCATAGCATCACCTTAAACCTCATCATACAACATCATAACAACATCATATCAAGCATAAACGTCTCAAAACATCATCTCATATATGTCACAATTGACTCGACTAAATGCAACACCTAACGTCTCAACATCATGCATGTGGTACCATATATGTATAGCATTAATATGCTTCACCGTCGCTTTGAGCAAATGCTCCACCGACGCTTTGAGCATAAAGCTCCACCGTCTCGTAAATATGCAAATGCATGGACTCGTCGCTTAACAACTTATACACCGTCTCAAACGTCATTTACAAATTATAGACTGACACATGCAGTTATAAAAATACATGGCAGGACATCAACTCATTATACATACACACTGCAACACATAGCATCATCACAATCACATATTCATCACATTTAAACATCACTTATTTTCAACAACACGTCATTATCAACAGCTCAAGTTAATCATCAGCAGTCATCTTCACAGCATACATTAAAGGGTATAGAACCTCACTAATACTAACCAAAAGGCTCCTCTCAAAGTCCCATGCGAAACAGATCGCAAAGACAACAAACAGTCCTGAACCAACTAACTCGCCACGGCGAGTACATCTGCTCGCCACAGGCGAGTACTCCCAGCAGCTCACTCGCCAAAGGCGAGTTGGGGGCGAGCTGGAGGCGAGAAATACTGGATGCTTCGTCCTTTTTGACATTTTTCAACAAAATCCTCATTTTTAAGCTCTCTAAATTAAATTTGACCAAACCAACTTCACAGGTCATCTCTATAAATATGAGGGCACTCAAAACCATCTAAAGTTTGGCAAAAATCCTAAATTTAAGGGTCAAGCTCGCCACGGCGAGCTATACTGCTCGCCTCGCGAGCAACTAAGGGTTACTCGCCACGGCGAGTGATCTGCTCGCCACAGGCGAGCGATCTCAGAACCACTACGGTTTCAGTCCAAATCACACCAAAATCTGCCAATTCTCTCCAAATAAGCTTCTAATTCATCAGCAATATCATCCTAGGGAATAATCTAGGTTCGGTAACACATTCCTACAGCAATGCAACACATTCTCACATCAAATTCATCAAATCCATCATAACCCTAATTCTCAAAACTCACCTCAATTCTTCCCCAAACCCTAAGCTAATCAAAACAGATGATTCAAGATTAATACTACTGAAGTTAGGCTCACCCTTACCTGGAAAAATTGCAGAATTGGAACCTAGCTTTCTCTTCTCTCTTGACCGTTCTTCTTCTCCAACCAAAAGTCTGATAACGCGTTCTCAATATTTCCTTTCTTAACCTACTTCTCTTATATACTCCCTCACAATTTAATTAATTCCCTCTTAACCCACACAACTCTTCTTAATTATAAATATAACCCCATCTCTTAAAATTCTATCTTTTTCCACCCAATCTATTTATTTACCAAATAAATATTCATATAAACATCACTTATATTATTTTATTAAACAATAAAATAATAACACGTCTCATATACGTCACATAATCGTCACAAATCACATAATATATAAACATATACCATATCATCTAGTAAAATAATTACATAATAAAAGTGGGCGTTACAACTCTCCCCCTCTTAAAGGATTTTCGTCCTCGAAAATTTACCTCGCTCAAACAACTCTGGATAGGATTCCAGCATCTTACTTTCTAGCTCCCAAGTCAAGCTTTCACCCGTCGGACAATCACATCCGCATCTATTCGGACAATCACATTACCGATAGCAAACACATGAGACGGCCTGTCTAGGCGTTGCACTTTGATTATTGGCACATGATTCCAATGGTTTATTTGAAACATGGAGGATAAAGTAGCAAGAGCATCGGCCATTTGGTTTTCCTCGCGGGGAATATGGTGCAACTCGACCTTTGTAAAGTACGTCAGCAGACGTCTCGCATAATCACGGTAAGGGATCAGATTGGCATGATGGGTCCCCCACTCACCCTTTATCTGGTTAATAACAAGTGCAGAATCTCCATAGATGTCAAGATGCTTGATTCTCATGTCGATTGCTTCTTCAATCCCCAAGATGCATGCTTCATATTCAGCCATGTTGTTCGTGCATTCAAATACAATCCGGGCGGTAAAAGGAATGTGGTGCCCCTGCGGAGATACAATCACTGCGCCAATTCCTTTGCCGTAAGCATTAACAGCACCGTCGAAGACCAATCCCCACTTGCTATTAGGGTCTGGACCTTCACTAATCAACGGTTCTTCACAGTCCCTCAACTTCAAGTACATGACTTCTTCGTCGGGGAAATCAAACTTAATGGGCTGATAGTCATCCAGCGGCTGATAAGCGAGGTGATCAGCTAGAACACTTCCTCTAATGGCCTTTTGGGCTTTGAACACAATATCATATTCAGACAGAAGCATTTGCCAGCGTGCAATCTTTCCAGTGACTGCAGGCTTCTCAAAGATGTATTTAATCGGGTCCATCCTGGATATCAACCAAGTTGTATGGTTCATCAAGTAGTGACGCAGGCGTTTGGCAGCCCAAGCTAGAGCACAACAAGTCTTTTCGAGCATCGTGTACCGAGTCTAACAGTCAGTGAATTTCTTGCTCAGATAGTAGATAGCATGTTCTTTCTTTCCAGTCTCGTCCTGTTGACCGAGCACACATCCCATGGATTCATCCAATACTGACAGATACATAATCAATGGCCTTCCTTCCACCGGCTGGACAAGGATTGGAGGCTCTAGCAAATACTCTTTAATGCTATTAAAAGCTTCCTGGCAATCATCGTTCCATACAACAGGTTGATTCTTCTTGAGCAGCTTGAAAATTGGCCCGCCAGTCGCGGTCATGTGAGATATGAATCGGGAGATATAATTCAGATGTCCGAGGAAACCTCTAACTTGCTTTTTGGTCTGCGGGGCCGGCATCTCTCGGATGGCTCGGACTTTGTCAGGATCTACTTCAATGCCTCTTTGGCTGACAATGAACCCTAGCAACTTTCCAGATCTAACACCGAACGTACACTTGTTGGGATTCAGCTGAAGCTTGTACTTCCTCAATCTTTCAAACATTTCGGCCAAATATTCAACATGTTGCTCTTCGTCTCTTGACTTGACGATCATGTCGTCCACATATACCTCGACTTCTTTGTGAATCATATCATGAAACAACGTAGTCATCCCCCTCTGATAGGTGGCACCAGCATTTATCAGGCCGAACGACATCGCTTTGCAACAGAAGGTACCCCATGGAGTAATGAACGACGTCTTTTCCCTGTCTTTGGGCAACATTTTGATCTGATTGTATCCAGAGAAACTGTCCATGAAGGAGAACACCTTGCACTGAGCAGTATTGTCAACAAGCACGTCAATATGAGGCAGCGGGAAATTGTCTTTCAGACTGGCTTTATTCAAATCCCTGTAATCAACACACATCCGGACTTTCCCATCCTTCTTTGGTACAGGTACAATATTAGCAACCCATTCGGGATACTCAACTGTCACGAGGAAACCTGCATCAATCTGCTTCTGTACTTCACCCTTAATCTTGAGAGCCATGTCAGGACGAGTTCTTCTTAGCTTTTGTCTAACAGGAGGACATTCCGGCTTTGTTGGTATCCGATGCTCTACGTTTTGACGATCCAAACCCGGCATATCTTCGTACGATCATGCAAAAATATCTGCATATTCTCGGAGAAGTTGGAAGATCCTCCTCTTAACCCCCTCTTCCAGTGCGGAACCAACCTTGATCTCTTGCTTATTGTCCTCGGTACCCAAGTTGATCAACTCAATCTTTTCCTGGTGAGGCTGAATGGCTTTCTCCTCTTGTTCAAGCAGTCGAGTGATCTCATCTGGTATATCATCATCCTCCTCATCTTCGGCTTCAAATACCAGGAATTCAAAAGTCGGAGGAACTATAGGGTCACTGTGTTCAACAGGTTTATTATGGTTCAATCTGCATGATGTTGTTGGATGATTTTTAGAAAGAATTTTTCCATGCAGATCTTTGAAATTAATAAGAAAATACAAATGTTTTGGTTTTTTTCTAGCATTACCATCATTTCCAAGGGAAAAAGTATTAAAAAACAAAAGTCGTGAAAGAAATGACAATTTTTATTAACAATGGCAATGCCGAAACAAACATGCCCCTACAAAAATATCACTTCCACCTCGGGCAGGGCGAGAGGATTGTTATTTTGAAAAACAAAACCTAAGCAATAAGACACATTACTCGGAATCATGCATGATCAAAGGAAGGTCGACGACATTCCAATTCTTCGCAATGCCTCCTGAGATCACAAACACGGGCCTAGAACCACTTCCAGTAGCACCCTCAGTAATTGCATTGGCGAACCCAGCACTGTAGAACGTCCCAGTAGATACTCCTGATGTTGGGGAGAACCCAAGACCTTCTTTGCGCTTATTCTTAAGTAGTTGTATTAACTGGCCCCAACCGGCAGCCTGTCCTTCCCGGACAGCCTTCTGCGCGTCCTTCAAAGAAGCCATAGAGGCACCGACCTTCTTGGGCTTCGTACCTTCAACAGTCAAACCTTGAAATGCAGTCCCCTCAGTAGATACTGCTTCAATACAAGAGAACGATGACAATTGACTGACCAAGTACGCTTCCTCTCCATGTACAGTAACGAGCTTACCATTCTTCACAAATTTCAACTTCTGATGAAGAGTGGAGGTGACTGCGCCAGCCTCATGTATCCACGGCCTTCCAAGGAGACAGCGATAGGAAGCATCAATGTCAATGACTTAGAATGTGATCAGGAATGTTTCCGGGCCAATGGTCATAGGAAGATCCACTTCTCCGAGAACGTTCTTACGGGATCCATCAAAGGCTTTGACCAGAAAAGTGCTTCTCCTTAAAGGGACCTCCCGATAGCTTAGCTGGTCCAGAGTTGATTTGGGCATTACGTTCAAAGATGAGCCTGTATCCACCAATACATTTGACAGCATGTCAGCCTTGCAATTCATAGAGATGTGTAGGGCCAAATTGTGGTGTTTCCCTGCTTCTGGGAGCTCGTCCTCGCTAAACCAGAGATTACTGCAAGCAGTGATATTTCCCACTATACCACCAAACTGATCCACCGTGACCTCGTGATCGACATACGCCTGCTCCAGTATTTTTAGCAAGATATTCCTGTGGGCTTCAGAACTCAGGAGCAAGGATAAGATAGATATCTTTGACGGGGTTTGCAACAGCTGATCCACGATCTTGTAGTCACTTCTCTTGATTATCTTCAGGATTTCATCCAAATTAGCATCCTCAATAGATTGGCCTGGCTGGCTAACATCTTTAGCAACAGGAGGAACTGGAAGTGGAGTTGTTTTGTCAACTGGAGCCGTGGTGGGCGCAACGGTCTTCTTTTGAAACAAAGGGGGACAGACTCTACTGCTCCTTAGAGTCGTCTCTTCAGCAATGTTGCTTACTACGCCCGGGGATACTAGAGGTACTTCTATCCCATTCTCAACCATGGTTGCATTGTACTTGTAGGGAATAGCCTTTGTGGAAGCATAGGGTACTGGCCCAGGTAGCCTTATCACTAGAGGTTCGACATTCTCCTTCGGAGGCGTATTCCTAACGGGGGTATCATGGAAGACTGGCATAATCACACAAACGTCGCTGGAAGTCAGATAGTGGTCATTCATCAGCCTCTGGATGTCGTTTTGAACTACGTCACAGCCCATAGGATTCTGGAGGCACTCGCAACAAGCAGCATGGTCATGGTCAAACAAAGAAGCTGGCACAACTTGACGTGTAGCGGTACCAGAGGAGTTGCAACATTACGAACATCAAGGCGGGGAGTTTCCTCATATACTTCAATCACGTTCACCGCAGCATGGTTTGGAAGCGGATTATCGAGAACGTGTGGGACATTGTTCTCGAAAGACAACTTCCCTTGGTCTATCAGCTTCTTCACGATGTACTTCAAAGCGTAACATCCATCTACATCGTGGCCTAGAGCTCCTTGATGAAAATCGCATCTGAGGTCAGAACGAAACCTGGGAGGTAATGGTTGGGCGGAGGCTTGCCGGGTGTGGTTGTGCAGTACCCTTTATGTAACAGAGTTGGGAGCAATTCGGCATATGTCATCGGTATCGGAGGGAAAGACGTTCTGGCCTGAGGACCTTGCTGCTGTTGTGGTTGTTGTTGAGCTGGTGGCTGCTGTTGTACTTGCTGAGCAATAGCGTTGACAGGGACCTGAGGCTGGCCCAGTGGTAGAGGATATTGATGGTAGAATGGTGGGAAAAACAGATGTTGGGCGTATTGCATGTATTGGTACGGCAGAGGCAGTTGAGCGGCATTGATTGGAGCAATGATAGCGATGGATTGATTGGTCTCGGTGGATACCATCCCGACTTCTGTCTCCTTCTTCTTGTGATGGCCATTGCCATATTTCTTCGGTGCATTTGCGGAGTGTTCACCTTTTTCGAACACGATGATACCCTCTCTGACAGCTTCTTCTCAGCGGGTTCCCATGGTGACCATCTCAGAGAAGTTACTCGGAGCAGCAATGATCATCCTTTCAACATAGTCTTTCTTCAGAGTTTTTAGAAACGTCTGAGTCATTTCTTCTTCATCCAGAGCAGGGGTAATATGGGCAACTGCCCCCCTCCACCTTTGTGCATATTCACGGAAGCTTTGATCTTTCTTCTGGAAGAGGGATCTAAGAAATTCCCTGTTCGGCTTCAATCTGGTGTTAAACCCGTAATGACTCTTGAAAGCAACAGCCAAATCGTCGAAGGTGCGAATGTCATCTTTGCTTAGGCCAGTATACCATTCCGCAGCGTCTTCCATTAAGCTGTCTTGGAAGCAGTGAATCATGAGCGAGTCATTGTCTGAGTAGTTAGCCATCTTCCGGACATATTTGATGATGTGATTTTGAGGACAAGTCAGCCCATTGTATCGGTCGAATTTTGGGACTTTGAACTTTTTAGGGACATCTACCTTTGACACCAAACAGAGATCGTGAGCCTTGACAAGATCACCACTTCCACGGTTAGCTTTGATTTCACGATGGAGTTCTTTAGCAAGTTCCTCCATCCTTTCTTCCATAGTTCTGAACACGGGAGTCTTCCCCTGGTAAGTAACGGTGTTGGTGTCTTGAGGTGTAGAGTGTACAATTGGGTTAGTGAAGACCGTTGACTGAGGCACGGTAGTGTAGAGAGAAACAGGATCTGGTATGGGGATTTGGTTACCATTGGCAGCACCAGAAGTACCGGCGCCAGAAATACCGGCTGCGGTATTGGGTGCGTAGAAAGGTGGGAGTCCATAAGGGCGTCCCCTCGGCATAACAAAGCGGTCGTCAAGAGATGTTGTTGGAATTACTTCAGCAGTGGTCTGAGCAGATGAGGCTGGTTGTTCCTGGGCAGCCAGCAGGGCAGTCATAACATCATGAGCCTTAGCCAACTTTTCCCTCAGAGAAGCCAGTTCGGTACGGAGCTGTGCGTTTTCTTCTTTCATAGCTACTTGATTCTTTCTTCTGTATTGTCTAGTCTGATGTACTTTGGTAGGTTGATAGATCTTTCGAGCACGAGCCACTTTTCAAACTGCGGCAGGAGAACCAGGAGGCAATGAGCACTTGGAAGTTTTTTGTGACCGATGAATGATGCATATGATGCATGATATGTGCAAATGTAGATGCAAAAATGACTCTTTTTTGGTTATCGAAAGGTTTTTTTTTTTTAGACAAATTAGAAATTTTGCAAACATTATTAACAAGATGAATAGATTAGAAAGCTGTCAAGACAAATCGTTTTGAAATGCTAAGCCAAAGGAAGTGGGCTTTGAAACACAATACAAACAACATAATCATCTAAGCCTATGGAGTGACAGGGTAACCCTCAGAATCAGACTCTGAAACTGAACCGCAATATCTAGCATAGAAATCCCGACGACCTCTGGCTCTCTTGGAGTCCCTCATAAGCAGATCATCTTTTTCCTCAAGTTCTTTTCTAACTCTGGTTAGCTCTCTTTTCAACATCCGGTTCTCATGATCTTTCTGCTCATCTCGGCCATCCAAAGTTATAATCAAGTTCTCGGCTTCATTGTATCGGGCCTTCCATGCTCGCTTTTCCTGACTCTCCATAGCTAGATGTTCCTGATACATCTCCTGGGTCGCGGGAAGCAAAGGTAATGGCCTAGACAGTACGGATGCAGATACGTGTCTCATAGCAGGGTAAGGCATGCCAATCTCCTCGGCTCGATCTATCACCCACTAAGTATAGGCCTCATGAGCGATACCGGATCTCACACCCAAATGCTTCACATCCTTCCTTCGAACCTTAGACCAAGCATCTATAAAAGCTTTCCTTTGCCCGGCGGGGGCGTTTGAATAGTAGAAGAACTCCTGAGATGTAGCAAGATTGATGGGCTTTGCTCTCATGGGGAAACCAAACTGTCTCATGGCTAGCTCAGAATTGTAGTTGATTCCTCCACGGGTACCGAGAAGAGGTACATTGAGGAAGTCTCCACAACCAGTGATAATCTCCTTGACCCGAGCTGCCGGATTAATCCAAACCACCTCATCGGGAGTGAGAGCCATAATCCGCTGTGCATAAGACCAATTCTCCGCGTTGGCATGGAAAGAACTCGGAAGGTGAGAAATAAACCACCTATATATAAGAGGTACGCAACAGAGAATATATCCACGACCTTTGAGAGTCCGATCATGGATGGCGTGGTACGTGTCAGCTAACAGGGTAGGAACCGGGTTCTTGGAGTGGAAGATCTCAATGGCATTCATGTCCGCAAAGTTGTCGAGATTTGGGAAGAGAACGAGCCCATAGATAAGTAGTGTAAGAATAGCTTCAAGAGTATCTTGACAAGTAGATTCAAAATTAGCCCGCTCAAGTAAGTACTTCGAAGCGAAACCCTGGATGTGAGATTTGGTAATGAGATTCTTGGACACGTCGGAAGTCTTGAGATAAAGATCCTTAGCAATCACCAAAGGAGTAAGAGGAGCTCCGGGACCTATGAAAAGTGTCCTCTCGGCTACAGGTAAACCCAACAAACTAGAATAAGCCTCAAGTGTAGGAACTAACTGGAAATCCGGGAAAGTGAAGCAACGGAAAACCGAATCATAGAATTGCACCAGAGTGTGCACCAACTTCTCTTCCACATTAGTCCGGAGAATAGTAAGCAAACCACCGTATCGGAGACGAAACCCAGTCGGATTCTTAACCTTGAGTGCCAACTCCCTTAGGCTAACCAAATCGACTTCCTTGAACTTGTAAGACTTAGTCTTCTTCATGCCTATAACGTTTGCAAAGTTTTTAATCTGTCTATACCCTTCGATAAATGCATGGAAAAAGTTTATGCATGAATGCATGTATGCATGATTTTGATTACAAAGAAAGCACGGTGGGTTAAAGTTTACAGTTGAGGGGTTGCGGGTGGACACGGTGTCCGGTGAAACTAGGGTTTTGATAGTAGTAACCATGGTTCTAATAAAGTTCCCAAACTGCAACCTCACTTACGTATATCATGGTAGCACGAGACAACACCCGTTCCATGATTACTCGTAAGAAGGTCTAGTTTGAGTGTAGTATCGCGTGACGACTAAATTTTGAGACAACGCTCGGTTTAGCCACCGCACTACGCCCTAAGAAAAGGCCAAAGATGGGTTTGGTAACCACGGTCCATAGCATCACCGGTCAATTGGAAGTAAAGTGCCTAAGCATGACAACACACGCCGACAACATCACCCCTAAAATGCCTCAGCTATGTGAGATTGATCGCATAACCCAATACACGAGGCAACCCCCGGATTGGATTGTCGATTATATCTCCACTTATTCCTAAGTTCACTCAGCCCGGGTGTAGGACTTTTGATATTCTCACCCCACACGTTGCATGAAAATATTTACATATAACAATAAAGTAAAGCGTAAAACATAAAGCATGAAAAACTAGGCGTAGCCCTAAAGTCCCCAGTGAAGTCGCCATTTTTGTTATCGTGATTTTCGGGTGTCAAGTCATTAATTAGGCTCGAACCTTTCAATCATTGATATCTCTATTTTTTTTTTGGGGAAGGGTAAAATTGAGAAAACCCTGAAATTCTAAGTTCGGGGCAATTTTCGCTACGGGTAGGTGTTAGGCACCCATAACGACTATAGTACTCTATAGGAGCCGTTTTTTCTAGATTTATGTTTACGCTTTATTTTTAATGCTATTTATTGAAAAGGTTGTTTTTAAGAATGGGGGGAAAGAAGTGTTTGGATTTTATTTTTATTGGACTTGGAGAGGTTTTGACCTCTTGCCTACATACCCTTTTAAGGGATCAAACTCCATGTAGTTCTCTCTCAAAAAATATCTTTGAAAGTTTTGATTGATTTTAATTTTCGAAAATGGTTTTGAAGAAGAGAAAGAAGCCGTAAAGGCTTGAGAAAAAAGAAAAGGTGAGGTTGGCTCAATTATTTAGAAAAAAGGTCTAAGTAAGAATTATTTTCATTCGCATTTGATTAAGAAAAAAAAGAAAATACAATGGAGTTTTGACTCCAAGGTTTATTGGAAAAAAAATTGTTTTCAAGTGATGAAATTGTTAACACTTTTTGGAAAATGATTTTTCTAAGTTTCGCGTTTCCTAATTATACATCTAACGGTAAATCATACAACGTGTGTGCGTGTCGGTGCTTGTGTCGGTGTACATCATTATAGTGTCCATTGTCCTTTACATTGGCCCTAGTTTACATTCTATGGTCTTGCAAGAAATTGAAATAAAAGAAACTACCTAAAAAATTAAATGATTGAATAATACCTAAACTTAAAGGAATGGAGATGAAATGGAGTGCTCAATGTGCATGAAACATAAAATGGTTAGTGAAGCAATATGAAATGATAGTAAAAAATGTTAGGCAAAGAAAAGTAATGACAAAATATGAAGAGATGGGAAGGAAGATGCATGCAAACTAACATTACTGACAAAGCAAGAAACTAAAAAAAAACCTTTGTAAAATTGGAAGTTAGCATATAAACTTGCAAGACAAAAGCTAATCAATTATACTAACAAGATTGAAAATATTGCAAAATTGTAAACAAGAATCCAATTTAACAAGATTGAAAAAAATTGTAAAAAAAAATGGTAAACACACATCAAACTAACACAATTTGAATATATTGTAAAAACTTGCAAACAAAGATCAAACTTAACAAAATTGAACATATTGTAAAAAAATGGTAATCAAAGATCAAACTTAACAAAATTGAGCATATTGTAAAAGTGGTGAACAAAGATTGTAAAAATGGTAAACAAATATCAAACTAACAACATTGAACATATTGTAAGAAATGCGAATAAGAATCTAACTAACACAATTTGATGAATTAGCATGAAATCAGAGGTAAATCTATCATGGAATCAAACGACAAGCATCCAAATCATATGATAAATATTGGATTGAAAATTATGCAAGAAACTTCTCACAAAAATACAAAATACACCAATCAAATGAGAAATTAGCACATATCATTTTTATCCATTTTACACATGTGAAAATATCACAAAAATAGTTAGAAACACATCAAGAACGCATAGTAATTTTTTGGCATTTTTGTAAGAAATTCAAAGCGCACAGATGGTCCAAATAGCAAAAACAGGGGTGCACGTAGCAAAGAAACTCAAGAAACTGAAAAGAAGCTGAAAAAACCGAAGCTACCCGGCCCAAACCCACGCGGGTGATGGATCCAGATCTCCAGAACGCTTCAGAAGCGTTGGATTGATCCAGATCCATCAGGACCTAAATCTAAGGGCTTAGAACGTGGGGCGCTGGATCGGGTCAGAACCCACCCGGTCCAGTGCCTTATATAAAAGGTTTTAACCCGGATTCCCTTCACTTTTTCAATTCAATTCTCTCTCTTCCTCTCTTCTTCTCCGTTCTTCTCTCTTCCTCTCTGAAACCCTAACCCTAACTTCGTTCAAAACAGCCCAAAAATTCAAGAACCATGGCTCAATCGCTTCCATTGGTTGTTCTAAGCATGAATCGACCATTGAAAACTACATGCACTCACTGAATCAACGCAGATCTTGAATTCTTCTTTACGGATTCCAAACGGTTTTGGTTTGATTTTTTGATACAAATCTTTTTCTGATGAAATCCTTATGGATTCATACGGTTTACAACCGTTTTTACACGTTGTAAACCATAGAATCCTTTTACGGTTTTGGAAAATTTTAGGGTTTCACACTTTTTTGAACCAAACTCGTTTGAAACTTACGGATCTATGTTGATTCAAGTTCGTTAATGTTCTTGACTATGAAGAGGTAAGCTTTTGATTTTCACCTGTGTTTTATTCGGAGATTTGGATTAGAATCTTCAGAACTCTTTGATTTGATTCTGTTTTTGCTGGTTCTTGCTTGAAATCCGGAAATAAACCGGTGGTTCTTCTTCTTCTTCTTCACTGGTTCAAAACCTTTGCAATTGTTCCCCTTTTCTTCTCAAATTCTTCTCTGTGATCGCGCTTGAATTTGCTACCTTTGGTGGTGAATTCGCGCTTGAATTGTAGGGAAAAGGCTCAGTGATGAAGATTCAACCATGAATCTCTGAGAGCTAACGAAAATTCCATTGATTCAGCTTGAATTTGCTTCTGGAAATTTTAGGGTTTTGCGAATTTGTTCTTCAATTTTTCTGAGTTTTTGTGATTTTGATCTAACTGAATGGAGAGAGAAATGTGAATCTTGTTGGTGATGTGGCATTCAATCTGTGGCTTTTTTCTTGACTGGTGCAGCGCGTGGCCTTATATAGGCTGCCATGTGGCCTTTGAACCAATGAAAACATGACACCTGAACTGTATTGCTTGCGTGGTATTTTTGGACCAAACTGCAAAAAGAGGACTTAAGGACCAATTTGCAATTAAAAAGAAATAAAGACTGTTTTTGAAAATAAAAAATAAAAAAAATGGAACTTGGACAGTTTTGAAATTAAAATTTGGACACATTTGCAATTAAAACAAAAATTTGGACTTACTTGCAAAAAGTAAAAATAAAACTGGTAAAAAAAATGAAATTTGAAAGTAACGTAAAGTGAAACAGTTAAAAACGACAAAACGGACTAAAACGAACAAATTACCAAAATGAGGTATTTTAAAATACCTGTCTGTCAAAAAGTTATTTGATGTGAAAAGACCAAAATGCCCCTTAAGGACTAAAACGACTCAGACTGACCCAGACTGACTCAGATGCAAAACTAAAATGATTTTTAGACAGAAGCTGGTTGATGATCCATGCAGACAAGTTGAAAAGACTCAAAAACAAATTGTAGAGACTAAAATGGGTTCCTTTGTAGGAAATGACCAAACTGCCCTTTTGTATGATTTTATGCAAAAAGGATGATATAAAATGCAGGAAAATATGCAATGGTTTTAGAGACCCTTTTAAATGGCTTGTAATGCAAGAAAACGCTTTGGATAATTTTACATGCAAGAAAATTGGAGACAGAAGCAGTGAAATGTGCGTTTGAAGCACAATGAATCGGAAAATATCAGGGATAGGAAAGAAATTTGAACTAGTATTTTTAGGTCCAAAATGAGGGTATGACAATATGATATTGGGAGGTTATTTATTTATTTAATAAAAATGAGTAATAATAATATTTATTAGGAATTTTGGAGAGTTATGAGAATTAGTAAAAATATAGTGAGAAAAGAGTTTATGGAGTTTTTGGGGGTTACATATTAATTATGAGAATTAGTGGAAGTTAATTGAAATGAAAGGGAGTTAAGGAAAGAATAGAAAGAGAAAGGGAAATAGAAAGTCAGTATAGCATTTTCACGTATCAGTAAGAAAACAGACTTTTGGGAGAAAAGAGAGAAGAACCAAGAGCAAAGGGGAAATTTCTAGAGGAAAGGATTTTCTGTAGAAATTGTTCTTCTTAATTCAGGTAAGGGTGAGCTAGCAATTACTTAATAATATATATGCATGATTCCTGAATTTGGATTGAAATGGTGGTTTTTGGTTTAGGTTTTGAAAGTCGTAAGAATCGTCTAATGTTGTTAATTTGAGTTGCTAATTGTGTTTTTCTGAGTTGTTTATGATGATATGTTGTATATAAGACCAGTAAACGTTTCTGTAAATCAATTTGGGTGATTGGGGGATCAAAATTGGGTCTTTGGTTGAAAGAGAAGTTGAGAATCGTAGGTTTTTAGTCTGAACAGTTGATGCTTCGCTTAAGCGAAGCTACCCGTCGCTTAAGCGAGCTGCCTTGTAGTTGCCCAGAATTGGGAAATTGACCGTCCGCTTAAGCGAGCGCCAAGCGAACAAGAACCTAACTTTCGTCATTTGGTTCGCTCAAGCGAACTTCCCGTTGCTTAAGCGAACAACGCTAAAATCTGCCCAGAACCTGTAGCATGTGAGCGTCGCTCAAGCGAACGCCAAGCGAGGAACATCCTAACTTACGTGAATTGGTTCGCTTAAGTGAGCTATGCTTCGCTTAAGCGAAGTTGGTCCTGAACGACCATTTTGTGAATTTTGTTAGGTACTTTAGGACTTAAATCTAAGCTTCCTAATATGTTTATTGGATTTATTAAACATTGTTTAAGTGGTGAAAATTAAATATGAAGATGAATATGATGAAATTATGTATGTTTATATGAAAATAAATATCCATGCTATGTTTGAATTGTCGTTGATGTTGTTGAGTGGTGTTGTCCAGTTGGGGAGTGTGTCATAAGTATTAGACGCAGTTGTTGATGTCCTAAGTAGTTGTTGTTGTTGCTGTTTGGTTGTATGCTGATATACACCATTTAGTTGTTGTTGGGTTGTATGCTGATATACACCACGAGTCTTTCATACTCATGCATCGTTGGGGGCTCATGCCCTGGAATGTTAATCATTCAAATGTTGAGGGCTTATGCCCTGGAACGCTTTATCGTTCACCTGTTGAGGGCTCATGCCCTGGGATGCTTTAACCATCCAACCGTTGAGGGCTCATGCCCTGGAATGCTTGTCATTCAACGCGCGTAAAATGGTACCACATGCATATTGCATTTGTTGTCGATGTCGTTGCATATTTGTTGTCGGTGTGAGCTGTCGTTGTGTAGTCGTTGATTGTCGAGGTTGTTGTTGGTGAGCTGTCGCCATTGGTGTTGTTGTTATAATTTGAACATAAAATGAAGTAAATAATTGTTGGTAAATGTTGATACCATATATGTATGGACTTGATGATACTCGTGGTTGTGTTGTTGTTGTTTTTAATCCAAGTTGATGAATTATTTATATATATTATTTTTGATTGTGAACTCACCCCTTCTGCTTGAAAATGTTGCCCTTCGTATGGGTAACTTGCAGGTAACGAAGGCTAGTAGGGTGTCGGCTCATGTGTCTTAGGGCTCTGATACGTAACGGGATGGGAAACTTGTTGTTTATTTCTTTCATTCCTTATGTATCATTGTGGAATCATGTTGTTAAGAATTTAATTGTTGGATGATAATGATATTGTTGAGGCCTTAGTGCCAAGTATTGTTGGAGAATAAATTTATGTTGACAAGAATAATTCCACTGCAGATTTTATAAGATGACTTATTGGAGTTAAATAGTTTTATATTCTATTTAATAATTTTGAAAAGCAGTGTGACATGCCCGTATTTGTTGAACTCTGATTGTTATTTATATTATTATGTTGTTTTGGGAAACGGGGTGTTACAAACAACTTGAGTTTACTCTTTTATCTTGTTTCAAGTGGTCAGTCCTAAACAATGGACAGCTTGAGTCGACCTTTTATCTTGTTTTAAGTGGTCAGTCCTAAACAATGGACAGCTTGAGTCTACCTTTTATCTTGTTTCAAGTGGTCAGTTCTAAACAATGGACAACTTGAGTCTACCTTTTATATTGTTTAAAGTGGTCAGTCCTAAACAATGGACTACTTGAGTTTACCATTTATCATATTTCAAGTGGTCAGTCCTAAATAACGGACAACTTGAGTTTACTCTTTTATCTTGTTTCAAGTGGTCAGTCCTAAACAATGGACAACTTGAGTCTACCTTTTATCTTGTTTCAAGTGGTCAGTCCTAAACAACAGACAACGTGTGTTTACCTGTCATTCTCTCAAGTGTCGTCCCTAGTGTGTCTGGTCAAGAGGTGTCACTAAAAGTCTTGTCTCCATCAAACTACCATTCTAAACCAATACAATAGCACACAATCATTTTCCCTACTGAAACTGTATTTTCCCTAGCAGATTCGGATCCCTTTCTTCAATGAATTTGGGTGTCCCGTTGTTGTTTCTCGTTCCAGGCAAATCAACTTTTCCGTCATGCATTCATGTTTACATCACAAGCATTCACTACCATTCTAAGGTCCCACAGGCACATGTCTGACCCTGATTGTTCTTGACTTTGCAGTAAAAATCCGGCAGATAGGTATTTTAAAATACCTCATTTTTGGCTCCAAGTCGGGCCCTCTTCTATTTTTTTTAGTCCTTATTTCCGTCTTTTATTTGTTTTTAATTAATTTTAATTGTATTCTTTAGTTTATTTATCATTTTATTTTATTACTTTTTATTAGTTTTTTATTTTATGTATTTTAATTTATTTTTAATTAATTTAGTCCTTTTATATTTTATTTTTGTAAATGTCCAAAATAAATCAATGAGTTCAAAACAAGTCTGCAGGGGTCCAAAAATTATTTCAGAGTGTGACACAATTTCAGGCAGAATCATAGGGTCAAATTTTTGTTTCCAAATTCAATAACACGGTTGCTGCCTCTGCAAGTTGTTTCCTTTTTCTTTCCAACCTCAATACTATAAATTAGAACCTGCAATTTCAGAAACAGGACACACAATTGCACCCAAGAAACCCTAGCCGCATCAAAACCTGCAAACTGTTCCAAACACCACACGCACAATACCACAACCGCACCAAAAAAGTCATCAACACAACCAAATCGGCCACTACAACGACCACTAAGATCAAACCGAATCGGACACCACAAGAACAAACTGAAACGGACACACAGTCAAGCAAACCGAAATCAGACTCAACCTGCACGACAACTTTCAAAACCGAACCACAATCACACCGTAAACCGGCCACCACTGTTGAATTGGATCTACAAGAAACAAAGACGTAGTATTTTCTTAACTCTTAGATCTAGGGCTTTGTATTTGTTGTGTGAGAATTTTGAGGTGAGGAGAGTGTAGAATAGAAGAAAAGAAGAAAAGAAATAAAAAAAAAACAAAAAGGGAGAGTATAGGCTTCTGGTGCGGTGGCGCTGTCACCTTGGTCGGTCAACCACCGCCGCCGGAATTTGGATTCATTTGAACCATAGCCGGAAACTTCATGAGAGGAACAGAGAGAGTTTAAGAGAGTGGGAGTGAAGAGAGAGAAGGGAAAGATAAAAATGAATGAAAAAGGATCCACAACCTATATATAAGCTCGTTCGTTCACATGTGTGTGTGTGGGTGTATGGGATACCATGCACCCTCGTGTCTTCAGCCTGTGATTTCAATCAAAGACCTCTGATGCCTTTAATCCTTGATCAAATCTGGGCCATCTGATCAATCAGACGGCCCAAATTCGTCCTGCTAAACCCCATGCCCCCTTACAGTCTCTTGAAGCCCAATATCTGTCCTTTTTAAACACTGCACCCCCTTGATTACTGCTGCACCCCTCACCTTGTGATTGAACCCCATTTTTATTTCAAGTCCTGCATGCATTTTATTTTTATCTTTTATCATTGTAATTTGTTTTTTTTTACATTTTCTCATGCATAATTTTGGGTTAGACTTATTATTTTGTTTATATATTTATATCATTTATTTTAAAGCAAGGATATTAGAATGTAAACTAGGCTTAATGTAAATAATTTTTTCCTTGTCATTTATTTTTCCGCAAACATTAGAATGTATTTTAGGCTTAATGTAATTTCATGCATGTGTGCGTGTGTGTATGTGTATGTATGCTTTATTTTTATGCATCTAGTTTAGGTTAAAGGTTTTTGTGGTGATCCAACGTCACCACGAAATACCCACGTTTTATTTTTCTTGCTCCGTTACTTTTAATTTTAGTTTAATTATTATTTGAAAAAACAACAAAAACATGCAAATAACCAAAATCACAAAAACACTTTATACAATAAACCTTGATCTAAGAATCAAGTGACCCCATTTTATTTTATTTTCTTAATCAAACTTCAATCAATATAACTTTACTTCAAATTTCTTTTTCAATATTAAAAAACACAAACAAGCTTATTTCACCGCTTTGGCTTTTCATTTTAAAACCTTCTTTCAAAACTAATAAAAAACACAAAACTAATCAAACGGTAATTTTTATCCCGAACTACGAGGTTTTGATCCCTCACTGGTACGCAGGCAAATGACCTAGTCCTTACGAATCAATAAAAAATGTAGATAACAGGACTCTTTCTTTTCTTTTATTCACCATTCTTCTTTTCCTCAAAATTAAGTAAGTTTATAGCACAAAAAGCAAATAAAGTTGAAAGGTTCTCGTAGAGTACTACGAACATAAGGGGTGATGACACCTTCCCCTTATGTAACCAACCCCCGGACCCCATCTAACTTAAATAATTTTTTCAAAGTCGTGAAATAATTTAGTGCGTCAAAAGCTAATTAAATAGCTTTGATCTCCGAAAAATGACGCGACAAGAAGCAACATTTGTTCCTATAGGACCTACAAATTTGATTTATTTGTCCTGCTTTTGCTTTCTTATCAACCCATGGTCTTCTAAGTCATAAGCAAAATTCCTATTCCGTTGTTTCTGGTTTAGAGGTTCATAATCAAAACCTATTCCATTTGGTTTTACTTTAACTTTACCTTCTAAAATTTTATCCAGAACACCAGTACCAGTTGTCATCATCCTTACTTGTTTCTTAACATGTTCAAGTTGTGAGTTAAGAAGTGTTACCTCATCATTGAGTTCTGAGATCTTTGTCAGATGACTACTTCTTTCTGTAAGCAGTTTACTGTTGATCTTCTTTTGTTCCTCTAACATTTTGCATATCACTGCACTTCTGACTTATAGATCCTTATAAGAAGTATCTAGGTCATCATAGGCCATCTCTTCATCACATGACTCAGTGTCAGAAAAGACTTTACCAGTAAGAGCAGTCACCTTTTTAGTAGACTCATATCTCCTTGGTATGTTTACAAATCCCCCTTCCTTGTCCATTATGCAGGGTGCCTGCTCTGATGCCAATTGAAATTCCGGCACACAAGAAACATAATGTTCTATGCGATGTTCCAACACCAAACATAGATTATGGATGTTGAGTGTATTGTTTAGAACATCGTTCTAGCAGTAAACAAAAATAACAAGGAAAATAAAGAACAGAAAAATAAAAAGGCACAGAGAGTTTGTTAACCCAGTTCGGTACAACTCATATACATCTGGGGGCTACCAAGCCAGGAAGGAAATCCACTAGTGTAGTCCTTATTCTAAGTTATCAGCAAACTCCTCGTTTACAAATCTAGACCTAGAACCTACCCGTATTGATTTCAACCTAGGAACTCCTAGATCTGAGATCCCATCTTACTATCCTACAATCAATCACAGCCCCTGTGATTATCAGACTCAAAACACAAACTCAAAGATGAAGTTGCCTTCGAACAAACAACTACCACCTTGCTTAAAAGCTTTGGTGTAGCACAACGAGTTAAAACTCAACAAACAGTCCTTAACATGTATCAAGATGATACAAGAAAGGCTCACAATAAAATAGTACTAAACTTGCATCAACACGATACAAGAGTAGACACGCAAAAGACTCAAAACCCTAAAAACTAAACTTTGTAGAATGACGGCTTCGGTGGTGAATTAGGTCTTGTGGTCTTGTATTTTTACTAAAGCAATATAGGTTATAACATCTTGTTGGGCTTCAGAACAATCCAGATCAAACAGTGATTTGTTACACAAGAATCAGTAACAAATATGGTAACTCTTAAAAAGTAGGAACATCTTTATGAACAAACCAAACACATCCAAAGTTTCCTAAATAGTTACCACAACTTTAGGAAATAGTAAACCATCTGATTCCGTACAAAAAACACGTAGCTTGGCAAACAAGAAATAAGACGTGGATTCCTTAAAAGTGTGTAAATCAAGCCACGTAAACAGGGCACACTGAACTGTGCCAAGATGTTGGAACATCGTATCCAACATCATACAGGAATTTTGTTTTAGCAAAAGTGAAGCCAACACACAAATATCCAACATCTTTGAATGCCACAAATTCCGAAGTAGATACACTCGAAGCAAAAGTTCCTTTGAGAGAAGCTTTGTTGAGGATATAATGTTCAAGATGCAACAACACATAGTCATAATCATCTTCAAAGGGACGAAATTCATAGACTTCAGGATTTCATCAACAATTGTTGGTGGTCTTATAGCTTATTATTGTTTGTAAGGATTGCATCTAATATCAACCAAATCCATATGATGAAGTACCTCTACAAACCATTTCATCACAACTTCTCTGTTAGCTTCTATAAATTCTTTCCCATAATCCTTCATATCTTGAAGGGCTTTGTCCACTTGCGCTATGAGGTTATCCCATTTAGTTGAGTACTCCTCAAAGCTGAAATGTATCAGCCTTTCTTCCAGCACATTTTAAACCCTGTTATAAACTAACGTGGATGCAGAAGAACACACTTTGAGGGAGAAAAAAAACAAGGGAGAACAAACTCTTGTCCCCACACTGGAGACAATACGAAAAAAATCCCACGAACTCATCACTTAAATATATAGAACCCTTATCTCATAACTGTTATTTACTTGTCGTTAATCCAATTTACTCGATTTATATAATTTATTTGTTTTGATTATATGTTTTAATAAGTATAACTAGTTGCCTACTTGAAAAGACAATCCCAGTTGGGACAATTTTACTTACCACTTTATTACTTGAAAACGGTTTCGAGCACCTGTAAAAAATTCAATTTTGTTGACATGTTCAATCGTTATCTAATTGTACTCTCAGCTTTTCAAATATTTTGATGATAAATATGAGAAATAATAATTGTGGTACACCCATGAGCCCCATAATAAATGGTCCACCTTAGAAGCCATCCATTTTTAATATTTGGAAATTAATTTCTCAAATATTTTCATATAAAGTTAAAGGAGAAACCTTTTAGTGTAAATTCATTTTACACCGACAGTCAATCATTTTGTCACTTCATACACTCAAATTTTAAAAACATATACATGCGTGGGGTAATATAGTAAACAAGATTCTAATCAAACATTAGTTTTTAAATTCTTTTTCATTGATGACATATATCCTTAAAACTTTTTCATGTAACAAAAACATTTTAAAACGTAGTATATTAATAAAAAAAATGAAATAAATGGATTTAGGGTGTATACTTATATATTAGGGTGTATAAACTGGATTGCTCAAACCCGTTATACAGAGTTATCCCATTAATGAAACATAATGAAAACATCAAATTGACGTACTGTGAAATCATAGTTGAATTAGAACCTTAATATTTTGACAGAAAACACAAAATACGAAGACCAATGTATGGTGCTGTTAGAACTCCAACTTCTGATCCCAATGTTGATGATAAAAGAACCCTAACATATTCGAATACGTCTATTTGAAGGTCAAAGGCCAGGTTCACTTTTTCCCTTTTATTTATATTAATTTTATGTATTGAATATGCCAATTGATGTATTTTTGTTCCTTAAAATTTAATTATTGTTATGATTCCTCTTACCAATGTAAATCTCTTAATTTAAGTATATTAAATGTGTTTTGTTTGATAGAAGAATATTATGTTTGACTCTGGGATTATTAGTCAACTTTTATAATTTTTTCTTGTAAATTTTAGAATTCAATGGACAATCACATAATTAGGCCAATAAAAAAAAACCTCGAATTAAATAGTAATTACAAGTTCATGGTTCTTTTACGTATAACTGATTTCCCTGCGCCAATTTTTTTACTACAAGTTTTGGCATCAAGCGGAGGTTACATTTTTAGTCTGTTTTTTAGGCCATGACTAGGACAATAAAAATGTTATTAATATAAAGAGTAAAAGTTGTTTTCCAATGGAAGAGTGCGATGGAAGAGTACTTAAGAAATATTTGGGAGGCGATGGACAATTCATTAATCAATTAGTGTTTTCTTAGGCTGTTTAAACTATTCTTAAGGTAACAGTAACGTTACCAACTTAAACGCAAATGACAAGGGGGGTTATCCTTTTTCTACATACTGCTTAAAACACCAACTTATATCATTGATGAGCCAGTTCTAGATATCACATTTTTCTTTAGACATGGATTGCATACTTATCCCCGCAAGGCGTCTCCCGTTAATTATTCCATATTGTTATCGTTCATAACTATTCACACTTGTTGGTTCAGGTCTGACCTCCATCCTTGTCTGTAGCGGTAACCATTCCTTTGATCTATTTTAGACAACCTTGATTTCGATAATTTATTCCAATTGGTTAAATTACTCCTTCAGTCTCTGCATAACAATGGCACCAGAAAATACATCCATTGAGGATACATAATCCCATGGTACTTAACTACATTCTTAACTTTTCGCATTGACGACAACTTCAGTATAATCAAATCTTGAATTGTTTCCACAAGGTTTTCAGTATAACTTTAACACACCGATCTACTATAGTTTCTCTTTAGCTTATTCTTGTCTTAAATATTCCATTAAAAGATTTTGACATCATTCGTCCATTGACTCACAATATACTTGACCATTCCTGAGAGCTTGCAAATTCCTTCAATCATATGATAACTTTCTCAGTCCAAGTATCTCTTTCTAGTTCCATAATCTTAAGTCGACACTCAACCTTTACTTACTTTGTATCTTAATTTTGCTTCCCAACTATGGGTCCTGTTAAAAGTGTTAGATCAATCCTTAAATAATCCTGAGTCTCTTACCTTTCCAAATGCGAAGTACCGTTCAACCATGTGTCCAAAAATATCGGAGTATCTCTTCTCAATATTAACATTTCCTCTACGTGACAGAAAAATATTCGTTTTCAACTCCACAGTTTACCGGCCACCATTTGGTGTTGATTACTTCCTTACTAAAAATCCGCCTTAAATTCTGACACCCTGGTTCAACGCCTTCATACGCTCCATTCCTCCCAGGTCCTATTCAGCTCTCAGACATTCGTACTAAGTGTCATATACTAGACCGAGTTGATTAGGCTCAACTAGCAACGACAATTTAGAATGAATATCCGGAACCCAATGGTCCCTCTACGTTTATTAAATTTAATGGCCCAAGGCACGATCTAAATCGACCTGCTCTGATACCAAATGTAATATCCATACTAAACGTGTCTAGAATATTTAGCATGGACATTAACTTAGTACTGGATACATTAAAATTTTCAATTATCAACTTATATGAATGAATAAGTACATCATGCAACATCGTACGACATACAAAACCAACTAAATCAATGCATATCTCTAATACATAATTGTCATCCATGAGAAGAAATCCATAACCAATACGAATCAAGCTCTTGATGATATCCATCCAACTTGAACTCGGTCTTCTCTTGCCACAAACAACCTGTTGATCTGTAAACAAAAGGATTGGGATGAGACATAATGTCTTAGTAAGTTCTACCTAATCCTAGGCTATAGGTAATGTAACGCCCATTTTGATTATTTAATTATTTGATTTATTTGAGAAGTTGTTATATATTTATTAATATATTATGCGATGTTAAGTAAAGATTTAATATGATTTTATGTGACGTGGTGACTTATTTTATTGTTAAATAAAATAAGATTTGAAAATAAAATAAAATATTTAGTTGAGGATTAGTTTTGGATTCTAGAGAGTTATGTGGGAGAAAGAGTAAATAAGATAAGATTTGCTGGGAGTATATAAAGGGAAACCTAGGTTAGAAAACACGTACGCGTATCAGAATTTGGAAAAAAGGTGCAAACGGCTGTGTGAAGGAGAAGAGTTTTAGAGCTGCGATTTTCTGCTTATAACCAGGTAAGGGTGAGCCTAGCATTTGATTATATTATTCTGTAACCCATCTAATCAAGATTAAACAATCATAAGGCTGTTTTGAGAGAATTGAAATTAGGTTAAAAAGTGAGAATAATGATGAAGTAGGCCAAAAAGCTGTAGAATTGATGTTTAGATTGAGCACAGAACGTAGATTAACCATTATGATGATGATTCTGAGAGTTTAGATGTTTAAGATGATGAATTTGGGACTTTTTGGGTGAATTTTCGTAGAACCCGTAGCAGTCTGTTCATCGCTCGCCTGAGGCGAGCTATGCAACTCGCCGTGGCGAGTAGACCTAGTTTACTCGCGAGGCGAGCAACCCAGCTCGCCATAGCGAGCACTACCCTAGAGCTCGCGAGGCGAGCACTCCAACTCGCCACAGCGAGCAGGACCTTAGTACTCGCGAGGCGAGCTATCCCACTCGCCATAGCGAGTTAAGTCAGAGCCCAGAACTGTGTACTGTTTGCGAACTGTTTCGCATAGAACCTCGAGAGATGACCTTTGGGTAGTTTTTTGGGACTTTTAATAATGTTTATTATAAACTGTAACGATGAATACATGATGACTGGGATGATTTTGATGCTTTTCATGCCGCTTATGTGTGTTATATGAACTATTAAAGTTGTAAATGTTTGACTTACTTAAGATGCTTGCTTTATGGATATTATTTGAATGATGTGATTACTGCCATGTTGCTGTTTACCTTTGTATAGTTGCTGCATGTGTCAGTCCTTGTTGTTTAAGATGTTTTGCGACGTTTAAGATGTTAACTTGTTTAAGTTAAGTGTTGAGTCTCATGCATACTCATTCTATGATGGGGGCTCATGCCCTGGAGTTTTTACTCACCAGCGACGAGGGCTTATGCCCTGGAGCTTTGCTCACCAGCGACGAAGGCTTATGCCTTGGAGTATATTTATGCTCATAGCGACGAGGGCTCATGCCCTGGATTGGTACCACATGCATATAAGACGTAGGGTTGCATAGTCAATTAATGATGTCGAGTCGAGTCGTTTAAGATGTTTACTAAGATGTTCATGATGATGATTATGATAATGTTAATTGATGTGTTGTTTATGATGATGTTCTAAATGCTAGATGTTTATCTGTGATGAGTTGAATTATGTTGGTTGTTTGAATTGTGATTATTTGATTACATGTTTAATATAATTATTTGTGAATCTCACCCCTTCTGCTGGAATTGCCGCCTCGCGGGCAAGTGCAGGTAACCAAGATTAGGTGCAGACGTGTGAGGATTTCTGCAGTCGAGTCTAGGTGCTCTGATACGTAACGGGATAGGGGATCTTCTTTATTTTCTCTGTTCCTTGCGTATTATGTTATGATATGATTATGTTCTTTTGAGGATTTTATTAAGACGTTGTTGAGGCCTGTGTGCCAAAGATTTTGAGATGTTTTCTTTATGATTATTCCGCTGCGACGATGATTAATAATTTATGAAGATTTAATGTTTATTTAATCATTAACATAAGATGTTTTAAGATATGTGATGCCCTGTTTATGTGCTTACTCTGATGCATGATATTCTTTTTAAAGAAATTTTTATGTTGGGAAAACGGGGTGTTACAGGTAACCTCGGGGAAACCTATGGTTACCACGTGTCTAGAATACAACCGTTTGGTTGATTATATGTGTGGGAACTCATGCATACCTAAACGATCGTGCATAACTAAGATCGTTAGAACTTATACCTATACTTGTACTTGGGTCGTGTCATACCTTACAGAGTTTATTCCGTCCTCCTAACGTGAACCTCTTGAATCCCCCTAGCGTGGATTGCAAGAGATACGACATGTCATAACATAATCTTAGTCATTCATAATGATTTGCCTTGGTGGCGTGCTAGCATGCATAATCCCGACTATCTAAGTCGAGGTTCTCGAGACTTCCCATACTTAGGTTTAATTTCTACCCCAACATAATACGTGTCAATTAAATCTCGTGTGCCATTCGTTGTCGAACCATGCTAATGATTTCCTGTGCATTTTCCTTTTTGAAATCTTGATTGGAATTGTACATTAGGCGACTTACGATCGATCGGTTTATATGTTATAAAAACTGTACTAAATGGGCCTCGGACGGCATGGCTGCATCTCAGAATGAGCTGACACCTCAAAGAAGAGTTGTCAATGTAACGCCCATGCTAATCGTATCTAGAATACTTAGCATGTGCATTGATATAGTACTGGATACATTAAAATTTACAACTTAGATTCATCGAATGAATATTTTATACAACATTACGCGTTCGTACAATCAATAATACAATACTACTCATCCAAAACATAGAAAATACATCCTTAAAGTTCATAACATTCTGCAGCGGGTACGAACGAGCAATTGTTGATTATCCATCCGGCTTCAAGCTTGCTAAACCAACCTGCTTATCTGAAACAAAAAGGATTGGGATGAGACATAATGTCTCAGTGAGTTCTACCTAATCCTAGGCTATAGGCGACTTCGGGGAAACCTATAGTCACCGAGTGTCTACTACAACCTAACGGTCGAATATACGTGTGTGGGGACTTGCATACTTAGATGGTCGTGCATGATAGGGCCGTCATAAGGTTCTTTGTATCATAACTGAACAAGATTGCCTTATACCCTAAATGTCATGGTGGTCAAGGGAACCTAGGACCGCTATGCCTAGCTACGACAAACGCACCAAGACCTACTCATAAACCATTCATGACATGTTCCTGAACTGGACGATCGGGGAGTTACTAAGACCGTCGATATTATATTGTCATAACTTGTTCTAATACATAAGCTTGTACATATTCTTATCATGACATGTTGTATCATAATCTTAATGCATGATTCATTCATATTAAGTTAGAGGTTAGCATTGAACAAACATAATTATCTTGGTTCATTTTATAGAATAATCCCGAGTGAAGTAACCCCGGAATATATTCCCATACATTACCGATGAAAAACCTAGCTAAGATACATCAGACTCCCTCAGTGTCGTGTGAGCCCCTCTTGCGGAGCTTATCCTGTCCCCCTTGGCATGACCTCTCATATCACCTTTGGCGTGATAACGGAGAGACACGACACCTACACATTTACTTATTATCATAGTCATTCATAAAGTCATAAACATAACATTCACTTTACACTTTAGAGGCGTAGCATCACATATACAAGGTTTATACGCTTAAGCGAGCATTCATCTATCCAGAAGTGCAGAAATCGTATTTTTGACATAAAAACCTCAAATCCAAATGTTCTAATGTACAACATGCGTCAAGGAAGTATAAAAACAGTTGAATTCATAATACATGGCAACATTAACATGTTTTAATCATCTATGGCACAAAGGGGTTTACTAAAACCTAGTTCTTAAGGTTTACATACATGCATTCTTTCACAAATTCTCACAACCCCAAAGGTAGGGAAAACTATCTATAGAACTCACCATAACCACTTTTGGTAGCTTCCAAAGACAACTCATGTTCAGATTAAGCATTTCCCCTTCGAGCTCATGCTTCAATTTCTGCCCATAGCTTAACACCAACATTTCCATTCCTCGATTCAGCACGAAACCTATAGTAGACCCCTTACATCAAACTCTCCTCCAGACCTCAAAAATGAACCTAAATTCATGAACTGGTGCCAAAACGTCGGAAATTTTGATAGCTAACCATAGCAACAACAACCACCTGATTCGAAGCTATATATAGAGAGAGAGTTCTTACCATTTTAGTGAAGCCCTACCCCAAAACCCGTAACAATTTTCCAGCAGAAAGTCACAACTTCAAACGCACTTTCTGAGTTCATCACTATTCCAAAACACATGAAATTTATATCCTATTTGAACGGAAATGAATGTAAAATCTAAATATCCAGCAATCACTTTTCAGTCAGCTTTCAAAAACAGCTTTTTCACTAGTTAAGCACTTCTACAAAATAGCTTACGTACCAAACGGCTTCTTTCAACTCAAAAATCTTAACCAAACTCAAGACCAGCAGCCCCAACATATGTAAACACTATTGAAGTCATGGTTGTAACAACTTAACTCGTAATTTAATCACTTATAACAAATTTTCTCAAAATATCTTATACAACAACTTATAGCGTCTACAAGTTTCAACATCAAATTCAAACTTAATGAATAACTCACCCACGATTTTATGCATACCCAACACTTCAATCACCCTTGCAGCAACTCTAATCCGTTAACTTCTTTGCCAAAAGATCAACTTTTGTTCCTATTACTTGACATCACTGTTACCAAGCACCAAGGCTCACATGGAATCCACTTCTTCTTGCTTATGCTTGCAAAATCATCCAAAATGAGATATGAAGAGGAAGGCTCACTTAAGGCAAGAAAATGGGAATATTTAGCTTTCATTTGCTGTTAAATGTTTCAAGGATTAAGAATATAAGCTTGCATGTTAAATTTGTAGAGAAAAGGATGATTTTTGGTGGATTGGATGAAGAAGAAGTGAGGGACGTGAGAGAGGCTAAAGAGAGGGAGGAGAAATCAGATTTTTAGTGAGAGAAGTGAGTAGAGAAAAATGAGGAAAACATTGGGTCTCGCTTATATATAGTCTCTTGGTGAAATTACTAGTTTGCCCTTCCTTAACTTGTGATCATGTAATTCTCATTAGTTCTCAGTTAACTAACACTAAACGGTTAACATTTCATGTAACCCGTTGAAACACTGCGTGAGATATACCGGAAATCTTTGTATTTCTCATTGTATAATTCACCATTCATAATTAAATATTCTTTAACATGCCTAACTGATGCCATAGTCTATTGAGAAAATTGAGGGATGTTATAGTCAAACTCACTCTAAACTCGCCATAGGCGAGTAGCTGCTGGAGTCTACACGCTATAGGCGAGTTTTTCGCTTATGGCGTGTTTCTTCAGTAGCTGAAATGCAGAAAACGTTTCTTTCACGGAAAACCTCAAATCCAAGTCACATAATGTACCTAATTCATCTAGAACACATAAAAACAACTGAGAATAGATAACATGGCAACATTAGCATGTTTTAACACTTATCGCTCAAAAGGGGTACTAGATTTCTACATCATGAAACATAGTTGATTATAATTCCTCACACAATCATAACGCACATAAACCCAATGTGAATACTATATAAGAACTCACCACAACCACTCTCAGCGGATTATACATAATTACATTTCAACTCCCGAGCATCAACGTTAGCACATCAAAACCACTTGTATCCATGGTTCAGCACAAAAAATCCTACTTCTGCCCCGAATTTCAAAAACGTCTACAAACTCTAATATTGAGCCAAAATTCGCGAAACTGGTACCAAAATGTCATAAGTTCTGTTAGCTATCCATAGCAACAACAACAACACAAATCAGAGTTACAGGGAGAAAGTTCTTACCATTTTAGTAGAGCCTTGTTCCAAAACCCGTAAGCATTTTTTCTGCAGCACTCACCAACTTCAAACGCATTTTCCAAATTCGTCTCTGATCCGAATCATATGAAATCTATATCCAAACTGAAGGGAATTGAGTGTACAAACAATTACTTAATTTCAGGTTACACACACAACACAGTGACGAAAATACCAGATACATTACATACGAATTTTTACTCAATTCCATGAAAGAAAGCCATAAATGGCTTAACCCTCACATCAGTTCCAGCACCAACATAAACATCAATAAGCTATAAGTTAACATTCTTAAAATAACTTATTTTTTATTACCTTGCATATCTCCATGCAAAACAAAAAATCACAAGCTTAAAACTTAAGCTCCAATCTTGATTCTTTCCTCCATTTCTTGCTTCTAATTTATCATATTAAGTCATAATCAGTTCAATTCCAACATGTATTTATTTAAGCTTGAATTCAAACAAAACCCCAACTGGTGGATTGATGGTAAGGATCGGTTTGGGGAGGAAAAGAAGAGAAGGTGATTTTTGAAGTTTCATTATAGGTCAATCTCACATGAGGAAAGTGAATTTGACTTTGCATGTAGGTTTAACCATTGATTGGTAATGTTCACGTATGTAAACACAATTTTAAGTACAACAGGTGAGCTGCTCTGAAAACGTCCGAGGTGGAGTTCTAGAGCACTCTTTGACTAATGTTACACTGTTTCTAGCTATTCAAAAATCTGTCCCATCAACAGCCTATGCGCTCCCTTTTATAGCCATCACTGAGTTGGACTAATGGGCCTATGTCTGATTATCCTAGGCCCATTAATTTGTGATCCAGAGCTTCCCATTGGTCATCTGTCTTCTGTACGGCCGCGCGTGGAGCGAGGGTGCAACTTGTCCGTACCAGGCGCGTGGAGTCGAGACGCGTTGATCATCCACACCACATACGTGGCCTTAAGTGAAGGCGTGCCGAGCTGGCTGGTCCGACTTGAACAATCACACCAGCGTTGACTGAAGACGTGCCGAGCTGGCTGGTCCGACTTGAACAATCACACCAGCGTTGACTGAAGACGTGCCGAGCTGGCTGGTCCGACTTGAACAATCACACCAGCGTTGACCGAAGACGTGCCGAGCTGGCTGGTCCGACTTGAGCAATCAAAATGGAATGATCTATCATGCCAGTCCACAGTCCACCAAGCGTCAAGCCTGTTAAGGCGCAGGCGTTTGTTCCCCGTTCGTTTCATATCAGTCCAGATCCGTATCAGTCCACAGTCCACCAAGCGTCAAGCCTGTTAAGGCGCAGGCGTTTGTTCTCCGTTCGTTTCATATCAGTCCAGATCCGTATCAGTCCACAGTCCACCAACCCACTCTGCATTTATTATACCTTATCTCCTCATTGCAACCATATTATTAATGCTTCACTTTTTTTCATAAAGACAACGGGTCCCGCTCATTTTAACCCCTATAAATATGGGAGTTTTACTTCACAATTTTCACCATCACAATTTTTACTCACACTTGAGATTCTATCAACTCCTTTGTAGTTCTCCCAGCTTGGCTCTTGGTGCAGCAGAGAGTGCTCCTACGCGACACGCTTACTTCTTCTTCGCAGGTAATTCTTACTTTGATACGTAGCTTCCATGACTAGTTAAAGTACTTGTAGTAAATTTCTTTGGGCTTTCCATATAATGACTTTGTTAGAGTAGGAGAATGCGTACCACACCTACCCACTCGGCCTAGGCTATCCGAGCCACACCTCCCACAGCTCACGAACTCGGCCAAGGCTAGCGGTATCATGGTGAGTCAACTCGGCCAACTCGTCCTTGTATGTTCATGCTATTTTAGCTTTGGCATCAAAGTCCTTAGAAGCATGGCCATAGAAATGTATGTAGCTAGTGTCACTGATTTTTTATGTGAAGTGGATCTTGTAGGAATATCTTCTTTTTTCTTATACATATGGGGAGGTCTAGTTGGAGAAGGAAAGAGGGAGTGAGATGAGTAGGACCAAAAGAGGGGAGGGGTAGAGCCCTACTGTCATGAATCTCCCTTGTTTGTCATTCACCAAGAGATAGCATAAAAAAAAAGTTATCTTCTACTTGCACTAATATTGATGTGGTCAAAGACAATTGAATAATGATTTATTGCCTAGTACCAACACTACCAACTATTGTACTTCTTTGATTGTCTTTGATAGAAACACAATAAATGATAAGTGAAATTGATGGGTAGGAATTACAAGGGGGGTGGGGACGGATAGGAAGGGTTGTTGGGACGGGTAGGGAGGGTTGGGATGGGTAAGGAGGGTTGGGATGGGTAGGGGGTGGGACGGGTAAGGAGGGTCGGGATGGGCAAGGGGTGGGACGGGTAGGAGGGTGGGACGAGTAGAGTGGGGGGATGGGTAGGAGGGTGGGACGGGTAGGGGAGAGGGGTAGGAAAGGGAGACGGGACGGGTAGGGGAGAGGGATAGGAAAGGGAGACGGGACGGGTAGGGCGAGGGAGACGGACGGGTAGGGGAGAGGGAGACGGGTAGGAAGGGGGGGCGGGTAGAGCGTAGGACGGGTAGGGGGGGCAGGGTAGAGTGTAGGACGGGTAGGGGTTGAGTGTGGTGGGATGGGTAGGATAGAAAAAGTTGGATGGGATAGAGAGAATGGGGACGGGTAGAGAAGGAGGGGTGGGGTAGGATAGGGAGTCTTCAAAATTTGTGGTTGTTTCCAAGAATGTATCAATGCTATGCTTATGTTACCTTGTCCAAATGGAACCCATGCACTCCAAACCTTGTGTGGTACTTTGTTGGTTTCCATTCGAAACTCATAGGAAGCCTTCGCCATTTTTCTTTTTTCGTCACTTAATGATACTAGTATATCTATCTAGCAACATGTCATATACACATAATAACAACTATATATTTGTTTGTGTCAGGAACTAGTGCATTTGTTCATCATGAGTCATCAATCCACTTCTAGTTCCTCTGAGCCTCCTCCGATTTCAGACACCTCCTCCGAAGCCATGTCGGAAGAATGTCAACTTGGTTCAGTGGCCGAGGAAGTTCGCCAATCCTCCATCTATGTTGATCTCAATAGTACATTTAAACTTTATCCGTACCTGACAAATCCGTCACGGAAAGGTTTTTTTGACATTTTCCCTTGCGAGGAGGGAGAATTTGTTTACCATTCACCGTCTAACCCAAGAACCGAATATTATACCTACATGTATGATTGCTTCTTCACAAAGTTAGGAGTTCGGCTGCCTTTTACTGACTTCCAATGTGATATCCTCCGCATCCTTAACGTAGCTCCTACTCAGCTTCATCCCGGAGCGTGGTCTTTCGTCCGCTCCTTTGAAGTCATTTGTCGTGAGGTCGGTTTTCCACCATCCGCCTACGCCTTTTTTAGCTTTTTCTTGGCTAAGAAAAGCAACAACTCGTGGGTATACATGAGTAACTTCTCTGGCCGTTCACTTGTCCGACCCTATCATTCCTCTTGGAAAGGAATACATAGCTTTAAGGGAAAATTCTTTCGGGTCCGTCCCGGGCCTAACTATCCTCGACTCTTTCATGACGAGTCGGGAGATCCCCTGTTCCCTTTTTACTGGACGGAGAACCCCCACTCCAAGATTAGACGTCGCAATCATCCGAAGACGGATGTGGACGAACAGCTCATCTCACTTTTGCGTGAGGCTACCCCCGTCTCTGCAGCGGATGTGCTTGGTAATGAGCGTGACCGCGAGAAGCTAACCTCTTTGTTGAGTAATTATTCTTCCCTTGTCATGCTAATTTTATTTTTCTCTCTATACATATAAGACTTGCTTTTCATTTCCTCCTTTATACTAACATTTTACACCTTTTTCCTCTTGCAGGATCAGCAGGGATGGCATCACTCACGCAAGAAGAGCGCCGTGCAGCCAGGGCGGCACAGAAAGCTGTGGTGCAAGGGATTGGTCCTTCCTCCGTTGTACAAGACAAACACACTCAATCTTCCGCAGCTCGTTCTCAAGGGCCATCATCGAAGCGTCCTTCCAAAAGACGCCACCCCCACACCTCCATGGTCGTGGCTGCTGACGCTGCTGAGGGGCATGCTGAGCCTGAGGCTCCCGAGCCCACTCCTACTCCTTTCATCCCTCCCAGTGGGACTTGGCGTTCCGAGTTGACGGCTTGTCGTTCCGGGGTCGGGGACCCCTCATTGTGGGATGTTGAATTTCCCTTCAAAAGCGTCTTGAATCAGGTCTCTACCCCTGAAGACAAAGCTAAGATGAAGGAACTTGGAGTCAATGAATCTCTACAAGCCATCAGGTCTTATTCTTTTTGGGCGAGTTCACTGGCCAACTCCACTGAGAGAGTTTGTCGCGAGCAGCGACAACAATACCTGGAGAATCTGCAGTCACTTGAGCAACGCTGTGCAGAGTTGGAAGATTTACTTAGCCGTGCTAATTCCAAGTTGGAGAGGGCTGAGTTGGCCTTGAGCACTTCTAGTGCGAAGTATAAGGCTCTTGAAAAAACCAAATCTGATCTTCAGTCCCTTCTGATTTCCACCCAGGAAGAGCGTGACCAGCAGGTGGCGCGGATTTCCGAGCTGACGAGTCAGGGAGTAGCCGAGTACGATCATGGCTTTCAAGCAGCCCTTGACCGAGTGCAGGAGATGTTCCCGGCTTTGGACCTTGGTGAGATCCATCCTGACTAGCGGATGTTCTTTTCTAGGATTAGTGTTTTCTGCTTGATGATTGACTTTGTATGATTTCCGCTTCCCGTGTTGTATTCGAACTATGTCATTTCATTTTCCAAAGAAGGCCACCTCGCTTTGAGGGCCATATTGTGTTGTAATATGTTATCCCCGTACTATTGCGATATCCCTTGCTGTTATTTCATATTATGAATGTCTTCTTTTACTTGTGCATTCTCACTATTGCGTTACTTTTTTTTTTATATATTGTTCTTGATGATCAATCCTCACAGCCTGACTTTGCCTAAGGGTCGGGTCTATACCGATACTCGCTTAGGTCTTGAAGGCGTAGCTCTGTTCGGCTACCCTTATCAAGACGTCAAGGATTGTCTCTAACGGATCAATCCCTATAACGTAGATTTGCCTAAGGGTCGGGTCTATACCGATACTCTCTTAGGTCTTGAAGGCGTAGCTCTGTTCGGCTACCCTTATCAAGACGTCAAGGATTGTCTCTAACGGATCAATCCCTATAACGTAGATTTGCCTAAGGGTCGGGTCTATACCGATACTCGCTTAGGTCTTGAAGGCGTAGCTCTGTTCGGCTACCCTTATCAAGACGTCAAGGATTGTCTCTAACGGATCAATCCCTATAACGTAGATTTGCCTAAGGGTCGGGTCTATACCGATACTCGCTTAGGTCTTGAAGGCGTAGCTCTGTTCGGCTACCCTTATCAAGACGTCAAGGATTGTCTCTAACGGATCAATCCCTATAACGTAGATTTGCCTAAGGGTCGGGTCTATACCGATACTCGCTTAGGTCTTGAAGGCGTAGCTCTGTTCGGCTACCCTTATCAAGACGTCAAGGATTGTCTCTAACGGATCAATCCCTATAACGTAAAAGAGGTTTATCCTGCAGGAAGACGGCCTTGATTAAATATCATAAAAAAGATAGACAAACATTACAGTGATTCACAACTATTGGCATAATGCCTTCATTACATTCTACTAACAGAAACTAAACTAATAAGGATGCTGATAACACAAGACTTGGCCGTTGTTCCCGATCCGCTTCCTTTAGCTGTAGTAATAGCGGAGGCTCGCCGCATTCCAAGTGCGCGGCACCCTCCTTCCATCTAGGCGTTCCAAACAATAAGCTCCCTTTCCCACTTCGTCTTTCACTCTGAAAGGTCCTTCCCAGAGGGCATGCAGTTTCCCCGGTTGCTCTACCCCTGGTCGCTTCCTCAGCACCAAATCTCCTTGTTTAAGGCTTCTCCTTCTCACCTTCGAGTCATACCTCCGCGCTGCTCTTCTTTTACAGGCTTCCTCCTTCAATTGAGCTCGCGCCCGAACCTCTTCCTGAAAGTCCAAGTTGTTCAATAAGTTACGGTCGTTCTCTTCTGCTTGTGCAAAAAGTACTCTCGTGCTTGGCTCCATGACTTCAATCGGTATCATTGCATCTGATCCATACACCATCCTGAAGGGGGTTTCCTGCGTGGACGAGTGTGGGGTGGTATGGTATGACCATATGACCATCGGCAACTCCTCTACCCATAACCCTTTGGCCGCCTCCAATCTCTTCTTCAATCCCTGCAAGATCACCTTATTTGCAGACTCGGCTTGCCCATTGGTCTGCGGGTGCTCGACCGAGGTGAAATTGAGTTGTATTCCCCACTCCTTGCAGAAATTCGCCACTGACGAGCTAGCGAATTGAGTTCCATTGTCAGTAACTAAAACCGCGGGCAGGCCGAACCTGCATATAATCTTCTTCCAATAAAACTTCCTGATCCTTTCCGCCGTAATAGTTGCCACCGGCTCCACCTCAATCCACTTCGTAAAATAGTCCACCGCCACAATCAAAAACTTCACTTGACCTTGGGCCAAAGGAAAAGGTCCTAGAATGTCCACTCCCCATTTGAAAAAGGGCCAAGGGGAAATCACTGAGCTCAGGTATTTAGGAGGAGCATGATGAAGATTAGAGAACCGTTGACACTTGTCACACTTCTTGACATACTCGGAGCAATCCTCCTTCATGGTTGGCCAATAGTATCCAGCTCTTAGCACTTTAGCCGCTAAAGCTCGACCCCCAATGTGGGTTCCGCACACCCCTTCATGGACCTCTGTTATTACATACTCGGCTTGCTTAGGAGCTAGACACTTCAAAAGCGGGCTAGAAAAACCTCTCTTGAAGAGCTGGTCTGCGATAACCACGAACTTGGCCGCCCTCTTTTTGACCTTCGACGCTTGTTTTTCTTCCGTTGGCAGCTGATCATCTTTCAAGTATCGAATGATGTCTCCCATCCATGACTCGAAATCTTCTGTAACGAAAAGAATATCCTCCTGCTCTATACTTGGTTGTTTCAGAGTTTCTTGAATTACCGACCTATTATTCCCAGGTCGTTTTGTGCTAGCCAGCTTAGCCAGTAGATCTGCCCTGCTATTTTGCTCCCTTGGTACATGCGCCAATTTAAAACTTTCAAACTTCTGAGTTAAGCATCTTACCCTCTCCAGGTACATCAAAAGTTGAGGGTCCTTTGTTTGAAAATTCCCTGTCACTTGTCCAAAAACCAACTGAGAGTCACTCCTGGCCTCCAGATCCTTAACTCCTACTTCAATTGCCAAGCGCATTCCTGCTAGTAAAGCTTCATACTCAGCTTGATTGTTACTTGCTTTGAACTCAAACCTCAAGGACTGCTCGATTAATACTCCATCTGGTCCTTCCAATGCCACGCCTGCTCCACTTCCTTTGAGGTTAGACGAACCATCGACCGATAACACCCATTTGGCTGCTTCCATGCTTCCTTTTTCCACAGTCATCTCCACAAGAAAATCTGCCAGAACTTGTGCTTTTATCGCCCCCCTTGGTTCGAAAGCGATATCAAACTCGGACAGTTCCACCGTCCAAGCCACCATCCTTCCTGCTAGGTCCGGCTTGTGCAATACTTGCCGAATGGGTTGATCAGTTCGCACTACAATGGTGTGACTCTGAAAGTAAGGTCTCAACTTTCTAGCTGATGACACTAGAGCTAGTGCAACTTTTTCGATCTTCTGGTATCGCACTTCCGCCCCGTGTAGCACTTTGCTGGTAAAGTACACTGGCTTTTGCTCCTTACCCTCTTCTTGTACCAACACAGAGCTGCAGGCAGTCTCGGATACCGCTAGGTAAAGTATCAGGGGAGTGCCCAACTTTGGTTTCACAAGGATGGGAGGCGTCGTCAAGAATTCCTTCAGCTTTTGAAAAGCTTCCTCACATCCTTGCGTCCAACAAAACTTCTCGTTTTTTCGGAGTAATTGGAAAAAGGGTAGGTTTTTATCAGCTGAGCATGACAAGAACCTCGCCAGTGAAGCAATTCTCCCCGTGAGTTTTTGTACCTCCTTCGCATTAGTTGGGCTCCTCATGTCCATAATGGCCTTGCACTTTTCCGGGTTGACCTCTATTCCCCTCCTAGTCAACATGAAACCTAAAAACTTCCCTGCCTGTACTCCAAAGGAACACTTCTCTGGGTTCAGCCTGATATCGTGCCTCCTAAGCAAGTCAAAAACCTTATTGAGGTTGTTTTGATGATCCTCCTCTTTTGTTGATTTTACCACCATGTCATCTACATACACCTCAATCGTTTTGCCTATTTCACTCTTGAAGACTTTATCCACCAACCTCTGAAAAGTTGCTCCAGCATTCCTCAGACCAAACGCCATAACTCTGTAACAGTGGTTAGCCCTGTCTGTCATAAAAGCTGTCTTTTCCTCATCCTCCGGGTGCATACGAATTTGGTTATAGCCCGAGTAAGCATCCATGAAGCTGAGAAGGTCATACCCTGATGCATTATCCACCAACTGATCTATGCTCGGCAGCGGGTAAGAATCTTTGGGACACACCTTATTTAGATCAGTATAGTCCGTGCACATTCTCCATTTTCCCGAGGACTTCTTCACCATCACCACATTGGCCAACCAGGTCGGGTACTTTACCTCTCTAATGAATTTTGCTTTTACTAACTTATCTGTCTCCTCTTGCACCGCCTTTTGTTTTTCCAAACTCATCTTACGCTTTTTTTGCTGTACCGCCTTCGCCATTGGATCAATGGCAAGTCGATGACATACGAAATTGGGATCTATTCCCGGCATGTCTTTGGCTGACCATGCGAACACATCCAGATTTCTCCTTAGCGTCTGCTTCAGGTTCTCCTCCATCTCTCTTGACAAGGTTGTTCCCACCTTTACTGTCTGGTTCGGCTCTTCCCCAATCTGTATCTCTTTCAACTCCTCTGCAGGCCTCGGGTGCCACTCCTCCTCATCTTTATTGAAACCTCTTGGGTCAAGGTCCAAGAAGTCACAACGTTGGTCTTCAGAACTACTCTTCCTTTCTACTCCCTTGTTTCTCAAGCTATCCTCATAGCATTTTCGGGCAATGAACTGATCCCCTTTGACCGTTCCCACTCGACCGTCTTCCAGCGGATATTTCATGCACAAGTGTGCGGTTGAAGTAACCGCTCCCAGGCCATTTAATGCTGGCCTCCCCAAAATGATGTTGTAGGAGGATCGCGCATCAACCACAATGTACTTTATAGTCATAGTTTTCACATTTTCCCCTTCTCCAAATGTGGTGCGTAAGTCTACGTATCCTATGATTTCTACTGATTCCCCCGCGAATCCCAGCAGAGATCCTCTATGCGCCCTCAAAACTTCTTTTGGCAGGTCCAATCTCTTGAAAGCGTCCCAAAACAACACATTCGCCGAACTTCCAGTATCCACCATTGTACGCTTGATTTGGAAACCAGTCGTGAGCACGGATATGACCAAGGGATCGTCATCGTGAGGATACGTCCCTCCAAAGTCATCAAAGGTAAAAGCCAATTGAGGGTGTTCCTTGAAGGCAGAGACTCCCACCGCATTGCAAGAGTGGGTGAAGCGTGAATATCTTCTTCTGGCCGAGCTAGTTGATCCGCCCCCAGAAAATCCGCCGGCTATAGTGTTGACAGTGCCTCGGTTATTTCTTTCGTGCCCTTCCCCTACTTCTTTGCCTTGCTCTTTCTCCTTTCCGCGACCTCGCTTCGGGGATCGACTGGTGTTCCCGCCGGGAGCTGCTCTTTTGTCCTGGTTGCTTCCACCCCTTCCTTGAACGTAACGCCCCAAGTGACCCTCTTGTATCAACTTTTCAATATGCATTTTAAGGGTACGACAATTGTCTGTATCGTGCCCCTGTGTGCGATGGTACTCACACCACAAGCCTGCTTCGCTCCCCATAGGTCGAGAGTTTGGAGGCGGTCGTTTGATAATCTGAGTGTTCATCACCTCCTTGAGTATTTGAGCTCTTCTTTTGTTGAGAGGAGTGAAACTTTCTTCCCATTGACTTCTTCTGGTTGGGACCTCTCGGTCTGGTCGGCCTCCTCGATCCAATCGAACGCCTCTTAAGAATCCTTCCCCCCCTAGCCTTTTCAATGCTCCTTCCCGACGGTCTTCATTAGCTCGGTCCCTATTTCGTGTTTCCCTGGACCCCTTTTCCTTTGTTATCTCCTCGGCCTCAATATGCTTCTCTGCCCTCATCCGAATCTCATTCATGGAGTGCGCCTTACGCAAAGTTAAAGCTTCACTAAAAGCCCCAGAGTTTAGACCCTTCTCAAAGGCCATAACAAAAATATCTTCATTAGGCTCCGTTACCATGAGGGTGGCACTGTTGAACCGGGCTAGGTAACTCTTCAAGGATTCTGTCGGACGCTGTCGGATATCAAACAAATCTGCCAATAGGAAAGGCTTCTCGGTATTTGCTGCGAATTGGGCAACGAAACGGGTTGCAAGGTCTTCAAAGTTTGTGACGGATCTGACGGGTAGCCCAACAATCCACCTATGTGCTACTCCCTTCAAGGTCCCAGCAAAGATTTTGCAGCTCAATGCGTCATCAGCTCCACTTATGAACATCTGTGTTTGGAAGGTCGAGACATGACTGTGTGGGTCACTCGTCCCATCATACGAATCAATGGTGGGTTCCCGAAAATGACGCGGGATTTCCACCGCTTGTATTTCCGTTGAGAAGGGCTGGAAAACCTTAGGCATCAATCTAGTGGTTTCAGCTCCAGTGACATTATTCCTTAAGAGCTCGAGCTGCTCCCTCAATTCCCTTTCTCTAGCCTCCATCTGTTGTCTGAGCTCGCGCTCTCGCTCTTCCAATTGTTGTTTCAGCTCGACCTCCCGAGCTTGTGCTTCAGCCTGCAAACGTTGATGCTCGTCATTCTGCTTCTGTTGTTCGACATTCTGCTCTTGAAGTGCTCGCACTGCTTCCAGCAGCTCAGCTAGCTGGGGGTTGGCGTCGTCTTCGAGTTCGGACCCGGACGAGGTCCGAGGGGGTCTGCGTCCTACCATGATGATAGGTTTGTTGAAAATGGAGCTAGGTCGTTGGAAAGTTTTACCGTAGCCCCACGGTGGGCGCCAATGTTCACGTATGTAAACACAATTTTAAGTACAACAGGTGAGCTGCTCTGAAAACGTCCGAGGTGGAGTTCTAGAGCACTCTTTGACTAATGTTACACTGTTTCTAGCTATTCAAAAATCTGTCCCATCAACAGCCTATGCGCTCCCTTTTATAGCCATCACTGAGTTGGACTAATGGGCCTATGTCTGATTATCCTAGGCCCATTAATTTGTGATCCAGAGCTTCCCATTGGTCATCTGTCTTCTGTACGGCCGCGCGTGGAGCGAGGGTGCAACTTGTCCGTACCAGGCGCGTGGAGTCGAGACGCGTTGATCATCCACACCACATACGTGGCCTTAAGTGAAGGCGTGCCGAGCTGGCTGGTCCGACTTGAACAATCACACCAGCGTTGACTGAAGACGTGCCGAGCTGGCTGGTCCGACTTGAACAATCACACCAGCGTTGACTGAAGACGTGCCGAGCTGGCTGGTCTGACTTGAACAATCACACCAGCGTTGACCGAAGACGTGCCGAGCTGGCTGGTCCGACTTGAGCAATCAAAATGGAATGATCTATCATGCCAGTCCACAGTCCACCAAGCGTCAAGCCTGTTAAGGCGCAGGCGTTTGTTCCCCGTTCGTTTCATATCAGTCCAGATCCGTATCAGTCCAGGTAATGATTTGAAGATTATGGTGAAAAGAGAGATAGAACCGTGAGAGAAGAAAGGAGAGTGAGAAAAAAGGAGAGGAATGAATGGGTGATGAGAAAACATTTCCAAGCTTATATACATGGGTTGTAATTACTACAGTGCCCCTCTGTAATTAAATCTTTCTCATATATACATTTAAAACAACACTGTATTTTTTTTTGTCAGGTAGCCTAGTGGCTGGAGCTCACACATTATAAATGTGGAGAAGTGGGGTGTCAAAAGTTCGAACCCTTGTCCTCTGCATATTTTATGCAATGACCTTACCAATTGAGTTAAACTCACGGGGACAAAACAACAACAACACAGTATTCTAATAGGAATTAAGTGGGTTATTACAAAAATCTCACAAACTCATCACTTAAATATATAGAACCCTTATCTCATAAATATTAATTACTTGTCTTTAATCCAATTTACTCTTTGAAAAGACAATCCCAGTTGGGACGATTTTACTTACCACTTTATTACTTGAAAACGGTTTCGTGCACCTTTAATAAAAAATTCAATTTTATTGACATGTTGAATCGTTATCTAATTGTACTTTCAGCTTTTCAAATATTTTGATAATAAATATGAGAACTAATAATTGTGGTACACCCATGAACCCCATAATAAATGGTCCACCTTATAAGCCATCCATTTTTAAAATTTGGAAATTAATTTCTCAAATATTTTCATATAAATTTAAAGGAGAAACCTTTTAGTGTAAATTTATTTTACACCGACAATCAATAATTTTGTGACTTCATACACTCAAATTTTAAAAAACAGATATATGGGTAGGGTAATATAATAAACAAGAACTCTAATCAAACATTAGTTTTTAAATTCTTTTTCACTGATGACATATGATTAAATTGACGTAATGTGAAATCATAGTTGAATTATAACCCTAATTTTTTTAACAGAAAAACACAAAATACGAAGAGCAATGTATGACGGTGTTCAAACTCCAACTCACGATCCCAATGTTGAGGAAGAAAAGAAACCTGACATCTTGGAATACGTCCATTTGAAGGTCAAAGGCCAGGTTCACTTTTTAACTTTTATCTATATTAATTTTATGTATTGAATATGCCGATTGATGTACTTTCGTTCCATTATATTTTCATTATTGTTATGTTTCCTTTTACCAATGTAAACCTATTAATTATGTATGTTAAATGTTTTTTGTTTGATAGAAGAATATTATGTTTGACTCTTTGATTATTAGTCGAGGTTTACAATTTTTTTGGTTTCATTTTTTGTAAATTTTATAATTCAATGGACAATCAAAAAATTAGGACAATCCAAAAAAAAAAAACCTCGAATTGGATTGTAATTACAAGTTCATGGTTCTTTTATGTACAACTGATTTGCCTGCGCCAATTTTTTCACTACAAGTTTTGGCATCAAGCGGAGGTTACATTTTCTACTCTGTTTTTTAGGCCATGACTAGGACAATAAAAATGTTATTAATATAAAGATTAAAAGTTGTTTTCCAATGGAAGAGTACTAAAAAAATATTTGCTAAGCGATGGACAATTCATTAATCAATTAGTGTTTTCTTAGGTTGTTTAAACTATTTTTAATGTAACAGTAATATTACCAATATACTAAAGAAGCGTGGGAAAATAAAGAAGATAGCATTTCGATAAAGTGCCTACGGAGATATATAAGTTTATTGTAGTTTATAATTATAGTCACAATAATGGTATTTTTTATATTTGTAGCATATAATAGCAATCCAAAAATGTATAAACCTTACATACTGGATTCTAAACAAGTTGTGTACTCATACCGTTACCTAGAGAATTATGAACTAGGTGACTATGATTTGAAGTGTCTTAGGATATCAGTTCATAAGTTTGAATGTAAAAATTGTTATTAATGTTTTTTTACTCTCATTTCTTAGAAAACTATCATAATATAACTTTATTTTGCAATTCGTCACACAGGCACAAGTCAAAGTTTTTCCGAAAAAGTTCTTCCACTTATAACCGTAGGAATATTTGGCCTTTATTATATATTACTCATTATAAAATCGTACATGTTTTTCACCTGATTGAAATATTTTTCATGATATATAATTTTATTATTTTAATTCTATTGTTAGGAGTATTTTTGTGGAGACTTTATCAACTTTATTCTAATTGTAGTTTTAATGTTTTGTATAACAAAGTGTATACTTTCTGCGTTTGTCTGACAAATATTGATTCAAGTTATTTCTACTAGTAATATTATTTATTTTCAATGTGTTGCCTTACTTTTGCACCCTTCACCACCCCGACCCCGTAATCCTTAAAAATCATGTTTAATGTTTTTTTGGGTTGTAGGAATCATGTTTATTAATATTATTGTTATATTACCTGAAACCTTTTGGATTTTAAACTTTTTGTCATTAATGTTTCTTAAGAATCTATGCTTAAAGTCTCAAAATAACAACATTTCAACCTTCTAATATTGCGCCGCTAATTGACAACAATTTGTCATTTCCTTGATATGGTGATTTTAAATGTGATATGATGGTTATATGATTTATTTGATGTTGTATTTTTCTATGGAATATATCATGATTGGTTTCACTACAGTTAGTATATTGTATAAGATTAATTTTTATATGATTGTAGGATGTAAGTGAAGTCTTCTATAAGATAAAGAGACATACTCAACTCAAGAAGTTGATGAATGCATATTGTAATCGACAATCTATGGACCTAAATTTAATAGTTTTCTTATTTAATGGATGCAAAATCAAAGAAGAAAAAACTCCTGATGAGGTATTTCTCACTAGTTTACTATTTTTGACATTTGAGATGTATGTAACAACTCAAAATTATAACACTACAATTTTTATGCATAACTTTTCAGCTAGAAATGGAGCATGGTGATGAGATCCATGTCATGTTGCTCGAAATTTGTGGAACCTCATTAGTTTGGATATTTTGCTGGTTTTAGTGAAAATTTTAAAACTTCAATATAGAGTATTTATTTGAGTGTATTTACCCTACAGATTTATAATGTGAGAATTTTTATAAACATCATTAATGTAGACCTTGCTTGAAAAATACGACATGCTTTTAAGGAGTTAACGCACTTGAGGGGAGTGATCTCATTGATTCAGATTCTCTTGTGGTTATGTCTACGATTAAACAGGTTGATAAACGTAATTATCAGTTATTGGTAAATAAGCAAAATTCTATACGTTTGCCTAACAAAGAAAGGACAGATACAAAAATCCAATTGTATTGGCTCTACCTTGATGTTAATCCTCAGGTTCCACAAGTGCAAGAAGAAGATAATGTTCAAGAAGATAATGTGCATGAGCAGATGCACCAGAGGCCAGTGTTCGGTATAAAGTATGGGTAGGATTGGTGTGCTAGAATGGAGGCCGAAATTCAAAGGCAAGGCACCGAAATTGATAGGCAAGGTGTCGAAATTTATAGGATGTGTAGGAGAGGATGATGCAGCACTTCCATATCCAAGATGGAGAGGATGATGCAACACTTCCATATCCAAGACCCTCCTCTTGGATATGGAAGTGTTGCATCATCCGGGGGGGATAAAGTATCTTGTTTTGTGTCTAGTTGAATTCCATTTTGTTTTTGTTTTGGACCGGTCACAAGACCACTCACATGTTTGTGTATATGGCCTATAAGATTGTGCCTTGAACGATTTACAAAACTTTAGACAATTTCAAAACCAAACCTATCTGAACAATAATATCAAACTATCAATTGAAAACACAATGCATATGAAATTGACGAATTGAATAGATTTTGCAATTAATTGATCTATGCAAATTATTTAAAACCTAATTCAATGAATTACATTATCTTTTGATGAAAAACAACTTATATCAACACTAGCAATTATTCAATTAATCATATGCAATAATCAAAGTAAAGAGGATAGGGAAGAGAGATAACACCGATATTTATATAGTAGTTCGCTCTTTTTCGTCCTCGCTAGACCTGCGTCTACTCTTCGTGATGAAGTACGCCTTCACCAAGGTCATCCAATAAGTAACAAATGTTGAATACAACGTGTTTACAAGTGTTCTTTGAAATTAAAACTAATTCTTCAACCCCTATGCAAACACTCCCCCAAACTTCAAATAACCTTTGAATATGGTGCTCCTTGAATCTTCGAATCGTTGATTACCGGTGCACCCCTTCGAACTCTTCACTAAAGACTTTGATGCTATGTCCGGTAAACGAATCCCCTTCGACTTCAAGAACAGTTAGAAATGAAGGAGAGAAAAGACACAAGAAGGGGGGGGGGGGGGGGGGGTGAATTGTGTTAGCTTTTTCTTCGTTTCCTCTTAAGTTAGAACACATACCAGAAGCGATTAAGAACAGCTTCTGAAGTGATATTCATAACCAAAAATGCAGCGGATAAAACAGAGAAAGAGAGAGAAGAAAGACACAAAGCAATTTATATAGGTTCTTTCCACAAACCGGAAGTAGTCCTGTCCCCCTTGCACTTCCAAGGAGAGTTCACTAAAATGTAATATTTGATTACAAATGCTCAAGCACAACTGCAAGAGACTTCCAATGCTCAAGAACACAATCAAGAGACTTCTAATGCTCAAGCACACAAGCAAGAGACTTCCTATCAAACAGAATTACAATAAAAATGTTTGACACTTGAACACTTGATATACAATCAGAGGTGCTCACAATATAAATCAGATACAGACTCTTTGATACATTAGAATTTCTAAGATGTGAACTTTGAAAAAGAAATTCTATGTGAACTTTGGATGCTGAACAATTTTGACAGAGTTTTGGCGTTTTTTAAAATTGTTATATATTCCATCTGTTCTTCAAGTCTTCACTCCTTTATATAGAGGTGTGAAATATGAACGTTGAGTTGCCAGCGCATCCAAAAAGAGTCGTTTGAAACTTTGATCAATCACCAATGATTCTTTGCCTGATATGTTTATTGTCCTATGAAGGAGCAATTTCAAATGCATTCCATGTATGAAGGAACATTGTTGCAGGCAGAGCTGTTATCCTTGTCTTGTAGCAGAGACAAACTCTTAGTAGTGGAGATAGTGGTTGTACAGTTCGTACATTTTGTACTATGTCAACGCTTCAAAAAGAAATAAGCAGCCAAAGCTTTTGAATCCCTTTGAGTTAGCCGTTGATACTCTTTTTCCACTCTTTCGCAATGTAAATACGACATTCAATCCATTTAACAGCTTTTGAATCTTCAAGTTTGCATATCCTTATGAACTTGAACTTCTGGTGATATACAGCTTCTGATGAACTTGCTTCGGATGAACTTGCTTCTGATGAAATTGCTTCTGATGAACTTGCTTCTAATGACGTCATCACTCCAGGAGCACTAAATCTTTAGGAGCACTTCTAACTTCAGGAGCAATTGTTCTTCAGCTACTTTAAATTTCCTTTTGTTCATTCAGAACCTATAAATGATCTCAAAAATTTTGTCTATGGTCCTGTACACTTGAACAAATATTAGCATATCCAATTAATAATTTTTAATACTTTGTTATCACTCAAAACTTTTTAAGGGTAATGTTAAACACATTTTGTTCCAACAATCTCCCCCTTTTTGATGATGACAAACATTAGTATTTAAAAAAATGTTTAATTGTTGTTAAACTAATTAATGAGTTGACTACATAGGGTATGAGGTTTGTAAGATCCCCCTGAGTCTAATAGTACTTTAAGGTGAGGTTTGTAAGCTCCCTCTGAGTTCTATTCTTGTTAATTAAATTTTAAAAAAAAATTAGCTTGTAAAATAGTTCTAAAAAAAAAATCAACAGATCAAAGATGAGAACGTGGTTCTGATTAATTTAAGTTCCTTGAATTTAAATTAATGGGGCTCAGAGCCTTTAAATACTATCTATTACTCCTCCTTTTTGAAGGTGGGAAAAACACAAGAAGGGGGGGGGGGGGGGGGGGTTGAATTATGTTTTCAAAAACTTTTCTTTCTCACAAAAACGACAACTGTTCTCAAGATCAGAGTCTGATAGAGTTCAGAGTCTTAGTGCAGCGGATAGAGAGTAAGAGTGCAGAAAATGAAAGAAGAACACAAGCAATTTATATAGGTTCCTTCCACAATCCGGAAGTAGTCATGTCCCCCTTGCACTTCCAAGGAAAGTTTCACTATAATGTAATATCAAATTACAAGTTGCTCAAACACACAAGTAAGAGACTTCCTTTGCTCAATCACACAAGAAAGAGACTTCTATGCTCAAGGACAACTCCAATAGACTCCTTTGCTCAATCACACAAGAAAGAGACTTTTCTAAACAATTACAAAGAATTGAAAAGAGTTTTGAATACTTGATATACAATCAGAGGTATTCACAAGACAATACTTGATAAAGAAAGGAACAATGTCTGCGAATATTGTTGTTATTCTTGTCTTGTATAGGAGACACAATGAAAAGATGGTGGTTGCAGAAACATGCGCAAACTTAGTGGTTGTACACTTCGTACACAGTACTTTGTCAACGCTCTTCAGCCTCTGGTGAAATAGCTTTTGATCTTCCCAAGTTGCCATCAAACTCTTCTTGAATTGTTTCTTGAATTTGTTGGATTTGAAGATTTGCTTCTTTGATTTTTCTTTGGATTTTTCTTTCTGCAGGTCTGGACATTCAGCAATGAAGTGTCCAATCTTCTTGCAGTTAAAGCAACCTTTCTGATCTTCTTTTCTAGAGCTTTTGTGACTACTGCCTCTGCTCATGAACTTCTTGTTCTTCTTAGCAAAATATTGTAGTCTGTTAGTGAGCATAGCCATCTCCTGAACAATCTCAGGATCTTCATCAGAATCTTCAGATGTAGATTCTTCTTCAGACTCTAATGCCTTCAGAGCCTTACTAGACTTGCCTCTAGATTTCAGTGCAATGGACTTAGGCTTCTTGATAGATTCATGCTCATTAAGACCTATCTCATGACACTTTAAGGAGCTTATAAAATCTTCAACACTCAAGGTGTTTAAATCTTTAGCTTCTTCAATGGCTGTCACTTTTGGTCTCCACTTTGCAGGTAAACTTCTCAGAATCTTGTTCACATGATCAGACGCTACGTAGGTTTTCTTCAGAATTTGAAGTCCAGAAACAAGAGTCTGAAACCTTGAGTACATGGTCTCAATATTTTCATCCTCCTTTATTCTGAACAACTCGTACTGATGAACAAGCATAGTAGCCTTAGCTTCTGTGACATTCTTGTTACCCTCATAAAGTGAGCACAATGAGGTGAACATAGCCTTTGCTGTTGATTTGTCACTCATCTTTAAGTACTCTTTATGAGGCAAGGCAGCCACAAGAATGCCTCTGATCGTATGATGATTCTTATAAAGCTTTTTCTGCTCAGCAGTGTGAGCTTTCCTATCAAGAGCAGCGCCTTCTTCATCCAGCTTCAAATCACTAACACCATCTTCAAGAACATCCCACAACTCTTCATCCATTCCCATGATGTGACTATACATCTTGGTCTTCCACCAAGATAACATTTCTGGATCACCATTAAACATGGGAGGTTTGTTGTGATTAGCATATCTTTCATTTCTGTTGTTGTTGCTGTAATCATAGTGAACAGCAGCTCCAGAACCAGAGCCAGAACCAGAAGCATCTTCCCCAGACATGTTTTTCTCCGATCGTTTACTGTAACACGGTTAAGTGCTAGCTACAGAGCCGAAGCTCTGATACCAACTGAAGGTGGGAAAAACACAAGAAGGGGGGGTTGAATTGTGTTTTCAAAAACGTTTCTTTCTCACGAAAATAAGCAACTGTTCTCAGGATCAGAGTCTGATTGAGTTCAGAGTCTGATAGAGTTCAGAGTCTTAGTGCAGCGAATAGAAAGTAAGAAAGCAGAAAACAGAAGAAGAACACAAGCAATTTATACAGGTTCCTTCCACAATCCGAAAGTAGTCCTGTCCCCCTTGCACTTCCAAGGAGAGTTCCACTAAAATGTAATATCAAATTACAAGTTGCTCAAACACACAAGTAAGAGACTTCCTTTGCTCAATCACACAAGAAAGAGACTTCAATGCTCAAGGACAACTCCAAGAGACTTCTAAACAATTATAGAGAATTGAAAAGAGTTTTGAATACTTGATATATAATCAGAGGTATTCACAAAACAAAACGAACAGAACAGACTCTGTTTTTCTTAGACACTTAGAAATTCTAAAATATGAACTTTTGTAAGAATTATCTAAGTTTTTGATGAGCAATGTTTGCGACTTTGAATATGAGAAATAGCCTTGTTCGCGTATGTGTATATGTGTCACAGTTCTTCAAGTCTTCATCTCTATTTAAAGAGGATTTGAGAGACATTGGGAACTAGCCAGCTCATCAATCTGTCTTGACCGAAGCTTTGATTTATCACCATTGAGCTTTTGCCTAATTTGAAGATTGTCCTTATGAAAACAGTTTCAAATTCATTCCAATAACAAATGGAACAATGTCTGCGAATATTGCTGTTATTCTTGTCTTGTATAGGAGAGATGGTGGTTGTAGAGACATGCGCAGACTTAATGGTTGTACATTTCGTACACTGTACTTTGTCAACGCTCTTCAGCCTCTGAAGAAATTGGCTTCTGATGAACTTGCTTCTGGAGAACTGGCTTCTGATGACGTCATCTTCAGGAGCGCTTTCTTCAGACGCACTATGCTTTTGACTTTCCAGGAGCGCTTTAAATCAGATGCTCTTCAAGCTTCAATCTAAAATTCCTTTGCTCTTTAATTCATTCAGTCAAAACCTCTTGTAAATAACTCTTTGTTAATGGTCCTGTACACTTGAATAAACTTTTAGCATATCCAATTGATAATTTTTAATACCTTGTTATCATCAAAACTTAAGTGGTATATTTGTGAAACACTCTTTGTTCCAACATCCTGTACTTAACATCCATGTCCACCAACTTGGTTGTTGGATTTCCTTTCAATAGCAAGTTGGTGTAGCTAGCCAACAGAGCATCCTTCTTACTAACATTCCATAGGAATCTTCCTTCAGGAGTCATTCTGCAAGCTCTTGCAATCACTCCTTCTGTGATAGATATTGGAATACCCATCACTGCAGATTTGATTTCTAGACCGTTGAAAGGTTCAAGACCCATCTCTTCTCTTGATTTTCCTTTCAGACTTGCATTTCTTGAAACAACTTGACTCTCTTGTGACTTAGCAGATTCTACATCACAGACTTCAGCCTTTATCCAGAATTCCTTAACCAGGTTTACATATGTTGGTCCATTTAACATATGAAAATAATCAAACATTTTCTGAGCAGAAATCAGCGCTTCCATATCCACCCCGTTTCTTTTAAGCGATGCAAAGTCCACTGGTGATTCTATTTGAACATCCAATGAATCAAACGGAATCGACATCGTTAAAGTTTGATGGAGTAGTTTGATCTTGTGGCATGTTGCATGCTTGAACCGCTTGTTGAAGTAGCCATCAGAAGTAGTTGAAGGTTGAGGGTTAAGGGTTTCTAATTTGAGAAAAGAGAGAAAATCTGATTTTCTAAAGTTACTGCTCAAAGGTTTGAAAGTGTAGGAAAGTGAGTGAGTAGTGTGTGTTTGGTATTTATAGTGATTTCTGAAGAAAAAAACTTTTCACATATCAGAGGGGCAACTAGACACAAACATTAATGACATAACAAGGGCGCGAGAATATTTGTTAAAGAGAATAACCATCATTGCCCAAAAAGTGTTGCTTCGCAATGCAGATAGACCATGTCAGAAGTCTATGAAATTAACTTTAAACTTTTCCACTTCTGTGCACTATCAGAGTCAAAAGATTCCTTCTCAGAGTCTGAAATTTTTTAGAGGCTGATTCTCTTCAAATTCTCCAAGGAGAGTCTGATACTCAATTAGCTTCTGATAATTTTCAGTCTGATTTTTCATTCAGAGGCAAGCATTACTCAGAGACAAAATGCATGTTCAAATTTTTCTTTATAAAATTGAATCTTTCAACAGTTAAGGGTTTAGTAAAGATATCAGCCCATTGATGATCAGTATCAATGAATTGAATATCTAAAACTCCCTTTTGAACATAGTCTCTGATAAAATGATGTTTAATTTCAATGTGCTTGGCTCTTGAGTGAAGAATATGATTCTTAGACAAACAATTAGTAGTTGTGTTATCACAATAAATGGGAATACAGTTTTCAGTTATTTGATAGTCTTCTAACTGATGTTTCATCCAGAGCAGTTGTGTACAGCAACTAGCAGCTGAGATGTATTCTGCTTCTGCTATTGACAAAGCAATAGTTGCTTTTCTCTTACTGGCCCAGGATATCAGACTCTCACCAAGAAATTGACAATTTCCACTGGTTGATTTTCTTTCAATCCTATCACTAGCATAGTCAGCATCACAGAATCCAACTAGCTTATAATCTGAAGATTTCTTATACAGAAGTCCAAGATTAGGTGTTCCCTTCAGATATCTAAAGATTCTTATAACAGCAGTTAAGTAAGATTCTCTAGGATCTGATTAAAACCTTGCACACAAGCATACACTGAACAAGATATCAGGTCTAGATGCAGTGAGATACAACAGAGAACCAATCATACCTCGATACAGCTTCTGGTCAACTTTAGATCCTTGATCTTCTTTGCTCAGAGTGCAGGTAGGATGCATTGGAGTGTTCATCTCTTTAAAGTCTTCAAGCTTGAACTTTTTCAGAAGTTCCTTGGTGTATTTAGACAGATGAACATACACTCCTTCTTTGCATTGGTTGATTTGAATTCCTAAAAAGAACTTCAGTTCTCCCATCATGCTCATTCCAAACTCATCCTGCATCATCTTAGAAAATTCCTTGCAAAGAGATCTATTAGTTGAACCAAAAATGATATCATCAACATAAATTTGCACAATCAGAATGTCTTTCTCAAGAGTCTTCTTGAATAGTGTTGTGTCAACCTATCCTCTTTTAAAATCATTTTTAAGCAAGAAATTGCTTAGTCTGTCATACTAGGCTCTAGGAGCTTGTTTCAGACCATACAAAGATTTCTTTAGCTTATTAATGTGGTCAGGATGTTTTAAATCCTCAAAACTAGGTGGTTGTTTCACAAACACTTCTTCAGAAATGACACCATTGAGAAATGCACTTTTAACGTCCATTTAATACAAAGTTATGTTGTGATTTACTACGTAGGAAAGAAGTAATCTGATTGCGTCCAATCTTGCAACTGGAGCAAAAGTTTCAGTATAATCAATGCCTTCTTGTTGGTTGTACCCTTGAGCAACAAGTCTGGCTTTGTTTCTGATTACTTCTCCCTGTTCATCTAGCTTGTTCCTAAACACCCATTTGGTTCCAATAATGTTCTTGTGTTCAGGCTTAGGTACAAGATCCCACACATCATTTCTTTTGAATTGATTGAGTTCATCTTGCATCGCTAAGATCCATCCATCATAAGCTAGTCCTTGATGAACTGTTGTAGGTTCTATCATGGACAGCAATCCCAAGGCAGACTATTCAGGTCTGAAATGTGATCTAGTTCTTCTGGGACTTTCTTTGTTGCCAATGATTTGATCCTCAGGATGAGAAGACTTGTATTTGAATGAGTTTCTGGACTGGATAACTTGTTGTGAATCATCTTGAGCTTCTTCAGAAGCTTCTTCAACTGGAACATCAGGAGCTGTTACAGCTTCTAAAGCATCATTCAACTTTGAAGTCTGATCAGGTTCTGAATAATCATCAGACTCTTCTGAACCTGCAATACTTTCATTATGCTCTGGAATTTTACTTCCAGGCTCTTTGTCATCAAATTTGACATGCATAGACTCTTCAACACAAAGTGTTTCTAAGTTATACAGTCTGTATGCCTTAGACCTCTCAGAGTAACCTAAAATGATTCCCTTTTGTTCCTTTGCATCAAATTTCTTCAGATAGACTTTATTGTTTAAGATGTAACATGTACATCCAAACTGATGAAAGTAAGAAATGTTAGGTTTCCTACCTTTAAAGAGTTCATATGATGTTTTATTCAGTATGGGTCTGATATAGATCCTGTTATGAACATAACATGCTGTGTTTACTGCTTTTGCCCAAAAATGTTTTGCCAGGTTGTTTTCATGAATCATGGTTCTTGCCATTTCTTGTAGTGACCTATTCTTTCTCTCTACAACCCCAATTTGTTGTGGAGTTCTAGGAGAAAAGAATTCATGGACAATTCCAAATTTTTCACAGAATATTTCAAATGGCTCATTTTCAAATTCTCCCCCATGATCACTCCTGACTTTTAAAATTTTCAGTTCTTTTTCAGATTGGATTTTAATTCAGAATTTTGTAAACACATCATATGATTCATCTTTAGATTTAAGAAACTTAACCCAACTCCATCTACTGTAATCATCAACTATAACCAATCCATATTTACTTCCATATAAGGATGCAGTACTAACTGGTCCAAATAAATCAATATGGAGTAGTTCCAAGGGTCTGGAGGTAGAAACAATGTCTTTTGAATTGAAAGAAGTTTTAACAATTTTTCCCTTCTGACATGCACCACACAATGCATCTGAATGATAGTCAATGTCTGGTAAGCCTCTAACAAGTTGTAACTTCTAAGTTTAGAGATTAACCTCCAGTTAGCATGTCCCAACCTTCTGTGCCACAACCATTTCTTATCACTCATTGATAAAAGGCAAAATACCTTCTCATCAGTTAGTTTTGAAAAATTAATCTTGTATACATTGGTCTTTCTCTTTCCCTTAAAAACTACAGATTGATCATCTTTGTTGATCACTGTGCAGTTGTTCTTATTAAACAAGACGTCATAACCATTATCACAAAATTGACTTATGCTAAGTAGGTTATACCTTAGTCCATCTACAAACCACACATTATTAATTGAGACTGAGGAGTTACCAATTGTTCCAGTACCAATGATTTTGCCAGTTTGGTTTCCTCCAAATCCCACAGTTCCTCCCTCTTTCATAGTCAAGGTTTGGAACATAGACTTTTCTCCCGTTATATGTCGCGAGCAGCCACTGTCCAGATACCAGGACTTCTGCTTTTCGTTTCCTTTTAGACATACCTGCAACATCAACAATTTTTGTCTTAGGTACCCATATCTTCATGGTTCCTCTTGGGTTAGTCCTAGGAGTTCTGAGTCTCATTTGTGTTTTCTGTCTGAAATTATCTTGTTCTATCTTCTTCCAGACTTTAGGTTCATAACCTTTAGTCTTAGAATGTGACTTAGGAAAGACAGCTTCCTTCCTCTGAAATCTAGGCTTTTGAGTTTCAGACTCTGTTTTCTTCAGAACCTGTTTATTAGGTTCTGATCTTTTCAGGATCTCTAACGTTGGAGCTTTTGATTTAGAGTCATTCGTTACCTTTGTCTTTTGATTCTCAGGTTTTGACTTAGTCATTTCCTTTGAATTTAAAGATTTAGATTCTGAATGAGAAGTTTTTCCAGATTCAGACACAAAGTGAGTTTCCCTCCTTGGTGTTATCAGAACAAGGTTTCAGAATTACTTCACTAGAGTTTCCTCCTGTGAAGCCAATTCCCTTTTTGTTATTCTGATTGATGTTATAAATCATAGATGCAACTTTGGTTCTATCAATTCCTGTGTTAATAAACTCTTGAAGAGCAGCATCCTGCTCAGATAAAAGTTTATTATCACCTTTCTCATTCATTATTTTTAAATGATTATTTTCTTGTTGTAAAACATCCATCTCCATCTTAGTTGATTCATGGAGTTTCAGCAGCTTAATGTATCGTTGCTTAACAATCTTCAACTCAGTGGATTGGTTTTCATAATGACCAAGAAGTTCCTTGAGAGAATCAATCAATTCAGATCTAGTGAGTTTAGAATATACCCCAGTTTCAGTTTCAGAGTCTGTACTTGACTCAGCATGAGATGAATCTCTTTCATTTTCAACAGTAGCTACCAAAGCCAGGGCTATTTTTGCTTCATCTTCAACATCATCTTTGTCAGACTCAGACTCATTATCCAGATCTTCCCAAGTTGCCATCAAACTCTTCTTGATTTGCTTCTTGAATTTGTTGGATTTGAAGATTGGCTTCTTTGGTTTTTCTTTGGATTTTTCTTTCTGCAGGTCTGGACATTCAGCAATGAAGTGTCCAATCTTGTAGTTAAAGAAACCTTTTTGTTCTTCTTTTCTAGAGCTTTTGTGATTACTGTCTCTGCTCATGAACTTCTTGTTCTTCTTAGCAAGATATTCTAATCTATTAGTGAGCATAGCCATCTCCTGAACAATTTCAGGGTCTTCATCAGAATCTTGAGATGTAGATTCTTCTTCAGACTCTAACGCCTTCAGAGTCTTACTTGACTTGCCTCTAGATTTCAAAGCAATAGACTTAGACTTTTTGATAGGTTCATGCTCATTAAGACCTATCTCATGACATTTTAAAGAGCTTATAAGATCTTCAACACTTAGAGTGTTTAAATCTTTAACTTCTTCAATAGCTGTCACTTTTGGTCTCCACTTAGCAGGTAAGCTTCTCAGAATCTTGTTCACATGATCAGACGCTACGTAGCTTTTCTTCAAAATCTAAAGTCCAGAAACAAGAGTCTGAAACCTTGAGTACATGGTCTCAATGTTTTCATCCTCCTTCATTCTGAACAACTCGTACTGATGAACAAGCATAGTAGCCTTAGCTTCTCTGAATTTCTTGTTACCCTCATAAAGTGAGCATAATGAGGTGAACATAGCCTTTGTTGTTGATTTGTCACTCATCTTTAAGTACTCTTTATGAGGCAAGGCAGCCACAAGAATGCCTCTAATCGTATGATGTTTCTTATAAAGCTTTTTCTGCTCAGCAGTGTGAGCTTTCCTATCAAGAGCAGCACCTTCTTCATCCAACTTCAAATGACCAACACCATCTTCAAGAACATCCCACAACTCTTCATCCATTCCCATGATGTGATTATACATCTTGGTCTTCCACCAAGAGAACATTTCTGGATCACCATTAAACATGAGAGGTTTGTTGTGATTAGCATATCTTTCATTTCTGTTGTTGTTGTTGTAGTCATAGTGTATAGCAGCTCCAGAACCAGAACCAGAGCCAGAGCCAGAACCAGAAGTGTAACACCCCGTTTCCCAAAACAACGTAATTTTATAATAACAATCAGAGTTAATTCTCAAACGGAGCATTACACTGCTTTTTCTCAAAAATTCTTTGAATAGAATATAAAACTATTTAACTTCAATAAATCATCTTATAAAATCTGCAGCGGAATATTTATTTAAAAATCATAATCAACAGCTACATCAACGTCCTTGGCACAAGGGCCTCATCACTAAAATTTATTTAATAATAAATAAATCTCTAACAACATAGTTCATCAATGATACATAAGGAAATGAAGAATGTAAACAGCAGAATCCCCATCCCGTTATGTATCAGAGCCTAGGACACAAGAGCCAATAATCTAACTAGCCTTCATTACCTGCACTTGCCCACGAGGCGGCAATTCCAGCAGAAGGGGTGAGATTCACAATCAAAATAATATATATATAATTCATCAACTTGAACTAAAACAACAACAATCATAGCACAAACATTACTAAATCCATATATACATGGCATTAACATTCATCAACAACAACTACATCAATTATAATTGATCTACAACAACGACACCAAAAGCATCAACGTTATCATCAACAACAACTACATCATTCATATTCGATTTGCAACCTTTAATTTATATTAAGCAATCAACCACATCATCGACAACAACTCAACAACCACCTCAACCTCAACGACTCATCAACATCAACAACTACTCAACCAACGACAACATCAACTCGACCAACTCAACGACTACAACGATGCAACGACAACAACAACTAATGCAATATGCATGTGGTACCAAAATACAGGGCAGAGCCCTCACCGCTTTGAACAACAAAGTGTTCCAGGACATGAGTCCTCCCGCTTTGAACGACAAGGCGTTCCAGAGCATAAGCTCTCACCGCTTGAATGACATTGCATTCCAGGACCGAGGTCCTCACCGCTTTTGAACAACAAAGTGTTCCAGGACATGAGTCCTCCCGCTTTGAACAACAAGGCGTTCCATAGCATAAGCTCTCACCGCTTTGAATAACAATGCATCAGACTCCAACTGTGTATATCAACATACAACATGACAACACCGACAACAACCACCAACCAACAATGCATACATCTACGTATGACTTACACCACGACAATTCAACAACAACAACTGTGCCAATGCATACATCTACGTATGACTTACACCACGACAATTCAACAACAACAACTGTGCCTAATATCTAAGACACCCTCCCCAACTCGACACAACCACCAAACAACATCAAGAACAACTTCAAACTTAGCAAAGTATATTTTATTTCATGTAAACATACATAATTCCATCATATTCATCTTCAAATATAAGTTTCATCAACCAAACAATTATTAATAAATCTAACAACAAGTTAGGAAGCTTAAGTTTGGGTTAGGAGCACTTTGGAAAATTGCACAAAATGGTCGCACAGGACCAATCTCGCTTAAGCGAAGTTAATCTCGCTTCAAGCGACTTAAATGACGAAAGTCTGGGGAAATCTCGCTTGGACTTCGCTTGCATCTCGCTTACGCGAGATTTCATCTGGACAGCATTCTGGGAATCTCGCTTAAGCGAAAAATATCTCGCTTCAAGCGAAGCTTCATCGGGGCAGTTTTCAAACTACGATTTTCTAAGCCCTAAATCATCCAAAAACCCAATTTTAATCCCCCAATCACCCAAAATGAATTAGAATAAGGTTTATGGGTTCAAGATACAGTTAAACAACAGAAACAATTCACATAACATCATCATCAACACATTAATTCTCCAAAATTAGCATTCTTCACATTTCATAAAACCTAGAACAACTATCACCAATTCCAATCCAAAATCATGAAAACATACATGTATATATTAACCAATGAATTGCTAGCCCACCCTTACCTGATTAGATGAATAAAAACAAGCTATAGCAATCAATCTTCTAGGCTAATCCCCTTGTTCTTGGTTCTTCTCCCTTCTACCCAAAAAGCTTATGTTTTTGTTTTCTCTGATACGTATAATTGTTTACTGACTTTTCTATTTCCTTTACCAACCAAAGTATAACTCCCCTTTTTCTATTAACTCCTTCCTTAATCTCCTTTAATTCACATTAACCCCATAATTCTAATAATTAATAATTATTCTACCTACTTTCATAATTCTCCAAAATAATAATATTCCTTCTATTTTCTTAAAACAAAGCAAATATTATATCCCACTACTAATTAATTAAATAACAAATAATGTGCATTTAGATAATACATCAATAAATCATATAACTCAATTATTTCACATAAATTATTATAAACAAATAAACACACCACATATTCACGTAGTCAACATTTTCACATAAAATACACCAAACATATTAAAATCAACCAAAAATAGTAAAATAGCAACTAGGGCGTTACAAGAAGCATCTTCCCCAGACATGTTTTTCTCCGATCGTTCACTGTAACACGGTTAAGTGCTAGCTACAGAGCCAAAGCTCTGATACCAACTGAAGGTGGGAAAAACACAAGAAGGGGGGTTGAATTGTGTTTTCAAAAACTTTTCTTTCTCACAAAAATGACAACTGTTCTCAAGATCAGAGTCTGATAGAGTTCAGAGTCTTAGTGCAGCGGATAGAGAGTAAGAGTGCAGAAAATGAAAGAAAAACACAAGCAATTTATACAGGTTCCTTCCACAATCCGGAAGTAGTCCTGTCCCCCTTGCACTTCCAAGGAGAGTTTCACTATAATGTAATATCAAATTACAAGTTGCTCAAACACACAAGTAAGAGACTTCCTTTGCTCAATCACACAAGAAAGAGACTTCTATGCTCAAGGACAACTCCAAGAGACTCCTTTGCTCAATGACACAAGAAAGAGACTTTTCTAAACAATTACGAAGAATTGAAAAGAGTTTTGAATACTTGATATACAATTAGAGGTATTCACTAGACAATACGAACAGAACAGACTCTGTTTTTCTAGACACTTAGAAATTCTAGGATATGAACTTTTGAAAGAATTATCTAAGTTGTTGATGAGCAATGTTTTCGACTTTGAGAGAATATGAATAATAATCTTAGCATAAGCCTTGTTCGTGTATATATATATATGTTAGTTCTTCAAGTCTTTATCCCTATTTATAGAGGATTTGAGAGACGTTGGGAACCAGCCAGCTCATCAACTTGTCTTGACTGAAGCTTTGATTCTTCACCATTGATCTTTTGCCTGATTTGAAGATTGTCCTATGAAAAACAATTTCAAATCCATTCCAATAAAGAAAGGAACAATGTTTGCGAATATTGTTGTTATTCTTGTCTTGTATAGGAGACACAATGCAAAGATGGTGGTTGCAGAAACATGCGCAGACTTAGTGGTTGTACACTTCGTACACAGTACTTTGTCAACGCTCTTCAGCCTCTGGTGAAATAGCTTCTGATGAACTTGCTTCTGAAGAACTAGCTTCTGATGATGTCATCTTCATGAGCGCTTTCTTCAGACGCACTATGCTTATGATGATATCTTTTCCAGGAGCGCTTTCAATCAGATGCTCTTCAAGCTTCAATTTAAATTCCTTTGCTCTTTAATTCATTCGGTCAGAACCACTTATGAATAAATCTTTGATAATGGTCATGTACACTTGAATAAACTTTTAGCATATCCAAATGATAATTTTTAATACCTTGTTATCATCAAAACTTAAGTGGTATAATTGCAAGACACCCTTTGTTCCAACACTTTTGTCATTAACAAAAAGAAGAGATGAGAAAAACGTTAAGATAGTTCAGAGTTAAAATAAATTACTTCCCTTTTTTTTTAAAAAAAAGAACTCAAAGAATATAAAGATTCACAACAAGCAATAAAATTATATATAATCAGTGTAAACAATGATCAGAGCAAAATAAGTTGAAGATAAATTTCAGAGATAAACTTCATATAATATTAAGACACTACAAGTTCAGAAGCATAGTGAAAGACAAGAGTTCAGAAGCATTCAAGAAGTACAGAAGCAAAAATGAGAAAGATAGAAATAAAAACAAGCAAGAATGTGTGAACTATAGTTTAGGCTTGTTTATGTTTCATCATCTCCATCAACTGCTCCATCATTTTCTGAGTCTTTTCAAATTGAATAAGCATTTCCCTCTTGAATTCTTCATTGCTCTTCAGAAGCTTTTCTTCTCTAACCTTTGCTTCCTACAACTGAGCATCAGCCTTAGACTTGTATTCAAGAAACATCAGCTTTTGCTCCAGAAGGTCTTTCTTCAGATGGTGAGTTTTCTTCTTCATAAGTGAGTTCCTTTGAAGTAAAGCCAATTCAGAAGATGCTTCCTTGAAGTTTAGCTTAGTTACCCAGTCCAGATTCAGATCTTTAGGATGTATACTTGATGGAATGAGACTTCTTGCTTCCAAGCAAAGAGGAGTCTTCACCCATGTCCTTAAAACCTTGACTTCATCCAGATTAGAGATGACTCCTTTGAGCCAAGCTTGAAGCTTTGCTTGAGAAGCTTCTTGTGCATCCAAGCAAGATCTCTGAAGTTCTGAGATGTCATACCCTCATTTTGGACCTAAAAATACTCTTTCAAACCTATTTTCTACCTCTGATACATGTCAACTTATTGACATCTTACTCTAATTTTTACTGCGCTACAGTCGCGCATTTTACTGTCTCTATTTCAAAAAAACAGTTTTAAATCATGTTTTTCATCCTGTTTTCTTTGTAAAATTTTCTTTCTTGAACTCTTAAAGCCATCTGCATCATTTCTTGCATTTTACTTCAAAATTTTTGCAAAAACGTACAAAAGGGCATTTTGGTCATTTCCCACAATGGAACCCATTTTAGATCCCTGCATTCGTCTCTGAGTCCTTTCAACTTGTCTGTATAAGCCATTTGTCAAAACTTCGTTTAAAAATCATTTCAACGTTGCATCTGAGTCTGTTTGAGTCGTTTGTCGCCCAGGGGCATTTTAGTCTTTTCACATTGTTCAGATTTTGGGCAGAGAGGTATTTTAAAATACCTCATTTAGGTAATTTGTTCGTTTTAGTCCATTTCGTCGTTTTTAATTCGTTTCGCTTTACGTTTTATTCATTTTATCGTTTTTTTACCAATTTTATTTTAATTACCATTTTACCCTTTTAGTCCGGCCAACTTTAGTCAAACTTTTACTTTTCATTTTTAGTTCTTTTACAGTTTAGTCCTTTTTGCATCATTGTCCCAATCTCACAAATTTTGCAGAATTGTCCATATTTTGATGAAATTGCAGAATGGTCCTTCTAGTCAAGGCAGTCCAATTCAGGTCCATCAGTGCCACGCAAGCAGAGTCAGGTGCCATGTGGCAGCACACTATTGGTTCAAGAACACACATGGCGCCCTATAAAAGGCCAATGCACTGTGCAGATTCCACAGAAGCTCCATTCGTAACAGAATTTCGATCACCATAACAAATTCATCCTCTCCAAAAACAGTTAAGAAAGTTCCAAAAACCATAACCGAATTCAGTTAGGAAGAAGAACTTCAAGCTCTCAGAGATTCAACAATGGTGAATCTTCATCATTGAGCTATTTCTCCCTGCAATTCCAACGCGAATTCACTGCTAGGAGCAGCAAACTCAAGCGTGATCACAGTGTGGAGAATCAAGAAGAAGAGAGAAAGAGTTTCAAAGTTCTGAACTGGTTCGAGAGAAAGCAAGAGAACGGAGAAGAAGATGGAACGAGAGAGTGAAAGAATGAGGGTAAACCGGGTTTTTGCTTTTACATAAGTGCCTGAACCGGGTTGGGTTCAAACCGACCCATGCCTGGTGTGTTGTCCACCTTTAGATCTAGGTTTGTGTTAATCCGGATCAATCCAACGCCTCTGAAGCATCAGGTTTGATCCGGATCCGTGTGAGATGGGTACCGTCCGTTGAGTGTGGGTTTGGGCCGGTTCTTGGTTTTCTTTTTTTAATTTCATTGCTATTTGCACCGTAATACTTGCTAATTGGACCTGTTGCATGCCAAACTTCGTTAAAAAATTCCAAGATTTTTACTGTATGTTTTTTACTATTTTCTTGATGTGTTGTGATATTTTACATGTGAAAATTGGATAAAAATATGTGTGTTTGCTTTTTGTGATGATTTATGTCTGTTTCGGCGTTTTCTCGACGTTTCATGCGCGACACTCGCTCCAATTTTGTATGGTATGTTTCTGATGATTGATATACGTTTTGCGAGATGTTTTGCTCATGATTTGTAATAGCTGCTACTGTTTGTGAATTTTGGTTTTGTTTTCTTGCATTACAAGCAATTTAAAATGTTCTAAAATGATGAAAATGCATGTAAAAAAATGTGTGATGATTTTGTGTCTATGTGTGCTATTTGATTTACATTCTTGTGCTTGAAATAAACCTCTAAGTGGTGGCTGTGATGGGAAATTATAGGTCATGTGGTTAAGTAAAACTTCGGCTATGTGGGAGTGCTTTTTCTTTCACCATTTTTACTTTTTTTGCTTTCACAATTTGTGCGATACTTTCCTCACCATTACTTCCCGCATTTCTTGCTCTTTTTACTTTGTTCACTAACCCTTTCGTTTCATGTCTCATGCACATTATAAGCATTTCATCCCATTTTCATCCCTTTCTTTAAATTTCATGCAATTTTCTATGTTAACTCATGTAATATTTTAGGTTAGTTTTTTTACTTTAACTTTTTCCATACAAGACTATAGAATGTAAATTAGGACCCGATGTAAAGGACTATGGACTATAATGATGTACACCGACACATGCACCGACACATGCACACACGTTGTATGACTTTCCGCTAGATGTATGTGTAGGAAGCGTAAAACCTAGGAAAACTTATAATTTCTTCATCAAAAAATCAACACATAACTCAAACTATTTTGCAACAAAATGAGGTCAAAACCTCACTTTTTTTTCTTTCATTTTCTTAAGACAAAATCAAAACCAGTGCTAATTCTCAACTTTAACATCCCTTTTGCAAATAAATTGGAATCACCTCACTATTTTTTTCAAATCATATGCTCTTGAGGCCTCTTATCTCTTTCTTCAAAACCATTTTCAAAACTAAAAATTGAACCAACCCACAAAAAACATTTTGGAAGAGAACTACATGGAATTTTGATCCCTTAAAAGGGTATGTAGGCAAGAGACTCAAATCTCTCCAAGTCCAATAAAAACAAACAAATTCTCCTTCCTCCTCCCATTCTTAAAAGCAACCCCTCTTTTTTACAAATAGCAATAAAAGCAAAGCGTATACATAAAGCATAGTAAAACGGTTCCTATAGGATACTATAGTCATTGCGGGTGCCTAACACCTTCCCGTAGTGAAATCAGCCTCGAACTTAGAATTTCTAAGGTTTTCTCAATTTTACCTTTCCCCAAAAAAAATAGAGACATCAATGATTGAAAGGCTCAAATCTAATCAATGATTTGACACCCGAAAATCGCGATGACAGAAATGGCGACTTCACTGGGGAATTTAGGGCTACACCTAGTTTTACATGCTTTATGTTTATGATTCGCTTTATTGTTACATGTAAAAATTTTCTTATGTACGTGTGGGGTGAGGATATCAAAAGCCCTACACCCGGGCTGAGTGAACCTAAGATTAGGAAGAGATATAATCGACAATCCATTCCGGGGGTTGCCTCGTGCATTGGATTACGCGATCAATCTCACATAGCTGAGGCATTTTGGAGGTGATGTTGTCGGCGTGTGTTGTCATGCTTAGGCACTTTACTTCCAATTGACCGATGAAGGCTATGGACCGTAGTTACCAAACCCATCCTTGGCCTTTCTTAGGACGTAGTGCGGTGGCTAAACCGAGCGTTGTCTCGAAATTTAGTCGTCACGCGATACTACACCCAAACTAAACCTTCTTACGGATAATCATGGACAAGCGTTGCTTTGTATACCATGATATACGCGAGAGAGGTTGTGGTTTGGGAACTTTATAGAACCTTGGTTATTACCATCAAAGCCTTAGTTTCACCGGACACCGTGTCCACTTGTTACTTTAGCCCACCGTGCTTTCTTTGTTAAACAAAACCATGCATACATGCATTCATGCATAAACCTTTTTACATGCATTTATCAAAGGGTATAGACAAACTAAAATTCTTTGCAAATAAAACCAGGCATGAAGAGGACTAAGTCTTACAAGTTCAAAGAAGTTGATTTGGCTAGCCTAAGGGAGTTGGCACTCAAGGTTAAGAATCTGACTGGGTTTCGTCTCCGCTACGGTGGTTTGCTTGGTATTCTCCGAACTAATGTAGAAGAGAAGCTGGTGCACACTCTGGTGCAATTCTATGACCCGGTTTTCCGTTGCTTCACTTTCCTGGATTTTCAGTTGGTTCCTACACTCGAGGCTTATTCTAGTTTATTGGGTTTACCTATAGCCGAGAAGACACCTTTCACAGGCCCAGAATCTCCTCTTACTCCTCTGGTTATTGCAAAGGACCTTTACCTCAAGACTTCCGATGTGTCTAAGAATCTCGTTACTAAATCTCACATTCAGGGTTTCACTTCAAAATACTTACTTGAGCAGGCTAATCTCGAATCTACTTGTCAGGACACTCTTGAGGCTATTCTTGCACTACTCATCTATGGGCTCGTTCTTTTTCCGAATCTTGACAACTTCGTGGACATGAACGCAATTGAGATCTTCCATTCCAGGAATCCGGTTCCTACTTTATTAGCTGACGCATACCATGCCATCCATGATCGGACTCTCAAGGGTCGTGGATTTATTCTTTGCTGCATACCTCTTCTATATCGGTGGTTTATTTCTCACCTCCCAAGTTCTTTCCATGCCAACACGGAAAATTGGTCTTATTCGCAGCGGATTATGGCTCTTACTCCCGATGAGGTGGTTTGGATCACTCCAGCAGCTCGAGTCAAGGAGATTATCACTGGTTGTGGAGATTTCCTCAATGTACCTCTTCTCGGTACCCGGGGAGGGATCAACTACAACCCCGAGTTAGCCATGAGACAGTTTGGTTTTCCTATGAGGGCAAAGCCCATCAACCTTGCTACATCACAAGAATTCTTCTACTATTCCAATGCTCCCACCGGGCAAAGGAAAGCTTTTACAGATGCTTGGTCTAAGATTCGTAGGAAAGATGTGAAGCATTTGGGTGTGAGATCCGGTATTGCTCATGAGGCCTATACGCAGTGGGTGATAGACCGAGCTGAGGAGATTGGCATGCCTTACCCTGCTATGAGACATGTATCTGCATCTACTCCATCTAGACCATTACCTTTGCTTCCCGCGACTCAGGAGATGTATCAGGAGCATCTAGCTATGGAGAGTGAGGAGAAGCGAGCATGGAAGGCCCGTTACAGTGAGGCTGAGAACTTGATCATGACTTTGGATGGTAGAGACGAGCAGAAGGATCATGAGAACCGGATGCTGAAGAAGGAACTAGCCAGAGTTAGGAAGGAGCTTGAGGAGAAGGATGATCTATTGAAGAGAGACTCCAGGAGAGTCAGAGGTCGTCGAGATTTCTTTGCCAGTTATTGCGGTTCAGCTTCGGACTCGGATTCCGAGTACTACCCAGTCACTCCTTAGTTCTGGACGATAGGATTGCTATTGATTATGTTGTTTGTTCAGCTTATGTTTCAAAAGCCTACTCCCTTGGCTCAATGTATCAAAACAACTTGCTTTGAATAATTTGTTAGTCCAATAAGTGTTTGCAAAGAATTTTAATTTGTCTAAAAAACCCTTTGGTAATAAAAAAAAAGAGTCATTTTTGCATCCGCATTTGCACACAGCATGCATCATATGCATCATTCATCAGTCACAAAAACTTCCAAGTGCTCATTGCCTCCTGGTTCTTCTGCCACAGTGTGAAAAGTGGCTCGTGCTCAAAGGACCGATCAACCTACCAGAGTACATCAGACTAGACAATACCGAAGGAGGAATCAAGTAGCCATGGAAGAAGAGAATGCACAGCTCCGTACTGAACTAGCTTCTGTGAGGGAAGAGTTAGCTAAAGCTCTCGACGCCATGACTGCTCTGGTAGCCGCTCAAGAGCAACCAACCTCGTCTGCTCCAGAGACCACTGAGGCAATTCCAACATCATCTCTCGATAACCGCTTCGCCATGCCAAGGGGATACCCGTACGGGCTCCCACTCTTCTTTGCTCCAGATCCCACAGCAGGTGCTTCCAGTGCTGCCAACAGTAACCAAATCCCCGTCTCAGGGAAGACGTCCCTCCACACTACTCTGCCTCAGTCAACGGTCTTCACAGATCCGATTGTGCACTCTACGCCACAGGGCGCCAATGCTAATGATTATCGTGGAAAGACTCCTGTATTGGGAACTATGGAAGAAAGAATGGAAGAACTTGCCAGGGAACTCTGTCGTGAGATCAAGGCCAACCGTGGGAGCAGTGACCTCGTCAATACCCATGATCTTTGTTTAGTGCCGAGGGTGGATGTCCCTAAGAAATTCAAGGTCCCGGAATTTGACCGCTACAATGGGCTAACTTGCCCCCAGAACCATATCATCAAGTACGTCCGGAAGATGGCTAACCATGCAGACAATGATTCACTTATGATCCATTGCTTCCAGGACAGTCTGATGGAAGATGCCGCTGAATGGTATACCGGTTTGAGCAAGGATGACATTCGTACTTTTGATGATCTGGTTACTGCTTTTAAGAGCCACTATGGGTTCAACACCAGGCTCAAGCCGAATAGGGAATTCCTCCGGTCTCTTTCTCAGAAAAAGGACGAAAGCTTTCGCGAATATGCACAGAGGTGGAGAGGGGCAGCTGCCCGTATCACTCCCGCTTTGGACGAGGAAGAAATGACGCAAACATTCTTGAAAACCCTGAAGAAGGATTATGTTGAGAGAATGATTATTGCTGCCCCAAGCAACTTCTCTGAGATGGTCACTATGGGAACCCGCTTGGAGGAAGCTGTCCGAGAAGGGATTATCGTGTTTGAGAAAGGTGAATCCTCGAATGCACCGAAGAAATACGGCAACGGTCACCATAAAAAAAAGGAATCAGAAGTTGGAATGGTGTCTGCCGAAACCAATCAATCTGCCACTGCCGCTCCTGTCAATGCTACACAACTGCCTCAACCGTATCAGTACCTACAGTATGCCCAGCATCTGTTCTATCCGCCGTTCTATCACCAATACCCTCCTCTACCGGGCTAGCCTCAGGTCCCTGTTAATGCCATCGCCCAACAAATGTAACAACAACCGCTAGCTCAACAACAACCGCAACAACAACAACAAGGCCCTCAATCTAGACCATCTTTCCCGCCGATACCAATGGCGTATGCTGAACTACTCCCAACTCTGTTACATAAGGGGTATTACACCACTAGACCCGGCAAGCCTCCGCCAAACCCATTGTCTCCCAGGTTCCGTTCCGATCTCAGATGTGATTTCCACCAAGGCGCCCTAGGTCATGATGTAGAAGGTTGCTACGCTCTGAAATACATTGTGAAGAAGTTGATCGACCAGGGAAAGCTATCTTTTGAAAACAATGTCCCACATGTGCTCGACAATCCACTCCCCAATCATGCCGCCGTGAATATGATCGAAATGTGCGAAGAAATCCCTCGTCTCAATGTCCGTAATGTCGCTACTCCTCTAGTGCCACTGAATATCAAACTTTGCCAAGCTTCTTTGTTCAACCACGACCACGTTGCTTGCTGTGAATGTCTTCAGGACCCTATGGGTTGCAGCGTAGTTCAGAATGATATCCAAAGCTTGATGAAGGACAACTACCTGACTACCGATGATGTTTGCATGATAGTACCGATCTTCCACGATACTCCGGTCCAGAGCGCGCCCGTCAGGAAGGACGTTGAACCATTGGTCATACGGTTGCCTGGTCCAGTGCCATATACCTCTGCGAAAGCCATCCCGTACAAGTACAGTGCGACTATGTTGGAAAACGGGAAAGAAGTACCTTTGGTGTCCCCAAGCACAGTAGGCAGTATCGCTGAAGTGACAGCTTTGAGGAGCGGCAAGGTCCGACCACTTTTATTCCAGAAGAAAGATGATGTGCAAATTACAATTCCTGCTGATAAGACTACTCCGTTAACAATCCCTCATGTTGTTGAAAGTACCAGCCGTCCAGGCCAATCCATTGAAGATTCCAATCTGGATGAGATTTTGAAGATAATCAAGAAAAGCGATTATAAGATTGTTGATCAGCTATTACAAACTCCTTCGAAGATATCCATCTTGGCCCTACTCCTCATTTCGGAGGCTCACAGGAATGTGTTATTGAAAGTATTGGAACAAGCCTATGTCGACCACGAAGTCACAGAGGATCAATTTGGTGGAATAGTGGCTAACATCACCGCTTGCAGTAACCTTTGGTTTGGTGAAGATGAGCTTCCAGAGGCAGGAAAGTACCACAATTTGGCCCTGCATATTTCCATGAACTACAAAACAGATATGTTGTCCAACGTGTTGGTAGACACTGGGTCGTCGTTGAATGTGAAGCCTAAATCGACTTTGGATCAGTTAAGTTGTCAAGGAGTTCCTTTGAGAAGGAGTACTTTCCTAGTCAAGGCTTTCGATGGTTCCCGTAAAACTGTGCTTGGAGAGGTAGATCTCCCCATGACTATTGGCCCTGAAACATTCATGATTACTTTCCAGGTTATGGACATAGATGCCTCTTACAGTTGCCTTCTCGGGAGACCGTGGATACATGAGGCCGGTGCAGTCACTTCTACCCTCCATCAGAAGCTGAAGTTCGTAAGGAATGGTAAACTTGTGACAGTGCATGGGGAAGAAGCTTATCTGGTCAGTCAGTTATCATCCTTCTTTTGTATCGAAGCTAAATCTTCCGAAGGAACTGCATTCCAGAGTTTGACTATCGAGGGTACGGAGCCCAAGAGAGCTAGTGCTGCCATGGCTTCATTGAAAGATGCCCAGAAGGCCGTTCAGGGGGGTCAGGCCGCCGGTTGGGGCCAATTGATACAGCTGCGGGACAATAAATACAAAGAGGGTCTCGGTTTCTCTCCGACGTCAGGCATGTCAACTGGAACGTTCCGTAGTGCTGGATTTGCCAATGCGATTCTTGATGGTGGTGCTGAAGGAGGGGCTAGGCCCACATTTGTGATACCAGGAGGCATTGCAAAGAACTGGAACGTTATCAATCTCCCTGTGTTTGTGCATGATTCTAAGTAATGTGTCTTGCTGTCTAGGCTCTTGTTTTCAAAATAACAACCCTTCCGTCCTGCCCGAGACGGAAGTGACACTTTTGTAAAGGGCATGTTTGTTCCGACATCACCATTATTAATAAAAAACGTCGTTTCTTTCACGACTCCTTTTCTTTCTTTAATGCTTTTCCCTTGGAAATAATGGTAATGCCAGAAAAAACCAAAACATCTGTGTTTTCTTATTAATTTCAAAGACCTGAATGAAAATAATTTTTTAAAAATCATCCAATCATGTCACGCAGATCGAACCAAAATGAACCCGTTGAACACAGTGACTCTATGTTTCTCCAAACTGTTGAATCCCCGGTGTTTGAGGCCGAAGATGAGGATAGTGATGATATACCAGATGAGATTGCCCGATTGCTTGAACAAGAAGAGAAAACCATTCGGCCTCATCAGGAGGAGATCGAGCTAATCAACTTGGGTACCGAGGATAATAAAAGAGAAATCAAAGTCGGTGCTGCATTGGAGGAAGGGGTCAAGAAAAAGATCTTCCAGCTTCTCCGCGAATACTCGGACATTTTTGCATGGTCATACGAGGATATGCCAGGTTTGGATCCCCAGATTGTGGAACACCGGATACCGACAAAACCAGACTGTCCTCCTGTCAGGCAAAAGTTGAGACGGACTCGGCCGGACATGGCTCTGAAGATCAAAGGTGAAGTGCAGAAACAGATCAATGCGGGTTTTCTCATGACAGTTGAGTATCCCGAGTGGGTTGCTAACATCGTGCCAGTGCCGAAGAAGGATGGTAAGGTTCGGATGTGTGTTGACTACAGGGATTTGAATAGAGCAAGCTTGAAAGACAATTTCCCACTGCCTCACATCGATGTACTTGTCGACAATACTGCCCAGTGCAAGGTGTTCTCTTTCATGGACGGTTTTTCTGGCTATAATCAAATCAAAATGTCACCCAAAGACAGGGAGAAGACGTCGTTCATCACTCCGTGGGGGACTTTCTGTTGCAAAGCAATGTCGTTCGGTCTAATCAATGCTGGTGCTACTTATCAAAGGGGGATGACCACTTTGTTCCATGACATGATTCACAAGGAGGTTGAAGTGTATGTAGATGACATGATTGTCAAGTCAAGCGATGAAGAGCAACACGTCGAGTATTTGGCTAAGATGTTCGAAAGGTTGAAGAGGTACAAGCTTCGGCTGAATCCAAACAAATGTACGTTCGGTGTCAGATCTGGGAAGTTGTTAGGATTCATTGTCAGCCAGAAGGGCATTGAAGTAGACCCCGACAAGGTCCGAGCTATCCGCGAGATGCCAGCTCCGCAAACCGAGAAACAGGTCAGAGGGTTCCTCGGGCGTTTGAACTACATTTCCAGATTTATATCTCACATGACTGCGACCTGCGGGCCGATTTTCAAGTTACTCAGGAAGAATCAACCTGTGGTATGGGATGATGAATGCCAAGAAGCTTTCGACAACATCAAGAACTATTTGCTAGAGCCACCTATCCTCGTTCCGCCGGTGGAAGGAAGGCCATTGATTATGTATCTGTCAGTGTTGGATGACTCCATGGGATGTGTGCTCGGTCAGCAGGATGAAACTGGAAAGAAAGAGCATGCAATCTACTATTTGAGCAAGAAATTCACCGATTGTGAGACTCGGTACACAATGCTTGAGAAAACCTGTTGTGCACTAGCCTGGGCTGCCAAACGCCTGCGTCATTACTTGATAAATCATACAACTTGGTTGATATCCCGGATGGATCCGATCAAGTACATCTTTGAGAAACCGGCCGTCACTGGAAAAATTGCACGTTGGCAAATGTTACTGTCAGAATATGATATTGTGTTTAAAGCTCAGAAAGCCATTAGAGGGAGTATCCTGGCTAACCATCTTGCTTGCCAACCGCTTGATGATTATCAACCTTTGAAGTTCGATTTCCCCGACGAGGAGGTCATGTTCTTGAAGTCAAGAGACTGTGAAGAACCACTGATCGGTGAAGGTCCAGACCCTGATAGCAAGTGGGGATTGGTCTTCGATGGTGTTGTTAATGCTTATGGCCGGGGAATTGGCGCAGTAATTGTTGCTCCACAGGGGCATCACATTCCTTTTACAGCCCGGATTGTGTTTGAATGCACCAACAACGTGGCCGAGTACGAGGCGTGCATCCTGGGAATTGAGGAAGCCATCGATATGAGGATCAAGCACCTGGACATCTATGGAGATTCTGCACTAGTCATCAACCAGATAAAGGGAGAATGGGAGACCCATCATGCCAATTTGATCCCTTACCGTGATTATGCAAGACGTCTGTTAACGTATTTTACAAAGGTCGAGTTGCACCATATCCCCCGAGAGGAGAACCAAATGGCCGATGCTCTTGCTACCTTATCCTCCATGCTTCAAGTGAACCATTGGAATCATGTACCGATGATCAAAGTACAACGCCTAGATCGGCCCGCCCATGTGTTTACTGTCAGTGATGCAATTGTACAGACAGGTTCAGGTGGAGTCGACAACAGACCCTAGTATTATGATATCAAACAATTTTTGCAAAGCCGTGAGTATCCGCCAGGTGCTTCCAACAAAGACAAGAAGACGCTGCGCAGGTTGGCTAGCAAGTTCCTGCTGGATGGTGATGTCCTGTACAAAAGGAATTTCGATATGGTGTTGTTAAGATGTGTTGATGAATGTGAAGCAGAACAGCTAATGCACGATGTGCACGATGGCACCTTTGGGACCCATGCATCGGGGCATGCTATGTCTAGAAAGCTGTTGAGAGCTGGTTACTACTGGATGACCATGGAGCGTGATTGCTATCAATACGCCAGAAAGTGCCACAAATGTCAAGTATATGCTGATAAGATCCATGTGCCTCCCCACGCTCTCAATGTTATGTCTTCTCCATGGCCTTTCTCTATGTGGGGCATTGATATGATCGGAAGAATTGAACCGAAAGCTTCAAAAGGTCATCGTTTTATCCTTGTAGCAATCGATTATTTCACCAAATGGGTCGAAGCTGTATCATATGCCAACGTGACTAAGCAAGTAGTAGTCAAATTCATCAAGAACAATATCATCTGTCGGTATGGTGTTCCTAGCAAGATTATCACTGACAACGGTACCAACCTGAACAATGACATGGTGCAAGCCTTATGTGAGAAATTCAAGATTGAGCACCACAATTCTTCTCCTTACAGACCTCAGATGAATGGTGCAGTTGAGGCTGCCAATAAGAACATCAAGAAGATTGTGCAGAAGATGGTAACGACATACAAAGACTGGCATGAGATGTTGCCCTATGCTTTACACGGCTACCGCACTACAGTCCGTAGTTCAACCGGGGCAACGCCTTTTTCTCTCGTATACGGCATGGAAGCAGTCCTCCCATTGGAAGTGGAGATTCCGTCTCTCCGTGTGATTATGGAAGCAAAGTTGTCTGAGGCTGAGTGGTGCCAGAGTCGGTACGACCAGTTGAATTTGATTGAGGAAAGACGCCTGGATGCTTTGGCTCACGGTCAGATGTATCAAACAAGGATGAAAAATGCTTTTGACAAGAAAGTCCGTCCTCGGGAATTCCAAGAGGGTGAACTCGTGTTGAAAAGAAGAATGAGTCAGCAACCCGATCCAAGGGGCAAATGGACGCCTAACTATGAGGGACCTTATGTTGTCAAGAAGGCTTTCTCCAGCGGTGCTTTGATTCTCACACACATGGATGGTGTAGAACTTCCGAATCCTGTGAATGCCGATATAGTCAAGAAATACTTTGTCTAAATATGAAAAGAACAGCGTGGTAGGTCGAAAACCCGAAAGGGCGGCCTAGGCAAAAATGCGCTTTCCCGGCGGATCGAAAACCCGAAAGGGCGGTCCGGGCAAAATAAGGGACAAGAAACAAAATGTAAAAGCTCGCTGTGATTACATGTAACTCAGGCAAAAATGAGCGTCTCGATGAGCCGAAAACCCGAAAGGGCGGTTCATGCAAAAATGAGATTGAAATAAAAGACAATTGACTATATTTGGCAAATTACCATTCCCCTTGGGATCATTGCAACTGATAATTGACTATTCTCGTCCGAGGTTCCGACACCGGTGGATTCAAGAGTTTAGATACCATAGTGGTTGCTGTGTTCAATGTACCACCAACCAATAAAATTACCATTTTCCAAGATTTGTAAATCCGTGGGGTCGCGCTTTTGGTCGACTACTACCCTTACACGTCAATTTGAGCCTATGCTTTTGTTTGGCACTCTAATTTTCTTCCTATTCCATTTTCAAAGCTTTATACAAAATTTTCTTTCTATGTTGATAATGATGTACGTCTGGAATAAACATTCTGAAAATTGAAAACTTTTTGAGTATTTTGAAAACAAGCCTAAGCAGCTAGGTACATTCAAATGAAACATGCATGAGCAAATTTACATTGATATCAGTCCTTATGCATGTTACCAGCAGGCTCTCTCCTCAGTACGGTCTGTGGTCAATGGCAAGAATGAAAAAACAGAATGAAAAGCATGAAAAATGAATATGCTCGCTAAGTCAAAAACCTGAAAGGGCGGCTTAGGCAAGAATGAGCACCCCGATGGATTGACAACCTCCAAAAGGCGATCCAGGCAAAAACAGGGGCAACCAAAAGAACTATTCCCCGGTGGGTCGAAAACCCGAAAGGGCGATCCAGGCAAAAATGGGATGATGAAAATAAAAATGAAAAGAAACAAAAAACAACATGCAAAAGCATTGACCACAGATGCGATGTCCGAAGTATTTATATGACTGTCCGACAAGGTAGCAGTGCCGTGCAGACTATCATTCTCTAACAACTTTGCCGTTCTCTACCCTCAACAATGGTCATGATGCGTCCCAACGACCGCATCCCCGGAGGAGGATCCTTACAAGCATGCTTTAGAGCGCGAGTCACTACGTGCCCAATATTCTAATGTTCGGTCTACTGCCCGTAAAACCATGTGTACAGGTTGTCAGCCATCATGCATTTCAAAGCATTCATACATGCATAATCATGCATTCCATATGCTCATGCATTTGATAGAGTTGATATACCATTCATACATATTGCATTTCCAATCCTTATGTCCATTCCTGTCAAGGTCAATCATGTCAATTTCAAATTTCTACTGCTAATTTCAAATGTCTACCGTCATGTCAACTTCAAAATTCAACAGCCTTGTCAACCACAAATTCTAAACAGTCCTGTCAAAATTCAAGCTCCTGCAGTTATGTCAATCAAATTCTGTCCATTTTCAAGTACAACCTGTTTCGATTAGCGGCCAAGTGGCTAGTTCGTATCCAAGAACAGCTTGTGCCTGGCCAAGTGGCTAGTTCGTACCCAAGAACGGCTTGTGCCTGTCAATTTACCCTTGTTTTCGGTCAAGTAGCCAGTTCGTATCCAAGAACAGCTTGCACCTGTCAATCTACTTTTGTTAATGGTCGAGTAGCCAGTTCGTATCCAAGGACAGCTCGCACCTTTGTTTCCTGTTCGCCAAGTAACCAGTTCAAATACAAGAACAGCTTGTGCTTTCTGTTTTGCTTCCCTTCAGCCAAGTAACCAGTCTGTATACGAGGACAGCTTGTGCTTTCTACTTTCTTTTCAGCCAAGTGACCAGCTCAAATACAAGAGCAGCTTGCGCTTTTTGCTTGTCAAGATTCCCGGTCAAGTGGCCAGTTCGCATCCAAGAACAGCTTGTACCTGTCTTTCGCTATTAAGTCTCCCCAGTGAGTTTTATCTTTTACAATCCTGTTAATGTCTACCAGTCCCGCAATGGATACGACATATTTCTCTGCCAAAATCAACTCTCAATGGTCTTGCATTCATAACACAAATGTTGCATGGCATGCATCACATTTACGAACATATTTTTATGCCCAAAATCAGTGCAAATGTCGATATTTAAGTATCTTTGTCGTGTCAAGCCGAAAACTCCGTCTTTTGACTCTCCAGACAAAGAAACTTAAATAGGGGCAGCTGTCATACCCTCATTTTGGACCTAAAAATACTCTTTCAAACCTATTTTCTACCTCTGATACATGTCAACTTATTGACATCTTACTCTAATTTTTACTGCGCTACAGTCACGCATTTTACTGTCTCTATTTAAAAAAAACAGTTTTAAATCATGTTTTTCATCCTGTTTTCTTTGTAAAATTTTCTTTCTTGAACTCTTAAAGCCATCTGCATCATTTCTTGCATTTTACTTCAAAATATTTGCAAAAACGTACAAAAGGGCATTTTGGTCATTTCCCACAATGGAACCCATTTTAGATCCCTGCATTCGTCTCTGAGTCCTTTCAACTTGTCTGTATAAGCCATTTGTCAAAACTTCGTTTAAAAATCATTTCAACGTTGCATCTGAGTCTGTCTGAGTCGTTTGTCGCCCAGGGGCATTTTAGTCTTTTCACATTGTTCAGATTTTGGACAGAGAGGTATTTTAAAATACCTCATTTAGGTAATTTGTTCGTTTTAGTCCATTTTGTCGTTTTTAATTCGTTTCGCTTTACGTTTTATTCATTTTATCGTTTTTTTACCAATTTTATTTTAATTACCATTTTACCCTTTTAGTCCGGCCAACTTTAGTCAAACTTTTACTTTTCATTTTTAGTTCTTTTACAGTTTAGTCCTTTTTGCATCATTGTCCCAATCTCACAAATTTTGCAGAATTGTCCATATTTTGATGAAATTGCAGAATGGTCCTTCTAGTCAAGGCAGTCCAATTCAGGTCCATCAGTGCCACGCAAGCAGAGTCAGGTGCCACGTGGCAGCACACTATTGGTTCAAGAACACACATGGCGCCCTATAAAAGGCCAATGCACTGTGCAGATTCCACAGAAGCTCCATTCGTAACAGAATTTCGATCACCATAACAAATTCATCCTCTCCAAAAACAGTTAAGAAAGTTCCAAAAACCATAACCGAATTCAGTTAGGAAGAAGAACTTCAAGCTCTCAGAGATTCAACAATGGTGAATCTTCATCATTGAGCTATTTCTCCCTGCAATTCCAACGCGAATTCACTGCTAGGAGCAGCAAACTCAAGCGTGATCACAGTGTGGAGAATCAAGAAGAAGAGAGAAAGAGTTTCAAAGTTCTGAACCGGTTCGAGAGAAAGCAAGAGAACGGAGAAGAAGATGGAACGAGAGAGTGAAAGAATGAGGGTAAACCGGGTTTTTGCTTTTACATAAGTGCCTGAACCGGGTCGGGTTCAAACCGACCCATGCCTGGTGTGTTGTCCACCTTTAGATCTAGGTTTGTGTTAATCCGGATCAATCCAACGCCTCTGAAGCATCAGGTTTGATCCGGATCCGTGTGAGATGGGTACCGTCCGTTGAGTGTGGGTTTGGGCCGGTTCTTGGTTTTCTTTTTTTAATTTCATTGCTATTTGCACCGTAATACTTGCTAATTGGACCTATTGCATGCCAAACTTCGTTAAAAAATTCCAAGATTTTTACTGTATGTTTTTTACTATTTTCTTGATGTGTTGTGATATTTTACATGTGAAAATTGGATAAAAATATGTGTGTTTGCTTTTTGTGATGATTTATGTCTGTTTCGGCGTTTTCTCGACGTTTCATGCGCGACACTCGCTCCAATTTTGTATGGTATGTTTCTGATGATTGATATACGTTTTGCGAGATGTTTTGCTCATGATTTGTGATAGCTGCTACTGTTTGTGAATTTTGGTTTTGTTTTCTTGCATTACAAGCAATTTAAAATGTTCTAAAATGATGAAAATGCATGTAAAAAAATGTGTGATGATTTTGTGTCTATGTGTGCTATTTGATTTACATTCTTGTGCTTGAAATAAACCTCTAAGTGGTGGCTGTGATGGGAAATTATAGGTCATGTGGTTAAGTAAAACTTCGGCTATGTGGGAGTGCTTTTTCTTTCACCATTTTTACTTTTTTTGCTTTCACAATTTGTGCGATACTTTCCTCACCATTACTTCCCGCATTTCTTGCTCTTTTTACTTTGTTCACTAACCCTTTCGTTTCATGTCTCATGCACATTATAAGCATTTCATCCCATTTTCATCCCTTTCTTTAAATTTCATGCAATTTTCTATGTTAACTCATGTAATATTTTAGGTTAGTTTTTTTACTTTAACTTTTTCCATACAAGACTATAGAATGTAAATTAGGACCCGATGTAAAGGACTATGGACTATAATGATGTACACCGACACATGCACCGACACATGCACACACGTTGTATGACTTTCCGCTAGATGTATGTGTAGGAAGCGTAAAACCTAGGAAAACTTATAATTTCTTCATCAAAAAATCAACACATAACTCAAACTATTTTGCAACAAAATGAGGTCAAAACCTCACTTTTTTTTCTTTCATTTTCTTAAGACAAAATCAAAACCAGTGCTAATTCTCAACTTTAACATCCCTTTTGCAAATAAATTGGAATCACCTCACTATTTTTTCAAATCATATGCTCTTGAGGCCTCTTATCTCTTTCTTCAAAACCATTTTCAAAACTAAAAATTGAACCAACCCACAAAAAACATTTTGGAAGAGAACTACATGGAATTTTGATCCCTTAAAAGGGTATGTAGGCAAGAGACTCAAATCTCTCCAAGTCCAATAAAAACAAACAAATTCTCCTTCCTCCTCCCATTCTTAAAAGCAACCCCTCTTTTTTACAAATAGCAATAAAAGCAAAGCGTATACATAAAGCATAGTAAAACGGTTCCTATAGGATACTATAGTCATTGCGGGTGCCTAACACCTTCCCGTAGTGAAATCAGCCCCGAACTTAGAATTTCTAAGGTTTTCTCAATTTTACCTTTCCCCCAAAAAAATAGAGACATCAATGATTGAAAGGCTCAAATCTAATCAATGATTTGACACCCGAAAATCGCGATGACATGAGACTATGAAGTATACCCTTTCTCTGAGTCTTGTCCATTGTTTCTCATAGCTTTCTTCGTGGATTAGGTTGCTTCTTGCTTCAATGAGGTTGTTCAGCTCATGAAAGATGCTTTCACAAACATGAGGTAATATTGTTGAATCTAGAAACATTGTTGGTGGTGAGGGAACATTTGTTTTAGCAGGTTTAGTTGGTTGAATGGCCAAATTTGATAGTGAGGGTTGGTCATTTGTAGTTTTCTCAATTTCATGAATGATTTGGATTGATGGTTGAGTTGGTTCAGATTGTTCAGAAGCATTCTAAACAGAAGCAGTCTGTTCAGAAGCAATGTGTTCAGGTACACTTTGTTCAGGAACGATTTGTTCAAGAACACTTAGTTCAGGAACAAATAATCTCTGAAGTAGGAACACAAGTGTTTGTTCGTGAGTTTGGTAGTTGTTGTTGGGGGCTTTTTGTCATAACTTCATCAGAAGCTATGTCAGAGGCTGTTTGTAGGTTTGATACATATTTAGGCAATTCACCTGAATAGTGGCTTTTAAGGTTTGATAAGATTGAGGTTTCAGTAATTTCAAGGTTTTGGTTAGTTGGTGATTTTGGTTTTGATGATAAGTTTGAGTCAACAGCAAGCTCTACCCCTACAGAGTCATCTCCACCTTCTGCAGCAGCAGGTATGAATTGAATTGATTCAATCATAGGTGGCTGCAAAGGATGATCTGCAGGTAGATGCTTACATGCATCTATGCGCCTCTGTTGTAGACCAATAAGTCTTTCCTCAACTGAGGGATACATAGGTTCAAACTCATTATTAGGTTTTTGTGAATTTGTGGCTTTGGAAGTGGTTTTGTTTATTGAGGAATACATCTTACTTAAAGGAACATCATCTTCATCAGATGATGATAAGATAGATGATGAAGAAGATGACGTAGGTGAATTGGTTAGGGATTCTGAGCTAGATCCTAGTTCAACAATATCAATGTTTGAAGTGATAGCATCAGATATACCTACTTGAGCTTCTGAAGTCTCAGCAGCTCCTGAAGTGCCAGCAATTTCTTCTCTAGCTTCTACAGCTTCAACAAACCCCAGAACCTCTGCTTCAAATACTGCTAGGTCTTGAATCACAACAGCAGCTTCCACTGCTTGACTTGCAGGAAGTGCAACATCGTCCTTCAATAATCTTGAAGCTGGAACTGTTATCTGACTGGCCATCTCCACAGCTCTTTGCACTGCTTCATCATTTGTCTTCTTCCTTCTGACCTCTCTAGTCACAAGTTCAGTAGCTTCCTCTTCAGCTTTAATGTACTTGGACTCTTTTAGCTTTCTGACCACGTGTTTCCTTTTCTTCTTGGGGATAGCAGGTTATTCAGGTGCAGAAGAGGAGGTGGTTGCAGCTTTTCCACTCCTTGTCCTCTTAGGTAGGATTTGTTCAGATTGCAAGTCTTCAACTTCTTCTTGAATGGTTGGTAAGCCAGAAGTGGTGCCTTCAGAAGCATTGTCCCTTCAGGGCTTCTTGGCCTTGGGTGGCTGTTTAAAAACACCTTCAAGATATTCTGCTTCTGAGACTGGCTTCCTCTTAGTCTTCCTACTTTTGGCCAGTTTTACCTTCCCTCTATACATCGTTTCAGGGATGTCTTCCAACCTGATTTCTTCCCCAGTGCTCTGAAGATGATCAGCTATGTAGAAAAGCTGAACATCCAGAGGGTTCTGCTTGCAGATTGGTGGGAATCCCTCCATCAAATTTGAAGAAATCCTAGATTCCTTCATGTCTGACTCCAGCTTGACTACAACATCTGACTTGATTAGCTTCATATTTGCCAGAGTTGCTCCATTTATGATCTTTTCGGTTACAGTTCCCAGCATGTCATCAATGAAACCTCTTAGACCTTTCAATAGACCTCCTTGATAGAAGATTTCTGATAAAAGCCTACCATATGGAATCCAGGTCCTGTTGATTGTTTGGTTGTCTTTAAGTGCTTTCACCATGTGTTTGAAGAAGTACTTGGGCACATTGGCTTTATCCTTCTTCAAGAAGAAATGGAGAAATACCCTATGCTCAAGTGAAGGTTGGTCAGAACCGCCTCCCTTTGGTAGTAAGTTTTTATTTTGGATCTTCAGCATCATATTCTTCTCCTACGAGAGATTGTTGTAGGATCCTTTCTTTGTTGTTCCAAACATTGTTTCATTAACAACTTCATTCCAGGGGCTCTTTTTATTGTTGTCTAATCCATCCTTGAAGCTCCCTTCTGAAGTTCTTCCAATCACGTATGCAATTGTTTCTTGGTTAATGAAGATAGGTACTCCCATGATACTAGACCTGATTTCTGTATCCACAAAGGGTTCCAAACCCATCTCTTGCCTTGATTTTCCTTCCAATGAAGGATCTATACCTTCTGATGTTCTTCAAGTTTTGCAACATTTTTGTCAAACACAGAAGCTCTCACCCAGAAATGCTTCACCAAGCTTCCATATGTAGGGCCATTAAGCATGCTGAAGTAGCTACCCAGATCTTGAGCTTGGTAGTAGTCAACAATATCGCAGCCGTTCTGAATCAATGATGCAAAGTCCACTGGTCTTTCTACTTGCACCGTTAAATCCCATTCCTCTGAGGACATTGTTCTTCCTCTGATTTCATAGGCTGGTGCTTCTTGATTAGATGAGGTACCTTGGACCATGTCTTGTGCGGTTGAGCTTGAAGTTTCCATTTGATTGAAGATGATGAAGTTTTTAGGGTTCTAAGTGTTTTGGAGTTTTGGAAAAGAGAGAACTTTGTTTGCAGAGAGTTTGAAAATACGAGAGTGTAGGAAGTGAAGTGAGAAATGAGTGAGTGATTGAGTATATTGAGTAAAACAATTGCAATTACTGAGGGAACAAACAAACACAGCATTAATGATAGTTTGGCGGCTCGAGGATAGTACATTTAAAGAATTAAACAACATCATTGCCCTTTTAGTTACACATCAATACAAACAAGCCACGTTGACAAACTGCAGATGCGCTGTCTAGTTAAGTGCAACAGGTGTTGCCAGAAGCAACTCTAGTAATTCCATTAACTTCCACTATTCAGAAGCATAAAATCCAGCTACTGAAGTTCAGATGTTGACGTCATCTTCAGAAGCACAATTTCCTCAGACTCTCAGTTAAGAGCTTCTGATGGACCATAACTTTTGAAGTTACTTCATAACCTAACTTCTAGTTCAGGAGCAAGCAATTTCAATCAGACACAAAATGCATGTTCAAATTTTTCTTAATAAAATCAAATCTTTCAATAGTTAAAGGTTTAGTGAATATATCAGCCCACTGATGTTCAGTATCAATGAATTGAATATCCAGAACCCCTTTTTGAACATAGTCTCTTATAAAATGGTGTTTGATTTCAATATGCTTGGCTCTTGAATGTAGAATTGGATTCTTTGACAAACAAATAGCAGTAGTATTATCACAAAAGATGGGAATACTGTTAGCACTAATCTGATAATCTTCCAACTGATGTTTCATCCAGAGAAGTTGTGTACAACAACTTGCAGCTGAAATGTATTCTGCTTCTGCTGTAGACATTGCAATAGTTGCTTGTCTTTTGCTAGTTGATAATATTAGATTCTCTCCCAGGAACTGACAGTTGCCACTGGTTGATTTTCTTTCAATCATGTCACCAGCATAATCAGCATCACAGAATCCAATCAACTTGTAATCTAAGGATTTCCTATAAAGGAGTCCAAGATTAGTTGTTCCTTTCAGATACCTAAAGATTCTTTTAACAGCTGTTAAATGAGATTCCCTAGGATCTGATTGGAATCTTGCACACAAGCATACACTGAATAAAATATCTGGCCTGGATGAAGTAAGGTATACCAAAGAACCAATCATAGCTCTATATAGCTTCTGGTCTACCTTTGATCCATTATCTTCTTTTCTTAAGGTACATGTTGGATGCATTTGAGTGTTCATCAACTTACAATCTTCCAGCTTGAACTTCTTCAGAAGCTCCTTGGTGTATTTTGTTTGATGAACATACACTCCACCTTTACATTGATTGATTTGAATGCCAAGAAAGAATTTCAATTCTCCCATCATGCTCATTTCAAATTCATCCTACATTAACTTAGAAAATTCCTTGCAAAGAGATGCATTAGTAGAACCAAATAATATATCATCAACATATATCTACACAACAAGAATGTCTTTCTCAAGGGTCCTTCTAAAGAGTGTTGTGTCAACTTGACCTCTTTTAAAATCATTTTTAATTAAGAAATTACTCAGTCTATCATACCAAGCTCTAGGAGCTTGTTTCAAGCCATATAGTGATTTCTTCAGTTTGTAACCATAGTCAGGATACTTAAGATCCTAAAAACCAGGAGGTTGTTTGACATACACTTCTTCTTCTATGACACCATTAAGAAATGCACTCTTTACATCCATTTGATATAATATTATGCCATGATTAACTGCATAGGATAGAAGTAACCTGATTGCTTCCAATCTTGCAACTGGAGCAAATGTTTTAGTGTAATTAATGCCTTCTTGTTGACTGTAACCTTGTGCAACAAGTCTGGCTTTGTTTCTAGTTACTTCACCTTGTTCATTCAACTTGTTTCTGAATACCCATTTTGTTCCAATAATGTCCTTCTGAGGTGGTTTGGGTACCAAATCCCACACATCATTTCTTTGAAATTGATTAAGCTCTTCTTGCATAGAAAATATCCATCCATCATCTGAAAGTGCTTCATCAACTGTAGAAGGTTCAATTACTGATAACAATCCTATCATAGACTCTTCTTGTCTAAAATATGATCTTGTTCTTTTAGGAATGTCTTTTTTTCCAATAATTTGATCCTCAAGATGTGAACACTTGTACTTGAACGTGCTCTTGGATTGATTTGGTTGCTGAGAGCCATCTTGAGCTTTATCAGAAGCTACTTCATCTTGGGCTTTTGATGTGGGTTCAGCTTCTGAAGTTGGTTCAGCTTCTGGACTAATTTCAGAATCACTAGTCTGATCAGGTTCTGGAGTATCTTCAGTAACTTGTGTATCTGCATAACTTTCATCTTGCTCTGGAATTTCATTTCCAGGCTCTTTGTCATCAAATTTAACGTGCATAGATTCTTCAACATAGAGTGTCTCTAAATTATACACTCTGTATGACTTTGACCTTTCAGAGTAACCTAAAAAGATTCCTCTTTGGGCCTTGGCATCAAATTTCTTTAGGTAGAGCTTGTTATTTAGAATGTAACATGTACATCCAAATTGATGAAAGTAAGATATATTGGGTTTTCTTCCTTTAAAGAGTTCATATGCTGTTTTCTCTAATATAGGTCTAATGTAGATCCTATTTTGAACATAGCATGTTGTATTCACTGCTTCTGCCCAGAAATGTTTTGCTAAATTGTTTTCATGAATCATGGTTCTAGCCATTTCTTGTAAGGTTCTATTCTTTCTCTCTACAACCCCATTTTGTTGTGGAGTTCTAGGAGAAGAGAATTTGTGGACAACCTCATTTTGTTGTGGAGTTCTACTACTGATACTCAATAGGTTATGTTCAAGTCCATCTACCAACCACACATTGTAACACCCCGTTTTCCCAACATAAAAATTTCACATATAAATCAGAGTATTCAACATAAACGGAATGTCACACTTCTTATCACAAAATCATAAACGGAATAAAATAACTATTTATCCTTCAAAATTCAACAACATATTATTTAGTACTTCGCAGCGGAATTATTCAACATCTAAAACAGTCTTTGGCACGAGGCCTCATCATAAAAATCTCATAAAATAAAATTCAACAACAATTCATGAACTTCATGAAGTAATAGGTAAGGAACAGAAAACAACAACAAAATTCCCATCCCGTTACGTATCAGAGCACCTAAGACACATGTGAGAGAGTCCCCTCACGACCGCGACTATTCTTGGTTACCTGCAGAAGGGGTGAGATTTCACAAAACAATAATATTAAGCATATAATTCATCAATTACAGTTAACAACGTAGATATCATCAATTCATCATACCAATAAGTCTTCATAAAGAACTTCATTAACAACTCATGGATAGAAGACAACTTAACAACTCATGGATAACAACTTAACAACAACGACTTGACTCGGCTATGCGACCTCAACTTCTTAATCATGCATGTGGGACCATCCAGGGCATCAAGCCCTCAACATAAGAGCATAAATACACTCACAGGGAATCAAACCCTCAACATAAAGAGAAAAAGCTCACAGGGCATCAAAACCTCAACATAAAGAGCAAAAGCTCACAGGGCATCAAGCCCTCAACAGAATAAGTATGCATGGACTCAACAACTTAGACAACATCTTATAACTTCATCATCCAGGACAACACTTACAACTTTGAAGACATTGACGACAACTATGGTAACGACAGCGACTTCACATCATAATTTCATATTCATCAACCATAAACAACGTCATATAACATCGTATTTAAACATCAACAATTCATCATGCATCTTTGTAAAAACATAATAAATTATACATAACATATTTTCATGTCAAACCAAGGCTACTGGAAAGATATCACAATTATCAACAAATTTCATGTTTATACCAAAGACCAATTTAAAACCAGAAACGTGTGAAAAAGACGCAAAAACATGAAACAGAGAATGTTGTCACTGTACAATTTCGCTAAGACCTCCTTGGAGTATTTTCATCATATCTCAAAAAATAAAAGTCATTTTCACGTCAAACCAAAGCCACTGGAAAGCTAACAAAATTATTTAAAACTTTCATGTTTACACCCAAGGCCAATTCCGCACCTATCAATACCAGTTTTCATTTCAAAATTTGGGGCAGAGAGATAAAAAAAATCAAAAAAAGCAACTTATATTATTCAAACTTCACATTCATTCAAAATCATCACAATCAACAACAACAACTCAACATAATTCATACCCAATTCATGATATGACATTAACAACAACAATCATCAACAACCACAACTCATAATCATGAATCCAACCACAAATCAACAACAACATAACATAAATCATCAATTAACACTCTTAACCCTAATTCTCCAATTCTCAAAACTAAATCTACAACATCTTAAATGAAATTTTCAGAATCATAGACTCAAGATTATTGAATGTTAGTCCCACCCTTACCTTAGGATTATCGATTGGCAGCCTCTCCTCTTGGTTCTTCTCTCCTCTTATTCTCGTTTTTTCCAGAACTTGTTTCACGTGTTCTCCCTTTTTCTTTCTAAGTTCTGACTCTTCCTATTTATATAACCATAATCCACTTTATCTCATTTCCTCTTATTTCCACTTAACTCTCTAAATTCACAAAACAACCCCTCATCTCAATATTTATTTTATTTTCAAATCTTATTCTATTAAATAATAAAATAAGCCACTTAATAACTCCACAACACATCACGTAATTATTTAAATCACATAAATCATATAAATATACTCTAAACTCAACAAATTAATCAAATAATCAAAGAGGGCGTTACACACATTATTGATTGAGATAGAGGAATTACCAATAGTTCCTGTACCAATTATCTTCCCAGACTGGTTGCCTCCAAACTTCACATTTCCTCCTTCTTTCATTGTGAGGGTGAGGAACATTGACTTCTCTCCAGTCATGTGCCTTAAGCAACCGCTATCCAGATACCATGATTTTTGCTTTTGCTTTGCTCTTAGGCACATCTACAGCATTGACAATTTCATATTTAGGTACCCATTGTTTTATGGGTCCTTTGGGGTTAGTGCTGGAAGTTTTACTCATCACTTCATGTACCTTGAGATGTGCTGGAAGTTTTACTTATCACCTTTTGGTTTTGATTCCTCAGAAGCAGCAACTGTTTTGTTCTTCTGAACCTTAGACTTCAAGACATCAGATTCTGGCTTCAACAGACTCTTAGGAACAGGTTCTGATCTCTTCAGAATCTTGATCTTTGAGGTCTTAGAATCAGAATTTGTCATAACCTTAGGCTTAGAGTTCTTTCTCTTTGAAGTAATCTTAGCCTTAGAGCTGGAAGCTTCAGGTTCTGACTGAACCACAGTTTCCATTCTAACACCTTCAGGTACAAAGAAGGTGTTCAATCCTTCCTTAATACATTCACAATATGCTTTGAGATTGGTTTCATTAGAATTTGCTTATGAGAATCCAATCTCTTTGCCATTATTCTTGTAAATGTTATAAATCATAGAAGCAACTTTGCTTCTGTCAATACCAGGCATAATAAAATCTTCAAGAGCAATTTCATGGTTGCTTAAAGGTTTTCCATTACACTTTTCTTGTAGCTTCTGACATAAGAACTTGAGCTTCTCTTCATAGGTTTTACAAATGAAGTCAAAACCTCTAAGTCCTTCTTCAGAAGCTTTGAGATCCAATAGAGTTGATTCTTGTTGTTTCATTAAATCAACATATTTTTCTTTTAAATCTTTCAACTCATTGGTTCTCAGTTCAAAAGGTGTAAGGAGCTCTTTAAGAGACTCAATAAGTTCTTCTCTTGGAATTTTAGAATATACCTAATTTTCTTCTTCTGAGTCTGATCTGTTTCAGCTTCTGAAGTTGTTGTAGCTACTAACTCACCAACTATCTTTGCTCCTTCATCAACATCATCTTTATCAGATTCAGATTCACTATCTAAATCTTCCCAGGTAGCCATCAAACTCTGCTTGATCTGCTTCTTGATCTTGTTTGATTTAAAAGTTGACTTCTTTGACTTGTCCTTTGATTTCTCCTTTTGAAGATCAGGGCAATCAGCAATGATATGTCCAGGCTTCTTGCAATTGAAGCAACCCTTCTGATCTTCTTTCTTGAAGCTTTTGTAACCACTCCTTCTGCTCAAGAACTTCTTGTTCTTCTTGGCCAGATATTGTAGTCTGTTGAAGAGCATAGCCATCATCTCAGCAGAATCTTCATCAGAATCTCCATCAGGTGATTCTTCTTCTTCAGATTCTATGACTTTAAAAGTTTTTGATGACTTCCCTTTAGATGGTAAAGCTATAGATTTACTCTTCTTAGCAGACTCATGTTCATTAAGACTTAGCTCATGAACTTTGAGAGAGCTAACAAGATCTTCAACACTTAAAGTGTTTAAATCTTTAGCTTCCTCAATAGCAGAAACCTTAGGTCTCCATCTAGCAGGAAGACTTCTTAGTATCTTTCTCACATGATCAAAAGCAACAAAGCTTTTCTTCAATATTTGCAGTCCAGATACTAGGGTCTGAAATCTTGAGTACATATCCTCAATACTTTCATAATCCTTCATCTTGAACAACTTATACTGATGAACAAGCATAAGTGCTTTGGCTTCTCTAACTTTCTTGCTACTTTCATAGTTTCCACAAAGAGAAGCAAGCATAGCCTTTGCAATAGATTTATCACTCATCTTCATATACTCTGCACGTGGTATGTGTAACGCCCTCTTTGATTATTTGATTAATTTGTTGAGTTTAGAGTATATTTATATGATTTATGTGATTTAAATAATTACGTGATGTGTTGTGGATTTATTAAGTGGCTTATTTTATTATTTAATAGAATAAGATTTGAAAATAAAATAAATATTGAGATGAGGGGCTGTTTTGAGAATTTAGAGAGTTTAGTGGAATAAGAGTAAATAAAATAGAATAAATGGGAAGAGATAAATAGGAGAAATTAGGTCATATTAGTTTTCACGTGAAACTAGTTTTGGAGAAAAAGGGAGAAAACAAGAGAACAGGAGAACCTAAGAGGAGAAGCTTGCGATCGATTAACCTAAGGTAAGGGTGGGACTCATATTCTCTAATCTTAAGTATGTTTTTCTGAAATTGGGTTTGGCAAAAGTTGTAGGTTGTAAGTTTTGGGGATTAGGGTTAGTCTTATGTTGATGTTCATAGTTTTGTAGTTTGAGAAATTAGGTCTTTGAATTGTGAATAAAAATTGTAGAAACTATATGAATTGCCATGAATTGTTGTGTTAAATTGATGTTCAGGTCTTAGTATAATCATAGGTAATGTTTCCTATCAAATTTGGGGTTTGGGTGATTGAAAATTGGGTTTTTGGAGTGAAAACTGGTCAGTTCCCGTAAGCTGTAAAGCCCGAATTCGGCCACCGAATTGCCAAAATCGGCCACCGAATTCTGAGCTGATTTTCCAGCTTTGGTTCGACAAAAATCAGCCACCGAATTGTCAAATTCGGCCACCGATTTCTCTGTCAGTTAAAACTGGAAAACATTCACATTTCCACCCGTTTTTATTTTGAACTGGCTTTTGGTGTAAACATGAAAGTTGTAGATAATTTAGTTAGCTTTCTAATGGCTTTGGTTTGACTTGAAAATGATTTTTAGATTTTGAGTTATGATGGAAATAGTCCAGGTGGGTATTGAGAAAACTTTAAGAAAAACTTGGCATAACTAATTCCAAGTTAGGCCAAAAACTTATGGTTGGTTTCCAAACTTCAAGCTTAAGTATCAGAGGTTTAGTTGAGGTGTTTATGAGTATCTAACCTAGGTCATGATGAACTCACTTGGTTTAATGTAAATGAAGTTAATGAATATTATGTACATTGTTGCTATTATGTTGAAATATATATATATATATATATATATATATATATATATATATCTGTGTGTGTGTGTGTGTGTATTATGTGAATATCGTATGTTGTATAATATTGTGATGTTTATGTCATTCAAGTTGCTAAGTTGTTGGTTGTTAAGTTGTAAGTTGTTAAAGTTGTTGGTCGTTGAGTCCATGAATACTCATTCTGTGGGGGCTCATGCCCTGTGAGCTTTTGCTCTTTATGTTGAGGGCTTATGCCCTGTGAGCTTTTGCTCTTTATGTTGAGGGCTTATGTTGTAACGCCCGTTTTGATTATTTGTTGATTTTATGGAATATAGAATATATTTATAAGATTTACGTGATTTTAGAGATTTTATGAGGTGTTTTGGCTTATTTTATTGTTTAATAAAATAAGATTTGAAAATAAAATAAATATTGAGATGAGGGGTTGTTTTGAGATTTTTGAGAGTTTTGGGGGAGAAAGAGGAATAAGATAGAATAAATAGGAGAGAAGCTAGGTTAGAAACTTTTTAACCTACGATCAGTTTTGGAGAAAAGGGGAGAAAAGTCAAGAGAAGATAAGAGGACCAAGAGAGGCTACGATTTCGATTTCTTAAGGTAAGGGTGGGACTATCATTCAATAATCTTGAGTCTATGATTCTGAAAATTTCATTTAACATGTTGTAGGTTTAGTTTTTGAGAATTGGAGAATTAGGGTTAAGAGTGATAATTGATGATTTATGTTATGTTGTTGTTGATTTGTGGTTGGATTCATAATTATGAGTTGTGGTTGTTGATGATTGTTGTTGTTAATGTCATATTATGAATTGGGTATGAATTATGTTGAGTTGTTGTTGTTGATTGTGATGATTTTGAATGAATGTGAAGTTTGAATAATATAAGTTGCTTTTTCTGATTTTTTTTATCTCTGCCCCTTATTTTGAAATGAAAACTGGTATTGATCGGTGCGGAATTGGTCTTAGGTGTAAACACAAAAGTTGTAGGTATGGAAGTTAGCTTTCTAATGTCGTTGGTCTGACGTCAAAACGATTTATAGAACTTGAGTTATGGTCAAATTACTGCACGTAGGTCACAGTAAATTTTTATGGACTGTCAGCATAACTTTTTCGAATTTGAAATGAAAACTGGTATTGATCGGTACAGAATTGCTCTTAGGTGATAACATGAAAGTTGTTGATGTTTGAATATAATATTAATGATGATCTGTGAAGTTGTTATAAGATGATTTAATGTTGTTACTAATGATATATATAATCGTATATGCATTATGTGAATTATAAGTGATGTTTTGAGACGATGATTACATTTTGACATTGTTATATCTTGAGATTATCGTTGTGCTGCCATGTTGCTATTTACTATTGATTAAAGCTGCATGTGTCGGTCTAAGATGTGAGATGTTGATCCAAATTATTGGAGTCATATAAGACGTTCATGTTGTCTAAGTTGTAAGATGTTGAGTCCATGCATACTCATATAAAGACGAGGGCTCATGCCCTAGGAGCTTTTGCTCCATAAAGACGAGGGCTCATGCCCTAGGAGCTTTTGCTCAATAGCGACGAGGGCTCATGCCCTAGGAGTATATTTATGCTCAAAAGCGACGAGGGCTTATGCCCTAGAATGGTGCCACATGCATGAGTAAAATGATAGAGTTGCATAGTCGAGTTAAGTTTCATTGTCGAGTCAAGTTGTTAAGTTGATTTATGAAGTCGATATTGATGTTGATTATGAAGTCGATTATGATGATAATAATGATGCTACATGACCATTGTTATGATATGGTGATGATGTTTATGTTGTTAAATATAATTGTTGAATTATATGCTTAACATTATTGTTTGTGAATCTCACCCCTTCTGCTTGGAAATGTTGCTCTTCGCATGAGTAACTTGCAGGTGATCGAGAATAAGTAGCTGTTGATTGCTGTCGTGAGTGGCTATCTCTCACTGTGTCTTTAGGTGCTCTGATACGTAACGGGATGGGAACTCTTGTGACTATTTTCTATTCCTTACGTATTGCTTATGATTTTACATGACTATAATTTAGTTTTTGGATTATTACGAGATGTTTTGATGAGGCCTTCATGTCAAGACTAATTATATTGTTGAATTAAAGTTCGCTGCGAAGTTTTGAATATTTATGTTGCCCAATTTATGAAGGATAAATTGTTATTTATTCCATTTATGATTTTTAAGAAGTTTAGCATTTTGTTTATGTGGAAAAAAAAACTCTGATTATTCGTTATGAAATTTTATGTTGGGAAAACGTGGTGTTACATATGGTCTATGAGTGTATTTATGCTTTTATGATGAGGGCTCATGCCCTGGATGGTACCACATGCATTGATTAAGAAGTTGAAGTTGCATAGTCAAGTCGAGTCGTTGTTGATAAGATGTTATGCATGAGTTGCTAAGCAGATAAGTTGTTTTCATTCGTGAGTTGTTGATGAATTATGATGAATTATTTATGAATGCATTTGTTGCTAAATTTGATGAACTGATGATGTTTATGTTGTTAACTGTAATTGATGAATTATATGCTTAACATTATTGTTTGTGAAATCTCACCCCTTCTGCTTGAAAATGTTGCCTTTTACATGGGTAACTTGTAGGTAATCAAGGATAGTCGCGGTCGTGAGTGGATTTCCTCACGTGTGTCTTCAGGTGCTCTGATACGTAACAGGATGAGAATTTTGTTATGACTTTTGTTCCTTTACGTATTCTTTTATGATTTTCATGACTTGTTGTTAAGATGTTTTTATGAGATTTTATGATGAGGCCCTCGTGCCGAAGAATGTTTTAGATTGTCGAAAATAATTCCGCTGCGAAGTATTAAACATTTTGTTGTTGAATTTTGAAGGATAAATATTTATTATTATCATTTAAGATTTTATGAAAAGAAGTGTGACATTCCATTTACGCTGAAAACTCTGATTTTCATTATGAAATTTTTATGTTGGGAAAACGGGGTGTTACAATTGGTATCAGTGCAGGTCGGTCCGTCTGGCCAAGTAGTTGAGTCGCGTAGTGTTGAGTGACAGTTGTAATATTGTCTTTATGTTGTCTTGATTGTTGTTTGTTGTGTAGAGAACTGGTTGGAGTATAACCATGTTCATATTGATTGTTTTAGTAAGTCGGTGCATTTTTCTTCTACTTAAGAAGAGAGTGGAGCAGAGTTCTTGACTACTAAGCAGCTGAAGCAGTTAGAGCGTGATGGAATCTTGATGTTTTCTTTGATGGCGTCTTTGTCTGTGGAGAATCAAGCAGTAATTGATAAGTTGCAAGTTGTGTCTGAATTTCCAGAAGTTTTTCTTGATGTGCCTCCAGAGAGAAGTTGAATTTTCGATTGATCTCGTTCCGGGTACGAAGCCTGTGTCTATGACTCCTTACCGTATGTCGGCTTCTGAGTTGGCTGAGTTGAAGAAACAGTTGGAAGATTTGCTTGATAAGAAGTTTGTCAGAATGAATGTTTCACCTTGGGGAGCGCCGGTATTGTTGGTTAAGAAGAAAGATGGTAGTATGAGGTTATGTATTGACTATCGATAGTTGAACAAAGTGACGATAAAGAATAGGTATCCACTTCCAAGAAATGATGATTTGATGGATCAGCTAGTGTGTGCACGTGTGTTTAGCAAGATTGACTTGAGATCGGGTTATCATCAGATTAAGGTAAAAGACGAGGATATGCAGAAGACGGCGTTCAGGACGCGTTATGGACATTACGAGTATACTGTGATGCCTTTTCGAGTTACTAATGCACCTGGTGTGTTTATGGAATACATGAATAGAACTTTCCATGATTACTTGGATCGCTTTGTTGTGGTATTTATTGATGACATCTTGATTTATTCTAAGTTTGAAGAAGAACATGTAGAGCATTTGAAGATTGTTTTGCAAGTGCTGAAAGAGAAGAAGTTGTATGCTAAGTTGTCTAAGTGCGAATTCTGGTTTAATGATGTGAGTTTTCTTGGCCATGTTATTTCTGGTAGCGGTATTGCTGTAGATCCGTCTAAAGTTGATGCAGTATCACAATGGGAGACTCCTAAGTCGGTTACCGAGGTTAGAAGCTTTTTGGGTTTGGCAGGCTATTACCGCAGATTTATTGAAGGATTTTCAAAGTTAGCACTTCCGTTAACTCAGTTGACTTGTAAAGCTAAAGCTTTTGTGTGGGATGTTCAGTGTGAGAATAGTTTTAATGAATTGAAGAAGCGGTTGACGACGGCTTCAGTTTTGATATTACCAAAGTCCGATGAACCTTTCGTTGTGTATTGTGATGCGTCCAACTTGGGTTTAGGTGGTGTGCTTATGCAGGATAATAAAGTAGTTGCTTATGCGTCGAGACAATTGAGGATTCATGAAGGAAATTATCCTACTCATGATCTTGAATTAGCTGCAGTGGTTTTTGTGCTTAAGATTTGGAGACATTACTTGTATGGTTCGAGATTTGAGGTGTTCAGTGATCATAAAAGTCTAAAGTATTTGTTTGACCAGAAGGAATTGAATATGAGGCAGCGAAGGTGGCTAGAACTGTTGAAAGATTATGATTTTGGGTTGAATTATAATCCAGGCAAAGCAAATGTTGTCGTAGATGCCTTAAGTAGGAAGACTTTACCTATGTCTTCTATGATGGCTAAAGAGTTTGAGCTGCTAGAACAGTTTAGAGACCTGAGTTTAGTTTGTGAGATGTCGCCTTAGAGTGTGAAGTTGGGAATGCTGAAAATTACTAGTGAATTTCTGAATAGTATTAAAGAAGCAGAGAAAGAGGACGGAAAGTTTGTAGATTTGTTTATTGGTGAGAATCAGACTGAAGTTAGTGACTTTAAAGTTGATGATCAAGGAGTGTTGCGTTTTCGAGGTAGAATTTGTATTCCTGACAATGATGAGATGAAGAAGATGATTCTTGAAGAGAGTCACAGAAGTAGCTTGAGTATTCATCCGGGAGCTACCAAGATGTATCATGACTTGAAGAAGTTGTTTTGGTGGTCTAGGTTGAAATGTGATGTGGCACAGTTTATAAGTTGAGCATCAGAAACCTGCAGGATTGATGACACCTTTAGATGTACCATAGTGGAAATGGGATAGTATATCCATGGATTTTGTGACAAGTTTGCCGAATACTCCGAGAGGGAATGACACTATTTGGGTGATAGTAGACAGATTGACGAAATTGGCTCATTTCATTCCGATTAACATTGGTTTTCCTGTATCTCAGTTGGCAGAGATTTACATTCGGGATATTGTGAAGCTACATGGTGTTCCGTCGAGCATTGTATCAGATAGAGATCCGAGGTTTACTTCTAGATTTTGGAAGAGTTTGGAAGAGGCTTTAGGTTCTAAGTTGAGGTTGAGTTCGGCGTATCATCCGCAGGCAGATGGTCAGTCGGAAAGAACGATTCAGTCGTTGGAAGATTTGTTGAGAGTTTGTGTACTTGAGCAAGGAGGAACTTGGGATAGTCATCTTTCGTTGATAGAGTTCACGTACAATAACAGTTATCATTCTAGTATTGGAATGACACCATTCGAGGCTTTGTATGGTCGGAGGTGCAGAACTCCGTTATGTTGCTTCGAGTCAGGTGAGAGTGTGGTTTTGGGACCATAAATCATTCAACAAACTACTGAGAAGGTTAAGATGATCCAAGAGAAGATGAAAGCGTCGCAGAGTCGACAAAAGAGTTATCATGATAAGCGTAGGAAAGATCTTGAGTTTCAAGAAAGAGATCATGTATTTTTTAGAGTCACTCCTGTGACTGGTGTGGGACGAGCATTGAAGTCAAAGAAGTTAACTCTGAGGTTTATTGGTTCGTATCAGATATCAGAAAGAATTGGAACGGTGGCGTATCGAGTGGGTTTACCACCGCATCTTTCGAATTTGTATGATGTGCTTCATGTGTCGCAACTTCGGAAGTATGTTCCGTGTAACACCCCGTTTTCCCAACTTTTAAATAACATAGATTAATCAGAGTTTTTCAACTTAAAAACAGAGTGTCACATTCAACTTACAAAATTTTCCACAAATATAAATGGAACAAAATGCTATTTATTAAAACATCTGCCTTAATAGAAATTCAACAAAATGCAGCGGAATTATTTTCAACATCTTAAATAGTACTTGGCACTAAAAGGCCACAACATCAACATTATCTTAAATCCTCATAAAAATAGTTCATCATTGTTTAATAAAAGAGATACGTAACAAGAAATGCAATCAAACATAGCAAACTCCCATCCCGTTACGTATCAGAGCACCTAACGACACAACGAGAGATAGCCACTCACGACAGCAATAAACAGCTACTTATTCTCGATTACCTGCAAGTTACTCATACGAAGAGCAACATTTTCAAGCAGAAGGGGTGAGATACATATTCAAAAATAGTAAGCATATAATTCATCAATGGAATTCAACAATATAAGCTACAATGTTTAACAATATTATTACTTAACATAATTCTTCATTAGTATCTCATTAATAATAACCAACTTGACAACAACAACTAACACGACACAACGACATCGACTTGACTATGCAACAACATCAACTTAGCAACTTGACAAATGCATTATGCATGTGGTACCAATCAGGGCATAAGCCCTCAACTTTAATTGAGCATAAGCTCCAGGGCATAAGCCCTCAACTTTAATTGAGCATAAGCTCCAGGGCATAAGCCCTCAACTTTAATGAGCATAAGCTCCAGGATATAAGCCCTCAACTTTAATGAGCATAAGCCCTCAACTTTATATGCATGAACTCAACGACCAACAACTTAGACAACCAAGAACTTGGACAACCAAGAACTTAAACAACCAACAATTGAACAACCAACAACTTAGACAACCAACAACTTAAATGACATAAGCAACATGACATTATACAATATACAAAAATCACATAATATATTCCAACCTATCAACAACAATAGCAACATATACATTAATCAATTACTTACATATCAAACCAAGTTAGATTCATCACAACATAGATTAAATACTTATAAACACCTTAATTAAACTCATAGTACTTAAGCTCTGAAGTTCAGAGACAATCTATAAGTTTTGGGTTAGTTTTCATAAAATTTCACTAAGACCTCCTTAGAGTATTTTCATCATATTTTAAGATCTAAAAATCATTTGCAAGCCAAACCAAAGCCATTAGAAAGCTAACTCAATTATCTACAACTTTCATGTTTATACCAAAAGACAGTTCAAAACAGAAACGGGTGGAAATGTGAATGTTTTCCAGTTTTGACTGACAGAAAAATCAGTGGCCGAATTTGACAATTCGGTGGCCGATTTTTGTCGAACCAAAGCTGGAAAATCAGCTCAGAATTCGGTGGCCGATTTTGGCAATTCGGTGGCCGAATTCGGGCTTCACAGCTTACGGGAACAGACCAGTTTTCACTCTAAAAACCCAATTTTCAATCACCCAAACCCCAACTTTGATAGGGAACATTGCCTATGATCATTCTAAGACTTGAACATTAATTCAAAGACCTAAATTCTCAAACAACAAAGCTATGAACAACAACATAAGATTAACCCTAATCCCCAAAACTCACAACCTACAACTTTTGTCAAACCCAATTTCAGAAAAACATACTTAAGATTAGAGAATATGAATCTCACCCTTACCTTAGATTGTTCTTCTGAAATCAACAGCAACGTTCTTCTTTCCTAGGGTTCTCTCTGAGTTCTCCTCTTTTTCTCCAAAAATTGTACGTGTTTTGATTTTCTAATCTCTCCTTACTGACTCTTAACCTAATACACCTTTTTACTCTTATCACCATAAAATTACTCTTCCCCTTTATCTTATTATTTCTAATAATTATATTCCTCCCCCACTTAGAATATTAACACACCAAATAATGCACATAATAATATATTTCATCAAAGTATATATATTATCAATCAAATAATAACACACTAAAAATACAATAAATTAATAAAATAATAAATAAGAAATTTGGGCGTTACATTCCAGATCCATCTCATGTGATCCAAAGAGATGATGTGCAAGTTAGAGATAACCTTACGGTTGAGACCTTACCAGTGAGGATTGAAGGCCGTGAAGTGAAGAAGTTAAGAGGCAAGGAGATACCTCTTGTGAAAGTCGTTTGGGAAGGAGCGACTGGTGAAAGTTTAACGTGGGAACTAGAGAGTAAGATGCTGGAGTCTTATCCAGAGTTGTTTACATAAGGTACATTTTTTAGGACGAAAATTCTATAAGTTGGGGAGAGTTGTAACGCCCTCTTTTATTATTTGATTAATTTGTTGAGTTTAGAGTATATTTATATGATTTATGTGATTTAAATAATTACGTGATGTGTTGTGGATTTATTAAGTGGCTTCTTTTATTATTTAATAGAATAAGATTTGAAAATCAAATAAATATTGAGATGAGGGGCTGTTTTAAGAATTTAGAGAGTTTAGTGGAATAAGAGTAAATAAAATAGAATAGATGGGAAGAGATAAATAGGAGAAATTAGGTCATATTAGTTTTTTCTGAAATTGGGTTTGGCAAAAGTTGTAGGTTGTAAGTTTTGGGGACTAGGGTTAGTCTTATGTTGATGTTCATAGTTTTGTAGTTTGAGAAATTAGGTCTTTAAATTGTGAATAAAAATTATAGAAAGTATATGAATTGCCATGAATTGTTGTGTTAAATTGATGTTCAGGTCTTAGTATAATCATAGGTAATGTTTCCTATCAAATTTGGGGTTTGGGTGATTAAAAATTAAGTTTTTGGAGTGAAAATTGGTTTGTTCCTGTAAGCTGTGAAGCCCAAATTCGGCCACTGAATTGCCAAAATTGGCCACCGAACTCTGAGCTGATTTTCCAGCTTTGGTTCAACAAAAATCAGCCACCGAATTGTCAAATTCGGCCACCGATTTTTATGTCAGTCAAAACTAGAAAACATTCACATTTTCACCCGTTTCTGTTTTGAACTGGCTTTTGGTGTAAACATGAAAGTTGTAGATAATTTAGTTAGCTTTCTAATGGTTTTGGTTTGACTTGAAAATGAATTTTAGATTTTGAGTTATGATGGAAATAGTCCAGGTGGGTATTGAGAAAACTTTAAGAAAAACTTGGCATAACTAATTCCAAGTTAGGCCAAAAACTTATGGTTGGTTTCCAAACATCAAGCTTAAGTATCAGAGGTTTAGTTGAGGTGTTTATGAGTATCTAACCTAGGTCGTGATGAACTCACTTGGTTTAATGTAAATGAAGTTAATGAATATTATGTACATTGTTGCTATTATGTTGAAATATATATATATATATATATATATATATATATATATATATATATATTATGTGAATATCGTATGTTGTATAATATTGTGATGTTTATGTCATTCAAGTTGCTAAGTTGTTGGTTGTTAAGTTGTAAGTTGTTAAAGTTGTTGGTCGTTGAGTCCATGCATACTCATTCCGTTTGGGGCTCATGCCCTGTGAACTTTTGCTCTTTATGTTGAGGGCTTATGCCCTGTGATTGTATTTATGCTCTTATGATGAGGGCTCATGCCCTGGATGGTACCACATGCATTGATTAAGAAGTTGAAGTTGCATAGTCGAGTCGAGTCGTTGTTGATAAGATGTTAACCATGAGTTGCTAAGCTGTTAAGTTGTTTTCATTCGTGAGTTGTTGATGAATTATGATGATTATTTACGAATACATTTGTTGCTAAATTTGATGAATTGATGATGTTTATGTTGTTAACTGTAATTGATGAATTATATGCTTAACATTATTGTTTGTGAAATCTCACCCCTTCTGCTTGAAAATGTTGCCTTTTACATGGGTAACTTGCAGGTAATCAAGGATAGTCGCGGTCGTGAGTGGATTTCCTCACGTGTATCTTTAGGTGCTCTGATACGTAACGGGATGAGGATTTTGTTATGACTTCTGTTCCTTTACGTATTCTTTTATGATTTTCATGACTTGATGTTAAGATGTTTTTGAGATTTTATGATGAGGCCCTCGTGCCGATTAAATGTTTTAGATTGTCGAAAATAATTCCGCTGCGAAGTATTAAACATTTTGTTGTTGAATTTTGAAGGATAAATATTTATTATTATCGTTTAAGATTTTATGAAAAGAAGTGTGACATTCCGTTTACGCTGAAAACTCTGATTTTTATTATGAAATTTTTATGTTGTAAAAATGGGGTGTTACAGTATGGCAGTAACAAGTGAGCCTCTGATCTTGTGATGCTTCTTATACATCTTCTTTTGAGCAGGAGTATGTTTCTTTCTATCTACAGCAGCTCCTTCTTCATCAAGATCCAAGTCACCAACTCCATCTTCCAGAATATCTCATAACTCTTCATCTAAGCCCATGATATAACTGTAGAAGTTGGTTTTCCACCATGAGAACACTTCAGGATCTCCATTGGACTTAGGAACTTTTCCTTAGTTGGCTTTCTTGTCATTATAACGATAAGGTACAACATTATGATTACCACCAGAACTAGAACCAGAAACAGATGATTCAACAGACATGTTTTTCTCATATCTTGGACTGTTACACTGTTAAGTGTTATCAAGAGAACCAGACTCTGATACCAATTGAAGGTGAGAAAAACACAAGAAGGGGGGTTGAATTGTGTTAGGTTTTTCTTCGTTTTCTCTTAAGCTGAAATGCACAAACCAGAAGCAGTTCAAGAGCAGCTTCTGAAGTGATGTTCAGAACTAAGTCGGAGCGGATAAAACACACACAGAGAGAGAGAGAGAGAGAGAGAGAGAGAGAGAGAGAGAGAGAGACACAATGCAATTATACAGGTTCCTTCCACAAACCGGAAGTAGTCCTGTCCCCCTTGCACTTCCAAGGAGAGTTCACTAAAATGTAATATCTAATTACAAATGCTCACTGCTAAACTTAGCAAGAGACATCAAATGCTCAAGCACAACTGTAAGAGACTTCCAATGCTCAAGAACACAATCAAGAGACTTCTATGCTCAAGCACCCAAGAAAGATACTTCCTATCAAACAGAATTACAAAGAAAAATGTTTGACACTAAACACTTGATATACAATCAGAGGTGCTCACAATACAAATCAGATACAAACTCTTCAAGACTCTAGAATTGATAAGATATGAACTTTGAAAAGAAATTCTAAGTGAACTTTTGGATGCTGAACAATTTTGACAAAGTTTTGGCGCTTTCAAATTGTTGTAGAGTCTTGTTGTTCTTCAAGTCTTCACTCCTGTATATAGAGGTGTGAAATGAATGTTGAGTTGCCAGCACATCCAAAAAGAGTCGTTTTGAAGCTTTGATCAATCACCAATGATTCATTTCCTAATATGGTTATTGTCCTATGAAGGAGCAATTTCAAAAGCATTCCATGTATGAAAGGACATTGTTGCAGGCAGAGTTGTTATCCTTGTCTTGTAGCAGAGACAAACTCTGTGTAGTGGAGGTAGTGGTTGTACACTTCGTACAATTGTACTTTGTCAACGCTTAACAAAGAAACAAGCAGCCAATGCTTTTGAATCCTTTTGAGTTAGCTGTTGTTACTCTTTTCCACTCTTTCGCAATATTAAGACGACATTGAATCCATTGAACAGCTTTTGAATCTTTAAGTTTGCATCTCCTGAGGAACTTTAGCTTCTGGTGATATTCAGCTTCTGATGACGTCATCACTTCAGGAGCGCTAAGTCTTCAGGAGCACTTTTGACTTTAGGAGCAGTTCTTCTTCAGATGCTTTTAAGCTTCCTTTTTGTTAAATTTTTTGCTCTCTTTTGTTCAGCCAGAACTTATAAATGATCTCAAAAATTTTGTCTATGGTCCTGTAAACTTGAACAAATATTAGCATATCCAATTAAAAAAAATTTAATACCTTGTTATCACTCTAAACTTTTAAGGGTAATGTTAAACACATTTTGTTCCAACAGATTATATTACCAATGTTATATTTAAGTTGCCATATGAGTAGTTGGTGAACTGATAAACTATTTTGGGAGTCAACAGAAGTGCTTAAAGCATAATTGAGTTGTTTTAGAAGCTGACAGAAAGTGATTATGTAGGATTAGGGCAAGGCCAGAAGTGGATAAATTGTAATTAGGCTGCTGATTGGGATACAAGCTAGGAATAAGTTGATTTGGGAAGAAGATTGGTGAAACCCGTATTTGGGACAGGGCTCCACTAAAACGGTAAGAACTCTCTGTCTGTAACTTGGAATCAAGTGATTTTTGATGCTATGGTTAGGTAACGAAATTCTGGACGATTTGGTACCAGTTTCATTGATTTTGGTCCAGACTTGAAGTCTGTAGACGATTTTGAAGTTGGGGGAATAAGTAGGATTTTGTGCTGAACCATGAATATAAGTTGTTTTGATGTGCTAAAGTTTGGTATCACTTGACAATAGGTATTTTTAAGTTGCTAAGGAACAACTATGAATATAAGTTGTTTTGAAGTTTGGTATCACTTAACAAGCATCATTTGTTGCATTTTTATCTGTCAAATATCTTCATTTGTTAATCCTAGCATGATGTATATTAAGATTTTTTAAGCTACTATGTTGCATTAAGCTGAAATTGTGATTTATTTTACACAAATGAGTTTTCATTCAATTGTAAAAATAAAAAATAAAAACTTGAGGGTAGGATATGAAACTTTGAACGGGAACTCCTCAAGTCTGTTGCCGAAGTTCATGCTATACATCAAATAACAGAACAAACTGTTCCATTCATCTTTGCAGTGAAATCTTGTGTGGGGCAGTTTCAGGAGTACTCTTGGAAAGGGAGGATGCTTCTGGTGTTAACCATGAATCGGCAATGCTACTAAAGGTATGTCTTTGTGAATTATCATTCAACCTTATTTTGTTTTACTCATGATGATTCCACTTGGGTTGTAATGGTTTTTGGCTCCTTCTGATATGGATGATTTAATTTGTTTTTGTAACAGTATGACTTATGAGTGTTCTTATGGTCTTCAGCCTTCCAAGAGAATGCAATCTTACTTGAAAGGGTGGAAACATTAAAACGATAGGCTGCTTCGGACTGGCTCTATGTCTATCCACCAGGAATTCAAGGACTACTAGAATACACCAAGCAAAAATTTAGCAATCCAATTATTTACATAACAGAAAATGGTATGAGTATTTATAATGATCTCCTATATCATTCTTTTCCCTAACGCTGCATCTTTACCATTTTACAATACTCTGTTTGTTAGAATTTAATCATTCAAATATATGTAGGAATCGATGAGGTTGATGATGGCAAAGGGTCACTTGATGACAAACTAAGGATAGACTATATCAGTCACCACCTATTTTCAAAAATGGGAAAGGATGGGTTTGATCTCTATCAGCTTCTCCTTCTGTTTTTCTTCATCGTCAATCAAAGGTGGGTTTTTGATTTTTGATCGGCATGCATGTTTCTTTTTTGTGATGTTCTTTTTAGTTTCTTTGTTTTCCTTCTTAATCAAAGGTGGGTTGTTTGTTTTTAATCGATTGAGGTTGTTTATTTTTCCTTTTTAATCGATGGTGACAGATTTAGGGTGAATTAGTATGTCCGTGATTGAACAAGGATTTGGAATTATTTACGTTGCATTTTGTATTGTGAAACAAAAATTGGATAGGGTCTCGTTGCCCGTGATTGAATGCTTGCGCGTAACCGTCTTAGACGATGACTTCACTTGATTGAAATTGTTTGGTTTTTCCAAAAAAAAAATTATTTGATGGTTTTTTTTGCTTGCATGTCTGCAGATTATACTAAATTTACGATTATGATGATCCTATGGATGAATATGGTATGATATTGTAAGGTTAAATTGTTCATCTGCTTTGAATGATGATAATTAAATATATTGATGTTTGTTCGACTCAACCCTTGTATCAGAAGTTATAAGTAAACTAAGTCCAATAAGTGAATATTGCTTAGTGAAAAACTACTTAGAAAGTCGGAGAATTTGATTCGTTGGTTATGTGTTGTTGTTTATTTATTCAATTTTATGTACATTAAATGTCTCATTGTTAAGAAATGTTGGAAAACTGAGAGGATAAAAAATGGCTCCTGAAATGCTTCTAAAAATGGTTTTCTGATTTTAATTTTATGTGGTACTAAAAATACTTTAGCTATGATGATAATTTCGTTGATGGATAATGCGACAAAGGAGATGAGAAAGAAACTAGGAAGTTGTTAGTTATGTGATAATGTTAGTGTTTTTTCTTGAGTAAAATGTTAGTGATTTCATGATATATAAGGTTTTGATGTTATGGTTCAGAAATTTTTTGATGCAGTGATTTAAAATAAGCACGATTGGAAGTTATCATGATGCCTCATGTTTCTAAAATGATTTTTGAAGAATTAGCAATTGATAGCAGAATTGAGGTTCTTAAATGTCTAATATTTTGCAGGAATTTGACCACTTGCTTGCCTTAAAATCTTTGGCTAAAGTGCACTTTTCACCCTTTAAGTTTCAAAAAGTTACGATTTTGGTCCCCTATGAAAAAAATGACCCCCATGTTTAGAGAAATATGCTCTTTTGACCTCCTAACATAACAGAAATATAATTTCTTGACCCCTTATCTTTTCAAAAAATTGCGATTATAGCTCATTTTTTGGGACACGTGGCGTCTTCTCAGCAATTTTGAGACGAAAGGGGCCAAAATTGTAATTTTTTTAATAGGGGGTCAAAATCGCAACATTTTAAAAATTAGGGGTCGAAAAGTTCGGTTTAGCCAAAATCATTTCCCCAATATTATCTCCAACACATGACCAATAAAGAAACTCTTTCTATGCTATTGCCATTCTAGGCTATTATGTGTCTTTGGTGTGGGAAATGCATATACATACTTTGATTTTATTTCTTTGTCTATTTAGAGTATCATTTGAGGAGTAATTTTAAAAACCTATATTTGTCTCCCTTGGATTCAATTATGTCCTTTGATTTGGTGGATTTCATTTCTGGGTTTGTGATTATGTTATCTATATTTCTCTTCTTAAGGGAAGTATGCCAATGGTTCTTCTCCTGGACATAATAAAGAATGAAAGGAACAGTAATTGATTGGTTTATATTGCTGGTTACAATTTTAACATAAACATATTTAGTCTTAATATTCCAATTTCTAACCATTGAAATTATATTAAATTGAATTATTATTTTTTGTCTCTGAATATTATAGCACAAAGAATATCACTTTGAATATTACAGCTTCAGCAAATACTACATTTGTTCTGCAAGCTTCAGAGTCTTCTACTCTTCCTCTTATACTTAATGTTCTTGAAGTTTTTACTATAAGTGATGCATTCAATGCAGGAACAGATAGAAGAGATGGTAAGTGACTAAATTCTGTTTGGATGAACAGCTTATAAATTAAGAACTTAACATGAAATAAAATAAAGTCAATCAGTTTTTCCAAAGCACTTTTTCAATCAGTTTCTGATCTTATATGATAGCCATTTGCTCAGGCCATTTGAGTTTTTAGTTTTGCATTATGAGTAATTTCATTGTTGGAATGGACTCTTTTCTTTTCCTTACTCTGCTTGCTTCTTGGCTATTTTTCTTTATCACCAAATGCGAGCCATTTTATTTATTAATTTAGTTAGTCTATAAAACTTATACGACATTTTCCCCCTTATTTGCACTACTTATGGTTTTTTAATTTCATTCTTTTGTTTACAGGTTTTCTTTTTCTGAGAAATTCCTCACATACAAGATCTTTTTGAATAAGCTAAGTGAGATAAATAACTTTGTTTGCAGATTGTTAGTGGCATAAACATGGGCAACAACTGTGGTTATCACATGTAAGTAGTGTCTTTTCTAGATATCTTTAGCCATCTTAATACTTTTCTACCTTGAACTGCAAATTATTCCTTTAAGTCGTCACCTAAAGAAAATGTTTTTCTACAGACAGAGAATCAACTGTAGGAGACCAAATTTTAAGCCCCTTTCTTTTACTTTGTCACTATCTTGCTGGATTATCTTGAATATTTGTTTTGAACTGAAATTTTAAAGATTTTTTGTATTTATGGCACATAGGCATTATATTATATCATTCATATATCATCTGGTACAAAAACTGCTAATCACCGTCCTATTTGATCATTTGAGGATACTATCAAACCATAGTTAAAGGAATGAGTAACCTACATGAATTCACACTTGCCGCACCAGCATGCCTATCTATCATAAGTGCTTTACTGGTTGATATAAAGAACCAAAGATACCCTCAAAAGTGATTTTTGAATATATAGATGTCCCAAGCAATGTTGCAAATCATAAGGTTATTGGTTTTTGCCATCAATTCTTTAGAGCTATATATGCATTTGATACTTCTAAACCTGAAAACAAATAGGTAGTAATGTCCATTGTAGCTGTATTAATGAATTGAGGTTATAAAAGAACAATTTCAAGATTCTCAACCAACTTAGTGATTATATATAGGAAATAATACACCATTACTTGCCATTTAATTGAGCTATCAATTTTGTATGTGTTTGCATTATTTTGGTTATATCTTGGTGCTTGAAATTTGCAGTAGCTAAAAGATATGAACTAAATAAAAATTCAAGTAGAAATTTGCATTATTTTTTGTTGATTATCGCTTTAACAATATTCACACTATACAACTTTGAAATATTTATCTTTCAATTTGACTTTGTTTGCTATGTGTAGTTTATGTTCATTAGCCAATACCATTGAAATATACTTTTCTATCCCACCATTCATTTTAGGTGAGTTGTTGATGTAGCAGCATGCCCAAAATATTACAAAATTAAAGTGCAAAATTGAATTTCATCATGGTCTTAGCTTAGCTTTCTAATATTGTTGTATTTGGTAAGTTTCAAGTTTCTATTAACAAGCATCATTTGTTGCATTTTTATCTGTCAAATATCTTCATTTGTTAATCCTAGCATGATGTATGTTAAGATTTTTTAAGCTACCATGTTGCAATTTTAGAGACTTAAGGCAATAAATATGATGTGAACCACTAAATTCATTAAGCTGAAATCGTGATTTATTTTCCACAAATGAGTTTTTTATTCAATTGTAAAAATAAAAAATAAAAACTTAAGGGTAGGATGTGAAGCTTTGAACGGGAATTCCTCAAGTCTGCTGACGAAGTTCATCTTCTTCATCAAATAGATTTTTTCTATAAAGGTTATGATTATGCAAGTAGCAAAATTTATAGGGTTCTAGATTTTGTGAGAAGTATATGATCACGGGTACACCCAACTTTTTTATTGTACCGACCCCAAACCAACTTATATACCACTTATGAAATGGTTTTAACTTTTTTATTTATTTTGTTTGTGAGGATTTGTTGGCTACATAATGAATGATTCCGAGAAGTACAATCGTTCAAATGATCTCACTAATAATGGGAATGGTTGTTGCACTTTGCATTTCCCTTATAGAATGAAAACAATGAATTTCGATTTTCCCAATATTGGCTGAGTGGATCTAATACAATCTTGAAAGAAATAAACATGGCTTTTTATGCAGATAACTTTCTTATTGCATTTTTCTTTTGTATGGTGTCATACCCTCATTTTGGACCTAAAAATACTCGTTCAATTTTCTTTTATATTCTCTGATACTTTTAAATGCACCATGTTACTACTGTACTTCAACTGCATATGTTACTGTTTCTGTCTTTAAATTTTCTTGCATACAAAATCATCCAAAGTGCTTTTCTTGCACTACAAGTCCTCAAAGAAAGTTTCTAAAACTATTGCACATTTTCTTGCATTTTATTCCAAATTTTTGCATAAAAATCATACAAAAAGGGTATTTTGGTCATTTCCTGCAGTGGAACCCATTTTAGTCCCTACAATTTGTCCCTGAGTCTTTTCAACTTGTCTGCAAGAATCATTAATCAAATTTTGTCCAAAAATCATCTTAGTTTTGCATCTGAGTCAGTTTGAGTCAGTCTGAGTCGTTTTAGTCTCTAGGGGCATTTTGGTCTTTTCACATCAAACAATTTTTTGACAGAGAGGTATTTTGAAATACCTCATTTTGTTAGTTTGTCCGTTTTAGTCCGTTTTGTCATTTTTAACTGTTTCACTTTACGTTTTTTCCAAAATTACTTTTTTTACCAATTTTATTTTACTTTCTGCAATAAGTCCAAATTTTATTTTAATTGCAAGTGAGTCCAATTTCAGTTTTTGTTATTTTCTAAAACAGTCCAATCTTATTTTCAAAGCAGTCCCAATTCTTTTAATTTTCAAAATAGTTCAATTCTTGTTTAATTGCAAAGCAGTCCCATTTTCTTGCAAATTTGCAGATTGGTCCAAAATGCCACGCTAGTGATCAAGTCCAGGTGTCACGTCCCAATTGGTCCAGAGGCCACATGGCAGCCGATATAAGGTCACGCCACTGTGCAAGTCAGAAAGAGGTCCACAGAAATTCTGCCACATCACAAACAAGTTCCAACACTCTCTCTCCATTCAGTTGGATCAAAGAATCACAAAAACTCAAAAAATTGAAGAACAGTTTCATAAACCCTAAATTTCCAGAAGCAAAATTCAAGCGAATTCAATGGAGTTTTCGTTGGTTCTCAGAGATTCAAGGCCGAATCATCATCATTGAACCTTCTTTCTGCAATTCAAGCACAGAATTCGTCACTGAAAGCAACAGATTCCGTACGATCACAGAAAGGAGAAATTGAGAAGAAGAGGGAAAGAAGTTCGAAAGTTCTGAACCGGTGAAGAAGAAGAAGGAAAATTACCGATTCATTTTCGGGATCCAGCCACAAAATCAACAAAAACAGAATCAAGATTCAAGAGTTTCTGAAGGTTCTGACCCAAATCTCCGATTAAAACCCAGGTAACACTCAAACTTCATCTTCTTCGTGTTTAAAAAGCATCAACAAGTTCAAACCGGTGTAAATCCACGAGGTTTTGAAGCGTTTCATTCAAAAATGTTGAAACCCTAAAAAAAACCGTTAAAAATTGTAAAGAACTTCAAGATTCACAACGAAACCAAACCGAAGTGAATCCACGAAGCTTCGTTTCAAAAGAAACACAGTGGAAGAACAAAAGTTTGAAACCGTGGAAAAAACTCAGGATTTACACCGATTACATGATTGCATGTAGATTTGGTAGCGGATTCATGTTTAGAATGATAAGATGAAGCTTTTAAGCCATGATTTGTGTGATTCTGGGTTGATTCGAACCAAACTAGGGTTAGGGTTTCAGAGAACCGAACAGAGGAGAAGGGAGGAAGAAAGAGAAACGGAAAAAAAAATGAATGAACCGGGTCGCGAGGCCTTTATATAGACGTGTGGATTGGGTCGGTTCAGACCCGATCCAGCTCTCATGTGTTCTAGGCCGTTAGATCTAGGGTTGGGGTATCCGGATCAATCCGACGCCTCTGAGGCATTTTGGAGATCCGGATCCACCAAGTAGCGCGGGTTTGGGCTCCAGGACCGTGGGCTTTGGGTTCCTTTCGTTTTTCCTTGATTGTGTTGCTATGTGCACCCCTGTTCTTGCCGTTTGGACCCCCCGTGCATTTAATTTCTTCATAAAAATTCCAAGAAAAATGCTATGTGTTCTTGATATGTTTTTTCACTATTGTGGAATATCTTTACATGTTCAGAGCTGATGAAAATAATACGTGTTAATTTCACTTTTGATTCGTATATTTTGTGTGTTTTCGCGTGAATTTTCTCGTGCAATGTTTGATCCGAAACTTGTCATGTGACGTTGATGTTTGGCACTTAATTTTATGATAAGTTTACCCCTGATTTTGTGCTAATTCATTCAACTGTGTTAGTTGATTTTGCTTACAATTTTTGCAATATGTTTAATTGTGTTAGTTAATTGATTTTGCTTACAATTTTTGCAATATGTTCAATTGTGTTAGTTGATTTTGTTTACAATCCTTGCAATATGTTCTATTTTTGTTAAGTTTGATCTTTGTTTACAATTTTGCAATACTTTCAATCTTGTTAATAGGTTAGCTTTTATCTTGCAAGTTTAGGTGCTAGTTTCCAAATTTTACAAAGTTTAGCTTTTAATTTCTTGTTTCATAAGTCATGTTAGTTAGCATGCATTTTTTTTTCCACATCCCTCCATATTTTGTTATTTTTGTTGCCTAACATTTCATTATCATTGCATATTGTTTCACTAACCATTTTGTGTTTCATGCCTATTGAAAGCTCCAATTCATCCACATTCTCTAAGTTTAGGTTCCATTCAATTTCTCAATGTTTAGGTAGTTTCCTTATTTTAATTCCTTGCAAGACCATAGAATGTAAACTAGGGCAAATGTAAAGGACAATGGACACTATGATGATGTACACCGACACAAGCACCGACACGCACACACGTTGTATGATTTACCGCTAGATGTATGCTTAGGAAGCGTGAAACTTAGAAAAATATTATGCTTTTTTCCAAAAAAAAAAAAAACAATAAACACCTCACTTGAAAACCGCTTTTGCAATAACCTTGGAGTCAAAACTCCATAACCTTTTTCCTTTATTTTCTTAATCAAAAATGCAAATGAATCTTAAATTCCAACTTTAACCCTTTGCTTTAACAATTGAAACAACCTCACTTTTTTTCAATCTCATGCCTTTAAGGCCCCTTTTCTCTTCTTCAAAATCATTTTCAAAATTAAAAACAAACTAACCCACACAAATCTTTTTTGGAAGAGAACTACATGGAGTTTGATCCCTTAAAAGGGTATGTAGGCAAGAGACCAAAATCTCTCCAAGTCCAATAAAAAATAAATCCAAACACTTCTTTCCCCCCATTCTTAAAAACAACCTTTTCAAAAATAGCATTTAAAATAAAGCGTAAACATAGATCTAGAAAAACGGCTCCTATAGAGTACTATAGTCGTTGCGGGTGCCTAACACCTTCCCGTAGCGAAAATTGCCCCGAACTTAGAATTTCTAAGGGTTTTCTCAATTTTACCCTTCCCCAAAAAAAAAAATAGAGACATCAATGATTGAAAGGTTCAAGCCTAATTAATGACTTGACACCCGAAAATCGCGATGAGATATGGCTTTTTATTTTATAAGCAAATGTAGACATAGACAGTTGCAATAGTTATCTAATCCTTGTCCTGAATTAGTTCAGTCTATTATTGTTTAAGTTTTTGCTATTACAGGGTTGATAACATGGCACACAATGCTGTTGGGGAAGAGCCTTTACCCGAGGAAGATCCTGCAAACTCCATTTTTAAGCCGCTGACTGAACCATCACGACTTGAGAACTTCCTCCTAACAAATCAAATTTCCAACTATTGCAACCAAATCAATGGGTAAGTTTTTAGATTTTGATGGTGACCGAGTTCTTTAATTTCCAACTATGTGAAGGAAAGGTTACTCTTAAATCACTCGAACCGGAAGGAAGCCACGATTGAACCACTAAAATAACCAAAACCATATTAAGGTTTGGTTTAAGGTTCAATTAGTTGAATTGTCTGGTTCAGTTTTTTAAAACCTGATTATAACTTTCTGTTGTTACCCTTATTAATGATAAATATCTTTTCTCTAGCCGAAAACTGTTAAATCATGGTTACATTTTTCTCTTGATGTTCTACAGGGTTACTGGGCAAAGCTTTAATAGACTCTATTTGCTGAAAGCTTTGCATGAGAAGGATTCAAAATGCAATTTATGTTTGTAGCTCTGATGCATGCTATGCATTGATGATGTAATATCTTTTCCTATATGGATGAGAATATTATGGTGCACAATAGATGATTATTGTTTTAAGGCCAAGCAATTTTTGTTTTTCTTCAATTTTGTTTCATAAATATTTTGATAAAGATTTTTAATATTTGTGCAATATTTCTTAATTTACTCATTTTTCCTTTGGAACAATTTTTTTAAAAGATACGTTATTCAAGTATTCAGCCAAGATACAACTCAATTTAGATGTTTTAAGCCAAGAATTCAAATGCGGCTCAATCATGGCCAAAAAAATTATTATTGTGTTTAGATTAATTTAACAACAATAATAACAAGGTTAAGAATACATGCAAAAGGGCGTGAGAGGCTTTCAGCTATCTGTCTGATGCAGAAATTTGTTCACCTGAAAGGACTCGATACTAAATTGCAGTTAATATCTGTCTTTGTTGTAGATCATGTGAAAGGATATATATATACGTTGAAACTGAAAGGCAAAATGATATAAATAAGATAGAGAGGCATTCAACTATCTGTCTGATGCAGAAGTTTGTTCACCTGAAAGGACTGGATACTAAATTGCAGTTAATATCTGCCTTTGTTGTAGATCATGTGAAAGGATTTATATGTGTGGTACTAAATTGCGGTTAATATCTACCTTTGTTGTAGATCATGTGAAAAGATTTATATACGTTGAAGCTAAAAGACAAAATGATATAAATCAGGTAGAGAGGCTTTCAACCATCTGTCTGATGTAGAAGTTTGTTCACCTGAAAGAACTGGATACTAAATTGCAGTTAATATCTGCCTTTACTGTAGATCATGTGAAAGGATTTATAGATAGATATCAATTATTACTAGATATGTTTTCATTTGTTACTCGTGATCAAGCCGTTTTGAAGATTTAATTTTCTAATCCGTAATGCAAAAGTACTCTAAATATTGTATTATGGTTTATAATTATCTGTCATTTCACAATCTATCATTCCGATATAATATTTTGTCAAATACGTTACTGAACCCCTGTGTGAAGCACGGGTTTGTAACTAGTTATCATTAAAATCGTAACTAACATAGTAAAATCAGTTCTACCTTCCATTATCACTGATCATCAGAGTCTTTTTCTTTCTGGGAGACTTATAACTAATAATACTTTTTTAGCATATGAGGTTTTTTATGGACGAAATTGACAAGTGCACCAAATCGTAACAAGTATTAAAATAGTAAGTTTATCGTTCTCCACAAGGATTGTCGTTCAACTTAGTAATTAATAAAATTTATTTTAAATGGTGAAATTAAAGTGAAATTGAACAAGGTTGCAGGGTTGAATTATCTTTCCAAATGTCAAATTTGGTTTGTGATTCAAATAGTTAACGGTGATTAGGGAATCCGTTGAATCCCCCATTGTCTTTGTTGGAATTAAACTTTAAGAAATAAAAACTTATGTGTGCTACTTATGATCATTTTTTGCTACGTTTTTAGTACTTTTCTTTACATTTTAAGACAAATAAGATGAAAATTGGAGGAGTTGTTAATGGTTTGAAGAACATATTGTATTGTTTTCACTCAAGTCACTCTAATTCATTTTTATCTTAAAGCTTGCAACTACATGTGTTTTGAGTGTTTTCTAGTGAGAAATCATCAATTTTCACAAATCAATCAAAACAAATATGACTCATAAGCTAAAATTATGATCATAGATTATTAGGTAGAACAAACATATCCCCCTTACCTTGTTTTTCCTTAAGCTTAAGCTAATCTACCAAAATCTTCACTCCCCTCTTGGATCCTAGCTTTCCTCTTCTCTTTTCTTCACTTGAGTTCTCTTCCTTTTTCTTCTATCTTCACTTCTCTCTCAATTCACTTTATGTTTCTCTAGCCACCCTTTTTGTGTGAATGTGTGAAATGAATAGCTAACCAAAATTATCCTCATAATCTCTCAAAAAAAAAAATTATCCTCATAAGTTATCTTTATATACTCCAACTAATGAGCTATGTTAACTCTAATTATAATGAGCCTAGAGACTCTTACCACTTAATTCTAAAAAAAATTACTACCCACTTAACTCGTTAAAACATCTCGTAATTGCCATCTCAAAATTTTCCACACAACTTAAAATGTTGCTAATTTCAAAGAGCAGCCTAAAATTAGTTTAAAAACATACCAAATATCTATGATTCTATCTAATTATCATGCATGATTGAATTTATTTTCACAAATGTATCATGATTCTCACACTGGTATATATTGAGATGCTTACAACTATCATAAAAAAACTAGTCAAAATTTTAGTCTGACATTATCAAAGTAACTAGAAAATGATAAAAAGAGATCCAATCACACTTATGCATAAAAATTAATGCCCTAAAGGCACTTATTAACATTTTCCAAAAATTAAACTTACGATATTTTGTTAAATTAACCCTTTATTCTCACGAGGGTTTATTATTATAAAATTCGAGAGAAAAGTAAGTAAAATTTTATCAATAATTATTTTAGTTAGAATTTATCATTTAAACAGAATTAGTTTGCAATTTTCAAGTTATACTTGGTATAAAATGATAAATAAGATAATTTTGAAATAGATTAATTATAAGAGGAATGACCTCTTCAAAAAAAATTATAAGGGAAATATTAGCAAAATAGCAAAACTCTTTCAAATATTCACTTTTATATATTAAGTAAAATCAATGTATGTTCCACCAATTTATGTAGGTTTCATTTTCAAAATATAAAATTTATGTCAATTTAAGTCAATTAAAAAGTAAGTATTAGAGAATGTTTAAAAGAGAGTATCGTTCCTATTGATTATAAACAAGGTAACCATGAAATGTGGTCCTCGAAGGCAGTGCCACCTTCTTTCCTTTCCTGCTTTATAAAAGTTTGACCCCTCCACTCCATTCCACATGCTTCACCTCTCTAACTCTTCATCTGCTTTCTTTCTTCTTTTACATATGAAATAAAATAAAATATAGTCTCCGGAATCTTAATCCCCCTCCTCCGACCCTATATATTTATATTTCCCTTCAAAGAAGAAACTTACAGAGTCTCTCTTTCCCTTTAATTATTTTTTTATTAGTATTCTCACAATTCCACAAGCACAGTTCTTGCAAAATGCAAATGCACTAACATTAAACTTTGCAGCAGAGGAAGGCAGAGACAGACCACTCACCACTTCCCACACCTCTTTCCCCTTATCTCTCTTTTGTATATATGGAATCTCACACCTTTGTATTATAGTATTTTTATTTTTATTTTAAAACTTCGTATTCGATTCAAAGACCGATTAATCCAAGAGGATCAATCCCACCGCCCACTTGCGGGAACTCCGTTCTAAGCTAGAGCAAAACTCTGTTTAGACTTGCCCACCGAAAATGACATTAGAGGAAATCAAACCTGAAACCTTGAAAGGAGTACACTCCAAGATCTTAAGTCAACCACTAGGCCAATCGCAAATGGGTTGCATTATAGTATTATTATATCTTCTTATATATGCATCCAACTATTCTCCTCTATCCAGTTATATATTCTTATTGAGAGTTAGATTAGATGTGATATTGTACTCTATATATGTTTCATAACTTACACAATTAAAAAAGATATAAAGGTATTTTGCACTACATTCATATTGATGTTGTAAGTGTAGGTTAGAAATTTTACTTAAAAAATAGATTTTTTTTTTTCGAGTGGAAAACGGATGTTAAATAATATATAAATGAGATGATTTATATAACTATACCTTAAAGGTTTGGGTGAAGATATACCATTCAAACTCATTTAAGTGGCTCCCATAAAATCTCAACAATTCAAACTCTACAATTTGTTACATTATTTTGACTGCTTTTATATAAAATAGGGCTGGCCTAAGGGTGAAACTATTAAAACCCTTGTTTTAAGCCTCCCACCAAAAAAATATATTTTTTCATTAGATTTAATAAACAAAAAGACCTCATATAGACTAAAAATATCTCACATATTAAAACTTTCTTTATGCCTCACCTACAAAAAAAAACATTATTGGGTCGACCCTGAATAAAAAAGACACTTACTCCTTCAATAAATAAAATACACTTACATAATTTGTTTTGTTGGCCATAGAAACACAGGAAGATATGAGAAGATGCTTTTATATTCATTGTGTGTCTCAAGTATAAATAGGTAGTCCGATTTATACAATAGTATTCGAGGCAAAGAAAAAGTAAAAAGTAATTACACATAAATATTAATTAATCCAAACATAATTACCATATCAATAGTTCAATACAATAAGTGGAGAATTATATGATATCTTAACACTCTCCTCAAACTCAAGAGGGTGGAGGCTTGAGTTTTAACACTAAAGTGCGGAAACGTCTTGCAATATGAAGTTTATGTGAGCAAATCGGCTGGTTGATAAGAGTGTTGACAAATGAAATGGCAATCAAGCTATGATACAAAGCTCTAGCCATTTGATAACATAATTACAATATCAATACATTAAATGGATAATCATATGATATCTTAACTTTGGCGAGTTGTGATTAGTTTGTTAGAGCATCTCCAGTGACAAGTTTGCAAGGAATTCGAACTTGGTTCCACACCCAATATTAAGCGACTCCCACAATGTCACATTACACTTATACAACTCAAACATTTTTTCCTCGAATGATAGAAAAACTAAGCAACTTTTATGTAACTCGCTTTCAATGATTTTTTTTACTTGCACTCAACTTTCATGATACTCACTTTTAGTAATTTTTGTTATGAAATTCGATGATACGGTAGGTTATTTACAATACTTCAATCATTTCTTTGCTATTCTCACTATCACATCATGGTTCTTCAATGAGGAGAAACAAATAATGGTTCATCATTCTATGAAACTCACTTAGATACTATCATTGAATATGCTTTTAATGTAACATTTCCTTTGATCTCTTTAATAAAATACCCACAAAAATCAAACAACTTTTTCTTTTCAAAATTTTCATGTCCAAGAATCATTTCCCTATTATTAATTGACACATGATGTTTCTACTTTTCTGCTTCCCAAAAGATAAAAGGTCTTGTTGGTTTTTATCCGTTTAAATTAATCAAGTGGATGCACGCTTTCCTCCTCCAAAAGCCCTTCTTTGATCTCTTTCTTGTTGAAAGCTCCTTTTTTAATTAAAGACATGTGAAGACTCAATTCTGAATGTAGTGTTTTTCAAAACATACCATGTTTATATCAATAGCATAAAAGTGGAAGCATTCCCTATATAACCATGCTTTTATTCCTTATATACAAACATATCATATCTCATACCTAACAAAAAAAATATTACATATCATATCTCATAATTTCATTCTTAACATCCTCGTTTTCAATTTTCGCATAAATTGGTAAAAAGCTATGCATGGTGAAGTGAAGTCTCTCTTTTCTCCAGCCAATTATTTCAAATATTGAGTTCTGAGGTTTGTTCTAAACACTATAGATTTAAAGTTTGTAGTCAACTTCTAGAATTTTGGCTACATTTTTTATATACAGACGCAAGCATGAAGCTTCATTTGATTGTATTTTTCAGCGTTGGTTGATCAGATTTGCTTCCAACACTATAATCCATAATATCCATTTTTTTGCTTGTGTGACTTGTAAAATCAAACAAGCTTATGTTTTGAAAATTGAACATGATATGCTAAAGTGAATTTTAATAAACAGTTATAATATGTGCATCTATTTGTTAAGTTATTTTTTTGATCAAATATAAAAGTTAATTTTTTATATATATTATAAAGAAATATAAAACATCAGTTTATAATTGAAGAGAAAATCTGGTTACATTGTTTTCATTTAAATTATTTACATAAAATTTCTGTAAGTTTTTTTTTGGTACGATAAAATTTAGATAATTATCATAAGAGCTTGTAGAAATAATTTGGAAACTAGTTATAAACATATTATAAGTTATTTCCAGAAGTAACTAAAAATTCTGACGAGTTTTTATACAAGTCCATAACTTCAAATAAATTATAAATTAACTTTGATAGTAGTTGCTCTATATTTATGCATGTAGTGACATATAGTGAAAAATAATATGGTGGCCTTTAAACCCTTAATTGGAGTTGATGCTAGTTCTTTAAACCCTTAATTCAAAGCCTACTTAGATTTACTCTTATTATTATTATTATATTTAATTTTACCTTTCTGCTCAGGGAAACCAACTAAGGAAAAAGTGAACGTTCATTTGGTATCACAATTCAAGCTGAATATATAGTTGGAGACTGAGGTAACGGTGGCAAGCAAAAGCATATTAATGCATACAGAGTCAAAAACAAGGTTTGCTTCAATTAAATCCCCTCCCTTCCGTCAAATGTCGATGTTTTTTTATTGGTCACTATCCAATGTGTATGAAATGTTTATGTTTATACTCTCCCAGGGGTGCGTTCTAACTTCTAACCAGACCCATACAAAGATAAAATAAAATGATAAACAATATAAAAGGTGTTATTTTACTTGAAATAAATACCAATAGACAATTGATTCAATACTTTTAAATGGAAGAAAAAAATTACGCTAGCAACATTCTCTCAAAAACCGACTATTTTATTGGATGAAATCGAAGTGCACTCTACACTTTAGATGTGAGTCTCACATAAATGATGAAACTCCCGTCTATTTAATCTAATAAAAAAAATTAAATGTTAGGGAGGATGGTGAAATGAAATGCCACAATAATTTACATGGAAATACAAAGGAGGATGACAAAAATTGGGGGTGGCTATGACCCACTTGGGCCACCATGTCTCTCTTTGGCCCTGTTTATACCAATGGTGCGAATGTGCTGGCCTGAACCGCACTACCATAATTGCAATGATTTGTTATTCATTTTGTTTTGCGATACTTCTACCTTCACAAATTATACCATTTTGATGATGATTGGTGACCAATCTAGACGGGAGAGGATTTAAAAATAAAATAAAAAATAAATAGGGAGGAAAAAAAAGAAACTCTATTAGTAGAGCTACAACTAAAATGGACTAATATGATTATTTCAAACTCGTTATTTATGGTATGCTCACAGTTTTTTGAACTACCCAAAATATTTTCAATAAAATTAACTGTTGTTGGATATTTTAGATAGTTCGAAGTGTATGTGAGCAAAACATAGATGTCAAAAAGTTTTCAAAATATACTCGTTTGTAATTTGGGCTAGTCCACATGGATTGTAGAATGTGCAAGTAGACTTAATTCAGATTAAAAAGAAGCATATATTTTTTACTATTTCTTTTTCATCCTACTAAATTTTGTGCACCCTACGTATATTGAATTATACAATTTAAAAAATGTAGAACATGTTAAAATCCTCTAAAACACATTTATAAACCCTATATTTTTTTTTTCAAATTTTATAATCTGCGTAGGATGGACGAAAAGATTGAAGGATGAAAAAAGAAACCGCCTATACTTTTTGAGTTAGCTACAAATGAAGCATATTACAAAACATTAAAAATAAAAATAAAAAGTTTAGTATGTATAATGTTTGAGAAATGGTACAAAAAGGTTGAAAAACCTACCAATGGATACACGGGGACAGAGTAGGGTACCCGTTTTCCCTTGCCTGAGAATGGGGTCACCAATAGGGTCATGGTGTTGGGGACAAAGTGTAGGATAGACAAAAAATATACTCTATTCGTTCTTAACTATACGCATCATTTGAGAAAATAAAATTTTCCCAAAATACAAGTTATCTTTTAAAGTGTAGACGTTTTTTTTTTCTTTTTTCTTTCAAATATTACCCTAAATTTATTGATTTATCTTATATTAGGAAAGGTTAATATTAAACACATTTATATGCAAATAATATTTTGTTATAGTTATAAAAATATAAAGTATATTGTACCAAAAAAAAATATATAAAGTATCAAAAAAATTTAGAGTAAATTACACTCCCCTCCCCTCAAAGATGCTTGAATTACACTCCCCTCCCCTCTTAAGTTGAAATATACACTTTACTCCCTCAATATTTTTTTTATGTTAAAAATTATGCTCCCCTCCCTTATAAATAAATATTCTCATAATATATATTAATTTTGAATCACCATTTAAGAAAAATTAATTCATTTCTTTATAGTTTAAATGTCAATGATAATTAAATTTAAATATATTGCTATTGATTTTATAAATTAGTGTATAAAATTAACTTTTAAATAATCATGCTTTAATGATTTTAGTAATTTTTCATATATTTTAATTTTGTTTTGGGTTGTTTCATATTTTATAATAGGGTTTAAAACTACATGTTAATAAATTTTGAATAAAAAATAGCAAAAAAATATGTATTCAATTTTTTATTATATTAAAATAGACCCACAATACTATTTTTTTAAGTGTGATAAATTATTATTTTTTGTTAGATTATTAGAAATAATAAAAAAGAATATTGAGGGAGTAAAGTGTAGATTTTAACATAAGAGGGGAGGGGGATGTAATTCAAGCTTCTCTTAGGGGAGGGGAGTGAAATTTATTCTAATATGTTTTGAATAAGAGGGGAGGGGAGTGTATATTTTAACTTAAGAGGGGAGGGGAGTGTAATTCATGCATCTTTGAGGGGAGGGGAGTGTAATTTACTCAAAAATTTAATATCCGACTCATTTAGACTAGCAATACATGTTCTTTTAACTTTAAATTAAGCGAAAATTATTAATTTGTAAGAAATCTATCCTAATATTTGATAGAAATTAAAAGAAAATCATGGAACCTTTGCTTTAACCTATGACCAGACCAAGAAAATTATTGTATCAATAATTGTCTCATTGTTACAATCCTGCTAAATGCATGTCATTCATATACATGAAGAAATTCATATGTTACTCTACCAATCCATTACACTGAACGATATATAAACAACTATTGTTAGACAGTGCACAACTAACCATTTGTTTGTTTTCATTTGCCCGTGAACATATGTTTTCTCACCAAGCCAATTTGTAGCTTCCATATATTATCACATTCAAAAGTAAGTGGGACACGAGAAAATGTTCCTAACGCGTTACCAAATATTATCTAACACTTAACCAAACCAAATCAAACCAAAACGTTTTACCACATCTTACTAAAGAAAGGGCATTCAAAAACTAAATGTTGTGTCGTTTCTTCCATTTCATGACCTCCTACACGAAAAGCAAAAACTAAATGAATCTCAGTTGTCTCTAGATATTAGTCTTGCGATTGTATGCGAGGATACTTTGATTATGGTTGTTTAGAAAATCATGCAGAGATTATGTAACTTTTTATTTTTGTTCTCAATTATGGTTGTTTAGAAAATCAAGTATGATTAAGCAATTTTTCCTACTTTACCCTTATAAACTAACTGTAATTTATTTTTTCCCGTAAAAAAATAACTGTAATTATTTTTGTAAGGTACTAATAATGAAATATATGCATTGAAAATAGACTCTTACGTGAGTATGCTGGTTATGTTAGCTCTCAGTGTTCGAATCATAGACCTTTCTATTAGTACTCTTTTGGTGTTCTTCAATCTAGAAACCGAGTTGTTTACTAGGGACATCAAAAAAGGAGAATAATTGAGATTAGTAATAGAAGTGTACTTGCAGTGAGTACAATATCTGCTATTAGGGTTTATTTGTATTGGTCATGCATTGAGAAGGCTTTTAAGGGTGGTATTTATAGCCCTCCGTAGACTTGATTCCTCGTGCTTAAGCCCCTAACAATGACGGCGTTTAAGTCTTTTTGTCAAGCTCTAGAGCCTTCTAGAAGCTAGTTGAGGCGGCTCCCTTAGAGGGGCGCGCCTTAGGCCTTGGGGCCCTCTGGGAGGGCGTTGACACCTCTAGGAAGGCTCCTATGCCCTTTGTGAAGGTTGCTGAATCTTTAGGAATATATTGCCGGTTCAAGAAGTTATGTCATTTTGAAAAATATATTATAATTGATTAAAAATTAACAATAATTTAGTCTAATTTTTTTATTTCTTAAAGCATGTATCATAATCGTAAACCAATTGTAACCCAAAAATATCTTAAACCAATCAATGAAATTACGATTTGTGGGTTTGCCATTTTCAAAAATTTGTCAATTATGTTTACCTTTTTTCTCTTTATTTTTGCCTATACATATATGAGCAATGTATATCCTTTCCTTGGAAAGATTACCCAATTTCTGTCTATTGTAGTGTTGGTCATAATCTTAGTAGGGTCCCCCTTAGAGTAGAGATATAGAGCTGAATCGGGTAAACAATTTAGATTATCTGATCACAGAATTATCAATTGATTGATAGTGACATATTCATATCTGAATTCCTATTTATTTAAAAGAGACAAAATCTTAGTACATTTTTTGGCCTTCACAATGTTTAGAGTTTTGCTTTTTAAAAAATCAAATCTAAGAGAACAATGGTTTGAAAATCTGCTTGATTATGACCAGAAAGAACAAAACGCAACAGATGGGAGAACAATAATCGTTTGAAGAGGGGCCTGGGTATTTTCACATGGTGCAATTTACATTTAGATGTGACAAAATGGAGGAAAAACACACTAACCAAAGAGCACCTAGAGAACATTGGCTGCACTATCAAAATATATGATGGAAAAGTATTTGCTTCACATCACTGCTTTTAATAGTTTATCTCCTCTTTCCTCAAAAAAAAAAAAAAAAGTTTATCTCCTCTCTAATGTAAATAAAAAGTAAATATTTTATCTACTTGCATTTTGTTTTTGTTATTGGTCTTTAAAAATAAATATGGGAAAGAAGGATCTTAGAATTTAAAAAGGGCATTTAAATTAAATTGGCTTAAATGGTCATTTTTATTTTTATTAAACATTCTACTTGCATTTTCTAAGATCTTTTCTAAATTAAATTGGCTTAAATGGTCATTTTATATGTCATCTCAAAGGGCATTTAAATTCATTACCTTTAGATTACATAACCTCTTACCCCAAAGTTTGTTCCTCATATGTTTTTTTTTTTTTTGTTGTTAACCCTCCGATGCTAAAGGAAATACGACTTAGTAATTCGAAGTTCTGTTGAGAGATAAAAGAATTTGAGTTTTTCAAATGAATTGTTATATTTTGAAGTTCATTAATCACCTGAGTTCAACTATTTGGATTTAAATGTTTTATTTAATGTTTAAAATTTAGGATTAAATATATTTTTAGTCCCTATAAATATTTAAACTTTTTAATTTAATCCCCTAAAAAAATTCTTTGACTTTTAGTCTCAAAAAAGTTTTCCATTAAAACTATATTTACCTCGTATTCTATAGTAAATCCATTCAAAACTTTTACTCATTATTTTTCATATATAAAAAAATAAAATAAAATGAGGGGATGGTCTTCTCGATCAAGACATGAAAGATCTTAGAATTTAAAGAATGTTTATAAAGTGATTTATATTTATCTTTCTCTAATGACATTAACGGGGCCTCAAATTCATTTTTATTAAACTTTTTATATATTATGAGTTTCTAACTTTCAAATTCTAGTAATATTAAATTAAACTCGTAAAAATATCTTCTTTATAAATTGTGAAAGTTAGAAACTTCACATGTGCGCTCTCTCTACCTCATCCTTTTCCAACAAGCCGATCTTAACTTTCTTTCGTTTCTCTTTGATTCTTTCATTCTGTTATTGTTCCTTTACTAATCATGAAATTCATCATGTTAGGTTAGTATATTACATTTTATTTTTACTTTTTCCATTCTAACTTTCACTTGCACATGGTTATAACCACACTAATAAAGACAGAGTAGTAACTAAGTGGTCTAGTTAGGTTACAATTCTACAATCAAAATTTGGAATTTAACCTTTTCTGTTAAATAATTGTTGTAGGGATGTTTTGTCCATTTTGTGAAACCTTTGAAAGGGACAGGACACATGATTGTTCTTCATGTCCTTTAATTGATCCTACATAGTTAATGAGTTTCACTTCTACGTTAAATATCTCACCCAATATATACCTTATCTCAACCAGCATCCAATAGCCCAAAACCAAAGACAACTAGGGCCATAACAATAACTTTATGTATTTGTTGGACAAAATTTGCAGTGTTTTAACCATAGGTGCACGCACAACTGACAATAGTATTTGGCAGCCATTGTGGCATGTTCATGAATTATACTCTGTCCTTATATATCTTCAAAATGTGAATTGAATCAAATCAATTATTGTACTATTTCAAAAATGAAATATATAACAAAAAAAGGTGGGTGAAAAATTGATGTATATGGATTAAATATTTAACAAGACTTTTCAGTTTTTGTTTATATTTCATTTTGAAGAAAGTAGTACTTACATATAGATTATCAAACAATAGTGTATCCTTAAATGCTGAAATTTAAAGCTACACGTTTACGAAGTTATGCATGATGTTTCAAAAATTAAACCAAACATTTTGGGAGACTCATGGGTGAAACAATTCTTGGTGAGATTGTCCTTACCTTACGAGCGAACTCCGGGACATCGAGTTGGGAAAATCATTGGATCATGGTTCAGCTGTCTCAAACAAACACATTGAAGTGGGACTAAATCACAATCGAAGACATTGGAGCACTATAATATAGAGTAAACAAAAGGGATTTATACATGCAAGGAAATTAAACAAGCCCGTCCTTTCCAAGACCTTGGAGTACTATAGTATAGAGTAATACAATTCAAAAGATCCATTGTTGGGACCACAAAATAAAGGACCTTTGGATCCTAACTATTGAACCCACATCCCAAATAATTAAAGCATAGCAGGAAGCAAATAAAGAAAATTTTATTTCTAGTATGAAGCCTATTGTTGTGATCTAAATGGTTACATGAAAACATTGGTTATGTAGGCCATTCCTCGTTTTGCATGTATATGTATATTCATATGCAAGTCACTTTATTTTATTCCCATCTTTTCAGAGAATATACAGAAGTAACAGCAGCACCTAGGGGAAGAGGAAAACACTGTCTATATTTGATGTAATGACAATTCTCCTCCCTCTTTTTTCAGCCTTGTAACCGTTACAAAGTTACCTTTCTTTCCCACTCCTTGTACTTTTCATACCCTTCATTGGAAACCAGTGCTAAATTAAAAAACTGTTTTTGAGTTAAAACGTGGAACTTGTTGTGCCATAAAACCTCTTTCGTTTTTTTCCCACCAGAAATCTGTCATCTTTCTGTTTTCCTCTTTTTCTATGACACTATATATATTTTTTTTATATTAACCTACTAAAAATAATACTATTATCAACCAATTGTGGTTGGCACAAATGATTAAAACTCAAGTCACAATTAGCATATTATTGTACATTTTCAATGAAATTGACGATTCTTCCTAACCATGGATGGGGTGCCTCCTTTAATCTTTTTTTTTTTTTTTTTCTCAAATAACCGAGTGGTTAGAATTCACTTTTTAAAGTGAATAAGTGGGGTGTTTGGGGTTCGAACCCCGACCCCTATATATAATAATGCATTGTCCCTGCCAACTAAGTTATATTTAACGAGACTTTTTTTTTTCTTTCTATCCATAATAATAATAATAATGCGAATGCAGAAATATTTGTACTTTATTTAAAAATGTTTAAGTGAATGGAGTCTTATCCTAATCTAAAATTAGAGGAAGTCTTAAGATTCAAAGAGTGTTTACAAAAATACTTATATTTTATCTACCAGATGTATCCTCACATCAGTAGTGGAAGTCGAACGCACATCTTTATGCGATAGGAATTGAACATATGTCCTTGTGTTGACACCTAGGGTGCGTTTGGTTTGCAAAACAGTAAGTACTGTACATAATAGTACAAGACAGAACAACACAACACAAGGCAGAACAGTACAGGACAAATTTTTATAGCATTGAATAATTTATTTTTGTTTTATACGATTTTTGGGGGACAAAATGCTATTTTGGTATTTTAGACAACTTGTACGTGGAACAAAAAGTTGTGTTGTGGTTTGGTGAGGGACAAAAATATCAGTTTTTGTTCTGTCCCTTGCCTCCAGTTTGTTTTGTACCTGAAACAGTTTTACAAATCAAGCACTGAACAACTGAAGTTGTTCTGTCCTGTCCTCCATTCTTTAGCAAATCAAACGCACCCCTAGTAATCATTTAAAAATTAATCACATTTAGTCATTTTATCATAATATAAATATTTATTATTTACCACGTATAAGTATGTTTTAAAATGTGGTGAGAAGATAAAATATTAATGTAAAACATGTTTTACCTGTGTATTATTTACTTTCTCTATATATATGTGGTAAAATGGTTTAGTGTGTTTTCCACAGAACTACACTGCAAATGCAAATGAAGGACCCAGAGGAGCATCAAGTGAAATCAAGGCCTCTACAAAAATGTACAGAACGTAGAAGAAAGAGCAAAAAGAGAAGAAACCAAATCAAAACAGATAAATCACAAGAAACAGGAGTTGATTCAAAGCTGGTTCCCTATCCAACTTGCAAGAGTAGCCTAATGTTTCCTTGCAGGCCTGGTTATGGCCAACTTGGGACTAAGTGTCTCATCAAAGCCAACCATTTTCTTGTAGATATATCTGTCTCTGATTTAAGCCATTACAATGTAAGTCAACAATTAACCAATAAACTGCTACATTTATTATAAATTTGTTTACATACATTAACATGATTTGTTTTGTGAAGGTTAAAATAATTCCTGAAGTTTGTTCTAGTAAAACAAGAAAGGCTGTTATATCTGAGCTTGTGAGGCTTCATAAGAACACTGATTTAGCCAATAGGATACCTGTGTATGATGGAGGAAGAAATCTTTACACTGCTGGTTTGCTTCCTTTTACATACAAAGAATTCAGTGTGATATTGAGTGAAGAAGATTATGTTACTGGCGGTATCAGGTAATTAATTAATTAATTGTTTGTTTCGTGTTTATATTTTTTCGATCGACTTGGATTCCAGCGATCGGGATAATCATAATCCACACGATCAGACAATCTTAGTCGTTTGATTGTTTTCTGATTTTGTGAAATGGATGCAAAAGGCGAAATCTAAATGTAGATCGTCTAATCGTAGTTTTAAAATTGTGATTTCAATTTCATCGACGCCTTTAAATTGTGGTGAAATGTTGGCAAATGTGGCCGCAATTGTTGTTGTGATGTCGTTGCGAAGACTTCTGAAGACATTATATTGTGGCCGCTATTAGGGTTGTGAATCACGATTTAAAACCAAGCGACAAATATTTCAACGAATAATCCATATTTGCAACTGTGTGATTACGTGACTGCAGACAATCAATTTCCGTCTTGTTTATTGAAATGTGTATGCCTCGACGAGTTTGAGTTTGGATATTGTTTGTTATTACAGGGAACGAGAATTTAAGGTGGGAATCAAGTTTGCAACTAGTGTTAGAATGCAACAACTTAGGGAACTTCTAAGTGGGAAACAAGTGGACACTCCACAAGAAGCACTTAGTGTCTTTGACATTGTTTTGAAAGAGGTTACAGCTCAAAGGTACGTTTTTCAGCATTACTTTGCTGTTGTTGTTGCTCTTTTTCAAAATTATGAGTTGCCTCTTTTTGAACCCTTGTTGATTTTGATTATGTTGCATAGTTACATATCAATTGGGAGAAATTTCTATTCTCCTGATTTGAGGAAACCACAGCCACTTGGTGGTGGCATTGAATCATGGCGTGGATTTTACCAGAGCATAAGGCCAACTCAAATGGGATTATCACTAAACATTGGTTAGAGTTGTACATTAAGCCTAAAAATTCTATGTTTTTCCTTTTCATTGACATGAAACTTTATTTAATTCATGGTTGATTAACTGCATTCAGATATGTCATCAATGGCATTTATTGAACCACTACCTGTAATTGACTTCGTTGCTCAAATTCTTGGGAAAGATGTGCACTCCAAACCATTGTCAGATGCAGATCGTGTCAAGGTATCAATGTTGTCTGTTCTTTTTCAACTAAGCAATCATTATTTCCAAAAACTCATGAGTTATGTCAAATAGGTCCATGCCTGCATAACCTATGCTCTACCATGGCCCAGGCAAATGAAACAATGGCCTTTTTGTTTATTCATTTAAGAAACGAAAAGTTTTTCATGACAGTCAAAATGAGTAAAATACCAAATTGACCTCTGTCTCTCTAAGCTATTTTAAAATTAGTCTCCGACTTTTTTGATATTTCAAACAAGTCTGTTTTTGTCAAAAAAAATTGTAAGAAACATTGACAAAAACAAAGACTATTTTGAAATATTAACAGAGTAATGTACTAAGAGTATCATACAGAGACAAGACCAATTTGGTGGTTTATACCAGTCAAAATAGTCAAAATGTTCAACGTATTGCGTTGGACCTAACTCAACCCTCAAAATTGACTTGTAGAGTGATAGATATCCTCTACTTATAAACACTTGTCAGACATTTTCCATTATAGACTCTTAACACACCACATTCCTGCCTAGAACTAGAAATCAAGAATGTGAATTAGCCAACGAGGTCTTTGATAGACTCCAATATCATATTAAAATTTGAGTTGGATTGAACTCAACCTTACAAAATCAACTTGTAAGGTTAGATATGTTCCGATTTATTAACACATTTTCAAACCAAACATCGTCTAATCTTGAACGCTCAACACACATAGAAGTACAATCCCTTCCACCATCTAGACCATTCACCAAGATTGAATGAATCAATTTATGTAAAGCCTCATAAGTTATAAAATCCTTAGCTTTCTACTCATATCTTGAATGGCAATGACATACTCAATCATAGCCAGCGAGCTCGGAGTAAAATATTACCAAAGCAAGGACTCTAAATGATAGTAATACACATGCAGAATATAAATAAAACTATAAAAACAAGTGTTTAGCTCAAACTTTGTTCAATTTTATTTTATTTTTTTGGTCAAAAAACTTTGTTCAATTTAACCAGCCAAACTGAAGTATTCAATTGGCGATATCTCTAGGTCTCAAATTCAGAGAAACATTTAAGCAATATCTAACCAGCATAATCTTTGTGGTGTCACTTGCAAGCAGATTAAAAAGGCCCTAAGGGGAGTAAAAGTTGAAGTCACACATAGAGGAAATTTTAGAAGAAAGTACAGAATATCAGGATTGACTTCACAACCAACAAGGGAGCTTATGTATGGCTAATAAAATTTAAGCAAATTGAACTTGTTTTTTTCTTTAGGACTGACCTCTTAAGAAATGATTGCTTCCTTCCTTTCCCTGCATGAACAGTTTTCCTCTTGATGAGCAAATGAACATGAAATCAGTAGTTGATTATTTTCAAGAAATGTATGGATATACAATCAAATATTCTCATTTACCTTGCCTTCAAGTAGGAAGTCAAAGGAAGTTGAACTATTTGCCCATGGAGGTAAGCTATGCTTTTGATTTTGATCACGTCATTCTTCTCTTTTTATGGTCTTCCGTTGAGATTTCATGTGAATCTTGTCCCAGGCATGCAAGATAGTTAGGGGCCAGAGACAAACAAAAGGGCTGAATGAAAAGCAAATAACTTCTTTGTTGAAATTTTCATGCCAGAGACCCCGTGAACAAGAAACAGACATTTTACAGGTCATTATCATGGGTGGTTGAAATCACCCTTCATCTTCTCCCTTCTATTTTATTTAATTTATCTGAGTCAACCGGAAACTATACATAATATAGTTACAATAAACCAACATTACATTGATCGGAGTGGAACTAGACTCGGATCACATAAGTTCGAGACTTTTAGATGGAACAATGGTAGGAGAGACCCATCTCAAGATAGTTACTCAAGTTATACAACGAAGATTGTAACAGCCCGTTTTTCGCGTTTGTTTTATTTTAATTATTTTATTTTGTGTATTATTGTGTGCATTTTCATATGTTTGTGCATTTGAGGGGTAATTAGTAATTTGGGAGGATAGCGTTTTATCGTTTTTCTAAGATAGGACCGTTTTATTAATTAAGTTGTCGGAGCGCGTTAATTAATTAGTTATCGTTGGTGTGTATTTAGTAGATTGGTGTGAGCCCATTCATTTATTCATTTGTGTGTTTAAGGCCCATTAAGGGAGAGGGAGTATATAAGCTTAGTTTTTAGTAACTAGGTTAGAAACTTGTTCATTTTCACACAAACACAAGAGGAGGCAAATTGGGGCTAGAGAGAAGAACAAGAGAAAGGGTTGAAGAGCTAGAAGAGGGTTTCACACCTAGGAGCTAAATTGAAGCTAGAATTGTTGATTCTTGGTGCTAGAGGTAAGGGGGTTAGGCTTCACTCATAATTTCATAATTTTGCATTTTTCCCATTTTTGTGGAATTGTTGGATTGAACCTAATTGATGTGAAATTCGTGCATAATTGTTGCTGTTATGTTTAAGAACATGAATTGCATGATAAATGTATGACTATATGCGAATTAACATGTTGAAATGCATAAGTGTTGGTGTTTTGTGTTCTTGAGCAAATTTGATGCAAAATGAAGTTGTGAGGTTGAAATATGCATAAATTTGTGTTCATTAGTTGTTATTGATGATTGTTAAACTGTTGGAATCAAATTTGTTGAACTGGAATCGTAGTTTATGGATTTGAGTAGAAATTTGTGGTTGTGTTGGTGTTTTGAGAAAGTATTATGATTTTGGTAAAATGAGTTGAATTGTGATTTCTATTGATTGATTCATGTTTGTTTAAGTGTATTGAAGTTACTGTGACCCATAAACACTTTCTGGAACATGTTTTGGGGACTGGGGTAATCAAAATTGGGATTTTTAGGTGAAAATGGGTTGAACCCGAAACTGTGTTTTCCTGAAGTTTGCTTCTGAAGTATGCTCCTGAAGTTCGCTTCTGAAGTCAGCTCCTGAAGTTCGCTTCTGAAGTCTGCTCCTGAAGTGCGCTCCTGAAGTTCGCTTCTGAAGTCTGCTTCTGAAGTTGCTTCTGAAGTTCTGCTTCTAAACAGCACCCCCTGTTCTGCGTTCTGGTGCCTTTTTCTCACATTTCTGTTTTGAATTGGCTTTTGGTGCAAACATGAAAGTTGTAGATAATTGAATTAGCTTTCCAATGGCTTTGGATTGACGTGAAAATGTTTTGTGGATTTTAAGTTATGATTAAATTACTCAACGTGGGTCTTGAGGAAACTTTAAGAAAACTTAACATAACTTATTCCAAATTAGTCCAAAACCTATGGTTGGTTTCCAAACTTCAAAACTTCAGTATTAGAGGTTTAATTGAGATGTTTTATGAGTATTTAACTTATGTCTTGTTGAATCAAGATTGATTTTTTTTCCAAAAAATGTTTTGGTTTTGCAAATGACTAAGTGTGCCGAATTTCATGATCTTATTAAATTCTTCATTTGTGGCCGATGAAATGCTTATGTAATCTCTACTGTACACATATGTGAATTATGAGAATACATGGCATAGGCAATTGAGCTCGTTATTTGGTTTTGGTTCTTAACCTTCAAATATTTTCAAAGTTGTGAAATGAGACGAACTTGTGTAATTCTTACCTTGAAGTTTATTTGATGGTGAACCTTTTTAGATATGGATTCCTATGGTTAATTGTATGTTTGTGAATGAAGTTGGATAATGATAATGTGAAATATCATGACCTCGCATGTTATCTTCTTTACTTGAAATATATGAAGTGTTGCTTGTTCATGATGAACTATGTGAAGAATGTGATAATGTTGATTGTATACATGTTCAAAGGTGATGAATATATGTATGTTGTATGTATGTGCAATTGTTGATGTGTGCATACTTGATTAAATGACCTTGGTGATGATTGCATAATTGTATGCATGGTTTAGGTGATGATTGCATAGTTGTATATGCATGTTTTGGAGAATTGTGTATGAGCATATGTATTGAGTCAAGTCATATGTTCATGCATTCATTGTTGAGGTGGCGGACGTATGTCCAAAGTGTAAGGCAGGTGTGAACCTTACACTCGATGTGTTTGTTGCATCGGAGGTGACGACCTTGAGGTGACTTGGTACCACATGCATCTAGATGAGTCTAGAGACATTGCATGAATTGTTGTGAGTTGAATTGCATATGAATTGTGCATGGTGATTGTGTTTGGAGTTTGATAATTGACTTGGTTGAATTGTGATATGTATGTGATACATTCAAATTATGTGAACTTGAAATGATGCCCATGAATGATATTGAATGAGATAAATGTGGAGATACCATGAGTATATGTTTGGTAATGTTGTTTATCATTCTTGGAATATACGACCATTATTTCAACGTTCTTGCTTATCTGTTTATGGATTATGATGATGTAATGCTAACCCTCAGTGGTTTACCACCTGCCTTTCCGTATGGACGGGTAGATGGAGTGCAGGATGCTTAGTTGCTTGCTTTGATGTTGCCGAGGAGCGGGAGTTCCTCTTTTTGTGCAAGTGTCTAGATTAGGGCTCTGATCTAGGGTTGTCATTGCATGTTATATTTATTTTATGACTATGAAGTTTTGGAGTTGAGATTTAATTGTTATGAGTTTGAGATCATGTGTTATTTATCATGAGATTTTGGAGATGTTATTTACATGGTTTACATATATTCCGCTGCTATGCTTATGTAATTGATAAATTATCCATGTTTGTTTTTGGATTTGTTGGTGACGTAACATCTATTTCTTGCATATGCTCTGATGTATTCTCGCGTTTATCGTTTATTAGAAATAGGGTGTTACAAAGATTAGTATTCAACAAAGTCGGTGTATACTTCTTACTTAAACATGATAATATATATATATATATATATATTAGGACCTTGCTATGTACGTGAAATGCAATTGCAATAACAGCAATCATGGAAACTTCATGTTTTAGAACCATGTATGCTCTTCCTCTTCAAACATAAAAGTAGTGTTTCATTTGCTTTACTAATCTACAACTTTCCCTGTTCAATTGTAGACAATTGAACAAAACAATTATGAAAATAATCCATATGCAAAGGAATTTGGCATCAGCATAGATAACAAGCTTGCATCAGTGGAGGCTCGGGTTCTTCCTTCTCCATGGGTAATTTTCTCATTATTTAATTGTTTGCCGAACGTGTTTGTTTATGTCATTATAATATAAGTACACTTTGGCTCTTTTTTTCTCTCTATAGTTGAAATATCATGACTCTGGAAGAGAGAAAGAACACTTGCCACAAGTTGGTCAATGGAATATGCTGAACAAGGTCAGCTCTCACATGAACATATTATCACGTAAATTTTTTATTTTAATATAAAAGAAATAAAACTACTAAGAAAATTAGTTGTTCCATATTAATTGTAATTCTAATAATTTCAATGCAGAAAGTTATAAATGGAAGTAATGTAAGATATTGGGCATGCATCAATTTCTCAAGAAGTGTACAAGAAAGTATAGCTCATGGATTTTGCCAACAGTTGGTTCAAATGTGTCAAATCACAGGCATGGTAAAGATTCAAACTTTGGCTATGCCCTTCTTTGCACAGTTTCAATTTTAGAAACAAATTGTTTGAATATAAATAATTTGGAAAATTTACTCCCGTGATCCCTTAATTTTAGGTAACGATTTGATCCTCTATCTTTTTTTCATGTCATTTTGGTCGTAATTTACTCATGTTTGCATATTAATTTTTAAGCTTCAGATCTATGGTTTTCTTTTGGGGCATAGTATATATTTAAGACTAAGAGCTCACAGGAAACGAAAACTTCAGATTTGAAGCTTGAAATTCATATCCAAACATGGGTGAAGGAGCAAAATGACGGCAGAGCAAAAAAAGTAAAGGACTAAATCGCTACCAAAAATTAAGTTCAGGACTGCACAAGTAGTTTTGCCAAATAATTTCCAATTACAATAATTCAGCTTCTGTTGTATATCATCGTGCACGCTAACCGCGTGTTGGAATAAATAATTTAGTTTAGTGATTATTCAATAAGTTATTCTAAAAAACTAATAACCACTCATTCATGAACTACCCATGAATCGCTACCAAAAATTATTGAAATGAGTTGAAGACAATATATAAGCATGCCGTGGTTTATTTTTGTAAATGTATCTATATAGTAAATACTGATAGAAAGTGCTTATGTCATGAGACTAGTGCAAATAAACTCTTTAAATCGCCCTCTAAATCTATGTTTAAAAAGGAATACAGTAGTATCAACTGATTCATGTTACATTATCTATCTTGGGAGAAAAAGGTTTTGAATGTTGTTATTTGCACAATTAATAATATACATTATTTACCCTCATCAGGAATTTAGTCAGGAGCCTGTGATTCCTGTATATTCAGCAAGACCAGATCAGGTTAAGAAGGCTTTGAAGTATGTACATACTACTGCTCTAGACAAACTTGATGGTAAAGAGCTAGAATTGCTGATTGCCATTCTTCCAGACAATAATGGCTCTTTGTATGGTATGACTCTAGGACTCAAATCCATTTGCATTATTTCTTATTCTTCGTATGAAGGAGCTTGCATATAGTTATAGAAATGTTAAGAGGTTATAGTTGCTTAATAAAATTGGTAAATACCTCTTTGCTCTAGTATCCATTCTTAGATTTGTGTTTTCCAGACTATTTTGTTTCTTCACGTGTTTACTTGAAAAAATTGCTTAGCATTTCTCTCTCTATCCATATTTTATTTCAAATTTTCTTTGCAAGAAAACTATTTCGAACTTGCATTAAAGAAACAAACTCTCTATCCAGGTGATCTCAAAAGAATCTGTGAAACAGATCTGGGGCTGATTTCTCAATGTTGCCTTGCAAAATATGTATTCAAGATTAATAGACAGTACTTGGCAAATGTTGCACTAAAAATCAATGTCAAGGTTTGTTATTCTTAATAGATTAATTGATCTATTCTAGGTGGCTACATGCTACATTAAAATATTTATTCAACCCCTTGGCTTGATATTTTTTTCTGTAATTATTGTTTTTATTTTAACTTTTTAAATAATGAATTAACTTTTAGATGGGGGGAAGAAACACAGTACTTTTGGATGCTTTAAGTTGGAAGATTCCACTAGTTAGTGATATTCCAACAATAATATTTGGAGCTGATGTAACTCATGCAGAATCCGGAGACGATAGTTGCCCATCCATCGCTGCTGTAAGCCCTTCGAAACCAATACAACCCAGAGATTCCCACTGTTTGATATATTTAATGATTATTTTTAATCCAGGTTGTAGCCTCCCAGGACTGGCCAGAAGTAACAAAGTATGCAGGGTTGGTTTGCGCTCAGCCTCACCGTGAAGAACTCATCCAAGATCTTTTCAAATCTTGGAAAGATCCACAGAGGGGAGTGGTTTACGGTGGTATGATCAGGTACTTCAGCAGCAGCTCTTCCAAGTTCTAACCAATGTTCGAAAAACCGGACCATTCGCCGGTTGGTTTGATCCTGGTTATACTTTAGTTTGGTTGAACCATATATAATTGAACCGGTTGAACCGCAATTGAACTACAACTAGTTCAACCGGTAATTTATTCATTCGTCGTCCATTTGAACCATAGTTGAACTGATTGAACCATGATCCTAGGTAGAACAACACATATCTTCGTAATCTATGTTGGTAAAATTACATGTCTACTTTTTAGATTTTATACTTCCTCTCTTCGTTTTAAGTCCTAGATTCCCCTTAGGCCTTGAGTTTATTTACTTCAAAAGCCTGAGTTATCTCCAGTTGATGTTGTTTCCATTTCCTACTAGGAACGACGTACATCCTTTTATGGGTTATTCTTTACTTTTTGAGTAAAAATGGGTGTGTTTTAATCATTAATTAATAGGGGCACTGTAATGGCTCTTATAGCATTTACTATTTCATGCTTTACAAAATCTGTGTGTCTATTTGGTTAATATTAACTTGTACTTCTGCAGGGAGCTTTTACTCTCGTTTAAGAGGGCAACTGGACAAAAACCATTGCGAATAATATTTTACAGGTGACTTGTTCTAGCATTTTATACTGATTATTGTGAGAAAATTATGAATTAGGAGTTAATTATAGCGTTATCCAACATTTTTAGGGATGGAGTAAGTGAAGGACAGTTCTACCAAGTTTTGTTGTATGAGCTTGATGCCATCCGAAAGGTACTTGGACAAAAAAACTCAATATAGCTATATTCAATATTGACTATGCTATCCTACAATTCTTACATTCTTGTGATGTGTAGGCTTGTGCGTCTTTGGAACCAAGTTACCAACCTCCGGTAACATTTGTTGTGGTTCAAAAACGGAATCATACTAGACTCTTCCCAAACAATCATGATGACAGAAACAGCACTGATCCCAGTGGAAATATCTTACCTGGTAAACTGTTTTTGCTTTTGTCAGCTTCTAGAAGTTATGTTTGTCATGTCACTGGTGTAAGAGTTTCCATGTGTAAGTCTACATAATTTTGCATCTTTAACTGTAATGTAGGTACTGTGGTGGATTCAAAGATATGTCATCCTACTGAATTCGATTTCTATTTATGCAGTCATGCAGGAATTCAGGTATTAAAATGACATTGAAATTTCTTCATAAAGTAGGACTCAGATTGCAAGTCAATTTGCCGCAATATGCCTCACATTGTTATAAACCATTAAAATGTCTAGCATATAGAGTGACATCAAATTTATGTGGTGATTGACAATTTACAGGGTACAAGTAGACCAGCACACTATCATGTCCTCTGGGATGAGAACAATTTCAGTCCGGATGAGATTCAGTCTTTAACTAACAACTTATGCTACACGTAAATAGTTTTTCTATTTATCATCTTGAATTTGTCTGCTCTATTCTTAACATGGCATACCGTAACCTCTCTAATGTTTTGATTGCAGCTATGCAAGATGTACGCGGTCTGTTTCTGTAGGTAATTTATCTTGCTATTGCTAATCATAAATAAAATATAATCTATGCGATAATGTTCATTTCAGATACTAACCGGTCAACAGTCATTGCATACATTTGTTTAAAGAAAACTATAAAAGATTAAAAATTTGTACAACAAACTTTACTGATTAATATAGTAAGCATCAATTTTCAAAGCAAATTAGTTCCTGTTACCATATATAAATGTCTGTTTTGTGTGCAGTGCCTCCAGCATACTATGCTCATTTGGCAGCCTACAGAGCTCGATGCTACATGGAACCCGACCATCCCGAGATTGCAAAACCGCGAGGTGCGAGATCAAAAGATAGAGCCGTTAGGCCACTTCCTGCATTGAAAGAGAATGTGAAGAATGTAATGTTTTACTGTTGAATGAACTGCTAAGAAAAAGAGTTCCAAGTAGAGAAACAGCACCAGCATATATAGGAAAAGGAAACTAAGTAGATGTGAAAATTGTTCCGTGTACTTTTCATTTCATCATATTTATCCCAACATCGAAAATTTTGAGTCTAAACAAGTTTTAGTTTTCTCAGTGTAGAGCATTTTAAGGTATTATATATCTAATGTTGAGATTAAAATGATATATTATGGGTTTCCTAGAACAATTCCATTCAACTTTGTCTCAATGTTCAAACAATGTGTATCTTGTTCAGTTCTAAAAAACTTAATTAGGACCTATGAAACACCGACACTTTAGGTTAAAGGTGTGTCTGACATGTGTCAGTCTACACTGACACAACAACATCAACACATATTCAATTCTATTTTCTCATATTATTACGAGTGTTTGTGTGTTGGTGTCGTGTCCGATATCCTTGTCTAAGATAATGTTTCATAGATTAGGATTCAAATCTCATCCTAAACCCTAGTTTAATTTAAAGATCTAATTGAGCTCAAAACTTTGATGCATAAATCTTACCAGCTCCGGATTTTATTTGACTATATAGTGCAAGAATCGTTGATAACAAAGCACGATAATTAACTTAGTGTGTGTCAATCAATGTAAAAAATAAGGATTAATGCAAAGCTAAATAGTTATTACAAACCAAAATATTAAATTTAAAAGAATACTATAGCACGACGATTACAATGTTTCACATTAGAATACTTAGTAATTGACACTCGGAGATGACCTGATGGTGGTGCTGGTGGTGGAGAAGTGGCACGTTGACCTTAAGCGTGTTTGGGCGAGAGTAGTACTAGGATGGGTGACCTCCTGGGAAGTCTTTTTATTGCACCTCTTTTTGTCAAAATTGCGCGTTTTTTTGGTTAATTGGCGTAATTTGACGTCTTTTTTTGAAAAATAAACTTAGATTGCTCTCATTTTTTCGTTAATTAACGCAACTTAAAACTCTATTCGGTTAATTAGCGTAATCTGACGTCTTTTTTGAATAATACACTTAGAAATGCATATATACAATTACAACGCTTTACTTTCAGGGGCGATCATACCAGCACTAATGCACCGGATCCTATCAGAACTCTGCAGTTAAGCGTGCTTGGGCGTGATTAGTACTAGGATGGGTGACCTCCTGGGAAGTCCTTGTGTTGCACCTCTTTTTGCCAAAATTGCGCGTTCTTTTTGTTAATTGGCGTAATTTGACGTCTTTTTTTGAAAAATAAACTTAGATTGCTCTCATTTTTTCGTTAATTAACGCAACTTAAAACTCTATTCGGTTAATTAGCGTAATCTGACGTCTTTTTTGAATAATACACTTAGAAATGAATATATACAATTACAACGCTTTACTTTCAGGTGCGATCATACCAGCACTAATGCACCGGATCCCATCAGAACTCCGTAGTTAAGCGTGCTTGGGCGAGAGTAGTACTAGGATGGGTGACCTCCTTGGAAGTCCTTGTGTTGCACCTCTTTTTGCCAAAATTGTGCGTTCTTTTTGTTAGTTGGCGTAATTTGACGTCTTTTTTTGAAAAATAAACTTAGATTGCTCTCATTTTTTCGTTAATTAACGCAACTTAAAACTCTATTCGGTTAATTAGCGTAATCTGACGTCTTTTTTGAATAATACACTTAGAAATGCATATATACAATTACAACGCTTTACTTTCAGGTGCGATCATACCAGCACTAATGCACCGCATCCGATCAGAACTCCGTAGTTAAGCGTGCTTGGGCGAGAGTAGTACTAGGATGGGTGACCTCCTGGGAAGTCCTTGTGTTGCACCTCTTTTTGCCAAAATTGCGCGTTCTTTTTGTTACTTGGCGTAATTTGACGTCTTTTTTTGAAAAATAAATTTAGATTGCTCTCATTTTTTCGTTAATTAACGCAACTTAAAACTCTATTTGGTTGATTAGCGTAATCTGACGTCTTTTTTGAATAATACACTTAGAAATGCATATATACAATTACAACGCTTTACTTTCAGGTGCGATCATACCAGCACTAATGCACCGGATCCCATTAGAACTCCGCAGTTAAGCGTGCTTGGGCGAGAGTAGTACTAGGATGGGTGACCTCCTGGGAAGTCCTTGTGTTGCACCTCTTTTTGCCAAAATTGCGCGTTCTTTTTGTTAATTGGCGTAATTTGACGTCTTTTTTTGAAAAATAAACTTAGATTGCTCTCATTTTTTCGTTAATTAACGCAACTTAAAACTCTATTCGGTTAATTAGCGTAATCTGACGTCTTTTTTGAATAATACACTTAGAAATGAATATATACAATTACAACGCTTTACTTTCAGGTGCGATCATACCAGCACTAATGCACCGGATCCCATCAGAACTCCGTAGTTAAGCGTGCTTGGGCGAGAGTAGTACTAGGATGGGTGACCTCCTTGGAAGTCCTTGTGTTGCACCTCTTTTTGCCAAAATTGTGCGTTCTTTTTGTTAGTTGGCGTAATTTGACGTCTTTTTTTGAAAAATAAACTTAGATTGCTCTCATTTTTTCGTTAATTAACGCAACTTAAAACTCTATTCGGTTAATTAGCGTAATCTGACGTCTTTTTTGAATAATACACTTAGAAATGCATATATACAATTACAACGCTTTACTTTCAGGTGCGATCATACCAGCACTAATGCATCGCATCCGATCAGAACTCCGCAGTTAAGCGTGCTTGGGCGAGAGTAGTACTAGGATGGGTGACCTCCTGGGAAGTCCTTGTGTTGCACCTCTTTTTGCCAAAATTGCGCGTTCTTTTTGTTACTTGGCGTAATTTGACGTCTTTTTTTGAAAAATAAATTTAGATTGCTCTCATTTTTTCGTTAATTAACGCAACTTAAAACTCTATTCGGTTGATTAGCGTAATCTGACGTCTTTTTTGAATAATACACTTAGAAATGCATATATACAATTACAACGCTTTACTTTCAGGTGCGATCATACCAGCACTAATGCACCGGATCCCATTAGAACTCCGCAGTTAAGCGTGCTTGGGCGAGAGTAGTACTAGGATGGGTGACCTCCTGGGAAGTCCTTGTGTTGCACCTCTTTTTGCCAAAATTGCGCGTTCTTTTTGTTAATTGGCGTAATTTGACGTGTTTTTTTGAAAAATAAACTTAGCTTGCTCTCATTTTTTCGTTAATTAACGCAACTTAAAACTCTATTCGGTTAATTAGCGTAATCTGACGTCTTTTTTGAATAATACACTTAGAAATGCATATATACAATTACAACGCTTTACTTTCAGGGGCGATCATACCAGCACTAATGCACCGCATCCGATCAGAACTCCGCAGTTAAGCGTGCTTGGGCGAGAGTAGTACTAGGATGGGTGACCTCCTGGGAAGTCCTTGTGTTGCACCTCTTTTTGCCAAAATTGCGCGTTCTTTTTGTTACTTGGCGTAATTTGACGTCTTTTTTTGAAAAATAAACTTAGATTGCTCTCATTTTTTCGTTAATTAACGCAACTTAAAACTCTATTCGGTTAATTAGCGTAATCTGACGTCTTTTTTGAATAATACACTTAGAAATGCATATATACAATTACAACGCTTTACTTTCAGGTGCGATCATACCAGCACTAATGCACCGCATCCGATCAGAACTCCGCAGTTAAGCGTGCTTGGGCGAGAGTAGTAATAGGATGGGTGACCTCCTGGGAAGTCCTTGTGTTGCACCTCTTTTTGCCAAAATTGCGCGTTCTTTTTGTTACTTGGCGTAATTTGACGTCTTTTTTTGAAAAATAAATTTAGATTGCTCTCATTTTTTCGTTAATTAACGCAACTTAAAACTCTATTCGGTTGATTAGCGTAATCTGACGTCTTTTTTGAATAATACACTTAGAAATGCATATATACAATTAGAACGCTTTACTTTCAGGTGCGATCATACCAGCACTAATGCACCGGATCCTATCAGAACTCTGCAGTTAAGCGTGCTTGGGCGAGATTAGTACTAGGATGGGTGACCTCTTGGGAAGTCCTTGTGTTGCACCTCTTTTTGCCAAAATTGCGCGTTCTTTTTGTTAATTGGCGTAATTTGACGTCTTTTTTTGAAAAATAAACTTAGATTGCTCTCATTTTTTCGTTAATTAACGCAACTTAAAACTCTATTCGGTTAATTAGCGTAATCTGACGTCTTTTTTGAATAATACACTTAGAAATGAATATATACAATTACAACGCTTTACTTTCAGGTGCGATCATACCAGCACTAATGCACCGGATCCCATCAGAACTCCGTAGTTAAGCGTGCTTGGGCGAGAGTAGTACTAGGATGGGTGACCTCCTGGGAAGTCCTTGTGTTGCACATCTTTTTGCCAAAATTGCGCGTTCTTTTTGTTACTTGGCGTAATTTGACGTCTTTTTTTGAAAAATAAATTTAGATTGCTCTCATTTTTTCGTTAATTAACGCAACTTAAAACTCTATTCGGTTGATTAGCGTAATCTGACGTCTTTTTTGAATAATACACTTAGAAATGCATATATACAATTACAACGCTTTACTTTCAGGTGCGATCATACCAGCACTAATGCACCGGATCCCATTAGAACTCCGCAGTTAAGCGTGCTTGGGCGAGAGTAGTACTAGGATGGGTGACCTCCTGGGAAGTCCTTGTGTTGCACCTCTTTTTGCCAAAATTGCGCGTTCTTTTTGTTAATTGGCGTAATTTGACGTGTTTTTTTGAAAAATAAACTTAGATTGCTCTCATTTTTTCGTTAATTAACGCAACTTAAAGCTCTATTCGGTTAATTAGCGTAATCTGACGTCTTTTTTGAATAATACACTTAGAAATGCATATATACAATTACAACGCTTTACTTTCAGGGGCGATCATACCAGCACTAATGCACCGGATCCTATCAGAACTCTGCAGTTAAGCGTGCTTGGGCGAGATTAGTACTAGGATGGGTGACCTCCTGGGAAGTCCTTGTGTTGCACCTCTTTTTGCCAAAATTGCGCGTTCTTTTTGTTAATTGGCGTAATTTGACGTCTTTTTTTGAAAAATAAACTTAGATTGCTCTCATTTTTTCGTTAATTAACGCAACTTAAAACTCTATTCGGTTAATTAGCGTAATCTGACGTCTTTTTCGAATAATACACTTAGAAATGCATATATACAATTACAACGCTTTACTTTCAGGTGCGATCATACCAGCACTAATGCACCGCATCCGATCAGAACTCCGCAGTTAAGCGTGCTTGGGCGAGAGTAGTACTAGGATGGGTGACCTCCTGGGAAGTCCTTGTGTTGCACCTCTTTTTGCCAAAATTGCGCGTTCTTTTTGTTACTTGGCGTAATTTGACGTCTTTTTTTGAAAAATAAATTTAGATTGCTCTCATTTTTTCGTTAATTAACGCAACTTAAAACTCTATTCGGTTGATTAGCGTAATCTGACGTCTTTTTTGAATAATACACTTAGAAATGCATATATACAATTACAACGCTTTACTTTCAGGTGCGATCATACCAGCACTAATGCACCGGATCCCATTAGAACTCCGCAGTTAAGCGTGCTTGGGCGAGAGTAGTACTAGGATGGGTGACCTCCTGGGAAGTCCTTGTGTTGCAACTCTTTTGGCCAAAATTGCGCGTTCTTTTTGTTACTTGGCGTAATTTGACGTGTTTTTTTGAAAAATAAACTTAGATTGCTCTCATTTTTTCGTTAATTAACGCAACTTAAAACTCTATTCGGTTAATTAGCGTAATCTGACGTCTTTTTTGAATAATACACTTAGAAATGCATATATACAATTACAACGCTTTACTTTCAGGGGCGATCATACCAGCACTAATGCACCGGATCCTATCAGAACTCTGCAGTTAAGCGTGCTTGGGCGTGATTAGTACTAGGATGGGTGACCTCCTGGGAAGTCCTTGTGTTGCACCTCTTTTTGCCAAAATTGCGCGTTCTTTTTGTTAATTGGCGTAATTTGACGTCTTTTTTTGAAAAATAAACTTAGATTGCTCTCATTTTTTCATTAATTAACGCAACTTAAAACTCTATTCGGTTGATTAGCGTAATCTGACGTCTTTTTTGAATAATACACTTAGAAATGCATATATACAATTACAACGCTTTACTTTCAGGTGCGATCATACCAGCACTAATGCACCGCATCCGATCAGAACTCCGCAGTTAAGCGTGCTTGGGCGAGAGTAGTACTAGGATGGGTGACCTCCTGGGAAGTCCTTGTGTTGCACCTCTTTTTGCCAAAATTGCGCGTTCTTTTTGTTACTTGGCGTAATTTGACGTCTTTTTTTGAAAAATAAATTTAGATTGCTCTCATTTTTTCGTTAATTAACGCAACTTAAAACTCTATTCGGTTGATTAGCGTAATCTGACGTCTTTTTTGAATAATACACTTAGAAATGCATATATACAATTACAACGCTTTACTTTCAGGTGCGATCATACCAGCACTAATGCACCGGATCCCATTAGAACTCCGCAGTTAAGCGTGCTTGGGCGAGAGTAGTACTAGGATGGGTGACCTCCTGGGAAGTCCTTGTGTTGCAACTCTTTTGGCCAAAATTGCGCGTTCTTTTTGTTACTTGGCGTAATTTGACGTGTTTTTTTGAAAAATAAACTTAGATTGCTCTCATTTTTTCGTTAATTAACGCAACTTAAAACTCTATTCGGTTAATTAGCGTAATCTGACGTCTTTTTTGAATAATACACTTAGAAATGCATATATACAATTACAACGCTTTACTTTCAGGGGCGATCATACCAGCACTAATGCACCGGATCCTATCAGAACTCTGCAGTTAAGCGTGCTTGGGCGTGATTAGTACTAGGATGGGTGACCTCCTGGGAAGTCCTTGTGTTGCACCTCTTTTTGCCAAAATTGCGCGTTCTTTTTGTTAATTGGCGTAATTTGACGTCTTTTTTTGAAAAATAAACTTAGATTGCTCTCATTTTTTCATTAATTAACGCAACTTAAAACTCTATTCGGTTGATTAGCGTAATCTGACGTCTTTTTTGAATAATACACTTAGAAATGCATATATACAATTACAACGCTTTACTTTCAGGTGCGATCATACCAGCACTAATGCACCGCATCCGATCAGAACTCCGCAGTTAAGCGTGCTTGGGCGAGAGTAGTACTAGGATGGGTTACCTCCTGGGAAGTCCTTGTGTTGCACCTCTTTTTGCCAAAATTGCGCGTTCTTTTTGTTAATTGGCGTAATTTGACGTCTTTTTTTGAAAAATAAACTTAGATTGCTCTCATTTTTTCGTTAATTAACGCAACTTAAAACTCTATTCGGTTAATTAGCGTAATCTGACGTCTTTTTTAAATAATACACTTAGAAATGAATATATACAATTACAACGCTTTACTTTTAGGTGCGATCATACCAGCACTAATGCACCGCATCCGATCAGAACTCCGCAGTTAAGCGTGCTTGGGCGAGAGTAGTACTAGGATGGGTGACCTCCTGGGAAGTCCTTGTGTTGCACCTCTTTTTGCCAAAATTGCGCGTTCTTTTTGTTACTTGGCGTAATTTGACGTCTTTTTTTGAAAAATAAATTTAGATTGCTCTCATTTTTTCGTTAATTAACGCAACTTAAAACTCTATTCGGTTAATTAGCGTAATCTGACGTCTTTTTTGAATAATACACTTAGAAATGCATATATACAATTACAACGCTTTACTTTCAGGTGCGATCATACCAGCACTAATGCACCGCATCCGATCAGAACTCCGCAGTTAAGCGTGCTTGGGCGAGAGTAGTACTAGGATGGGTGACCTCCTGGGAAGTCCTTGTGTTGCACCTCTTTTTGCCAAAATTGTGCGTTCTTTTTGTTAGTTGGCGTAATTTGACGTCTTTTTTTGAAAAATAAACTTAGATTGCTCTCATTTTTTCGTTAATTAACGCAACTTAAAACTCTATTCGGTTGATTAGCGTAATCTGACGTCTTTTTTGAATAATACACTTAGAAATGCATATATACAATTACAACGCTTTACTTTCAGGTGCGATCATACCAGCACTAATGCACCGCATCCGATCAGAACTCCGCAGTTAAGCGTGCTTGGGCGAGAGTAGTACTAGGATGGGTTACCTCCTGGGAAGTCCTTGTGTTGCACCTCTTTTTGCCAAAATTGCGCGTTCTTTTTGTTAATTGGCGTAATTTGACGTCTTTTTTTGAAAAATAAACTTAGATTGCTCTCATTTTTTCGTTAATTAACGCAACTTAAAACTCTATTCGGTTAATTAGCGTAATCTGACGTCTTTTTTAAATAATACACTTAGAAATGAATATATACAATTACAACGCTTTACTTTTAGGTGCGATCATACCAGCACTAATGCACCGCATCCGATCAGAACTCCGCAGTTAAGCGTGCTTGGGCGAGAGTAGTACTAGGATGGGTGACCTCCTGGGAAGTCCTTGTGTTGCACCTCTTTTTGCCAAAATTGCGCGTTCTTTTTGTTACTTGGCGTAATTTGACGTCTTTTTTTGAAAAATAAATTTAGATTGCTCTCATTTTTTCGTTAATTAACGCAACTTAAAACTCTATTCGGTTAATTAGCGTAATCTGACGTCTTTTTTGAATAATACACTTAGAAATGCATATATACAATTACAACGCTTTACTTTCAGGTGCGATCATACCAGCACTAATGCACCGCATCCGATCAGAACTCCGCAGTTAAGCGTGCTTGGGCGAGAGTAGTACTAGGATGGGTGACCTCCTGGGAAGTCCTTGTGTTGCACCTCTTTTTGCCAAAATTGTGCGTTCTTTTTGTTAGTTGGCGTAATTTGACGTCTTTTTTTGAAAAATAAACTTAGATTGCTCTCATTTTTTCGTTAATTAACGCAACTTAAAACTCTATTCGGTTGATTAGCGTAATCTGACGTCTTTTTTGAATAATACACTTAGAAATGCATATATACAATTACACCGCTTTACTTTCAGGTGCGATCATACCAGCACTAATGCACCGCATCCGATCAGAACTCCGCAGTTAAGCGTGCTTGGGCGAGAGTAGTACTAGGATGGGTGACCTCCTGGGAAGTCCTTGTGTTGCACCTCTTTTTGCCAAAATTGCGCGTTCTTTTTGTTACTTGGCGTAATTTGACGTCTTTTTTTGAAAAATAAATTTAGATTGCTCTCATTTTTTCGTTAATTAACGCAACTTAAAACTCTATTCGGTTGATTAGCGTAATCTGACGTCTTTTTTGAATAATACACTTAGAAATGCATATATACAATTACAACGCTTTACTTTCAGGTGCGATCATACCAGCACTAATGCACCGGATCCCATTAGAACTCCGCAGTTAAGCGTGCTTGGGCGAGAGTAGTACTAGGATGGGTGACCTCCTGGGAAGTCCTTGTGTTGCACCTCTTTTTGCCAAAATTGCGCGTTCTTTTTGTTAATTGGCGTAATTTGACGTGTTTTTTTGAAAAATAAACTTAGATTGCTCTCATTTTTTCGTTAATTAACGCAACTTAAAACTCTATTCGGTTAATTAGCGTAATCTGACGTCTTTTTTGAATAATACACTTAGAAATGCATATATACAATTACAACGCTTTACTTTCAGGGGCGATCATACCAGCACTAATGCACCGGATCCTATCAGAACTCTGCAGTTAAGCGTGCTTGGGCGAGATTAGTACTAGGATGGGTGACCTCCTGGGAAGTCCTTGTGTTGCACCTCTTTTTGCCAAAATTGCGCGTTCTTTTTGTTAATTGGCGTAATTTGACGTCTTTTTTTGAAAAATAAACTTAGATTGCTCTCATTTTTTCGTTAATTAACGCAACTTAAAACTCTATTCGGTTAATTAGCGTAATCTGACGTCTTTTTTGAATAATACACTTAGAAATGCATATATACAATTACAACGCTTTACTTTCAGGTGCGATCATACCAGCACTAATGCACCGCATCCGATCAGAACTCCGCAGTTAAGCGTGCTTGGGCGAGAGTAGTACTAGGATGGGTGACCTCCTGGGAAGTCCTTGTGTTGCACCTCTTTTTGCCAAAATTGCGCGTTCTTTTTGTTACTTGGCGTAATTTGACGTCTTTTTTTGAAAAATAAATTTAGATTGCTCTCATTTTTTCGTTAATTAACGCAACTTAAAACTCTATTCGGTTGATTAGCGTAATCTGACGTCTTTTTTGAATAATACACTTAGAAATGCATATATACAATTACAACGCTTTACTTTCAGGTGCGATCATACCAGCACTAATGCACCGGATCCCATTAGAACTCCGCAGTTAAGCGTGCTTGGGCGAGAGTAGTACTAGGATGGGTGACCTCCTGGGAAGTCCTTGTGTTGCACCTCTTTTTGCCAAAATTGCGCGTTCTTTTTGTTAATTGGCGTAATTTGACGTCTTTTTTTGAAAAATAAACTTAGATTGCTCTCATTTTTTCGTTAATTAACGCAACTTAAAACTCTATTCGGTTAATTAGCGTAATCTGACGTCTTTTTTGAATAATACACTTAGAAATGCATATATACAATTACAACGCTTTACTTTCAGGGGCGATCATACCAGCACTAATGCACCGGATCCTATCAGAACTCTGCAGTTAAGCGTGCTTGGGCGTGATTAGTACTAGGATGGGTGACCTCCTGGGAAGTCCTTGTGTTGCACCTCTTTTTGCCAAAATTGCGCGTTCTTTTTGTTAATTGGCGTAATTTGACGTCTTTTTTTGAAAAATAAACTTAGATTGCTCTCATTTTTTCGTTAATTAACGCAACTTAAAACTCTATTCGGTTGATTAGCGTAATCTGACGTCTTTTTTGAATAATACACTTAGAAATGCATATATACAATTACAACGCTTTACTTTCAGGTGCGATCATACCAGCACTAATGCACCGGATCCCATTAGAACTCCGCAGTTAAGCGTGCTTGGGCGAGAGTAGTACTAGGATGGGTGACCTCCTGGGAAGTCCTTGTGTTGCACCTCTTTTTGCCAAAATTGCGCGTTCTTTTTGTTAATTGGCGTAATTTGACGTCTTTTTTTGAAAAATAAACTTAGATTGCTCTCATTTTTTCGTTAATTAACGCAACTTAAAACTCTATTCGGTTAATTAGCGTAATCTGACGTCTTTTTTGAATAATACACTTAGAAATGCATATATACAATTACAACGCTTTACTTTCAGGTGCGATCATACCAGCACTAATGCACCGCATCCGATCAGAACTCCGCAGTTAAGCGTGCTTGGGCGAGAGTAGTACTAGGATGGGTGACCTCCTGGGAAGTCCTTGTGTTGCACCTCTTTTTGCCAAAATTGCGCGTTCTTTTTGTTACTTGGCGTAATTTGACGTCTTTTTTTGAAAAATAAATTTAGATTGCTCTCATTTTTTCGTTAATTAACGCAACTTAAAACTCTATTCGGTTGATTAGCGTAATCTGACGTCTTTTTTGAATAATACACTTAGAAATGCATATATACAATTACAACGCTTTACTTTCAGGTGCGATCATACCAGCACTAATGCACCGGATCCCATTAGAACTCCGCAGTTAAGCGTGCTTGGGCGAGAGTAGTACTAGGATGGGTGACCTCCTGGGAAGTCCTTGTGTTACACCTCTTTTTGCCAAAATTGCGCGTTCTTTTTGTTAATTGGCGTAATTTGACGTCTTTTTTTGAAAAATAAACTTAGATTGCTCTCATTTTTTCGTTAATTAACGCAACTTAAAACTCTATTCGGTTAATTAGCGTAATCTGACGTCTTTTTTGAATAATACACTTAGAAATGCATATATACAATTACAACGCTTTACTTTCAGGGGCGATCATACCAGCACTAATGCACCGGATCCTATCAGAACTCTGCAGTTAAGCGTGCTTGGGCGTGATTAGTACTAGGATGGGTGACCTCCTGGGAAGTCCTTGTGTTGCACCTCTTTTTGCCAAAATTGCGCGTTCTTTTTGTTAATTGGCGTAATTTGACGTCTTTTTTTGAAAAATAAACTTAGATTGCTCTCATTTTTTCGTTAATTAACGCAACTTAAAACTCTATTCGGTTAATTAGCGTAATCTGACGTCTTTTTTGAATAATACACTTAGAAATGAATATATACAATTACAACGCTTTACTTTCAGGTGCGATCATACCAGCACTAATGCACCGGATCCCATCAGAACTCCGTAGTTAAGCGTGCTTGGGCGAGAGTAGTACTAGGATGGGTGACCTCTTGGGAAGTCCTTGTGTTGCACCTCTTTTTGCCAAAATTGTGCGTTCTTTTTGTTAGTTGGCGTAATTTGACGTCTTTTTTTGAAAAATAAATTTAGATTGCTCTCATTTTTTCGTTAATTAACGCAACTTAAAACTCTATTCGGTTGATTAGCGTAATCTGACGTCTTTTTTGAATAATACACTTAGAAATGCATATATACAATTACAACGCTTTATTTTCAGGTGCGATCATACCAGCACTAATGCACCGGATCCCATTAGAACTCCGCAGTTAAGCGTGCTTGGGCGAGAGTAGTACTAGGATGGGTGACCTCCTGGGAAGTCCTTGTGTTGCACCTCTTTTTGCCAAAATTGCGCGTTCTTTTTGTTAATTGGCGTAATTTGACGTCTTTTTTTGAAAAATAAACTTAGATTGCTCTCATTTTTTCGTTAATTAACGCAACTTAAAACTCTATTCGGTTAATTAGCGTAATCTGACGTCTTTTTTGAATAATACACTTAGAAATGCATATATACAATTACAACGCTTTACTTTCAGGGGCGATCATACCAGCACTAATGCACCGGATCCTATCAGAACTCTGCAGTTAAGCGTGCTTGGGCGAGATTAGTACTAGGATGGGTGACCTCCTGGGAAGTCCTTGTGTTGCACCTCTTTTTGCCAAAATTGCGCGTTCTTTTTTTTAATTGGCGTAATTTGACGTCTTTTTTTGAAAAATAAACTTAGATTGCTCTCATTTTTTCGTTAATTAACGCAACTTAAAACTCTATTCGGTTAATTAGCGTAATCTGACGTCTTTTTTGAATAATACACTTAGAAATGCATATATACAATTACAACGCTTTACTTTCAGGTGCGATCATACCAGCACTAATGCACCGCATCCGATCAGAACTCCGCAATTAAGCGTGCTTGGGCGAGAGTAGTACTAGGATGGGTGACCTCCTGGGAAGTCCTTGTGTTGCACCTCTTTTTGCCAAAATTGCGCGTTCTTTTTGTTACTTGGCGTAATTTGACGTCTTTTTTTGAAAAATAAATTTAGATTGCTCTCATTTTTTCGTTAATTAACGCAACTTAAAACTCTATTCGGTTGATTAGCGTAATCTGACGTCTTTTTTGAATAATACACTTAGAAATGCATATATACAATTACAACGCTTTACTTTCAGGTGCGATCATACCAGCACTAATGCACCGGATCCCATTAGAACTCCGCAGTTAAGCGTGCTTGGGCGAGAGTAGTACTAGGATGGGTGACCTCCTGGGAAGTCCTTGTGTTGCACCTCTTTTTGCCAAAATTGCGCGTTCTTTTTGTTAATTGGCGTAATTTGACGTGTTTTTTTGAAAAATAAACTTAGATTGCTCTCATTTTTTCGTTAATTAACGCAACTTAAAACTCTATTCGGTTAATTAGCGTAATCTGACGTCTTTTTTGAATAATACACTTAGAAATGCATATATACAATTACAACGCTTTACTTTCAGGGGCGATCATACCAGCACTAATGCACCGGATCCTATCAGAACTCTGCAGTTAAGCGTGCTTGGGCGAGATTAGTACTAGGATGGGTGACCTCCTGGGAAGTCCTTGTGTTGCACCTCTTTTTGCCAAAATTGCGCGTTCTTTTTGTTAATTGGCGTAATTTGACGTCTTTTTTTGAAAAATAAACTTAGATTGCTCTCATTTTTTCGTTAATTAACGCAACTTAAAACTCTATTCGGTTAATTAGCGTAATCTGACGTCTTTTTTGAATAATACACTTAGAAATGCATATATACAATTACAACGCTTTACTTTCAGGTGCGATCATACCAGCACTAATGCACCGCATCCGATCAGAACTCCGCAGTTAAGCGTGCTTGGGCGAGAGTAGTACTAGGATGGGTGACCTCCTGGGAAGTCCTTGTGTTGCACCTCTTTTTGCCAAAATTGCGCGTTCTTTTTGTTACTTGGCGTAATTTGACGTCTTTTTTTGAAAAATAAATTTAGATTGCTCTCATTTTTTCGTTAATTAACGCAACTTAAAACTCTATTCGGTTGATTAGCGTAATCTGACGTCTTTTTTGAATAATACACTTAGAAATGCATATATACAATTACAACGCTTTACTTTCAGGTGCGATCATACCAGCACTAATGCACCGGATCCCATTAGAACTCCGCAGTTAAGCGTGCTTGGTCGAGAGTAGTACTAGGATGGGTGACCTCCTGGGAAGTCCTTGTGTTGCACCTCTTTTTGCCAAAATTGCGCGTTCTTTTTGTTAATTGGCGTAATTTGACGTCTTTTTTTGAAAAATAAACTTAGATTGCTCTCATTTTTTCGTTAATTAACGCAACTTAAAACTCTATTCGGTTAATTAGCGTAATCTGACGTCTTTTTTGAATAATACACTTAGAAATGCATATATACAATTACAACGCTTTACTTTCAGGGGCGATCATACCAGCACTAATGCACCGGATCCTATCAGAACTCTGCAGTTAAGCGTGCTTGGGCGTGATTAGTACTAGGATGGGTGACCTCCTGGGAAGTCCTTGTGTTGCACCTCTTTTTGCCAAAATTGCGCGTTCTTTTTGTTAATTGGCGTAATTTGACGTCTTTTTTTGAAAAATAAACTTAGATTGCTCTCATTTTTTCGTTAATTAACGCAACTTAAAACTCTATTCGGTTAATTAGCGTAATCTGACGTCTTTTTTGAATAATACACTTAGAAATGAATATATACAATTACAACGCTTTACTTTCAGGTGCGATCATAACAGCACTAATGCACCGGATCCCATCAGAACTCCGTAGTTAAGCGTGCTTGGGCGAGAGTAGTACTAGGATGGGTGACCTCTTGGGAAGTCCTTGTGTTGCACCTCTTTTTGCCAAAATTGTGCGTTCTTTTTGTTAGTTGGCGTAATTTGACGTCTTTTTTTGAAAAATAAATTTAGATTGCTCTCATTTTTTCGTTAATTAACGCAACTTAAAACTCTATTCGGTTGATTAGCGTAATCTGACGTCTTTTTTGAATAATACACTTAGAAATGCATATATACAATTACAACGCTTTACTTTCAGGTGCGATCATACCAGCACTAATGCACCGGATCCCATTAGAACTCCGCAGTTAAGCGTGCTTGGGCGAGAGTAGTACTAGGATGGGTGACCTCCTGGGAAGTCCTTGTGTTGCACCTCTTTTTGCCAAAATTGCGCGTTCTTTTTGTTAATTGGCGTAATTTGACGTCTTTTTTTGAAAAATAAACTTAGATTGCTCTCATTTTTTCGTTAATTAACGCAACTTAAAACTCTATTCGGTTAATTAGCGTAATCTGACGTCTTTTTTGAATAATACACTTAGAAATGCATATATACAATTACAACGCTTTACTTTCAGGTGCGATCATACCAGCACTAATGCACCGCATCCGATCAGAACTCCGCAGTTAAGCGTGCTTGGGCGAGAGTAGTACTAGGATGGGTGACCTCCTGGGAAGTCCTTGTGTTGCACCTCTTTTTGCCAAAATTGCGCGTTCTTTTTGTTACTTGGCGTAATTTGACGTCTTTTTTTGAAAAATAAATTTAGATTGCTCTCATTTTTTCGTTAATTAACGCAACTTAAAACTCTATTCGGTTGATTAGCGTAATCTGACGTCTTTTTTGAATAATACACTTAGAAATGCATATATACAATTACAACGCTTTACTTTCAGGTGCGATCATACCAGCACTAATGCACCGGATCCCATTAGAACTCCGCAGTTAAGCGTGCTTGGGCGAGAGTAGTACTAGGATGGGTGACCTCCTGGGAAGTCCTTGTGTTGCACCTCTTTTTGCCAAAATTGCGCGTTCTTTTTGTTAATTGGCGTAATTTGACGTCTTTTTTTGAAAAATAAACTTAGATTGCTCTCATTTTTTCGTTAATTAACGCAACTTAAAACTCTATTCGGTTAATTAGCGTAATCTGACGTCTTTTTTGAATAATACACTTAGAAATGCATATATACAATTACAACGCTTTACTTTCAGGGGCGATCATACCAGCACTAATGCACCGGATCCTATCAGAACTCTGCAGTTAAGCGTGCTTGGGCGTGATTAGTACTAGGATGGGTGACCTCCTGGGAAGTCCTTGTGTTGCACCTCTTTTTGCCAAAATTGCGCGTTCTTTTTGTTAATTGGCGTAATTTGACGTCTTTTTTTGAAAAATAAACTTAGATTGCTCTCATTTTTTCGTTAATTAACGCAACTTAAAACTCTATTCGGTTAATTAGCGTAATCTGACGTCTTTTTTGAATAATACACTTAGAAATGAATATATACAATTACAACGCTTTACTTTCAGGTGCGATCATACCAGCACTAATGCACCGGATCCCATCAGAACTCCGTAGTTAAGCGTGCTTGGGCGAGAGTAGTACTAGGATGGGTGACCTCTTGGGAAGTCCTTGTGTTGCACCTCTTTTTGCCAAAATTGTGCGTTCTTTTTGTTAGTTGGCGTAATTTGACGTCTTTTTTTGAAAAATAAATTTAGATTGCTCTCATTTTTTCGTTAATTAACGCAACTTAAAACTCTATTCGGTTGATTAGCGTAATCTGACGTCTTTTTTGAATAATACACTTAGAAATGCATATATACAATTACAACGCTTTACTTTCAGGTGCGATCATACCAGCACTAATGCACCGGATCCCATTAGAACTCCGCAGTTAAGCGTGCTTGGGCGAGAGTAGTACCAGGATGGGTGACCTCCTGGGAAGTCCTTGTGTTGCACCTCTTTTTGCCAAAATTGCGCGTTCTTTTTGTTAATTGGCGTAATTTGACGTCTTTTTTTGAAAAATAAACTTAGATTGCTCTCATTTTTTCGTTAATTAACGCAACTTAAAACTCTATTCGGTTAATTAGCGTAATCTGACGTCTTTTTTGAATAATACACTTAGAAATGCATATATACAATTACAACGCTTTACTTTCAGGGGCGATCATACCAGCACTAATGCACCGGATCCTATCAGAACTCTGCAGTTAAGCGTGCTTGGGCGAGATTAGTACTAGGATGGGTGACCTCCTGGGAAGTCCTTGTGTTGCACCTCTTTTTGCCAAAATTGCGCGTTCTTTTTGTTAATTGGCGTAATTTGACGTCTTTTTTTGAAAAATAAACTTAGATTGCTCTCATTTTTTCGTTAATTAACGCAACTTAAAACTCTATTCGGTTAATTAGCGTAATCTGACGTCTTTTTTGAATAATACACTTAGAAATGCATATATACAATTACAACGCTTTACTTTCAGGTGCGATCATACCAGCACTAATGCACCGCATCCGATCAGAACTCCGCAGTTAAGCGTGCTTGGGCGAGAGTAGTACTAGGATGGGTGACCTCCTGGGAAGTCCTTGTGTTGCACCTCTTTTTGCCAAAATTGCGCGTTCTTTTTGTTAGTTGGCGTAATTTGACGTCTTTTTTTGAAAAATAAATTTAGATTGCTCTCATTTTTTCGTTAATTAACGCAACTTAAAACTCTATTCGGTTGATTAGCGTAATCTGACGTCTTTTTTGAATAATACACTTAGAAATGCATATATACAATTACAACGCTTTACTTTCAGGTGCGATCATACCAGCACTAATGCACCGGATCCCATTAGAACTCCGCAGTTAAGCGTGCTTGGGCGAGAGTAGTACCAGGATGGGTGACCTCCTGGGAAGTCCTTGTGTTGCACCTCTTTTTGCCAAAATTGCGCGTTCTTTTTGTTAATTGGCGTAATTTGACGTCTTTTTTTGAAAAATAAACTTAGATTGCTCTCATTTTTTCGTTAATTAACGCAACTTAAAACTCTATTCGGTTAATTAGCGTAATCTGACGTCTTTTTTGAATAATACACTTAGAAATGCATATATACAATTACAACGCTTTACTTTCAGGGGCGATCATACCAGCACTAATGCACCGGATCCTATCAGAACTCTGCAGTTAAGCGTGCTTGGGCGAGATTAGTACTAGGATGGGTGACCTCCTGGGAAGTCCTTGTGTTGCACCTCTTTTTGCCAAAATTGCGCGTTCTTTTTGTTAATTGGCGTAATTTGACGTCTTTTTTTGAAAAATAAACTTAGATTGCTCTCATTTTTTCGTTAATTAACGCAACTTAAAACTCTATTCGGTTAATTAGCGTAATCTGACGTCTTTTTTGAATAATACACTTAGAAATGCATATATACAATTACAACGCTTTACTTTCAGGTGCGATCATACCAGCACTAATGCACCGCATCCGATCAGAACTCCGCAGTTAAGCGTGCTTGGGCGAGAGTAGTACTAGGATGGGTGACCTCCTGGGAAGTCCTTGTGTTGCACCTCTTTTTGCCAAAATTGCGCGTTCTTTTTGTTACTTGGCGTAATTTGACGTCTTTTTTTGAAAAATAAATTTAGATTGCTCTCATTTTTTCGTTAATTAACGCAACTTAAAACTCTATTCGGTTGATTAGCGTAATCTGACGTCTTTTTTGAATAATACACTTAGAAATGCATATATACAATTACAACGCTTTACTTTCAGGTGCGATCATACCAGCACTAATGCACCGGATCCCATTAGAACTCCGCAGTTAAGCGTGCTTGGGCGAGAGTAGTACTAGGATGGGTGACCTCCTGGGAAGTCCTTGTGTTGCACCTCTTTTTGCCAAAATTGCGCGTTCTTTTTGTTAATTGGCGTAATTTGACGTGTTTTTTTGAAAAATAAACTTAGATTGCTCTCATTTTTTCGTTAATTAACGCAACTTAAAACTCTATTCGGTTAATTAGCGTAATCTGACGTCTTTTTTGAATAATACACTTAGAAATGCATATATACAATTACAACGCTTTACTTTCAGGGGCGATCATACCAGCACTAATGCACCGGATCCTATCAGAACTCTGCAGTTAAGCGTGCTTGGGCGTGATTAGTACTAGGATGGGTGACCTCCTGGGAAGTCCTTGTGTTGCACCTCTTTTTGCCAAAATTGCGCGTTCTTTTTGTTAATTGGCGTAATTTGACGTCTTTTTTTGAAAAATAAACTTAGATTGCTCTCATTTTTTCGTTAATTAACGCAACTTAAAACTCTATTCGGTTAATTAGCGTAATCTGACGTCTTTTTTGAATAATACACTTAGAAATGAATATATACAATTACAACGCTTTACTTTCAGGTGCGATCATACCAGCACTAATGCACCGGATCCCATCAGAACTCCGTAGTTAAGCGTGCTTGGGCGAGAGTAGTACTAGGATGGGTGACCTCCTGGGAAGTCCTTGTGTTGCACCTCTTTTTGCCAAAATTGTGCGTTCTTTTTGTTAGTTGGCGTAATTTGACGTCTTTTTTTGAAAAATAAATTTAGATTGCTCTCATTTTTTCGTTAATTAACGCAACTTAAAACTCTATTCGGTTGATTAGCGTAATCTGACGTCTTTTTTGAATAATACACTTAGAAATGCATATATACAATTACAACGCTTTACTTTCAGGTGCGATCATACCAGCACTAATGCACCGGATCCCATTAGAACTCCGCAGTTAAGCGTGCTTGGGCGAGAGTAGTACTAGGATGGGTGACCTCCTGGGAAGTCCTTGTGTTGCACCTCTTTTTGCCAAAATTGTGCGTTCTTTTTGTTAATTGGCGTAATTTGACGTCTTTTTTTGAAAAATAAACTTAGATTGCTCTCATTTTTTCGTTAATTAACGCAACTTAAAACTCTATTCGGTTAATTAGCGTAATCTGACGTCTTTTTTGAATAATACACTTAGAAATGCATATATACAATTACAACGCTTTACTTTCAGGTGCGATCATACCAGCACTAATGCACCGCATCCGATCAGAACTCCGCAGTTAAGCGTGCTTGGGCGAGAGTAGTACTAGGATGGGTGACCTCCTGGGAAGTCCTTGTGTTGCACCTCTTTTTGCCAAAATTGCGCGTTCTTTTTGTTACTTGGCGTAATTTGACGTCTTTTTTTGAAAAATAAATTTAGATTGCTCTCATTTTTTCGTTAATTAACGCAACTTAAAACTCTATTCGGTTGATTAGCGTAATCTGACGTCTTTTTTGAATAATACACTTAGAAATGCATATATACAATTACAACGCTTTACTTTCAGGTGCGATCATACCAGCACTAATGCACCGGATCCCATTAGAACTCCGCAGTTAAGCGTGCTTGGGCGAGAGTAGTACTAGGATGGGTGACCTCCTGGGAAGTCCTTGTGTTGCACCTCTTTTTGCCAAAATTGCGCGTTCTTTTTGTTAATTGGCGTAATTTGACGTGTTTTTTTGAAAAATAAACTTAGATTGCTCTCATTTTTTCGTTAATTAACGCAACTTAAAACTCTATTCGGTTAATTAGCGTAATCTGACGTCTTTTTTGAATAATACACTTAGAAATGCATATATACAATTACAACGCTTTACTTTCAGGGGCGATCATACCAGCACTAATGCACCGGATCCTATCAGAACTCTGTGCTTGGGCGTGATTAGTACTAGGATGGGTGACCTCCTGGGAAGTCCTTGTGTTGCACCTCTTTTTGCCAAAATTGCGCGTTCTTTTTGTTAATTGGCGTAATTTGACGTCTTTTTTTGAAAAATAAACTTAGATTGCTCTCATTTTTTCGTTAATTAACGCAACTTAAAATTCTATTCGGTTAATTAGCGTAATCTGACGTCTTTTTTGAATAATACACTTAGAAATGAATATATACAATTACAACGCTTTACTTTCAGGTGCGATCATACCAGCACTAATGCACCGGATCCCATCAGAACTCCGTAGTTAAGCGTGCTTGGGCGAGAGTAGTACTAGGATGGGTGACCTCCTGGGAAGTCCTTGTGTTGCACCTCTTTTTGCCAAAATTGTGCGTTCTTTTTGTTAGTTGGCGTAATTTGACGTCTTTTTTTGAAAAATAAATTTAGATTGCTCTCATTTTTTCGTTAATTAACGCAACTTAAAACTCTATTCGGTTGATTAGCGTAATCTGACGTCTTTTTTGAATAATACACTTAGAAATGCATATATACAATTACAACGCTTTACTTTCAGGTGCGATCATACCAGCACTAATGCACCGGATCCCATTAGAACTCCGCAGTTAAGCGTGCTTGGGCGAGAGTAGTACTAGGATGGGTGACCTCCTGGGAAGTCCTTGTGTTGCACCTCTTTTTGCCAAAATTGCGCGTTCTTTTTGTTAATTGGCGTAATTTGACGTCTTTTTTTGAAAAATAAACTTAGATTGCTCTCATTTTTTCGTTAATTAATGCAACTTAAAACTCTATTCGGTTAATTAGCGTAATCTGACGTCTTTTTTGAATAATACACTTAGAAATGCATATATACAATTACAACGCTTTACTTTCAGGGGCGATCATACCAGCACTAATGCACCGGATCCTATCAGAACTCTGCAGTTAAGCGTGCTTGGGCGAGATTAGTACTAGGATGGGTGACCTCCTGGGAAGTCCTTGTGTTGCACCTCTTTTTGCCAAAATTGCGCGTTCTTTTTGTTAATTGGTGTAATTTGACGTCTTTTTTTGAAAAATAAACTTAGATTGCTCTCATTTTTTCGTTAATTAACGCAACTTAAAACTCTATTCGGTTAATTAGCGTAATCTGACGTCTTTTTTGAATAATACACTTAGAAATGCATATATACAATTACAACGCTTTACTTTCAGGTGCGATCATACCAGCACTAATGCATCGCATCCGATCAGAACTCCGCAGTTAAGCGTGCTTGGGCGAGAGTAGTACTAGGATGGGTGACCTCCTGGGAAGTCCTTGTGTTGCACCTCTTTTTGCCAAAATTGCGCGTTCTTTTTGTTACTTGGCGTAATTTGACGTCTTTTTTTGAAAAATAAATTTAGATTGCTCTCATTTTTTCGTTAATTAACGCAACTTAAAACTCTATTCGGTTGATTAGCGTAATCTGACGTCTTTTTTGAATAATACACTTAGAAATGCATATATACAATTACAACGCTTTACTTTCAGGTGCGATCATACCAGCACTAATGCACCGGATCCCATTAGAACTCCGCAGTTAAGCGTGCTTGGGCGAGAGTAGTACTAGGATGGGTGACCTCCTGGGAAGTCCTTGTGTTGCACCTCTTTTTGCCAAAATTGCGCGTTCTTTTTGTTAATTGGCGTAATTTGACGTGTTTTTTTGAAAAATAAACTTAGATTGCTCTCATTTTTTCGTTAATTAACGCAACTTAAAACTCTATTCGGTTAATTAGCGTAATCTGACGTCTTTTTTGAATAATACACTTAGAAATGAATATATACAATTACAACGCTTTACTTTTAGGTGCGATCATACCAGCACTAATGCACCGGATCCCATCAGAACTCCGTAGTTAAGCGTGCTTGGGCGAGAGTAGTACTAGGATGGGTGACCTCCTGGGAAGTCCTTGTGTTGCACCTCTTTTTGCCAAAATTGTGCGTTCTTTTTGTTAGTTGGCGTAATTTGACGTCTTTTTTTGAAAAATAAACTTAGATTGCTCTCATTTTTTCGTTAATTAACGCAACTTAAAACTCTATTCGGTTAATTAGCGTAATCTGACGTCTTTTTTGAATAATACACTTAGAAATGCATATATACAATTACAACGCTTTACTTTCAGGTGCGATCATACCAGCACTAATGCACCGCATCCGATCAGAACTCCGCAGTTAAGCGTGCTTGGGCGAGAGTAGTACTAGGATGGGTGACCTCCTGGGAAGTCCTTGTGTTGCACCTCTTTTTGCCAAAATTGCGCGTTCTTTTTGTTACTTGGCGTAATTTGACGTCTTTTTTTGAAAAATAAATTTAGATTGCTCTCATTTTTTCGTTAATTAACGCAACTTAAAACTCTATTCGGTTGATTAGCGTAATCTGACGTCTTTTTTGAATAATACACTTAGAAATGCATATATACAATTACAACGCTTTACTTTCAGGTGCGATCATACCAGCACTAATGCACCGGATCCCATTAGAACTCCGCAGTTAAGCGTGCTTGGGCGAGAGTAGTACTAGGATGGGTGACCTCCTGGGAAGTCCTTGTGTTGCACTTCTTTTTGCCAAAATTGCGCGTTCTTTTTGTTAATTGGCGTAATTTGACGTGTTTTTTTGAAAAATAAACTTAGATTGCTCTCATTTTTTCGTTAATTAACGCAACTTAAAACTCTATTCGGTTAATTAGCGTAATCTGACGTCTTTTTTGAATAATACACTTAGAAATGCATATATACAATTACAACGCTTTACTTTTAGGGGCGATCATACCAGCACTAATGCACCGGATCCTATCAGAACTCTGCAGTTAAGCGTGCTTGGGCGAGATTAGTTGTAGGATGGGTGACCTCCTGGGAAGTCCTTGTGTTGCACCTCTTTTTGCCAAAATTGCGCGTTCTTTTTGTTAATTGGCGTAATTTGACGTCTTTTTTTGAAAAATAAACTTAGATTGCTCTCATTTTTTCGTTAATTAACGCAACTTAAAACTCTATTCGGTTAATTAGCGTAATCTGACGTCTTTTTTGAATAATACACTTAGAAATGAATATATACAATTACAACGCTTTACTTTCAGGTGCGATCATACCAGCACTAATGCACCGGATCCCATCAGAACTCCGTAGTTAAGCGTGCTTGGGCGAGAGTAGTACTAGGATGGGTGACCTCCTGGGAAGTCCTTGTGTTGCACCTCTTTTTGCCAAAATTGTGCGTTCTTTTTGTTAGTTGGCGTAATTTGACGTCTTTTTTTGAAAAATAAACTTAGATTGCTCTCATTTTTTCGTTAATTAACGCAACTTAAAACTCTATTCGGTTAATTAGCGTAATCTGACGTCTTTTTTGAATAATACACTTAGAAATGCATATATACAATTACAACGCTTTACTTTCAGGTGCGATCATACCAGCACTAATGCACCGCATCCGATCAGAACTCCGCAGTTAAGCGTGCTTGGGCGAGAGTAGTACTAGAATGGGTGACCTCCTGGGAAGTCCTTGTGTTGCACCTCTTTTTGCCAAAATTGCGCGTTCTTTTTGTTACTTGGCGTAATTTGACGTCTTTTTTTGAAAAATAAATTTAGATTGCTCTCATTTTTTCGTTAATTAACGCAACTTAAAATTCTATTCGGTTGATTAGCGTAATCTGACGTATTTTTTGAATAATACACTTAGAAATGCATATATACAATTACAACGCTTTACTTTCAGGTGCGATCATACCAGCACTAATGCACCGGATCCCATTAGAACTCCGCAGTTAAGCGTGCTTGGGCGAGAGTAGTACTAGGATGGGTGACCTCCTGGGAAGTCCTTGTGTTGCACCTCTTTTTGCCAAAATTGCGCGTTCTTTTTGTTAATTGGCGTAATTTGACGTGTTGTTTTGAAAAATAAACTTAGATTGCTCTCATTTTTTCGTTAATTAACGCAACTTAAAACTCTATTCGGTTAATTAGCGTAATCTGACGTCTTTTTTGAATAATACACTTAGAAATGCATATATACAATTACAACGCTTTACTTTCAGGGGCGATCATACCAGCACTAATGCACCGGATCCTATCAGAACTCTGCAGTTAAGCGTGCTTGGGCGAGATTAGTACTAGGATGGGTGACCTCCTGGGAAGTCCTTGTGTTGCACCTCTTTTTGCCAAAATTGCGCGTTCTTTTTGTTAATTGGCGTAATTTGACGTCTTTTTTTGAAAAATAAACTTAGATTGCTCTCATTTTTTCGTTAATTAACGCAACTTAAAACTCTATTCGGTTAATTAGCGTAATCTGACGTCTTTTTTGAATAATACACTTAGAAATGCATATATACAATTACAACGCTTTACTTTCAGGTGCGATCATACCAGCGCTAATGCACCGGATCCCATTAGAACTACGCAGTTAAGCGTGCTTGGGCGAGAGTAGTACTAGGATGGGTGACCTCCTGGGAAGTCCTTGTGTTGCACCTCTTTTTGCCAAAATTGCGCGTTCTTTTTGTTAATTGGCGTAATTTGACGTGTTTTTTTGAAAAATAAACTTAGATTGCTCTCATTTTTTCGTTAATTAACGCAACTTAAAACTCTATTCGGTTAATTAGCGTAATCTGACGTCATTTTTTAATAATACACTTAGAAATGCATATATACAATTACAACGCTTTACTTTCAGGGCCGATCATACCAGCACTAATGCACCGGATCCTATCAGAACTCTGCAGTTAAGCGTGCTTGGGCGAGATTAGTACTAGGATGGGTGACCTCCTGGGAAGTCCTTGTGTTGCACCTCTTTTTGCCAAAATTGCGCGTTCTTTTTGTTAATTGGCGTAATTTGACGTCTTTTTTTGAAAAATAAACTTAGATTGCTCTCATTTTTTCGTTAATTAACGCAACTTAAAACTCTATTCGGTTAATTAGCGTAATCTGACGTCTTTTTTGAATAATACACTTAGAAATGAATATATACAATTACAACGCTTTACTTTCAGGTGCGATCATACCAGCACTAATGCACCGGATCCCATCAGAACTCCGTAGTTAAGCGTGCTTGGGCGAGAGTAGTACTAGGTGGGAAGTCCTTGTGTTGCACCTCTTTTTGCCAAAATTGTGCGTTCTTTTTGTTAGTTGGTGTAATTTGACGTCTTTTTTTGAAAAATAAACTTAGATTGCTCTCATTTTTTCGTTAATTAACGCAACTTAAAACTCTATTCGGTTAATTAGCGTAATCTGACGTCTTTTTTGAATAATACACTTAGAAATGCATATATACAATTACAACGCTTTACGTTCAGGTGCGATCATACCAGCACTAATGCACCGCATCCGATCAGAACTCCGCAGTTAAGCGTGCTTGGGCGAGAGTAGTACTAGAATGGGTGACCTCCTGGGAAGTCCTTGTGTTGCACCTCTTTTTGCCAAAATTGCGCGTTCTTTTTGTTACTTGGCGTAATTTGACGTCTTTTTTTGAAAAATAAATTTAGATTGCTCTCATTTTTTCGTTAATTAACGCAACTTAAAACTCTATTCGGTTGATTAGCGTAATCTGACGTCTTTTTTGAATAATACACTTAGAAATGCATATATACAATTACAACGCTTTACTTTCAGGTGCGATCATACCAGCACTAATGCACCGGATCCCATTAGAACTCCGCAGTTAAGCGTGCTTGGGCGAGAGTAGTACTAGGATGGGCGACCTCCTGGGAAGTCCTTGTGTTGCACCTCTTTTTGCCAAAATTGCGCGTTCTTTTTGTTAATTGGCGTAATTTGACGTGTTTTTTTGAAAAATAAACTTAGATTGCTCTCATTTTTTCGTTAATTAACGCAACTTAAAACTCTATTCGGTTAATTAGCGTAATCTGACGTCTTTTTTGAATAATACACTTAGAAATGCATATATACAATTACAACGCTTTACTTTCAGGGGTGATCATACCAGCACTAATGCACCGGATCCTATCAGAACTCTGCAGTTAAGCGTGCTTGGGCGAGATTAATACTAGGATGGGTGACCTCCTGAGAAGTCCTTGTGTTGCACCTCTTTTTGCCAAAATTGCGCGTTCTTTTTGTTAATTGGCGTAATTTGACGTCTTTTTTTGAAAAATAAACTCAGATTGCTCTCATTTTTTCGTTAATTAACGCAACTTAAAACTCTATTCGGTTAATTAGCGTAATTTGACGTCTTTTTTGAATAATACACTTAGAAATGCATATATACAATTACAACGCTTTACTCTCAGGTGCGATCATACCAGCACTAATGCACCGGATCCCATCAGAACTCCGCAGTTAAGCGTGCTTGGGCGAGAGTAGTACTAGGATGGGTGACCTCCTGGGAAGTCCTTGTGTTGCACCTCTTTTTGCCAAAATTGCGCGTTCTTTTTGTTAATTGGCGTAATTTGACGTCTTTTTTTGAAAAATAAACTTAGATTGCTCTCATTTTTTCGTTAATTAACGCAACTTAAAACTCTATTCGGTTAATTAGCGTAATTTGACGTCTTTTTTGAATAATACACTTAGAAATGCATATATACAATTACAACGCTTTACTCTCAGGTGCGATCATACCAGCACTAATGCACCGGATCCCATCAGAACTCCGCAGTTAAGCGTGCTTGGGCGAGAGTAGTACTAGGATGGGTGACCTCTTGGGAAGTCCTTGTGTTGCACCTCTTTTTGCCAAAATTGCGCGTTCTTTTTGTTAATTGGCGTAATTTGACGTCTTTTTTTGAAAAATAAACTTAGATTGCTCTCATTTTTCGTTAATTAACGCAACTTAAATCTCTATTCGGTTAATTAGCGTAATTTGACGTCTTTTTTGAATAATACACTTAGAAATGCATATATAGAATTACAACGCTTTACTCTCAGGTGCGATCATACCAGCACTAATGCACCGGATCCCATCAGAACTCCGCAGTTAAGCGTGCTTGGGCGAGAGTAGTACTAGGATGGGTGACCTCCTGGGAAGTCCTTGTGTTGCACCTCTTTTTGCCAAAATTGCGCGTTCTTTTTGTTAATTGGCGTAATTTGACGTCTTTTTTTGAAAAATAAACTCAGATTGCTCTCATTTTTTTGTTAATTAACGCAACTTAAAACTCTATTCGGTTAATTAGCGTAATCTGACGTCTTTTTTGAATAATACACTTAGAAATGCATATATACAATTGCAACGCTTTACTCTCAGGTGCGATCATACCAGCACTAATCCACCGGATCCCATCAGAACTTCGCAGTTAAGCGTGCTTGGGCGAGAGTAGTACTAGGATGGGTGACCTCCTGGGAAGTCCTTGTGTTGCACCTCTTTTTGCCAAAATTGCGCGTTCTTTTTGTTAATTGGCGTAATTTGACGTCTTTTTTTGAAAAATAAACTTAGATTGCTCTCATTTTTCGTTAATTAACGCAACTTAAAACTCTATTCGGTTAATTAGCGTAATTTGACGTCTTTTTTGAATAATACACTTAGAAATGCATATATACAATTACAACGCTTTACTCTCAGGTGCGATCATACCAGCACTAATGCACCGGATCCCATCAGAACTCCGCAGTTAAGCGTGCTTGGGCGAGAGTAGTACTAGGATGGGTGACCTCCTGGGAAGTCCTTGTGTTGCACCTCTTTTTGCCAAAATTGCGCGTTCTTTTTGTTAATTGGCGTAATTTGACGTCTTTTTTTGAAAAATAAACTCAGATTGCTCTCATTTTTCGTTAATTAACGCAACTTAAAACTCTATTCGGTTAATTAGCGTAATCTGACGTCTTTTTTGAATAATACACTTAGAAATGCATATATACAATTGCAACGCTTTACTCTCAGGTGCGATCATACCAGCACTAATGCACCGGATCCCATCAGAACTCCGCAGTTAAGCTTGCTTGGGCGAGAGTAGTACTAGGATGGGTGACCTCCTGGGAAGTCCTTGTGTTGCACCTCTTTTTGCCAAAATTGCGCGTTCTTTTTGTTACTTGGCGTAATTTGACGTCTTTTTTTGAAAAATAAATTTAGATTGCTCTCATTTTTTCGTTAATTAACGCAACTTAAAACTCTATTCGGTTGATTAGCGTAATCTGACGTCTTTTTTGAATAATACACTTAGAAATGCATATATACAATTACAACGCTTTACTTTCAGGTGCGATCATACCAGCACTAATGCACCGGATCCCATTAGAACTCCGCAGTTAAGCGTGCTTGGGCGAGAGTAGTACTAGGATGGGTGACCTCCTGGGAAGTCCTTGTGTTGCACCTCTTTTTGCCAAAATTGCGCGTTCTTTTTGTTAATTGGCGTAATTTGACGTCTTTTTTTGAAAAATAAACTTAGATTGCTCTCATTTTTTCGTTAATTAACGCAACTTAAAACTCTATTCGGTTAATTAGCGTAATCTGACGTCTTTTTTGAATAATACACTTAGAAATGCATATATACAATTACAACGCTTTACTTTCAGGGGCGATCATACCAGCACTAATGCACCGGATCCTATCAGAACTCTGCAGTTAAGCGTGCTTGGGCGTGATTAGTACTAGGATGGGTGACCTCCTGGGAAGTCCTTGTGTTGCACCTCTTTTTGCCAAAATTGCGCGTTCTTTTTGTTAATTGGCGTAATTTGACGTCTTTTTTTGAAAAATAAACTTAGATTGCTCTCATTTTTTCGTTAATTAACGCAACTTAAAACTCTATTCGGTTAATTAGCGTAATCTGACGTCTTTTTTGAATAATACACTTAGAAATGAATATATACAATTACAACGCTTTACTTTCAGGTGCGATCATACCAGCACTAATGCACCGGATCCCATCAGAACTCCGTAGTTAAGCGTGCTTGGGCGAGAGTAGTACTAGGATGGGTGACCTCTTGGGAAGTCCTTGTGTTGCACCTCTTTTTGCCAAAATTGTGCGTTCTTTTTGTTAGTTGGCGTAATTTGACGTCTTTTTTTGAAAAATAAATTTAGATTGCTCTCATTTTTTCGTTAATTAACGCAACTTAAAACTCTATTCGGTTGATTAGCGTAATCTGACGTCTTTTTTGAATAATACACTTAGAAATGCATATATACAATTACAACGCTTTACTTTCAGGTGCGATCATACCAGCACTAATGCACCGGATCCCATTAGAACTCCGCAGTTAAGCGTGCTTGGGCGAGAGTAGTACTAGGATGGGTGACCTCCTGGGAAGTCCTTGTGTTGCACCTCTTTTTGCCAAAATTGCGCGTTCTTTTTGTTAATTGGCGTAATTTGACGTCTTTTTTTGAAAAATAAACTTAGATTGCTCTCATTTTTTCGTTAATTAACGCAACTTAAAACTCTATTCGGTTAATTAGCGTAATCTGACGTCTTTTTTGAATAATACACTTAGAAATGCATATATACAATTACAACGCTTTACTTTCAGGGGCGATCATACCAGCACTAATGCACCGGATCCTATCAGAACTCTGCAGTTAAGCGTGCTTGGGCGAGATTAGTACTAGGATGGGTGACCTCCTGGGAAGTCCTTGTGTTGCACCTCTTTTTGCCAAAATTGCGCGTTCTTTTTGTTAATTGGCGTAATTTGACGTCTTTTTTTGAAAAATAAACTTAGATTGCTCTCATTTTTTCGTTAATTAACGCAACTTAAAACTCTATTCGGTTAATTAGCGTAATCTGACGTCTTTTTTGAATAATACACTTAGAAATGCATATATACAATTACAACGCTTTACTTTCAGGTGCGATCATACCAGCACTAATGCACCGCATCCGATCAGAACTCCGCAGTTAAGCGTGCTTGGGCGAGAGTAGTACTAGGATGGGTGACCTCCTGGGAAGTCCTTGTGTTGCACCTCTTTTTGCCAAAATTGCGCGTTCTTTTTGTTACTTGGCGTAATTTGACGTCTTTTTTTGAAAAATAAATTTAGATTGCTCTCATTTTTTCGTTAATTAACGCAACTTAAAACTCTATTCGGTTGATTAGCGTAATCTGACGTCTTTTTTGAATAATACACTTAGAAATGCATATATACAATTACAACGCTTTACTTTCAGGTGCGATCATACCAGCACTAATGCACCGGATCCCATTAGAACTCCGCAGTTAAGCGTGCTTGGGCGAGAGTAGTACTAGGATGGGTGACCTCCTGGGAAGTCCTTGTGTTGCACCTCTTTTTGCCAAAATTGCGCGTTCTTTTTGTTAATTGGCGTAATTTGACGTGTTTTTTTGAAAAATAAACTTAGATTGCTCTCATTTTTTCGTTCATTAACGCAACTTAAAACTCTATTCGGTTAATTAGCGTAATCTGACGTCTTTTTTGAATAATACACTTAGAAATGCATATATACAATTACAACGCTTTACTTTCAGGGGCGATCATACCAGCACTAATGCACCGGATCCTATCAGAACTCTGCAGTTAAGCGTGCTTGGGCGTGATTAGTACTAGGATGGGTGACCTCCTGGGAAGTCCTTGTGTTGCACCTCTTTTTGCCAAAATTGCGCGTTCTTTTTGTTAATTGGCGTAATTTGACGTCTTTTTTTGAAAAATAAACTTAGATTGCTCTCATTTTTTCGTTAATTAACGCAACTTAAAACTCTATTCGGTTAATTAGCGTAATCTGACGTCTTTTTTGAATAATACACTTAGAAATGAATATATACAATTACAACGCTTTACTTTCAGGTGCGATCATACCAGCACTAATGCACCGGATCCCATCAGAACTCCGTAGTTAAGCGTGCTTGGGCGAGAGTAGTACTAGGATGGGTGACCTCCTGGGAAGTCCTTGTGTTGCACCTCTTTTTGCCAAAATTGCGCGTTCTTTTTGTTACTTGGCGTAATTTGACGTCTTTTTTTGAAAAATAAATTTAGATTGCTCTCATTTTTTCGTTAATTAACGCAACTTAAAACTCTATTCGGTTGATTAGCGTAATCTGACGTCTTTTTTGAATAATACACTTAGAAATGCATATATACAATTACAACGCTTTACTTTCAGGTGCGATCATACCAGCACTAATGCACCGGATCCCATTAGAACTCCGCAGTTAAGCGTGCTTGGGCGAGAGTAGTACTAGGATGGGTGACCTCCTGGGAAGTCCTTGTGTTGCACCTCTTTTTGCCAAAATTGCGCGTTCTTTTTGTTAATTGGCGTAATTTGACGTGTTTTTTTGAAAAATAAACTTAGATTGCTCTCATTTTTTCGTTAATTAACGCAACTTAAAACTCTATTCGGTTAATTAGCGTAATCTGACGTCTTTTTTGAATAATACACTTAGAAATGCATATATACAATTACAACGCTTTACTTTCAGGGGCGATCATACCAGCACTAATGCACCGGATCCTATCAGAACTCTGCAGTTAAGCGTGCTTGGGCGTGATTAGTACTAGGATGGGTGACCTCCTGGGAAGTCCTTGTGTTGCACCTCTTTTTGCCAAAATTGCGCGTTCTTTTTGTTAATTGGCGTAATTTGACGTCTTTTTTTGAAAAATAAACTTAGATTGCTCTCATTTTTTCGTTAATTAACGCAACTTAAAACTCTATTCGGTTAATTAGCGTAATCTGACGTCTTTTTTGAATAATACACTTAGAAATGAATATATACAATTACAACGCTTTACTTTCAGGTGCGATCATACCAGCACTAATGCACCGGATCCCATCAGAACTCCGTAGTTAAGCGTGCTTGGGCGAGAGTAGTACTAGGATGGGTGACCTCCTGGGAAGTCCTTGTGTTGCACCTCTTTTTGCCAAAATTGTGCGTTCTTTTTGTTAGTTGGCGTAATTTGACGTCTTTTTTTGAAAAATAAATTTAGATTGCTCTCATTTTTTCGTTAATTAACGCAACTTAAAACTCTATTCGGTTGATTAGCGTAATCTGACGTCTTTTTTGAATAATACACTTAGAAATGCATATATACAATTACAACGCTTTACTTTCAGGTGCGATCATACCAGCACTAATGCACCGGATCCCATTAGAACTCCGCAGTTAAGCGTGCTTGGGCGAGAGTAGTACTAGGATGGGTGACCTCCTGGGAAGTCCTTGTGTTGCACCTCTTTTTGCCAAAATTGTGCGTTCTTTTTGTTAATTGGCGTAATTTGACGTCTTTTTTTGAAAAATAAACTTAGATTGCTCTCATTTTTTCGTTAATTAACGCAACTTAAAACTCTATTCGGTTAATTAGCGTAATCTGACGTCTTTTTTGAATAATACACTTAGAAATGCATATATACAATTACAACGCTTTACTTTCAGGTGCGATCATACCAGCACTAATGCACCGCATCCGATCAGAACTCCGCAGTTAAGCGTGCTTGGGCGAGAGTAGTACTAGGATGGGTGACCTCCTGGGAAGTCCTTGTGTTGCACCTCTTTTTGCCAAAATTGCGCGTTCTTTTTGTTACTTGGCGTAATTTGACGTCTTTTTTTGAAAAATAAATTTAGATTGCTCTCATTTTTTCGTTAATTAACGCAACTTAAAACTCTATTCGGTTGATTAGCGTAATCTGACGTCTTTTTTGAATAATACACTTAGAAATGCATATATACAATTACAACGCTTTACTTTCAGGTGCGATCATACCAGCACTAATGCACCGGATCCCATTAGAACTCCGCAGTTAAGCGTGCTTGGGCGAGAGTAGTACTAGGATGGGTGACCTCCTGGGAAGTCCTTGTGTTGCACCTCTTTTTGCCAAAATTGCGCGTTCTTTTTGTTAATTGGCGTAATTTGACGTGTTTTTTTGAAAAATAAACTTAGATTGCTCTCATTTTTTCGTTAATTAACGCAACTTAAAACTCTATTCGGTTAATTAGCGTAATCTGACGTCTTTTTTGAATAATACACTTAGAAATGCATATATACAATTACAACGCTTTACTTTCAGGGGCGATCATACCAGCACTAATGCACCGGATCCTATCAGAACTCTGCAATTAAGCGTGCTTGGGCGTGATTAGTACTAGGATGGGTGACCTCCTGGGAAGTCCTTGTGTTGCACCTCTTTTTGCCAAAATTGCGCGTTCTTTTTGTTAATTGGCGTAATTTGACGTCTTTTTTTGAAAAATAAACTTAGATTGCTCTCATTTTTTCGTTAATTAACGCAACTTAAAACTCTATTCGGTTAATTAGCGTAATCTGACGTCTTTTTTGAATAATACACTTAGAAATGAATATATACAATTACAACGCTTTACTTTCAGGTGTGATCATACCAGCACTAATGCACCGGATCCCATCAGAACTCCGTAGTTAAGCGTGCTTGGGCGAGAGTAGTACTAGGATGGGTGACCTCCTGGGAAGTCCTTGTGTTGCACCTCTTTTTGCCAAAATTGTGCGTTCTTTTTGTTAGTTGGCGTAATTTGACGTCTTTTTTTGAAAAATAAATTTAGATTGCTCTCATTTTTTCGTTAATTAACGCAACTTAAAACTCTATTCGGTTGATTAGCGTAATCTGACGTCTTTTTTGAATAATACACTTAGAAATGCATATATACAATTACAACGCTTTACTTTCAGGTGCGATCATACCAGCACTAATGCACCGGATCCCATTAGAACTCCGCAGTTAAGCGTGCTTGGGCGAGAGTAGTACTAGGATGGGTGACCTCCTGGGAAGTCCTTGTGTTGCGCGTTCTTTTTGTTAATTGGCGTAATTTGACGTCTTTTTTTGAAAAATAAACTTAGATTGCTCTCATTTTTTCGTTAATTAACGCAACTTAAAACTCTATTCGGTTAATTAGCGTAATCTGACGTCTTTTTTGAATAATACACTTAGAAATGCATATATACAATTACAACGCTTTACTTTCAGGGGCGATCATACCAGCACTAATGCACCGGATCCTATCAGAACTCTGCAGTTAAGCGTGCTTGGGCGAGATTAGTACTAGGATGGGTGACCTCCTGGGAAGTCCTTGTGTTGCACCTCTTTTTGCCAAAATTGCGCGTTCTTTTTGTTAATTGGTGTAATTTGACGTCTTTTTTTGAAAAATAAACTTAGATTGCTCTCATTTTTTCGTTAATCAACGCAACTTAAAACTCTATTCGGTTAATTAGCGTAATCTGACGTCTTTTTTGAATAATACACTTAGAAATGCATATATACAATTACAACGCTTTACTTTCAGGTGCGATCATACCAGCACTAATGCATCGCATCCGATCAGAACTCCGCAGTTAAGCGTGCTTGGGCGAGAGTAGTACTAGGATGGGTGACCTCCTGGGAAGTCCTTGTGTTGCACCTCTTTTTGCCAAAATTGCGCGTTCTTTTTGTTACTTGGCGTAATTTGACGTCTTTTTTTGAAAAATAAATTTAGATTGCTCTCATTTTTTCGTTAATTAACGCAACTTAAAACTCTATTCGGTTGATTAGCGTAATCTGACGTCTTTTTTGAATAATACACTTAGAAATGCATATATACAATTACAACGCTTTACTTTCAGGTGCGATCATACCAGCACTAATGCACCGGATCCCATTAGAACTCCGCAGTTAAGCGTGCTTGGGCGAGAGTAGTACTAGGATGGGTGACCTCCTGGGAAGTCCTTGTGTTGCACCTCTTTTTGCCAAAATTGCGCGTTCTTTTTGTTAATTGGCGTAATTTGACGTGTTTTTTTGAAAAATAAACTTAGATTGCTCTCATTTTTTCGTTAATTAACGCAACTTAAAACTCTATTCGGTTAATTAGCGTAATCTGACGTCTTTTTTGAATAATACACTTAGAAATGAATATATACAATTACAACGCTTTACTTTTAGGTGCGATCATACCAGCACTAATGCACCGGATCCCATCAGAACTCCGTAGTTAAGCGTGCTTGGGCGAGAGTAGTACTAGGATGGGTGACCTCCTGGGAAGTCCTTGTGTTGCACCTCTTTTTGCCAAAATTGTGCGTTCTTTTTGTTAGTTGGCGTAATTTGACGTCTTTTTTTGAAAAATAAACTTAGATTGCTCTCATTTTTTCGTTAATTAACGCAACTTAAAACTCTATTCGGTTAATTAGCGTAATCTGACGTCTTTTTTGAATAATACACTTAGAAATGCATATATACAATTACAACGCTTTACTTTCAGGTGCGATCATACCAGCACTAATGCACCGCATCCGATCAGAACTCCGCAGTTAAGCGTGCTTGGGCGAGAGTAGTACTAGGATGGGTGACCTCCTGGGAAGTCCTTGTGTTGCACCTCTTTTTGCCAAAATTGCGCGTTCTTTTTGTTACTTGGCGTAATTTGACGTCTTTTTTTGAAAAATAAATTTAGATTGCTCTCATTTTTTCGTTAATTAACGCAACTTAAAACTCTATTCGGTTGATTAGCGTAATCTGACGTCTTTTTTGAATAATACACTTAGAAATGCATATATACAATTACAACGCTTTACTTTCAGGTGCGATCATACCAGCACTAATGCACCGGATCCCATTAGAACTCCGCAGTTAAGCGTGCTTGGGCGAGAGTAGTACTAGGATGGGTGACCTCCTGGGAAGTCCTTGTGTTGCACTTCTTTTTGCCAAAATTGCGCGTTCTTTTTGTTAATTGGCGTAATTTGACGTGTTTTTTTGAAAAATAAACTTAGATTGCTCTCATTTTTTCGTTAATTAACGCAACTTAAAACTCTATTCGGTTAATTAGCGTAATCTGACGTCTTTTTTGAATAATACACTTAGAAATGCATATATACAATTACAACGCTTTACTTTTAGGGGCGATCATACCAGCACTAATGCACCGGATCCTATCAGAACTCTGCAGTTAAGCGTGCTTGGGCGAGATTAGTTGTAGGATGGGTGACCTCCTGGGAAGTCCTTGTGTTGCACCTCTTTTTGCCAAAATTGCGCGTTCTTTTTGTTAATTGGCGTAATTTGACGTCTTTTTTTGAAAAATAAACTTAGATTGCTCTCATTTTTTCGTTAATTAACGCAACTTAAAACTCTATTCGGTTAATTAGCGTAATCTGACGTCTTTTTTGAATAATACACTTAGAAATGAATATATACAATTACAACGCTTTACTTTCAGGTGCGATCATACCAGCACTAATGCACCGGATCCCATCAGAACTCCGTAGTTAAGCGTGCTTGGGCGAGAGTAGTACTAGGATGGGTGACCTCCTGGGAAGTCCTTGTGTTGCACCTCTTTTTGCCAAAATTGTGCGTTCTTTTTGTTAGTTGGCGTAATTTGACGTCTTTTTTTGAAAAATAAACTTAGATTGCTCTCATTTTTTCGTTAATTAACGCAACTTAAAACTCTATTCGGTTAATTAGCGTAATCTGACGTCTTTTTTGAATAATACACTTAGAAATGCATATATACAATTACAACGCTTTACTTTCAGGTGCGATCATACCAGCACTAATGCACCGCATCCGATCAGAACTCCGCAGTTAAGCGTGCTTGGGCGAGAGTAGTACTAGAATGGGTGACCTCCTGGGAAGTCCTTGTGTTGCACCTCTTTTTGCCAAAATTGCGCGTTCTTTTTGTTACTTGGCGTAATTTGACGTCTTTTTTTGAAAAATAAATTTAGATTGCTCTCATTTTTTCGTTAATTAACGCAACTTAAAACTCTATTCGGTTGATTAGCGTAATCTGACGTATTTTTTGAATAATACACTTAGAAATGCATATATACAATTACAACGCTTTACTTTCAGGTGCGATCATACCAGCACTAATGCACCGGATCCCATTAGAACTCCGCAGTTAAGCGTGCTTGGGCGAGAGTAGTACTAGGATGGGTGACCTCCTGGGAAGTCCTTGTGTTGCACCTCTTTTTGCCAAAATTGCGCGTTCTTTTTGTTAATTGGCGTAATTTGACGTGTTGTTTTGAAAAATAAACTTAGATTGCTCTCATTTTTTCGTTAATTAACGCAACTTAAAACTCTATTCGGTTAATTAGCGTAATCTGACGTCTTTTTTGAATAATACACTTAGAAATGCATATATACAATTACAACGCTTTACTTTCAGGGGCGATCATACCAGCACTAATGCACCGGATCCCATCAGAACTCCGCAGTTAAGCGTGCTTGGGCGAGAGTAGTACTAGGATGGGTGACCTCCTGGGAAGTCCTTGTGTTGCACCTCTTTTTGCCAAAATTGCGCGTTCTTTTTGTTAATTGGCGTAATTTGACGTCTTTTTTTGAAAAATAAACTTAGATTGCTCTCATTTTTTCGTTAATTAACGCAACTTAAAACTCTATTCGGTTAATTAGCGTAATTTGACGTCTTTTTTGAATAATACACTTAGAAATGCATATATACAATTACAACGCTTTACTCTCAGGTGCGATCATACCAGCACTAATGCACCGGATCCCATCAGAACTCTGCAGTTAAGCGTGCTTGGGCGAGAGTAGTACTAGGATGGGTGACCTCTTGGGAAGTCCTTGTGTTGCACCTCTTTTTGCCAAAATTGCGCGTTCTTTTTGTTAATTGGCGTAATTTGACGTCTTTTTTTGAAAAATAAACTTAGATTGCTCTCATTTTTCGTTAATTAACGCAACTTAAATCTCTATTCGGTTAATTAGCGTAATTTGACGTCTTTTTTGAATAATACACTTAGAAATGCATATATAGAATTACAACGCTTTACTCTCAGGTGCGATCATACCAGCACTAATGCACCGGATCCCATCAGAACTCCGCAGTTAAGCGTGCTTGGGCGAGAGTAGTACTAGGATGGGTGACCTCCTGGGAAGTCCTTGTGTTGCACCTCTTTTTGCCAAAATTGCGCGTTCTTTTTGTTAATTGGCGTAATTTGACGTCTTTTTTTGAAAAATAAACTCAGATTGCTCTCATTTTTTTGTTAATTAACGCAACTTAAAACTCTATTCGGTTAATTAGCGTAATCTGACGTCTTTTTTGAATAATACACTTAGAAATGCATATATACAATTGCAACGCTTTACTCTCAGGTGCGATCATACCAGCACTAATCCACCGGATCCCATCAGAACTTCGCAGTTAAGCGTGCTTGGGCGAGAGTAGTACTAGGATGGGTGACCTCCTGGGAAGTCCTTGTGTTGCACCTCTTTTTGCCAAAATTGCGCGTTCTTTTTGTTAATTGGCGTAATTTGACGTCTTTTTTTGAAAAATAAACTTAGATTGCTCTCATTTTTCGTTAATTAACGCAACTTAAAACTCTATTCGGTTAATTAGCGTAATTTGACGTCTTTTTTGAATAATACACTTAGAAATGCATATATACAATTACAACGCTTTACTCTCAGGTGCGATCATACCAGCACTAATGCACCGGATCCCATCAGAACTCCGCAGTTAAGCGTGCTTGGGCGAGAGTAGTACTAGGATGGGTGACCTCCTGGGAAGTCCTTGTGTTGCACCTCTTTTTGCCAAAATTGCGCGTTCTTTTTGTTAATTGGCGTAATTTGACGTCTTTTTTTGAAAAATAAACTCAGATTGCTCTCATTTTTCGTTAATTAACGCAACTTAAAACTCTATTCGGTTAATTAGCGTAATCTGACGTCTTTTTTGAATAATACACTTTGAAATGCATATATACAATTGCAACGCTTTACTCTCAGGTGCGATCATACCAGCACTAATGCACCGGATCCCATCAGAACTCCGCAGTTAAGCTTGCTTGGGCGAGAGTAGTACTAGGATGGGTGACCTCCTGGGAAGTCCTTGTGTTGCACCTCTTTTTGCCAAAATTGCGCGTTCTTTTTGTTAATTGGCGTAATTTGACGTCTTTTTTTGAAAAATAAACTCAGATTGCTCTCATTTTTTCGTTAATTAACGCAACTTAAAACTCTATTCGGTTAATTAGCGTAATTTGACGTCTTTTTTGAATAATACACTTAGAAATGCATATATACAATTACAACGCTTTACTCTCAGGTGCGATCATACCAGCACTAATGCACCGGATCCCATCAGAACTCCGCAGTTAAGCGTGCTTGGGCTAGAGTAGTACTAGGATGGGTGACCTCCTGGGAAGTCCTTGTGTTGCACCTCTTTTTGCCAAAATTGCGCGTTCTTTTTGTTAATTGGCGTAATTTGACGTCTTTTTTTGAAAAATAAACTTAGATTGCTCTCATTTTTTCGTTAATTAACGCAACTTAAAACTCTTTTCGGTTAATTAGCGTAATTTAACGTCTTTTTTGAATAATACACTTAGAAATGCATAGATACAATTACAACGCTTTACTCTCAGGTGCGATCATACCAGCACTAATGCACCGGATCCCATCAGAACTCCGCAGTTAAGCATGCTTGGGCGAGAGTAGTACTAGGATGGGTGACCTCCTGGGAAGTCCTTGTGTTGCACCTCTTTTTGCCAAAATTGCGCGTTCTTTTTGTTAATTGGCGTAATTTGACGTCTTTTTTTGAAAAATAAACTCAGATTGCTCTCATTTTTTCGTTAATTAACGCAACTTAAAACTCTATTCGGTTAATTAGCGTAATTTGACGTCTTTTTTGAATAATACACTTAGAAATGCATATATACAATTACAACGCTTTACTCTCAGGTGCGATCATACCAGCACTAATGCACCGGATCCCATCAGAACTCCGCAGTTAAGCGTGCTTGGGCGAGAGTAGTACTAGGATGGGTGACCTCCTGGGAAGTCCTTGTGTTGCACCTCTTTTTGCCAAAATTGCGCGTTCTTTTTGTTAATTGGCGTAATTTGACGTCTTTTTTTGAAAAATAAACTCAGATTGCTCTCATTTTTTCGTTAATTAACGCAACTTAAAACTCTATTCGGTTAATTAGCATAATTTGACGTCTTTTTTGAATAATACACTTAGAAATACATATATAGAATTACAACGCTTTACTCTCAGGTGCGATCATACCAGCACTAATGCACCGGATCCCATCAGAACTCCGCAGTTAAGCGTGCTTGGGCGAGAGTAGTACTAGGATGGGTGACCTCCTGGGAAGTCCTTGTGTTGCACCTCTTTTTGCCAAAATTGCGCGTTCTTTTTGTTAATTGGCGTAATTTGACGTCTTTTTTTGAAAAATAAACTCAGATTGCTCTCATTTTTTCGTTAATTAACGCAACTTAAAACTCTATTCGGTTAATTAGCGTAATTTGACGTCTTTTTTGAATAATACACTTAGAAATGCATATATACAATTGCAACGCTTTACTCTCAGGTGCGATCATACCAGCACTAATGCACCGGATCCCATCAGAACTCCGCAGTTAAGCGTGCTTGGGCGAGAGTAGTACTAGGATGGGTGACCTCCTGGGAAGTCCTTGTGTTGCACCTCTTTTTGCCAAAATTGCGCGTTCTTTTTGTTAATTGGCGTAATTTGACGTCTTTTTTTGAAAAATAAACTTAGATTGCTCTCATTTTTTCGTTAATTAACGCAACTTAAAACTCTTTTCGGTTAATTAGCGTAATTTAACGTCTTTTTTGAATAATACACTTAGAAATGCATAGATACAATTACAACGCTTTACTCTCAGGTGCGATCATACCAGCACTAATGCACCGGATCCCATCAGAACTCCGCAGTTAAGCGTGCTTGGGCGAGAGTAGTACTAGGATGGGTGACCTCCTGGGAAGTCCTTGTGTTGCACCTCTTTTTGCCAAAATTGCGCGTTCTTTTTGTTAATTGGCGTAATTTGACGTCTTTTTTTGAAAAATAAACTCAGATTGCTCTCATTTTTTCGTTAATTAACGCAACTTAAAACTCTATTCGGTTAATTAGCGTAATTTGACGTCTTTTTTGAATAATACACTTAGAAATGCATATATACAATTACAACGCTTTACTCTCAGGTGCGATCATACCAGCACTAATGCACCGGATCCCATCAGAACTCCGCAGTTAAGCGTGCTTGGGCGAGAGTAGTACTAGGATGGGTGACCTCCTGGGAAGTCCTTGTGTTGCACCTCTTTTTGCCAAAATTGCGCGTTCTTTTTGTTAATTGGCGTAATTTGACGTCTTTTTTTGAAAAATAAACTCAGATTGCTCTCATTTTTTCGTTAATTAACGCAACTTAAAACTCTATTCGGTTAATTAGCATAATTTGACGTCTTTTTTGAATAATACACTTAGAAATGCATATATAGAATTACAACGCTTTACTCTCAGGTGCGATCATACCAGCACTAATGCACCGGATCCCATCAGAACTCCGCAGTTAAGCGTGCTTGGGCGAGAGTAGTACTAGGATGGGTGACCTCCTGGGAAGTCCTTGTGTTGCACCTCTTTTTGCCAAAATTGCGCGTTCTTTTTGTTAATTGGCGTAATTTGACGTCTTTTTTTGAAAAATAAACTCAGATTGCTCTCATTTTTTCGTTAATTAACGCAACTTAAAACTCTATTCGGTTAATTAGCGTAATCTGACGTCTTTTTTGAATAATACACTTAGAAATGCATATATACAATTGCAACGCTTTACTCTCAGGTGCGATCATACCAGCACTAATGCACCGGATCCCATCAGAACTCCGCAGTTAAGCGTGCTTGGGCGAGAGTAGTACTAGGATGGGTGACCTCCTGGGAAGTCCTTGTGTTGCACCTCTTTTTGCCAAAATTGCGCGTTCTTTTTGTTAATTGGCGTAATTTGACGTCTTTTTTTGAAAAATAAACTTAGATTGCTCTCATTTTTTCGTTAATTAACGCAACTTAAAACTCTTTTCGGTTAATTAGCGTAATTTAACGTCTTTTTTGAATAATACACTTAGAAATGCATAGATACAATTACAACGCTTTACTCTCAGGTGCGATCATACCAGCACTAATGCACCGGATCCCATCAGAACTCCGCAGTTAAGCGTGCTTGGGCGAGAGTAGTACTAGGATGGGTGACCTCCTGGGAAGTCCTTGTGTTGCACCTCTTTTTGCCAAAATTGCGCGTTCTTTTTGTTAATTGGCGTAATTTGACGTCTTTTTTTGAAAAATAAACTCAGATTGCTCTCATTTTTTCGTTAATTAACGCAACTTAAAACTCTATTCGGTTAATTAGCGTAATTTGACGTCTTTTTTGAATAATACACTTAGAAATGCATATATACAATTACAACGCTTTACTCTCAGGTGCGATCATACCAGCACTAATGCACCGGATCCCATCAGAACTCCGCAGTTAAGCGTGCTTGGGCGAGAGTAGTACTAGGATGGGTGACCTCCTGGGAAGTCCTTGTGTTGCACCTCTTTTTGCCAAAATTGCGCGTTCTTTTTGTTAATTGGCGTAATTTGACGTCTTTTTTTGAAAAATAAACTCAGATTGCTCTCATTTTTTCGTTAATTAACGCAACTTAAAACTCTATTCGGTTAATTAGCGTAATCTGACGTCTTTTTTGAATAATACACTTAGAAATGCATATATACAATTGCAACGCTTTACTCTCAGGTGCGATCATACCAGCACTAATGCACCGGATCCCATCAGAACTCCGCAGTTAAGCGTGCTTGGGCGAGAGTAGTACTAGGATGGGTGACCTCCTGGGAAGTCCTTGTGTTGCACCTCTTTTTGCCAAAATTGCGCGTTCTTTTTGTTAATTGGCGTAATTTGACGTCTTTTTTTGAAAAATAAACTCAGATTGCTCTCATTTTTTCGTTAATTAACGCAACTTAAAACTCTATTCGGTTAATTAGCGTAATTTGACGTCTTTTTTGAATAATACACTTAGAAATGCATATATACAATTACAACGCTTTACTCTCAGGTGCGATCATACCAGCACTAATGCACCGGATCCCATCAGAACTCCGCAGTTAAGCGTGCTTGGGCGAGAGTAGTACTAGGATGGGTGACCTCCTGGGAAGTCCTTGTGTTGCACCTCTTTTTGCCAAAATTGCGCGTTCTTTTTGTTAATTGGCGTAATTTGACGTCTTTTTTTGAAAAATAAACTCAGATTGCTCTCATTTTTTCGTTAATTAACGCAACTTAAAACTCTATTCGGTTAATTAGCATAATTTGACGTCTTTTTTGAATAATACACTTAGAAATGCATATATAGAATTACAACGCTTTACTCTCAGGTGCGATCATACCAGCACTAATGCACCGGATCCCATCAGAACTCCGCAGTTAAGCGTGCTTGGGCGAGAGTAGTACTAGGATGGGTGACCTCCTGGGAAGTCCTTGTGTTGCACCTCTTTTTGCCAAAATTGCGCGTTCTTTTTGTTAATTGGCGTAATTTGACGTCTTTTTTTGAAAAATAAACTCAGATTGCTCTCATTTTTTCGTTAATTAACGCAACTTAAAACTCTATTCGGTTAATTAGCGTAATCTGACGTCTTTTTTGAATAATACACTTAGAAATGCATATATACAATTGCAACGCTTTACTCTCAGGTGCGATCATACCAGCACTAATGCACCGGATCCCATCAGAACTCCGCAGTTAAGCGTGCTTGGGCGAGAGTAGTACTAGGATGGGTGACCTCCTGGGAAGTCCTTGTGTTGCACCTCTTTTTGCCAAAATTGCGCGTTCTTTTTGTTAATTGGCGTAATTTGACGTCTTTTTTTGAAAAATAAACTCAGATTGCTCTCATTTTTCGTTAATTAACGCAACTTAAAACTCTATTCGGTTAATTAGCGTAATTTGACGTCTTTTTTGAATAATACACTTAGAAATGCATATATAGAATTACAACGCTTTACTCTCAGGTGCGATCATACCAGCACTAATGCACCGGATCCCATCAGAACTCCGCAGTTAAGCGTGCTTGGGCGAGAGTAGTACTAGGATGGGTGACCTCCTGGGAAGTCCTTGTGTTGCACCTCTTTTTGCCAAAATTGCGCGTTCTTTTTGTTAATTGGCGTAATTTGACGTCTTTTTTTGAAAAATAAACTTAGATTGCTCTCATTTTTTCGTTAATTAACGCAACTTAAAACTCTATTCGGTTAATTAGCGTAATTTGACGTCTTTTTTGAATAATACACTTAGAAATGCATATATACAATTACAACGTTTTACTCTCAGGTGCGATCATACCAGCACTAATGCACCGGATCCCATCAGAACTCCGCAGTTAAGCGTGCTTGGGCGAGAGTAGTACTAGGATGGGTGACCTCCTGGGAAGTCCTTGTGTTGCACCTCTTTTTGCCAAAATTGCGCGTTCTTTTTGTTAATTGGCGTAATTTGACGTCTTTTTTTGAAAAATAAACTTAGATTGCTCTCATTTTTTCGTTAATTAACGCAACTTAAAACTCTATTCGGTTAATTAGCGTAATTTGACGTCTTTTTTGAATAATACACTTAGAAATGCATATATAGAATTACAACGCTTTACTCTCAGGTGCGATCATACCAGCACTAATGCACCGGATCCCATCAGAACTCCGCAGTTAAGCGTGCTTGGGCGAGAGTAGTACTAGGATGGGTGACCTCCTGGGAAGTCCTTGTGTTGCACCTCTTTTTGCCAAAATTGCGCGTTCTTTTTGTTAATTGGCGTAATTTGACGTCTTTTTTTGAAAAATAAACTTAGATTGCTCTCATTTTTTCGTTAATTAACGCAACTTAAAACTCTATTCGGTTAATTAGCGTAATTTGACGTCTTTTTTGAATAATACACTTAGAAATGCATATATACAATTACAACGCTTTACTCTCAGGTGCGATCATACCAGCACTAATGCACCGGATCCCATCAGAACTCCGCAGTTAAGCGTGCTTGGGCGAGAGTAGTACTAGGATGGGTGACCTCCTGGGAAGTCCTTGTGTTGCACCTCTTTTTGCCAAAATTGCGCGTTCTTTTTGTTAATTGGCGTAATTTGACGTCTTTTTTTGAAAAATAAACTCAGATTGCTCTCATTTTTTCGTTAATTAACGCAACTTAAAACTCTATTCGGTTAATTAGCGTAATCTGACGTCTTTTTTGAATAATACACTTAGAAATGCATATATACAATTGCAACGCTTTACTCTCAGGTGCGATCATACCAGCACTAATGCACCGGATCCCATCAGAACTCTGCAGTTAAGCGTGCTTGGGCGAGAGTAGTACTAGGATGGGTGACCTCCTGGGAAGTCCTTGTGTTGCATCTCTTTTTGCCAAAATTGCGCGTTCTTTTTGTTAATTGGCGTAATTTGACGTCTTTTTTTGAAAAATAAACTCAGATTGCTCTCATTTTTTCGTTAATTAACGCAACTTAAAACTCTATTCGGTTAATTAGCATAATTTGACGTCTTTTTTGAATAATACACTTAGAAATGCATATATAGAATTACAACACTTTACTCTCAGGTGCGATCATACCAGCACTAATGCACCGGATCCCATCAGAACTCCGCAGTTAAGCGTGCTTGGGCGAGAGTAGTACTAGGATGGGTGACCTCCTGGGAAGTCCTTGTGTTGCACCTCTTTTTGCCAAAATTGCGCGTTCTTTTTGTTAATTGGCGTAATTTGACGTCTTTTTTTGAAAAATAAACTCAGATTGCTCTCATTTTTCGTTAATTAACGCAACTTAAAACTCTATTCGGTTAATTAGCGTAATTTGACGTCTTTTTTGAATAATACACTTAGAAATGCATATATAGAATTACAACGCTTTACTCTCAGGTGCGATCATACCAGCACTAATGCACCGGATCCCATCAGAACTCCGCAGTTAAGCGTGCTTGGGCGAGAGTAGTACTAGGATGGGTGACCTCCTGGGAAGTCCTTGTGTTGCACCTCTTTTTGCCAAAATTGCGCGTTCTTTTTGTTAATTGGCGTAATTTGACGTCTTTTTTTGAAAAATAAACTTAGATTGCTCTCATTTTTTCGTTAATTAACGCAACTTAAAACTCTATTCGGTTAATTAGCGTAATTTGACGTCTTTTTTGAATAATACACTTAGAAATGCATATATACAATTACAACGCTTTACTCTCAGGTGCGATCATACCAGCACTAATGCACCGGATCCCATCAGAACTCCGCAGTTAAGCGTGCTTGGGCGAGAGTAGTACTAGGATGGGTGACCTCCTGGGAAGTCCTTGTGTTGCACCTCTTTTTGCCAAAATTGCGCGTTCTTTTTGTTAATTGGCGTAATTTGACGTCTTTTTTTGAAAAATAAACTCAGATTGCTCTCATTTTTTCGTTAATTAACGCAACTTAAAACTCTATTCGGTTAATTAGCGTAATCTGACGTCTTTTTTGAATAATACACTTAGAAATGCATATATACAATTGCAACGCTTTACTCTCAGGTGCGATCATACCAGCACTAATGCACCGGATCCCATCAGAACTCTGCAGTTAAGCGTGCTTGGGCGAGAGTAGTACTAGGATGGGTGACCTCCTGGGAAGTCCTTGTGTTGCACCTCTTTTTGCCAAAATTGCGCGTTCTTTTTGTTAATTGGCGTAATTTGACGTCTTTTTTTGAAAAATAAACTCAGATTGCTCTCATTTTTTCGTTAATTAACGCAACTTAAAACTCTATTCGGTTAATTAGCATAATTTGACGTCTTTTTTGAATAATACACTTAGAAATGCATATATAGAATTACAACGCTTTACTCTCAGGTGCGATCATACCAGCACTAATGCACCGGATCCCATCAGAACTCCGCAGTTAAGCGTGCTTGGGCGAGAGTAGTACTAGGATGGGTGACCTCCTGGGAAGTCCTTGTGTTGCACCTCTTTTTGCCAAAATTGCGCGTTCTTTTTGTTAATTGGCGTAATTTGACGTCTTTTTTTGAAAAATAAACTCAGATTGCTCTCATTTTTTCGTTAATTAACGCAACTTAAAACTCTATTCGGTTAATTAGCGTAATCTGACGTCTTTTTTGAATAATACACTTAGAAATGCATATATACAATTGCAACGCTTTACTCTCAGGTGCGATCATACCAGCACTAATGCACCGGATCCCATCAGAACTCCGCAGTTAAGCGTGCTTGGGCGAGAGTAGTACTAGGATGGGTGACCTCCTGGGAAGTCCTTGTGTTGCACCTCTTTTTGCCAAAATTGCGCGTTCTTTTTGTTAATTGGCGTAATTTGACGTCTTTTTTTGAAAAATAAACTCAGATTGCTCTCATTTTTCGTTAATTAACGCAACTTAAAACTCTATTCGGTTAATTAGCGTAATCTGACGTCTTTTTTGAATAATACACTTAGAAATGCATATATACAATTGCAACGCTTTACTCTCAGGTGCGATCATACCAGCACTAATGCACCGGATCCCATCAGAACTCCGCAGTTAAGCGTGCTTGGGCGAGAGTAGTACTAGGATGGGTGACCTCCTGGGAAGTCCTTGTGTTGCACCTCTTTTTGCCAAAATTGCGCGTTCTTTTTGTTAATTGGCGTAATTTGACGTCTTTTTTTGAAAAATAAACTCAGATTGCTCTCATTTTTCGTTAATTAACGCAACTTAAAACTCTATTCGGTTAATTAGCGTAATTTGACGTCTTTTTTGAATAATACACTTAGAAATGCATATATAGAATTACAACGCTTTACTCTCAGGTGCGATCATACCAGCACTAATGCACCGGATCCCATCAGAACTCCGCAGTTAAGCGTGCTTGGGCGAGAGTAGTACTAGGATGGGTGACCTCCTGGGAAGTCCTTGTGTTGCACCTCTTTCTGCCAAAATTGCGCGTTCTTTTTGTTAATTGGCGTAATTTGACGTCTTTTTTTGAAAAATAAACTCAGATTGCTCTCATTTTTCGTTAATTAACGCAACTTAAAACTCTATTCGGTTAATTAGCGTAATCTGACGTCTTTTTTGAATAATACACTTAGAAATGCATATATACAATTGCAACGCTTTACTCTCAGGTGCGATCATACCAGCACTAATGCACCGGATCCCATCAGAACTCCGCAGTTAAGCGTGCTTGGGCGAGAGTAGTACTAGGATGGGTGACCTCCTGGGAAGTCCTTGTGTTGCACCTCTTTTTGCCAAAATTGCGCGTTCTTTTTGTTAATTGGCGTAATTTGACGTCTTTTTTTGAAAAATAAACTCAGATTGCTCTCATTTTTCGTTAATTAACGCAACTTAAAACTCTATTCGGTTAATTAGCGTAATTTGACGTCTTTTTTGAATAATACACTTAGAAATGCATATATAGAATTACAACGCTTTACTCTCAGGTGCGATCATACCAGCACTAATGCACCGGATCCCATCAGAACTCCGCAGTTAAGCGTGCTTGGGCGAGAGTAGTACTAGGATGGGTGACCTCCTGGGAAGTCCTTGTGTTGCACCTCTTTTTGCCAAAATTGCGCGTTCTTTTTGTTAATTGGCGTAATTTGACGTCTTTTTTTGAAAAATAAACTTAGATTGCTCTCATTTTTTCGTTAATTAACGCAACTTAAAACTCTATTCGGTTAATTAGCGTAATTTGACGTCTTTTTTGAATAATACACTTAGAAATGCATATATACAATTACAACGCTTTACTCTCAGGTGCGATCATACCAGCACTAATGCACCGGATCCCATCAGAACTCTGCAGTTAAGCGTGCTTGGGCGAGAGTAGTACTAGGATGGGTGACCTCCTGGGAAGTCCTTGTGTTGCACCTCTTTTTGCCAAAATTGCGCGTTCTTTTTGTTAATTGGCGTAATTTGACGTCTTTTTTTGAAAAATAAACTCAGATTGCTCTCATTTTTTCGTTAATTAACGCAACTTAAAACTCTATTCGGTTAATTAGCATAATTTGACGTCTTTTTTGAATAATACACTTAGAAATGCATATATAGAATTACAACGCTTTACTCTCAGGTGCGATCATACCAGCACTAATGCACCGGATCCCATCAGAACTCCGCAGTTAAGCGTGCTTGGGCGAGAGTAGTACTAGGATGGGTGACCTCCTGGGAAGTCCTTGTGTTGCACCTCTTTTTGCCAAAATTGCGCGTTCTTTTTGTTAATTGGCGTAATTTGACGTCTTTTTTTGAAAAATAAACTCAGATTGCTCTCATTTTTTCGTTAATTAACGCAACTTAAAACTCTATTCGGTTAATTAGCGTAATCTGACGTCTTTTTTGAATAATACACTTAGAAATGCATATATACAATTGCAACGCTTTACTCTCAGGTGCGATCATACCAGCACTAATGCACCGGATCCCATCAGAACTCTGCAGTTAAGCGTGCTTGGGCGAGAGTAGTACTAGGATGGGTGACCTCCTGGGAAGTCCTTGTGTTGCACCTCTTTTTGCCAAAATTGCGCGTTCTTTTTGTTAATTGGCGTAATTTGACGTCTTTTTTTGAAAAATAAACTCAGATTGCTCTCATTTTTCGTTAATTAACGCAACTTAAAACTCTATTCGGTTAATTAGCGTAATCTGACGTCTTTTTTGAATAATACACTTAGAAATGCATATATACAATTGCAACGCTTTACTCTCAGGTGCGATCATACCAGCACTAATGCACCGGATCCCATCAGAACTCCGCAGTTAAGCGTGCTTGGGCGAGAGTAGTACTAGGATGGGTGACCTCCTGGGAAGTCCTTGTGTTGCACCTCTTTTTGCCAAAATTGCGCGTTCTTTTTGTTAATTGGCGTAATTTGACGTCTTTTTTTGAAAAATAAACTCAGATTGCTCTCATTTTTTCGTTAATTAACGCAACTTAAAACTCTATTCGGTTAATTAGCGTAATCTGACGTCTTTTTTGAATAATACACTTAGAAATGCATATATACAATTGCAACGCTTTACTCTCAGGTGCGATCATACCAGCACTAATGCACCGGATCCCATCAGAACTCCGCAGTTAAGCGTGCTTGGGCGAGAGTAGTACTAGGATGGGTGACCTCCTGGGAAGTCCTTGTGTTGCACCTCTTTTTGCCAAAATTGCGCGTTCTTTTTGTTAATTGGCGTAATTTGACGTCTTTTTTTGAAAAATAAACTCAGATTGCTCTCATTTTTCGTTAATTAACGCAACTTAAAACTCTATTCGGTTAATTAGCGTAATTTGACGTCTTTTTTGAATAATACACTTAGAAATGCATATATAGAATTACAACGCTTTACTCTCAGGTGCGATCATACCAGCACTAATGCACCGGATCCCATCAGAACTCCGCAGTTAAGCGTGCTTGGGCGAGAGTAGTACTAGGATGGGTGACCTCCTGGGAAGTCCTTGTGTTGCACCTCTTTTTGCCAAAATTGCGCGTTCTTTTTGTTAATTGGCGTAATTTGACGTCTTTTTTTGAAAAATAAACTCAGATTGCTCTCATTTTTTCGTTAATTAACGCAACTTAAAACTCTATTCGGTTAATTAGCGTAATCTGACGTCTTTTTTGAATAATACACTTAGAAATGCATATATACAATTACAACGCTTTACTCTCAGGTGCGATCATACCAGCACTAATGCACCGGATCCCATCAGAACTCCGCAGTTAAGCGTGCTTGGGCGAGAGTAGTACTAGGATGGGTGACCTCCTGGGAAGTCCTTGTGTTGCACCTCTTTTTGCCAAAATTGCGCGTTCTTTTTGTTAATTGGCGTAATTTGACGTCTTTTTTTGAAAAATAAACTCAGATTGCTCTCATTTTTCGTTAATTAACGCAACTTAAAACTCTATTCGGTTAATTAGCGTAATCTGACGTCTTTTTTGAATAATACACTTAGAAATGCATATATACAATTGCAACGCTTTACTCTCAGGTGCGATCATACCAGCACTAATGCACCGGATCCCATCAGAACTCCGCAGTTAAGCGTGCTTGGGCGAGAGTAGTACTAGGATGGGTGACCTCCTGGGAAGTCCTTGTGTTGCACCTCTTTTTGCCAAAATTGCGCGTTCTTTTTGTTAATTGGCGTAATTTGACGTCTTTTTTTGAAAAATAAACTCAGATTGCTCTCATTTTTTCGTTAATTAACGCAACTTAAAACTCTATTCGGTTAATTAGCGTAATCTGACGTCTTTTTTGAATAATACACTTAGAAATGCATATATACAATTACAACGCTTTACTCTTAGGTGCGATCATACCAGCACTAATGCACCGGATCCCATCAGAACTCCGCAGTTAAGCGTGCTTGGGCGAGAGTAGTACTAGGATGGGTGACCTCCTGGGAAGTCCTTGTGTTGCACCTCTTTTTGCCAAAATTGCGCGTTCTTTTTGTTAATTGGCGTAATTTGACGTCTTTTTTTGAAAAATAAACTCAGATTGCTCTCATTTTTCGTTAATTAACGCAACTTAAAACTCTATTCGGTTAATTAGCGTAATCTGACGTCTTTTTTGAATAATACACTTAGAAATGCATATATACAATTGCAACGCTTTACTCTCAGGTGCGATCATACCAGCACTAATGCACCGGATCCCATCAGAACTCCGCAGTTAAGCGTGCTTGGGCGAGAGTAGTACTAGGATGGGTGACCTCCTGGGAAGTCCTTGTGTTGCACCTCTTTTTGCCAAAATTGCGCGTTCTTTTTGTTAATTGGCGTAATTTGACGTCTTTTTTTGAAAAATAAACTCAGATTGCTCTCATTTTTCGTTAATTAACGCAACTTAAAACTCTATTCGGTTAATTAGCGTAATCTGACGTCTTTTTTGAATAATACACTTAGAAATGCATATATACAATTGCAACGCTTTACTCTCAGGTGCGATCATACCAGCACTAATGCACCGGATCCCATCAGAACTCCGCAGTTAAGCGTGCTTGGGCGAGAGTAGTACTAGGATGGGTGACCTCCTGGGAAGTCCTTGTGTTGCACCTCTTTTTGCCAAAATTGCGCGTTCTTTTTGTTAATTGGCGTAATTTGACGTCTTTTTTTGAAAAATAAACTCAGATTGCTCTCATTTTTCGTTAATTAACGCAACTTAAAACTCTATTCGGTTAATTAGCGTAATCTGACGTCTTTTTTGAATAATACACTTAGAAATGCATATATACAATTGCAACGCTTTACTCTCAGGTGCGATCATACCAGCACTAATGCACCGGATCCCATCAGAACTCCGCAGTTAAGCGTGCTTGGGCGAGAGTAGTACTAGGATGGGTGACCTCCTGGGAAGTCCTTGTGTTGCACCTCTTTTTGCCAAAATTGCGCGTTCTTTTTGTTAATTGGCGTAATTTGACGTCTTTTTTTGAAAAATAAACTCAGATTGCTCTCATTTTTTCGTTAATTAACGCAACTTAAAACTCTATTCGGTTAATTAGCGTAATCTGACGTCTTTTTTGAATAATACACTTAGAAATGCATATATACAATTACAACGCTTTACTCTCAGGTGCGATCATACCAGCACTAATGCACCGGATCCCATCAGAACTCCGCAGTTAAGCGTGCTTGGGCGAGAGTAGTACTAGGATGGGTGACCTCCTGGGAAGTCCTTGTGTTGCACCTCTTTTTGCCAAAATTGCGCGTTCTTTTTGTTAATTGGCGTAATTTGACGTCTTTTTTTGAAAAATAAACTCAGATTGCTCTCATTTTTCGTTAATTAACGCAACTTAAAACTCTATTCGGTTAATTAGCGTAATCTGACGTCTTTTTTGAATAATACACTTAGAAATGCATATATACAATTGCAACGCTTTACTCTCAGGTGCGATCATACCAGCACTAATGCACCGGATCCCATCAGAACTCCGCAGTTAAGCGTGCTTGGGCGAGAGTAGTACTAGGATGGGTGACCTCCTGGGAAGTCCTTGTGTTGCACCTCTTTTTGCCAAAATTGCGCGTTCTTTTTGTTAATTGGCGTAATTTGACGTCTTTTTTTGAAAAATAAACTCAGATTGCTCTCATTTTTCGTTAATTAACGCAACTTAAAACTCTATTCGGTTAATTAGCGTAATCTGACGTCTTTTTTGAATAATACACTTAGAAATGCATATATACAATTGCAACGCTTTACTCTCAGGTGCGATCATACCAGCACTAATGCACCGGATCCCATCAGAACTCCGCAGTTAAGCGTGCTTGGGCGAGAGTAGTACTAGGATTGGTGACCTCCTGGGAAGTCCTTGTGTTGCACCTCTTTTTGCCAAAATTGCGCGTTCTTTTTGTTAATTGGCGTAATTTGACGTCTTTTTTTGAAAAATAAACTCAGATTGCTCTCATTTTTCGTTAATTAACGCAACTTAAAACTCTATTCGGTTAATTAGCGTAATCTGACGTCTTTTTTGAATAATACACTTAGAAATGCATATATACAATTGCAACGCTTTACTCTCAGGTGCGATCATACCAGCACTAATGCACCGGATCCCATCAGAACTCTGCAGTTAAGCGTGCTTGGGCTAGAGTAGTACTAGGATGGGTGACCTCCTGGGAAGTCCTTGTGTTGCACCTCTTTTTGCCAAAATTGCGCGTTCTTTTTGTTAATTGGCGTAATTTGACGTCTTTTTTTGAAAAATAAACTCAGATTGCTCTCATTTTTCGTTAATTAACGCAACTTAAAACTCTATTCGGTTAATTAGCGTAATCTGACGTCTTTTTTGAATAATACACTTAGAAATGCATATATACAATTGCAACGCTTTACTCTCAGGTGCGATCATACCAGCACTAATGCACCGGATCCCATCAGAACTCCGCAGTTAAGCGTGCTTGGGCGAGAGTAGTACTAGGATGGGTGACCTCCTGGGAAGTCCTTGTGTTGCACCTCTTTTTGCCAAAATTGCGCGTTCTTTTTGTTAATTGGCGTAATTTGACGTCTTTTTTTGAAAAATAAACTCAGATTGCTCTCATTTTTCGTTAATTAACGCAACTTAAAACTCTATTCGGTTAATTAGCGTAATCTGACATCTTTTTTGAATAATACACTTAGAAATGCATATATACAATTGCAACGCTTTACTCTCAGGTGCGATCATACCAGCACTAATGCACCGGATCCCATCAGAACTCCGCAGTTAAGCGTGCTTGGGCGAGAGTAGTACTAGGATGGGTGACCTCCTGGGAAGTCCTTGTGTTGCACCTCTTTTTGCCAAAATTGCGCGTTCTTTTTGTTAATTGGCGTAATTTGACGTCTTTTTTTGAAAAATAAACTCAGATTGCTCTCATTTTTCGTTAATTAACGCAACTTAAAACTCTATTCGGTTAATTAGCGTAATCTGACGTCTTTTTTGAATAATACACTTAGAAATGCATATATACAATTGCAACGCTTTACTCTCAGGTGCGATCATACCAGCACTAATGCACCGGATCCCATCAGAACTCCGCAGTTAAGCGTGCTTGGGCGAGAGTAGTACTAGGATGGGTGACCTCCTGGGAAGTCCTTGTGTTGCACCTCTTTTTGCCAAAATTGCGCGTTCTTTTTGTTAATTGGCGTAATTTGACGTCTTTTTTTGAAAAATAAACTCAGATTGCTCTCATTTTTTCGTTAATTAACGCAACTTAAAACTCTATTCGGTTAATTAGCGTAATCTGACGTCTTTTTTGAATAATACACTTAGAAATGCATATATACAATTACAACGCTTTACTCTCAGGTGCGATCATACCAGCACTAATGCACCGGATCCCATCAGAACTCCGCAGTTAAGCGTGCTTGGGCGAGAGTAGTACTAGGATGGGTGACCTCCTGGGAAGTCCTTGTGTTGCACCTCTTTTTGCCAAAATTGCGCGTTCTTTTTGTTAATTGGCGTAATTTGACGTCTTTTTTTGAAAAATAAACTCAGATTGCTCTCATTTTTCGTTAATTAACGCAACTTAAAACTCTATTCGGTTAATTAGCGTAATCTGACGTCTTTTTTGAATAATACACTTAGAAATGCATATATACAATTGCAACGCTTTACTCTCAGGTGCGATCATACCAGCACTAATGCACCGGATCCCATCAGAACTCCGCAGTTAAGCGTGCTTGGGCGAGAGTAGTACTAGGATGGGTGACCTCCTGGGAAGTCCTTGTGTTGCACCTCTTTTTGCCAAAATTGCGCGTTCTTTTTGTTAATTGGCGTAATTTGACGTCTTTTTTTGAAAAATAAACTCAGATTGCTCTCATTTTTCGTTAATTAACGCAACTTAAAACTCTATTCGGTTAATTAGCGTAATCTGACGTCTTTTTTGAATAATACACTTAGAAATGCATATATACAATTGCAACGCTTTACTCTCAGGTGCGATCATACCAGCACTAATGCACCGGATCCCATCAGAACTCCGCAGTTAAGCGTGCTTGGGCGAGAGTAGTACTAGGATGGGTGACCTCCTGGGAAGTCCTTGTGTTGCACCTCTTTTTGCCAAAATTGCGCGTTCTTTTTGTTAATTGGCGTAATTTGACGTCTTTTTTTGAAAAATAAACTCAGATTGCTCTCATTTTTCGTTAATTAACGCAACTTAAAACTCTATTCGGTTAATTAGCGTAATCTGACGTCTTTTTTGAATAATACACTTAGAAATGCATATATACAATTGCAACGCTTTACTCTCAGGTGCGATCATACCAGCACTAATGCACCGGATCCCATCAGAACTCCGCAGTTAAGCGTGCTTGGGCGAGAGTAGTACTAGGATGGGTGACCTCCTGGGAAGTCCTTGTGTTGCACCTCTTTTTGCCAAAATTGCGCGTTCTTTTTGTTAATTGGCGTAATTTGACGTCTTTTTTTGAAAAATAAACTCAGATTGCTCTCATTTTTCGTTAATTAACGCAACTTAAAACTCTATTCGGTTAATTAGCGTAATCTGACGTCTTTTTTGAATAATACACTTAGAAATGCATATATACAATTGCAACGCTTTACTCTCAGGTGCGATCATACCAGCACTAATGCACCGGATCCCATCAGAACTCCGCAGTTAAGCGTGCTTGGGCGAGAGTAGTACTAGGATTGGTGACCTCCTGGGAAGTCCTTGTGTTGCACCTCTTTTTGCCAAAATTGCGCGTTCTTTTTGTTAATTGGCGTAATTTGACGTCTTTTTTTGAAAAATAAACTCAGATTGCTCTCATTTTTCGTTAATTAACGCAACTTAAAACTCTATTCGGTTAATTAGCGTAATCTGACGTCTTTTTTGAATAATACACTTAGAAATGCATATATACAATTGCAACGCTTTACTCTCAGGTGCGATCATACCAGCACTAATGCACCGGATCCCATCAGAACTCTACAGTTAAGCGTGCTTGGGCTAGAGTAGTACTAGGATGGGTGACCTCCTGGGAAGTCCTTGTGTTGCACCTCTTTTTGCCAAAATTGCGCGTTCTTTTTGTTAATTGGCGTAATTTGACGTCTTTTTTTGAAAAATAAACTCAGATTGCTCTCATTTTTCGTTAATTAACGCAACTTAAAACTCTATTCGGTTAATTAGCGTAATCTGACGTCTTTTTTGAATAATACACTTAGAAATGCATATATACAATTGCAACGCTTTACTCTCAGGTGCGATCATACCAGCACTAATGCACCGGATCCCATCAGAACTCCGCAGTTAAGCGTGCTTGGGCGAGAGTAGTACTAGGATGGGTGACCTCCTGGGAAGTCCTTGTGTTGCACCTCTTTTTGCCAAAATTGCGCGTTCTTTTTGTTAATTGGCGTAATTTGACGTCTTTTTTTGAAAAATAAACTCAGATTGCTCTCATTTTTTCGTTAATTAACGCAACTTAAAACTCTATTCGGTTAATTAGCGTAATCTGACGTCTTTTTTGAATAATACACTTAGAAATGCATATATACAATTGCAACGCTTTACTCTTAGGTGCGATCATACCAGCACTAATGCACCGGATCCCATCAGAACTCCGCAGTTAAGCGTGCTTGGGCGAGAGTAGTACTAGGATGGGTGACCTCCTGGGAAGTCCTTGTGTTGCACCTCTTTTTGCCAAAATTGCGCGTTCTTTTTGTTAATTGGCGTAATTTGACGTCTTTTTTTGAAAAATAAACTCAGATTGCTCTCATTTTTCGTTAATTAACGCAACTTAAAACTCTATTCGGTTAATTAGCGTAATCTGACGTCTTTTTTGAATAATACACTTAGAAATGCATATATACAATTGCAACGCTTTACTCTCAGGTGCGATCATACCAGCACTAATGCACCGGATCCCATCAGAACTCCGCAGTTAAGCGTGCTTGGGCGAGAGTAGTACTAGGATGGGTGACCTCCTGGGAAGTCCTTGTGTTGCACCTCTTTTTGCCAAAATTGCGCGTTCTTTTTGTTAATTGGCGTAATTTGACGTCTTTTTTTGAAAAATAAACTCAGATTGCTCTCATTTTTCGTTAATTAACGCAACTTAAAACTCTATTCGGTTAATTAGCGTAATCTGACGTCTTTTTTGAATAATACACTTAGAAATGCATATATACAATTGCAACGCTTTACTCTCAGGTGCGATCATACCAGCACTAATGCACCGGATCCCATCAGAACTCTGCAGTTAAGCGTGCTTGGGCGAGAGTAGTACTAGGATGGGTGACCTCCTGGGAAGTCCTTGTGTTGCACCTCTTTTTGCCAAAATTGCGCGTTCTTTTTGTTAATTGGCGTAATTTGACGTCTTTTTTTGAAAAATAAACTCAGATTGCTCTCATTTTTTCGTTAATTAACGCAACTTAAAACTCTATTCGGTTAATTAGCGTAATCTGACGTCTTTTTTGAATAATACACTTAGAAATGCATATATACAATTACAACGCTTTACTCTCAGGTGCGATCATACCAGCACTAATGCACCGGATCCCATCAGAACTCCGCAGTTAAGCGTGCTTGGGCGAGAGTAGTACTAGGATGGGTGACCTCCTGGGAAGTCCTTGTGTTGCACCTCTTTTTGCCAAAATTGCGCGTTCTTTTTGTTAATTGGCGTAATTTGACGTCTTTTTTTGAAAAATAAACTCAGATTGCTCTCATTTTTCGTTAATTAACGCAACTTAAAACTCTATTCGGTTAATTAGCGTAATCTGACGTCTTTTTTGAATAATACACTTAGAAATGCATATATACAATTGCAACGCTTTACTCTCAGGTGCGATCATACCAGCACTAATGCACCGGATCCCATCAGAACTCCGCAGTTAAGCGTGCTTGGGCGAGAGTAGTACTAGGATGGGTGACCTCCTGGGAAGTCCTTGTGTTGCACCTCTTTTTGCCAAAATTGCGCGTTCTTTTTGTTAATTGGCGTAATTTGACGTCTTTTTTTGAAAAATAAACTCAGATTGCTCTCATTTTTTCGTTAATTAACGCAACTTAAAACTCTATTCGGTTAATTAGCGTAATCTGACGTCTTTTTTGAATAATACACTTAGAAATGCATATATACAATTACAACGCTTTACTCTCAGGTGCGATCATACCAGCACTAATGCATCGGATCCCATCAGAACTCCGCAGTTAAGCGTGCTTGGGCGAGAGTAGTACTAGGATGGGTGACCTCCTGGGAAGTCCTTGTGTTGCACCTCTTTTTGCCAAAATTGCGCGTTCTTTTTGTTAATTGGCGTAATTTGACGTCTTTTTTTGAAAAATAAACTCAGATTGCTCTCATTTTTCGTTAATTAACGCAACTTAAAACTCTATTCGGTTAATTAGCGTAATCTGACGTCTTTTTTGAATAATACACTTAGAAATGCATATATACAATTGCAACGCTTTACTCTCAGGTGCGATCATACCAGCACTAATGCACCGGATCCCATCAGAACTCCGCAGTTAAGCGTGCTTGGGCGAGAGTAGTACTAGGATGGGTGACCTCCTGGGAAGTCCTTGTGTTGCACCTCTTTTTGCCAAAATTGCGCGTTCTTTTTGTTAATTGGCGTAATTTGACGTCTTTTTTTGAAAAATAAACTCAGATTGCTCTCATTTTTCGTTAATTAACGCAACTTAAAACTCTATTCGGTTAATTAGCGTAATCTGACGTCTTTTTTGAATAATACACTTAGAAATGCATATATACAATTGCAACGCTTTACTCTCAGGTGCGATCATACCAGCACTAATGCACCGGATCCCATCAGAACTCCGCAGTTAAGCGTGCTTGGGCGAGAGTAGTACTAGGATGGGTGACCTCCTGGGAAGTCCTTGTGTTGCACCTCTTTTTGCCAAAATTGCGCGTTCTTTTTGTTAATTGGCGTAATTTGACGTCTTTTTTTGAAAAATAAACTCAGATTGCTCTCATTTTTCGTTAATTAACGCAACTTAAAACTCTATTCGGTTAATTAGCGTAATCTGACGTCTTTTTTGAATAATACACTTAGAAATGCATATATACAATTGCAACGCTTTACTCTCAGGTGCGATCATACCAGCACTAATGCACCGGATCCCATCAGAACTCTGCAGTTAAGCGTGCTTGGGCTAGAGTAGTACTAGGATGGGTGACCTCCTGGGAAGTCCTTGTGTTGCACCTCTTTTTGCCAAAATTGCGCGTTCTCTTTGTTAATTGGCGTAATTTGACGTCTTTTTTTGAAAAATAAACTCAGATTGCTCTCATTTTTCGTTAATTAACGCAACTTAAAACTCTATTCGGTTAATTAGCGTAATCTGACGTCTTTTTTGAATAATACACTTAGAAATGCATATATACAATTGCAACGCTTTACTCTCAGGTGCGATCATACCAGCACTAATGCACCGGATCCCATCAGAACTCCGCAGTTAAGCGTGCTTGGGCGAGAGTAGTACTAGGATGGGTGACCTCCTGGGAAGTCCTTGTGTTGCACCTCTTTTTGCCAAAATTGCGCGTTCTTTTTGTTAATTGGCGTAATTTGACGTCTTTTTTTGAAAAATAAACTCAGATTGCTCTCATTTTTTCGTTAATTAACGCAACTTAAAACTCTATTCGGTTAATTAGCGTAATCTGACGTCTTTTTTGAATAATACACTTAGAAATGCATATATACAATTACAACGCTTTACTCTCAGGTGCGATCATACCAGCACTAATGCATCGGATCCCATCAGAACTCCGCAGTTAAGCGTGCTTGGGCGAGAGTAGTACTAGGATGGGTGACCTCCTGGGAAGTCCTTGTGTTGCACCTCTTTTTGCCAAAATTGCGCGTTCTTTTTGTTAATTGGCGTAATTTGACGTCTTTTTTTGAAAAATAAACTCAGATTGCTCTCATTTTTCGTTAATTAACGCAACTTAAAACTCTATTCGGTTAATTAGCGTAATCTGACGTCTTTTTTGAATAATACACTTAGAAATGCATATATACAATTGCAACGCTTTACTCTCAGGTGCGATCATACCAGCACTAATGCACCGGATCCCATCAGAACTCCGCAGTTAAGCGTGCTTGGGCGAGAGTAGTACTAGGATGGGTGACCTCCTGGGAAGTCCTTGTGTTGCACCTCTTTTTGCCAAAATTGCGCGTTCTTTTTGTTAATTGGCGTAATTTGACGTCTTTTTTTGAAAAATAAACTCAGATTGCTCTCATTTTTCGTTAATTAACGCAACTTAAAACTCTATTCGGTTAATTAGCGTAATCTGACGTCTTTTTTGAATAATACACTTAGAAATGCATATATACAATTGCAACGCTTTACTCTCAGGTGCGATCATACCAGCACTAATGCACCGGATCCCATCAGAACTCCGCAGTTAAGCGTGCTTGGGCGAGAGTAGTACTAGGATGGGTGACCTCCTGGGAAGTCCTTGTGTTGCACCTCTTTTTGCCAAAATTGCGCGTTCTTTTTGTTAATTGGCGTAATTTGACGTCTTTTTTTGAAAAATAAACTCAGATTGCTCTCATTTTTCGTTAATTAACGCAACTTAAAACTCTATTCGGTTAATTAGCGTAATCTGACGTCTTTTTTGAATAATACACTTAGAAATGCATATATACAATTGCAACGCTTTACTCTCAGGTGCGATCATACCAGCACTAATGCACCGGATCCCATCAGAACTCTGCAGTTAAGCGTGCTTGGGCTAGAGTAGTACTAGGATGGGTGACCTCCTGGGAAGTCCTTGTGTTGCACCTCTTTTTGCCAAAATTGCGCGTTCTTTTTGTTAATTGGCGTAATTTGACGTCTTTTTTTGAAAAATAAACTCAGATTGCTCTCATTTTTCGTTAATTAACGCAACTTAAAACTCTATTCGGTTAATTAGCGTAATCTGACGTCTTTTTTGAATAATACACTTAGAAATGCATATATACAATTGCAACGCTTTACTCTCAGGTGCGATCATACCAGCACTAATGCACCGGATCCCATCAGAACTCCGCAGTTAAGCGTGCTTGGGCGAGAGTAGTACTAGGATGGGTGACCTCCTGGGAAGTCCTTGTGTTGCACCTCTTTTTGCCAAAATTGCGCGTTCTTTTTGTTAATTGGCGTAATTTGACGTCTTTTTTTGAAAAATAAACTCAGATTGCTCTCATTTTTTCGTTAATTAACGCAACTTAAAACTCTATTCGGTTAATTAGCGTAATCTGACGTCTTTTTTGAATAATACACTTAGAAATGCATATATACAATTACAACGCTTTACTCTCAGGTGCGATCATACCAGCACTAATGCACCGGATCCCATCAGAACTCCGCAGTTAAGCGTGCTTGGGCGAGAGTAGTACTAGGATGGGTGACCTCCTGGGAAGTCCTTGTGTTGCACCTCTTTTTGCCAAAATTGCGCGTTCTTTTTGTTAATTGGCGTAATTTGACGTCTTTTTTTGAAAAATAAACTCAGATTGCTCTCATTTTTCGTTAATTAACGCAACTTAAAACTCTATTCGGTTAATTAGCGTAATCTGACGTCTTTTTTGAATAATACACTTAGAAATGCATATATACAATTGCAACGCTTTACTCTCAGGTGCGATCATACCAGCACTAATGCACCGGATCCCATCAGAACTCCGCAGTTAAGCGTGCTTGGGCGAGAGTAGTACTAGGATGGGTGACCTCCTGGGAAGTCCTTGTGTTGCACCTATTTTTGCCAAAATTGCGCGTTCTTTTTGTTAATTGGCGTAATTTGACGTCTTTTTTTGAAAAATAAACTCAGATTGCTCTCATTTTTCGTTAATTAACGCAACTTAAAACTCTATTCGGTTAATTAGCGTAATCTGACGTCTTTTTTGAATAATACACTTAGAAATGCATATATACAATTGCAACGCTTTACTCTCAGGTGCGATCATACCAGCACTAATGCACCGGATCCCATCAGAACTCCGCAGTTAAGCGTGCTTGGGCGAGAGTAGTACTAGGATGGGTGACCTCCTGGGAAGTCCTTGTGTTGCACCTCTTTCTGCCAAAATTGCGCGTTCTTTTTGTTAATTGGCGTAATTTGACGTCTTTTTTTGAAAAATAAACTCAGATTGCTCTCATTTTTCGTTAATTAACGCAACTTAAAACTCTATTCGGTTAATTAGCGTAATCTGACGTCTTTTTTGAATAATACACTTAGAAATGCATATATACAATTGCAACGCTTTACTCTCAGGTGCGATCATACCAGCACTAATGCACCGGATCCCATCAGAACTCCGCAGTTAAGCGTGCTTGGGCGAGAGTAGTACTAGGATGGGTGACCTCCTGGGAAGTCCTTGTGTTGCACCTCTTTCTGCCAAAATTGCGCGTTCTTTTTGTTAATTGGCGTAATTTGACGTCTTTTTTTGAAAAATAAACTCAGATTGCTCTCATTTTTCGTTAATTAACGCAACTTAAAACTCTATTCGGTTAATTAGCGTAATCTGACGTCTTTTTTGAATAATACACTTAGAAATGCATATATACAATTGCAACGCTTTACTCTCAGGTGCGATCATACCAGCACTAATGCACCGGATCCCATCAGAACTCCGCAGTTAAGCGTGCTTGGGCGAGAGTAGTACTAGGATGGGTGACCTCCTGGGAAGTCCTTGTGTTGCACCTCTTTTTGCCAAAATTGCGCGTTCTTTTTGTTAATTGGCGTAATTTGACGTCTTTTTTTGAAAAATAAACTCAGATTGCTCTCATTTTTCGTTAATTAACGCAACTTAAAACTCTATTCGGTTAATTAGCGTAATCTGACGTCTTTTTTGAATAATACACTTAGAAATGCATATATACAATTGCAACGCTTTACTCTCAGGTGCGATCATACCAGCACTAATGCACCGGATCCCATCAGAACTCCGCAGTTAAGCGTGCTTGGGCGAGAGTAGTACTAGGATGGGTGACCTCCTGGGAAGTCCTTGTGTTGCACCTCTTTTTGCCAAAATTGCGCGTTCTTTTTGTTAATTGGCGTAATTTGACGTCTTTTTTTGAAAAATAAACTCAGATTGCTCTCATTTTTCGTTAATTAACGCAACTTAAAACTCTATTCGGTTAATTAGCGTAATCTGACGTCTTTTTTGAATAATACACTTAGAAATGCATATATACAATTGCAACGCTTTACTCTCAGGTGCGATCATACCAGCACTAATGCACCGGATCCCATCAGAACTCCGCAGTTAAGCGTGCTTGGGCGAGAGTAGTACTAGGATGGGTGACCTCCTGGGAAGTCCTTGTGTTGCACCTCTTTTTGCCAAAATTGCGCGTTCTTTTTGTTAATTGGCGTAATTTGACGTCTTTTTTTGAAAAATAAACTCAGATTGCTCTCATTTTTCGTTAATTAACGCAACTTAAAACTCTATTCGGTTAATTAGCGTAATCTGACGTCTTTTTTGAATAATACACTTAGAAATGCATATATACAATTGCAACGCTTTACTCTCAGGTGCGATCATACCAGCACTAATGCACCGGATCCCATCAGAACTCCGCAGTTAAGCGTGCTTGGGCGAGAGTAGTACTAGGATGGGTGACCTCCTGGGAAGTCCTTGTGTTGCACCTCTTTTTGCCAAAATTGCGCGTTCTTTTTGTTAATTGGCGTAATTTGACGTCTTTTTTTGAAAAATAAACTCAGATTGCTCTCATTTTTCGTTAATTAACGCAACTTAAAACTCTATTCGGTTAATTAGCGTAATCTGACGTCTTTTTTGAATAATACACTTAGAAATGCATATATACAATTGCAACGCTTTACTCTCAGGTGCGATCATACCAGCACTAATGCACCGGATCCCATCAGAACTCCGCAGTTAAGCGTGCTTGGGCGAGAGTAGTACTAGGATGGGTGACCTCCTGGGAAGTCCTTGTGTTGCACCTCTTTCTGCCAAAATTGCGCGTTCTTTTTGTTAATTGGCGTAATTTGACGTCTTTTTTTGAAAAATAAACTCAGATTGCTCTCATTTTTCGTTAATTAACGCAACTTAAAACTCTATTCGGTTAATTAGCGTAATCTGACGTCTTTTTTGAATAATACACTTAGAAATGCATATATACAATTGCAACGCTTTACTCTCAGGTGCGATCATACCAGCACTAATGCACCGGATCCCATCAGAACTCCGCAGTTAAGCGTGCTTGGGCGAGAGTAGTACTAGGATGGGTGACCTCCTGGGAAGTCCTTGTGTTGCACCTCTTTTTGCCAAAATTGCGCGTTCTTTTTGTTAATTGGCGTAATTTGACGTCTTTTTTTGAAAAATAAACTCAGATTGCTCTCATTTTTCGTTAATTAACGCAACTTAAAACTCTATTCGGTTAATTAGCGTAATCTGACGTCTTTTTTGAATAATACACTTAGAAATGCATATATACAATTGCAACGCTTTACTCTCAGGTGCGATCATACCAGCACTAATGCACCGGATCCCATCAGAACTCCGCAGTTAAGCGTGCTTGGGCGAGAGTAGTACTAGGATGGGTGACCTCCTGGGAAGTCCTTGTGTTGCACCTCTTTTTGCCAAAATTGCGCGTTCTTTTTGTTAATTGGCGTAATTTGACGTCTTTTTTTGAAAAATAAACTCAGATTGCTCTCATTTTTCGTTAATTAACGCAACTTAAAACTCTATTCGGTTAATTAGCGTAATCTGACGTCTTTTTTGAATAATACACTTAGAAATGCATATATACAATTGCAACGCTTTACTCTCAGGTGCGATCATACCAGCACTAATGCACCGGATCCCATCAGAACTCCGCAGTTAAGCGTGCTTGGGCGAGAGTAGTACTAGGATGGGTGACCTCCTGGGAAGTCCTTGTGTTGCACCTCTTTTTGCCAAAATTGCGCGTTCTTTTTGTTAATTGGCGTAATTTGACGTCTTTTTTTGAAAAATAAACTCAGATTGCTCTCATTTTTTCGTTAATTAACGCAACTTAAAACTCTATTCGGTTAATTAGCGTAATTTGACGTCTTTTTTGAATAATACACTTAGAAATGCATATATACAATTGCAACGCTTTACTCTCAGGTGCGATCATACCAGCACTAATGCACCGGATCCCATCAGAACTCCGCAGTTAAGCGTGCTTGGGCGAGAGTAGTACTAGGATGGGTGACCTCCTGGGAAGTCCTTGTGTTGCACCTCTTTTTGCCAAAATTGCGCGTTCTTTTTGTTAATTGGCGTAATTTGACGTCTTTTTTTGAAAAATAAACTCAGATTGCTCTCATTTTTTCGTTAATTAACGCAACTTAAAACTCTATTCGGTTAATTAGCGTAATTTGACGTCTTTTTTGAATAATACACTTAGAAATGCATATATAGAATTACAACGCTTTACTCTCAGGTGCGATCATACCAGCACTAATGCACCGGATCCCATCAGAACTCCGCAGTTAAGCGTGCTTGGGCGAGAGTAGTACTAGGATGGGTGACCTCCTGGGAAGTCCTTGTGTTGCACCTCTTTTTGCCAAAATTGCGCGTTCTTTTTGTTAATTGGCGTAATTTGACGTCTTTTTTTGAAAAATAAACTCAGATTGCTCTCATTTTTTCGTTAATTAACGCAACTTAAAACTCTATTCGGTTAATTAGCGTAATTTGACGTCTTTTTTGAATAATACACTTAGAAATGCATATATAGAATTACAACGCTTTACTCTCAGGTGCGATCATACCAGCACTAATGCACCGGATCCCATCAGAACTCCGCAGTTAAGCGTGCTTGGGCGAGAGTAGTACTAGGATGGGTGACCTCCTGGGAAGTCCTTGTGTTGCACCTCTTTTTGCCAAAATTGCGCGTTCTTTTTGTTAATTGGCGTAATTTGACGTCTTTTTTTGAAAAATAAACTCAGATTGCTCTCATTTTTTCGTTAATTAACGCAACTTAAAACTCTATTCGGTTAATTAGCGTAATCTGACGTCTTTTTTGAATAATACACTTAGAAATGCATATATACAATTGCAACGCTTTACTCTCAGGTGCGATCATACCAGCACTAATCCACCGGATCCCATCAGAACTCCGCAGTTAAGCTTGCTTGGGCGAGAGTAGTACTAGGATGGGTGACCTCCTGGGAAGTCCTTGTGTTGCACCTCTTTTTGCCAAAATTGCGCGTTCTTTTTGTTAATTGGCGTAATTTGACGTCTTTTTTTGAAAAATAAACTTAGATTGCTCTCATTTTTTCGTTAATTAACGCAACTTAAAACTCTATTCGGTTAATTAGCGTAATTTGACGTCTTTTTTGAATAATACACTTAGAAATGCATATATACAATTGCAACGCTTTACTCTCAGGTGCGATCATACCAGCACTAATGCACCGGATCCCATCAGAACTCCGCAGTTAAGCGTGCTTGGGCGAGAGTAGTACTAGGATGGGTGACCTCCTGGGAAGTCCTTGTGTTGCACCTCTTTTTGCCAAAATTGCGCGTTCTTTTTGTTAATTGGCGTAATTTGACGTCTTTTTTTGAAAAATAAACTTAGATTGCTCTCATTTTTTCGTTAATTAACGCAACTTAAAACTCTATTCGGTTAATTAGCGTAATTTGACGTCTTTTTTGAATAATACACTTAGAAATGCATATATAGAATTGCAACGCTTTACTCTCAGGTGCGATCATACCAGCACTAATGCACCGGATCCCATCAGAACTCCGCAGTTAAGCGTGCTTGGGCGAGAGTAGTACTAGGATGGGTGACCTCCTGGGAAGTCCTTGTGTTGCACCTCTTTTTGCCAAAATTGCGCGTTCTTTTTGTTAATTGGCGTAATTTGACGTCTTTTTTTGAAAAATAAACTCAGATTGCTCTCATTTTTTCGTTAATTAACGCAACTTAAAACTCTATTCGGTTAATTAGCGTAATTTGACGTCTTTTTTGAATAATACACTTAGAAATGCATATATAGAATTACAACGCTTTACTCTCAGGTGCGATCATACCAGCACTAATGCACCGGATCCCATCAGAACTCCGCAGTTAAGCGTGCTTGGGCGAGAGTAGTACTAGGATGGGTGACCTCCTGGGAAGTCCTTGTGTTGCACCTCTTTTTGCCAAAATTGCGCGTTCTTTTTGTTAATTGGCGTAATTTGACGTCTTTTTTTGAAAAATAAACTCAGATTGCTCTCATTTTTTCGTTAATTAACGCAACTTAAAACTCTATTCGGTTAATTAGCGTAATCTGACGTCTTTTTTGAATAATACACTTAGAAATGCATATATACAATTGCAACGCTTTACTCTCAGGTGCGATCATACCAGCACTAATCCACCGGATCCCATCAGAACTTCGCAGTTAAGCGTGCTTGGGCGAGAGTAGTACTAGGATGGGTGACCTCCTGGGAAGTCCTTGTGTTGCACCTCTTTTTGCCAAAATTGCGCGTTCTTTTTGTTAATTGGCGTAATTTGACGTCTTTTTTTGAAAAATAAACTCAGATTGCTCTCATTTTTTCGTTAATTAACGCAACTTAAAACTCTATTCGGTTAATTAGCGTAATCTGACGTCTTTTTTGAATAATACACTTAGAAATGCATATATACAATTGCAACGCTTTACTCTCAGGTGCGATCATACCAGCACTAATGCACCGGATCCCATCAGAACTCCGCAGTTAAGCGTGCTTGGGCGAGAGTAGTACTAGGATGGGTGACCTCCTGGGAAGTCCTTGTGTTGCACCTCTTTTTGCCAAAATTGCGCGTTCTTTTTGTTAATTGGCGTAATTTGACGTCTTTTTTTGAAAAATAAACTTAGATTGCTCTCATTTTTCGTTAATTAACGCAACTTAAAACTCTATTCGGTTAATTAGCGTAATTTGACGTCTTTTTTGAATAATACACTTAGAAATGCATATATACAATTGCAACGCTTTACTCTCAGGTGCGATCATACCAGCACTAATGCACCGGATCCCATCAGAACTCCGCAGTTAAGCGTGCTTGGGCGAGAGTAGTACTAGGATGGGTGACCTCCTGGGAAGTCCTTGTGTTGCACCTCTTTTTGCCAAAATTGCGCGTTCTTTTTGTTAATTGGCGTAATTTGACGTCTTTTTTTGAAAAATAAACTCAGATTGCTCTCATTTTTTCGTTAATTAACGCAACTTAAAACTCTATTCGGTTAATTAGCGTAATCTGACGTCTTTTTTGAATAATACACTTAGAAATGCATATATACAATTGCAACGCTTTACTCTCAGGTGCGATCATACCAGCACTAATGCACCGGATCCCATCAGAACTTCGCAGTTAAGCGTGCTTGGGCGAGAGTAGTACTAGGATGGGTGACCTCCTGGGAAGTCCTTGTGTTGCACCTCTTTTTGCCAAAATTGCGCGTTCTTTTTGTTAATTGGCGTAATTTGACGTCTTTTTTTGAAAAATAAACTCAGATTGCTCTCATTTTTTCGTTAATTAACGCAACTTAAAACTCTATTCGGTTAATTAGCGTAATCTGACGTCTTTTTTGAATAATACACTTAGAAATGCATATATACAATTACAACGCTTTACTCTCAGGTGCGATCATACCAGCACTAATCCACCGGATCCCATCAGAACTCCGCAGTTAAGCTTGCTTGGGCGAGAGTAGTACTAGGATGGGTGACCTCCTGGGAAGTCCTTGTGTTGCACCTCTTTTTGCCAAAATTGCGCGTTCTTTTTGTTAATTGGCGTAATTTGACGTCTTTTTTTGAAAAATAAACTTAGATTGCTCTCATTTTTTCGTTAATTAACGCAACTTAAAACTCTATTCGGTTAATTAGCGTAATTTGACGTCTTTTTTGAATAATACACTTAGAAATGCATATATACAATTGCAACGCTTTACTCTCAGGTGCGATCATACCAGCACTAATGCACCGGATCCCATCAGAACTCCGCAGTTAAGCGTGCTTGGGCGAGAGTAGTACTAGGATGGGTGACCTCCTGGGAAGTCCTTGTGTTGCACCTCTTTTTGCCAAAATTGCGCGTTCTTTTTGTTAATTGGCGTAATTTGACGTCTTTTTTTGAAAAATAAACTCAGATTGCTCTCATTTTTTCGTTAATTAACGCAACTTAAAACTCTATTCGGTTAATTAGCGTAATCTGACGTCTTTTTTGAATAATACACTTAGAAATGCATATATACAATTACAACGCTTTACTCTCAGGTGCGATCATACCAGCACTAATGCACCGGATCCCATCAGAACTCCGCAGTTAAGCGTGCTTGGGCGAGAGTAGTACTAGGATGGGTGACCTCCTGGGAAGTCCTTGTGTTGCACCTCTTTTTGCCAAAATTGCGCGTTCTTTTTGTTAATTGGCGTAATTTGACGTCTTTTTTTGAAAAATAAACTCAGATTGCTCTCATTTTTTCGTTAATTAACGCAACTTAAAACTCTATTCGGTTAATTAGCGTAATCTGACGTCTTTTTTGAATAATACACTTAGAAATGCATATATACAATTACAACGCTTTACTCTCAGGTGCGATCATACCAGCACTAATGCACCGGATCCCATCAGAACTCCGCAGTTAAGCGTGCTTGGGCGAGAGTAGTACTAGGATGGGTGACCTCCTGGGAAGTCCTTGTGTTGCACCTCTTTTTGCCAAAATTGCGCGTTCTTTTTGTTAATTGGCGTAATTTGACGTCTTTTTTTGAAAAATAAACTTAGATTGCTCTCATTTTTTCGTTAAGTAACGCAACTTAAAACTCTATTCGGTTAATTAGCGTAATCTGACGTCTTTTTTGAATAATACACTTAGAAATGCATATATACAATTACAACGCTTTACTCTCAGGTGCGATCATACCAGCACTAATGCACCGGATCCCATCAGAACTCCGCAGTTAAGCGTGCTTGGGCGAGAGTAGTACTAGGATGGGTGACCTCCTGGGAAGTCCTTGTGTTGCACCTCTTTTTGCCAAAATTGCGCGTTCTTTTTGTTAATTGGCGTAATTTGACGTCTTTTTTTGAAAAATAAACTTAGATTGCTCTCATTTTTTCGTTAATTAACGCAACTTAAAACTCTATTCGGTTAATTAGCGTAATCTGACGTCTTTTTTGAATAATACACTTAGAAATGCATATATACAATTGCAACGCTTTACTCTCAGGTGCGATCATACCAGCACTAATCCACCGGATCCCATCAGAACTTCGCAGTTAAGCGTGCTTGGGCGAGAGTAGTACTAGGATGGGTGACCTCCTGGGAAGTCCTTGTGTTGCACCTCTTTTTGCCAAAATTGCGCGTTCTTTTTGTTAATTGGCGTAATTTGACGTCTTTTTTTGAAAAATAAACTTAGATTGCTCTCATTTTTCGTTAATTAACGCAACTTAAAACTCTATTCGGTTAATTAGCGTAATTTGACGTCTTTTTTGAATAATACACTTAGAAATGCATATATACAATTCCAACGCTTTACTCTCAGGTGCGATCATACCAGCACTAATGCACCGGATCCCATCAGAACTCCGCAGTTAAGCTTGCTTGGGCGAGAGTAGTACTAGGATGGGTGACCTCCTGGGAAGTCCTTGTGTTGCACCTCTTTTTGCCAAAATTGCGCGTTCTTTTTGTTAATTGGCGTAATTTGACGTCTTTTTTTGAAAAATAAACTTAGATTGCTCTCATTTTTCGTTAATTAACGCAACTTAAAACTCTATTCGGTTAATTAGCGTAATTTGACGTCTTTTTTGAATAATACACTTAGAAATGCATATATACAATTACAACGCTTTACTCTCAGGTGCGATCATACCAGCACTAATGCACCGGATCCCATCAGAACTCCGCAGTTAAGCTTGCTTGGGCGAGAGTAGTACTAGGATGGGTGACCTCCTGGGAAGTCCTTGTGTTGCACCTCTTTTTGCCAAAATTGCGCGTTCTTTTTGTTAATTGGCGTAATTTGACGTCTTTTTTTGAAAAATAAACTTAGATTGCTCTCATTTTTTCGTTAATTAACGCAACTTAAAACTCTATTCGGTTAATTAGCGTAATTTGACGTCTTTTTTGAATAATACACTTAGAAATGCATATATACAATTGCAACGCTTTACTCTCAGGTGCGATCATACCAGCACTAATGCACCGGATCCCATCAGAACTCCGCAGTTAAGCGTGCTTGGGCGAGAGTAGTACTAGGATGGGTGACCTCCAGGGAAGTCCTTGTGTTGCACCTCTTTTTGCCAAAATTGCGCGTTCTTTTTGTTAATTGGCGTAATTTGACGTCTTTTTTTGAAAAATAAACTTAGATTGCTCTCATTTTTTCGTTAATTAACGCAACTTAAAACTCTATTCGGTTAATTAGCGTAATCTGACGTCTTTTTTGAATAATACACTTAGAAATGCATATATACAATTGCAACGCTTTACTCTCAGGTGCGATCATACCAGCACTAATCCACCGGATCCCATCAGAACTTCGCAGTTAAGCGTGCTTGGGCGAGAGTAGTACTAGGATGGGTGACCTCCAGGGAAGTCCTTGTGTTGCACCTCTTTTTGCCAAAATTGCGCGTTCTTTTTGTTAATTGGCGTAATTTGACGTCTTTTTTTGAAAAATAAACTTAGATTGCTCTCATTTTTCGTTAATTAACGCAACTTAAAACTCTATTCGGTTAATTAGCGTAATTTGACGTCTTTTTTGAATAATACACTTAGAAATGCATATATACAATTACAACGCTTTACTCTCAGGTGCGATCATACCAGCACTAATGCACCGGATCCCATCAGAACTCCGCAGTTAAGCTTGCTTGGGCGAGAGTAGTACTAGGATGGGTGACCTCCTGGGAAGTCCTTGTGTTGCACCTCTTTTTGCCAAAATTGCGCGTTCTTTTTGTTAATTGGCGTAATTTGACGTCTTTTTTTGAAAAATAAACTTAGATTGCTCTCATTTTTTCGTTAATTAACGCAACTTAAAACTCTATTCGGTTAATTAGCGTAATTTGACGTCTTTTTTGAATAATACACTTAGAAATGCATATATACAATTGCAACGCTTTACTCTCAGGTGCGATCATACCAGCACTAATGCACCGGATCCCATCAGAACTCCGCAGTTAAGCGTGCTTGGGCGAGAGTAGTACTAGGATGGGTGACCTCCTGGGAAGTCCTTGTGTTGCACCTCTTTTTGCCAAAATTGCGCGTTCTTTTTGTTAATTGGCGTAATTTGACGTCTTTTTTTGAAAAATAAACTTAGATTGCTCTCATTTTTTCGTTAATTAACGCAACTTAAAACTCTATTCGGTTAATTAGCGTAATCTGACGTCTTTTTTGAATAATACACTTAGAAATGCATATATACAATTGCAACGCTTTACTCTCAGGTGCGATCATACCAGCACTAATCCACCGGATCCCATCAGAACTTCGCAGTTAAGCGTGCTTGGGCGAGAGTAGTACTAGGATGGGTGACCTCCAGGGAAGTCCTTGTGTTGCACCTCTTTTTGCCAAAATTGCGCGTTCTTTTTGTTAATTGGCGTAATTTGACGTCTTTTTTTGAAAAATAAACTTAGATTGCTCTCATTTTTCGTTAATTAACGCAACTTAAAACTCTATTCGGTTAATTAGCGTAATTTGACGTCTTTTTTGAATAATACACTTAGAAATGCATATATACAATTACAACGCTTTACTCTCAGGTGCGATCATACCAGCACTAATGCACCGGATCCCATCAGAACTCCGCAGTTAAGCTTGCTTGGGCGAGAGTAGTACTAGGATGGGTGACCTCCTGGGAAGTCCTTGTGTTGCACCTCTTTTTGCCAAAATTGCGCGTTCTTTTTGTTAATTGGCGTAATTTGACGTCTTTTTTTGAAAAATAAACTTAGATTGCTCTCATTTTTTCGTTAATTAACGCAACTTAAAACTCTATTCGGTTAATTAGCGTAATTTGACGTCTTTTTTGAATAATACACTTAGAAATGCATATATACAATTGCAACGCTTTACTCTCAGGTGCGATCATACCAGCACTAATGCACCGGATCCCATCAGAACTCCGCAGTTAAGCGTGCTTGGGCGAGAGTAGTACTAGGATGGGTGACCTCCTGGGAAGTCCTTGTGTTGCACCTCTTTTTGCCAAAATTGCGCGTTCTTTTTGTTAATTGGCGTAATTTGACGTCTTTTTTTGAAAAATAAACTTAGATTGCTCTCATTTTTTCGTTAATTAACGCAACTTAAAACTCTATTCGGTTAATTAGCGTAATTTGACGTCTTTTTTGAATAATACACTTAGAAATGCATATATACAATTGCAACGCTTTACTCTCAGGTGCGATCATACCAGCACTAATGCACCGGATCCCATCAGAATTCCGCAGTTAAGCGTGCTTGGGCGAGAGTAGTACTAGGATGGGTGACCTCCTGGGAAGTCCTTGTGTTGCACCTCTTTTTGCCAAAATTGCGCGTTCTTTTTGTTAATTGGCGTAATTTGACGTCTTTTTTTGAAAAATAAACTTAGATTGCTCTCATTTTTTCGTTAATTAACGCAACTTAAAACTCTATTCGGTTAATTAGCGTAATTTGACGTCTTTTTTGAATAATACACTTAGAAATGCATATATACAATTGCAACGCTTTACTCTCAGGTGCGATCATACCAGCACTAATGCACCGGATCCCATCAGAACTCCGCAGTTAAGCGTGCTTGGGCGAGAGTAGTACTAGGATGGGTGACCTCCTGGGAAGTCCTTGTGTTGCACCTCTTTTTGCCAAAATTGCGCGTTCTTTTTGTTAATTGGCGTAATTTGACGTCTTTTTTTGAAAAATAAACTTAGATTGCTCTCATTTTTTCGTTAATTAACGCAACTTAAAACTCTATTCGGTTAATTAGCGTAATTTGACGTCTTTTTTGAATAATACACTTAGAAATGCATATATACAATTGCAACGCTTTACTCTCAGGTGCGATCATACCAGCACTAATGCACCGGATCCCATCAGAACTCCGCAGTTAAGCGTGCTTGGGCGAGAGTAGTACTAGGATGGGTGACCTCTTGGGAAGTCCTTGTGTTGCACCTCTTTTTGCCAAAATTGCGCGTTCTTTTTGTTAATTGGCGTAATTTGACGTCTTTTTTTGAAAAATAAACTTAGATTGCTCTCATTTTTTCGTTAATTAACGCAACTTAAAACTCTATTCGGTTAATTAGCGTAATTTGACGTCTTTTTTGAATAATACACTTAGAAATGCATATATACAATTGCAACGCTTTACTCTCAGGTGCGATCATACCAGCACTAATCCACCGGATCCCATCAGAACTCCGCAGTTAAGCGTGCTTGGGCGAGAGTAGTACTAGGATGGGTGACCTCCTGGGAAGTCCTTGTGTTGCACCTCTTTTTGCCAAAATTGCGCGTTCTTTTTGTTAATTGGCGTAATTTGACGTCTTTTTTTGAAAAATAAACTTAGATTGCTCTCATTTTTTCGTTAATTAACGCAACTTAAAACTCTATTCGGTTAATTAGCGTAATTTGACGTCTTTTTTGAATAATACACTTAGAAATGCATATATACAATTGCAACGCTTTACTCTCAGGTGCGATCATACCAGCACTAATCCACCGGATCCCATCAGAACTCCGCAGTTAAGCGTGCTTGGGCGAGAGTAGTACTAGGATGGATGACCTCCTGGGAAGTCCCTGTGTTGCACCTCTTTTTGCCAAAATTGCGCGTTCTTTTTGTTAATTGGCGTAATTTGACGTCTTTTTTTGAAAAATAAACTTAGATTGCTCTCATTTTTTCGTTAATTAACGCAACTTAAAACTCTATTCGGTTAATTAGCGTAATTTGACGTCTTTTTTGAATAATACACTTAGAAATGCATATATACAATTGCAACGCTTTACTCTCAGGTGCGATCATACCAGCACTAATCCACCGGATCCCATCAGAACTCCGCAGTTAAGCGTGCTTGGGCGAGAGTAGTACTAGGATGGGTGACCTCCTGGGAAGTCCTTGTGTTGCACCTCTTTTTGCCAAAATTGCGCGTTCTTTTTGTTAATTGGCGTAATTTGACGTCTTTTTTTGAAAAATAAACTCAGATTGCTCTCATTTTTTCGTTAATTAACGCAACTTAAAACTCTATTCGGTTAATTAGCGTAATTTGACGTCTTTTTTGAATAATACACTTAGAAATGCATATATACAATTGCAACGCTTTACTCTCAGGTGCGATCATACCAGCACTAATGCACCGGATCCCATCAGAACTCCGCAGTTAAGCGTGCTTGGGCGAGAGTAGTACTAGGATGGGTGACCTCCTGGGAAGTCCTTGTGTTGCACCTCTTTTTGCCAAAATTGCGCGTTCTTTTTGTTAATTGGCGTAATTTGACGTCTTTTTTTGAAAAATAAACTTAGATTGCTCTCATTTTTTCGTTAATTAACGCAACTTAAAACTCTATTCGGTTAATTAGCGTAATTTGACGTCTTTTTTGAATAATACACTTAGAAATGCATATATACAATTACAACGCTTTACTCTCAGGTGCGATCATACCAGCACTAATGCACCGGATCCCATCAGAACTCCGCAGTTAAGCGTGCTTGGGCGAGAGTAGTACTAGGATGGGTGACCTCTTGGGAAGTCCTTGTGTTGCACCTCTTTTTGCCAAAATTGCGCGTTCTTTTTGTTAATTGGCGTAATTTGACGTCTTTTTTTGAAAAATAAACTTAGATTGCTCTCATTTTTTCGTTAATTAACGCAACTTAAAACTCTATTCGGTTAATTAGCGTAATTTGACGTCTTTTTTGAATAATACACTTAGAAATGCATATATAGAATTACAACGCTTTACTCTCAGGTGCGATCATACCAGCACTAATGCACCGGATCCCATCAGAACTCCGCAGTTAAGCGTGCTTGGGCGAGAGTAGTACTAGGATGGGTGACCTCCTGGGAAGTCCTTGTGTTGCACCTCTTTTTGCCAAAATTGCGCGTTCTTTTTGTTAATTGGCGTAATTTGACGTCTTTTTTTGAAAAATAAACTCAGATTGCTCTCATTTTTTCGTTAATTAACGCAACTTAAAACTCTATTCGGTTAATTAGCGTAATCTGACGTCTTTTTTGAATAATACACTTAGAAATGCATATTTACAATTGCAACGCTTTACTCTCAGGTGCGATCATACCAGCACTAATCCACCGGATCCCATCAGAACTTCGCAGTTAAGCGTGCTTGGGCGAGAGTAGTACTAGGATGGGTGACCTCCTGGGAAGTCCTTGTGTTGCACCTCTTTTTGCCAAAATTGCGCGTTCTTTTTGTTAATTGGCGTAATTTGACGTCTTTTTTTGAAAAATAAACTTAGATTGCTCTCATTTTTTCGTTAATTAACGCAACTTAAAACTCTATTCGGTTAATTAGCGTAATTTGACGTCTTTTTTGAATAATACACTTAGAAATGCATATATACAATTACAACGCTTTACTCTCAGGTGCGATCATACCAGCACTAATGCACCGGATCCCATCAGAACTCCGCAGTTAAGCGTGCTTGGGCGAGAGTAGTACTAGGATGGGTGACCTCTTGGGAAGTCCTTGTGTTGCACCTCTTTTTGCCAAAATTGCGCGTTCTTTTTGTTAATTGGCGTAATTTGACGTCTTTTTTTGAAAAATAAACTTAGATTGCTCTCATTTTTTCGTTAATTAACGCAACTTAAAACTCTATTCGGTTAATTAGCGTAATTTGACGTCTTTTTTGAATAATACACTTAGAAATGCATATATAGAATTACAACGCTTTACTCTCAGGTGCGATCATACCAGCACTAATGCACCGGATCCCATCAGAACTCCGCAGTTAAGCGTGCTTGGGCGAGAGTAGTACTAGGATGGGTGACCTCCTGGGAAGTCCTTGTGTTGCACCTCTTTTTGCCAAAATTGCGCGTTCTTTTTGTTAATTGGCGTAATTTGACGTCTTTTTTTGAAAAATAAACTCAGATTGCTCTCATTTTTTCGTTAATTAACGCAACTTAAAACTCTATTCGGTTAATTAGCGTAATCTGACGTCTTTTTTGAATAATACACTTAGAAATGCATATTTACAATTGCAACGCTTTACTCTCAGGTGCGATCATACCAGCACTAATCCACCGGATCCCATCAGAACTTCGCAGTTAAGCGTGCTTGGGCGAGAGTAGTACTAGGATGGGTGACCTCCTGGGAAGTCCTTGTGTTGCACCTCTTTTTGCCAAAATTGCGCGTTCTTTTTGTTAATTGGCGTAATTTGACGTCTTTTTTTGAAAAATAAACTTAGATTGCTCTCATTTTTCGTTAATTAACGCAACTTAAAACTCTATTCGGTTAATTAGCGTAATTTGACGTCTTTTTTGAATAATACACTTAGAAATGCATATATACAATTACAACGCTTTACTCTCAGGTGCGATCATACCAGCACTAATGCACCGGATCCCATCAGAACTCCGCAGTTAAGCTTGCTTGGGCGAGAGTAGTACTAGGATGGGTGACCTCCTGGGAAGTCCTTGTGTTGCACCTCTTTTTGCCAAAATTGCGCGTTCTTTTTGTTAATTGGCGTAATTTGACGTCTTTTTTTGAAAAATAAACTTAGATTGCTCTCATTTTTTCGTTAATTAACGCAACTTAAAACTCTATTCGGTTAATTAGCGTAATTTGACGTCTTTTTTGAATAATACACTTAGAAATGCATATATACAATTGCAACGCTTTACTCTCAGGTGCGATCATACCAGCACTAATGCACCGGATCCCATCAGAACTCCGCAGTTAAGCGTGCTTGGGCAAGAGTAGTACTAGGATGGGTGACCTCCTGGGAAGTCCTTGTGTTGCACCTCTTTTTGCCAAAATTGCGCGTTCTTTTTGTTAATTGGCGTAATTTGACGTCTTTTTTTGAAAAATAAACTTAGATTGCTCTCATTTTTTCGTTAATTAACGCAACTTAAAACTCTATTCGGTTAATTAGCGTAATTTGACGTCTTTTTTGAATAATACACTTAGAAATGCATATATACAATTGCAACGCTTTACTCTCAGGTGCGATCATACCAGCACTAATGCACCGGATCCTATCAGAACTCCGCAGTTAAGCGTGCTTGGGCGAGAGTAGTACTAGGATGGGTGACCTCCTGGGAAGTCCTTGTGTTGCACCTCTTTTTGCCAAAATTGCGCGTTCTTTTTGTTAATTGGCGTAATTTGACGTCTTTTTTTGAAAAATAAACTTAGATTGCTCTCATTTTTTCGTTAATTAACGCAACTTAAAACTCTATTCGGTTAATTAGCGTAATTTGACGTCTTTTTTGAATAATACACTTAGAAATGCATATATACAATTGCAACGCTTTACTCTCAGGTGCGATCATACCAGCACTAATGCACCGGATCCCATCAGAACTCCGCAGTTAAGCGTGCTTGGGCGAGAGTAGTACTAGGATGGGTGACCTCCTGGGAAGTCCTTGTGTTGCACCTCTTTTTGCCAAAATTGCGCGTTCTTTTTGTTAATTGGCGTAATTTGACGTCTTTTTTTGAAGAATAAACTTAGATTGCTCTCATTTTTTCGTTAATTAACGCAACTTAAAACTCTATTCGGTTAATTAGCGTAATTTGACGTCTTTTTTGAATAATACACTTAGAAATGCATATATACAATTGCAACGCTTTACTCTCAGGTGCGATCATACCAGCACTAATGCACCGGATCCCATCAGAACTCCGCAGTTAAGCGTGCTTGGGCGAGAGTAGTACTAGGATGGGTGACCTCCTGGGAAGTCCTTGTGTTGCACCTCTTTTTGCCAAAATTGCGCGTTCTTTTTGTTAATTGGCGTAATTTGACGTCTTTTTTTGAAAAATAAACTTAGATTGCTCTCATTTTTTCGTTAATTAACGCAACTTAAAACTCTATTCGGTTAATTAGCGTAATTTGACGTCTTTTTTGAATAATACACTTAGAAATGCATATATACAATTGCAACGCTTTACTCTCAGGTGCGATCATACCAGCACTAATCCACCGGATCCCATCAGAACTCCGCAGTTAAGCGTGCTTGGGCGAGAGTAGTACTAGGATGGGTGACCTCCTGGGAAGTCCTTGTGTTGCACCTCTTTTTGCCAAAATTGCGCGTTCTTTTTGTTAATTGGCGTAATTTGACGTCTTTTTTTGAAAAATAAACTTAGATTGCTCTCATTTTTTCGTTAATTAACGCAACTTAAAACTCTATTCGGTTAATTAGCGTAATTTGACGTCTTTTTTGAATAATACACTTAGAAATGCATATATACAATTGCAACGCTTTACTCTCAGGTGCGATCATACCAGCACTAATGCACCGGATCCCATCAGAACTCCGCAGTTAAGCGTGCTTGGGCGAGAGTAGTACTAGGATGGGTGACCTCCTGGGAAGTCCTTGTGTTGCACCTCTTTTTGCCAAAATTGCGCGTTCTTTTTGTTAATTGGCGTAATTTGACGTCTTTTTTTGAAAAATAAACTCAGATTGCTCTCATTTTTTCGTTAATTAACGCAACTTAAAACTATATTCGGTTAATTAGCGTAATTTGACGTCTTTTTTGAATAATACACTTAGAAATGCATATATACAATTGCAACGCTTTACTCTCAGGTGCGATCATACCAGCACTAATGCACCGGATCCCATCAGAACTCCGCAGTTAAGCGTGCTTGGGCGAGAGTAGTACTAGGATGGGTGACCTCCTGGGAAGTCCTTGTGTTGCACCTCTTTTTGCCAAAATTGCGCGTTCTTTTTGTTAATTGGCGTAATTTGACGTCTTTTTTTGAAAAATAAACTTAGATTGCTCTCATTTTTTCGTTAATTAACGCAACTTAAAACTCTATTCGGTTAATTAGCGTAATCTGACGTCTTTTTTGAATAATACACTTAGAAATGCATATATACAATTGCAACGCTTTACTCTCAGGTGCGATCATACCAGCACTAATGCACCGGATCCCATCAGAACTCCGCAGTTAAGCGTGCTTGGGCGAGAGTAGTACTAGGATGGGTGACCTCCTGGGAAGTCCTTGTGTTGCACCTCTTTTTGCCAAAATTGCGCGTTCTTTTTGTTAATTGGCGTAATTTGACGTCTTTTTTTGAAAAATAAACTTAGATTGCTCTCATTTTTTCGTTAATTAACGCAACTTAAAACTCTATTCGGTTAATTAGCGTAATTTGACGTCTTTTTTGAATAATACACTTAGAAATGCATATATACAATTGCAACGCTTTACTCTCAGGTGCGATCATACCAGCACTAATGCACCGGATCCCATCAGAACTCCGCAGTTAAGCGTGCTTGGGCGAGAGTAGTACTAGGATGGGTGACCTCCTGGGAAGTCCTTGTGTTGCACCTCTTTTTGCCAAAATTGCGCGTTCTTTTTGTTAATTGGCGTAATTTGACGTCTTTTTTTGAAAAATAAACTTAGATTGCTCTCATTTTTTCGTTAATTAACGCAACTTAAAACTCTATTCGGTTAATTAGCGTAATTTGACGTCTTTTTTGAATAATACACTTAGAAATGCATATATACAATTGCAACGCTTTACTCTCAGGTGCGATCATACCAGCACTAATCCACCGGATCCCATCAGAACTCCGCAGTTAAGCGTGCTTGGGCGAGAGTAGTACTAGGATGGGTGACCTCCTGGGAAGTCCTTGTGTTGCACCTCTTTTTGCCAAAATTGCGCGTTCTTTTTGTTAATTGGCGTAATTTGACGTCTTTTTTTGAAAAATAAACTCAGATTGCTCTCATTTTTTCGTTAATTAACGCAACTTAAAACTCTATTCGGTTAATTAGCGTAATTTGACGTCTTTTTTGAATAATACACTTAGAAATGCATATATACAATTGCAACGCTTTACTCTCAGGTGCGATCATACCAGCACTAATGCACCGGATCCCATCAGAACTCCGCAGTTAAGCGTGCTTGGGCGAGAGTAGTACTAGGATGGGTGACCTCCTGGGAAGTCCTTGTGTTGCACCTCTTTTTGCCAAAATTGCGCGTTCTTTTTGTTAATTGGCGTAATTTGACGTCTTTTTTTGAAAAATAAACTCAGATTGCTCTCATTTTTTCGTTAATTAACGCAACTTAAAACTCTATTCGGTTAATTAGCGTAATCTGACGTCTTTTTTGAATAATACACTTAGAAATGCATATATACAATTGCAACGCTTTACTCTCAGGTGCGATCATACCAGCACTAATGCACCGGATCCCATCAGAACTCTGCAGTTAAGCGTGCTTGGGCGAGAGTAGTACTAGGATGGGTGACCTCCTGGGAAGTCCTTGTGTTGCACCTCTTTTTGCCAAAATTGCGCGTTCTTTTTGTTAATTGGCGTAATTTGACGTCTTTTTTTGAAAAATAAACTTAGATTGCTCTCATTTTTTCGTTAATTAACGCAACTTAAAACTCTATTCGGTTAATTAGCGTAATTTGACGTCTTTTTTGAATAATACACTTAGAAATGCATATATACAATTGCAACGCTTTACTCTCAGGTGCGATCATACCAGCACTAATGCACCGGATCCCATCAGAACTCCGCAGTTAAGCGTGCTTGGGCGAGAGTAGTACTAGGATGGGTGACCTCCTGGGAAGTCCTTGTGTTGCACCTCTTTTTGCCAAAATTGCGCGTTCTTTTTGTTAATTGGCGTAATTTGACGTCTTTTTTTGAAAAATAAACTTAGATTGCCCTCATTTTTTCGTTAATTAACGCAACTTAAAACTCTATTCGGTTAATTAGCGTAATCTGACGTCTTTTTTGAATAATACACTTAGAAATGCATATATACAATTGCAACGCTTTACTCTCAGGTGCGATCATACCAGCATTAATGCACCGGATCCCATCAGAACTCCGCAGTTAAGCGTGCTTGGGCGAGAGTAGTACTAGGATGGGTGACCTCCTGGGAAGTCCTTGTGTTGCACCTCTTTTTGCCAAAATTGCGCGTTCTTTTTGTTAATTGGCGTAATTTGACGTCTTTTTTTGAAAAATAAACTTAGATTGCTCTCATTTTTTCGTTAATTAACGCAACTTAAAACTCTATTCGGTTAATTAGCGTAATTTGACGTCTTTTTTGAATAATACACTTAGAAATGCATATATACAATTGCAACGCTTTACTCTCAGGTGCGATCATACCAGCACTAATCCACCGGATCCCATCAGAACTCCGCAGTTAAGCGTGCTTGGGCGAGAGTAGTACTAGGATGGGTGACCTCCTGGGAAGTCCTTGTGTTGCACCTCTTTTTGCCAAAATTGCGCGTTCTTTTTGTTAATTGGCGTAATTTGACGTCTTTTTTTGAAAAATAAACTCAGATTGCTCTCATTTTTTCGTTAATTAACGCAACTTAAAACTCTATTCGGTTAATTAGCGTAATTTGACGTCTTTTTTGAATAATACACTTAGAAATGCATATATACAATTGCAACGCTTTACTCTCAGGTGCGATCATACCAGCACTAATGCACCGGATCCCATCAGAACTCCGCAGTTAAGCGTGCTTGGGCGAGAGTAGTACTAGGATGGGTGACCTCCTGGGAAGTCCTTGTGTTGCACCTCTTTTTGCCAAAATTGCGCGTTCTTTTTGTTAATTGGCGTAATTTGACGTCTTTTTTTGAAAAATAAACTCAGATTGCTCTCATTTTTTCGTTAATTAACGCAACTTAAAACTCTATTCGGTTAATTAGCGTAATCTGACGTCTTTTTTGAATAATACACTTAGAAATGCATATATACAATTGCAACGCTTTACTCTCAGGTGCGATCATACCAGCACTAATGCACCGGATCCCATCAGAACTCTGCAGTTAAGCGTGCTTGGGCGAGAGTAGTACTAGGATGGGTGACCTCCTGGGAAGTCCTTGTGTTGCACCTCTTTTTGCCAAAATTGCGCGTTCTTTTTGTTAATTGGCGTAATTTGACGTCTTTTTTTGAAAAATAAACTTAGATTGCTCTCATTTTTTCGTTAATTAACGCAACTTAAAACTCTATTCGGTTAATTAGCGTAATTTGACGTCTTTTTTGAATAATACACTTAGAAATGCATATATACAATTGCAACGCTTTACTCTCAGGTGCGATCATACCAGCACTAATGCACCGGATCCCATCAGAACTCCGCAGTTAAGCGTGCTTGGGCGAGAGTAGTACTAGGATGGGTGACCTCCTGGGAAGTCCTTGTGTTGCACCTCTTTTTGCCAAAATTGCGCGTTCTTTTTGTTAATTGGCGTAATTTGACGTCTTTTTTTGAAAAATAAACTTAGATTGCCCTCATTTTTTCGTTAATTAACGCAACTTAAAACTCTATTCGGTTAATTAGCGTAATCTGACGTCTTTTTTGAATAATACACTTAGAAATGCATATATACAATTGCAACGCTTTACTCTCAGGTGCGATCATACCAGCATTAATGCACCGGATCCCATCAGAACTCCGCAGTTAAGCGTGCTTGGGCGAGAGTAGTACTAGGATGGGTGACCTCCTGGGAAGTCCTTGTGTTGCACCTCTTTTTGCCAAAATTGCGCGTTCTTTTTGTTAATTGGCGTAATTTGACGTCTTTTTTTGAAAAATAAACTTAGATTGCTCTCATTTTTTCGTTAATTAACGCAACTTAAAACTCTATTCGGTTAATTAGCGTAATTTGACGTCTTTTTTGAATAATACACTTAGAAATGCATATATACAATTGCAACGCTTTACTCTCAGGTGCGATCATACCAGCACTAATGCACCGGATCCCATCAGAACTCCGCAGTTAAGCGTGCTTGGGCGAGAGTAGTACTAGGATGGGTGACCTCCTGGGAAGTCCTTGTGTTGCACCTCTTTTTGCCAAAATTGCGCGTTCTTTTTGTTAATTGGCGTAATTTGACGTCTTTTTTTGAAAAATAAACTTAGATTGCTCTCATTTTTTCGTTAATTAACGCAACTTAAAACTCTATTCGGTTAATTAGCGTAATCTGACGTCTTTTTTGAATAATACACTTAGAAATGCATATATACAATTGCAACGCTTTACTCTCAGGTGCGATCATACCAGCACTAATGCACCGGATCCCATCAGAACTCCGCAATTAAGCGTGCTTGGGCGAGAGTAGTAGTAGGATGGGTGACCTCCTGGGAAGTCCTTGTGTTGCACCTCTTTTTGCCAAAATTGCGCGTTCTTTTTGTTAATTGGCGTAATTTGACGTCTTTTTTTGAAAAATAAACTTAGATTGCTCTCATTTTTTCGTTAATTAACGCAACTTAAAACTCTATTCGGTTAATTAGCGTAATTTGACGTCTTTTTTGAATAATACACTTAGAAATGCATATATACAATTACAACGCTTTACTCTCAGGTGCGATCATACCAGCACTAATGCACCGGATCCCATCAGAACTCCGCAGTTAAGCGTGCTTGGGCGAGAATAGTACTAGGATGGGTGACCTCCTGGGAAGTCCTTGTGTTGCACCTCTTTTTGCCAAAATTGCGCGTTCTTTTTGTTAATTGGCGTAATTTGACGTCTTTTTTTGAAAAATAAACTCAGATTGCTCTCATTTTTTCGTTAATTAACGCAACTTAAAACTCTATTCGGTTAATTAGCGTAATCTGACGTCTTTTTTGAATAATACACTTAGAAATGCATATATACAATTGCAACGCTTTACTCTCAGGTGCGATCATACCAGCACTAATGCACCGGATCCCATCAGAACTCTGCAGTTAAGCGTGCTTGGGCGAGAGTAGTACTAGGATGGGTGACCTCCTGGGAAGTCCTTGTGTTGCACCTCTTTTTGCCAAAATTGCGCGTTCTTTTTGTTAATTGGCGTAATTTGACGTCTTTTTTTGAAAAATAAACTCAGATTGCTCTCATTTTTTCGTTAATTAACGCAACTTAAAACTCTATTCGGTTAATTAGCGTAATCTGACGTCTTTTTTGAATAATACACTTAGAAATGCATATATACAATTGCAACGCTTTACTCTCAGGTGCGATCATACCAGCACTAATGCACCGGATCCCATCAGAACTCTGCAGTTAAGCGTGCTTGGGCGAGAGTAGTACTAGGATGGGTGACCTCCTGGGAAGTCCTTGTGTTGCACCTCTTTTTGCCAAAATTGCGCGTTCTTTTTGTTAATTGGCGTAATTTGACGTCTTTTTTTGAAAAATAAACTTAGATTGCTCTCATTTTTTCGTTAATTAACGCAACTTAAAACTCTATTCGGTTAATTAGCGTAATTTGACGTCTTTTTTGAATAATACACTTAGAAATGCATATATACAATTGCAACGCTTTACTCTCAGGTGCGATCATACCAGCACTAATGCACCGGATCCCATCAGAACTCCGCAGTTAAGCGTGCTTGGGCGAGAGTAGTACTAGGATGGGTGACCTCCTGGGAAGTCCTTGTGTTGCACCTCTTTTTGCCAAAATTGCGCGTTCTTTTTTTTAATTGGCGTAATTTGACGTCTTTTTTTGAAAAATAAACTTAGATTGCTCTCATTTTTTCGTTAATTAACGCAACTTAAAACTCTATTCGGTTAATTAGCGTAATTTGACGTCTTTTTTGAATAATACACTTAGAAATGCATATATACAATTGCAACGCTTTACTCTTAGGTGCGATCATACCAGCACTAATCCACCGGATCCCATCAGAACTCCGCAGTTAAGCGTGCTTGGGCGAGAGTAGTACTAGGATGGGTGACCTCCTGGGAAGTCCTTGTGTTGCACCTCTTTTTGCCAAAATTGCGCGTTCTTTTTGTTAATTGGCGTAATTTGACGTCTTTTTTTGAAAAATAAACTTAGATTGCTCTCATTTTTTCGTTAATTAACGCAACTTAAAACTCTATTCGGTTAATTAGCGTAATTTGACGTCTTTTTTGAATAATACACTTAGAAATGCATATATACAATTGCAACGCTTTACTCTCAGGTGCGATCATACCAACACTAATCCACCGGATCCCATCAGAACTCCGCAGTTAAGCGTGCTTGGGCGAGAGTAGTACTAGGATGGGTGACCTCCTGGGAAGTCCTTGTGTTGCACCTCTTTTTGCCAAAATTGCGCGTTCTTTTTGTTAATTGGCGTAATTTGACGTCTTTTTTTGAAAAATAAACTCAGATTGCTCTCATTTTTTCGTTAATTAACGCAACTTAAAACTCTATTCGGTTAATTAGCGTAATTTGACGTCTTTTTTGAATAATACACTTAGAAATGCATATATACAATTCCAACGCTTTACTCTCAGGTGCGATCATACCAGCACTAATGCACCGGATCCCATCAGAACTCCGCAGTTAAGCGTGCTTGGGCGAGAGTAGTACTAGGATGGGTGACCTCCTGGGAAGTCCTTGTGTTGCACCTCTTTTTGCCAAAATTGCGCGTTCTTTTTGTTAATTGGCGTAATTTGACGTCTTTTTTTGAAAAATTAACTTAGATTGCTCTCATTTTTTCGTTAATTAACGCAACTTAAAACTCTATTCGGTTAATTAGCGTAATCTGACGTCTTTTTTGAATAATACACTTAGAAATGCATATATACAATTGCAACGCTTTACTCTCAGGTGCGATCATACCAGCACTAATGCACCGGATCCCATCAGAACTCCGCAGATAAGCGTGCTTGGGCGAGAGTAGTACTAGGATGGGTGACCTCCTGGGAAGTCCTTGTGTTGCACCTCTTTTTGCCAAAATTGCGCGTTCTTTTTGTTAATTGGCGTAATTTGACGTCTTTTTTTGAAAAATAAACTTAGATTGCTCTCATTTTTTCGTTAATTAACGCAACTTAAAACTCTATTCGGTTAATTAGCGTAATTTGACGTCTTTTTTGAATAATACACTTAGAAATGCATATATACAATTGCAACGCTTTACTCTCAGGTGCGATCATACCAGCACTAATGCACCGGATCCCATCAGAACTCCGCAGTTAAGCGTGCTTGGGCGAGAGTAGTACTAGGATGGGTGACCTCCTGGGAAGTCCTTGTGTTGCACCTCTTTTTGCCAAAATTGCGCGTTCTTTTTGTTAATTGGCGTAATTTGACGTCTTTTTTTGAAAAATAAACTTAGATTGCTCTCATTTTTTCGTTAATTAACGCAACTTAAAACTCTATTCGGTTAATTAGCGTAATTTGACGTCTTTTTTGAATAATACACTTAGAAATGCATATATACAATTGCAACGCTTTACTCTCAGGTGCGATCATACCAGCACTAATCCACCGGATCCCATCAGAACTCCGCAGTTAAGCGTGCTTGGGCGAGAGTAGTACTAGGATGGGTGACCTCCTGGGAAGTCCTTGTGTTGCACCTCTTTTTGCCAAAATTGCGCGTTCTTTTTGTTAATTGGCGTAATTTGACGTCTTTTTTTGAAAAATAAACTTAGATTGCTCTCATTTTTTCGTTAATTAACGCAACTTAAAACTCTATTCGGTTAATTAGCGTAATGTGACGTCTTTTTTGAATAATACACTTAGAAATGCATATATACAATTGCAACGCTTTACTCTCAGGTGCGATCATACCAGCACTAATGCACCGGATCCCATCAGAACTCCGCAGTTAAGCGTGCTTGGGCGAGAGTAGTACTAGGATGGGTGACCTCCTGGGAAGTCCTTGTGTTGCACCTCTTTTTGCCAAAATTGCGCGTTCTTTTTGTTAATTGGCGTAATTTGACGTCTTTTTTTGAAAAATAAACTTAGATTGCTCTCATTTTTTCGTTAATTAACGCAACTTAAAACTCTATTCGGTTAATTAGCGTAATCTGACGTCTTTTTTGAATAATACACTTAGAAATGCATATATACAATTGCAACGCTTTACTCTCAGGTGCGATCATACCAGCACTAATGCACCGGATCCCATCAGAACTCCGCAGTTAAGCGTGCTTGGGCGAGAGTAGTACTAGGATGGGTGACCTCCTGGGAAGTCCTTGTGTTGCACCTCTTTTTGCCAAAATTGCGCGTTCTTTTTGTTAATTGGCGTAATTTGACGTCTTTTTTTGAAAAATAAACTTAGATTGCTCTCATTTTTTCGTTAATTAACGCAACTTAAAACTCTATTCGGTTAATTAGCGTAATTTGACGTCTTTTTTGAATAATACACTTAGAAATGCATATATACAATTGCAACGCTTTACTCTCAGGTGCGATCATACCAGCACTAATCCACCGGATCCCATCAGAACTCCGCAGTTAAGCGTGCTTGGGCGAGAGTAGTACTAGGATGGGTGACCTCCTGGGAAGTCCTTGTGTTGCACCTCTTTTTGCCAAAATTGCGCGTTCTTTTTGTTAATTGGCGTAATTTGACGTCTTTTTTTGAAAAATAAACTTAGATTGCTCTCATTTTTTCGTTAATTAACGCAACTTAAAACTCTATTCGGTTAATTAGCGTAATTTGACGTCTTTTTTGAATAATACACTTAGAAATGCATATATACAATTGCAACGCTTTACTCTCAGGTGCGATCATACCAGCACTAATGCACCGGATCCCATCAGAACTCCGCAGTTAAGCGTGCTTGGGCGAGAGTAGTACTAGGATGGGTGACCTCCTGGGAAGTCCTTGTGTTGCACCTCTTTTTGCCAAAATTGCGCGTTCTTTTTGTTAATTGGCGTAATTTGACGTCTTTTTTTGAAAAATAAACTTAGATTGCTCTCATTTTTTCGTTAATTAACGCAACTTAAAACTCTATTCGGTTAATTAGCGTAATCTGACGTCTTTTTTGAATAATACACTTAGAAATGCATATATACAATTGCAACGCTTTACTCTCAGGTGCGATCATACCAGCACTAATGCACCGGATCCCATCAGAACTCCGCAGTTAAGCGTGCTTGGGCGAGAGTAGTACTAGGATGGGTGACCTCCTGGGAAGTCCTTGTGTTGCACCTCTTTTTGCCAAAATTGCGCGTTCTTTTTGTTAATTGGCGTAATTTGACGTCTTTTTTTGAAAAATAAACTTAGATTGCTCTCATTTTTTCGTTAATTAACGCAACTTAAAACTCTATTCGATTAATTAGCGTAATTTGACGTCTTTTTTGAATAATACACTTAGAAATGCATATATACAATTGCAACGCTTTACTCTCAGGTGCGATCATACCAGCACTAATCCACCGGATCCCATCAGAACTCCGCAGTTAAGCGTGCTTGGGCGAGAGTAGTACTAGGATGGGTGACCTCCTGGGAAGTCCTTGTGTTGCACCTCTTTTTGCCAAAATTGCGCGTTCTTTTTGTTAATTGGCGTAATTTGACGTCTTTTTTTGAAAAATAAACTTAGATTGCTCTCATTTTTTCGTTAATTAACGCAACTTAAAACTCTATTCGGTTAATTAGCGTAATCTGACGTCTTTTTTGAATAATACACTTAGAAATGCATATATACAATTGCAACGCTTTACTCTCAGGTGCGATCATACCAGCACTAATGCACCGGATCCCATCAGAACTCCGCAGTTAAGCGTGCTTGGGCGAGAGTAGTACTAGGATGGGTGACCTCCTGGGAAGTCCTTGTGTTGCACCTCTTTTTGCCAAAATTGGCGTTCTTTTTGTTAATTGGCGTAATTTGACGTCTTTTTTTGAAAAATAAACTTAGATTGCTCTCATTTTTTCGTTAATTAACGCAACTTAAAACTCTATTCGGTTAATTAGCGTAATTTGACGTCTTTTTTGAATAATACACTTAGAAATGCATATATACAATTGCAACGCTTTACTCTCAGGTGCGATCATACCAGCACTAATCCACCGGATCCCATCAGAACTCCGCAGTTAAGCGTGCTTGGGCGAGAGTAGTACTAGGATGGGTGACCTCCTGGGAAGTCCTTGTGTTGCACCTCTTTTTGCCAAAATTGCGCGTTCTTTTTGTTAATTGGCGTAATTTGACGTCTTTTTTTGAAAAATAAACTTAGATTGCTCTCATTTTTTCGTTAATTAACGCAACTTAAAACTCTATTCGGTTAATTAGCGTAATTTGACGTCTTTTTTGAATAATACACTTAGAAATGCATATATACAATTGCAACGCTTTACTCTCAGGTGCGATCATACCAGCACTAATCCACCGGATCCCATCAGAACTCCGCAGTTAAGCGTGCTTGGGCGAGAGTAGTAGTAGGATGGGTGACCTCCTGGGAAGTCCTTGTGTTGCACCTCTTTTTGCCAAAATTGCGCGTTCTTTTTGTTAATTGGCGTAATTTGACGTCTTTTTTTGAAAAATAAACTCAGATTGCTCTCATTTTTTCGTTAATTAACGCAACTTAAAACTCTATTCGGTTAATTAGCGTAATTTGACGTCTTTTTTGAATAATACACTTAGAAATGCATATATACAATTACAACGCTTTACTCTCAGGTGCGATCATACCAGCACTAATGCACCGGATCCCATCAGAACTCCGCAGTTAAGCGTGCTTGGGCGAGAGTAGTACTAGGATGGGTGACCTCCTGGGAAGTCCTTGTGTTGCACCTCTTTTTGCCAAAATTGCGCGTTCTTTTTGTTAATTGGCGTAATTTGACGTCTTTTTTTGAAAAATAAACTTAGATTGCTCTCATTTTTTCGTTAATTAACGCAACTTAAAACTCTATTCAGTTAATTAGCGTAATCTGACGTCTTTTTTGAATAATACACTTAGAAATGCATATATACAATTGCAACGCTTTACTCTCAGGTGCGATCATACCAGCACTAATGCACCGGATCCCATCAGAACTCCGCAGATAAGCGTGCTTGGGCGAGAGTAGTACTAGGATGGGTGACCTCCTGGGAAGTCCTTGTGTTGCACCTCTTTTTGCCAAAATTGCGCGTTCTTTTTGTTAATTGGCGTAATTTGACGTCTTTTTTTGAAAAATAAACTTAGATTGCTCTCATTTTTTCGTTAATTAACGCAACTTAAAACTCTATTCGGTTAATTAGCGTAATTTGACGTCTTTTTTGAATAATACACTTAGAAATGCATATATACAATTGCAACGCTTTACTCTCAGGTGCGATCATACCAGCACTAATGCACCGGATCCCATCAGATCTCCGCAGTTAAGCGTGCTTGGGCGAGAGTAGTACTAGGATGGGTGACCTCCTGGGAAGTCCTTGTGTTGCACCTCTTTTTGCCAAAATTGCGCGTTCTTTTTGTTAATTGGCGTAATTTGACGTCTTTTTTTGAAAAATAAACTTAGATTGCTCTCATTTTTTCGTTAATTAACGCAACTTAAAACTCTATTCGGTTAATTAGCGTAATTTGACGTCTTTTTTGAATAATACACTTAGAAATGCATATATACAATTGCAACGCTTTACTCTCAGGTGCGATCATACCAGCACTAATCCACCGGATCCCATCAGAACTCCGCAGTTAAGCGTGCTTGGGCGAGAGTAGTACTAGGATGGGTGACCTCCTGGGAAGTCCTTGTGTTGCACCTCTTTTTGCCAAAATTGCGCGTTCTTTTTGTTAATTGGCGTAATTTGACGTCTTTTTTTGAAAAATAAACTTAGATTGCTCTCATTTTTTCGTTAATTAACGCAACTTAAAACTCTATTCGGTTAATTAGCGTAATTTGACGTCTTTTTTGAATAATACACTTAGAAATGCATATATACAATTGCAACGCTTTACTCTCAGGTGCGATCATACCAGCACTAATGCACCGGATCCCATCAGAACTCCGCAGTTAAGCGTGCTTGGGCGAGAGTAGTACTAGGATGGGTGACCTCCTGGGAAGTCCTTGTGTTGCACCTCTTTTTGCCAAAATTGCGCGTTCTTTTTGTTAATTGGCGTAATTTGACGTCTTTTTTTGAAAAATAAACTTAGATTGCTCTCATTTTTTCGTTAATTAACGCAACTTAAAACTCTATTCGGTTAATTAGCGTAATCTGACGTCTTTTTTGAATAATACACTTAGAAATGCATATATACAATTGCAACGCTTTACTCTCATGTGCGATCATACCAGCACTAATGCACCGGATCCCATCAGAACTCCGCAGTTAAGCGTGCTTGGGCGAGAGTAGTACTAGGATGGGTGACCTCCTGGGAAGTCCTTGTGTTGCACCTCTTTTTGCCAAAATTGCGCGTTCTTTTTGTTAATTGGCGTAATTTGACGTCTTTTTTTGAAAAATAAACTTAGATTGCTCTCATTTTTTCGTTAATTAACGCAACTTAAAACTCTATTCGGTTAATTAGCGTAATTTGACGTCTTTTTTGAATAATACACTTAGAAATGCATATATACAATTGCAACGCTTTACTCTCAGGTGCGATCATACCAGCACTAATGCACCGGATCCCATCAGAACTCCGCAGTTAAGCGTGCTTGGGCGAGAGTAGTACTAGGATGGGTGACCTCCTGGGAAGTCCTTGTGTTGCACCTCTTTTTGCCAAAATTGCGCGTTCTTTTTGTTAATTGGCGTAATTGGACGTCTTTTTTTGAAAAATAAACTTAGATTGCTCTCATTTTTTCGTTAATTAACAACTTAAAACTCTATTCGGTTAATTAGCGTAATTTGACGTCTTTTTTGAATAATACACTTAGAAATGCATATATACAATTGCAACGCTTTACTCTCAGGTGCGATCATACCAGCACTAATGCACCGGATCCCATCAGAACTCCGCAGTTAAGCGTGCTTGGGCGAGAGTAGTACTAGGATGGGTGACCTCCTGGGAAGTCCTTGTGTTGCACCTCTTTTTGCCAAAATTGCGCGTTCTTTTTGTTAATTGGCGTAATTTGACGTCTTTTTTTGAAAAATAAACTTAGATTGCTCTCATTTTTTCGTTAATTAACGCAACTTAAAACTCTATTCGGTTAATTAGCGTAATCTGACGTCTTTTTTGAATAATACACTTAGAAATGCATATATACAATTACAACGCTTTACTTTCAGGTGCGATCATTCCAGCACTAATGCACCGGATCCCATCAGAACTCCGCAGCTAAGCGTGCTTGGGCGAGAGTAGTACTAGGATGGGTGACCTCCTGGGAAGTCCTTGTGTTGCACCTCTTTTTGCCGAAATTGCGCGTTCTTTTTGTTACTTGGCGTAATTTGACGTCTTTTTTTGAAAAATAAACTTAGATTGCTCTCATTTTTTCGTTAATTAACGCAACTTAAAACTCTATTCGGTTAATTAGCGTAATTTGACGTCTTTTTTGAATAATACACTTAGAAATGCATATATACAATTGCAACGCTTTACTCTCAGGTGCGATCATACCAGCACTAATGCACCGGATCCCATCAGAACTCCGCAGTTAAGCGTGCTTGGGCGAGAGTAGTACTAGGATGGGTGACCTCCTGGGAAGTCCTTGTGTTGCACCTCTTTTTGCCGAAATTGCGCGTTCTTTTTGTTACTTGGCGTAATTTGACGTCTTTTTTTGAAAAATAAATTTAGATTGCTCTCATTTTTTCGTTAATTAACGCAACTTAAAACTCTATTCGGTTGATTAGCGTAATCTGACGTCTTTTTTGAATAATACACTTAGAAATGCATATATACAATTACAACGCTTTACTTTCAGGTGCGATCATACCAGCACTAATGCACCGGATCCCATCAGAACTCCGCAGCTAAGCGTGCTTGGGCGAGAGTAGTACTAGGATGGGTGACCTCCTGGGAAGTCCTTGTGTTGCACCTCTTTTTGCCGAAATTGCGCGTTCTTTTTGTTAATTGGCGTAATTTGACGTCTTTTTTTGAAAAATAAACTTAGATTGCTCTCATTTTTTCGTTAATTAACGCAACTTAAAACTCTATTCGGTTAATTAGCGTAATTTGACGTCTTTTTTGAATAATACACTTAGAAATGCATATATACAATTGCAACGCTTTACTCTCAGGTGCGATCATACCAGCACTAATGCACCGGATCCCATCAGAACTCCGCAGTTAAGCGTGCTTGGGCGAGAGTAGTACTAGGATGGGTGACCTCCTGGGAAGTCCTTGTGTTGCACCTCTTTTTGCCAAAATTGCGCGTTCTTTTTGTTAATTGGCGTAATTTGACGTCTTTTTTTGAAAAATAAACTTAGATTGCTCTCATTTTTTCGTTAATTAACGCAACTTAAAACTCTATTCGGTTAATTAGCGTAATCTGACGTCTTTTTTGAATAATACACTTAGAAATGCATATATACAATTGCAACGCTTTACTCTCAGGTGCGATCATACCAGCACTAATGCACCGGATCCCATCAGAACTCCGCAGTTAAGCGTGCTTGGGCGAGAGTAGTACTAGGATGGGTGACCTCCTGGGAAGTCCTTGTGTTGCACCTCTTTTTGCCAAAATTGCGCGTTCTTTTTGTTAATTGGCGTAATTTGACGTCTTTTTTTGAAAAATAAACTTAGATTGCTCTCATTTTTTCGTTAATTAACGCAACTTAAAACTCTATTCGGTTAATTAGCGTAATTTGACGTCTTTTTTGAATAATACACTTAGAAATGCATATATACAATTGCAACGCTTTACTCTCAGGTGCGATCATACCAGCACTAATGCACCGGATCCCATCAGAACTCCGCAGTTAAGCGTGCTTGGGCGAGAGTAGTACTAGGATGGGTGACCTCCTGGGAAGTCCTTGTGTTGCACCTCTTTTTGCCAAAATTGCGCGTTCTTTTTGTTAATTGGCGTAATTTGACGTCTTTTTTTGAAAAATAAACTTAGATTGCTCTCATTTTTTCGTTAATTAACGCAACTTAAAACTCTATTCGGTTAATTAGCGTAATCTGACGTCTTTTTTGAATAATACACTTAGAAATGCATATATACAATTGCAACGCTTTACTCTCAGGTGCGATCATACCAGCACTAATGCACCGGATCCCATCAGAACTCCGTAGTTAAGCGTGCTTGGGCGAGAGTAGTAGTAGGATGGGTGACCTCCTGGGAAGTCCTTGTGTTGCACCTCTTTTTGCCAAAATTGCGCGTTCTTTTTGTTAATTGGCGTAATTTGACGTCTTTTTTTGAAAAATAAACTTAGATTGCTCTCATTTTTTCGTTAATTAACGCAACTTAAAACTCTATTCGGTTAATTAGCGTAATTTGACGTCTTTTTTGAATAATACACTTAGAAATGCATATATACAATTGCAACGCTTTACTCTCAGGTGCGATCATACCAGCACTAATCCACCGGATCCCATCAGAACTCCGCAGTTAAGCGTGCTTGGGCGAGAGTAGTACTAGGATGGGTGACCTCCTGGGAAGTCCTTGTGTTGCACCTCTTTTTGCCAAAATTGCGCGTTCTTTTTGTTAATTGGCGTAATTTGACGTCTTTTTTTGAAAAATAAACTTAGATTGCTCTCATTTTTTCGTTAATTAACGCAACTTAAAACTCTATTCGGTTAATTAGCGTAATCTGACGTCTTTTTTGAATAATACACTTAGAAATGCATATATACAATTGCAACGCTTTACTCTCAGGTGCGATCATACCAGCACTAATGCACCGGATCCCATCAGAACTCCGCAGTTAAGCGTGCTTGGGCGAGAGTAGTACTAGGATGGGTGACCTCCTGGGAAGTCCTTGTGTTGCACCTCTTTTTGCCAAAATTGCGCGTTCTTTTTGTTAATTGGCGTAATTTGACGTCTTTTTTTGAAATATAAACTTAGATTGCTCTCATTTTTTCGTTAATTAACGCAACTTAAAACTCTATTCGGTTAATTAGCGTAATTTGACGTCTTTTTTGAATAATACACTTAGAAATGCATATATACAATTGCAACGCTTTACTCTCAGGTGCGATCATACCAGCACTAATCCACCGGATCCCATCAGAACTCCGCAGTTAAGCGTGCTTGGGCGAGAGTAGTACTAGGATGGGTGACCTCCTGGGAAGTCCTTGTGTTGCACCTCTTTTTGCCAAAATTGCACGTTCTTTTTGTTAATTGGCGTAATTTGACGTCTTTTTTTGAAAAATAAACTTAGATTGCTCTCATTTTTTCGTTAATTAACGCAACTTAAAACTCTATTCGGTTAATTAGCGTAATTTGACGTCTTTTTTGAATAATACACTTAGAAATGCATATATACAATTGCAACGCTTTACTCTCAGGTGCGATCATACCAGCACTAATGCACCGGATCCCATCAGAACTCCGCAGTTAAGCGTGCTTGGGCGAGAGTAGTACTAGGATGGGTGACCTCCTGGGAAGTCCTTGTGTTGCACCTCTTTTTGCCAAAATTGCGCGTTCTTTTTGTTAATTGGCGTAATTTGACGTCTTTTTTTGAAAAATAAACTTAGATTGCTCTCATTTTTTCGTTAATTAACGCAACTTAAAACTCTATTCGGTTAATTAGCGTAATCTGACGTCTTTTTTGAATAATACACTTAGAAATGCATATATACAATTACAACGCTTTACTTTCAGGTGCGATCATACCAGCACTAATGCACCGGATCCCATCAGAACTCCGCAGCTAAGCGTGCTTGGGCGAGAGTAGTACTAGGATGGGTGACCTCCTGGGAAGTCCTTGTGTTGCACCTCTTTTTGCCGAAATTGCGCGTTCTTTTTGTTACTTGGCGTAATTTGACGTCTTTTTTTGAAAAATAAACTTAGATTGCTCTCATTTTTTCGTTAATTAACGCAACTTAAAACTCTATTCGGTTAATTAGCGTAATTTGACGTCTTTTTTGAATAATACACTTAGAAATGCATATATACAATTGCAACGCTTTACTCTCAGGTGCGATCATACCAGCACTAATCCACCGGATCCCATCAGAACTCCGCAGTTAAGCGTGCTTGGGCGAGAGTAGTACTAGGATGGGTGACCTCCTGGGAAGTCCTTGTGTTGCACCTCTTTTTGCCAAAATTGCACGTTCTTTTTGTTAATTGGCGTAATTTGACGTCTTTTTTTGAAAAATAAACTTAGATTGCTCTCATTTTTTCGTTAATTAACGCAACTTAAAACTCTATTCGGTTAATTAGCGTAATTTGACGTCTTTTTTGAATAATACACTTAGAAATGCATATATACAATTGCAACGCTTTACTCTCAGGTGCGATCATACCAGCACTAATGCACCGGATCCCATCAGAACTCCGCAGTTAAGCGTGCTTGGGCGAGAGTAGTACTAGGATGGGTGACCTCCTGGGAAGTCCTTGTGTTGCACCTCTTTTTGCCAAAATTGCGCGTTCTTTTTGTTAATTGGCGTAATTTGACGTCTTTTTTTGAAAAATAAACTTAGATTGCTCTCATTTTTTCGTTAATTAACGCAACTTAAAACTCTATTCGGTTAATTAGCGTAATCTGACGTCTTTTTTGAATAATACACTTAGAAATGCATATATACAATTACAACGCTTTACTTTCAGGTGCGATCATACCAGCACTAATGCACCGGATCCCATCAGAACTCCGCAGCTAAGCGTGCTTGGGCGAGAGTAGTACTAGGATGGGTGACCTCCTGGGAAGTCCTTGTGTTGCACCTCTTTTTGCCGAAATTGCGCGTTCTTTTTGTTACTTGGCGTAATTTGACGTCTTTTTTTGAAAAATAAACTTAGATTGCTCTCATTTTTTCGTTAATTAACGCAACTTAAAACTCTATTCGGTTAATTAGCGTAATCTGACGTCTTTTTTGAATAATACACTTAGAAATGCATATATACAATTGCAACGCTTTACTCTCAGGTGCGATCATACCAGCACTAATCCACCGGATCCCATCAGAACTCCGCAGTTAAGCGTGCTTGGGCGAGAGTAGTACTAGGATGGGTGACCTCCTAGGAAGTCCTTGTGTTGCACCTCTTTTTGCCAAAATTGCGCGTTCTTTTTGTTAATTGGCGTAATTTGACGTCTTTTTTTGAAAAATAAACTTAGATTGCTCTCATTTTTTGGTTAATTAACGCAACTTAAAACTCTATTCGGTTAATTAGCGTAATTTGACGTCTTTTTTGAATAATACACTTAGAAATGCATATATACAATTGCAACGCTTTACTCTCAGGTGCGATCATACCAGCACTAATGCACCGGATCCCATCAGAACTCCGCAGTTAAGCGTGCTTGGGCGAGAGTAGTACTAGGATGGGTGACCTCCTGGGAAGTCCTTGTGTTGCACCTCTTTTTGCCGAAATTGCGCGTTCTTTTTGTTACTTGGCGTAATTTGACGTCTTTTTTTGAAAAATAAATTTAGATTGCTCTCATTTTTTCGTTAATTAACGCAACTTAAAACTCTATTCGGTTGATTAGCGTAATCTGACGTCTTTTTTGAATAATACACTTAGAAATGCATATATACAATTACAACGCTTTACTTTCAGGTGCGATCATACCAGCACTAATGCACCGGATCCCATCAGAACTCCGCAGCTAAGCGTGCTTGGGCGAGAGTAGTACTAGGATGGGTGACCTCCTGGGAAGTCCTTGTGTTGCACCTCTTTTTGCCAAAATTGCGCGTTCTTTTTGTTAATTGGCGTAATTTGACGTCTTTTTTTGAAAAATAAACTTAGATTGCTCTCATTTTTTCGTTAATTAACGCAACTTAAAACTCTATTCGGTTAATTAGCGTAATTTGACGTCTTTTTTGAATAATACACTTAGAAATGCATATATACAATTGCAACGCTTTACTCTCAGGTGCGATCATACCAGCACTAATCCACCGGATCCCATCAGAACTCCGCAGTTAAGCGTGCTTGGGCGAGAGTAGTACTAGGATGGGTGACCTCCTGGGAAGTCCTTGTGTTGCACCTCTTTTTGCCAAAATTGCGCGTTCTTTTTGTTAATTGGCGTAATTTGACGTCTTTTTTTGAAAAATAAACTTAGATTGCTCTCATTTTTTCGTTAATTAACGCAACTTAAAACTCTATTCGGTTAATTAGCGTAATTTGACGTCTTTTTTGAATAATACACTTAGAAATGCATATATACAATTGCAACGCTTTACTCTCAGGTGCGATCATACCAGCACTAATGCACCGGATCCCATCAGAACTCCGCAGTTAAGCGTGCTTGGGCGAGAGTAGTACTAGGATGGGTGACCTCCTGGGAAGTCCTTGTGTTGCACCTCTTTTTGCCAAAATTGCGCGTTCTTTTTGTTAATTGGCGTAATTTGACGTCTTTTTTTGAAAAATAAACTTAGATTGCTCTCATTTTTTCGTTAATTAACGCAACTTAAAACTCTATTCGGTTAATTAGCGTAATCTGACGTCTTTTTTGAATAATACACTTAGAAATGCATATATACAATTACAACGCTTTACTTTCAGGTGCGATCATACCAGCACTAATGCACCGGATCCCATCAGAACTCCGCAGCTAAGCGTGCTTGGGCGAGAGTAGTACTAGGATGGGTGACCTCCTGGGAAGTCCTTGTGTTGCACCTCTTTTTGCCGAAATTGCGCGTTCTTTTTGTTACTTGGCGTAATTTGACGTCTTTTTTTGAAAAATAAACTTAGATTGCTCTCATTTTTTCGTTAATTAACGCAACTTAAAACTCTATTCGGTTAATTAGCGTAATCTGACGTCTTTTTTGAATAATACACTTAGAAATGCATATATACAATTGCAACGCTTTACTCTCAGGTGCGATCATACCAGCACTAATCCACCGGATCCCATCAGAACTCCGCAGTTAAGCGTGCTTGGGCGAGAGTAGTACTAGGATGGGTGACCTCCTAGGAAGTCCTTGTGTTGCACCTCTTTTTGCCAAAATTGCGCGTTCTTTTTGTTAATTGGCGTAATTTGACGTCTTTTTTTGAAAAATAAACTTAGATTGCTCTCATTTTTTCGATAATTAACGCAACTTAAAACTCTATTCGGTTGATTAGCGTAATCTGACGTCTTTTTTGAATAATACACTTAGAAATGCATATATACAATTACAACGCTTTACTTTCAGGTGCGATCATACCAGCACTAATGCACCGGATCCCATCAGAACTCCGCAGTTAAGTGTGCTTGGGCGAGAGTAGTACTAGGATGGGTGACCTCCTGGGAAGTCCTTGTGTTGCACCTCTTTTTGCCGAAATTGCGCGTTCTTTTTGTTAATTGGCGTAATTTGACGTCTTTTTTTGAAAAATAAATTTAGATTGCTCTCATTTTTTCGTTAATTAACGCAACTTAAAACTCTATTCGGTTAATTAGCGTAATTTGACGTCTTTTTTGAATAATACACTTAGAAATGCATATATACAATTGCAACGCTTTACTCTCAGGTGCGATCATACCAGCACTAATGCACCGGATCCCATCAGAACTCCGCAGTTAAGCGTGCTTGGGCGAGAGTAGTACTAGGATGGGTGACCTCCTGGGAAGTCCTTGTGTTGCACCTCTTTTTGCCAAAATTGCGCGTTCTTTTTGTTAATTGGCGTAATTTGACGTCTTTTTTTGAAAAATAAACTTAGATTGCTCTCATTTTTTCGTTAATTAACGCAACTTAAAACTCTATTCGGTTAATTAGCGTAATCTGACGTCTTTTTTGAATAATACACTTAGAAATGCATATATACAATTACAACGCTTTACTTTCAGGTGCGATCATACCAGCACTAATGCACCGGATCCCATCAGAACTCCGCAGCTAAGCGTGCTTGGGCGAGAGTAGTACTAGGATGGGTGACCTCCTGGGAAGTCCTTGTGTTGCACCTCTTTTTGCCGAAATTGCGCGTTCTTTTTGTTACTTGGCGTAATTTGACGTCTTTTTTTGAAAAATAAACTTAGATTGCTCTCATTTTTTCGTTAATTAACGCAACTTAAAACTCTATTCGGTTAATTAGCGTAATCTGACGTCTTTTTTGAATAATACACTTAGAAATGCATATATACAATTGCAACGCTTTACTCTCAGGTGCGATCATACCAGCACTAATCCACCGGATCCCATCAGAACTCCGCAGTTAAGCGTGCTTGGGCGAGAGTAGTACTAGGATGGGTGACCTCCTAGGAAGTCCTTGTGTTGCACCTCTTTTTGCCAAAATTGCGCGTTCTTTTTGTTAATTGGCGTAATTTGACGTCTTTTTTTGAAAAATAAACTTAGATTGCTCTCATTTTTTGGTTAATTAACGCAACTTAAAACTCTATTCGGTTAATTAGCGTAATTTGACGTCTTTTTTGAATAATACACTTAGAAATGCATATATACAATTGCAACGCTTTACTCTCAGGTGCGATCATACCAGCACTAATGCACCGGATCCCATCAGAACTCCGCAGTTAAGCGTGCTTGGGCGAGAGTAGTACTAGGATGGGTGACCTCCTGGGAAGTCCTTGTGTTGCACCTCTTTTTGCCGAAATTGCGCGTTCTTTTTGTTACTTGGCGTAATTTGACGTCTTTTTTTGAAAAATAAATTTAGATTGCTCTCATTTTTTCGTTAATTAACGCAACTTAAAACTCTATTCGGTTGATTAGCGTAATCTGACGTCTTTTTTGAATAATACACTTAGAAATGCATATATACAATTACAACGCTTTACTTTCAGGTGCGATCATACCAGCACTAATGCACCGGATCCCATCAGAACTCCGCAGCTAAGCGTGCTTGGGCGAGAGTAGTACTAGGATGGGTGACCTCCTGGGAAGTCCTTGTGTTGCACCTCTTTTTGCCGAAATTGCGCGTTCTTTTTGTTAATTGGCGTAATTTGACGTCTTTTTTTGAAAAATAAACTTAGATTGCTCTCATTTTTTCGATAATTAACGCAACTTAAAACTCTATTCGGTTGATTAGCGTAATCTGACGTCTTTTTTGAATAATACACTTAGAAATGCATATATACAATTACAACGCTTTACTTTCAGGTGCGATCATACCAGCACTAATGCACCGGATCCCATCAGAACTCCGCAGTTAAGTGTGCTTGGGCGAGAGTAGTACTAGGATGGGTGACCTCCTGGGAAGTCCTTGTGTTGCACCTCTTTTTGCCGAAATTGAGCGTTCTTTTTGTTAATTGGCGTAATTTGACGTCTTTTTTTGAAAAATAAATTTAGATTGCTCTCATTTTTTCGTTAATTAACGCAACTTAAAACTCTATTCGGTTAATTAGCGTAATCTGACGTCTTTTTTGAATAATACACTTAGAAATGCATATATACAATTACAACGCTTTACTTTCAGGTGCGATCATACCAGCACTAATGCACCGGATCCCATCAGAACTCCGCAGTTAAGCGTGCTTGGGCGAGAGTAGTACTAGGATGGGTGACCTCCTGGGAAGTCCTTGTGTTGCACCTCTTTTAGCCAAAATTGCGCGTTCTTTTTGTTAATTGGCGTAATTTGACGTCTTTTTTTGAAAAATAAACTTAGATTGCTCTCATTTTTTCGTTAATTAACGCAACTTAAAACTCTATTCGGTTAATTAGCGTAATCTGACGTCTTTTTTGAATAATACACTTAGAAATGCATATATACAATTGCAACGCTTTACTCTCAGGTGCGATCATACCAGCACTAATGCACCGGATCCCATCAGAACTCCGCAGTTAAGCGTGCTTGGGCGAGAGTAGTACTAGGATGGGTGACCTCCTGGGAAGTCCTTGTGTTGCACCTCTTTTTGCCGAAATTGCGCGTTCTTTTTGTTACTTGGCGTAATTTGACGTCTTTTTTTGAAAAATAAATTTAGATTGCTCTCATTTTTTCGTTAATTAACGCAACTTAAAACTCTATTCGGTTAATTAGCGTAATCTGACGTCTTTTTTGAATAATACACTTAGAAATGCATATATACAATTACAACGCTTTACTTTCAGGTGCGATCATACCAGCACTAATGCACCGGATCCCATCAGAACTCCGCAGCTAAGCGTGCTTGGGCGAGAGTAGTACTAGGATGGGTGACCTCCTGGGAAGTCCTTGTGTTGCACCTCTTTTTGCCAAAATTGCGCGTTCTTTTTGTTAATTGGCGTAATTTGACGTCTTTTTTTGAAAAATAAACTTAGATTGCTCTCATTTTTTCGATAATTAACGCAACTTAAAACTCTATTCGGTTGATTAGCGTAATCTGACGTCTTTTTTGAATAATACACTTAGAAATGCATATATACAATTACAACGCTTTACTTTCAGGTGCGATCATACCAGCACTAATGCACCGGATCCCATCAGAACTCCGCAGTTAAGTGTGCTTGGGCGAGAGTAGTACTAGGATGGGTGACCTCTTGGGAAGTCCTTGTGTTGCACCTCTTTTTGCCGAAATTGCGCGTTCTTTTTGTTAATTGGCGTAATTTGACGTCTTTTTTTGAAAAATAAATTTAGATTGCTCTCATTTTTTCGTTAATTAACGCAACTTAAAACTCTATTCGGTTAATTAGCGTAATTTGACGTCTTTTTTGAATAATACACTTAGAAATGCATATATACAATTGCAACGCTTTACTCTCAGGTGCGATCATACCAGCACTAATGCACCGGATCCCATCAGAACTCCGCAGTTAAGCGTGCTTGGGCGAGAGTAGTACTAGGATGGGTGACCTCCTGGGAAGTCCTTGTGTTGCACCTCTTTTAGCCAAAATTGCGCGTTCTTTTTGTTAATTGGCGTAATTTGACGTCTTTTTTTGAAAAATAAACTTAGATTGCTCTCATTTTTTCGTTAATTAACGCAACTTAAAACTCTATTCGGTTAATTAGCGTAATCTGACGTCTTTTTTGAATAATACACTTAGAAATGCATATATACAATTGCAACGCTTTACTCTCAGGTGCGATCATACCAGCACTAATGCACCGGATCCCATCAGAACTCCGCAGTTAAGCGTGCTTGGGCGAGAGTAGTACTAGGATGGGTGACCTCCTGGGAAGTCCTTGTGTTGCACCTCTTTTTGCCGAAATTGCGCGTTCTTTTTGTTACTTGGCGTAATTTGACGTCTTTTTTTGAAAAATAAATTTAGATTGCTCTCATTTTTTCGTTAATTAACGCAACTTAAAACTCTATTCGGTTAATTAGCGTAATCTGACGTCTTTTTTGAATAATACACTTAGAAATGCATATATACAATTACAACGCTTTACTTTCAGGTGCGATCATACCAGCACTAATGCACCGGATCCCATCAGAACTCCGCAGCTAAGCGTGCTTGGGCGAGAGTAGTACTAGGATGGGTGACCTCCTGGGAAGTCCTTGTGTTGCACCTCTTTTTGCCAAAATTGCACGTTCTTTTTGTTAATTGGCGTAATTTGACGTCTTTTTTTGAAAAATAAACTTAGATTGCTCTCATTTTTTCGATAATTAACGCAACTTAAAACTCTATTCGGTTGATTAGCGTAATCTGACGTCTTTTTTGAATAATACACTTAGAAATGCATATATACAATTACAACGCTTTACTTTCAGGTGCGATCATACCAGCACTAATGCACCGGATCCCATCAGAACTCCGCAGTTAAGTGTGCTTGGGCGAGAGTAGTACTAGGATGGGTGACCTCCTGGGAAGTCCTTGTGTTGCACCTCTTTTTGCCGAAATTGCGCGTTCTTTTTGTTAATTGGCGTAATTTGACGTCTTTTTTTGAAAAATAAATTTAGATTGCTCTCATTTTTTCGTTAATTAACGCAACTTAAAACTCTATTCGGTTAATTAGCGTAATTTGACGTCTTTTTTGAATAATACACTTAGAAATGCATATATACAATTGCAACGCTTTACTCTCAGGTGCGATCATACCAGCACTAATGCACCGGATCCCATCAGAACTCCGCAGTTAAGCGTGCTTGGGCGAGAGTAGTACTAGGATGGGTGACCTCCTGGGAAGTCCTTGTGTTGCACCTCTTTTTGCCAAAATTGCGCGTTCTTTTTGTTAATTGGCGTAATTTGACGTCTTTTTTTGAAAAATAAACTTAGATTGCTCTCATTTTTTCGTTAATTAACGCAACTTAAAACTCTATTCGGTTAATTAGCGTAATCTGACGTCTTTTTTGAATAATACACTTAGAAATGCATATATACAATTACAACGCTTTACTTTCAGGTGCGATCATACCAGCACTAATGCACCGGATCCCATCAGAACTCCGCAGCTAAGCGTGCTTGGGCGAGAGTAGTACTAGGATGGGTGACCTCCTGGGAAGTCCTTGTGTTGCACCTCTTTTTGCCGAAATTGCGCGTTCTTTTTGTTAATTGGCGTAATTTGACGTCTTTTTTTGAAAAATAAACTTAGATTGCTCTCATTTTTTCGATAATTAACGCAACTTAAAACTCTATTCGGTTGATTAGCGTAATCTGACGTCTTTTTTGAATAATACACTTAGAAATGCATATATACAATTACAACGCTTTACTTTCAGGTGCGATCATACCAGCACTAATGCACCGGATCCCATCAGAACTCCGCAGTTAAGTGTGCTTGGGCGAGAGTAGTACTAGGATGGGTGACCTCCTAGGAAGTCCTTGTGTTGCACCTCTTTTTGCCGAAATTGCGCGTTCTTTTTGTTAATTGGCGTAATTTGACGTCTTTTTTTGAAAAATAAATTTAGATTGCTCTCATTTTTTCGTTAATTAACGCAACTTAAAACTCTATTCGGTTAATTAGCGTAATTTGACGTCTTTTTTGAATAATACACTTAGAAATGCATATATACAATTGCAACGCTTTACTCTCAGGTGCGATCATACCAGCACTAATGCACCGGATCCCATCAGAACTCCGCAGTTAAGCGTGCTTGGGCGAGAGTAGTACTAGGATGGGTGACCTCCTGGGAAGTCCTTGTGTTGCACCTCTTTTTGCCAAAATTGCTCGTTCTTTTTGTTAATTGGCGTAATTTGACGTCTTTTTTTGAAAAATAAACTTAGATTGCTCTCATTTTTTCGTTAATTAACGCAACTTAAAACTCTATTCGGTTAATTAGCGTAATCTGACGTCTTTTTTGAATAATACACTTAGAAATGCATATATACAATTACAACGCTTTACTTTCAGGTGCGATCATACCAGCACTAATGCACCGGATCCCATCAGAACTCCGCAGCTAAGCGTGCTTGGGCGAGAGTAGTACTAGGATGGGTGACCTCCTGGGAAGTCCTTGTGTTGCACCTCTTTTTGCCGAAATTGCGCGTTCTTTTTGTTACTTGGCGTAATTTGACGTCTTTTTTTGAAAAATAAACTTAGATTGCTCTCATTTTTTCGTTAATTAACGCAACTTAAAACTCTATTCGGTTAATTAGCGTAATCTGACGTCTTTTTTGAATAATACACTTAGAAATGCATATATACAATTGCAACGCTTTACTCTCAGGTGCGATCATACCAGCACTAATCCACCGGATCCCATCAGAACTCCGCAGTTAAGCGTGCTTGGGCGAGAGTAGTACTAGGATGGGTGACCTCCTAGGAAGTCCTTGTGTTGCACCTCTTTTTGCCAAAATTGCGCGTTCTTTTTGTTAATTGGCGTAATTTGACGTCTTTTTTTGAAAAATAAACTTAGATTGCTCTCATTTTTTGGTTAATTAACGCAACTTAAAACTCTATTCGGTTAATTAGCGTAATTTGACGTCTTTTTTGAATAATACACTTAGAAATGCATATATACAATTGCAACGCTTTACTCTCAGGTGCGATCATACCAGCACTAATGCACCGGATCCCATCAGAACTCCGCAGTTAAGCGTGCTTGGGCGAGAGTAGTACTAGGATGGGTGACCTCCTGGGAAGTCCTTGTGTTGCACCTCTTTTTGCCGAAATTGCGCGTTCTTTTTGTTACTTGGCGTAATTTGACGTCTTTTTTTGAAAAATAAATTTAGATTGCTCTCATTTTTTCGTTAATTAACGCAACTTAAAACTCTATTCGGTTGATTAGCGTAATCTGACGTCTTTTTTGAATAATACACTTAGAAATGCATATATACAATTACAACGCTTTACTTTCAGGTGCGATCATACCAGCACTAATGCACCGGATCCCATCAGAACTCCGCAGCTAAGCGTGCTTGGGCGAGAGTAGTACTAGGATGGGTGACCTCCTGGGAAGTCCTTGTGTTGCACCTCTTTTTGCCGAAATTGCGCGTTCTTTTTGTTAATTGGCGTAATTTGACGTCTTTTTTTGAAAAATAAACTTAGATTGCTCTCATTTTTTCGATAATTAACGCAACTTAAAACTCTATTCGGTTGATTAGCGTAATCTGACGTCTTTTTTGAATAATACACTTAGAAATGCATATATACAATTACAACGCTTTACTTTCAGGTGCGATCATACCAGCACTAATGCACCGGATCCCATCAGAACTCCGCAGTTAAGTGTGCTTGGGCGAGAGTAGTACTAGGATGGGTGACCTCCTAGGAAGTCCTTGTGTTGCACCTCTTTTTGCCGAAATTGCGCGTTCTTTTTGTTAATTGGCGTAATTTGACGTCTTTTTTTGAAAAATAAATTTAGATTGCTCTCATTTTTTCGTTAATTAACGCAACTTAAAACTCTATTCGGTTAATTAGCGTAATTTGACGTCTTTTTTGAATAATACACTTAGAAATGCATATATACAATTGCAACGCTTTACTCTCAGGTGCGATCATACCAGCACTAATGCACCGGATCCCATCAGAACTCCGCAGTTAAGCGTGCTTGGGCGAGAGTAGTACTAGGATGGGTGACCTCCTGGGAAGTCCTTGTGTTGCACCTCTTTTTGCCAAAATTGCTCGTTCTTTTTGTTAATTGGCGTAATTTGACGTCTTTTTTTGAAAAATAAACTTAGATTGCTCTCATTTTTTCGTTAATTAACGCAACTTAAAACTCTATTCGGTTAATTAGCGTAATCTGACGTCTTTTTTGAATAATACACTTAGAAATGCATATATACAATTACAACGCTTTACTTTCAGGTGCGATCATACCAGCACTAATGCACCGGATCCCATCAGAACTCCGCAGCTAAGCGTGCTTGGGCGAGAGTAGTACTAGGATGGGTGACCTCCTGGGAAGTCCTTGTGTTGCACCTCTTTTTGCCGAAATTGCGCGTTCTTTTTGTTACTTGGCGTAATTTGACGTCTTTTTTTGAAAAATAAACTTAGATTGCTCTCATTTTTTCGTTAATTAACGCAACTTAAAACTCTATTCGGTTAATTAGCGTAATCTGACGTCTTTTTTGAATAATACACTTAGAAATGCATATATACAATTGCAACGCTTTACTCTCAGGTGCGATCATACCAGCACTAATCCACCGGATCCCATCAGAACTCCGCAGTTAAGCGTGCTTGGGCGAGAGTAGTACTAGGATGGGTGACCTCCTAGGAAGTCCTTGTGTTGCACCTCTTTTTGCCAAAATTGCGCGTTCTTTTTGTTAATTGGCGTAATTTGACGTCTTTTTTTGAAAAATAAACTTAGATTGCTCTCATTTTTTGGTTAATTAACGCAACTTAAAACTCTATTCGGTTAATTAGCGTAATTTGACGTCTTTTTTGAATAATACACTTAGAAATGCATATATACAATTGCAACGCTTTACTCTCAGGTGCGATCATACCAGCACTAATGCACCGGATCCCATCAGAACTCCGCAGTTAAGCGTGCTTGGGCGAGAGTAGTACTAGGATGGGTGACCTCCTGGGAAGTCCTTGTGTTGCACCTCTTTTTGCCGAAATTGCGCGTTCTTTTTGTTACTTGGCGTAATTTGACGTCTTTTTTTGAAAAATAAATTTAGATTGCTCTCATTTTTTCGTTAATTAACGCAACTTAAAACTCTATTCGGTTGATTAGCGTAATCTGACGTCTTTTTTGAATAATACACTTAGAAATGCATATATACAATTACAACGCTTTACTTTCAGGTGCGATCATACCAGCACTAATGCACCGGATCCCATCAGAACTCCGCAGCTAAGCGTGCTTGGGCGAGAGTAGTACTAGGATGGGTGACCTCCTGGGAAGTCCTTGTGTTGCACCTCTTTTTGCCGAAATTGCGCGTTCTTTTTGTTAATTGGCGTAATTTGACGTCTTTTTTTGAAAAATAAACTTAGATTGCTCTCATTTTTTCGATAATTAACGCAACTTAAAACTCTATTCGGTTGATTAGCGTAATCTGACGTCTTTTTTGAATAATACACTTAGAAATGCATATATACAATTACAACGCTTTACTTTCAGGTGCGATCATACCAGCACTAATGCACCGGATCCCATCAGAACTCCGCAGTTAAGTGTGCTTGGGCGAGAGTAGTACTAGGATGGGTGACCTCCTGGGAAGTCCTTGTGTTGCACCTCTTTTTGCCGAAATTGCGCGTTCTTTTTGTTAATTGGCGTAATTTGACGTCTTTTTTTGAAAAATAAATTTAGATTGCTCTCATTTTTTCGTTAATTAACGCAACTTAAAACTCTATTCGGTTAATTAGCGTAATCTGACGTCTTTTTTGAATAATACACTTAGAAATGCATATATACAATTACAACGCTTTACTTTCAGGTGCGATCATACCAGCACTAATGCACCGGATCCCATCAGAACTCCGCAGTTAAGTGTGCTTGGGCGAGAGTAGTACTAGGATGGGTGACCTCCTGGGAAGTCCTTGTGTTGCACCTCTTTTAGCCAAAATTGCGCGTTCTTTTTGTTAATTGGCGTAATTTGACGTCTTTTTTTGAAAAATAAACTTAGATTGCTCTCATTTTTTCGTTAATTAACGCAACTTAAAACTCTATTCGGTTAATTAGCGTAATCTGACGTCTTTTTTGAAAAATACACTTAGAAATGCATATATACAATTGCAACGCTTTACTCTCAGGTGCGATCATACCAGCACTAATGCACCGGATCCCATCAGAACTCCGCAGGTAAGCGTGCTTGGGCGAGAGTAGTACTAGGATGGGTGACCTCCTGGGAAGTCCTTGTGTTGCACCTCTTTTTGCCGAAATTGCGCGTTCTTTTTGTTACTTGGCGTAATTTGACGTCTTTTTTTGAAAAATAAATTTAGATTGCTCTCATTTTTTCGTTAATTAACGCAACTTAAAACTCTATTCGGTTAATTAGCGTAATCTGACGTCTTTTTTGAATAATACACTTAGAAATGCATATATACAATTACAACGCTTTACTTTCAGGTGCGATCATACCAGCACTAATGCACCGGATCCCATCAGAACTCCGCAGCTAAGCGTGCTTGGGCGAGAGTAGTACTAGGATGGGTGACCTCCTGGGAAGTCCTTGTGTTGCACCTCTTTTTGCCAAAATTGCGCGTTCTTTTTGTTAATTGGCGTAATTTGACGTCTTTTTTTGAAAAATAAACTTAGATTGCTCTCATTTTTTCGATAATTAACGCAACTTAAAACTCTATTCGGTTGATTAGCGTAATCTGACGTCTTTTTTGAATAATACACTTAGAAATGCATATATACAATTACAACGCTTTACTTTCAGGTGCGATCATACCAGCACTAATGCACCGGATCCCATCAGAACTCCGCAGTTAAGTGTGCTTGGGCGAGAGTAGTACTAGGATGGGTGACCTCCTGGGAAGTCCTTGTGTTGCACCTCTTTTTGCCGAAATTGCGCGTTCTTTTTGTTAATTGGCGTAATTTGACGTCTTTTTTTGAAAAATAAATTTAGATTGCTCTCATTTTTTCGTTAATTAACGCAACTTAAAACTCTATTCGGTTAATTAGCGTAATCTGACGTCTTTTTTGAATAATACACTTAGAAATGCATATATACAATTACAACGCTTTACTTTCAGGTGCGATCATACCAGCACTAATGCACCGGATCCCATCAGAACTCCGCAGCTAAGCGTGCTTGGGCGAGAGTAGTACTAGGATGGGTGACCTCCTGGGAAGTCCTTGTGTTGCACCTCTTTTTGCCGAAATTGCGCGTTCTTTTTGTTAATTGGCGTAATTTGACGTCTTTTTTTGAAAAATAAACTTAGATTGCTCTCATTTTTTCGATAATTAACGCAACTTAAAACTCTATTCGGTTGATTAGCGTAATCTGACGTCTTTTTTGAATAATACACTTAGAAATGCATATATACAATTACAACGCTTTACTTTCAGGTGCGATCATACCAGCACTAATGCACCGGATCCCATCAGAACTCCGCAGTTAAGTGTGCTTGGGCGAGAGTAGTACTAGGATGGGTGACCTCCTGGGAAGTCCTTGTGTTGCACCTCTTTTTGCCGAAATTGCGCGTTCTTTTTGTTAATTGGCGTAATTTGACGTCTTTTTTTGAAAAATAAATTTAGATTGCTCTCATTTTTTCGTTAATTAACGCAACTTAAAACTCTATTCGGTTGATTAGCGTAATCTGACGTCTTTTTTGAATAATACACTTAGAAATGCATATATACAATTACAACGCTTTACTTTCAGGTGCGATCATACCAGCACTAATGCACCGGATCCCATCAGAACTCCGCAGCTAAGCGTGCTTGGGCGAGAGTAGTACTAGGATGGGTGACCTCCTGGGAAGTCCTTGTGTTGCACCTCTTTTTGCCGAAATTGCGCGTTCTTTTTGTTAATTGGCGTAATTTGACGTCTTTTTTTGAAAAATAAACTTAGATTGCTCTCATTTTTTCGATAATTAACGCAACTTAAAACTCTATTCGGTTGATTAGCGTAATCTGACGTCTTTTTTGAATAATACACTTAGAAATGCATATATACAATTACAACGCTTTACTTTCAGGTGCGATCATACCAGCACTAATGCACCGGATCCCATCAGAACTCCGCAGCTAAGCGTGCTTGGGCGAGAGTAGTACTAGGATGGGTGACCTCCTAGGAAGTCCTTGTGTTGCACCTCTTTTTGCCAAAATTGCGCGTTCTTTTTGTTAATTGGCGTAATTTGACGTCTTTTTTTGAAAAATAAACTTAGATTGCTCTCATTTTTTCGATAATTAACGCAACTTAAAACTCTATTCGGTTGATTAGCGTAATCTGACGTCTTTTTTGAATAATACACTTAGAAATGCATATATACAATTCAACGCTTTACTTTCAGGTGCGATCATACCAGCACTAATGCACCGGATCCCATCAGAACTCCGCAGTTAAGTGTGCTTGGGCGAGAGTAGTACTAGGATGGGTGACCTCCTGGGAAGTCCTTGTGTTGCACCTCTTTTTGCCGAAATTGCGCGTTCTTTTTGTTAATTGGCGTAATTTGACGTCTTTTTTTGAAAAATAAACTTAGATTGCTCTCATTTTTTCGTTAATTAACGCAACTTAAAACTCTATTCGGTTGATTAGCGTAATCTGACGTCTTTTTTGAATAATACACTTAGAAATGCATATATACAATTACAACGCTTTACTTTCAGGTGCGATCATACCAGCACTAATGCACCGGATCCCATCAGAACTCCGCAGTTAAGTGTGCTTGGGCGAGAGTAGTACTAGGATGGGTGACCTCCTGGGAAGTCCTTGTGTTGCACCTCTTTTTGCCGAAATTGCGCGTTCTTTTTGTTAATTGGCGTAATTTGACGTCTTTTTTTGAAAAATAAATTTAGATTGCTCTCATTTTTTCGTTAATTAACGCAACTTAAAACTCTATTCGGTTTAGATTGCTCTCATTTTTTCGTTAATTAACGCAACTTAAAACTCTATTCGGTTAATTAGCGTAATCTGACGTCTTTTTTGAATAATACACTTAGAAATGCATATATACAATTACAACGCTTTACTTTCAGGTGCGATCATACCAGCACTAATGCACCGGATCCCATCAGAACTCCGCAGTTAAGTGTGCTTGGGCGAGAGTAGTACTAGGATGGGTGACCTCCTGGGAAGTCCTTGTGTTGCACCTCTTTTAGCCAAAATTGCGCGTTCTTTTTGTTAATTGGCGTAATTTGACGTCTTTTTTTGAAAAATAAACTTAGATTGCTCTCATTTTTTCGTTAATTAACGCAACTTAAAACTCTATTCGGTTAATTAGCGTAATCTGACGTCTTTTTTGAATAATACACTTAGAAATGCATATATACAATTACAACGCTTTACTTTCAGGTGCGATCATACCAGCACTAATGCACCGGATCCCATCAGAACTCCGCAGTTAAGTGTGCTTGGGCGAGAGTAGTACTAGGATGGGTGACCTCCTGGGAAGTCCTTGTGTTGCACCTCTTTTAGCCAAAATTGCGCGTTCTTTTTGTTAATTGGCGTAATTTGACGTCTTTTTTTGAAAAATAAACTTAGATTGCTCTCATTTTTTCGTTAATTAACGCAACTTAAAACTCTATTCGGTTAATTAGCGTAATCTGACGTCTTTTTTGAATAATACACTTAGAAATGCATATATACAATTACAACGCTTTACTTTCAGGTGCGATCATACCAGCACTAATGCACCGGATCCCATCAGAACTCCGCAGCTAAGCGTGCTTGGGCGAGAGTAGTACTAGGATGGGTGACCTCCTGGGAAGTCCTTGTGTTGCACCTCTTTTTGCCAAAATTGCGCGTTCTTTTTGTTAATTGGCGTAATTTGACGTCTTTTTTTGAAAAATAAACTTAGATTGCTCTCATTTTTTCGATAATTAACGCAACTTAAAACTCTATTCGGTTGATTAGCGTAATCTGACGTCTTTTTTGAATAATACACTTAGAAATGCATATATACAATTACAACGCTTTACTTTCAGGTGCGATCATACCAGCACTAATGCACCGGATCCCATCAGAACTCCGCAGTTAAGTGTGCTTGGGCGAGAGTAGTACTAGGATGGGTGACCTCCTGGGAAGTCCTTGTGTTGCACCTCTTTTTGCCGAAATTGCGCGTTCTTTTTGTTAATTGGCGTAATTTGACGTCTTTTTTTGAAAAATAAATTTAGATTGCTCTCATTTTTTCGTTAATTAACGCAACTTAAAACTCTATTCGGTTAATTAGCGTAATCTGACGTCTTTTTTGAATAATACACTTAGAAATGCATATATACAATTACAACGCTTTACTTTCAGGTGCGATCATACCAGCACTAATGCACCGGATCCCATCAGAACTCCGCAGTTAAGTGTGCTTGGGCGAGAGTAGTACTAGGATGGGTGACCTCCTGGGAAGTCCTTGTGTTGCACCTCTTTTTGCCAAAATTGCGCGTTCTTTTTGTTAATTGGCGTAATTTGACGTCTTTTTTTGAAAAATAAACTTAGATTGCTCTCATTTTTTCGTTAATTAACGCAACTTAAAACTCTATTCGGTTAATTAGCGTAATTTGACGTCTTTTTTGAATAATACACTTAGAAATGCATATATACAATTGCAACGCTTTACTCTCAGGTGCGATCATACCAGCACTAATGCACCGGATCCCATCAGAACTCCGCAGTTAAGCGTGCTTGGGCGAGAGTAGTACTAGGATGGGTGACCTCCTGGGAAGTCCTTGTGTTGCACCTCTTTTTGCCAAAATTGCGCGTTCTTTTTGTTAATTGGCGTAATTTGACGTCTTTTTTTGAAAAATAAACTTAGATTGCTCTCATTTTTTCGTTAATTAACGCAACTTAAAACTCTATTCGGTTAATTAGCGTAATTTGACGTCTTTTTTGAATAATACACTTAGAAATGCATATATACAATTGCAACGCTTTGCTCTCAGGTGCGATCATACCAGCACTAATGCACCGGATCCCATCAGAACTCCGCAGTTAAGCGTGCTTGGGCGAGAGTAGTACTAGGATGGGTGACCTCCTGGGAAGTCCTTGTGTTGCACCTCTTTTTGCCAAAATTGCGCGTTCTTTTTGTTAATTGGCGTAATTTGACGTCTTTTTTTGAAAAATAAACTTAGATTGCTCTCATTTTTTCGTTAATTAACGCAACTTAAAACTCTATTCGGTTAATTAGCGTAATTTGACGTCTTTTTTGAATAATACACTTAGAAATGCATATATACAATTGCAACGCTTTACTCTCAGGTGCGATCATACCAGCACTAATGCACCGGATCCCATCAGAACTCCGCAGCTAAGCGTGCTTGGGCGAGAGTAGTACTAGGATGGGTGACCTCCTGGGAAGTCCTTGTGTTGCACCTCTTTTTGCCAAAATTGCGCGTTCTTTTTGTTAATTGGCGTAATTTGACGTCTTTTTTTGAAAAATAAACTTAGATTGCTCTCATTTTTTCGTTAATTAACGCAACTTAAAACTCTATTCGGTTAATTAGCGTAATTTGACGTCTTTTTTGAATAATACACTTAGAAATGCATATATACAATTGCAACGCTTTACTCTCACGTGCGATCATACCAGCACTAATCCACCGGATCCCATCAGAACTCCGCAGTTAAGCGTGCTTGGGCGAGAGTAGTACTAGGATGGGTGACCTCCTGGGAAGTCCTTGTGTTGCACCTCTTTTTGCCAAAATTGCGCGTTCTTTTTGTTAATTGGCGTAATTTGACGTCTTTTTTTGAAAAATAAACTTAGATTGCTCTCATTTTTTCGTTAATTAACGCAACTTAAAACTCTATTCGGTTAATTAGCGTAATCTGACGTCTTTTTTGAATAATACACTTAGAAATGCATATATACAATTGCAACGCTTTACTCTCAGGTGCGATCATACCAGCACTAATCCACCGGATCCCATCAGAACTCCGCAGTTAAGCGTGCATGGGCGAGAGTAGTACTAGGATGGGTGACCTCCTGGGAAGTCCTTGTGTTGCACCTCTTTTTGCCAAAATTGCGCGTTCTTTTTGTTAATTGGCGTAATTTGACGTCTTTTTTTGAAAAATAAACTTAGATTGCTCTCATTTTTTCGTTAATTAACGCAACTTAAAACTCTATTCGGTTAATTAGCGTAATCTGACGTCTTTTTTGAATAATACACTTAGAAATGCATATATACAATTGCAACGCTTTACTCTCAGGTGCGATCATACCAGCACTAATGCACCGGATCCCATCAGAACTCCGCAGTTAAGCGTGCTTGGGCGAGAGTAGTACTAGGATGGGTGACCTCCTGGGAAGTCCTTGTGTTGCACCTCTTTTTGCCAAAATTGCGCGTTCTTTTTGTTAATTGGCGTAATTTGACGTCTTTTTTTGAAAAATAAACTTAGATTGCTCTCATTTTTTCGTTAATTAACGCAACTTAAAACTCTATTCGGTTAATTAGCGTAATTTGACGTCTTTTTTGAATAATACACTTAGAAATGCATATATACAATTGCAACGCTTTACTCTCAGGTGCGATCATACCAGCACTAATGCACCGGATCCCATCAGAACTCCGCAGTTATGCGTGCTTGGGCGAGAGTAGTACTAGGATGGGTGACCTCCTGGGAAGTCCTTGTGTTGCACCTCTTTTTGCCAAAATTGCGCGTTCTTTTTGTTAATTGGCGTAATTTGACGTCTTTTTTTGAAAAATAAACTTAGATTGCTCTCATTTTTTCGTTAATTAACGCAACTTAAAACTCTATTCGGTTAATTAGCGTAATTTGACGTCTTTTTTGAATAATACACTTAGAAATGCATATATACAATTGCAACGCTTTGCTCTCAGGTGCGATCATACCAGCACTAATGCACCGGATCCCATCAGAACTCCGCAGTTAAGCGTGCTTGGGCGAGAGTAGTACTAGGATGGGTGACCTCCTGGGAAGTCCTTGTGTTGCACCTCTTTTTGCCAAAATTGCGCGTTCTTTTTGTTAATTGGCGTAATTTGACGTCTTTTTTTGAAAAATAAACTTAGATTGCTCTCATTTTTTCGTTAATTAACGCAACTTAAAACTCTATTCGGTTAATTAGCGTAATCTGACGTCTTTTTTGAATAATACACTTAGAAATGCATATATACAATTGCAACGCTTTACTCTCAGGTGCGATCATACCAGCACTAATGCACCGGATCCCATCAGAACTCCGCAGTTAAGCGTGCTTGGGCGAGAGTAGTACTAGGATGGGTGACCTCCTGGGAAGTCCTTGTGTTGCACCTCTTTTTGCCAAAATTGCGCGTTCTTTTTGTTAATTGGCGTAATTTGACGTCTTTTTTTGAAAAATAAACTTAGATTGCTCTCATTTTTTCGTTAATTAACGCAACTTAAAACTCTATTCGGTTAATTAGCGTAATTTGACGTCTTTTTTGAATAATACACTTAGAAATGCATATATACAATTGCAACGCTTTACTCTCAGGTGCGATCATACCAGCACTAATCCACCGGATCCCATCAGAACTCCGCAGTTAAGCGTGCATGGGCGAGAGTAGTACTAGGATGGGTGACCTCCTGGGAAGTCCTTGTGTTGCACCTCTTTTTGCCAAAATTGCGCGTTCTTTTTGTTAATTGGCGTAATTTGACGTCTTTTTTTGAAAAATAAACTTAGATTGCTCTCATTTTTTCGTTAATTAACGCAACTTAAAACTCTATTCGGTTAATTAGCGTAATCTGACGTCTTTTTTGAATAATACACTTAGAAATGCATATATACAATTGCAACGCTTTACTCTCAGGTGCGATCATACCAGCACTAATGCACCGGATCCCATCAGAACTCCGCAGTTAAGCGTGCTTGGGCGAGAGTAGTACTAGGATGGGTGACCTCCTGGGAAGTCCTTGTGTTGCACCTCTTTTTGCCAAAATTGCGCGTTCTTTTTGTTAATTGGCGTAATTTGACGTCTTTTTTTGAAAAATAAACTTAGATTGCTCTCATTTTTTCGTTAATTAACGCAACTTAAAACTCTATTCGGTTAATTAGCGTAATTTGACGTCTTTTTTGAATAATACACTTAGAAATGCATATATACAATTGCAACGCTTTACTCTCAGGTGCGATCATACCAGCACTAATGCACCGGATCCCATCAGAACTCCGCAGTTAAGCGTGCTTGGGCGAGAGTAGTACTAGGATGGGTGACCTCCTGGGAAGTCCTTGTGTTGCACCTCTTTTTGCCAAAATTGCGCGTTCTTTTTGTTAATTGGCGTAATTTGACGTCTTTTTTTGAAAAATAAACTTAGATTGCTCTCATTTTTTCGTTAATTAACGCAACTTAAAACTCTATTCGGTTAATTAGCGTAATCTGACGTCTTTTTTGAATAATACACTTAGAAATGCATATATACAATTGCAACGCTTTACTCTCAGGTGCGATCATACCAGCACTAATGCACCGGATCCCATCAGAACTCCGCAGTTAAGCGTGCTTGGGCGAGAGTAGTACTAGGATGGGTGACCTCCTGGGAAGTCCTTGTGTTGCACCTCTTTTTGCCAAAATTGCGCGTTCTTTTTGTTAATTGGCGTAATTTGACGTCTTTTTTTGAAAAATAAACTTAGATTGCTCTCATTTTTTCGTTAATTAACGCAACTTAAAACTCTATTCGGTTAATTAGCGTAATTTGACGTCTTTTTTGAATAATACACTTAGAAATGCATATATACAATTGCAACGCTTTGCTCTCAGGTGCGATCATACCAGCACTAATGCACCGGATCCCATCAGAACTCCGCAGTTAAGCGTGCTTGGGCGAGAGTAGTACTAGGATGGGTGACCTCCTGGGAAGTCCTTGTGTTGCACCTCTTTTTGCCAAAATTGCGCGTTCTTTTTGTTAATTGGCGTAATTTGACGTCTTTTTTTGAAAAATAAACTTAGATTGCTCTCATTTTTTCGTTAATTAACGCAACTTAAAACTCTATTCGGTTAATTAGCGTAATCTGACGTCTTTTTTGAATAATACACTTAGAAATGCATATATACAATTGCAACGCTTTACTCTCAGGTGCGATCATACCAGCACTAATGCACCGGATCCCATCAGAACTCCGCAGTTAAGCGTGCTTGGGCGAGAGTAGTACTAGGATGGGTGACCTCCTGGGAAGTCCTTGTGTTGCACCTCTTTTTGCCAAAATTGCGCGTTCTTTTTGTTAATTGGCGTAATTTGACGTCTTTTTTTGAAAAATAAACTTAGATTGCTCTCATTTTTTCGTTAATTAACGCAACTTAAAACTCTATTCGGTTAATTAGCGTAATTTGACGTCTTTTTTGAATAATACACTTAGAAATGCATATATACAATTGCAACGCTTTACTCTCAGGTGCGATCATACCAGCACTAATCCACCGGATCCCATCAGAACTCCGCAGTTAAGCGTGCTTGGGCGAGAGTAGTACTAGGATGGGTGACCTCCTGGGAAGTCCTTGTGTTGCACCTCTTTTTGCCAAAATTGCGCGTTCTTTTTGTTAATTGGCGTAATTTGACGTCTTTTTTTGAAAAATAAACTTAGATTGCTCTCATTTTTTCGTTAATTAACGCAACTTAAAACTCTATTCGGTTAATTAGCGTAATTTGACGTCTTTTTTGAATAATACACTTAGAAATGCATATATACAATTGCAACGCTTTACTCTCAGGTGCGATCATACCAGCACTAATCCACCGGATCCCATCAGAACTCCGCAGTTAAGCGTGCTTGGGCGAGAGTAGTACTAGGATGGGTGACCTCCTGGGAAGTCCTTGTGTTGCACCTCTTTTTGCCAAAATTGCGCGTTCTTTTTGTTAATTGGCGTAATTTGACGTCTTTTTTTGAAAAATAAACTTAGATTGCTCTCATTTTTTCGTTAATTAACGCAACTTAAAACTCTATTCGGTTAATTAGCGTAATTTGACGTCTTTTTTGAATAATACACTTAGAAATGCATATATACAATTGCAACGCTTTACTCTCAGGTGCGATCATACCAGCACTAATCCACCGGATCCCATCAGAACTCCGCAGTTAAGCGTGCTTGGGCGAGAGTAGTACTAGGATGGGTGACCTCCTGGGAAGTCCTTGTGTTGCACCTCTTTTTGCCAAAATTGCGCGTTCTTTTTGTTAATTGGCGTAATTTGACGTCTTTTTTTGAAAAATAAACTTAGATTGCTCTCATTTTTTCGTTAATTAACGCAACTTAAAACTCTATTCGGTTAATTAGCGTAATTTGACGTCTTTTTTGAATAATACACTTAGAAATGCATATATACAATTGCAACGCTTTACTCTCACGTGCGATCATACCAGCACTAATCCACCGGATCCCATCAGAACTCCGCAGTTAAGCGTGCTTGGGCGAGAGTAGTACTAGGATGGGTGACCTCCTGGGAAGTCCTTGTGTTGCACCTCTTTTTGCCAAAATTGCGCGTTCTTTTTGTTAATTGGCGTAATTTGACGTCTTTTTTTGAAAAATAAACTTAGATTGCTCTCATTTTTTCGTTAATTAACGCAACTTAAAACTCTATTCGGTTAATTAGCGTAATCTGACGTCTTTTTTGAATAATACACTTAGAAATGCATATATACAATTGCAACGCTTTACTCTCAGGTGCGATCATACCAGCACTAATCCACCGGATCCCATCAGAACTCCGCAGTTAAGCGTGCATGGGCGAGAGTAGTACTAGGATGGGTGACCTCCTGGGAAGTCCTTGTGTTGCACCTCTTTTTGCCAAAATTGCGCGTTCTTTTTGTTAATTGGCGTAATTTGACGTCTTTTTTTGAAAAATAAACTTAGATTGCTCTCATTTTTTCGTTAATTAACGCAACTTAAAACTCTATTCGGTTAATTAGCGTAATCTGACGTCTTTTTTGAATAATACACTTAGAAATGCATATATACAATTGCAACGCTTTACTCTCAGGTGCGATCATACCAGCACTAATGCACCGGATCCCATCAGAACTCCGCAGTTAAGCGTGCTTGGGCGAGAGTAGTACTAGGATGGGTGACCTCTTGGGAAGTCCTTGTGTTGCACCTCTTTTTGCCAAAATTGCGCGTTCTTTTTGTTAATTGGCGTAATTTGACGTCTTTTTTTGAAAAATAAACTTAGATTGCTCTCATTTTTTCGTTAATTAACGCAACTTAAAACTCTATTCGGTTAATTAGCGTAATTTGACGTCTTTTTTGAATAATACACTTAGAAATGCATATATACAATTGCAACGCTTTACTCTCAGGTGCGATCATACCAGCACTAATGCACCGGATCCCATCAGAACTCCGCAGTTAAGCGTGCTTGGGCGAGAGTAGTACTAGGATGGGTGACCTCCTGGGAAGTCCTTGTGTTGCACCTCTTTTTGCCAAAATTGCGCGTTCTTTTTGTTAATTGGCGTAATTTGACGTCTTTTTTTGAAAAATAAACTTAGATTGCTCTCATTTTTTCGTTAATTAACGCAACTTAAAACTCTATTCGGTTAATTAGCGTAATCTGACGTCTTTTTTGAATAATACACTTAGAAATGCATATATACAATTGCAACGCTTTACTCTCAGGTGCGATCATACCAGCACTAATGCACCGGATCCCATCAGAACTCCGCAGTTAAGCGTGCTTGGGCGAGAGTAGTACTAGGATGGGTGACCTCCTGGGAAGTCCTTGTGTTGCACCTCTTTTTGCCAAAATTGCGCGTTCTTTTTGTTAATTGGCGTAATTTGACGTCTTTTTTTGAAAAATAAACTTAGATTGCTCTCATTTTTTCGTTAATTAACGCAACTTAAAACTCTATTCGGTTAATTAGCGTAATTTGACGTCTTTTTTGAATAATACACTTAGAAATGCATATATACAATTGCAACGCTTTGCTCTCAGGTGCGATCATACCAGCACTAATGCACCGGATCCCATCAGAACTCCGCAGTTAAGCGTGCTTGGGCGAGAGTAGTACTAGGATGGGTGACCTCCTGGGAAGTCCTTGTGTTGCACCTCTTTTTGCCAAAATTGCGCGTTCTTTTTGTTAATTGGCGTAATTTGACGTCTTTTTTTGAAAAATAAACTTAGATTGCTCTCATTTTTTCGTTAATTAACGCAACTTAAAACTCTATTCGGTTAATTAGCGTAATCTGACGTCTTTTTTGAATAATACACTTAGAAATGCATATATACAATTGCAACGCTTTACTCTCAGGTGCGATCATACCAGCACTAATGCACCGGATCCCATCAGAACTCCGCAGTTAAGCGTGCTTGGGCGAGAGTAGTACTAGGATGGGTGACCTCCTGGGAAGTCCTTGTGTTGCACCTCTTTTTGCCAAAATTGCGCGTTCTTTTTGTTAATTGGCGTAATTTGACGTCTTTTTTTGAAAAATAAACTTAGATTGCTCTCATTTTTTCGTTAATTAACGCAACTTAAAACTCTATTCGGTTAATTAGCGTTATTTGACGTCTTTTTTGAATAATACACTTAGAAATGCATATATACAATTGCAACGCTTTACTCTCAGGTGCGATCATACCAGCACTAATGCACCGGATCCCATCAGAACTCCGCAGTTAAGCGTGCTTGGGCGAGAGTAGTACTAGGATGGGTGACCTCCTGTGAAGTCCTTGTGTTGCACCTCTTTTTGCCAAAATTGCGCGTTCTTTTTGTTAATTGGCGTAATTTGACGTCTTTTTTTGAAAAATAAACTTAGATTGCTCTCATTTTTTCGTTAATTAACGCAACTTAAAACTCTATTCGGTTAATTAGCGTAATCTGACGTCTTTTTTGAATAATACACTTAGAAATGCATATATACAATTGCAACGCTTTGCTCTCAGGTGCGATCATACCAGCACTAATGCACCGGATCCCATCAGAACTCCGCAGTTAAGCGTGCTTGGGCGAGAGTAGTACTAGGATGGGTGACCTCCTGGGAAGTCCTTGTGTTGCACCTCTTTTTGCCAAAATTGCGCGTTCTTTTTGTTAATTGGCGTAATTTGACGTCTTTTTTTGAAAAATAAACTTAGATTGCTCTCATTTTTTCGTTAATTAACGCAACTTAAAACTCTATTCGGTTAATTAGCGTAATCTGACGTCTTTTTTGAATAATACACTTAGAAATGCATATATACAATTGCAACGCTTTACTCTCAGGTGCGATCATACCAGCACTAATGCACCGGATCCCATCAGAACTCCGCAGTTAAGCGTGCTTGGGCGAGAGTAGTACTAGGATGGGTGACCTCCTGGGAAGTCCTTGTGTTGCACCTCTTTTTGCCAAAATTGCGCGTTCTTTTTGTTAATTGGCGTAATTTGACGTCTTTTTTTGAAAAATAAACTTAGATTGCTCTCATTTTTTCGTTAATTAACGCAACTTAAAACCCTATTCGGATAATTAGCGTAATCTGACGTCTTTTTTGAATAATACACTTAGAAATGCATATTTACAATTGCAACGCTTTACTCTCAGGTGCGATCATACCAGCACTAATCCACCGGATCCCATCAGAACTCCGCAGTTAAGCGTGCTTGGGCGAGAGTAGTACTAGGATGGGTGACCTCCTGGGAAGTCCTTGTGTTGCACCTCTTTTTGCCAAAATTGCGCGTTCTTTTTGTTAATTGGCGTAATTTGACGTCTTTTTTTGAAAAATAAACTTAGATTGCTCTCATTTTTTCGTTAATTAACGCAACTTAAAACTCTATTCGGTTAATTAGCGTAATCTGACGTCTTTTTTGAATAATACACTTAGAAATGCATATTTACAATTGCAACGCTTTACTCTCAGGTGCGATCATACCAGCACTAATCCACCGGATCCCATCAGAACTCCGCAGCTAAGCGTGCTTGGGCGAGAGTAGTACTAGGATGGGTGACCTCCTGGGAAGTCCTTGTGTTGCACCTCTTTTTGCCAAAATTGCGCGTTCTTTTTGTTAATTGGCGTAATTTGACGTCTTTTTTTGAAAAATAAACTTAGATTGCTCTCATTTTTTCGTTAATTAACGCAACTTAAAACTCTATTCGGTTAATTAGCGTAATCTGACGTCTTTTTTGAATAATACACTTAGAAATGCATATATACAATTGCAACGCTTTACTCTCAGGTGCGATCATACCAGCACTAATGCACCGGATCCCATCAGAACTCCGCAGTTAAGCGTGCTTGGGCGAGAGTAGTACTAGGATGGGTGACCTCCTGGGAAGTCCTTGTGTTGCACCTCTTTTTGCCAAAATTGCGCGTTCTTTTTGTTAATTGGCGTAATTTGACGTCTTTTTTTGAAAAATAAACTTAGATTGCTCTCATTTTTTCGTTAATTAACGCAACTTAAAACTCTATTCGGTTAATTAGCGTAATCTGACGTCTTTTTTGAATAATACACTTAGAAATGCATATATACAATTGCAACGCTTTGCTCTCAGGTGCGATCATACCAGCACTAATGCACCGGATCCCATCAGAACTCCGCAGTTAAGCGTGCTTGGGCGAGAGTAGTACTAGGATGGGTGACCTCCTGGGAAGTCCTTGTGTTGCACCTCTTTTTGCCAAAATTGCGCGTTCTTTTTGTTAATTGGCGTAATTTGACGTCTTTTTTTGAAAAATAAACTTAGATTGCTCTCATTTTTTCGTTAATTAACGCAACTTAAAACTCTATTCAGTTAATTAGCGTAATCTGACGTCTTTTTTGAATAATACACTTAGAAATGCATATATACAATTGCAACGCTTTACTCTCAGGTGCGATCATACCAGCACTAATGCACCGGATCCCATCAGAACTCCGCAGTTAAGCGTGCTTGGGCGAGAGTTGTACTAGGATGGGTGACCTCCTGGGAAGTCCTTGTGTTGCACCTCTTTTTGCCAAAATTGCGCGTTCTTTTTGTTAATTGGCGTAATTTGACGTCTTTTTTTGAAAAATAAACTTAGATTGCTCTCATTTTTTCGTTAATTAACGCAACTTAAAACTCTATTCGGTTAATTAGCGTAATTTGACGTCTTTTTTGAATAATACACTTAGAAATGCATATATACAATTGCAACGCTTTACTCTCAGGTGCGATCATACCAGCACTAATGCACCGGATCCCATCAGAACTCCGCAGTTAAGCGTGCTTGGGCGAGAGTAGTACTAGGATGGGTGACCTCCTGGGAAGTCCTTGTGTTGCACCTCTTTTTGCCAAAATTGCGCGTTCTTTTTGTTAATTGGCGTAATTTGACGTCTTTTTTTGAAAAATAAACTTAGATTGCTCTCATTTTTTCGTTAATTAACGCAACTTAAAACTCTATTCGGTTAATTAGCGTAATCTGACGTCTTTTTTGAATAATACACTTAGAAATGCATATATACAATTGCAACGCTTTGCTCTCAGGTGCGATCATACCAGCACTAATGCACCGGATCCCATCAGAACTCCGCAGTTAAGCGTGCTTGGGCGAGAGTAGTACTAGGATGGGTGACCTCCTGGGAAGTCCTTGTGTTGCACCTCTTTTTGCCAAAATTGCGCGTTCTTTTTGTTAATTGGCGTAATTTGACGTCTTTTTTTGAAAAATAAACTTAGATTGCTCTCATTTTTTCGTTAATTAACGCAACTTAAAACTCTATTCGGTTAATTAGCGTAATCTGACGTCTTTTTTGAATAATACACTTAGAAATGCATATATACAATTGCAACGCTTTACTCTCAGGTGCGATCATACCAGCACTAATGCACCGGATCCCATCAGAACTCCGCAGTTAAGCGTGCTTGGGCGAGAGTAGTACTAGGATGGGTGACCTCCTGGGAAGTCCTTGTGTTGCACCTCTTTTTGCCAAAATTGCGCGTTCTTTTTGTTAATTGGCGTAATTTGACGTCTTTTTTTGAAAAATAAACTTAGATTGCTCTCATTTTTTCGTTAATTAACGCAACTTAAAACTCTATTCGGTTAATTAGCGTAATCTGACGTCTTTTTTGAATAATACACTTAGAAATGCATATATACAATTGCAACGCTTTACTCTCAGGTGCGATCATACCAGCACTAATGCACCGGATCCCATCAGAACTCCGCAGTTAAGCGTGCTTGGGCGAGAGTAGTACTAGGATGGGTGACCTCCTGGGAAGTCCTTGTGTTGCACCTCTTTTTGCCAAAATTGCGCGTTCTTTTTGTTAATTGGCGTAATTTGACGTCTTTTTTTGAAAAATAAACTTAGATTGCTCTCATTTTTTCGTTAATTAACGCAACTTAAAACTCTATTCGGTTAATTAGCGTAATCTGACGTCTTTTTTGAATAATACACTTAGAAATGCATATATACAATTGCAACGCTTTACTCTCAGGTGCGATCATACCAGCACTAATCCACCGGATCCCATCAGAACTCCGCAGTTAAGCGTGCTTGGGCGAGAGTAGTACTAGGATGGGTGACCTCCTGGGAAGTCCTTGTGTTGCACCTCTTTTTGCCAAAATTGCGCGTTCTTTTTGTTAATTGGCGTAATTTGACGTCTTTTTTTGAAAAATAAACTTAGATTGCTCTCATTTTTTCGTTAATTAACGCAACTTAAAACTCTATTCGGTTAATTAGCGTAATCTGACGTCTTTTTTGAATAATACACTTAGAAATGCATATATACAATTGCAACGCTTTACTCTCAGGTGCGATCATACCAGCACTAATGCACCGGATCCCATCAGAACTCCGCAGTTAAGCGTGCTTGGGCGAGAGTAGTACTAGGATGGGTGACCTCCTGGGAAGTCCTTGTGTTGCACCTCTTTTTGCCAAAATTGCGCGTTCTTTTTGTTAATTGGCGTAATTTGACGTCTTTTTTTGAAAAATAAACTTAGATTGCTCTCATTTTTTCGTTAATTAACGCAACTTAAAACTCTATTCGGTTAATTAGCGTAATCTGACGTCTTTTTTGAATAATACACTTAGAAATGCATATATACAATTGCAACGCTTTACTCTCAGGTGCGATCATACCAGCACTAATCCACCGGATCCCATCAGAACTCCGCAGTTAAGCGTGCTTGGGCGAGAGTAGTACTAGGATGGGTGACCTCCTGGGAAGTCCTTGTGTTGCACCTCTTTTTGCCAAAATTGCGCGTTCTTTTTGTTAATTGGCGTAATTTGACGTCTTTTTTTGAAAAATAAACTTAGATTGCTCTCATTTTTTCGTTAATTAACGCAACTTAAAACTCTATTCGGTTAATTAGCGTAATCTGACGTCTTTTTTGAATAATACACTTAGAAATGCATATATACAATTGCAACGCTTTACTCTCAGGTGCGATCATACCAGCACTAATGCACCGGATCCCATCAGAACTCCGCAGTTAAGCGTGCTTGGGCGAGAGTAGTACTAGGATGGGTGACCTCCTGGGAAGTCCTTGTGTTGCACCTCTTTTTGCCAAAATTGCGCGTTCTTTTTGTTAATTGGCGTAATTTGACGTCTTTTTTTGAAAAATAAACTTAGATTGCTCTCATTTTTTCGTTAATTAACGCAACTTAAAACTCTATTCGGTTAATTAGCGTAATCTGACGTCTTTTTTGAATAATACACTTAGAAATGCATATATACAATTGCAACGCTTTACTCTCAGGTGCGATCATACCAGCACTAATGCACCGGATCCCATCAGAACTCCGCAGTTAAGCGTGCTTGGGCGAGAGTAGTATTAGGATGGGTGACCTCCTGGGAAGTCCTTGTGTTGCACCTCTTTTTGCCAAAATTGCGCGTTCTTTTTGTTAATTGGCGTAATTTGACGTCTTTTTTTGAAAAATAAACTTAGATTGCTCTCATTTTTTCGTTAATTAACGCAACTTAAAACTCTATTCGGTTAATTAGCGTAATCTGACGTCTTTTTTGAATAATACACTTAGAAATGCATATATACAATTGCAACGCTTTACTCTCAGGTGCGATCATACCAGCACTAATCCACCGGATCCCATCAGAACTCCGCAGTTAAGCGTGCATGGGCGAGAGTAGTACTAGGATGGGTGACCTCCTTGGAAGTCCTTGTGTTGCACCTCTTTTTGCCAAAATTGCGCGTTCTTTTTGTTAATTGGCGTAATTTGACGTCTTTTTTTGAAAAATAAACTTAGATTGCTCTCATTTTTTCGTTAATTAACGCAACTTAAAACTCTATTCGGTTAATTAGCGTAATTTGACGTCTTTTTTGAATAATACACTTAGAAATGCATATATACAATTGCAACGCTTTACTCTCAGGTGCGATCATACCAGCACTAATGCACCGGATCCCATCAGAACTCCGCAGTTAAGCGTGCTTGGGCGAGAGTAGTACTAGGATGGGTGACCTCCTGGGAAGTCCTTGTGTTGCACCTCTTTTTGCCAAAATTGCGCGTTCTTTTTGTTAATTGGCGTAATTTGACGTCTTTTTTTGAAAAATAAACTTAGATTGCTCTCATTTTTTCGTTAATTAACGCAACTTAAAACTCTATTCGGTTAATTAGCGTAATCTGACGTCTTTTTTGAATAATACACTTAGAAATGCATATATACAATTGCAACGCTTTACTCTCAGGTGCGATCATACCAGCACTAATGCACCGGATCCCATCAGAACTCCGCAGTTAAGCGTGCTTGGGCGAGAGTAGTACTAGGATGGGTGACCTCCTGGGAAGTCCTTGTGTTGCACCTCTTTTTGCCAAAATTGCGCGTTCTTTTTGTTAATTGGCGTAATTTGACGTCTTTTTTTGAAAAATAAACTTAGATTGCTCTCATTTTTTCGTTAATTAACGCAACTTAAAACTCTATTCGGTTAATTAGCGTAATGTGACGTCTTTTTTGAATAATACACTTAGAAATGCATATATACAATTGCAACGCTTTACTCTCAGGTGCGATCATACCAGCACTAATCCACCGGATCCCATCAGAACTCTGCAGTTAAGCGTGCTTGGGCGAGAGTAGTACTAGGATGGGTGACCTCCTGGGAAGTCCTTGTGTTGCACCTCTTTTCGCCAAAATTGCGCGTTCTTTTTGTTAATTGGCGTAATTTGACGTCTTTTTTTGAAAAATAAACTTAGATTGCTCTCATTTTTTCGTTAATTAACGCAACTTAAAACTCTATTCGGTTAATTAGCGTAATTTGACGTCTTTTTTGAATAATACACTTAGAAATGCATATATACAATTGCAACGCTTTACTCTCAGGTGCGATCATACCAGCACTAATCCACCGGATCCCATCAGAACTCCGCAGTTAAGCGTGCTTGGGCGAGAGTAGTACTAGGATGGGTGACCTCCTGGGAAGTCCTTGTGTTGCACCTCTTTTTGCCAAAATTGCGCGTTCTTTTTGTTAATTGGCGTAATTTGACGTCTTTTTTTGAAAAATAAACTTAGATTGCTCTCATTTTTTCGTTAATTAACGCAACTTAAAACTCTATTCGGTTAATTAGCGTAATCTGACGTCTTTTTTGAATAATACACTTAGAAATGCATATATACAATTGCAACGCTTTACTCTCAGGTGCGATCATACCAGCACTAATGCACCGGATCCCATCAGAACTCCGCAGTTAAGCGTGCTTGGGTGAGAGTAGTACTAGGATGGGTGACCTCCTGGGAAGTCCTTGTGTTGCACCTCTTTTTGCCAAAATTGCGCGTTCTTTTTGTTAATTGGCGTAATTTGACGTCTTTTTTTGAAAAATAAACTTAGATTGCTCTCATTTTTTCGTTAATTAACGCAACTTAAAACTCTATTCGGTTAATTAGCGTAATCTGACGTCTTTTTTGAATAATACACTTAGAAATGCATATATACAATTGCAACGCTTTACTCTCAGGTGCGATCATACAAGCACTAATGCACCGAATCCCATCAGAACTCCGCAGTTAAGCGTGCTTGGGCGAGAGTAGTACTAGGATGGGTGACCTCCTGGGAAGTCCTTGTGTTGCACCTCTTTTTGCCAAAATTGCGCGTTCTTTTTGTTAATTGGCGTAATTTGACGTCTTTTTTTGAAAAATAAACTTAGATTGCTCTCATTTTTTCGTTAATTAACGCAACTTAAAACTCTATTCGGTTAATTAGCGTAATCTGACGTCTTTTTTGAATAATACACTTAGAAATGCATATATACAATTGCAACGCTTTACTCTCAGGTGCGATCATACCAGCACTAATGCACCGGATCCCATCAGAACTCCGCAGTTAAGCGTGCTTGGGTGAGAGTAGTACTAGGATGGGTGACCTCCTGGGAAGTCCTTGTGTTGCGCCTCTTTTTGCCAAAATTGCGCGTTCTTTTTGTTAATTGGCGTAATTTGACGTCTTTTTTTGAAAAATAAACTTAGATTGCTCTCATTTTTTCGTTAATTAACGCAACTTAAAACTCTATTCGGTTAATTAGCGTAATTTGACGTCTTTTTTGAATAATACACTTAGAAATGCATATATACAATTGCAACGCTTTACTCTCAGGTGCGATCATACCAGCACTAATGCACCGGATCCCATCAGAACTCCGCAGTTAAGCGTGCTTGGGCGAGAGTAGTAGTAGGATGGGTGACCTCCTGGGAAGTCCTTGTGTTGCACCTCTTTTTGCCAAAATTGCGCGTTCTTTTTGTTAATTGGCGTAATTTGACGTCTTTTTTTGAAAAATAAACTTAGATTGCTCTCATTTTTTCGTTAATTAACGCAACTTAAAACTCTATTCGGTTAATTAGCGTAATCTGACGTCTTTTTTGAATAATACACTTAGAAATGCATATATACAATTACAACGCTTTACTTTCAGGTGCGATCATACCAGCACTAATGCACCGGATCCCATCAGAACTCCGCAGCTAAGCGTGCTTGGGCGAGAGTAGTACTAGGATGGGTGACCTCCTGGGAAGTCCTTGTGTTGCACCTCTTTTTGCCGAAATTGCGCGTTCTTTTTGTTACTTGGCGTAATTTGACGTCTTTTTTTGAAAAATAAACTTAGATTGCTCTCATTTTTTCGTTAATTAACGCAACTTAAAACTCTATTCGGTTAATTAGCGTAATCTGACGTCTTTTTTGAATAATACACTTAGAAATGCATATATACAATTGCAACGCTTTACTCTCAGGTGCGATCATACCAGCACTAATCCACCGGATCCCATCAGAACTCTGCAGTTAAGCGTGCTTGGGCGAGAGTAGTACTAGGATGGGTGACCTCCTGGGAAGTCCTTGTGTTGCACCTCTTTTTGCCAAAATTGCGCGTTCTTTTTGTTAATTGGCGTAATTTGACGTCTTTTTTTGAAAAATAAACTTAGATTGCTCTCATTTTTTCGTTAATTAACGCAACTTAAAACTCTATTCGGTTAATTAGCGTAATTTGACGTCTTTTTTGAATAATACACTTAGAAATGCATATATACAATTGCAACGCTTTACTCTGAGGTGCGATCATACCAGCACTAATCCACCGGATCCCATCAGAACTCCGCAGTTAAGCGTGCTTGGGCGAGAGTAGTACTAGGATGGGTGACCTCCTGGGAAGTCCTTGTGTTGCACCTCTTTTTGCCAAAATTGCGCGTTCTTTTTGTTAATTGGCGTAATTTGACGTCTTTTTTTGAAAAATAAACTTAGATTGCTCTCATTTTTTCGTTAATTAACGCAACTTAAAACTCTATTCGGTTAATTAGCGTAATCTGACGTCTTTTTTGAATAATACACTTAGAAATGCATATATACAATTGCAACGCTTTACTCTCAGGTGCGATCATACCAGCACTAATGCACCGGATCCCATCAGAACTCCGCAGTTAAGCGTGCTTGGGCGAGAGTAGTACTAGGATGGGTGACCTCCTGGGAAGTCCTTGTGTTGCACCTCTTTTTGCCAAAATTGCGCGTTCTTTTTGTTAATTGGCGTAATTTGACGTCTTTTTTTGAAAAATAAACTTAGATTGCTCTCATTTTTTCGTTAATTAACGCAACTTAAAACTCTATTCGGTTAATTAGCGTAATCTGACGTCTTTTTTGAATAATACACTTAGAAATGCATATATACAATTGCAACGCTTTACTCTCAGGTGCGATCATACCAGCACTAATGCACCGGATCCCATCAGAACTCCGCAGTTAAGCGTGCTTGGGCGAGAGTAGTACTAGGATGGGTGACCTCCTGGGAAGTCCTTGTGTTGCACCTCTTTTTGCCAAAATTGCGCGTTCTTTTTGTTAATTGGCGTAATTTGACGTCTTTTTTTGAAAAATAAACTTAGATTGCTCTCATTTTTTCGTTAATTAACGCAACTTAAAACTCTATTCGGTTAATTAGCGTAATCTGACGTCTTTTTTGAATAATACACTTAGAAATGCATATATACAATTGCAACGCTTTACTCTCAGGTGCGATCATACCAGCACTAATGCACCGGATCCCATCAGAACTCCGCAGTTAAGCGTGCTTGGGCGAGAGTAGTACTAGGATGGGTGACCTCCTGGGAAGTCCTTGTGTTGCGCCTCTTTTTGCCAAAATTGCGCGTTCTTTTTGTTAATTGGCGTAATTTGACGTCTTTTTTTGAAAAATAAACTTAGATTGCTCTCATTTTTTCGTTAATTAACGCAACTTAAAACTCTATTCGGTTAATTAGCGTAATTTGACGTCTTTTTTGAATAATACACTTAGAAATGCATATATACAATTGCAACGCTTTACTCTCAGGTGCGATCATACCAGCACTAATGCACCGGATCCCATCAGAACTCCGCAGTTAAGTGTGCTTGGGCGAGAGTAGTACTAGGATGGGTGACCTCCTGGGAAGTCCTTGTGTTGCACCTCTTTTTGCCAAAATTGCGCGTTCTTTTTGTTAATTGGCGTAATTTGACGTCTTTTTTTGAAAAATAAACTTAGATTGCTCTCATTTTTTCGTTAATTAACGCAACTTAAAACTCTATTCGGTTAATTAGCGTAATCTGACGTCTTTTTTGAATAATACACTTAGAAATGCATATATACAATTACAACGCTTTACTTTCAGGTGCGATCATACCAGCACTAATGCACCGGATCCCATCAGAACTCCGCAGCTAAGCGTGCTTGGGCGAGAGTAGTACTAGGATGGGTGACCTCCTGGGAAGTCCTTGTGTTGCACCTCTTTTTGCCGAAATTGCGCGTTCTTTTTGTTACTTGGCGTAATTTGACGTCTTTTTTTGAAAAATAAACTTAGATTGCTCTCATTTTTTCGTTAATTAACGCAACTTAAAACTCTATTCGGTTAATTAGCGTAATCTGACGTCTTTTTTGAATAATACACTTAGAAATGCATATATACAATTGCAACGCTTTACTCTCAGGTGCGATCATACCAGCACTAATCCACCGGATCCCATCAGAACTCCGCAGTTAAGCGTGCTTGGGCGAGAGTAGTACTAGGATGGGTGACCTCCTGGGAAGTCCTTGTGTTGCACCTCTTTTTGCCAAAATTGCGCGTTCTTTTTGTTAATTGGCGTAATTTGACGTCTTTTTTTGAAAAATAAACTTAGATTGCTCTCATTTTTTCGTTAATTAACGCAACTTAAAACTCTATTCGGTTAATTAGCGTAATTTGACGTCTTTTTTGAATAATACACTTAGAAATACATATATACAATTGCAACGCTTTACTCTCAGGTGCGATCATACCAGCACTAATGCACCGGATCCCATCAGAACTCCGCAGTTAAGCGTGCTTGGGCGAGAGTAGTACTAGGATGGGTGACCTCCTGGGAAGTCCTTGTGTTGCACCTCTTTTTGCCGAAATTGCGCGTTCTTTTTGTTACTTGGCGTAATTTGACGTCTTTTTTTGAAAAATAAATTTAGATTGCTCTCATTTTTTCGTTAATTAACGCAACTTAAAACTCTATTCGGTTAATTAGCGTAATCTGACGTCTTTTTTGAATAATACACTTAGAAATGCATATATACAATTACAACGCTTTACTTTCAGGTGCGATCATACCAGCACTAATGCACCGGATCCCATCAGAACTCCGCAGCTAAGCGTGCTTGGGCGAGAGTAGTACTAGGATGGGTGACCTCCTGGAAAGTCCTTGTGTTGCACCTCTTTTTGCCAAAATTGCGCGTTCTTTTTGTTAATTGGCGTAATTTGACGTCTTTTTTTGAAAAATAAACTTAGATTGCTCTCATTTTTTCGTTAATTAACGCAACTTAAAACTCTATTCGGTTAATTAGCGTAATCTGACGTCTTTTTTGAATAATACACTTAGAAATGCATATATACAATTACAACGCTTTACTTTCAGGTGCGATCATACCAGCACTAATGCACCGGATCCCATCAGAACTCCGCAGCTAAGCGTGCTTGGGCGAGAGTAGTACTAGGATGGGTGACCTCCTGGGAAGTCCTTGTGTTGCACCTCTTTTTGCCGAAATTGCGCGTTCTTTTTGTTACTTGGCGTAATTTGACGTCTTTTTTTGAAAAATAAACTTAGATTGCTCTCATTTTTTCGTTAATTAACGCAACTTAAAACTCTATTCGGTTAATTAGCGTAATCTGACGTCTTTTTTGAATAATACACTTAGAAATGCATATATACAATTGCAACACTTTACTCTCAGGTGCGATCATACCAGCACTAATCCACCGGATCCCATCAGAACTCCGCAGTTAAGCGTGCTTGGGCGAGAGTAGTACTAGGATGGGTGACCTCCTGGGAAGTCCTTGTGTTGCACCTCTTTTTGCCGAAATTGCGCGTTCTTTTTGTTAATTGGCGTAATTTGACGTCTTTTTTTGAAAAATAAACTTAGATTGCTCTCATTTTTTCGTTAATTAACGCAACTTAAAACTCTATTCGGTTAATTAGCGTAATTTGACGTCTTTTTTGAATAATACACTTAGAAATGCATATATACAATTGCAACGCTTTACTCTCAGGTGCGATCATACCAGCACTAATGCACCGGATCCCATCAGAACTCCGCAGTCAAGCGTGCTTGGGCGAGAGTAGTACTAGGATGGGTGACCTCCTGGGAAGTCCTTGTGTTGCACCTCTTTTTGCCAAAATTGCGCGTTCTTTTTGTTAATTGGCGTAATTTGACGTCTTTTTTTGAAAAATAAACTTAGATTGCTCTCATTTTTTCGTTAATTAACGCAACTTAAAACTCTATTCGCTTAATTAGCGTAATTTGACGTCTTTTTTGAATAATACACTTAGAAATGCATATATACAATTACAACGCTTTACTCTCAGGTGCGATCATACCAGCACTAATGCACCGGATCCCATCAGAACTCCGCAGTTAAGCGTGCTTGGGCGAGAGTAGTACTAGGATGGGTGACCTCCTGGGAAGTCCTTGTGTTGCACCTCTTTTTGCCAAAATTGCGCGTTCTTTTTGTTAATTGGCGTAATTTGACGTCTTTTTTTGAAAAATAAACTTAGATTGCTCTCATTTTTTCGTTAATTAACGCAACTTAAAACTCTATTCGCTTAATTAGCGTAATTTGACGTCTTTTTTGAATAATACACTTAGAAATGCATATATACAATTACAACGCTTTACTCTCAGGTGCGATCATACCAGCACTAATGCACCGGATCCCATCAGAACTCCGCAGTCAAGCGTGCTTGGGCGAGAGTAGTACTAGGATGGGTGACCTCCTGGGAAGTCCTTGTGTTGCACCTCTTTTTGCCAAAATTGCGCGTTCTTTTTGTTAATTGGCGTAATTTGACGTCTTTTTTTGAAAAATAAACTTAGATTGCTCTCATTTTTTCGTTAATTAACGCAACTTAAAACTCTATTCGGTTAATTAGCGTAATCTGACGTCTTTTTTGAATAATACACTTAGAAATGCATATATACAATTGCAACGCTTTACTCTCAGGTGCGATCATACCAGCACTAATGCACCGGATCCCATCAGAACTCCGCAGTTAAGCGTGCTTGGGCGAGAGTAGTACTAGGATGGGTGACCTCCTGGGAAGTCCTTGTGTTGCGCCTCTTTTTGCCAAAATTGCGCGTTCTTTTTGTTAATTGGCGTAATTTGACGTCTTTTTTTGAAAAATAAACTTAGATTGCTCTCATTTTTTCGTTAATTAACGCAACTTAAAACTCTATTCGGTTAATTAGCGTAATTTGACGTCTTTTTTGAATAATACACTTAGAAATGCATATATACAATTGCAACGCTTTACTCTCAGGTGCGATCATACCAGCACTAATGCACCGGATCCCATCAGAACTCCGCAGTTAAGTGTGCTTGGGCGAGAGTAGTACTAGGATGGGTGACCTCCTGGGAAGTCCTTGTGTTGCACCTCTTTTTGCCAAAATTGCGCGTTCTTTTTGTTAATTGGCGTAATTTGACGTCTTTTTTTGAAAAATAAACTTAGATTGCTCTCATTTTTTCGTTAATTAACGCAACTTAAAACTCTATTCGGTTAATTAGCGTAATCTGACGTCTTTTTTGAATAATACACTTAGAAATGCATATATACAATTACAACGCTTTACTTTCAGGTGCGATCATACCAGCACTAATGCACCGGATCCCATCAGAACTCCGCAGCTAAGCGTGCTTGGGCGAGAGTAGTACTAGGATGGGTGACCTCCTGGGAAGTCCTTGTGTTGCACCTCTTTTTGCCGAAATTGCGCGTTCTTTTTGTTACTTGGCGTAATTTGACGTCTTTTTTTGAAAAATAAACTTAGATTGCTCTCATTTTTTCGTTAATTAACGCAACTTAAAACTCTATTCGGTTAATTAGCGTAATCTGACGTCTTTTTTGAATAATACACTTAGAAATGCATATATACAATTGCAACGCTTTACTCTCAGGTGCGATCATACCAGCACTAATCCACCGGATCCCATCAGAACTCCGCAGTTAAGCGTGCTTGGGCGAGAGTAGTACTAGGATGGGTGACCTCCTGGGAAGTCCTTGTGTTGCACCTCTTTTTGCCAAAATTGCGCGTTCTTTTTGTTAATTGGCGTAATTTGACGTCTTTTTTTGAAAAATAAACTTAGATTGCTCTCATTTTTTCGTTAATTAACGCAACTTAAAACTCTATTCGGTTAATTAGCGTAATTTGACGTCTTTTTTGAATAATACACTTAGAAATACATATATACAATTGCAACGCTTTACTCTCAGGTGCGATCATACCAGCACTAATGCACCGGATCCCATCAGAACTCCGCAGTTAAGCGTGCTTGGGCGAGAGTAGTACTAGGATGGGTGACCTCCTGGGAAGTCCTTGTGTTGCACCTCTTTTTGCCGAAATTGCGCGTTCTTTTTGTTACTTGGCGTAATTTGACGTCTTTTTTTGAAAAATAAATTTAGATTGCTCTCATTTTTTCGTTAATTAACGCAACTTAAAACTCTATTCGGTTAATTAGCGTAATCTGACGTCTTTTTTGAATAATACACTTAGAAATGCATATATACAATTACAACGCTTTACTTTCAGGTGCGATCATACCAGCACTAATGCACCGGATCCCATCAGAACTCCGCAGCTAAGCGTGCTTGGGCGAGAGTAGTACTAGGATGGGTGACCTCCTGGAAAGTCCTTGTGTTGCACCTCTTTTTGCCAAAATTGCGCGTTCTTTTTGTTAATTGGCGTAATTTGACGTCTTTTTTTGAAAAATAAACTTAGATTGCTCTCATTTTTTCGTTAATTAACGCAACTTAAAACTCTATTCGGTTAATTAGCGTAATCTGACGTCTTTTTTGAATAATACACTTAGAAATGCATATATACAATTACAACGCTTTACTTTCAGGTGCGATCATACCAGCACTAATGCACCGGATCCCATCAGAACTCCGCAGCTAAGCGTGCTTGGGCGAGAGTAGTACTAGGATGGGTGACCTCCTGGGAAGTCCTTGTGTTGCACCTCTTTTTGCCGAAATTGCGCGTTCTTTTTGTTACTTGGCGTAATTTGACGTCTTTTTTTGAAAAATAAACTTAGATTGCTCTCATTTTTTCGTTAATTAACGCAACTTAAAACTCTATTCGGTTAATTAGCGTAATCTGACGTCTTTTTTGAATAATACACTTAGAAATGCATATATACAATTGCAACACTTTACTCTCAGGTGCGATCATACCAGCACTAATCCACCGGATCCCATCAGAACTCCGCAGTTAAGCGTGCTTGGGCGAGAGTAGTACTAGGATGGGTGACCTCCTGGGAAGTCCTTGTGTTGCACCTCTTTTTGCCGAAATTGCGCGTTCTTTTTGTTAATTGGCGTAATTTGACGTCTTTTTTTGAAAAATAAACTTAGATTGCTCTCATTTTTTCGTTAATTAACGCAACTTAAAACTCTATTCGGTTAATTAGCGTAATTTGACGTCTTTTTTGAATAATACACTTAGAAATGCATATATACAATTGCAACGCTTTACTCTCAGGTGCGATCATACCAGCACTAATGCACCGGATCCCATCAGAACTCCGCAGTTAAGCGTGCTTGGGCGAGAGTAGTACTAGGATGGGTGACCTCCTGGGAAGTCCTTGTGATGCACCTCTTTTTGCCGAAATTGCGCGTTCTTTTTGTTACTTGGCGTAATTTGACGTCTTTTTTTGAAAAATAAATTTAGATTGCTCTCATTTTTTCGTTAATTAACGCAACTTAAAACTCTATTCGGTTAATTAGCGTAATCTGACGTCTTTTTTGAATAATACACTTAGAAATGCATATATACAATTACAACGCTTTACTTTCAGGTGCGATCATACCAGCACTAATGCACCGGATCCCATCAGAACTCCACAGTTAAGCGTGCTTGGGCGAGAGTAGTACTAGGATGGGTGACCTCCTGGGAAGTCCTTGTGTTGCACCTCTTTTTGCCAAAATTGCGCGTTCTTTTTGTTAATTGGCGTAATTTGACGTCTTTTTTTGAAAAATAAACTTAGATTGCTCTCATTTTTTCGTTAATTAACGCAACTTAAAACTCTATTCGGTTAATTAGCGTAATTTGACGTCTTTTTTGAATAATACACTTAGAAATGCATATATACAATTGCAACGCTTTACTCTCAGGTGCGATCATACCAGCACTAATCCACCGGATCCCATCAGAACTCCGCAGTTAAGCGTGCTTGGGCGAGAGTAGTACTAGGATGGGTGACCTCCTGGGAAGTCCTTGTGTTGCACCTCTTTTTGCCAAAATTGCGCGTTCTTTTTGTTAATTGGCGTAATTTGACGTCTTTTTTTGAAAAATAAACTTAGATTGCTCTCATTTTTTCGTTAATTAACGCAACTTAAAACTCTATTCGGTTAATTAGCGTAATCTGACGTCTTTTTTGAATAATACACTTAGAAATGCATATATACAATTACAACGCTTTACTTTCAGGTGCGATCATACCAGCACTAATGCACCGGATCCCATCAGAACTCCGCAGCTAAGCGTGCTTGGGCGAGAGTAGTACTAGGATGGGTGACCTCCTGGGAAGTCCTTGTGTTGCACCTCTTTTTGCCAAAATTGCGCGTTCTTTTTGTTAATTGGCGTAATTTGACGTCTTTTTTTGAAAAATAAACTTAGATTGCTCTCATTTTTTCGATAATTAACGCAACTTAAAACTCTATTCGGTTGATTAGCGTAATCTGACGTCTTTTTTGAATAATACACTTAGAAATGCATATATACAATTACAACGCTTTACTTTCAGGTGCGATCATACCAGCACTAATGCACCGGATCCCATCAGAACTCCACAGTTAAGCGTGCTTGGGCGAGAGTAGTACTAGGATGGGTGACCTCCTGGGAAGTCCTTGTGTTGCACCTCTTTTTGCCAAAATTGCGCGTTCTTTTTGTTAATTGGCGTAATTTGACGTCTTTTTTTGAAAAATAAACTTAGATTGCTCTCATTTTTTCGTTAATTAACGCAACTTAAAACTCTATTCGGTTAATTAGCGTAATTTGACGTCTTTTTTGAATAATACACTTAGAAATGCATATATACAATTGCAACGCTTTACTCTCAGGTGCGATCATACCAGCACTAATCCACCGGATCCCATCAGAACTCCGCAGTTAAGCGTGCTTGGGCGAGAGTAGTACTAGGATGGGTGACCTCCTGGGAAGTCCTTGTGTTGCACCTCTTTTTGCCAAAATTGCGCGTTCTTTTTGTTAATTGGCGTAATTTGACGTCTTTTTTTGAAAAATAAACTTAGATTGCTCTCATTTTTTCGTTAATTAACGCAACTTAAAACTCTATTCGGTTAATTAGCGTAATTTGACGTCTTTTTTGAATAATACACTTAGAAATGCATATATACAATTGCAACGCTTTACTCTCAGGTGCGATCATACCAGCACTAATGCACCGGATCCCATCAGAACTCCGCAGTTAAGCGTGCTTGGGCGAGAGTAGTACTAGGATGGGTGACCTCCTGGGAAGTCCTTGTGATGCACCTCTTTTTGCCGAAATTGCGCGTTCTTTTTGTTACTTGGCGTAATTTGACGTCTTTTTTTGAAAAATAAATTTAGATTGCTCTCATTTTTTCGTTAATTAACGCAACTTAAAACTCTATTCGGTTAATTAGCGTAATCTGACGTCTTTTTTGAATAATACACTTAGAAATGCATATATACAATTACAACGCTTTACTTTCAGGTGCGATCATACCAGCACTAATGCACCGGATCCCATCAGAACTCCACAGTTAAGCGTGCTTGGGCGAGAGTAGTACTAGGATGGGTGACCTCCTGGGAAGTCCTTGTGTTGCACCTCTTTTTGCCAAAATTGCGCGTTCTTTTTGTTAATTGGCGTAATTTGACGTCTTTTTTTGAAAAATAAACTTAGATTGCTCTCATTTTTTCGTTAATTAACGCAACTTAAAACTCTATTCGGTTAATTAGCGTAATTTGACGTCTTTTTTGAATAATACACTTAGAAATGCATATATACAATTGCAACGCTTTACTCTCAGGTGCGATCATACCAGCACTAATCCACCGGATCCCATCAGAACTCCGCAGTTAAGCGTGCTTGGGCGAGAGTAGTACTAGGATGGGTGACCTCCTGGGAAGTCCTTGTGTTGCACCTCTTTTTGCCAAAATTGCGCGTTCTTTTTGTTAATTGGCGTAATTTGACGTCTTTTTTTGAAAAATAAACTTAGATTGCTCTCATTTTTTCGTTAATTAACGCAACTTAAAACTCTATTCGGTTAATTAGCGTAATCTGACGTCTTTTTTGAATAATACACTTAGAAATGCATATATACAATTACAACGCTTTACTTTCAGGTGCGATCATACCAGCACTAATGCACCGGATCCCATCAGAACTCCGCAGCTAAGCGTGCTTGGGCGAGAGTAGTACTAGGATGGGTGACCTCCTGGGAAGTCCTTGTGTTGCACCTCTTTTTGCCAAAATTGCGCGTTCTTTTTGTTAATTGGCGTAATTTGACGTCTTTTTTTGAAAAATAAACTTAGATTGCTCTCATTTTTTCGATAATTAACGCAACTTAAAACTCTATTCGGTTGATTAGCGTAATCTGACGTCTTTTTTGAATAATACACTTAGAAATGCATATATACAATTACAACGCTTTACTTTCAGGTGCGATCATACCAGCACTAATGCACCGGATCCCATCAGAACTCCACAGTTAAGCGTGCTTGGGCGAGAGTAGTACTAGGATGGGTGACCTCCTGGGAAGTCCTTGTGTTGCACCTCTTTTTGCCAAAATTGCGCGTTCTTTTTGTTAATTGGCGTAATTTGACGTCTTTTTTTGAAAAATAAACTTAGATTGCTCTCATTTTTTCGTTAATTAACGCAACTTAAAACTCTATTCGGTTAATTAGCGTAATTTGACGTCTTTTTTGAATAATACACTTAGAAATGCATATATACAATTGCAACGCTTTACTCTCAGGTGCGATCATACCAGCACTAATCCACCGGATCCCATCAGAACTCCGCAGTTAAGCGTGCTTGGGCGAGAGTAGTACTAGGATGGGTGACCTCCTGGGAAGTCCTTGTGTTGCACCTCTTTTTGCCAAAATTGCGCGTTCTTTTTGTTAATTGGCGTAATTTGACGTCTTTTTTTGAAAAATAAACTTAGATTGCTCTCATTTTTTCGTTAATTAACGCAACTTAAAACTCTATTCGGTTAATTAGCGTAATCTGACGTCTTTTTTGAATAATACACTTAGAAATGCATATATACAATTACAACGCTTTACTTTCAGGTGCGATCATACCAGCACTAATGCACCGGATCCCATCAGAACTCCGCAGCTAAGCGTGCTTGGGCGAGAGTAGTACTAGGATGGGTGACCTCCTGGGAAGTCCTTGTGTTGCACCTCTTTTTGCCAAAATTGCGCGTTCTTTTTGTTAATTGGCGTAATTTGACGTCTTTTTTTGAAAAATAAACTTAGATTGCTCTCATTTTTTCGATAATTAACGCAACTTAAAACTCTATTCGGTTGATTAGCGTAATCTGACGTCTTTTTTGAATAATACACTTAGAAATGCATATATACAATTACAACGCTTTACTTTCAGGTGTGATCATACCAGCACTAATGCACCGGATCCCATCAGAACTCCACAGTTAAGCGTGCTTGGGCGAGAGTAGTACTAGGATGGGTGACCTCCTGGGAAGTCCTTGTGTTGCACCTCTTTTTGCCAAAATTGCGCGTTCTTTTTGTTAATTGGCGTAATTTGACGTCTTTTTTTGAAAAATAAACTTAGATTGCTCTCATTTTTTCGTTAATTAACGCAACTTAAAACTCTATTCGGTTAATTAGCGTAATTTGACGTCTTTTTTGAATAATACACTTAGAAATGCATATATACAATTGCAACGCTTTACTCTCAGGTGCGATCATACCAGCACTAATCCACCGGATCCCATCAGAACTCCGCAGTTAAGCGTGCTTGGGCGAGAGTAGTACTAGGATGGGTGACCTCCTGGGAAGTCCTTGTGTTGCACCTCTTTTTGCCAAAATTGCGCGTTCTTTTTGTTAATTGGCGTAATTTGACGTCTTTTTTTGAAAAATAAACTTAGATTGCTCTCATTTTTTCGATAATTAACGCAACTTAAAACTCTATTCGGTTGATTAGCGTAATCTGACGTCTTTTTTGAATAATACACTTAGAAATGCATATATACAATTACAACGCTTTACTTTCAGGTGCGATCATACCAGCACTAATGCACCGGATCCCATCAGAACTCCACAGTTAAGCGTGCTTGGGCGAGAGTAGTACTAGGATGGGTGACCTCCTGGGAAGTCCTTGTGTTGCACCTCTTTTTGCCAAAATTGCGCGTTCTTTTTGTTAATTGGCGTAATTTGACGTCTTTTTTTGAAAAATAAACTTAGATTGCTCTCATTTTTTCGTTAATTAACGCAACTTAAAACTCTATTCGGTTAATTAGCGTAATTTGACGTCTTTTTTGAATAATACACTTAGAAATGCATATATACAATTGCAACGCTTTACTCTCAGGTGCGATCATACCAGCACTAATCCACCGGATCCCATCAGAACTCCGCAGTTAAGCGTGCTTGGGCGAGAGTAGTACTAGGATGGGTGACCTCCTGGGAAGTCCTTGTGTTGCACCTCTTTTTGCCAAAATTGCGCGTTCTTTTTGTTAATTGGCGTAATTTGACGTCTTTTTTTGAAAAATAAACTTAGATTGCTCTCATTTTTTCGTTAATTAACGCAACTTAAAACTCTATTCGGTTAATTAGCGTAATCTGACGTCTTTTTTGAATAATACACTTAGAAATGCATATATACAATTACAACGCTTTACTTTCAGGTGCGATCATACCAGCACTAATGCACCGGATCCCATCAGAACTCCGCAGCTAAGCGTGCTTGGGCGAGAGTAGTACTAGGATGGGTGACCTCCTGGGAAGTCCTTGTGTTGCACCTCTTTTTGCCAAAATTGCGCGTTCTTTTTGTTAATTGGCGTAATTTGACGTCTTTTTTTGAAAAATAAACTTAGATTGCTCTCATTTTTTCGATAATTAACGCAACTTAAAACTCTATTCGGTTGATTAGCGTAATCTGACGTCTTTTTTGAATAATACACTTAGAAATGCATATATACAATTACAACGCTTTACTTTCAGGTGTGATCATACCAGCACTAATGCACCGGATCCCATCAGAACTCCACAGTTAAGCGTGCTTGGGCGAGAGTAGTACTAGGATGGGTGACCTCCTGGGAAGTCCTTGTGTTGCACCTCTTTTTGCCAAAATTGCGCGTTCTTTTTGTTAATTGGCGTAATTTGACGTCTTTTTTTGAAAAATAAACTTAGATTGCTCTCATTTTTTCGTTAATTAACGCAACTTAAAACTCTATTCGGTTAATTAGCGTAATTTGACGTCTTTTTTGAATAATACACTTAGAAATGCATATATACAATTGCAACGCTTTACTCTCAGGTGCGATCATACCAGCACTAATCCACCGGATCCCATCAGAACTCCGCAGTTAAGCGTGCTTGGGCGAGAGTAGTACTAGGATGGGTGACCTCCTGGGAAGTCCTTGTGTTGCACCTCTTTTTGCCAAAATTGCGCGTTCTTTTTGTTAATTGGCGTAATTTGACGTCTTTTTTTGAAAAATAAACTTAGATTGCTCTCATTTTTTCGTTAATTAACGCAACTTAAAACTCTATTCGGTTAATTAGCGTAATCTGACGTCTTTTTTGAATAATACACTTAGAAATGCATATATACAATTGCAACGCTTTACTCTCAGGTGCGATCATACCAGCACTAATGCACCGGATCCCATCAGAACTCCGCAGTTAAGCGTGCTTGGGCGAGAGTAGTACTAGGATGGGTGACCTCCTGGGAAGTCCTTGTGTTGCACCTCTTTTTGCCAAAATTGCGCGTTCTTTTTGTTAATTGGCGTAATTTGACGTCTTTTTTTGAAAAATAAACTTAGATTGCTCTCATTTTTTCGTTAATTAACGCAACTTAAAACTCTATTCGGTTAATTAGCGTAATTTGACGTCTTTTTTGAATAATACACTTAGAAATGCATATATACAATTGCAACGCTTTGCTCTCAGGTGCGATCATACCAGCACTAATGCACTGGATCCCATCAGAACTCCGCAGTTAAGCGTGCTTGGGCGAGAGTAGTACTAGGATGGGTGACCTCCTGGGAAGTCCTTGTGTTGCACCTCTTTTTGCCAAAATTGCGCGTTCTTTTTGTTAATTGGCGTAATTTGACGTCTTTTTTTGAAAAATAAACTTAGATTGCTCTCATTTTTTCGTTAATTAACGCAACTTAAAACTCTATTCGGTTAATAAGCGTAATCTGACGTCTTTTTTGAATAATACACTTAGAAATGCATATATACAATTGCAACGCTTTACTCTCAGGTGCGATCATACCAGCACTAATGCACCGGATCCCATCAGAACTCCGCAGTTAAGCGTGCTTGGGCGAGAGTAGTACTAGGATGGGTGACCTCCTGGGAAGTCCTTGTGTTGCACCTCTTTTTGCCAAAATTGCGCGTTCTTTTTGTTAATTGGCGTAATTTGACGTCTTTTTTTGAAAAATAAACTTAGATTGCTCTCATTTTTTCGTTAATTAACGCAACTTAAAACTCTATTCGGTTAATTAGCGTAATTTGACGTCTTTTTTGAATAATACACTTAGAAATGCATATTTACAATTGCAACGCTTTACTCTCAGGTGCGATCATACCAGCACTAATCCACCGGATCCCATCAGAACTCCGCAGTTAAGCGTGCTTGGGCGAGAGTAGTACTAGGATGGGTGACCTCCTGGGAAGTCCTTGTGTTGCACCTCTTTTTGCCAAAATTGCGCGTTCTTTTTGTTAATTGGCGTAATTTGACGTCTTTTTTTGAAAAATAAACTTAGATTGCTCTCATTTTTTCGTTAATTAACGCAACTTAAAACTCTATTCGGTTAATTAGCGTAATCTGACGTCTTTTTTGAATAATACACTTAGAAATGCATATATACAATTGCAACGCTTTACTCTCAGGTGCGATCATACCAGCACTAATGCACCGGATCCCATCAAAACTCCGCAGTTAAGCGTGCTTGGGCGAGAGTAGTACTAGGATGGGTGACCTCCTGGGAAGTCCTTGTGTTGCACCTCTTTTTGCCAAAATTGCGCGTTCTTTTTGTTAATTGGCGTAATTTGACGTCTTTTTTTGAAAAATAAACTTAGATTGCTCTCATTTTTTCGTTAATTAACGCAACTTAAAACTCTATTCGGTTAATTAGCGTAATTTGACGTCTTTTTTGAATAATACACTTAGAAATGCATATTTACAATTGCAACGCTTTACTCTCAGGTGCGATCATACCAGCACTAATCCACCGGATCCCATCAGAACTCCGCAGTTAAGCGTGCTTGGGCGAGAGTAGTACTAGGATGGGTGACCTCCTGGGAAGTCCTTGTGTTGCACCTCTTTTTGCCAAAATTGCGCGTTCTTTTTGTTAATTGGCGTAATTTGACGTCTTTTTTTGAAAAATAAACTTAGATTGCTCTCATTTTTTCGTTAATTAACGCAACTTAAAACTCTATTCGGTTAATTAGCGTAATCTGACGTCTTTTTTGAATAATACACTTAGAAATGCATATATACAATTGCAACGCTTTACTCTCAGGTGCGATCATACCAGCACTAATGCACCGGATCCCATCAGAACTCCACAGTTAAGCGTGCTTGGGCGAGAGTAGTACTAGGATGGGTGACCTCCTGGGAAGTCCTTGTGTTGCACCTCTTTTTGCCAAAATTGCGCGTTCTTTTTGTTAATTGGCGTAATTTGACGTCTTTTTTTGAAAAATAAACTTAGATTGCTCTCATTTTTTCGTTAATTAACGCAACTTAAAACTCTATTCGGTTAATTAGCGTAATCTGACGTCTTTTTTGAATAATACACTTAGAAATGCATATATACAATTACAACGCTTTACTCTCAGGTGCGATCATACCAGCACTAATGCACCGGATCCCATCAGAACTCCGCAGTTAAGCGTGCTTGGGCGAGAGTAGTACTAGGATGGGTGACCTCCTGGGAAGTCCTTGTGTTGCACCTCTTTTTGCCAAAATTGCGCGTTCTTTTTGTTAATTGGCGTAATTTGACGTCTTTTTTTGAAAAATAAACTTAGATTGCTCTCATTTTTTCGTTAATTAACGCAACTTAAAACTCTATTCGGTTAATTAGCGTAATCTGACGTCTTTTTTGAATAATACACTTAGAAATGCATATATACAATTACAACGCTTTACTTTCAGGTGCGATCATACCAGCACTAATGCACCGGATCCCATCAGAACTCCGCAGTTAAGCGTGCTTGGGCGAGAGTAGTACTAGGATGGGTGACCTCCTGGGAAGTCCTTGTGTTGCACCTCTTTTTGCCAAAATTGCGCGTTCTTTTTGTTAATTGGCGTAATTTGACGTCTTTTTTTGAAAAATAAACTTAGATTGCTCTCATTTTTTCGTTAATTAACGCAACTTAAAACTCTATTCGGTTAATTAGCGTAATTTGACGTCTTTTTTGAATAATACACTTAGAAATGCATATTTACAATTGCAACGCTTTACTCTCAGGTGCGATCATACCAGCACTAATCCACCGGATCCCATCAGAACTCCGCAGTTAAGCTCGCTTGGGCGAGAGTAGTACTAGGATGGGTGACCTCCTGGGAAGTCCTTGTGTTGCACCTCTTTTTGCCAAAATTGCGCGTTCTTTTTGTTAATTGGCGTAATTTGACGTCTTTTTTTGAAAAATAAACTTAGATTGCTCTCATTTTTTCGTTAATTAACGCAACTTAAAACTCTATTCGGTTAATTAGCGTAATCTGACGTCTTTTTTGAATAATACACTTAGAAATGCATATATACAATTGCAACGCTTTACTCTCAGGTGCGATCATACCAGCACTAATGCACCGGATCCCATCAGAACTCCACAGTTAAGCGTGCTTGGGCGAGAGTAGTACTAGGATGGGTGACCTCCTGGGAAGTCCTTGTGTTGCACCTCTTTTTGCCAAAATTGCGCGTTCTTTTTGTTAATTGGCGTAATTTGACGTCTTTTTTTGAAAAATAAACTTAGATTGCTCTCATTTTTTCGTTAATTAACGCAACTTAAAACTCTATTCGGTTAATTAGCGTAATCTGACGTCTTTTTTGAATAATACACTTAGAAATGCATATATACAATTGCAACGCTTTACTCTCAGGTGCGATCATACCAGCACTAATGCACCGGATCCCATCAGAACTCCACAGTTAAGCGTGCTTGGGCGAGAGTAGTACTAGGATGGGTGACCTCCTGGGAAGTCCTTGTGTTGCACCTCTTTTTGCCAAAATTGCGCGTTCTTTTTGTTAATTGGCGTAATTTGACGTCTTTTTTTGAAAAATAAACTTAGATTGCTCTCATTTTTTCGTTAATTAACGCAACTTAAAACTCTATTCGGTTAATTAGCGTAATCTGACGTCTTTTTTGAATAATACACTTAGAAATGCATATATACAATTACAACGCTTTACTCTCAGGTGCGATCATACCAGCACTAATGCACCGGATCCCATCAGAACTCCGCAGTTAAGCGTGCTTGGGCGAGAGTAGTACTAGGATGGGTGACCTCCTGGGAAGTCCTTGTGTTGCACCTCTTTTTGCCAAAATTGCGCGTTCTTTTTGTTAATTGGCGTAATTTGACGTCTTTTTTTGAAAAATAAACTTAGATTGCTCTCATTTTTTCGTTAATTAACGCAACTTAAAACTCTATTCGGTTAATTAGCGTAATCTGACGTCTTTTTTGAATAATACACTTAGAAATGCATATATACAATTACAACGCTTTACTTTTAGGTGTGATCATACCAGCACTAATGCACCGGATCCCATCAGAACTCCGCAGTTAAGCGTGCTTGGGCGGGAGTAGTACTAGGATGGGTGACCTCCTGGGAAGTCCTTGTGCTGCACCTCTTTTTGCCAAAATTGCGCGTTCTTTTTGTTAATTGGCGTAATTTGACGTCTTTTTTTGAAAAATAAACTTAGATTGCTCTCATTTTTTCGTTAATTAACGCAACTTAAAACTCTATTCGGTTAATTAGCGTAATCTGACGTCTTTTTTGAATAATACACTTAGAAATGCATATATACAATTACAACGCTTTACTTTCAGGTGCGATCATACCAGCACTAATGCACCGGATCCCATCAGAACTCCGCAGTTAAGCGTGCTTGGGCGAGAGTAGTACTAGGATGGGTGACCTCCTGGGAAGTCCTTGTGCTGCACCTCTTTTTGCCAAAATTGCGCGTTCTTTTTGTTAATTGGCGTAATTTGACGTCTTTTTTTGAAAAATAAACTTAGATTGCTCTCATTTTTTCGTTAATTAACGCAACTTAAAACTCTATTCGGTTAATTAGCGTAATTTGACGTCTTTTTTGAATAATACACTTAGAAACGCATATTTACAATTGCAACGCTTTACTCTCAGGTGCGATCATACCAGCACTAATCCACCGGATCCCATCAGAACTCCGCAGTTAAGCGTGCTTGGGCGAGAGTAGTACTAGGATGGGTGACCTCCTGGGAAGTCCTTGTGTTGCACCTCTTTTTGCCAAAATTGCGCGTTCTTTTTGTTAATTGGCGTAATTTGACGTCTTTTTTTGAAAAATAAACTTAGATTGCTCTCATTTTTTCGTTAATTAACGCAACTTAAAACTCTATTCGGTTAATTAGCGTAATCTGACGTCTTTTTTGAATAATACACTTAGAAATGCATATATACAATTGCAACGCTTTACTCTCAGGTGCGATCATACCAGCACTAATGCACCGGATCCCATCAGAACTCCACAGTTAAGCGTGCTTGGGCGAGAGTAGTACTAGGATGGGTGACCTCCTGGGAAGTCCTTGTGTTGCACCTCTTTTTGCCAAAATTGCGCGTTCTTTTTGTTATTTGGCGTAATTTGACGTCTTTTTTTGAAAAATAAACTTAGATTGCTCTCATTTTTTCGTTAATTAACGCAACTTAAAACTCTATTCGGTTAATTAGCGTAATCTGACGTCTTTTTTGAATAATACACTTAGAAATGCATATATACAATTACAACGCTTTACTCTCAGGTGCGATCATACCAGCACTAATGCACCGGATCCCATCAGAACTCCGCAGTTAAGCGTGCTTGGGCGAGAGTAGTACTAGGATGGGTGACCTCCTGGGAAGTCCTTGTGTTGCACCTCTTTTTGCCAAAATTGCGCGTTCTTTTTGTTATTTGGCGTAATTTGACGTCTTTTTTTGAAAAATAAACTTAGATTGCTCTCATTTTTTCGTTAATTAACGCAACTTAAAACTCTATTCGGTTAATTAGCGTAATCTGACGTCTTTTTTGAATAATACACTTAGAAATGCATATATACAATTACAACGCTTTACTCTCAGGTGCGATCATACCAGCACTAATGCACCGGATCCCATCAGAACTCCACAGTTAAGCGTGCTTGGGCGAGAGTAGTACTAGGATGGGTGACCTCCTGGGAAGTCCTTGTGTTGCACCTCTTTTTGCCAAAATTGCGCGTTCTTTTTGTTAATTGGCGTAATTTGACGTCTTTTTTTGAAAAATAAACTTAGATTGCTCTCATTTTTTCGTTAATTAACGCAACTTAAAACTCTATTCGGTTAATTAGCGTAATCTGACGTCTTTTTTGAATAATACACTTAGAAATGCATATATACAATTACAACGCTTTACTCTCAGGTGCGATCATACCAGCACTAATGCACCGGATCCCATCAGAACTCCGCAGTTAAGCGTGCTTGGGCGAGAGTAGTACTAGGATGGGTGACCTCCTGGGAAGTCCTTGTGTTGCACCTCTTTTTGCCAAAATTGCGCGTTCTTTTTGTTAATTGGCGTAATTTGACGTCTTTTTTTGAAAAATAAACTTAGATTGCTCTCATTTTTTCGTTAATTAACGCAACTTAAAACTCTATTCGGTTAATTAGCGTAATCTGACGTCTTTTTTGAATAATACACTTAGAAATGCATATATACAATTACAACGCTTTACTTTCAGGTGTGATCATACCAGCACTAATGCACCGGATCCCATCAGAACTCCGCAGTTAAGCGTGCTGGGGCGGGAGTAGTACTAGGATGGGTGACCTCCTGGGAAGTCCTTGTGCTGCACCTCTTTTTGCCAAAATTGCGCGTTCTTTTTGTTAATTGGCGTAATTTGACGTCTTTTTTTGAAAAATAAACTTAGATTGCTCTCATTTTTTCGTTAATTAACGCAACTTAAAACTCTATTCGGTTAATTAGCGTAATCTGACGTCTTTTTTTAATAATACACTTAGAAATGCATATATACAATTACAACGCTTTACTTTCAGGTGCGATCATACCAGCGCTAATGCACCGGATCCCATCAGAACTCCGCAGTTAAGCGTGCTTGGGCGAGAGTAGTACTAGGATGGGTGACCTCCTGGGAAGTCCTTGTGTTGCACCTCTTTTTGCCAAAATTGCGCGTTCTTTTTGTTAATTGGCGTAATTTGACGTCTTTTTTTGAAAAATAAACTTAGATTGCTCTCATTTTTTCGTTAATTAACGCAACTTAAAACTCTATTCGGTTAATTAGCGTAATTTGACGTCTTTTTTGAATAATACACTTAGAAATGCATATTTACAATTGCAACGCTTTACTCTCAGGTGCGATCATACCAGCACTAATCCACCGGATCCCATCAGAACTCCGCAGTTAAGCGTGCTTGGGCGAGAGTAGTTCTAGGATGGGTGACCTCCTGGGAAGTCCTTGTGTTGCACCTCTTTTTGCCAAAATTGCGCGTTCTTTTTGTTAATTGGCGTAATTTGACGTCTTTTTTTGAAAAATAAACTTAGATTGCTCTCATTTTTTCGTTAATTAACGCAACTTAAAACTCTATTCGGTTAATTAGCGTAATCTGACGTCTTTTTTGAATAATACACTTAGAAATGCATATATACAATTGCAACGCTTTACTCTTAGGTGCGATCATACCAGCACTAATGCACCGGATCCCATCAGAACTCCACAGTTAAGCGTGCTTGGGCGAGAGTAGTACTAGGATGGGTGACCTCCTGGGAAGTCCTTGTGTTGCACCTCTTTTTGCCAAAATTGCGCGTTCTTTTTGTTATTTGGCGTAATTTGACGTCTTTTTTTGAAAAATAAACTTAGATTGCTCTCATTTTTTCGTTAATTAACGCAACTTAAAACTCTATTCGGTTAATTAGCGTAATCTGACGTCTTTTTTGAATAATACACTTAGAAATGCATATATACAATTACAACGCTTTACTCTCAGGTGCGATCATACCAGCACTAATGCACCGGATCCCATCAGAACTCCGCAGTTAAGCGTGCTTGGGCGAGAGTAGTACTAGGATGGGTGACCTCCTGGGAAGTCCTTGTGTTGCACCTCTTTTTGCCAAAATTGCGCGTTCTTTTTGTTAATTGGCGTAATTTGACGTCTTTTTTTGAAAAATAAACTTAGATTGCTCTCATTTTTTCGTTAATTAACGCAACTTAAAACTCTATTCGGTTAATTAGCGTAATCTGACGTCTTTTTTGAATAATACACTTAGAAATGCATATATACAATTACAACGCTTTACTTTCAGGTGTGATCATACCAGCACTAATGCACCGGATCCCATCAGAACTCCGCAGTTAAGCGTGCTTGGGCGGGAGTAGTACTAGGATGGGTGACCTCCTTGGAAGTCCTTGTGCTGCACCTCTTTTTGCCAAAATTGCGCGTTCTTTTTGTTAATTGGCGTAATTTGACGTCTTTTTTTGAAAAATAAACTTAGATTGCTCTCATTTTTTCGTTAATTAACGCAACTTAAAACTCTATTCGGTTAATTAGCGTAATCTGACGTCTTTTTTGAATAATACACTTAGAAATGCATATATACAATTACAACGCTTTACTTTCAGGTGCGATCATACCAGCACTAATGCACCGGATCCCATCAGAACTCCGTAGTTAAGCGTGCTTGGGCGAGGGTAGTACTAGGATGGGTGACCTCCTGGGAAGTCCTTGTGTTGCACCTCTTTTTGCCAAAATTGCGCGTACTTTTTGTTAATTGGCGTAATTTGACGTCTTTTTTTGAAAAATAAACTTAGATTGCTCTCATTTTTTCGTTAATTAACGCAACTTAAAACTCTATTCGGTTAATTAGCGTAATCTGACGTCTTTTTTGAATAATACACTTAGAAATGCATATATACAATTGCAACGCTTTACTCTCAGGTGCGATCATACCAGCACTAATCCATCGGATCCCATCAGAACTCCGCAGTTAAGCGTGCTTGGGCGAGAGTAGTACTAGGATGGGTGACCTCCTGGGAAGTCCTTGTGTTGCACCTCTTTTTGCCAAAATTGCGCGTTCTTTTTGTTAATTGGCGTAATTTGACGTCTTTTTTTGAAAAATAAACTTAGATTGCTCTCATTTTTTCGTTAATTAACGCAACTTAAAACTCTATTCGGTTAATTAGGGTAATCTGACGTCTTTTTTGAATAATACACTTAGAAATGCATATATACAATTACAACGCTTTACTCTCAGGTGCGATCATACCAGCACTAATGCACCGGATCCCATCAGAACTCCGCAGTTAAGCGTGCTTGGGCGAGAGTAGTACTAGGATGGGTGACCTCCTGGGAAGTCCTTGTGTTGCACCTCTTTTTGCCAAAATTGCGCGTTCTTTTTGTTAATTGGCGTAATTTGACGTCTTTTTTTGAAAAATAAACTTAGATTGCTCTCATTTTTTCGTTAATTAACGCAACTAAAAACGCTATTCGGTTAATTAGCGTAATCTGACGTCTTTTTTGAATAATACACTTAGAAATGCATATATACAATTACAACGCTTTACTCTCAGGTGCGATCATACCAGCACTAATGCACCGGATCCGATCAGAACTCCGCAGTTAAGCGTGCTTGGGCGAGAGTAGTACTAGGATGGGTGACCTCCTGGGAAGTCCTTGTGTTGCACCCCTTTTTGCCAAAATTGCGCGTTCTTTTTGTTAATTGGCGTAATTTGATGTCTTTTTTTGAAAAATAAACTTAGATTGCTCTCATTTTTTCGTTAATTAACGCAACTTAAAACTCTATTCGGTTAATTAGCGTAATCTGACGTCTTTTTTGAATAATACACTTAGAAATGCATATATACAATTACAACGCTTTACTCTCAGGTGCGATCATACCAGCACTAATGCACCGGATCCCATCAGAACTCCGCAGTTAAGCGTGCTTGGGCGAGAGTAGTACTAGGATGGGTGACCTCCTGGGAAGTCCTTGTGTTTCACCTCTTTTTGCCAAAATTGCGCGTTCTTTTTGTTAATTGGCGTAATTTGACGTCTTTTTTTGAAAAATAAACTTAGATTGCTCTCATTTTTTCGTTAATTAACGCAACTTAAAACTCTATTCGGTTAATTAGCGTAATCTGACGTCTTTTTTGAATAATACACTTAGAAATGCATATATACAATTGCAACGCTTTACTTTCAGGTGCGATCATACCAGCACTAATGCACCGGATCCCATCAGAACTCCGCAGTTAAGCGTGCTTGGGCGAGAGTAGTACTAGGATGGGTGACCTCCTGGGAAGTCCTTGTGTTGCACCTCTTTTTGCCAAAATTGCGCGTTCTTTTTGTTAATTGGCGTAATTTGACGTCTTTTTTTGAAAAATAAACTTAGATTGCTCTCATTTTTTCGTTAATTAACGCAACTTAAAACTCTATTCGGTTAATTAGCGTAATCTGACGTCTTTTTTGAATAATACACTTAGAAATGCATATATACAATTACAACGCTTTACTTTCAGGTGCGATCATACCAGCACTAATGCACCAGATCCCATCAGAACTCCGCAGCTAAGCGTGCTTGGGCGAGAGTAGTACTAGGATGGGTGACCTCCTGGGAAGTCCTTGTGTTGCACCTCTTTTTGCCGAAATTGCGCGTTCTTTTTGTTACTTGGCGTAATTTGACGTCTTTTTTTGAAAAATAAACTTAGATTGCTCTCATTTTTTCGTTAATTAACGCAACTTAAAACTCTATTCGGTTAATTAGCGTAATCTGACGTCTTTTTTGAATAATACACTTAGAAATGCATATATACAATTGCAACGCTTTACTCTCAGGTGCGATCATACCAGCACTAATCCACCGGATCCCATCAGAACTCCGCAGTTAAGCGTGCTTGGGCGAGAGTAGTACTAGGATGGGTGACCTCCTGGGAAGTCCTTGTGTTGCACCTCTTATTGCCAAAATTGCGCGTTCTTTTTGTTAATTGGCGTAATTTGACGTCTTTTTTTGAAAAATAAACTTAGATTGCTCTCATTTTTTCGTTAATTAACGCAACTTAAAACTCTATTCGGTTAATTAGCGTAATCTGACGTCTTTTTTGAATAATACACTTAGAAATGCATATATACAATTACAACGCTTTACTTTCAGGTGCGATCATACCAGCACTAATGCACCGGATCCCATCTGAACTCCGCAGCTAAGCGTGCTTGGGCGAGAGTAGTACTAGGATGGGTGACCTCCTGGGAAGTCCTTGTGTTGCACCTCTTTTTGCCGAAATTGCGCGTTCTTTTTGTTACTTGGCGTAATTTGACGTCTTTTTTTGAAAAATAAATTTAGATTGCTCTCATTTTTTCGTTAATTAACGCAACTTAAAACTCTATTCTGTTAATTAGCGTAATCTGACGTCTTTTTTGAATAATACACTTAGAAATGCATATATACAATTACAACGCTTTACTTTCAGGTGCGATCATACCAGCACTAATGCACCGGATCCCATCAGAACTCCGCAGCTAAGCGTGCTTGGGCGAGAGTAGTACTAGGATGGGTGACCTCCTGGGAAGTCCTTGTGTTGCACCTCTTTTTGCCAAAATTGCGCGTTCTTTTTGTTAATTGGCGTAATTTGACGTCTTTTTTTGAAAAATAAACTTAGATTGCTCTCATTTTTTCGTTAATTAACGCAACTTAAAACTCTATTCGGTTGATTAGCGTAATTTGACGTCTTTTTTGAATAATACACTTAGAAATGCATATATACAATTGCAACGCTTTACTCTCAGGTGCGATCATACCAGCACTAATGCACCGGATCCCATCAGAACTCCGCAGTTAAGCGTGCTTGGGCGAGAGTAGTACTAGGATGGGTGACCTCCTGGGAAGTCCTTGTGTTGCACCTCTTTTTGCCAAAATTGCGCGTTCTTTTTGTTAATTGGCGTAATTTGACGTCTTTTTTTGAAAAATAAACTTAGATTGCTCTCATTTTTCGTTAATTAACGCAACTTAAAACTCTATTCGGTTAATTAGCGTAATTTGACGTCTTTTTTGAATAATACACTTAGAAATGCATATATACAATTGCAACGTTTTACTCTCAGGTGCGATTATACCAGCACTAATGCACCGGATCCCATCAGAACTCCGCAGTTAAGCGTGCTTGGGCGAGAGTAGTACTAGGATGGGTGACCTCCTGGGAAGTCCTTGTGTTGCACCTCTTTTTGCCAAAATTGCGCGTTCTTTTTGTTAATTGGCGTAATTTGACGTCTTTTTTTGAAAAATAAACTTAGATTGCTCTCATTTTTTCGTTAATTAACGCAACTTAAAACTCTATTCGGTTAATTAGCGTAATTTGACGTCTTTTTTGAATAATACACTTAGAAATGCATATATACAATTGCAACGCTTTACTCTCAGGTGCGATCATACCAGCACTAATGCACCGGATCCCGTCAGAACTCCGCAGTTAAGCGTGCTTGGGCGAGAGTAGTACTAGGATGGGTGACCTCCTGGGAAGTCCTTGTGTTGCACCTCTTTTTGCCAAAATTGCGCGTTCTTTTTGTTAGTTGGCGTAATTTGACGTCTTTTTTTGAAAAATAAACTTAGATTGCTCTCATTTTTTCGTTAATTAACGCAACTTAAAACTCTATTCGGTTAATTAGCGTAATCTGACGTCTTTTTTGAATAATACACTTAGAAATGCATATATACAATTACAACGCTTTACTTTCAGGTGCGATCATACCAGCACTAATGCACCGGATCCCATCAGAACTCCGCAGCTAAGCGTGCTTGGGCGAGAGTAGTACTAGGATGGGTGACCTCCTGGGAAGTCCTTGTGTTGCACCTCTTTTTGCCGAAATTGCGCGTTCTTTTTGTTACTTGGCGTAATTTGACGTCTTTTTTTGAAAAATAAACTTAGATTGCTCTCATTTTTTCGTTAATTAACGCAACTTAAAACTCTATTCGGTTAATTAGCGTAATCTGACGTCTTTTTTGAATAATACACTTAGAAATGCATATATACAATTGCAACGCTTTACTCTCAGGTGCGATCATACCAGCACTAATCCACCGGATCCCATCAGAACTCCGCAGTTAAGCGTGCTTGGGCGAGAGTAGTACTAGGATGGGTGACCTCCTGGGAAGTCCTTGTGTTGCACCTCTTATTGCCAAAATTGCGCGTTCTTTTTGTTAATTGGCGTAATTTGACGTCTTTTTTTGAAAAATAAACTTAGATTGCTCTCATTTTTTCGTTAATTAACGCAACTTAAAACTCTATTCGGTTAATTAGCGTAATCTGACGTCTTTTTTGAATAATACACTTAGAAATGCATATATACAATTACAACGCTTTACTTTCAGGTGCGATCATACCAGCACTAATGCACCGGATCCCATCAGAACTCCGCAGCTAAGCGTGCTTGGGCGAGAGTAGTACTAGGATGGGTGACCTCCTGGGAAGTCCTTGTGTTGCACCTCTTTTTGCCGAAATTGCGCGTTCTTTTTGTTACTTGGCGTAATATGACGTCTTTTTTTGAAAAATAAATTTAGATTGCTCTCATTTTTTCGTTAATTAACGCAACTTAAAACTCTATTCGGTTAATTAGCGTAATCTGACGTCTTTTTTGAATAATACACTTAGAAATGCATATATACAATTACAACGCTTTACTTTCAGGTGCGATCATACCAGCACTAATGCACCGGATCCCATCAGAACTCCGCAGCTAAGCGTGCTTGGGCGAGAGTAGTACTAGGATGGGTGACCTCCTGGGAAGTCCTTGTGTTGCACCTCTTTTTGCCAAAATTGCGCGTTCTTTTTGTTAATTGGCGTAATTTGACGTCTTTTTTTGAAAAATAAACTTAGATTGCTCTCATTTTTTCGTTAATTAACGCAACTTAAAACTCTATTCGGTTGATTAGCGTAATTTGACGTCTTTTTTGAATAATACACTTAGAAATGCATATATACAATTGCAACGCTTTACTCTCAGGTGCGATCATACCAGCACTAATGCACCGGATCCCATCAGAACTCCGCAGTTAAGCGTGCTTGGGCGAGAGTAGTACTAGGATGGGTGACCTCCTGGGAAGTCCTTGTGTTGCACCTCTTTTTGCCAAAATTGCGCGTTCTTTTTGTTAATTGGCTTAATTTGACGTCTTTTTTTGAAAAATAAACTTAGATTGCTCTCATTTTTCGTTAATTAACGCAACTTAAAACTCTATTCGGTTAATTAGCGTAATTTGACGTCTTTTTTGAATAATACACTTAGAAATGCATATATACAATTGCAACGTTTTACTCTCAGGTGCGATTATACCAGCACTAATGCACCGGATCCCATCAGAACTCCGCAGTTAAGCGTGCTTGGGCGAGAGTAGTACTAGGATGGGTGACCTCCTGGGAAGTCCTTGTGTTGCACCTCTTTTTGCCAAAATTGCGCGTTCTTTTTGTTAATTGGCGTAATTTGACGTCTTTTTTTGAAAAATAAACTTAGATTGCTCTCATTTTTCGTTAATTAACGCAACTTAAAACTCTATTCGGTTAATTAGCGTAATTTGACGTCTTTTTTGAATAATACACTTAGAAATGCATATATACAATTGCAACGTTTTACTCTCAGGTGCGATTATACCAGCACTAATGCACCGGATCCCATCAGAACTCCGCAGTTAAGCGTGCTTGGGCGAGAGTAGTACTAGGATGGGTGACCTCCTGGGAAGTCCTTGTGTTGCACCTCTTTTTGCCAAAATTGCGCGTTCTTTTTGTTAATTGGCGTAATTTGACGTCTTTTTTTGAAAAATAAACTTAGATTGCTCTCATTTTTTCGTTAATTAACGCAACTTAAAACTCTATTCGGTTAATTAGCGTAATTTGACGTCTTTTTTGAATAATACACTTAGAAATGCATATATACAATTGCAACGCTTTACTCTCAGGTGCGATCATACCAGCACTAATGCACCGGATCCCGTCAGAACTCCGCAGTTAAGCGTGCTTGGGCGAGAGTAGTACTAGGATGGGTGACCTCCTGGGAAGTCCTTGTGTTGCACCTCTTTTTGCCAAAATTGCGCGTTCTTTTTGTTAGTTGGCGTAATTTGACGTCTTTTTTTGAAAAATAAACTTAGATTGCTCTCATTTTTTCGTTAATTAACGCAACTTAAAACTCTATTCGGTTAATTAGCGTAATCTGACGTCTTTTTTGAATAATACACTTAGAAATGCATATATACAATTACAACGCTTTACTTTCAGGTGCGATCATACCAGCACTAATGCACCGGATCCCATCAGAACTCCGCAGCTAAGCGTGCTTGGGCGAGAGTAGTACTAGGATGGGTGACCTCCTGGGAAGTCCTTGTGTTGCACCTCTTTTTGCCGAAATTGCGCGTTCTTTTTGTTACTTGGCGTAATTTGACGTCTTTTTTTGAAAAATAAACTTAGATTGCTCTCATTTTTTCGTTAATTAACGCAACTTAAAACTCTATTCGGTTAATTAGCGTAATCTGACGTCTTTTTTGAATAATACACTTAGAAATGCATATATACAATTGCAACGCTTTACTCTCAGGTGCGATCATACCAGCACTAATCCACCGGATCCCATCAGAACTCCGCAGTTAAGCGTGCTTGGGCGAGAGTAGTACTAGGATGGGTGACCTCCTGGGAAGTCCTTGTGTTGCACCTCTTATTGCCAAAATTGCGCGTTCTTTTTGTTAATTGGCGTAATTTGACGTCTTTTTTTGAAAAATAAACTTAGATTGCTCTCATTTTTTCGTTAATTAACGCAACTTAAAACTCTATTCGGTTAATTAGCGTAATCTGACGTCTTTTTTGAATAATACACTTAGAAATGCATATATACAATTACAACGCTTTACTTTCAGGTGCGATCATACCAGCACTAATGCACCGGATCCCATCAGAACTCCGCAGCTAAGCGTGCTTGGGCGAGAGTAGTACTAGGATGGGTGACCTCCTGGGAAGTCCTTGTGTTGCACCTCTTTTTGCCGAAATTGCGCGTTCTTTTTGTTACTTGGCGTAATATGACGTCTTTTTTTGAAAAATAAATTTAGATTGCTCTCATTTTTTCGTTAATTAACGCAACTTAAAACTCTATTCGGTTAATTAGCGTAATCTGACGTCTTTTTTGAATAATACACTTAGAAATGCATATATACAATTACAACGCTTTACTTTCAGGTGCGATCATACCAGCACTAATGCACCGGATCCCATCAGAACTCCGCAGCTAAGCGTGCTTGGGCGAGAGTAGTACTAGGATGGGTGACCTCCTGGGAAGTCCTTGTGTTGCACCTCTTTTTGCCAAAATTGCGCGTTCTTTTTGTTAATTGGCGTAATTTGACGTCTTTTTTTGAAAAATAAACTTAGATTGCTCTCATTTTTTCGTTAATTAACGCAACTTAAAACTCTATTCGGTTGATTAGCGTAATTTGACGTCTTTTTTGAATAATACACTTAGAAATGCATATATACAATTGCAACGCTTTACTCTCAGGTGCGATCATACCAGCACTAATGCACCGGATCCCATCAGAACTCCGCAGTTAAGCGTGCTTGGGCGAGAGTAGTACTAGGATGGGTGACCTCCTGGGAAGTCCTTGTGTTGCACCTCTTTTTGCCAAAATTGCGCGTTCTTTTTGTTAATTGGCTTAATTTGACGTCTTTTTTTGAAAAATAAACTTAGATTGCTCTCATTTTTCGTTAATTAACGCAACTTAAAACTCTATTCGGTTAATTAGCGTAATTTGACGTCTTTTTTGAATAATACACTTAGAAATGCATATATACAATTGCAACGTTTTACTCTCAGGTGCGATTATACCAGCACTAATGCACCGGATCCCATCAGAACTCCGCAGTTAAGCGTGCTTGGGCGAGAGTAGTACTAGGATGGGTGACCTCCTGGGAAGTCCTTGTGTTGCACCTCTTTTTGCCAAAATTGCGCGTTCTTTTTGTTAATTGGCGTAATTTGACGTCTTTTTTTGAAAAATAAACTTAGATTGCTCTCATTTTTTCGTTAATTAACGCAACTTAAAACTCTATTCGGTTAATTAGCGTAATTTGACGTCTTTTTTGAATAATACACTTAGAAATGCATATATACAATTGCAACGCTTTACTCTCAGGTGCGATCATACCAGCACTAATGCACCGGATCCCATCAGAACTCCGCAGTTAAGCGTGCTTGGGCGAGAGTAGTACTAGGATGGGTGACCTCCTGGGAAGTCCTTGTGTTGCACCTCTTTTTGCCAAAATTGCGCGTTCTTTTTGTTAGTTGGCGTAATTTGACGTCTTTTTTTGAAAAATAAACTTAGATTGCTCTCATTTTTTCGTTAATTAACGCAACTTAAAACTCTATTCGGTTAATTAGCGTAATTTGACGTCTTTTTTGAATAATACACTTAGAAATGCATATATACAATTGCAACGCTTTACTCTCAGGTGCGATCATACCAGCACTAATGCACCGGATCCCATCAGAACTCCGCAGTTAAGCGTGCTTGGGCGAGAGTAGTACTAGGATGGGTGACCTCCTGGGAAGTCCTTGTGTTGCACCTCTTTTTGCCAAAATTGCGCGTTCTTTTTGTTAATTGGCGTAATTTGACGTCTTTTTTTGAAAAATAAACTTAGATTGCTCTCATTTTTTCGTTAATTAACGCAACTTAAAACTCTATTCGGTTAATTAGCGTAATTTGACGTCTTTTTTGAATAATACACTTAGAAATGCATATATACAATTGCAACGCCTTACTCTCAGGTGCGATCATACCAGCACTAATGCACCGGATCCCATCAGAACTCCGCAGTTAAGCGTGCTTGGGCGAGAGTAGTACTAGGATGGGTGACCTCCTAGGAAGTCCTTGTGTTGCACCTCATTTTGCCAAAATTGCGCGTTCTTTTTGTTAATTGGCGTAATTTGACGTCTTTTTTTGAAAAATAAACTTAGATTGCTCTCATTTTTTCGTTAATTAACGCAACTTAAAACTCTATTCGGTTAATTAGCGTAATTTGACGTCTTTTTTGAATAATACACTTAGAAATGCATATATACAATTGCAACGCTTTACTCTCAGGTGCGATCATACCAGCACTAATGCACCGGATCCCATCAGAACTCCGCAGTTAAGCGTGCTTGGGCGAGAGTAGTACTAGGATGGGTGACCTCCTGGGAAGTCCTTGTGTTGCACCTCTTTTTGCCAAAATTAAGCGTTCTTTTTGTTAATTGGCGTAATTTGACGTCTTTTTTTGAAAAATAAACTTAGATTGCTCTCATTTTTTCGTTAATTAACGCAACTTAAAACTCTATTCGGTTAATTAGCGTAATTTGACGTCTTTTTTGAATAATACACTTAGAAATGCATATATACAATTGCAACGCCTTACTCTCAGGTGCGATCATACCAGCACTAATGCACCGGATCCCATCAGAACTCCGCAGTTAAGCGTGCTTGGGCGAGAGTAGTACTAGGATGGGTGACCTCCTAGGAAGTCCTTGTGTTGCACCTCATTTTGCCAAAATTGCGCGTTCTTTTTGTTAATTGGCGTAATTTGACGTCTTTTTTTGAAAAATAAACTTAGATTGCTCTCATTTTTTCGTTAATTAACGCAACTTAAAACTCTATTCGGTTAATTAGCGTAATTTGACGTCTTTTTTGAATAATACACTTAGAAATGCATATATACAATTGCAACGCTTTACTCTCAGGTGCGATCATACCAGCACTAATGCACCGGATCCCATCAGAACTCCGCAGTTAAGCGTGCTTGGGCGAGAGTAGTACTAGGATGGGTGACCTCCTGGGAAGTCCTTGTGTTGCACCTCATTTTGCCAAAATTGCGCGTTCTTTTTGTTAATTGGCGTAATTTGACGTCTTTTTTTGAAAAATAAACTTAGATTGCTCTCATTTTTTCGTTAATTAACGCAACTTAAAACTCTATTCGGTTAATTAGCGTAATCTGACGTCTTTTTTGAATAATACACTTAGAAATGCATATATACAATTGCAACGCTTTACTCTCAGGTGCGATCATACCAGCACTAATGCACCGGATCCCATCAGAACTCCGCAGTTAAGCGTGCTTGGGCGAGAGTAGTACTAGGATGGGTGACCTCCTGGGAAGTCCTTGTGTTGCACCTCTTTTTGCCAAAATTGCGCGTTCTTTTTGTTAATTGGCGTAATTTGACGTCTTTTTTTGAAAAATAAACTTAGATTGCTCTCAGTTTTTCGTTAATTAACGCAACTTAAAACTCTATTCGGTTAATTAGCGTAATTTGACGTCTTTTTTGAATAATACACTTAGAAATGCATATATACAATTGCAACGCTTTACTCTCAGGTGCGATCATACCAGCACTAATGCACCGGATCCCATCAGAACTCCGCAGCTAAGCGTGCTTGGGCGAGAGTAGTACTAGGATGGGTGACCTCCTGGGAAGTCCTTGTGTTGCACCTCTTTTTGCCAAAATTCCGCGTTCTTTTTGTTAATTGGCGTAATTTGACGTCTTTTTTTGAAAAATAAACCTAGATTGCTCTCATTTTTTCGTTAATTAACGCAACTTAAAACTCTATTCGGTTAATTAGCGTAATTTGACGTCTTTTTTGAATAATACACTTAGAAATGCATATATACAATTGCAACGTTTTACTCTCAGGTGCGATTATACCAGCACTAATGCACCGGATCCCATCAGAACTCCGCAGTTAAGCGTGCTTGGGCGAGAGTAGTACTAGGATGGGTGACCTCTTGGGAAGTCCTTGTGTTGCACCTCTTTTTGCCAAAATTGCGCGTTCTTTTTGTTAATTGGCGTAATTTGACGTCTTTTTTTGAAAAATAAACTTAGAATGCTCTCATTTTTTCGTTAATTAACGCAACTTAAAACTCTATTCGGTTAATTAGCGTAATTTGACGTCTTTTTTGAATAATACACTTAGAAATGCATATATACAATTGCAACGTTTTACTCTCAGGTGCGATTATACCAGCACTAATGCACCGGATCCCATCAGAACTCCGCAGTTAAGCGTGCTTGGGCGAGAGTAGTACTAGGATGGGTGACCTCTTGGGAAGTCCTTGTGTTGCACCTCTTTTTGCCAAAATTGCGCGTTCTTTTTGTTAATTGGCGTAATTTGACGTCTTTTTTTGAAAAATAAACTTAGATTGCTCTCATTTTTTCGTTAATTAACGCAACTTAAAACTCTATTCGGTTAATTAGCGTAATTTGACGTCTTTTTTGAATAATACACTTAGAAATGCATATATACAATTGCAACGCTTTACTCTCAGGTGCGATCATACCAGCACTAATGCACCGGATCCCATCAGAACTCCGCAGTTAAGCGTGCTTGGGCGAGAGTAGTACTAGGATGGGTGACCTCCTGGGAAGTCCTTGTGTTGCACCTCTTTTTGCCAAAATTGCGCGTTCTTTTTGTTAGTTGGCGTAATTTGACGTCTTTTTTTGAAAAATAAACTTAGATTGCTCTCATTTTTTCGTTAATTAACGCAACTTAAAACTCTATTCGGTTAATTAGCGTAATTTGACGTCTTTTTTGAATAATACACTTAGAAATGCATATATACAATTGCAACGCTTTACTCTCAGGTGCGATCATACCAGCACTAATGCACCGGATCCCATCAGAACTCCGCAGTTAAGCGTGCTTGGGCGAGAGTAGTACTAGGATGGGTGACCTCCTGGGAAGTCCTTGTGTTGCACCTCTTTTTGCCAAAATTAAGCGTTCTTTTTGTTAATTGGCGTAATTTGACGTCTTTTTTTGAAAAATAAACTTAGATTGCTCTCATTTTTTCGTTAATTAACGCAACTTAAAACTCTATTCGGTTAATTAGCGTAATTTGACGTCTTTTTTGAATAATACACTTAGAAATGCATATATACAATTGCAACGCCTTACTCTCAGGTGCGATCATACCAGCACTAATGCACCGGATCCCATCAGAACTCCGCAGTTAAGCGTGCTTGGGCGAGAGTAGTACTAGGATGGGTGACCTCCTAGGAAGTCCTTGTGTTGCACCTCATTTTGCCAAAATTGCGCGTTCTTTTTGTTAATTGGCGTAATTTGACGTCTTTTTTTGAAAAATAAACTTAGATTGCTCTCATTTTTTCGTTAATTAACGCAACTTAAAACTCTATTCGGTTAATTAGCGTAATTTGACGTCTTTTTTGAATAATACACTTAGAAATGCATATATACAATTGCAACGCTTTACTCTCAGGTGCGATCATACCAGCACTAATGCACCGGATCCCATCAGAACTCCGCAGTTAAGCGTGCTTGGGCGAGAGTAGTACTAGGATGGGTGACCTCCTGGGAAGTCCTTGTGTTGCACCTCATTTTGCCAAAATTGCGCGTTCTTTTTGTTAATTGGCGTAATTTGACGTCTTTTTTTGAAAAATAAACTTAGATTGCTCTCATTTTTTCGTTAATTAACGCAACTTAAAACTCTATTCGGTTAATTAGCGTAATCTGACGTCTTTTTTGAATAATACACTTAGAAATGCATATATACAATTGCAACGCTTTACTCTCAGGTGCGATCATACCAGCACTAATGCACCGGATCCCATCAGAACTCCGCAGTTAAGCGTGCTTGGGCGAGAGTAGTACTAGGATGGGTGACCTCCTGGGAAGTCCTTGTGTTGCACCTCTTTTTGCCAAAATTGCGCGTTCTTTTTGTTAATTGGCGTAATTTGACGTCTTTTTTTGAAAAATAAACTTAGATTGCTCTCAGTTTTTCGTTAATTAACGCAACTTAAAACTCTATTCGGTTAATTAGCGTAATTTGACGTCTTTTTTGAATAATACACTTAGAAATGCATATATACAATTGCAACGCTTTACTCTCAGGTGCGATCATACCAGCACTAATGCACCGGATCCCATCAGAACTCCGCAGTTAAGCGTGCTTGGGCGAGAGTAGTACTAGGATGGGTGACCTCCTGGGAAGTCCTTGTGTTGCACCTCTTTTTGCCAAAATTGCGCGTTCTTTTTGTTAATTGGCGTAATTTGACGTCTTTTTTTGAAAAATAAACCTAGATTGCTCTCATTTTTTCGTTAATTAACGCAACTTAAAACTCTATTCGGTTAATTAGCGTAATCTGACGTCTTTTTTGAATAATACACTTAGAAATGCATATATACAATTGCAACGCTTTACTCTCAGGTGCGATCATACCAGCACTAATGCACCGGATCCCATCAGAACTCCGCAGTTAAGCGTGCTTGGGCGAGAGTAGTACTAGGATGGGTGACCTCCTGGGAAGTCCTTGTGTTGCACCTCTTTTTGCCAAAATTGCGCGTTCTTTTTGTTAATTGGCGTAATTTGACGTCTTTTTTTGAAAAATAAACTTAGATTGCTCTCAGTTTTTCGTTAATTAACGCAACTTAAAACTCTATTCGGTTAATTAGCGTAATTTGACGTCTTTTTTGAATAATACACTTAGAAATGCATATATACAATTGCAACGCTTTACTCTCAGGTGCGATCATACCAGCACTAATGCACCGGATCCCATCAGAACTCCGCAGTTAAGCGTGCTTGGGCGAGAGTAGTACTAGGATGGGTGACCTCCTGGGAAGTCCTTGTGTTGCACCTCTTTTTGCCAAAATTGCGCGTTCTTTTTGTTAATTGGCGTAATTTGACGTCTTTTTTTGAAAAATAAACCTAGATTGCTCTCATTTTTTCGTTAAGTAACGCAACTTAAAACTCTATTCGGTTAATTAGCGTAATTTGACGTCTTTTTTGAATAATACACTTAGAAATGCATATATACAATTGCAACGTTTTACTCTCAGGTGCGATTATACCAGCACTAATGCACCGGATCCCATCAGAACTCCGCAGTTAAGCGTGCTTGGGCGAGAGTAGTACTAGGATGGGTGACCTCTTGGGAAGTCCTTGTGTTGCACCTCTTTTTGCCAAAATTGCGCGTTCTTTTTGTTAATTGGCGTAATTTGACGTCTTTTTTTGAAAAATAAACTTAGATTGCTCTCATTTTTTCGTTAATTAACGCAACTTAAAACTCTATTCGGTTAATTAGCGTAATTTGACGTCTTTTTTGAATAATACACTTAGAAATGCATATATACAATTGCAACGTTTTACTCTCAGGTGCGATTATACCAGCACTAATGCACCGGATCCCATCAGAACTCCGCAGTTAAGCGTGCTTGGGCGAGAGTAGTACTAGGATGGGTGACCTCTTGGGAAGTCCTTGTGTTGCACCTCTTTTTGCCAAAATTGCGCGTTCTTTTTGTTAATTGGCGTAATTTGACGTCTTTTTTTGAAAAATAAACTTAGATTGCTCTCATTTTTTCGTTAATTAACGCAACTTAAAACTCTATTCGGTTAATTAGCGTAATTTGACGTCTTTTTTGAATAATACACTTAGAAATGCATATATACAATTGCAACGCTTTACTCTCAGGTGCGATCATACCAGCACTAATGCACCGGATCCCATCAGAACTCCGCAGTTAAGCGTGCTTGGGCGAGAGTAGTACTAGGATGGGTGACCTCCTGGGAAGTCCTTGTGTTGCACCTCTTTTTGCCAAAATTGCGCGTTCTTTTTGTTAATTGGCGTAATTTGACGTCTTTTTTTGAAAAATAAACTTAGATTGCTCTCAGTTTTTCGTTAATTAACGCAACTTAAAACTCTATTCGGTTAATTAGCGTAATTTGACGTCTTTTTTGAATAATACACTTAGAAATGCATATATACAATTGCAACGCTTTACTCTCAGGTGCGATCATACCAGCACTAATGCACCGGATCCCATCAGAACTCCGCAGTTAAGCGTGCTTGGGCGAGAGTAGTACTAGGATGGGTGACCTCCTGGGAAGTCCTTGTGTTGCACCTCTTTTTGCCAAAATTGCGCGTTCTTTTTGTTAGTTGGCGTAATTTGACGTCTTTTTTTGAAAAATAAACTTAGATTGCTCTCATTTTTTCGTTAATTAACGCAACTTAAAACTCTATTCGGTTAATTGGCGTAATTTGACGTCTTTTTTGAATAATACACTTAGAAATGCATATATACAATTGCAACGCTTTACTCTCAGGTGCGATCATACCAGCACTAATGCACCGGATCCCATCAGAACTCCGCAGTTAAGCGTGCTTGGGCGAGAGTAGTACTAGGATGGGTGACCTCCTGGGAAGTACTTGTGTTGCACCTCTTTTTGCCAAAATTGCGCGTTCTTTTTGTTAATTGGCGTAATTTGACGTCTTTTTTTGAAAAATAAACCTAGATTGCTCTCATTTTTTCGTTAATTAACGCAACTTAAAACTCTATTCGGTTAATTAGCGTAATTTGACGTCTTTTTTGAGTAATACACTTAGAAATGCATATATACAATTGCAACGTTTTACTCTCAGGTGCGATTATACCAGCACTAATGCACCGGATCCCATCAGAACTCCGCAGTTAAGCGTGCTTGGGCGAGAGTAGTACTAGGATGGGTGACCTCTTGGGAAGTCCTTGTGTTGCACCTCTTTTTGCCAAAATTGCGCGTTCTTTTTGTTAATTGGCGTAATTTGACGTCTTTTTTTGAAAAATAAACTTAGATTGCTCTCATTTTTTCGTTAATTAACGCAACTTAAAACTCTATTCGGTTAATTAGCGTAATTTGACGTCTTTTTTTAATAATACACTTAGAAATGCATATATACAATTGCAACGTTTTACTCTCAGGTGCGATTATACCAGCACTAATGCACCGGATCCCATCAGAACTCCGCAGTTAAGCGTGCTTGGGCGAGAGTAGTACTAGGATGGGTGACCTCTTGGGAAGTCCTTGTGTTGCACCTCTTTTTGCCAAAATTGCGCGTTCTTTTTGTTAATTGGCGTAATTTGACGTCTTTTTTTGAAAAATAAACTTAGATTGCTCTCATTTTTTCGTTAATTAACGCAACTTAAAACTCTATTCGGTTAATTAGCGTAATTTGACGTCTTTTTTGAATAATACACTTAGAAATGCATATATACAATTGCAACGCTTTACTCTCAGGTGCGATCATACCAGCACTAATGCACCGGATCCCATCAGAACTCCGCAGTTAAGCGTGCTTGGGCGAGAGTAGTACTAGGATGGGTGACCTCCTGGGAAGTCCTTGTGTTGCACCTCTTTTTGCCAAAATTGCGCGTTCTTTTTGTTAATTGGCGTAATTTGACGTCTTTTTTTGAAAAATAAACTTAGATTGCTCTCAGTTTTTCGTTAATTAACGCAACTTAAAACTCTATTCGGTTAATTAGCGTAATTTGACGTCTTTTTTGAATAATACACTTAGAAATGCATATATACAATTGCAACGCTTTACTCTCAGGTGCGATCATACCAGCACTAATGCACCGGATCCCATCAGAACTCCGCAGTTAAGCGTGCTTGGGCGAGAGTAGTACTAGGATGGGTGACCTCCTGGGAAGTCCTTGTGTTGCACCTCTTTTTGCCAAAATTGCGCGTTCTTTTTGTTAGTTGGCGTAATTTGACGTCTTTTTTTGAAAAATAAACTTAGATTGCTCTCATTTTTTCGTTAATTAACGCAACTTAAAACTCTATTCGGTTAATTGGCGTAATTTGACGTCTTTTTTGAATAATACACTTAGAAATGCATATATACAATTGCAACGCTTTACTCTCAGGTGCGATCATACCAGCACTAATGCACCGGATCCCATCAGAACTCCGCAGTTAAGCGTGCTTGGGTGAGAGTAGTACTAGGATGGGTGACCTCCTGGGAAGTCCTTGTGTTGCACCTCTTTTTGCCAAAATTGCGCGTTCTTTTTGTTAATTGGCGTAATTTGACGTCTTTTTTTGAAAAATAAACTTAGATTGCTCTCATTTTTTCGTTAATTAACGCAACTTAAAACTCTATTCGGTTAATTAGCGTAATCTGACGTCTTTTTTGAATAATACACTTAGAAATGCATATATACAATTGCAACGCTTTACTCTCAGGTGCGATCATACTAGCACTAATGCACCGGATCCCATCAGAACACCGCAGTTAAGCGTGCTTGGGCGAGAGTAGTACTAGGATGGGTGACCTCCTGGGAAGTCCTTGTGTTGCACCTCTTTTTGCCAAAATTGCGCGTTCTTTTTGTTAATTGGCGTAATTTGACGTCTTTTTTTGAAAAATAAACTTAGATTGCTCTCATTTTTTCGTTAATTAACGCAACTTAAAACTCTATTCGGTTAATTAGCGTAATTTGACGTCTTTTTTGAATAATACACTTAGAAATGCATATATACAATTGCAACGCTTTACTCTCAGGTGCGATCATACCAGCACTAATGCACCGGATCCCATCGGAACTCCGCAGTTAAGCGTGCTTGGGCGAGAGTAGTACTAGGATGGGTGACCTCCTGGGAAGTCCTTGTGTTGCACCTCTTTTTGCCAAAATTGCGCGTTCTTTTTGTTAATTGGCGTAATTTGACGTCTTTTTTTGAAAAATAAACTTAGATTGCTCTCATTTTTTCGTTAATTAACGCAACTTAAAACTCTATTCGGTTAATTAGCGTAATTTGACGTCTTTTTTGAATAATACACTTAGAAATGCATATATACAATTGCAACGCTTTACTCTCAGGTGCGATCATACCAGCACTAATGCACCGGATCCCATCGGAACTCCGCAGTTAAGCGTGCTTGGGCGAGAGTAGTACTAGGATGGGTGACCTCCTGGGAAGTCCTTGTGTTGCACCTCTTTTTGCCAAAATTGCGCGTTCTTTTTGTTAATTGGCGTAATTTGACGTCTTTTTTTGAAAAATAAACTTAGATTGCTCTCATTTTTTCGTTAATTAACGCAACTTAAAACTCTATTCGGTTAATTAGCGTAATTTGACGTCTTTTTTGAATAATACACTTAGAAATGCATATATACAATTGCAACGCTTTACTCTCAGGTGTGATCATACCAGCACTAATGCACCGGATCCCATCAGAACTCCGCAGTTAAGCGTGCTTGGGCGAGAGTAGTACTAGGATGGGTGACCTCCTGGGAAGTCCTTGTGTTGCACCTCTTTTTGCCAAAATTGCGCGTTCTTTTTGTTAATTGGCGTAATTTGACGTCTTTTTTTGAAAAATAAACTTAGATTGCTCTCATTTTTTCGTTAATTAACGCAACTTAAAACTCTATTCGGTTAATTAGCGTAATTTGACGTCTTTTTTGAATAATACACTTAGAAATGCATATATACAATTGCAACGCTTTACTCTCAGGTGCGATCATACCAGCACTAATGCACCGGATCCCATCAGAACTCCGCAGTTAAGCGTGCTTGGGCGAGAGTAGTACTAGGATGGGTGACCTCCTGGGAAGTCCTTGTGTTGCACCTCTTTTTGCCAAAATTGCGCGTTCTTTTTGTTAGTTGGCGTAATTTGACGTCTTTTTTTGAAAAATAAACTTAGATTGCTCTCATTTTTTCGTTAATTAACGCAACTTAAAACTCTATTCGGTTAATTGGCGTAATTTGACGTCTTTTTTGAACAATACACTTAGAAATGCATATATACAATTGCAACGCTTTACTCTCAGGTGCGATCATACCAGCACTAATGCACCGGATCCCATCAGAACTCCGCAGTTAAGCGTGCTTGGGTGAGAGTAGTACTAGGATGGGTGACCTCCTGGGAAGTCCTTGTGTTGCACCTCTTTTTGCCAAAATTGCGCGTTCTTTTTGTTAATTGGCGTAATTTGACGTCTTTTTTTGAAAAATAAACTTAGATTGCTCTCATTTTTTCGTTAATTAACGCAACTTAAAACTCTATTCGGTTAATTAGCGTAATTTGACGTCTTTTTTGAATAATACACTTAGAAATGCATATATACAATTGCAACGCTTTACTCTCAGGTGCGATCATACCAGCACTAATGCACCGGATCCCATCAGAACTCCGCAGTTAAGCGTGCTTGGGCGAGAGTAGTACTAGGATGGGTGACCTCCTGGGAAGTCCTTGTGTTGCACCTCTTTTTGCCAAAATTGCGCGTTCTTTTTGTTAATTGGCGTAATTTGACGTCTTTTTTTGAAAAATAAACTTAGATTGCTCTCATTTTTTCGTTAATTAACGCAACTTAAAACTCTATTCGGTTAATTAGCGTAATTTGACGTCTTTTTTGAATAATACACTTAGAAATGCATATATACAATTGCAACGCTTTACTCTCAGGTGCGATCATACCAGCACTAATGCACCGGATCCCATCAGAACTCCGCAGTTAAGCGTGCTTGGGCGAGAGTAGTACTAGGATGGGTGACCTCCTGGGAAGTCCTTGTGTTGCACCTCTTTTTGCCAAAATTGCGCGTTCTTTTTGTTAATTGGCGTAATTTGACGTCTTTTTTTGAAAAATAAACTTAGATTGCTCTCATTTTTTCGTTAATTAACGCAACTTAAAACTCTATTCGGTTAATTAGCGTAATTTGACGTCTTTTTTGAATAATACACTTAGAAATGCATATATACAATTGCAACGCTTTACTCTCAGGTGCGATCATACCAGCACTAATGCACCGGATCCCATCAGAACTCCGCAGTTAAGCGTGCTTGGGCGAGAGTAGTACTAGGATGGGTGACCTCCTGGGAACTCCTTGTGTTGCACCTCTTTTTGCCAAAATTGCGCGTTCTTTTTGTTAGTTGGCGTAATTTGACGTCTTTTTTTGAAAAATAAACTTAGATTGCTCTCATTTTTTCGTTAATTAACGCAACTTAAAACTCTATTCGGTTAATTGGCGTAATTTGACGTCTTTTTTGAATAATACACTTAGAAATGCATATATACAATTGCAACGCTTTACTCTCAGGTGCGATCATACCAGCACTAATGCACCGGATCCCATCAGAACTCCGCAGTTAAGCGTGCTTGGGTGAGAGTAGTACTAGGATGGGTGACCTCTTGGGAAGTCCTTGTGTTGCACCTCTTTTTGCCAAAATTGCGCGTTCTTTTTGTTAATTGGCGTAATTTGACGTCTTTTTTTGAAAAATAAACTTAGATTGCTCTCATTTTTTCGTTAATTAACGCAACTTAAAACTCTATTCGGTTAATTAGCGTAATCTGACGTCTTTTTTGAATAATACACTTAGAAATGCATATATACAATTGCAACGCTTTACTCTCAGGTGCGATCATACTAGCACTAATGCACCGGATCCCATCAGAACACCGCAGTTAAGCGTGCTTGGGCGAGAGTAGTACTAGGATGGGTGACCTCCTGGGAAGTCCTTGTGTTGCACCTCTTTTTGCAAAAATTGCGCGTTCTTTTTGTTAATTGGCGTAATTTGACGTCTTTTTTTGAAAAATAAACTTAGATTGCTCTCATTTTTTCGTTAATTAACGCAACTTAAAACTCTATTCGGTTAATTAGCGTAATTTGACGTCTTTTTTGAATAATACACTTAGAAATGCATATATACAATTGCAACGCTTTACTCTCAGGTGCGATCATACCAGCACTAATGCACCGGATCCCATCAGAACTCCGCAGTTAAGCGTGCTTGGGCGAGAGTAGTACTAGGATGGGTGACCTCCTGGGAAGTCCTTGTGTTGCACCTCTTTTTGCCAAAATTGCGCGTTCTTTTTGTTAGTTGGCGTAATTTGACGTCTTTTTTTGAAAAATAAACTTAGATTGCTCTCATTTTTTCGTTAATTAACGCAACTTAAAACTCTATTCGGTTAATTAGCGTAATTTGACGTCTTTTTTGAATAATACACTTAGAAATGCATATATACAATTGCAACGCTTTACTCTCAGGTGCGATCATACCAGCACTAATGCACCGGATCCCATCAGAACTCCGCAGTTAAGCGTGCTTGGGCGAGAGTAGTACTAGGATGGGTGACCTCCTGGGAAGTCCTTGTGTTGCACCTCTTTTTGCCAAAATTGCGCGTTCTTTTTGTTAATTGGCGTAATTTGACGTCTTTTTTTGAAAAATAAACTTAGATTGCTCTCATTTTTTCGTTAATTAACGCAACTTAAAACTCTATTCGGTTAATTAGCGTAATTTGACGTCTTTTTTGAATAATACACTTAGAAATGCATATATACAATTGCAACGCTTTACTCTCAGGTGCGATCATACCAGCACTAATGCACCGGATCCCATCAGAACTCCGCAGTTAAGCGTGCTTGGGCGAGAGTAGTACTAGGATGGGTGACCTCCTGGGAAGTCCTTGTGTTGCACCTCTTTTTGCCAAAATTGCGCGTTCTTTTTGTTAATTGGCGTAATTTGACGTCTTTTTTTGAAAAATAAACTTAGATTGCTCTCATTTTTTCGTTAATTAACGCAACTTAAAACTCTATTCGGTTAATTGGCGTAATTTGACGTCTTTTTTGAATAATACACTTAGAAATGCATATATACAATTGCAACGCTTTACTCTCAGGTGCGATCATACCAGCACTAATGCACCGGATCCCATCAGAACTCCGCAGTTAAGCGTGCTTGGGTGAGAGTAGTACTAGGATGGGTGACCTCCTGGGAAGTCCTTGTGTTGCACCTCTTTTTGCCAAAATTGCGCGTTCTTTTTGTTAATTGGCGTAATTTGACGTCTTTTTTTGAAAAATAAACTTAGATTGCTCTCATTTTTTCGTTAATTAACGCAACTTAAAACTCTATTCGGTTAATTGGCGTAATTTGACGTCTTTTTTGAATAATACACTTAGAAATGCATATATACAATTGCAACGCTTTACTCTCAGGTGCGATCATACTAGCACTAATGCACCGGATCCCATCAGAACACCGCAGTTAAGCGTGCTTGGGCGAGAGTAGTACTAGGATGGGTGACCTCCTGGGAAGTCCTTGTGTTGCACCTCTTTTTGCCAAAATTGCGCGTTCTTTTTGTTAATTGGCGTAATTTGACGTCTTTTTTTGAAAAATAAACTTAGATTGCTCTCATTTTTTCGTTAATTAACGCAACTTAAAACTCTATTCGGTTAATTAGCGTAATTTGACGTCTTTTTTGAATAATACACTTAGAAATGCATATATACAATTGCAACGCTTTACTCTCAGGTGCGATCATACCAGCACTAATGCACCGGATCCCATCAGAACTCCGCAGTTAAGCGTGCTTGGGCGAGAGTAGTACTAGGATGGGTGACCTCCTGGGAAGTCCTTGTGTTGCACCTCTTTTTGCCAAAATTGCGCGTTCTTTTTGTTAATTGGCGTAATTTGACGTCTTTTTTTGAAAAATAAACTTAGATTGCTCTCATTTTTTCGTTAATTAACGCAACTTAAAACTCTATTCGGTTAATTAGCGTAATTTGACGTCTTTTTTGAATAATACACTTAGAAATGCATATATACAATTGCAACGCTTTACTCTCAGGTGCGATCATACCAGCACTAATGCACCGGATCCCATCAGAACTCCGCAGTTAAGCGTGCTTGGGCGAGAGTAGTACTAGGATGGGTGACCTCCTGGGAAGTCCTTGTGTTGCACCTCTTTTTGCCAAAATTGCGCGTTCTTTTTGTTAATTGGCGTAATTTGACGTCTTTTTTTGAAAAATAAACTTAGATTGCTCTCATTTTTTCGTTAATTAACGCAACTTAAAACTCTATTCGGTTAATTAGCGTAATTTGACGTCTTTTTTGAATAATACACTTAGAAATGCATATATACAATTGCAACGCTTTACTCTCAGGTGCGATCATACCAGCACTAATGCACCGGATCCCATCAGAACTCCGCAGTTAAGCGTGCTTGGGCGAGAGTAGTACTAGGATGGGTGACCTCCTGGGAAGTCCTTGTGTTGCACCTCTTTTTGCCAAAATTGCGCGTTCTTTTTGTTAATTGGCGTAATTTGACGTCTTTTTTTGAAAAATAAACTTAGATTGCTCTCATTTTTTCGTTAATTAACGCAACTTAAAACTCTATTCGGTTAATTAGCGTAATTTGACGTCTTTTTTGAATAATACACTTAGAAATGCATATATACAATTGCAACGCTTTACTCTCAGGTGCGATCATACCAGCACTAATGCACCGGATCCCATCAGAACTCCGCAGTTAAGCGTGCTTGGGCGAGAGTAGTACTAGGATGGGTGACCTCCTGGGAAGTCCTTGTGTTGCACCTCTTTTTGCCAAAATTGCGCGTTCTTTTTGTTAATTGGCGTAATTTGACGTCTTTTTTTGAAAAATAAACTTAGATTGCTCTCATTTTTTCGTTAATTAACGCAACTTAAAACTCTATTCGGTTAATTAGCGTAATTTGACGTCTTTTTTGAATAATACACTTAGAAATGCATATATACAATTGCAACGCTTTACTCTCAGGTGCGATCATACCAGCACTAATGCACCGGATCCCATCAGAACTCCGCAGTTAAGCGTGCTTGGGCGAGAGTAGTACTAGGATGGGTGACCTCCTGGGAAGTCCTTGTGTTGCACCTCTTTTTGCCAAAATTGCGCGTTCTTTTTGTTAATTGGCGTAATTTGACGTCTTTTTTTGAAAAATAAACTTAGATTGCTCTCATTTTTTCGTTAATTAACGCAACTTAAAACTCTATTCGGTTAATTAGCGTAATTTGACGTCTTTTTTGAATAATACACTTAGAAATGCATATATACAATTGCAACGCTTTACTCTCAGGTGCGATCATACCAGCACTAATGCACCGGATCCCATCAGAACTCCGCAGTTAAGCGTGCTTGGGCGAGAGTAGTACTAGGATGGGTGACCTCCTGGGAAGTCCTTGTGTTGCACCTCTTTTTGCCAAAATTGCGCGTTCTTTTTGTTAATTGGCGTAATTTGACGTCTTTTTTTGAAAAATAAACTTAGATTGCTCTCATTTTTTCGTTAATTAACGCAACTTAAAACTCTATTCGGTTAATTAGCGTAATTTGACGTCTTTTTTGAATAATACACTTAGAAATGCATATATACAATTGCAACGCTTTACTCTCAGGTGCGATCATACCAGCACTAATGCACCGGATCCCATCAGAACTCCGCAGTTAAGCGTGCTTGGGCGAGAGTAGTACTAGGATGGGTGACCTCCTGGGAAGTCCTTGTGTTGCACCTCTTTTTGCCAAAATTGCGCGTTCTTTTTGTTAATTGGCGTAATTTGACGTCTTTTTTTGAAAAATAAACTTAGATTGCTCTCATTTTTTCGTTAATTAACGCAACTTAAAACTCTATTCGGTTAATTGGCGTAATTTGACGTCTTTTTTGAATAATACACTTAGAAATGCATATATACAATTGCAACGCTTTACTCTCAGGTGCGATCATACCAGCACTAATGCACCGGATCCCATCAGAACTCCGCAGTTAAGCGTGCTTGGGTGAGAGTAGTACTAGGATGGGTGACCTCCTGGGAAGTCCTTGTGTTGCACCTCTTTTTGCCAAAATTGCGCGTTCTTTTTGTTAATTGGCGTAATTTGACGTCTTTTTTTGAAAAATAAACTTAGATTGCTCTCATTTTTTCGTTAATTAACGCAACTTAAAACTCTATTCGGTTAATTGGCGTAATTTGACGTCTTTTTTGAATAATACACTTAGAAATGCATATATACAATTGCAACGCTTTACTCTCAGGTGCGATCATACTAGCACTAATGCACCGGATCCCATCAGAACACCGCAGTTAAGCGTGCTTGGGCGAGAGTAGTACTAGGATGGGTGACCTCCTGGGAAGTCCTTGTGTTGCACCTCTTTTTGCCAAAATTGCGCGTTCTTTTTGTTAATTGGCGTAATTTGACGTCTTTTTTTGAAAAATAAACTTAGATTGCTCTCATTTTTTCGTTAATTAACGCAACTTAAAACTCTATTCGGTTAATTAGCGTAATTTGACGTCTTTTTTGAATAATACACTTAGAAATGCATATATACAATTGCAACGCTTTACTCTCAGGTGCGATCATACCAGCACTAATGCACCGGATCCCATCAGAACTCCGCAGTTAAGCGTGCTTGGGCGAGAGTAGTACTAGGATGGGTGACCTCCTGGGAAGTCCTTGTGTTGCACCTCTTTTTGCCAAAATTGCGCGTTCTTTTTGTTAATTGGCGTAATTTGACGTCTTTTTTTGAAAAATAAACTTAGATTGCTCTCATTTTTTCGTTAATTAACGCAACTTAAAACTCTATTCGGTTAATTAGCGTAATTTGACGTCTTTTTTGAATAATACACTTAGAAATGCATATATACAATTGCAACGCTTTACTCTCAGGTGCGATCATACCAGCACTAATGCACCGGATCCCATCAGAACTCCGCAGTTAAGCGTGCTTGGGCGAGAGTAGTACTAGGATGGGTGACCTCCTGGGAAGTCCTTGTGTTGCACCTCTTTTTGCCAAAATTGCGCGTTCTTTTTGTTAATTGGCGTAATTTGACGTCTTTTTTTGAAAAATAAACTTAGATTGCTCTCATTTTTTCGTTAATTAACGCAACTTAAAACTCTATTCGGTTAATTAGCGTAATTTGACGTCTTTTTTGAATAATACACTTAGAAATGCATATATACAATTGCAACGCTTTACTCTCAGGTGCGATCATACCAGCACTAATGCACCGGATCCCATCAGAACTCCGCAGTTAAGCGTGCTTGGGCGAGAGTAGTACTAGGATGGGTGACCTCCTGGGAAGTCCTTGTGTTGCACCTCTTTTTGCCAAAATTGCGCGTTCTTTTTGTTAATTGGCGTAATTTGACGTCTTTTTTTGAAAAATAAACTTAGATTGCTCTCATTTTTTCGTTAATTAACGCAACTTAAAACTCTATTCGGTTAATTAGCGTAATTTGACGTCTTTTTTGAATAATACACTTAGAAATGCATATATACAATTGCAACGCTTTACTCTCAGGTGCGATCATACCAGCACTAATGCACCGGATCCCATCAGAACTCCGCAGTTAAGCGTGCTTGGGCGAGAGTAGTACTAGGATGGGTGACCTCCTGGGAAGTCCTTGTGTTGCACCTCTTTTTGCCAAAATTGCGCGTTCTTTTTGTTAATTGGCGTAATTTGACGTCTTTTTTTGAAAAATAAACTTAGATTGCTCTCATTTTTTCGTTAATTAACGCAACTTAAAACTCTATTCGGTTAATTGGCGTAATTTGACGTCTTTTTTGAATAATACACTTAGAAATGCATATATACAATTGCAACGCTTTACTCTCAGGTGCGATCATACCAGCACTAATGCACCGGATCCCATCAGAACTCCGCAGTTAAGCGTGCTTGGGTGAGAGTAGTACTAGGATGGGTGACCTCCTGGGAAGTCCTTGTGTTGCACCTCTTTTTGCCAAAATTGCGCGTTCTTTTTGTTAATTGGCGTAATTTGACGTCTTTTTTTGAAAAATAAACTTAGATTGCTCTCATTTTTTCGTTAATTAACGCAACTTAAAACTCTATTCGGTTAATTGGCGTAATTTGACGTCTTTTTTGAATAATACACTTAGAAATGCATATATACAATTGCAACGCTTTACTCTCAGGTGCGATCATACTAGCACTAATGCACCGGATCCCATCAGAACACCGCAGTTAAGCGTGCTTGGGCGAGAGTAGTACTAGGATGGGTGACCTCCTGGGAAGTCCTTGTGTTGCACCTCTTTTTGCCAAAATTGCGCGTTCTTTTTGTTAATTGGCGTAATTTGACGTCTTTTTTTGAAAAATAAACTTAGATTGCTCTCATTTTTTCGTTAATTAACGCAACTTAAAACTCTATTCGGTTAATTAGCGTAATTTGACGTCTTTTTTGAATAATACACTTAGAAATGCATATATACAATTGCAACGCTTTACTCTCAGGTGCGATCATACCAGCACTAATGCACCGGATCCCATCAGAACTCCGCAGTTAAGCGTGCTTGGGCGAGAGTAGTACTAGGATGGGTGACCTCCTGGGAAGTCCTTGTGTTGCACCTCTTTTTGCCAAAATTGCGCGTTCTTTTTGTTAATTGGCGTAATTTGACGTCTTTTTTTGAAAAATAAACTTAGATTGCTCTCATTTTTTCGTTAATTAACGCAACTTAAAACTCTATTCGGTTAATTAGCGTAATTTGACGTCTTTTTTGAATAATACACTTAGAAATGCATATATACAATTGCAACGCTTTACTCTCAGGTGCGATCATACCAGCACTAATGCACCGGATCCCATCAGAACTCCGCAGTTAAGCGTGCTTGGGCGAGAGTAGTACTAGGATGGGTGACCTCCTGGGAAGTCCTTGTGTTGCACCTCTTTTTGCCAAAATTGCGCGTTCTTTTTGTTAGTTGGCGTAATTTGACGTCTTTTTTTGAAAAATAAACTTAGATTGCTCTCATTTTTTCGTTAATTAACGCAACTTAAAACTCTATTCGGTTAATTGGCGTAATTTGACGTCTTTTTTGAATAATACACTTAGAAATGCATATATACAATTGCAACGCTTTACTCTCAGGTGCGATCATACCAGCACTAATGCACCGGATCCCATCAGAACTCCGCAGTTAAGCGTGCTTGGGCGAGAGTAGTACTAGGATGGGTGACCTCCTGGGAAGTCCTTGTGTTGCACCTCTTTTTGCCAAAATTGCGCGTTCTTTTTGTTAATTGGCGTAATTTGACGTCTTTTTTTGAAAAATAAACTTAGATTGCTCTCATTTTTTCGTTAATTAACGCAACTTAAAACTCTATTCGGTTAATTAGCGTAATCTGACGTCTTTTTTGAATAATACACTTAGAAATGCATATATACAATTGCAACGCTTTACTCTCAGGTGCGATCATACTAGCACTAATGCACCGGATCCCATCAGAACACCGCAGTTAAGCGTGCTTGGGCGAGAGTAGTACTAGGATGGGTGACCTCCTGGGAAGTCCTTGTGTTGCACCTCTTTTTGCCAAAATTGCGCGTTCTTTTTGTTAATTGGCGTAATTTGACGTCTTTTTTTGAAAAATAAACTTAGATTGCTCTCATTTTTTCGTTAATTAACGCAACTTAAAACTCTATTCGGTTAATTAGCGTAATTTGACGTCTTTTTTGAATAATACACTTAGAAATGCATATATACAATTGCAACGCTTTACTCTCAGGTGCGATCATACCAGCACTAATGCACCGGATCCCATCAGAACTCCGCAGTTAAGCGTGCTTGGGCGAGAGTAGTACTAGGATGGGTGACCTCCTGGGAAGTCCTTGTGTTGCACCTCTTTTTGCCAAAATTGCGCGTTCTTTTTGTTAATTGGCGTAATTTGACGTCTTTTTTTGAAAAATAAACTTAGATTGCTCTCATTTTTTCGTTAATTAACGCAACTTAAAACTCTATTCGGTTAATTAGCGTAATTTGACGTCTTTTTTGAATAATACACTTAGAAATGCATATATACAATTGCAACGCTTTACTCTCAGGTGCGATCATACCAGCACTAATGCACCGGATCCCATCAGAACTCCGCAGTTAAGCGTGCTTGGGCGAGAGTAGTACTAGGATGGGTGACCTCCTGGGAAGTCCTTGTGTTGCACCTCTTTTTGCCAAAATTGCGCGTTCTTTTTGTTAATTGGCGTAATTTGACGTCTTTTTTTGAAAAATAAACTTAGATTGCTCTCATTTTTTCGTTAATTAACGCAACTTAAAACTCTATTCGGTTAATTAGCGTAATCTGACGTCTTTTTTGAATAATACACTTAGAAATGCATATATACAATTGCAACGCTTTACTCTCAGGTGCGATCATACCAGCACTAATGCACCGGATCCCATCAGAACTCCGCAGTTAAGCGTGCTTGGGCGAGAGTAGTACTAGGATGGGTGACCTCCTGGGAAGTCCTTGTGTTGCACCTCTTTTTGCCAAAATTGCGCGTTCTTTTTGTTAATTGGCGTAATTTGACGTCTTTTTTTGAAAAATAAACTTAGATTGCTCTCATTTTTTCGTTAATTAACGCAACTTAAAACTCTATTCGGTTAATTAGCGTAATTTGACGTCTTTTTTGAATAATACACTTAGAAATGCATATATACAATTGCAACGCTTTACTCTCAGGTGCGATCATACCAGCACTAATGCACCGGATCCCATCAGAACTCCGCAGTTAAGCGTGCTTGGGCGAGAGTAGTACTAGGATGGGTGACCTCCTGGGAAGTCCTTGTGTTGCACCTCTTTTTGCCAAAATTGCGCGTTCTTTTTGTTAGTTGGCGTAATTTGACGTCTTTTTTTGAAAAATAAACTTAGATTGCTCTCATTTTTTCGTTAATTAACGCAACTTAAAACTCTATTCGGTTAATTAGCGTAATTTGACGTCTTTTTTGAATAATACACTTAGAAATGCATATATACAATTGCAACGCTTTACTCTCAGGTGCGATCATACCAGCACTAATGCACCGGATCCCATCAGAACTCCGCAGTTAAGCGTGCTTGGGCGAGAGTAGTACTAGGATGGGTGACCTCCTGGGAAGTCCTTGTGTTGCACCTCTTTTTGCCAAAATTGCGCGTTCTTTTTGTTAGTTGGCGTAATTTGACGTCTTTTTTTGAAAAATAAACTTAGATTGCTCTCATTTTTTCGTTAATTAACGCAACTTAAAACTCTATTCGGTTAATTAGCGTAATTTGACGTCTTTTTTGAATAATACACTTAGAAATGCATATATACAATTGCAACGCTTTACTCTCAGGTGCGATCATATCAGCACTAATGCACCGGATCCCATCAGAACTCCGCAGTTAAGCGTGCTTGGGCGAGAGTAGTACTAGGATGGGTGACCTCCTGGGAAGTCCTTGTGTTGCACCTCTTTTTGCCAAAATTGCGCGTTCTTTTTGTTAGTTGGCGTAATTTGACGTCTTTTTTTGAAAAATAAACTTAGATTGCTCTCATTTTTTCGTTAATTAACGCAACTTAAAACTCTATTCGGTTAATTAGCGTAATTTGACGTCTTTTTTGAATAATACACTTAGAAATGCATATATACAATTGCAACGCCTTACTCTCAGGTGCGATCATACCAGCACTAATGCACCGGATCCCATCAGAACTCCGCAGTTAAGCGTGCTTGGGCGAGAGTAGTACTAGGATGGGTGACCTCCTAGGAAGTCCTTGTGTTGCACCTCATTTTGCCAAAATTGCGCGTTCTTTTTGTTAATTGGCGTAATTTGACGTCTTTTTTTGAAAAATAAACTTAGATTGCTCTCATTTTTTCGTTAATTAACGCAACTTAAAACTCTATTCGGTTAATTAGCGTAATCTGACGTCTTTTTTGAATAATACACTTAGAAATGCATATATACAATTGCAACGCTTTACTCTCAGGTGCGATCATACCAGCACTAATGCACCGGATCCCATCAGAACTCCGCAGTTAAGCGTGCTTGGGTGAGAGTAGTACTAGGATGGGTGACCTCCTGGGAAGTCCTTGTGTTGCACCTCTTTTTGCCAAAATTGCGCGTTCTTTTTGTTAGTTGGCGTAATTTGACGTCTTTTTTTGAAAAATAAACTTAGATTGCTCTCATTTTTTCGTTAATTAACGCAACTTAAAACTCTATTCGGTTAATTAGCGTAATTTGACGTCTTTTTTGAATAATACACTTAGAAATGCATATATACAATTGCAACGCTTTACTCTCAGGTGCGATCATACCAGCACTAATGCACCGGATCCCATCAGAACTCCGCAGTTAAGCGTGCTTGGGCGAGAGTAGTACTAGGATGGGTGACCTCCTGGGAAGTCCTTGTGTTGCACCTCTTTTTGCCAAAATTGCGCGTTCTTTTTGTTAGTTGGCGTAATTTGACGTCTTTTTTTGAAAAATAAACTTAGATTGCTCTCATTTTTTCGTTAATTAACGCAACTTAAAACTCTATTCGGTTAATTAGCGTAATTTGACGTCTTTTTTGAATAATACACTTAGAAATGCATATATACAATTGCAACGCCTTACTCTCAGGTGCGATCATACCAGCACTAATGCACCGGATCCCATCAGAACTCCGCAGTTAAGCGTGCTTGGGCGAGAGTAGTACTAGGATGGGTGACCTCCTAGGAAGTCCTTGTGTTGCACCTCATTTTGCCAAAATTGCGCGTTCTTTTTGTTAATTGGCGTAATTTGACGTCTTTTTTTGAAAAATAAACTTAGATTGCTCTCATTTTTTCGTTAATTAACGCAACTTAAAACTCTATTCGGTTAATTAGCGTAATCTGACGTCTTTTTTGAATAATACACTTAGAAATGCATATATACAATTGCAACGCTTTACTCTCAGGTGCGATCATACCAGCACTAATGCACCGGATCCCATCAGAACTGCGCAGTTAAGCGTGCTTGGGTGAGAGTAGTACTAGGATGGGTGACCTCCTGGGAAGTCCTTGTGTTGCACCTCTTTTTGCCAAAATTGCGCGTTCTTTTTGTTAATTGGCGTAATTTGACGTCTTTTTTTGAAAAATAAACTTAGATTGCTCTCATTTTTTCGTTAATTAACGCAACTTAAAACTCTATTCGGTTAATTAGCGTAATTTGACGTCTTTTTTGAATAATACACTTAGAAATGCATATATACAATTGCAACGCTTTACTCTCAGGTGCGATCATACCAGCACTAATGCACCGGATCCCATCAGAACTCCGCAGTTAAGCGTGCTTGGGCGAGAGTAGTACTAGGATGGGTGACCTCCTGGGAAGTCCTTGTGTTGCACCTCTTTTTGCCAAAATTGCGCGTTCTTTTTGTTAATTGGCGTAATTTGACGTCTTTTTTTGAAAAATAAACTTAGATTGCTCTCATTTTTTCGTTAATTAACGCAACTTAAAACTCTATTCGGTTAATTAGCGTAATTTGACGTCTTTTTTGAATAATACACTTAGAAATGCATATATACAATTGCAACGCTTTACTCTCAGGTGCGATCATACCAGCACTAATGCACCGGATCCCATCAGAACTCCGCAGTTAAGCGTGCTTGGGCGAGAGTAGTACTAGGATGGGTGACCTCCTGGGAAGTCCTTGTGTTGCACCTCTTTTTGCCAAAATTGCGCGTTCTTTTTGTTAGTTGGCGTAATTTGACGTCTTTTTTTGAAAAATAAACTTAGATTGCTCTCATTTTTTCGTTAATTAACGCAACTTAAAACTCTATTCGGTTAATTAGCGTAATTTGACGTCTTTTTTGAATAATACACTTAGAAATGCATATATACAATTGCAACGCTTTACTCTCAGGTGCGATCATACCAGCACTAATGCACCGGATCCCATCAGAACTCCGCAGTTAAGCGTGCTTGGGCGAGAGTAGTACTAGGATGGGTGACCTCCTGGGAAGTCCTTGTGTTGCACCTCTTTTTGCCAAAATTGCGCGTTCTTTTTGTTAATTGGCGTAATTTGACGTCTTTTTTTGAAAAATAAACTTAGATTGCTCTCATTTTTTCGTTAATTAACGCAACTTAAAACTCTATTCGGTTAATTAGCGTAATTTGACGTCTTTTTTGAATAATACACTTAGAAATGCATATATACAATTGCAACGCCTTACTCTCAGGTGCGATCATACCAGCACTAATGCACCGGATCCCATCAGAACTCCGCAGTTAAGCGTGCTTGGGCGAGAGTAGTACTAGGATGGGTGACCTCCTAGGAAGTCCTTGTGTTGCACCTCATTTTGCCAAAATTGCGCGTTCTTTTTGTTAATTGGCGTAATTTGACGTCTTTTTTTGAAAAATAAACTTAGATTGCTCTCATTTTTTCGTTAATTAACGCAACTTAAAACTCTATTCGGTTAATTAGCGTAATCTGACGTCTTTTTTGAATAATACACTTAGAAATGCATATATACAATTGCAACGCTTTACTCTCAGGTGCGATCATACCAGCACTAATGCACCGGATCCCATCAGAACTCCGCAGTTAAGCGTGCTTGGGCGAGAGTAGTACTAGGATGGGTGACCTCCTGGGAAGTCCTTGTGTTGCACCTCTTTTTGCCAAAATTGCGCGTTCTTTTTGTTAATTGGCGTAATTTGACGTCTTTTTTTGAAAAATAAACTTAGATTGCTCTCATTTTTTCGTTAATTAACGCAACTTAAAACTCTATTCGGTTAATTAGCGTAATTTGACGTCTTTTTTGAATAATACACTTAGAAATGCATATATACAATTGCAACGCTTTACTCTCAGGTGCGATCATACCAGCACTAATGCACCGGATCCCATCAGAACTCCGCAGTTAAGCGTGCTTGGGCGAGAGTAGTACTAGGATGGGTGACCTCCTGGGAAGTCCTTGTGTTGCACCTCTTTTTGCCAAAATTGCGCGTTCTTTTTGTTAGTTGGCGTAATTTGACGTCTTTTTTTGAAAAATAAACTTAGATTGCTCTCATTTTTTCGTTAATTAACGCAACTTAAAACTCTATTCGGTTAATTAGCGTAATTTGACGTCTTTTTTGAATAATACACTTAGAAATGCATATATACAATTGCAACGCTTTACTCTTAGGTGCGATCATACCAGCACTAATGCACCGGATCCCATCAGAACTCCGCAGTTAAGCGTGCTTGGGCGAGAGTAGTACTAGGATGGGTGACCTCCTGGGAAGTCCTTGTGTTGCACCTCTTTTTGCCAAAATTGCGCGTTCTTTTTGTTAATTGGCGTAATTTGACGTCTTTTTTTGAAAAATAAACTTAGATTGCTCTCATTTTTTCGTTAATTAACGCAACTTAAAACTTTATTCGGTTAATTAGCGTAATTTGACGTCTTTTTTGAATAATACACTTAGAAATGCATATATACAATTGCAACGCTTTACTCTCAGGTGCGATCATACCAGCACTAATGCACCGGATCCCATCAGAACTCCGCAGTTAAGCGTGCTTGGGCGAGAGTAGTACTAGGATGGGTGACCTCCTGGGAAGTCCTTGTGTTGCACCTCATTTTGCCAAAATTGCGCGTTCTTTTTGTTAATTGGCGTAATTTCACGTCTTTTTTTGAAAAATAAACTTAGATTGCTCTCATTTTTTCGTTAATTAACGCAACTTAAAACTCTATTCGGTTAATTAGCGTAATCTGACGTCTTTTTTGAATAATACACTTAGAAATGCATATATACAATTGCAACGCTTTACTCTCAGGTGCGATCATACCAGCACTAATGCACCGGATCCCATCAGAACTCCGCAGTTAAGCGTGCTTGGGCGAGAGTAGTACTAGGATGGGTGACCTCCTGGGAAGTCCTTGTGTTGCACCTCTTTTTGCCAAAATTGCGCGTTCTTTTTGTTAATTGGCGTAATTTCACGTCTTTTTTTGAAAAATAAACTTAGATTGCTCTCATTTTTTCGTTAATTAACGCAACTTAAAACTCTATTCGGTTAATTAGCGTAATTTGACGTCTTTTTTGAATAATACACTTAGAAATGCATATATACAATTGCAACGCTTTACTCTAAGGTGCGATCATACCAGCACTAATGCACCGGATCCCATCAGAACTCCGCAGTTAAGCGTGCTTGGGCGAGAGTAGTACTAGGATGGGTGACCTCCTGGGAAGTCCTTGTGTTGCACCTCTTTTTGCCAAAATTGCGCGTTCTTTTTGTTAATTGGCGTAATTTGACGTCTTTTTTTGAAAAATAAACTTAGATTGCTCTCAGTTTTTCGTTAATTAACGCAACTTAAAACTCTATTCGGTTAATTAGCGTAATTTGACGTCTTTTTTGAATAATACACTTAGAAATGCATATATACAATTGCAACGCTTTACTCTCAGGTGCGATCATACCAGCACTAATGCACCGGATCCCATCAGAACTCCGCAGTTAAGCGTGCTTGGGCGAGAGTAGTACTAGGATGGGTGACCTCCTGGGATGTCCTTGTGTTGCACCTCTTTTTGCCAAAATTGCGCGTTCTTTTTGTTAATTGGCGTAATTTGACGTCTTTTTTTGAAAAATAAACTTAGATTGCTCTCATTTTTTCGTTAATTAACGCAACTTAAAACTCTATTCGGTTAATTAGCGTAATTTGACGTCTTTTTTGAATAATACACTTAGAAATGCATATATACAATTGCAACGCTTTACTCTTAGGTGCGATCATACCAGCACTAATGCACCGGATCCCATCAGAACTCCGCAGTTAAGCGTGCTTGGGCGAGAGTAGTACTAGGATGGGTGACCTCCTGGGAAGTCCTTGTGTTGCACCTCTTTTTGCCAAAATTGCGCGTTCTTTTCGTTAATTGGCGTAATTTGACGTCTTTTTTTGAAAAATAAACTTAGATTGCTCTCAGTTTTTCGTTAATTAACGCAACTTAAAACTCTATTCGGTTAATTAGCGTAATTTGACGTCTTTTTTGAATAATACACTTAGAAATGCATATATACAATTGCAACGCTTTACTCTCAGGTGCGATCATACCAGCACTAATGCACCGGATCCCATCAGAACTCCGCAGTTAAGCGTGCTTGGGCGAGAGTAGTACTAGGATGGGTGACCTCCTGGGATGTCCTTGTGTTGCACCTCTTTTTGCCAAAATTGCGCGTTCTTTTTGTTAATTGGCGTAATTTGACGTCTTTTTTTGAAAAATAAACTTAGATTGCTCTCATTTTTTCGTTAATTAACGCAACTTAAAACTCTATTCGGTTAATTAGCGTAATTTGACGTCTTTTTTGAATAATACACTTAGAAATGCATATATACAATTGCAACGCTTTACTCTTAGGTGCGATCATACCAGCACTAATGCACCGGATCCCATCAGAACTCCGCAGTTAAGCGTGCTTGGGCGAGAGTAGTACTAGGATGGGTGACCTCCTGGGAAGTCCTTGTGTTGCACCTCTTTTTGCCAAAATTGCGCGTTCTTTTAGTTAATTGGCGTAATTTGACGTCTTTTTTTGAAAAATAAACTTAGATTGCTCTCATTTTTTCGTTAATTAACGCAACTTAAAACTCTATTCGGTTAATTAGCGTAATTTGACGTCTTTTTTGAATAATACACTTAGAAATGCATATATACAATTGCAACGCTTTACTCTCAGGTGCGATCATACCAGCACTAATGCACCGGATCCCATCAGAACTCCGCAGTTAAGCGTGCTTGGGCGAGAGTAGTACTAGGATGGGTGACCTCCTGGGAAGTCCTTGTGTTGCACCTCATTTTGCCAAAATTGCGCGTTCTTTTTGTTAATTGGCGTAATTTCACGTCTTTTTTTGAAAAATAAACTTAGATTGCTCTCATTTTTTCGTTAATTAACGCAACTTAAAACTCTATTCGGTTAATTAGCGTAATCTGACGTCTTTTTTGAATAATACACTTAGAAATGCATATATACAATTGCAACGCTTTACTCTCAGGTGCGATCATACCAGCACTAATGCACCGGATCCCATCAGAACTCCGCAGTTAAGCGTGCTTGGGCGAGAGTAGTACTAGGATGGGTGACCTCCTGGGAAGTCCTTGTGTTGCACCTCTTTTTGCCAAAATTGCGCGTTCTTTTTGTTAATTGGCGTAATTTCACGTCTTTTTTTGAAAAATAAACTTAGATTGCTCTCATTTTTTCGTTAATTAACGCAACTTAAAACTCTATTCGGTTAATTAGCGTAATTTGACGTCTTTTTTGAATAATACACTTAGAAATGCATATATACAATTGCAACGCTTTACTCTAAGGTGCGATCATACCAGCACTAATGCACCGGATCCCATCAGAACTCCGCAGTTAAGCGTGCTTGGGCGAGAGTAGTACTAGGATGGGTGACCTCCTGGGAAGTCCTTGTGTTGCACCTCTTTTTGCCAAAATTGCGCGTTCTTTTTGTTAATTGGCGTAATTTGACGTCTTTTTTTGAAAAATAAACTTAGATTGCTCTCAGTTTTTCGTTAATTAACGCAACTTAAAACTCTATTCGGTTAATTAGCGTAATCTGACGTCTTTTTTGAATAATACACTTAGAAATGCATATATACAATTGCAACGCTTTACTCTCAGGTGCGATCATACCAGCACTAATGCACCGGATCCCATCAGAACTCCGCAGTTAAGCGTGCTTGGGCGAGAGTAGTACTAGGATGGGTGACCTCCTGGGAAGTCCTTGTGTTGCACCTCTTTTTGCCAAAATTGCGCGTTCTTTTTGTTAGTTGGCGTAATTTGACGTCTTTTTTTGAAAAATAAACTTAGATTGCTCTCATTTTTTCGTTAATTAACGCAACTTAAAACTCTATTCGGTTAATTAGCGTAATTTGACGTCTTTTTTGAATAATACACTTAGAAATGCATATATACAATTGCAACGCTTTACTCTTAGGTGCGATCATACCAGCACTAATGCACCGGATCCCATCAGAACTCCGCAGTTAAGCGTGCTTGGGCGAGAGTAGTACTAGGATGGGTGACCTCCTGGGAAGTCCTTGTGTTGCACCTCTTTTTGCCAAAATTGCGCGTTCTTTTTGTTAATTGGCGTAATTTGACGTCTTTTTTTGAAAAATAAACTTAGATTGCTCTCATTTTTTCGTTAATTAACGCAACTTAAAACTCTATTCGGTTAATTAGCGTAATTTGACGTCTTTTTTGAATAATACACTTAGAAATGCATATATACAATTGCAACGCTTTACTCTCAGGTGCGATCATACCAGCACTAATGCACCGGATCCCATCAGAACTCCGCAGTTAAGCGTGCTTGGGCGAGAGTAGTACTAGGATGGGTGACCTCCTGGGAAGTCCTTGTGTTGCACCTCATTTTGCCAAAATTGCGCGTTCTTTTTGTTAATTGGCGTAATTTCACGTCTTTTTTTGAAAAATAAACTTAGATTGCTCTCATTTTTTCGTTAATTAACGCAACTTAAAACTCTATTCGGTTAATTAGCGTAATCTGACGTCTTTTTTGAATAATACACTTAGAAATGCATATATACAATTGCAACGCTTTACTCTCAGGTGCGATCATACCAGCACTAATGCACCGGATCCCATCAGAACTCCGCAGTTAAGCGTGCTTGGGCGAGAGTAGTACTAGGATGGGTGACCTCCTGGGAAGTCCTTGTGTTGCACCTCTTTTTGCCAAAATTGCACGTTCTTTTTGTTAATTGGCGTAATTTCACGTCTTTTTTTGAAAAATAAACTTAGATTGCTCTCATTTTTTCGTTAATTAACGCAACTTAAAACTCTATTCGGTTAATTAGCGTAATTTGACGTCTTTTTTGAATAATACACTTAGAAATGCATATATACAATTGCAACGCTTTACTCTAAGGTGCGATCATACCAGCACTAATGCACCGGATCCCATCAGAACTCCGCAGTTAAGCGTGCTTGGGCGAGAGTAGTACTAGGATGGGTGACCTCCTGGGAAGTCCTTGTGTTGCACCTCTTTTTGCCAAAATTGCGCGTTCTTTTTGTTAATTGGCGTAATTTGACGTCTTTTTTTGAAAAATAAACTTAGATTGCTCTCAGTTTTTCGTTAATTAACGCAACTTAAAACTCTATTCGGTTAATTAGCGTAATTTGACGTCTTTTTTGAATAATACACTTAGAAATGCATATATACAATTGCAACGCTTTACTCTCAGGTGCGATCATACCAGCACTAATGCACCGGATCCCATCAGAACTCCGCAGTTAAGCGTGCTTGGGCGAGAGTAGTACTAGGATGGGTGACCTCCTGGGAAGTCCTTGTGTTGCACCTCTTTTTGCCAAAATTGCGCGTTCTTTTTGTTAGTTGGCGTAATTTGACGTCTTTTTTTGAAAAATAAACTTAGATTGCTCTCATTTTTTCGTTAATTAACGCAACTTAAAACTCTATTCGGTTAATTGGCGTAATTTGACGTCTTTTTTGAATAATACACTTAGAAATGCATATATACAATTGCAACGCTTTACTCTCAGGTGCGATCATACCAGCACTAATGCACCGGATCCCATCAGAACTCCGCAGTTAAGCGTGCTTGGGCGAGAGTAGTATTAGGATGGGTGACCTCCTGGGAAGTCCTTGTGTTGCACCTCTTTTTGCCAAAATTGCGCGTTCTTTTTGTTAATTGGCGTAATTTGACGTCTTTTTTTGAAAAATAAACTTAGATTGCTCTCAGTTTTTCGTTAATTAACGCAACTTAAAACTCTATTCGGTTAATTAGCGTAATCTGACGTCTTTTTTGAATAATACACTTAGAAATGCATATATACAATTGCAACGCTTTACTCTCAGGTGCGATCATACTAGCACTAATGCACCGGATCCCATCAGAACTCCGCAGTTAAGCGTGCTTGGGCGAGAGTAGTACTAGGATGGGTGACCTCCTGGGAAGTCCTTGTGTTGCACCTCTTTTTGCCAAAATTGCGCGTTCTTTTTGTTAATTGGCGTAATTTGACGTCTTTTTTTGAAAAATAAACTTAGATTGCTCTCATTTTTTCGTTAATTAACGCAACTTAAAACTCTATTCGGTTAATTAGCGTAATTTGACGTCTTTTTTGAATAATACACTTAGAAATGCATATATACAATTGCAACGCTTTACTCTTAGGTGCGATCATACCAGCACTAATGCACCGGATCCCATCAGAACTCCGCAGTTAAGCGTGCTTGGGCGAGAGTAGTACTAGGATGGGTGACCTCCTGGGAAGTCCTTGTGTTGCACCTCTTTTTGCCAAAATTGCGCGTTCTTTTTGTTAATTGGCGTAATTTGACGTCTTTTTTTGAAAAATAAACTTAGATTGCTCTCATTTTTTCGTTAATTAACGCAACTTAAAACTCTATTCGGTTAATTAGCGTAATTTGACGTCTTTTTTGAATAATACACTTAGAAATGCATATATACAATTGCAACGCTTTACTCTCAGGTGCGATCATACCAGCACTAATGCACCGGATCCCATCAGAAATCCGCAGTTAAGCGTGCTTGGGCGAGAGTAGTACTAGGATGGGTGACCTCCTGGGAAGTCCTTGTGTTGCACCTCATTTTGCCAAAATTGCGCGTTCTTTTTGTTAATTGGCGTAATTTCACGTCTTTTTTTGAAAAATAAACTTAGATTGCTCTCATTTTTTCGTTAATTAACGCAACTTAAAACTCTATTCGGTTAATTAGCGTAATCTGACGTCTTTTTTGAATAATACACTTAGAAATGCATATATACAATTGCAACGCTTTACTCTCAGGTGCGATCATACTAGCACTAATGCACCGGATCCCATCAGAACTCCGCAGTTAAGCGTGCTTGGGCGAGAGTAGTACTAGGATGGGTGACCTCCTGGGAAGTCCTTGTGTTGCACCTCTTTTTGCCAAAATTGCGCGTTCTTTTTGTTAATTGGCGTAATTTGACGTCTTTTTTTGAAAAATAAACTTAGATTGCTCTCATTTTTTCGTTAATTAACGCAACTTAAAACTCTATTCGGTTAATTAGCGTAATTTGACGTCTTTTTTGAATAATACACTTAGAAATGCATATATACAATTGCAACGCTTTACTCTTAGGTGCGATCATACCAGCACTAATGCACCGGATCCCATCAGAACTCCGCAGTTAAGCGTGCTTGGGCGAGAGTAGTACTAGGATGGGTGACCTCCTGGGAAGTCCTTGTGTTGCACCTCTTTTTGCCAAAATTGCGCGTTCTTTTTGTTAATTGGCGTAATTTGACGTCTTTTTTTGAAAAATAAACTTAGATTGCTCTCATTTTTTCGTTAATTAACGCAACTTAAAACTCTATTCGGTTAATTAGCGTAATTTGACGTCTTTTTTGAATAATACACTTAGAAATGCATATATACAATTGCAACGCTTTACTCTCAGGTGCGATCATACCAGCACTAATGCACCGGATCCCATCAGAACTCCGCAGTTAAGCGTGCTTGGGCGAGAGTAGTACTAGGATGGGTGACCTCCTGGGAAGTCCTTGTGTTGCACCTCATTTTGCCAAAATTGCGCGTTCTTTTTGTTAATTGGCGTAATTTCACGTCTTTTTTTGAAAAATAAACTTAGATTGCTCTCATTTTTTCGTTAATTAACGCAACTTAAAACTCTATTCGGTTAATTAGCGTAATCTGACGTCTTTTTTGAATAATACACTTAGAAATGCATATATACAATTGCAACGCTTTACTCTCAGGTGCGATCATACCAGCACTAATGCACCGGATCCCATCAGAACTCCGCAGTTAAGCGTGCTTGGGCGAGAGTAGTACTAGGATGGGTGACCTCCTGGGAAGTCCTTGTGTTGCACCTCTTTTTGCCAAAATTGCGCGTTCTTTTTGTTAATTGGCGTAATTTCACGTCTTTTTTTGAAAAATAAACTTAGATTGCTCTCATTTTTTCGTTAATTAACGCAACTTAAAACTCTATTCGGTTAATTAGCGTAATTTGACGTCTTTTTTGAATAATACACTTAGAAATGCATATATACAATTGCAACGCTTTACTCTAAGGTGCGATCATACCAGCACTAATGCACCGGATCCCATCAGAACTCCGCAGTTAAGCGTGCTTGGGCGAGAGTAGTACTAGGATGGGTGACCTCCTGGGAAGTCCTTGTGTTGCACCTCTTTTTGCCAAAATTGCGCGTTCTTTTTGTTAATTGGCGTAATTTGACGTCTTTTTTTGAAAAATAAACTTAGATTGCTCTCAGTTTTTCGTTAATTAACGCAACTTAAAACTCTATTCGGTTAATTAGCGTAATTTGACGTCTTTTTTGAATAATACACTTAGAAATGCATATATACAATTGCAACGCTTTACTCTCAGGTGCGATCATACCAGCACTAATGCACCGGATCCCATCAGAACTCCGCAGTTAAGCGTGCTTGGGCGAGAGTAGTACTAGGATGGGTGACCTCCTGGGAAGTCCTTGTGTTGCACCTCTTTTTGCCAAAATTGCGCGTTCTTTTTGTTAGTTGGCGTAATTTGACGTCTTTTTTTGAAAAATAAACTTAGATTGCTCTCATTTTTTCGTTAATTAACGCAACTTAAAACTCTATTCGGTTAATTGGCGTAATTTGACGTCTTTTTTGAATAATACACTTAGAAATGCATATATACAATTGCAACGCTTTACTCTCAGGTGCGATCATACCAGCACTAATGCACCGGATCCCATCAGAACTCCGCAGTTAAGCGTGCTTGGGCGAGAGTAGTATTAGGATGGGTGACCTCCTGGGAAGTCCTTGTGTTGCACCTCTTTTTGCCAAAATTGCGCGTTCTTTTTGTTAATTGGCGTAATTTGACGTCTTTTTTTGAAAAATAAACTTAGATTGCTCTCATTTTTTCGTTAATTAACGCAACTTAAAACTCTATTCGGTTAATTAGCGTAATCTGACGTCTTTTTTGAATAATACACTTAGAAATGCATATATACAATTGCAACGCTTTACTCTCAGGTGCGATCATACTAGCACTAATGCACCGGATCCCATCAGAACTCCGCAGTTAAGCGTGCTTGGGCGAGAGTAGTACTAGGATGGGTGACCTCCTGGGAAGTCCTTGTGTTGCACCTCTTTTTGCCAAAATTGCGCGTTCTTTTTGTTAATTGGCGTAATTTGACGTCTTTTTTTGAAAAATAAACTTAGATTGCTCTCATTTTTTCGTTAATTAACGCAACTTAAAACTCTATTCGGTTAATTAGCGTAATTTGACGTCTTTTTTGAATAATACACTTAGAAATGCATATATACAATTGCAACGCTTTACTCTCAGGTGCGATCATACCAGCACTAATGCACCGGATCCCATCAGAACTCCGCAGTTAAGCGTGCTTGGGCGAGAGTAGTACTAGGATGGGTGACCTCCTGGGAAGTCCTTGTGTTGCACCTCTTTTTGCCAAAATTGCGCGTTCTTTTTGTTAATTGGCGTAATTTGACGTCTTTTTTTGAAAAATAAACTTAGATTGCTCTCATTTTTTCGTTAATTAACGCAACTTAAAACTCTATTCGGTTAATTAGCGTAATTTGACGTCTTTTTTGAATAATACACTTAGAAATGCATATATACAATTGCAACGTTTTACTCTCAGGTGCGATTATACCAGCACTAATGCACCGGATCCCATCAGAACTCCGCAGTTAAGCGTGCTTGGGCGAGAGTAGTACTAGGATGGGTGACCTCCTGGGAAGTCCTTGTGTTGCACCTCTTTTTGCCAAAATTGCGCGTTCTTTTTGTTAATTGGCGTAATTTGACGTCTTTTTTTGAAAAATAAACTTAGATTGCTCTCATTTTTTCGTTAATTAACGCAACTTAAAACTCTATTCGGTTAATTAGCGTAATTTGACGTCTTTTTTGAATAATACACTTAGAAATGCATATATACAATTGCAACGCTTTACTCTCAGGTGCGATCATACCAGCACTAATGCACCGGATCCCATCAGAACTCCGCAGTTAAGCGTGCTTGGGCGAGAGTAGTACTAGGATGGGTGACCTCCTGGGAAGTCCTTGTGTTGCACCTCTTTTTGCCAAAATTGCGCGTTCTTTTTGTTAATTGGCGTAATTTGACGTCTTTTTTTGAAAAATAAACTTAGATTGCTCTCATTTTTTCGTTAATTAACGCAACTTAAAACTCTATTCGGTTAATTAGCGTAATTTGACGTCTTTTTTGAATAATACACTTAGAAATGCATATATACAATTGCAACGCCTTACTCTCAGGTGCGATCATACCAGCACTAATGCACCGGATCCCATCAGAACTCCGCAGTTAAGCGTGCTTGGGCGAGAGTAGTACTAGGATGGGTGACCTCCTGGGAAGTCCTTGTGTTGCACCTCATTTTGCCAAAATTGCGCGTTCTTTTTGTTAATTGGCGTAATTTCACGTCTTTTTTTGAAAAATAAACTTAGATTGCTCTCATTTTTTCGTTAATTAACGCAACTTAAAACTCTATTCGGTTAATTAGCGTAATCTGACGTCTTTTTTGAATAATACACTTAGAAATGCATATATACAATTGCAACGCTTTACTCTCAGGTGCGATCATACCAGCACTAATGCACCGGATCCCATCAGAACTCCGCACTTAAGCGTGCTTGGGCGAGAGTAGTACTAGGATGGGTGACCTCCTGGGAAGTGCTTGTGTTGCACCTCTTTTTGCCAAAATTGCGTGTTCTTTTTGTTAATTGGCGTAATTTGACGTCTTTTTTTGAAAAATAAACTTAGATTGCTCTCATTTTTTCGTTAATTAACGCAACTTAAAACTCTATTCGGTTAATTAGCGTAATTTGACGTCTTTTTTGAATAATACACTTAGAAATGCATATATACAATTGCAACGTTTTACTCTCAGGTGCGATCATACCAGCACTAATGCACCGGATCCCATCAGAACTCCGCAGTTAAGCGTGCTTGGGCGAGAGTAGTACTAGGATGGGTGACCTCCTGGGAAGTCCTTGTGTTGCACCTCATTTTGCCAAAATTGCGCGTTCTTTTTGTTAATTGGCGTAATTTCACGTCTTTTTTTGAAAAATAAACTTAGATTGCTCTCATTTTTTCGTTAATTAACGCAACTTAAAACTCTATTCGGTTAATTGGCGTAATCTGACGTCTTTTTTGAATAATACACTTAGAAATGCATATATACAATTGCAACGCTTTACTCTCAGGTGCGATCATACCAGCACTAATGCACCGGATCCCATCAGAACTCCGCACTTAAGCGTGCTTGGGCGAGAGTAGTACTAGGATGGGTGACCTCCTGGGAAGTCCTTGTGTTGCACCTCTTTTTGCCAAAATTGCGCGTTCTTTTTGTTAGTTGGCGTAATTTGACGTCTTTTTTTGAAAAATAAACTTAGATTGCTCTCATTTTTTCGTTAATTAACGCAACTTAAAACTCTATTCGGTTAATTAGCGTAATTTGACGTCTTTTTTGAATAATACACTTAGAAATGCATATATACAATTGCAACGCTTTACTCTCAGGTGCGATCATACCAGCACTAATGCACCGGATCCCATCAGAACTCCGCAGTTAAGCGTGCTTGGGCGAGAGTAGTACTAGGATGGGTGACCTCCTGGGAAGTCCTTGTGTTGCACCTCTTTTTGCCAAAATTGCGCGTTCTTTTTGTTAATTGGCGTAATTTGACGTCTTTTTTTGAAAAATAAACTTAGATTGCTCTCATTTTTTCGTTAATTAACGCAACTTAAAACTCTATTCGGTTAATTAGCGTAATTTGACGTCTTTTTTGAATAATACACTTAGAAATGCATATATACAATTGCAACGTTTTACTCTCAGGTGCGATTATACCAGCACTAATGCACCGGATCCCATCAGAACTCCGCAGTTAAGCGTGCTTGGGCGAGAGTAGTACTAGGATGGGTGACCTCCTGGGAAGTCCTTGTGTTGCACCTCTTTTTGCCAAAATTGCGCGTTCTTTTTGTTAATTGGCGTAATTTGACGTCTTTTTTTGAAAAATAAACTTAGATTGCTCTCATTTTTTCGTTAATTAACGCAACTTAAAACTCTATTCGGTTAATTAGCGTAATTTGACGTCTTTTTTGAATAATACACTTAGAAATGCATATATACAATTGCAACGCTTTACTCTCAGGTGCGATCATACCAGCACTAATGCACCGGATCCCATCAGAACTCCGCAGTTAAGCGTGCTTGGGCGAGAGTAGTACTAGGATGGGTGACCTCCTGGGAAGTCCTTGTGTTGCACCTCTTTTTGCCAAAATTGCGTGTTCTTTTTGTTAATTGGCGTAATTTGACGTCTTTTTTTGAAAAATAAACTTAGATTGCTCTCATTTTTTCGTTAATTAACGCAACTTAAAACTCTATTCGGTTAATTAGCGTAATTTGACGTCTTTTTTGAATAATACACTTAGAAATGCATATATACAATTGCAACGCCTTACTCTCAGGTGCGATCATACCAGCACTAATGCACCGGATCCCATCAGAACTCCGCAGTTAAGCGTGCTTGGGCGAGAGTAGTACTAGGATGGGTGACCTCCTGGGAAGTCCTTGTGTTGCACCTCATTTTGCCAAAATTGCGCGTTCTTTTTGTTAATTGGCGTAATTTCACGTCTTTTTTTGAAAAATAAACTTAGATTGCTCTCATTTTTTCGTTAATTAACGCAACTTAAAACTCTATTCGGTTAATTAGCGTAATCTGACGTCTTTTTTGAAGAATACACTTAGAAATGCATATATACAATTGCAACGCTTTACTCTCAGGTGCGATCATACCAGCACTAATGCATCGGATCCCATCAGAACTCCGCACTTAAGCGTGCTTGGGCGAGAGTAGTACTAGGATGGGTGACCTCCTGGGAAGTGCTTGTGTTGCACCTCTTTTTGCCAAAATTGCGTGTTCTTTTTGTTAATTGGCGTAATTTGACGTCTTTTTTTGAAAAATAAACTTAGATTGCTCTCATTTTTTCGTTAATTAACGCAACTTAAAACTCTATTCGGTTAATTAGCGTAATTTGACGTCTTTTTTGAATAATACACTTAGAAATGCATATATACAATTGCAACGCTTTACTCTCAGGTGCGATCATACCAGCACTAATGCACCGGATCCCATCAGAACTCCGCAGTTAAGCGTGCTTGGGCGAGAGTAGTACTAGGATGGGTGACCTCCTGGGAAGTCCTTGTGTTGCACCTCATTTTGCCAAAATTGCGCGTTCTTTTTGTTAATTGGCGTAATTTCACGTCTTTTTTTGAAAAATAAACTTAGATTGCTCTCATTTTTTCGTTAATTAACGCAACTTAAAACTCTATTCGGTTAATTAGCGTAATCTGACGTCTTTTTTGAATAATACACTTAGAAATGCATATATACAATTGCAACGCTTTACTCTCAGGTGCGATCATACCAGCACTAATGCACCGGATCCCATCAGAACTCCGCACTTAAGCGTGCTTGGGCGAGAGTAGTACTAGGATGGGTGACCTCCTGGGAAGTCCTTGTGTTGCACCTCTTTTTGCCAAAATTGCGCGTTCTTTTTGTTAATTGGCGTAATTTGACGTCTTTTTTTGAAAAATAAACTTAGATTGCTCTCATTTTTTCGTTAATTAACGCAACTTAAAACTCTATTCGGTTAATTAGCGTAATTTGACGTCTTTTTTGAATAATACACTTAGAAATGCATATATACAATTGCAACGCTTTACTCTCAGGTGCGATCATACCAGCACTAATGCACCGGATCCCATCAGAACTCCGCAGTTAAGCGTGCTTGGGCGAGAGTAGTACTAGGATGGGTGACCTCCTGGGAAGTCCTTGTGTTGCACCTCTTTTTGCCAAAATTGCGCGTTCTTTTTGTTAATTGGCGTAATTTGACGTCTTTTTTTGAAAAATAAACTTAGATTGCTCTCATTTTTTCGTTAATTAACGCAACTTAAAACTCTATTCGGTTAATTAGCGTAATTTGACGTCTTTTTTGAATAATACACTTAGAAATGCATATATACAATTGCAACGCTTTACTCTCAGGTGCGATCATACCAGCACTAATGCACCGGATCCCATCAGAACTCCGCAGTTAAGCGTGCTTGGGCGAGAGTAGTACTAGGATGGGTGACCTCCTGGGAAGTCCTTGTGTTGCACCTCTTTTTGCCAAAATTGCGCGTTCTTTTTGTTAGTTGGCGTAATTTGACGTCTTTTTTTGAAAAATAAACTTAGATTGCTCTCATTTTTTCGTTAATTAACGCAACTTAAAACTCTATTCGGTTAATTGGCGTAATTTGACGTCTTTTTTGAATAATACACTTAGAAATGCATATATACAATTGCAACGCTTTACTCTCAGGTGCGATCATACCAGCACTAATGCACCGGATCCCATCAGAACTCCGCAGTTAAGCGTGCTTGGGCGAGAGTAGTACTAGGATGGGTGACCTCCTGCGAAGTCCTTATGTTGCACCTCTTTTTGCCAAAATTGCGCGTTCTTTTTGTTAATTGGCGTAATTTGACGTCTTTTTTTGAAAAATAAACTTAGATTGCTCTCATTTTTTCGTTAATTAACGCAACTTAAAACTCTATTCGGTTAATTAGCGTAATTTGACGTCTTTTTTGAATAATACACTTAGAAATGCATATATACAATTGCAACGCTTTACTCTCAGGTGCGATCATACCAGCACTAATGCACCGGATCCCATCAGAACTCCGCAGTTAAGCGTGCTTGGGCGAGAGTAGTACTAGGATGGGTGACCTCCTGGGAAGTCCTTGTGTTGCACCTCTTTTTGCCAAAATTGCGCGTTCTTTTTGTTAGTTGGCGTAATTTGACGTCTTTTTTTGAAAAATAAACTTAGATTGCTCTCATTTTTTCGTTAATTAACGCAACTTAAAACTCTATTCGGTTAATTGGCGTAATTTGACGTCTTTTTTGAATAATACACTTAGAAATGCATATATACAATTGCAACGCTTTACTCTCAGGTGCGATCATACCAGCACTAATGCACCGGATCCCATCAGAACTCCGCAGTTAAGCGTGCTTGGGCGAGAGTAGTACTAGGATGGGTGACCTCCTGGGAAGTCCTTATGTTGCACCTCTTTTTGCCAAAATTGCGCGTTCTTTTTGTTAATTGGCGTAATTTGACGTCTTTTTTTGAAAAATAAACTTAGATTGCTCTCATTTTTTCGTTAATTAACGCAACTTAAAACTCTATTCGGTTAATTAACGTAATTTGACGTCTTTTTTGAATAATACACTTAGAAATGCATATATACAATTGCAACGTTTTACTCTCAGGTGCGATTATACCAGCACTAATGCACCGGATCCCATCAGAACTCCGCAGTTAAGCGTGCTTGGGCGAGAGTAGTACTAGGATGGGTGACCTCCTGGGAAGTCCTTGTGTTGCACCTCTTTTTGCCAAAATTGCGCGTTCTTTTTGTTAGTTGGCGTAATTTGACGTCTTTTTTTGAAAAATAAACTTAGATTGCTCTCATTTTTTCGTTAATTAACGCAACTTAAAACTCTATTCGGTTAATTGGCGTAATTTGACGTCTTTTTTGAATAATACACTTAGAAATGCATATATACAATTGCAACGCTTTACTCTCAGGTGCGATCATACCAGCACTAATGCACCGGATCCCATCAGAACTCCGCAGTTAAGCGTGCTTGGGCGAGAGTAGTACTAGGATGGGTGACCTCCTGGGAAGTCCTTGTGTTGCACCTCTTTTTGCCAAAATTGCGCGTTCTTTTTGTTAATTGGCGTAATTTGACGTCTTTTTTTGAAAAATAAACTTAGATTGCTCTCATTTTTTCGTTAATTAACGCAACTTAAAACTCTATTCGGTTAATTAGCGTAATCTGACGTCTTTTTTGAATAATACACTTAGAAATGCATATATACAATTGCAACGCTTTACTCTCAGGTGCGATCATACTAGCACTAATGCACCGGATCCCATCAGAACTCCGCAGTTAAGCGTGCTTGGGCGAGAGTAGTACTAGGATGGGTGACCTCCTGGGAAGTCCTTGTGTTGCACCTCTTTTTGCCAAAATTGCGCGTTCTTTTTGTTAATTGGCATAATTTGACGTCTTTTTTTGAAAAATAAACTTAGATTGCTCTCATTTTTTCGTTAATTAACGCAACTTAAAACTCTATTCGGTTAATTAGCGTAATTTGACGTCTTTTTTGAATAATACACTTAGAAATGCATATATACAATTGCAACGCTTTACTCTCAGGTGCGATCATACCAGCACTAATGCACCGGATCCCATCAGAACTCCGCAGTTAAGCGTGCTTGGGCGAGAGTAGTACTAGGATGGGTGACCTCCTGGGAAGTCCTTGTGTTGCACCTCTTTTTGCCAAAATTGCGCGTTCTTTTTGTTAATTGGCGTAATTTGACGTCTTTTTTTGAAAAATAAACTTAGATTGCTCTCATTTTTTCGTTAATTAACGCAACTTAAAACTCTATTCGGTTAATTAGCGTAATCTAACATCTTTTTTGAATAATACACTTAGAAATGCATATATACAATTGCAACGTTTTACTCTCAGGTGCGATTATACCAGCACTAATGCACCGGATCCCATCAGAACTCCGCAGTTAAGCGTGCTTGGGCGAGAGTAATACTAGGATGGGTGACCTCCTGGGAAGTCCTTGTGTTGCACCTCTTTTTGCCAAAATTGCGCGTTCTTTTTGTTAATTGGCGTAATTTGACGTCTTTTTTTGAAAAATAAACTTAGATTGCTCTCATTTTTTCGTTAATTAACGCAACTTAAAACTCTATTCGGTTAATTAGCGTAATTTGACGTCTTTTTTGAATAATACACTTAGAAATGCATATATACAATTGCAACGCTTTACTCTCAGGTGCGATCATACCAGCACTAATGCACCGGATCCCATCAGAACTCCGCAGTTAAGCGTGCTTGGGCGAGAGTAGTACTAGGATGGGTGACCTCCTGGGAAGTCCTTGTGTTGCACCTCTTTTTGCCAAAATTGCGCGTTCTTTTTGTTAATTGGCGTAATTTGACGTCTTTTTTTGAAAAATAAACTTAGATTGCTCTCATTTTTTCGTTAATTAACGCAACTTAAAACTCTATTCGGTTAATTGGCGTAATTTGACATCTTTTTTGAATAATACACTTAGAAATGCATATATACAATTGCAACGCTTTACTCTCAGGTGCGATCATACCAGCACTAATGCACCGGATCCCATCAGAACTCCGCAGTTAAGCGTGCTTGGGCGAGAGTAGTACTAGGATGGGTGACCTCCTGGGAAGTCCTTGTGTTGCACCTCTTTTTGCCAAAATTGCGCGTTCTTTTTGTTAATTGGCGTAATTTGACGTCTTTTTTTGAAAAATAAACTTAGATTGCTCTCATTTTTTCGTTAATTAACGCAACTTAAAACTCTATTCGGTTAATTAGCGTAATTTGACGTCTTTTTTGAATAATACACTTAGAAATGCATATATACAATTGCAACGCTTTACTCTCAGGTGCGATCATACCAGCACTAATGCACCGGATCCCATCAGAACTCCGCAGTTAAGCGTGCTTGGGCGAGAGTAGTACTAGGATGGGTGACCTCCTGGGAAGTCCTTGTGTTGCACCTCTTTTTGCCAAAATTGCGCGTTCTTTTTGTTAATTGGCGTAATTTGACGTCTTTTTTTGAAAAATAAACTTAGATTGCTCTCATTTTTTCGTTAATTAACGCAACTTAAAACTCTATTCGGTTAATTAGCGTAATCTGACATCTTTTTTGAATAATACACTTAGAAATGCATATATACAATTGCAACGTTTTACTCTCAGGTGCGATTATACCAGCACTAATGCACCGGATCCCATCAGAAATCCGCAGTTAAGCGTGCTTGGGCGAGAGTAGTACTAGGATGGGTGACCTCCTGGGAAGTCCTTGTGTTGCACCTCTTTTTGCCAAAATTGCGCGTTCTTTTTGTTAATTGGCGTAATTTGACGTCTTTTTTTGAAAAATAAACTTAGATTGCTCTCATTTTTTCGTTAATTAACGCAACTTAAAACTCTATTCGGTTAATTAGCGTAATTTGACGTCTTTTTTGAATAATACACTTAGAAATGCATATATACAATTGCAACGTTTTACTCTCAGGTGCGATTATACCAGCACTAATGCACCGGATCCCATCAGAACTCCGCAGTTAAGCGTGCTTGGGCGAGAGTAGTACTAGGATGGGTGACCTCCTGGGAAGTCCTTGTGTTGCACCTCTTTTTGCCAAAATTGCGCGTTCTTTTTGTTAATTGGCGTAATTTGACGTCTTTTTTTGAAAAATAAACTTAGATTGCTCTCATTTTTTCGTTAATTAACGCAACTTAAAACTCTATTCGGTTAATTAGCGTAATTTGACGTCTTTTTTGAATAATACACTTAGAAATGCATATATACAATTGCAACGCTTTACTCTCAGGTGCGATCATACCAGCACTAATGCACCGGATCCCATCAGAACTCCGCAGTTAAGCGTGCTTGGGCGAGAGTAGTACTAGGATGGGTGACCTCCTGGGAAGTCCTTGTGTTGCACCTCTTTTTGCCAAAATTGCGCGTTCTTTTTGTTAGTTGGCGTAATTTGACGTCTTTTTTTGAAAAATAAACTTAGATTGCTCTCATTTTTTCGTTAATTAACGCAACTTAAAACTCTATTCGGTTAATTAGCGTAATCTGACATCTTTTTTGAATAATACACTTAGAAATGCATATATACAATTGCAACGTTTTACTCTCAGGTGCGATTATACCAGCACTAATGCACCGGATCCCATCAGAACTCCGCAGTTAAGCGTGCTTGGGCGAGAGTAGTACTAGGATGGGTGACCTCCTGGGAAGTCCTTGTGTTGCACCTCTTTTTGCCAAAATTGCGCGTTCTTTTTGTTAATTGGCGTAATTTGACGTCTTTTTTTGAGAAATAAACTTAGATTGCTCTCATTTTTTCGTTAATTAACGCAACTTAAAACTCTATTCGGTTAATTAGCGTAATTTGACGTCTTTTTTGAATAATACACTTAGAAATGCATATATACAATTGCAACGTTTTACTCTCAGGTGCGATTATACCAGCACTAATGCACCGGATCCCATCAGAACTCCGCAGTTAAGCATGCTTGGGCGAGAGTAGTACTAGGATGGGTGACCTCCTGGGAAGTCCTTGTGTTGCACCTCTTTTTGCCAAAATTGCGCGTTCTTTTTGTTAATTGGCGTAATTTGACGTCTTTTTTTGAAAAATAAACTTAGATTGCTCTCATTTTTTCGTTAATTAACGCAACTTAAAACTCTATTCGGTTAATTAGCGTAATTTGACGTCTTTTTTGAATAATACACTTAGAAATGCATATATACAATTGCAACGCTTTACTCTCAGGTGCGATCATACCAGCACTAATGCACCGGATCCCATCAGAACTCCGCAGTTAAGCGTGCTTGGGCGAGAGTAGTACTAGGATGGGTGACCTCCTGGGAAGTCCTTGTGTTGCACCTCTTTTTGCCAAAATTGCGCGTTCTTTTTGTTAGTTGGCGTAATTTGACGTCTTTTTTTGAAAAATAAACTTAGATTGCTCTCATTTTTTCGTTAATTAACGCAACTTAAAACTCTATTCGGTTAATTAGCGTAATTTGACGTCTTTTTTGAATAATACACTTAGAAATGCATATATACAATTGCAACGCTTTACTCTCAGGTGCGTTCATACCAGCACTAATGCACCGGATCCCATCAGAACTCCGCAGTTAAGCGTGCTTGGGCGAGAGTAGTACTAGGATGGGTGACCTCCTGGGAAGTCCTTGTGTTGCACCTCTTTTTGCCAAAATTGCGCGTTCTTTTTGTTAATTGGCGTAATTTGACGTCTTTTTTTGAAAAATAAACTTAGATTGCTCTCATTTTTTCGTTAATTAACGCAACTTAAAACTCTATTCGGTTAATTAGCGTAATTTGACGTCTTTTTTGAATAATACACTTAGAAATGCATATATACAATTGCAACGTTTTACTCTCAAGTGCGATTATACCAGCACTAATGCACCGGATCCCATCAGAACTCCGCAGTTAAGCGTGCTTGGGCGAGAGTAGTACTAGGATGGGTGACCTCCTGGGAAGTCCTTGTGTTGCACCTCTTTTTGCCAAAATTGCGCGTTCTTTTTGTTAATTGGCGTAATTTGACGTCTTTTTTTGAAAAATAAACTTAGATTGCTCTCATTTTTTCGTTAATTAACGCAACTTAAAACTCTATTCGGTTAATTAGCGTAATTTGACGTCTTTTTTGAATAATACACTTAGAAATGCATATATACAATTGCAACGCTTTACTCTCAGGTGCGATCATACCAGCACTAATGCACCGGATCCCATCAGAACTCTGCAGTTAAGCGTGCTTGGGCGAGAGTAGTACTAGGATGGGTGACCTCCTGGGAAGTCCTTGTGTTGCACCTCATTTTGCCAAAATTGCGCGTTCTTTTTGTTAATTGGCGTAATTTCACGTCTTTTTTTGAAAAATAAACTTAGATTGCTCTCATTTTTTCGTTAATTAACGCAACTTAAAACTCTATTCGGTTAATTAGCGTAATCTGACGTCTTTTTTGAATAATACACTTAGAAATGCATATATACAATTGCAACGTTTTACTCTCAGGTGCGATCATACCAACACTAATGCACCGGATCCCATCAGAACTCCGCAGTTAAGCGTGCTTGGGCGAGAGTAGTACTAGGATGGGTGACCTCCTGGGAAGTCCTTGTGTTGCACCTCTTTTTGCCAAAATTGCGCGTTCTTTTTGTTAATTGGCGTAATTTGACGTCTTTTTTTGAAAAATAAACTTAGATTGCTCTCATTTTTTCGTTAATTAACGCAACTTAAAACTCTATTCGGTTAATTAGCGTAATTTGACGTCTTTTTTGAATAATACACTTAGAAATGCATATATACAATTGCAACGCTTTACTCTTAGGTGCGATCATACCAGCACTAATGCACCGGATCCCATCAGAACTCCGCAGTTAAGCGTGCTTGGGCGAGAGTAGTACTAGGATGGGTGACCTCCTGGGAAGTCCTTGTGTTGCACCTCATTTTGCCAAAATTGCGCGTTCTTTTTGTTAATTGGCGTAATTTGACGTCTTTTTTTGAAAAATAAACTTAGATTGCTCTCATTTTTTCGTTAATTAACGCAACTTAAAACTCTATTCGGTTAATTAGCGTAATTTGACGTCTTTTTTGAATAATACACTTAGAAATGCATATATACAATTGCAACACTTTACTCTCAGGTGCGATCATACCAGCACTAATGCACCGGATCCCATCAGAACTCCGCAGTTAAGCGTGCTTGGGCGAGAGTAGTACTAGGATGGGTGACCTCCTGGGAAGTCCTTGTGTTGCACCTCATTTTGCCAAAATTGCGCGTTCTTTTTGTTAATTGGCGTAATTTCACGTCTTTTTTTGAAAAATAAACTTAGATTGCTCTCATTTTTTCGTTAATTAACGCAACTTAAAACTCTATTCGGTTAATTAGCGTAATCTGACGTCTTTTTTGAATAATACACTTAGAAATGCATATATACAATTGCAACGTTTTACTCTCAGGTGCGATCATACCAGCACTAATGCACCGGATCCCATCAGAACTCCGCAGTTAAGCGTGCTTGGGCGAGAGTAGTACTAGGATGGGTGACCTCCTGGGAAGTCCTTGTGTTGCACCTCTTTTTGCCAAAATTGCGCGTTCTTTTTGTTAGTTGGCGTAATTTGACGTCTTTTTTTGAAAAATAAACTTAGATTGCTCTCATTTTTTCGTTAATTAACGCAACTTAAAACTCTATTCGGTTAATTGGCGTAATTTGACGTCTTTTTTGAATAATACACTTAGAAATGCATATATACAATTGCAACGCTTTACTCTCAGGTGCGATCATACCAGCACTAATGCACCGGATCCCATCAGAACTCCGCAGTTAAGCGTGCTTGGGCGAGAGTAGTACTAGGATGGGTGACCTCCTGGGAAGTCCTTGTGTTGCACCTCTTTTTGCCAAAATTGCGCGTTCTTTTTGTTAGTTGGCGTAATTTGACGTCTTTTTTTGAAAAATAAACTTAGATTGCTCTCATTTTTTCGTTAATTAACGCAACTTAAAACTCTATTCGGTTAATTGGCGTAATTTGACGTCTTTTTTGAATAATACACTTAGAAATGCATATATACAATTGCAACGCTTTACTCTCAGGTGCGATCATACCAGCACTAATGCACCGGATCCCATCAGAACTCCGCAGTTAAGCGTGCTTGGGCGAGAGTAGTACTAGGATGGGTGACCTCCTGGGAAGTCCTTGTGTTGCACCTCATTTTGCCAAAATTGCGCGTTCTTTTTGTTAATTGGCGTAATTTCACGTCTTTTTTTGAAAAATAAACTTAGATTGCTCTCATTTTTACGTTAATTAACGCAACTTAAAACTCTATTCGGTTAATTAGCGTAATTTGACGTCTTTTTTGAATAATACACTTAGAAATGCATATATACAATTGCAACGCTTTACTCTCAGGTGCGATCATACCAGCACTAATGCACCGGATCCCATCAGAACTCCGCAGTTAAGCGTGCTTGGGCGAGAGTAGTACTAGGATGGGTGACCTCCTGGGAAGTCCTTGTGTTGCACCTCTTTTTGCCAAAATTGCGCGTTCTTTTTGTTAATTGGCGTAATTTGACGTCTTTTTTTGAAAAATAAACTTAGATTGCTCTCATTTTTTCGTTAATTAACGCAACTTAAAACTCTATTCGGTTAATTAGCGTAATTTGACGTCGTTTTTGAATAATACACTTAGAAATGCATATATACAATTGCAACGTTTTACTCTCAGGTGCGATCATACCAGCACTAATGCACCGGATCCCATCAGAACTCCGCAGTTAAGCGTGCTTGGGCGAGAGTAGTACTAGGATGGGTGACCTCCTGGGAAGTCCTTGTGTTGCACCTCTTTTTGCCAAAATTGCGCGTTCTTTTTGTTAATTGGCGTAATTTGACGTCTTTTTTTGAAAAATAAACTTAGATTGCTCTCATTTTTTCGTTAATTAACGCAACTTAAAACTCTATTCGGTTAATTGGCGTAATTTGACGTCTTTTTTGAATAATACACTTAGAAATGCATATATACAATTGCAACGCTTTACTCTCAGGTGCGATCATACCAGCACTAATGCACCGGATCCCATCAGAACTCCGCAGTTAAGCGTGCTTGGGCGAGAGTAGTACTAGGATGGGTGACCTCCTGGGAAGTCCTTGTGTTGCACCTCTTTTTGCCAAAATTGCGCGTTCTTTTTGTTAATTGGCGTAATTTGACGTCTTTTTTTGAAAAATAAACTTGGATTGCTCTCATTTTTTCGTTAATTAACGCAACTTAAAACTCTATTCGGTTAATTAGCGTAATCTGACGTCTTTTTTGAATAATACACCTAGAAATGCATATATACAATTGCAACGCTTTACTCTCAGGTGCGATCATACTAGCACTAATGCACCGGATCCCATCAGAACTCCGCAGTTAAGCGTGCTTGGGCGAGAGTAGTACTAGGATGGGTGACCTCCTGGGAAGTCCTTGTGTTGCACCTCATTTTGCCAAAATTGCGCGTTCTTTTTGTTAATTGGCGTAATTTCACGTCTTTTTTTGAAAAATAAACTTAGATTGCTCTCATTTTTACGTTAATTAACGCAACTTAAAACTCTATTCGGTTAATTAGCGTAATTTGACGTCTTTTTTGAATAATACACTTAGAAATGCATATATACAATTGCAACGCTTTACTCTCAGGTGCGATCATACCAGCACTAATGCACCGGATCCCATCAGAACTCCGCAGTTAAGCGTGCTTGGGCGAGAGTAGTACTAGGATGGGTGACCTCCTGGGAAGTCCTTGTGTTGCACCTCTTTTTGCCAAAATTGCGCGTTCTTTTTGTTAATTGGCGTAATTTGACGTCTTTTTTTGAAAAATAAACTTAGATTGCTCTCATTTTTTCGTTAATTAACGCAACTTAAAACTCTATTCGGTTAATTAGCGTAATTTGACGTCGTTTTTGAATAATACACTTAGAAATGCATATATACAATTGCAACGTTTTACTCTCAGGTGCGATCATACCAGCACTAATGCACCGGATCCCATCAGAACTCCGCAGTTAAGCGTGCTTGGGCGAGAGTAGTACTAGGATGGGTGACCTCCTGGGAAGTCCTTGTGTTGCACCTCTTTTTGCCAAAATTGCGCGTTCTTTTTGTTAATTGGCGTAATTTGACGTCTTTTTTTGAAAAATAAACTTAGATTGCTCTCATTTTTTCGTTAATTAACGCAACTTAAAACTCTATTCGGTTAATTGGCGTAATTTGACGTCTTTTTTGAATAATACACTTAGAAATGCATATATACAATTGCAACGCTTTACTCTCAGGTGCGATCATACCAGCACTAATGCACCGGATCCCATCAGAACTCCGCAGTTAAGCGTGCTTGGGCGAGAGTAGTACTAGGATGGGTGACCTCCTGGGAAGTCCTTGTGTTGCACCTCTTTTTGCCAAAATTGCGCGTTCTTTTTGTTAATTGGCGTAATTTGACGTCTTTTTTTGAAAAATAAACTTGGATTGCTCTCATTTTTTCGTTAATTAACGCAACTTAAAACTCTATTCGGTTAATTAGCGTAATCTGACGTCTTTTTTGAATAATACACCTAGAAATGCATATATACAATTGCAACGCTTTACTCTCAGGTGCGATCATACTAGCACTAATGCACCGGATCCCATCAGAACTCCGCAGTTAAGCGTGCTTGGGCGAGAGTAGTACTAGGATGGGTGACCTCCTGGGAAGTCCTTGTGTTGCACCTCTTTTTGCCAAAATTGCGCGTTCTTTTTGTTAATTGGCGTAATTTGACGTCTTTTTTTGAAAAATAAACTTAGATTGCTCTCATTTTTTCGTTAATTAACGCAACTTAAAACTCTATTCGGTTAATTAGCGTAATTTGACGTCTTTTTTGAATAATACACTTAGAAATGCATATATACAATTGCAACGCTTTACTCTCAGGTGCGATCATACCAGCACTAATGCACCGGATCCCATCAGAACTCCGCAGTTAAGCGTTCTTGGGCGAGAGTAGTACTAGGATGGGTGACCTCCTGGGAAGTCCTTGTGTTGCACCTCTTTTTGCCAAAATTGCGCGTTCTTTTTGTTAATTGGCGTAATTTGACGTCTTTTTTTGAAAAATAAACTTAGATTGCTCTCATTTTTCGTTAATTAACGCAACTTAAAACTCTATTCGGTTAATTAGCGTAATTTGACGTCTTTTTTGAATAATACACTTAGAAATGCATATATACAATTGCAACGTTTTACTCTCAGGTGCGATTATACCAGCACTAATGCACCGGATCCCATCAGAACTCCGCAGTTAAGCGTGCTTGGGCGAGAGTAGTACTAGGATGGGTGACCTCCTGGGAAGTCCTTGTGTTGCACCTCTTTTTGCCAAAATTGCGCGTTCTTTTTGTTAATTGGCGTAATTTGACGTCTTTTTTTGAAAAATAAACTCAGATTGCTCTCATTTTTTCGTTAATTAACGCAACTTAAAACTCTATTCGGTTAATTGGCGTAATTTGACGTCTTTTTTGAATAATACACTTAGAAATGCATATATACAATTGCAACGCTTTACTCTCAGGTGCGATCATACCAGCACTAATGCACCGGATCCCATCAGAACTCCGCAGTTAAGCGTGCTTGGGCGAGAGTAGTACTAGGATGGGTGACCTCCTGGGAAGTCCTTGTGTTGCACCTCTTTTTGCCAAAATTGCGCGTTCTTTTTGTTAGTTGGCGTAATTTGACGTCTTTTTTTGAAAAATAAACTTAGATTGCTCTAATTTTTTGTTAATTAACGCAACTTAAAACTCTATTCGGTTAATTGGCGTAATTTGACGTCTTTTTTGAATAATACACTTAGAAATGCATATATACAATTGCAACGCTTTACTCTCAGGTGCGATCATACCAGCACTAATGCACCGGATCCCATCAGAACTCCGCAGTTAAGCGTGCTTGGGCGAGAGTAGTACTAGGATGGGTGACCTCCTGGGAAGTCCTTGTGTTGCACCTCTTTTTGCCAAAATTGCGCGTTCTTTTTGTTAATTGGCGTAATTTGACGTCTTTTTTTGAAAAATAAACTTAGATTGCTCTCATTTTTTCGTTAATTAACGCAACTTAAAACTCTATTCGGTTAATTAGCGTAATCTGACGTCTTTTTTGAATAATACACCTAGAAATGCATATATACAATTGCAACGCTTTACTCTCAGGTGCGATCATACTAGCACTAATGCACCGGATCCCATCAGAACTCCGCAGTTAAGCGTGCTTGGGCGAGAGTAGTACTAGGATGGGTGACCTCCTGGGAAGTCCTTGTGTTGCACCTCTTTTTGCCAAAATTGCGCGTTCTTTTTGTTAATTGGCGTAATTTGACGTCTTTTTTTGAAAAATAAACTTAGATTGCTCTCATTTTTTCGTTAATTAACGCAACTTAAAACTCTATTCGGTTAATTAGCGTAATTTGACGTCTTTTTTGAATAATACACTTAGAAATGCATATATACAATTGCAACGCTTTACTCTCAGGTGCGATCATACCAGCACTAATGCACCGGATCCCATCAGAACTCCGCAGTTAAGCGTGCTTGGGCGAGAGTAGTACTAGGATGGGTGACCTCCTGGGAAGTCCTTGTGTTGCACCTCTTTTTGCCAAAATTGCGCGTTCTTTTTGTTAATTGGCGTAATTTGACGTCTTTTTTTGAAAAATAAACTTAGATTGCTCTCATTTTTCGTTAATTAACGCAACTTAAAACTCTATTCGGTTAATTAGCGTAATTTGACGTCTTTTTTGAATAATACACTTAGAAATGCATATATACAATTGCAACGTTTTACTCTCAGGTGCGATTATACCAGCACTAATGCACCGGATCCCATCAGAACTCCGCAGTTAAGCGTGCTTGGGCGAGAGTAGTACTAGGATGGGTGACCTCCTGGGAAGTCCTTGTGTTGCACCTCTTTTTGCCAAAATTGCGCGTTCTTTTTGTTAATTGGCGTAATTTGACGTCTTTTTTTGAAAAATAAACTTAGATTGCTCTCATTTTTTCGTTAATTAACGCAACTTAAAACTCTATTCGGTTAATTAGCGTAATTTGACGTCTTTTTTGAATAATACACTTAGAAATGCATATATACAATTGCAACGCTTTACTCTCAGGTGCGATCATACCAGCACTAATGCACCGGATCCCATCAGAACTCCGTAGTTAAGCGTGCTTGGGCGAGAGTAATACTAGGATGGGTGACCTCCTGGGAAGTCCTTGTGTTGCACCTCTTTTTGCCAAAATTGCGCGTTCTTTTTGTTAATTGGCGTAATTTGACGTCTTTTTTTGAAAAATAAACTTAGATTGCTCTCATTTTTTCGTTAATTAACGCAACTTAAAACTCTATTCGGTTAATTGGCGTAATTTGACGTCTTTTTTGAATAATACACTTAGAAATGCATATATACAATTGCAACGCTTTACTCTCAGGTGCGATCATACCAGCACTAATGCACCGGATCCCATCAGAACTCCGCAGTTAAGCGTGCTTGGGCGAGAGTAGTACTAGGATGGGTGACCTCCTGGGAAGTCCTTGTGTTGCACCTCTTTTTGCCAAAATTGCGCGTTCTTTTTGTTAGTTGGCGTAATTTGACGTCTTTTTTTGAAAAATAAACTTAGATTGCTCTCATTTTTTCGTTAATTAACGCAACTTAAAACTCTATTCGGTTAATTGGCGTAATTTGACGTCTTTTTTGAATAATACACTTAGAAATGCATATATACAATTGCAACGCTTTACTCTCAGGTGCGATCATACCAGCACTAATGCACCGGATCCCATCAGAACTCCGCAGTTAAGCGTGCTTGGGCGAGAGTAGTACTAGGATGGGTGACCTCCTGGGAAGTCCTTGTGTTGCACCTCTTTTTGCCAAAATGGCGCGTTCTTTTTGTTAATTGGCGTAATTTGACGTCTTTTTTTGAAAAATAAACTTAGATTGCTCTCATTTTTTCGTTAATTAACGCAACTTAAAACTCTATTCGGTTAATTAGCGTAATCTGACGTCTTTTTTGAATAATACACTTAGAAATGCATATATACAATTGCAACGCTTTACTCTCAGGTGCGATCATACCAGCACTAATGCACCGGATCCCATCAGAACTCCGCAGTTAAGCGTGCTTGGGCGAGAGTAGTACTAGGATGGGTGACCTCCTGGGAAGTCCTTGTGTTGCACCTCTTTTTGCCAAAATTGCGCGTTCTTTTTGTTAATTGGCGTAATTTGACGTCTTTTTTTGAAAAATAAACTTAGATTGCTCTCATTTTTCGTTAATTAACGCAACTTAAAACTCTATTCGGTTAATTAGCGTAATTTGACGTCTTTTTTGAATAATACACTTAGAAATGCATATATACAATTGCAACGTTTTACTCTCAGGTGCGATTATACCAGCACTAATGCACCGGATCCCATCAGAACTCCGCAGTTAAGCGTGCTTGGGCGAGAGTAGTACTAGGATGGGTGACCTCCTGGGAAGTCCTTGTGTTGCACCTCTTTTTGCCAAAATTGCGCGTTCTTTTTGTTAATTGGCGTAATTTGACGTCTTTTTTTGAAAAATAAACTTAGATTGCTCTCATTTTTTCGTTAATTAACGCAACTTAAAACTCTATTCGGTTAATTAGCGTAATTTGACGTCTTTTTTGAATAATACACTTAGAAATGCATATATACAATTGCAACGCTTTACTCTCAGGTGCGATCATACCAGCACTAATGCACCGGATCCCATCAGAACTCCGCAGTTAAGCGTGCTTGGGCGAGAGTAGTACTAGGATGGGTGACCTCCTGGGAAGTCCTTGTGTTGCACCTCTTTTTGCCAAAATTGCGCGTTCTTTTTGTTAATTGGCGTAATTTGACGCCTTTTTTTGAAAAATAAACTTAGATTGCTCTCATTTTTTCGTTAATTAACGCAACTTAAAACTCTATTCGGTTAATTGGCGTAATTTGACGTCTTTTTTGAATAATACACTTAGAAATGCATATATACAATTGCAACGCTTTACTCTCAGGTGCGATCATACCAGCACTAATGCACCGGATCCCATCAGAACTCCGCAGTTAAGCGTGCTTGGGCGAGAGTAGTACTAGGATGGGTGACCTCCTGGGAAGTCCTTGTGTTGCACCTCTTTTTGCCAAAATTGCGCGTTCTTTTTGTTAGTTGGCGTAATTTGACGTCTTTTTTTGAAAAATAAACTTAGATTGCTCTCATTTTTTCGTTAATTAACGCAACTTAAAACTCTATTCGGTTAATTGGCGTAATTTGACGTCTTTTTTGAATAATACACTTAGAAATGCATATATACAATTGCAACGCTTTACTCTCAGGTGCGATCATACCAGCACTAATGCACCGGATCCCATCAGAACTCCGCAGTTAAGCGTGCTTGGGCGAGAGTAGTACTAGGATGGGTGACCTCCTGGGAAGTCCTTGTGTTGCACCTCTTTTTGCCAAAATTGCGCGTTCTTTTTGTTAATTGGCGTAATTTGACGTCTTTTTTTGAAAAATAAACTTAGATTGCTCTCATTTTTTCGTTAATTAACGCAACTTAAAACTCTATTCGGTTAATTAGCGTAATCTGACGTCTTTTTTGAATAATACACCTAGAAATGCATATATACAATTGCAACGCTTTACTCTCAGGTGCGATCATACTAGCACTAATGCACCGGATCCCATCAGAACTCCGCAGTTAAGCGTGCTTGGGCGAGAGTAGTACTAGGATGGGTGACCTCCTGGGAAGTCCTTGTGTTGCACCTCTTTTTGCCAAAATTGCGCGTTCTTTTTGTTAATTGGCGTAATTTGACGTCTTTTTTTGAAAAATAAACTTAGATTGCTCTCATTTTTTCGTTAATTAACGCAACTTAAAACTCTATTCGGTTAATTAGCGTAATTTGACGTCTTTTTTGAATAATACACTTAGAAATGCATATATACAATTGCAACGCTTTACTCTCAGGTGCGATCATACCAGCACTAATGCACCGGATCCCATCAGAACTCCGCAGTTAAGCGTGCTTGGGCGAGAGTAGTACTAGGATGGGTGACCTCCTGGGAAGTCCTTGTGTTGCACCTCTTTTTGCCAAAATTGCGCGTTCTTTTTGTTAATTGGCGTAATTTGACGTCTTTTTTTGAAAAATAAACTTAGATTGCTCTCATTTTTCGTTAATTAACGCAACTTAAAACTCTATTCGGTTAATTAGCGTAATTTGACGTCTTTTTTGAATAATACACTTAGAAATGCATATATACAATTGCAACGTTTTACTCTCAGGTGCGATTATACCAGCACTAATGCACCGGATCCCATCAGAACTCCGCAGTTAAGCGTGCTTGGGCGAGAGTAGTACTAGGATGGGTGACCTCCTGGGAAGTCCTTGTGTTGCACCTCTTTTTGCCAAAATTGCGCGTTCTTTTTGTTAATTGGCGTAATTTGACGTCTTTTTTTGAAAAATAAACTCAGATTGCTCTCATTTTTTCGTTAATTAACGCAACTTAAAACTCTATTCGGTTAATTGGCGTAATTTGACGTCTTTTTTGAATAATACACTTAGAAATGCATATATACAATTGCAACGCTTTACTCTCAGGTGCGATCATACCAGCACTAATGCACCGGATCCCATCAGAACTCCGCAGTTAAGCGTGCTTGGGCGAGAGTAGTACTAGGATGGGTGACCTCCTGGGAAGTCCTTGTGTTGCACCTCTTTTTGCCAAAATTGCGCGTTCTTTTTGTTAGTTGGCGTAATTTGACGTCTTTTTTTGAAAAATAAACTTAGATTGCTCTCATTTTTTCGTTAATTAACGCAACTTAAAACTCTATTCGGTTAATTGGCGTAATTTGACGTCTTTTTTGAATAATACACTTAGAAATGCATATATACAATTGCAACGCTTTACTCTCAGGTGCGATCATACCAGCACTAATGCACCGGATCCCATCAGAACTCCGCAGTTAAGCGTGCTTGGGCGAGAGTAGTACTAGGATGGGTGACCTCCTGGGAAGTCCTTGTGTTGCACCTCTTTTTGCCAAAATTGCGCGTTCTTTTTGTTAATTGGCGTAATTTGACGTCTTTTTTTGAAAAATAAACTTAGATTGCTCTCATTTTTTCGTTAATTAACGCAACTTAAAACTCTATTCGGTTAATTGGCGTAATTTGACGTCTTTTTTGAATAATACACTTAGAAATGCATATATACAATTGCAACGCTTTACTCTCAGGTGCGATCATACCAGCACTAATGCACCGGATCCCATCAGAACTCCGCAGTTAAGCGTGCTTGGGCGAGAGTAGTACTAGGATGGGTGACCTCCTGGGAAGTCCTTGTGTTGCACCTCTTTTTGCCAAAATTGCGCGTTCTTTTTGTTAATTGGCGTAATTTGACGTCTTTTTTTGAAAAATAAACTTAGATTGCTCTCATTTTTTCGTTAATTAACGCAACTTAAAACTCTATTCGGTTAATTAGCGTAATCTGACGTCTTTTTTGAATAATACACCTAGAAATGCATATATACAATTGCAACGCTTTACTCTCAGGTGCGATCATACTAGCACTAATGCACCGGATCCCATCAGAACTCCGCAGTTAAGCGTGCTTGGGCGAGAGTAGTACTAGGATGGGTGACCTCCTGGGAAGTCCTTGTGTTGCACCTCTTTTTGCCAAAATTGCGCGTTCTTTTTGTTAATTGGCGTAATTTGACGTCTTTTTTTGAAAAATAAACTTAGATTGCTCTCATTTTTTCGTTAATTAACGCAACTTAAAACTCTATTCGGTTAATTAGCGTAATTTGACGTCTTTTTTGAATAATACACTTAGAAATGCATATATACAATTGCAACGCTTTACTCTCAGGTGCGATCATACCAGCACTAATGCACCGGATCCCATCAGAACTCCGCAGTTAAGCGTGCTTGGGCGAGAGTAGTACTAGGATGGGTGACCTCCTGGGAAGTCCTTGTGTTGCACCTCTTTTTGCCAAAATTGCGCGTTCTTTTTGTTAATTGGCGTAATTTGACGTCTTTTTTTGAAAAATAAACTTAGATTGCTCTCATTTTTCGTTAATTAACGCAACTTAAAACTCTATTCGGTTAATTGGCGTAATTTGACGTCTTTTTTGAATAATACACTTAGAAATGCATATATACAATTGCAACGTTTTACTCTCAGGTGCGATTATACCAGCACTAATGCACCGGATCCCATCAGAACTCCGCAGTTAAGCGTGCTTGGGCGAGAGTAGTACTAGGATGGGTGACCTCCTGGGAAGTCCTTGTGTTGCACCTCTTTTTGCCAAAATTGCGCGTTCTTTTTGTTAATTGGCGTAATTTGACGTCTTTTTTTGAAAAATAAACTTAGATTGCTCTCATTTTTTCGTTAATTAACGCAACTTAAAACTCTATTCGGTTAATTAGCGTAATTTGACGTCTTTTTTGAATAATACACTTAGAAATGCATATATACAATTGCAACGCTTTACTCTCAGGTGCGATCATACCAGCACTAATGCACCGGATCCCATCAGAACTCCGCAGTTAAGCGTGCTTGGGCGAGAGTAGTACTAGGATGGGTGACCTCCTGGGAAGTCCTTGTGTTGCACCTCTTTTTGCCAAAATTGCGCGTTCTTTTTGTTAGTTGGCGTAATTTGACGTCTTTTTTTGAAAAATAAACTTAGATTGCTCTCATTTTTTCGTTAATTAACGCAACTTAAAACTCTATTCGGTTAATTGGCGTAATTTGACGTCTTTTTTGAATAATACACTTAGAAATGCATATATACAATTGCAACGCTTTACTCTCAGGTGCGATCATACCAGCACTAATGCACCGGATCCCATCAGAACTCCGCAGTTAAGCGTGCTTGGGCGAGAGTAGTACTAGGATGGGTGACCTCCTGGGAAGTCCTTGTGTTGCACCTCTTTTTGCCAAAATTGCGCGTTCTTTTTGTTAATTGGCGTAATTTGACGTCTTTTTTTGAAAAATAAACTTAGATTGCTCTCATTTTTTCGTTAATTAACGCAACTTAAAACTCTATTCGGTTAATTAGCGTAATTTGACGTCTTTTTTGAATAATACACTTAGAAATGCATATATACAATTGCAACGCTTTACTCTCAGGTGCGATCATACCAGCACTAATGCACCGGATCCCATCAGAACTCCGCAGTTAAGCGTGCTTGGGCGAGAGTAGTACTAGGATGGGTGACCTCCTGGGAAGTCCTTGTGTTGCACCTCTTTTTGCCAAAATTGCGCGTTCTTTTTGTTAATTGGCGTAATTTGACGTCTTTTTTTGAAAAATAAACTTAGATTGCTCTCATTTTTCGTTAATTAACGCAACTTAAAACTCTATTCGGTTAATTAGCGTAATTTGACGTCTTTTTTGAATAATACACTTAGAAATGCATATATACAATTGCAACGTTTTACTCTCAGGTGCGATTATACCAGCACTAATGCACCGGATCCCATCAGAACTCCGCAGTTAAGCGTGCTTGGGCGAGAGTAGTACTAGGATGGGTGACCTCCTGGGAAGTCCTTGTGTTGCACCTCTTTTTGCCAAAATTGCGCGTTCTTTTTGTTAATTGGCGTAATTTGACGTCTTTTTTTGAAAAATAAACTCAGATTGCTCTCATTTTTTCGTTAATTAACGCAACTTAAAACTCTATTCGGTTAATTGGCGTAATTTGACGTCTTTTTTGAATAATACACTTAGAAATGCATATATACAATTGCAACGCTTTACTCTCAGGTGCGATCATACCAGCACTAATGCACCGGATCCCATCAGAACTCCGCAGTTAAGCGTGCTTGGGCGAGAGTAGTACTAGGATGGGTGACCTCCTGGGAAGTCCTTGTGTTGCACCTCTTTTTGCCAAAATTGCGCGTTCTTTTTGTTAATTGGCGTAATTTGACGTCTTTTTTTGAAAAATAAACTTAGATTGCTCTCATTTTTCGTTAATTAACGCAACTTAAAACTCTATTCGGTTAATTGGCGTAATTTGACGTCTTTTTTGAATAATACACTTAGAAATGCATATATACAATTGCAACGTTTTACTCTCAGGTGCGATTATACCAGCACTAATGCACCGGATCCCATCAGAACTCCGCAGTTAAGCGTGCTTGGGCGAGAGTAGTACTAGGATGGGTGACCTCCTGGGAAGTCCTTGTGTTGCACCTCTTTTTGCCAAAATTGCGCGTTCTTTTTGTTAATTGGCGTAATTTGACGTCTTTTTTTGAAAAATAAACTTAGATTGCTCTCATTTTTTCGTTAATTAACGCAACTTAAAACTCTATTCGGTTAATTAGCGTAATTTGACGTCTTTTTTGAATAATACACTTAGAAATGCATATATACAATTGCAACGCTTTACTCTCAGGTGCGATCATACCAGCACTAATGCACCGGATCCCATCAGAACTCCGCAGTTAAGCGTGCTTGGGCGAGAGTAGTACTAGGATGGGTGACCTCCTGGGAAGTCCTTGTGTTGCACCTCTTTTTGCCAAAATTGCGCGTTCTTTTTGTTAGTTGGCGTAATTTGACGTCTTTTTTTGAAAAATAAACTTAGATTGCTCTCATTTTTTCGTTAATTAACGCAACTTAAAACTCTATTCGGTTAATTGGCGTAATTTGACGTCTTTTTTGAATAATACACTTAGAAATGCATATATACAATTGCAACGCTTTACTCTCAGGTGCGATCATACCAGCACTAATGCACCGGATCCCATCAGAACTCCGCAGTTAAGCGTGCTTGGGCGAGAGTAGTACTAGGATGGGTGACCTCCTGGGAAGTCCTTGTGTTGCACCTCTTTTTGCCAAAATTGCGCGTTCTTTTTGTTAATTGGCGTAATTTGACGTCTTTTTTTGAAAAATAAACTTAGATTGCTCTCATTTTTTCGTTAATTAACGCAACTTAAAACTCTATTCGGTTAATTAGCGTAATTTGACGTCTTTTTTGAATAATACACTTAGAAATGCATATATACAATTGCAACGCTTTACTCTCAGGTGCGATCATACCAGCACTAATGCACCGGATCCCATCAGAACTCCGCAGTTAAGCGTGCTTGGGCGAGAGTAGTACTAGGATGGGTGACCTCCTGGGAAGTCCTTGTGTTGCACCTCTTTTTGCCAAAATTGCGCGTTCTTTTTGTTAATTGGCGTAATTTGACGTCTTTTTTTGAAAAATAAACTTAGATTGCTCTCATTTTTCGTTAATTAACGCAACTTAAAACTCTATTCGGTTAATTAGCGTAATTTGACGTCTTTTTTGAATAATACACTTAGAAATGCATATATACAATTGCAACGTTTTACTCTCAGGTGCGATTATACCAGCACTAATGCACCGGATCCCATCAGAACTCCGCAGTTAAGCGTGCTTGGGCGAGAGTAGTACTAGGATGGGTGACCTCCTGGGAAGTCCTTGTGTTGCACCTCTTTTTGCCAAAATTGCGCGTTCTTTTTGTTAATTGGCGTAATTTGACGTCTTTTTTTGAAAAATAAACTCAGATTGCTCTCATTTTTTCGTTAATTAACGCAACTTAAAACTCTATTCGGTTAATTGGCGTAATTTGACGTCTTTTTTGAATAATACACTTAGAAATGCATATATACAATTGCAACGCTTTACTCTCAGGTGCGATCATACCAGCACTAATGCACCGGATCCCATCAGAACTCCGCAGTTAAGCGTGCTTGGGCGAGAGTAGTACTAGGATGGGTGACCTCCTGGGAAGTCCTTGTGTTGCACCTCTTTTTGCCAAAATTGCGCGTTCTTTTTGTTAGTTGGCGTAATTTGACGTCTTTTTTTGAAAAATAAACTTAGATTGCTCTCATTTTTTCGTTAATTAACGCAACTTAAAACTCTATTCGGTTAATTGGCGTAATTTGACGTCTTTTTTGAATAATACACTTAGAAATGCATATATACAATTGCAACGCTTTACTCTCAGGTGCGATCATACCAGCACTAATGCACCGGATCCCATCAGAACTCCGCAGTTAAGCGTGCTTGGGCGAGAGTAGTACTAGGATGGGTGACCTCCTGGGAAGTCCTTGTGTTGCACCTCTTTTTGCCAAAATTGCGCGTTCTTTTTGTTAATTGGCGTAATTTGACGTCTTTTTTTGAAAAATAAACTTAGATTGCTCTCATTTTTTCGTTAATTAACGCAACTTAAAACTCTATTCGGTTAATTGGCGTAATTTGACGTCTTTTTTGAATAATACACTTAGAAATGCATATATACAATTGCAACGCTTTACTCTCAGGTGCGATCATACCAGCACTAATGCACCGGATCCCATCAGAACTCCGCAGTTAAGCGTGCTTGGGCGAGAGTAGTACTAGGATGGGTGACCTCCTGGGAAGTCCTTGTGTTGCACCTCTTTTTGCCAAAATTGCGCGTTCTTTTTGTTAATTGGCGTAATTTGACGTCTTTTTTTGAAAAATAAACTTAGATTGCTCTCATTTTTTCGTTAATTAACGCAACTTAAAACTCTATTCGGTTAATTAGCGTAATCTGACGTCTTTTTTGAATAATACACCTAGAAATGCATATATACAATTGCAACGCTTTACTCTCAGGTGCGATCATACTAGCACTAATGCACCGGATCCCATCAGAACTCCGCAGTTAAGCGTGCTTGGGCGAGAGTAGTACTAGGATGGGTGACCTCCTGGGAAGTCCTTGTGTTGCACCTCTTTTTGCCAAAATTGCGCGTTCTTTTTGTTAATTGGCGTAATTTGACGTCTTTTTTTGAAAAATAAACTTAGATTGCTCTCATTTTTTCGTTAATTAACGCAACTTAAAACTCTATTCGGTTAATTAGCGTAATTTGACGTCTTTTTTGAATAATACACTTAGAAATGCATATATACAATTGCAACGCTTTACTCTCAGGTGCGATCATACCAGCACTAATGCACCGGATCCCATCAGAACTCCGCAGTTAAGCGTGCTTGGGCGAGAGTAGTACTAGGATGGGTGACCTCCTGGGAAGTCCTTGTGTTGCACCTCTTTTTGCCAAAATTGCGCGTTCTTTTTGTTAATTGGCGTAATTTGACGTCTTTTTTTGAAAAATAAACTTAGATTGCTCTCATTTTTCGTTAATTAACGCAACTTAAAACTCTATTCGGTTAATTGGCGTAATTTGACGTCTTTTTTGAATAATACACTTAGAAATGCATATATACAATTGCAACGTTTTACTCTCAGGTGCGATTATACCAGCACTAATGCACCGGATCCCATCAGAACTCCGCAGTTAAGCGTGCTTGGGCGAGAGTAGTACTAGGATGGGTGACCTCCTGGGAAGTCCTTGTGTTGCACCTCTTTTTGCCAAAATTGCGCGTTCTTTTTGTTAATTGGCGTAATTTGACGTCTTTTTTTGAAAAATAAACTTAGATTGCTCTCATTTTTTCGTTAATTAACGCAACTTAAAACTCTATTCGGTTAATTAGCGTAATTTGACGTCTTTTTTGAATAATACACTTAGAAATGCATATATACAATTGCAACGCTTTACTCTCAGGTGCGATCATACCAGCACTAATGCACCGGATCCCATCAGAACTCCGCAGTTAAGCGTGCTTGGGCGAGAGTAGTACTAGGATGGGTGACCTCCTGGGAAGTCCTTGTGTTGCACCTCTTTTTGCCAAAATTGCGCGTTCTTTTTGTTAGTTGGCGTAATTTGACGTCTTTTTTTGAAAAATAAACTTAGATTGCTCTCATTTTTTCGTTAATTAACGCAACTTAAAACTCTATTCGGTTAATTGGCGTAATTTGACGTCTTTTTTGAATAATACACTTAGAAATGCATATATACAATTGCAACGCTTTACTCTCAGGTGCGATCATACCAGCACTAATGCACCGGATCCCATCAGAACTCCGCAGTTAAGCGTGCTTGGGCGAGAGTAGTACTAGGATGGGTGACCTCCTGGGAAGTCCTTGTGTTGCACCTCTTTTTGCCAAAATTGCGCGTTCTTTTTGTTAATTGGCGTAATTTGACGTCTTTTTTTGAAAAATAAACTTAGATTGCTCTCATTTTTTCGTTAATTAACGCAACTTAAAACTCTATTCGGTTAATTAGCGTAATCTGACGTCTTTTTTGAATAATACACCTAGAAATGCATATATACAATTGCAACGCTTTACTCTCAGGTGCGATCATACTAGCACTAATGCACCGGATCCCATCAGAACTCCGCAGTTAAGCGTGCTTGGGCGAGAGTAGTACTAGGATGGGTGACCTCCTGGGAAGTCCTTGTGTTGCACCTCTTTTTGCCAAAATTGCGCGTTCTTTTTGTTAATTGGCGTAATTTGACGTCTTTTTTTGAAAAATAAACTTAGATTGCTCTCATTTTTTCGTTAATTAACGCAACTTAAAACTCTATTCGGTTAATTAGCGTAATTTGACGTCTTTTTTGAATAATACACTTAGAAATGCATATATACAATTGCAACGCTTTACTCTCAGGTGCGATCATACCAGCACTAATGCACCGGATCCCATCAGAACTCCGCAGTTAAGCGTGCTTGGGCGAGAGTAGTACTAGGATGGGTGACCTCCTGGGAAGTCCTTGTGTTGCACCTCTTTTTGCCAAAATTGCGCGTTCTTTTTGTTAGTTGGCGTAATTTGACGTCTTTTTTTGAAAAATAAACTTAGATTGCTCTCATTTTTTCGTTAATTAACGCAACTTAAAACTCTATTCGGTTAATTGGCGTAATTTGACGTCTTTTTTGAATAATACACTTAGAAATGCATATATACAATTGCAACGCTTTACTCTCAGGTGCGATCATACCAGCACTAATGCACCGGATCCCATCAGAACTCCGCAGTTAAGCGTGCTTGGGCGAGAGTAGTACTAGGATGGGTGACCTCCTGGGAAGTCCTTGTGTTGCACCTCTTTTTGCCAAAATTGCGCGTTCTTTTTGTTAGTTGGCGTAATTTGACGTCTTTTTTTGAAAAATAAACTTAGATTGCTCTCATTTTTTCGTTAATTAACGCAACTTAAAACTCTATTCGGTTAATTGGCGTAATTTGACGTCTTTTTTGAATAATACACTTAGAAATGCATATATACAATTGCAACGCTTTACTCTCAGGTGCGATCATACCAGCACTAATGCACCGGATCCCATCAGAACTCCGCAGTTAAGCGTGCTTGGGCGAGAGTAGTACTAGGATGGGTGACCTCCTGGGAAGTCCTTGTGTTGCACCTCTTTTTGCCAAAATTGCGCGTTCTTTTTGTTAGTTGGCGTAATTTGACGTCTTTTTTTGAAAAATAAACTTAGATTGCTCTCATTTTTTCGTTAATTAACGCAACTTAAAACTCTATTCGGTTAATTGGCGTAATTTGACGTCTTTTTTGAATAATACACTTAGAAATGCATATATACAATTGCAACGCTTTACTCTCAGGTGCGATCATACCAGCACTAATGCACCGGATCCCATCAGAACTCCGCAGTTAAGCGTGCTTGGGCGAGAGTAGTACTAGGATGGGTGACCTCCTGGGAAGTCCTTGTGTTGCACTTCTTTTTGCCAAAATTGCGCGTTCTTTTTGTTAATTGGCGTAATTTGACGTCTTTTTTTGAAAAATAAACTTAGATTGCTCTCATTTTTTCGTTAATTAACGCAACTTAAAACTCTATTCGGTTAATTAGCGTAATTTGACGTCTTTTTTGAATAATACACTTAGAAATGCATATATACAATTGCAACGCTTTACTCTCAGGTGCGATTATACCAGCACTAATGCACCGGATCCCATCAGAACTCCGCAGTTAAGCGTGCTTGGGCGAGAGTAGTACTAGGATGGGTGACCTCCTGGGAAGTCCTTGTGTTGCACCTCTTTTTGCCAAAATTGCGCGTTCTTTTTGTTAATTGGCGTAATTTGACGTCTTTTTTTGAAAAATAAACTTAGATTGCTCTCATTTTTTCGTTAATTAACGCAACTTAAAACTCTATTCGGTTAATTAGCGTAATTTGACGTCTTTTTTGAATAATACACTTAGAAATGCATATATACAATTGCAACGTTTTACTCTCAGGTGCGATTATACCAGCATTAATGCACCGGATCCCATCAGAACTCCGCAGTTAAGCGTGCTTGGGCGAGAGTAGTACTAGGATGGGTGACCTCCTGGGAAGTCCTTGTGTTGCACCTCTTTTTGCCAAAATTGCGCGTTCTTTTTGTTAATTGGCGTAATTTGACGTCTTTTTTTGAAAAATAAACTTAGATTGCTCTCATTTTTTCGTTAATTAACGCAACTTAAAACTCTATTCGGTTAATTAGCGTAATCTGACGTCTTTTTTGAATAATACACTTAGAAATGCATATATACAATTGCAACGCTTTACTCTCAGGTGCGATCATACTAGCACTAATGCACCGGATCCCATCAGAACTCCGCAGTTAAGCGTGCTTGGGCGAGAGTAGTACTAGGATGGGTGACCTCCTGGGAAGTCCTTGTGTTGCACCTCTTTTTGCCAAAATTGCGCGTTCTTTTTGTTAATTGGCGTAATTTGACGTCTTTTTTTGAAAAATAAACTTAGATTGCTCTCATTTTTTCGTTAATTAACGCAACTTAAAACTCTATTCGGTTAATTAGCGTAATATGACGTCTTTTTTGAATAATACACTTAGAAATGCATATATACAATTGCAACGCTTTACTCTCAGGTGCGATCATACCAGCACTAATGCACCGGATCCCATCAGAACTCCGCAGTTAAGCGTGCTTGGGCGAGAGTAGTACTAGGATGGGTGACCTCCTGGGAAGTCCTTGTGTTGCACCTCTTTTTGCCAAAATTGCGCGTTCTTTTTGTTAGTTGGCGTAATTTGACGTCTTTTTTTGAAAAATAAACTTAGATTGCTCTCATTTTTTCGTTAATTAACGCAACTTAAAACTCTATTCGGTTAATTAGCGTAATTTGACGTCTTTTTTGAATAATACACTTAGAAATGCATATATACAATTGCAACGCTTTACTCTCAGGTGCGATCATACCAGCACTAATGCACCGGATCCCATCAGAACTCCGCAGTTAAGCGTGCTTGGGCGAGAGTAGTACTAGGATGGGTGACCTCCTGGGAAGTCCTTGTGTTGCACCTCTTTTTGCCAAAATTGCGCGTTCTTTTTGTTAGTTGGCGTAATTTGACGTCTTTTTTTGAAAAATAAACTTAGATTGCTCTCATTTTTTCGTTAATTAACGCAACTTAAAACTCTATTCGGTTAATTGGCGTAATTTGACGTCTTTTTTGAATAATACACTTAGAAATGCATATATACAATTGCAACGCTTTACTCTCAGGTGCGATCATACCAGCACTAATGCACCGGATCCCATCAGAACTCCGCAGTTAAGCGTGCTTGGGCGAGAGTAGTACTAGGATGGGTGACCTCCTGGGAAGTCCTTGTGTTGCACCTCTTTTTGCCAAAATTGCGCGTTCTTTTTGTTAGTTGGCGTAATTTGACGTCTTTTTTTGAAAAATAAACTTAGATTGCTCTCATTTTTTCGTTAATTAACGCAACTTAAAACTCTATTCGGTTAATTGGCGTAATTTGACGTCTTTTTTGAATAATACACTTAGAAATGCATATATACAATTGCAACGCTTTACTCTCAGGTGCGATCATACCAGCACTAATGCACCGGATCCCATCAGAACTCCGCAGTTAAGCGTGCTTGGGCGAGAGTAGTACTAGGATGGGTGACCTCCTGGGAAGTCCTTGTGTTGCACCTCTTTTTGCCAAAATTGCGCGTTCTTTTTGTTAGTTGGCGTAATTTGACGTCTTTTTTTGAAAAATAAACTTAGATTGCTCTCATTTTTTCGTTAATTAACGCAACTTAAAACTCTATTCGGTTAATTGGCGTAATTTGACGTCTTTTTTGAATAATACACTTAGAAATGCATATATACAATTGCAACGCTTTACTCTCAGGTGCGATCATACCAGCACTAATGCACCGGATCCCATCAGAACTCCGCAGTTAAGCGTGCTTGGGCGAGAGTAGTACTAGGATGGGTGACCTCCTGGGAAGTCCTTGTGTTGCACTTCTTTTTGCCAAAATTGCGCGTTCTTTTTGTTAATTGGCGTAATTTGACGTCTTTTTTTGAAAAATAAACTTAGATTGCTCTCATTTTTTCGTTAATTAACGCAACTTAAAACTCTATTCGGTTAATTAGCGTAATTTGACGTCTTTTTTGAATAATACACTTAGAAATGCATATATACAATTGCAACGCTTTACTCTCAGGTGCGATTATACCAGCACTAATGCACCGGATCCCATCAGAACTCCGCAGTTAAGCGTGCTTGGGCGAGAGTAGTACTAGGATGGGTGACCTCCTGGGAAGTCCTTGTGTTGCACCTCTTTTTGCCAAAATTGCGCGTTCTTTTTGTTAATTGGCGTAATTTGACGTCTTTTTTTGAAAAATAAACTTAGATTGCTCTCATTTTTTCGTTAATTAACGCAACTTAAAACTCTATTCGGTTAATTAGCGTAATTTGACGTCTTTTTTGAATAATACACTTAGAAATGCATATATACAATTGCAACGTTTTACTCTCAGGTGCGATTATACCAGCATTAATGCACCGGATCCCATCAGAACTCCGCAGTTAAGCGTGCTTGGGCGAGAGTAGTACTAGGATGGGTGACCTCCTGGGAAGTCCTTGTGTTGCACCTCTTTTTGCCAAAATTGCGCGTTCTTTTTGTTAATTGGCGTAATTTGACGTCTTTTTTTGAAAAATAAACTTAGATTGCTCTCATTTTTTCGTTAATTAACGCAACTTAAAACTCTATTCGGTTAATTAGCGTAATCTGACGTCTTTTTTGAATAATACACTTAGAAATGCATATATACAATTGCAACGCTTTACTCTCAGGTGCGATCATACTAGCACTAATGCACCGGATCCCATCAGAACTCCGCAGTTAAGCGTGCTTGGGCGAGAGTAGTACTAGGATGGGTGACCTCCTGGGAAGTCCTTGTGTTGCACCTCTTTTTGCCAAAATTGCGCGTTCTTTTTGTTAATTGGCGTAATTTGACGTCTTTTTTTGAAAAATAAACTTAGATTGCTCTCATTTTTTCGTTAATTAACGCAACTTAAAACTCTATTCGGTTAATTAGCGTAATATGACGTCTTTTTTGAATAATACACTTAGAAATGCATATATACAATTGCAACGCTTTACTCTCAGGTGCGATCATACCAGCACTAATGCACCGGATCCCATCAGAACTCCGCAGTTAAGCGTGCTTGGGCGAGAGTAGTACTAGGATGGGTGACCTCCTGGGAAGTCCTTGTGTTGCACCTCTTTTTGCCAAAATTGCGCGTTCTTTTTGTTAATTGGCGTAATTTGACGTCTTTTTTTGAAAAATAAACTTAGATTGCTCTCATTTTTTCGTTAATTAACGCAACTTAAAACTCTATTCGGTTAATTAGCGTAATCTGACGTCTTTTTTGAATAATACACCTAGAAATGCATATATACAATTGCAACGCTTTACTCTCAGGTGCGATCATACTAGCACTAATGCACCGGATCCCATCAGAACTCCGCAGTTAAGCGTGCTTGGGCGAGAGTAGTACTAGGATGGGTGACCTCCTGGGAAGTCCTTGTGTTGCACCTCTTTTTGCCAAAATTGCGCGTTCTTTTTGTTAGTTGGCGTAATTTGACGTCTTTTTTTGAAAAATAAACTTAGATTGCTCTCATTTTTTCGTTAATTAACGCAACTTAAAACTCTATTCGGTTAATTGGCGTAATTTGACGTCTTTTTTGAATAATACACTTAGAAATGCATATATACAATTGCAACGCTTTACTCTCAGGTGCGATCATACCAGCACTAATGCACCGGATCCCATCAGAACTCCGCAGTTAAGCGTGCTTGGGCGAGAGTAGTACTAGGATGGGTGACCTCCTGGGAAGTCCTTGTGTTGCACCTCTTTTTGCCAAAATTGCGCGTTCTTTTTGTTAGTTGGCGTAATTTGACGTCTTTTTTTGAAAAATAAACTTAGATTGCTCTCATTTTTTCGTTAATTAACGCAACTTAAAACTCTATTCGGTTAATTGGCGTAATTTGACGTCTTTTTTGAATAATACACTTAGAAATGCATATATACAATTGCAACGCTTTACTCTCAGGTGCGATCATATCAGCACTAATGCACCGGATCCCATCAGAACTCCGCAGTTAAGCGTGCTTGGGCGAGAGTAGTACTAGGATGGGTGACCTCCTGGGAAGTCCTTGTGTTGCACTTCTTTTTGCCAAAATTGCGCGTTCTTTTTGTTAATTGGCGTAATTTGACGTCTTTTTTTGAAAAATAAACTTAGATTGCTCTCATTTTTTCGTTAATTAACGCAACTTAAAACTCTATTCGGTTAATTAGCGTAATTTGACGTCTTTTTTGAATAATACACTTAGAAATGCATATATACAATTGCAACGCTTTACTCTCAGGTGCGATTATACCAGCACTAATGCACCGGATCCCATCAGAACTCCGCAGTTAAGCGTGCTTGGGCGAGAGTAGTACTAGGATGGGTGACCTCCTGGGAAGTCCTTGTGTTGCACCTCTTTTTGCCAAAATTGCGCGTTCTTTTTGTTAATTGGCGTAATTTGACGTCTTTTTTTGAAAAATAAACTTAGATTGCTCTCATTTTTTCGTTAATTAACGCAACTTAAAACTCTATTCGGTTAATTAGCGTAATTTGACGTCTTTTTTGAATAATACACTTAGAAATGCATATATACAATTGCAACGTTTTACTCTCAGGTGCGATTATACCAGCATTAATGCACCGGATCCCATCAGAACTCCGCAGTTAAGCGTGCTTGGGCGAGAGTAGTACTAGGATGGGTGACCTCCTGGGAAGTCCTTGTGTTGCACCTCTTTTTGCCAAAATTGCGCGTTCTTTTTGTTAATTGGCGTAATTTGACGTCTTTTTTTGAAAAATAAACTTAGATTGCTCTCATTTTTTCGTTAATTAACGCAACTTAAAACTCTATTCGGTTAATTAGCGTAATCTGACGTCTTTTTTGAATAATACACTTAGAAATGCATATATACAATTGCAACGCTTTACTCTCAGGTGCGATCATACTAGCACTAATGCACCGGATCCCATCAGAACTCCGCAGTTAAGCGTGCTTGGGCGAGAGTAGTACTAGGATGGGTGACCTCCTGGGAAGTCCTTGTGTTGCACCTCTTTTTGCCAAAATTGCGCGTTCTTTTTGTTAATTGGCGTAATTTGACGTCTTTTTTTGAAAAATAAACTTAGATTGCTCTCATTTTTTCGTTAATTAACGCAACTTAAAACTCTATTCGGTTAATTAGCGTAATATGACGTCTTTTTTGAATAATACACTTAGAAATGCATATATACAATTGCAACGCTTTACTCTCAGGTGCGATCATACCAGCACTAATGCACCGGATCCCATCAGAACTCCGCAGTTAAGCGTGCTTGGGCGAGAGTAGTACTAGGATGGGTGACCTCCTGGGAAGTCCTTGTGTTGCACCTCTTTTTGCCAAAATTGCGCGTTCTTTTTGTTAATTGGCGTAATTTGACGTCTTTTTTTGAAAAATAAACTTAGATTGCTCTCATTTTTTCGTTAATTAACGCAACTTAAAAATCTATTCGGTTAATTAGCGTAATTTGACGTCTTTTTTGAATAATACACTTAGAAATGCATATATACAATTGCAACGTTTTACTCTCAGGTGCGATTATACCAGCACTAATGCACCGGATCCCATCAGAACTCCGCAGTTAAGCGTGCTTGGGCGAGAGTAGTACTAGGATGGGTGACCTCCTGGGAAGTCCTTGTGTTGCACCTCTTTTTGCCAAAATTGCGCGTTCTTTTTGTTAATTGGCGTAATTTGACGTCTTTTTTTGAAAAATAAACTTAGATTGCTCTCATTTTTTCGTTAATTAACGCAACTTAAAACTCTATTCGGTTAATTAGCGTAATCTGACGTCTTTTTTGAATAATACACTTAGAAATGCATATATACAATTGCAACGCTTTACTCTCAGGTGCGATCATACCAGCACTAATGCACCGGATCCCATCAGAACTCCGCAGTTAAGCGTGCTTGGGCGAGAGTAGTACTAGGATGGGTGACCTCCTGGGAAGTCCTTGTGTTGCACCTCTTTTTGCCAAAATTGCGCGTTCTTTTTGTTAATTGGCGTAATTTGACGTCTTTTTTTGAAAAATAAACTTAGATTGCTCTCATTTTTTCGTTAATTAACGCAACTTAAAACTCTATTCGGTTAATTAGCGTAATTTGACGTCTTTTTTGAATAATACACTTAGAAATGCATATATACAATTGCAACGTTTTACTCTCAGGTGCGATTATACCAGCACTAATGCACCGGATCCCATCAGAACTCCGCAGTTAAGCGTGCTTGGGCGAGAGTAGTACTAGGATGGGTGACCTCCTGGGAAGTCCTTGTGTTGCACCTCTTTTTGCCAAAATTGCGCGTTCTTTTTGTTAATTGGCGTAATTTGACGTCTTTTTTTGAAAAATAAACTTAGATTGCTCTCATTTTTTCGTTAATTAACGCAACTTAAAACTCTATTCGGTTAATTAGCGTAATTTGACGTCTTTTTTGAATAATACACTTAGAAATGCATATATACAATTACAACGCTTTACTCTCAGGTGCGATCATACCAGCACTAATGCACCGGATCCCATCAGAACTCCTCAGTTAAGCGTGCTTGGGCGAGAGTAGTACTAGGATGGGTGACCTCCTGGGAAGTTCTTGTGTTGCACCTCTTTTTGCCAAAATTGCGCGTTCTTTTTGTTAATTGGCGTAATTTGACGTCTTTTTTTGAAAAATAAACTTAGATTGCTCTCATTTTTTCGTTAATTAACGCAACTTAAAACTCTATTCGGTTAATTAGCGTAATCTGACGTCTTTTTTGAATAATACACTTAGAAATGCATATATACAATTGCAACGCTTTACTCTCAGGTGCGATCATACCAGCACTAATGCACCGGATCCCATCAGAACTCCGCAGTTAAGCGTGCTTGGGCGAGAGTAGTACTAGGATGGGTGACCTCCTGGGAAGTCCTTGTGTTGCACCTCTTTTTGCCAAAATTGCGCGTTCTTTTTGTTAATTGGCGTAATTTGACGTCTTTTTTTGAAAAATAAACTTAGATTGCTCTCATTTTTTCGTTAATTAACGCAACTTAAAACTCTATTCGGTTAATTAGCGTAATCTGACGTCTTTTTTGAATAATACACTTAGAAATGCATATATACAATTGCAACGCTTTACTCTCAGGTGCGATCATACCAGCACTAATGCACCGGATCCCATCAGAACTCCGCAGTTAAGCGTGCTTGGGCGAGAGTAGTACTAGGATGGGTGACCTCCTGGGAAGTCCTTGTGTTGCACCTCTTTTTGCCAAAATTGCGCGTTCTTTTTGTTAATTGGCGTAATTTGACGTCTTTTTTTGAAAAATAAACTTAGATTGCTCTCATTTTTTCGTTAATTAACGCAACTTAAAACTCTATTCGGTTAATTAGCGTAATCTGACGTCTTTTTTGAATAATACACTTAGAAATGCATATATACAATTGCAACGCTTTACTCTCAGGTGCGATCATACCAGCACTAATGCACCGGATCCCATCAGAACTCCGCAGTTAAGCGTGCTTGGGCGAGAGTAGTACTAGGATGGGTGACCTCCTGGGAAGTCCTTGTGTTGCACCTCTTTTGCCAAAATTGCGCGTTCTTTTTGTTAATTGGCGTAATTTGACGTCTTTTTTTGAAAAATAAACTTAGATTGCTCTCATTTTTTCGTTAATTAACGCAACTTAAAACTCTATTCGGTTAATTAGCGTAATTTGACGTCTTTTTTGAATAATACACTTAGAAATGCATATATACAATTGCAACGCTTTACTCTCAGGTGCGATCATACCAGCACTAATGCACCGGATCCCATCAGAACTCCGCAGTTAAGCGTGCTTGGGCGAGAGTAGTACTAGGATGGGTGACCTCCTGGGAAGTCCTTGTGTTGCACCTCTTTTTGCCAAAATTGCGCGTTCTTTTTGTTAATTGGCGTAATTTGACGTCTTTTTTTGAAAAATAAACTTAGATTGCTCTCATTTTTTCGTTAATTAACGCAACTTAAAACTCTATTCGGTTAATTAGCGTAATTTGACGTCTTTTTTGAATAATACACTTAGAAATGCATATATACAATTACAACGCTTTACTCTCAGGTGCGATCATACCAGCACTAATGCACCGGATCCCATCAGAACTCCTCAGTAAAGCGTGCTTGGGCGAGAGTAGTACTAGGATGGGTGACCTCCTGGGAAGTTCTTGTGTTGCACCTCTTTTTGCCAAAATTGCGCGTTCTTTTTGTTAATTGGCGTAATTTGACGTCTTTTTTTGAAAAATAAACTTAGATTGCTCTCATTTTTTCGTTAATTAACGCAACTTAAAACTCTATTCGGTTAATTAGCGTAATCTGACGTCTTTTTTGAATAATACACTTAGAAATGCATATATACAATTGCAACGCTTTACTCTCAGGTGCGATCATACCAGCACTAATGCACCGGATCCCATCAGAACTCCGCAGTTAAGCATGCTTGGGCGAGAGTAGTACTAGGATGGGTGACCTCCTGGGAAGTCCTTGTGTTGCACCTCTTTTTGCCAAAATTGCGCGTTCTTTTTGTTAATTGGCGTAATTTGACGTCTTTTTTTGAAAAATAAACTTAGATTGCTCTCATTTTTTCGTTAATTAACGCAACTTAAAACTCTATTCGGTTAATTAGCGTAATCTGACGTCTTTTTTGAATAATACACTTAGAAATGCATATATACAATTGCAACGCTTTACTCTCAGGTGCGATCATACCAGCACTAATGCACCGGATCCCATCAGAACTCCGCAGTTAAGCGTGCTTGGGCGAGAGTAGTACTAGGATGGGTGACCTCCTGGGAAGTCCTTGTGTTGCACCTCTTTTTGCCAAAATTGCGCGTTCTTTTTGTTAATTGGCGTAATTTGACGTCTTTTTTTGAAAAATAAACTTAGATTGCTCTCATTTTTTCGTTAATTAACGCAACTTAAAACTCTATTCGGTTAATTAGCGTAATTTGACGTCTTTTTTGAATAATACACTTAGAAATGCATATATACAATTGCAACGCTTTACTCTCAGGTGCGATCATACCAGCACTAATGCACCGGATCCCATCAGAACTCGCAGTTAAGCGTGCTTGGGCGAGAGTAGTACTAGGATGGGTGACCTCCTGGGAAGTCCTTGTGTTGCACCTCTTTTTGCCAAAATTGCGCGTTCTTTTTGTTAATTGGCGTAATTTGACGTCTTTTTTTGAAAAATAAACTTAGATTGCTCTCATTTTTTCGTTAATTAACGCAACTTAAAACTCTATTCGGTTAATTAGCGTAATCTGACGTCTTTTTTGAATAATACACTTAGAAATGCATATATACAATTGCAACGCTTTACTCTCAGGTGCGATCATACCAGCACTAATGCACCGGATCCCATCAGAACTCCGCAGTTAAGCGTGCTTGGGCGAGAGTAGTACTAGGATGGGTGACCTCCTGGGAAGTCCTTGTGTTGCACCTCTTTTTGCCAAAATTGCGCGTTCTTTTTGTTAATTGGCGTAATTTGACGTCTATTTTTGAAAAATAAACTTAGATTGCTCTCATTTTTTCGTTAATTAACGCAACTTAAAACTCTATTCGGTTAATTAGCGTAATTTGACGTCTTTTTTGAATAATACACTTAGAAATGCATATATACAATTGCAACGCTTTACTCTCAGGTGCGATCATACCAGCACTAATGCACCGGATCCCATCAGAACTCCGCAGTTAAGCGTGCTTGGGCGAGAGTAGTACTAGGATGGGTGACCTCCTGGGAAGTCCTTGTGTTGCACCTCTTTTTGCCAAAATTGCGCGTTCTTTTTGTTAATTGGCGTAATTTGACGTCTTTTTTTGAAAAATAAACTTAGATTGCTCTCATTTTTTCGTTAATTAACGCAACTTAAAACTCTATTCGGTTAATTAGCGTAATTTGACGTCTTTTTTGAATAATACACTTAGAAATGCATATATACAATTGCAACGCTTTACTCTCAGGTGCGATCATACCAGCACTAATGCACTGGATCCCATCAGAACTCCGCAGTTAAGCGTGCTTGGGCGAGAGTAGTACTAGGATGGGTGACCTCCTGGGAAGTCCTTGTGTTGCACCTCTTTTTGCCAAAATTGCGCGTTCTTTTTGTTAATTGGCGTAATTTGACGTCTTTTTTTGAAAAATAAACTTAGATTGCTCTCATTTTTTCGTTAATTAACGCAACTTAAAACTCTATTCGGTTAATTAGCGTAATCTGACGTCTTTTTTGAATAATACACTTAGAAATGCATATATACAATTGCAACGCTTTACTCTCAGGTGCGATCATACCAGCACTAATGCACCGGATCCCATCAGAACTCCGCAGTTAAGCGTGCTTGGGCGAGAGTAGTACTAGGATGGGTGACCTCCTGGGAAGTCCTTGTGTTGCACCTCTTTTTGCCAAAATTGCGCGTTCTTTTTGTTAATTGGCGTAATTTGACGTCTTTTTTTGAAAAATAAACTTAGATTGCTCTCATTTTTTCGTTAATTAACGCAACTTAAAACTCTATTCGGTTAATTAGCGTAATTTGACGTCTTTTTTGAATAATACACTTAGAAATGCATATATACAATTGCAACGCTTTACTCTCAGGTGCGATCATACCAGCACTAATGCACCGGATCCCATCAGAACTCCGCAGTTAAGCGTGCTTGGGCGAGAGTAGTACTAGGATGGGTGACCTCCTGGGAAGTCCTTGTGTTGCACCTCTTTTTGCCAAAATTGCGCGTTCTTTTTGTTAATTGGCGTAATTTGACGTCTTTTTTTGAAAAATAAACTTAGATTGCTCTCATTTTTTCGTTAATTAACGCAACTTAAAACTCTATTCGGTTAATTAGCGTAATTTGACGTCTTTTTTGAATAATACACTTAGAAATGCATATATACAATTGCAACGCTTTACTCTCAGGTGCGATCATACCAGCACTAATGCACCGGATCCCATCAGAACTCGCAGTTAAGCGTGCTTGGGCGAGAGTAGTACTAGGATGGGTGACCTCCTGGGAAGTCCTTGTGTTGCACCTCTTTTTGCCAAAATTGCGCGTTCTTTTTGTTAATTGGCGTAATTTGACGTCTTTTTTTGAAAAATAAACTTAGATTGCTCTCATTTTTTCGTTAATTAACGCAACTTAAAACTCTATTCGGTTAATTAGCGTAATCTGACGTCTTTTTTGAATAATACACTTAGAAATGCATATATACAATTGCAACGCTTTACTCTCAGGTGCGATCATACCAGCACTAATGCACCGGATCCCATCAGAACTCCGCAGTTAAGCGTGCTTGGGCGAGAGTAGTACTAGGATGGGTGACCTCCTGGGAAGTCCTTGTGTTGCACCTCTTTTTGCCAAAATTGCGCGTTCTTTTTGTTAATTGGCGTAATTTGACGTCTTTTTTTGAAAAATAAACTTAGATTGCTCTCATTTTTTCGTTAATTAACGCAACTTAAAACTCTATTCGGTTAATTAGCGTAATTTGACGTCTTTTTTGAATAATACACTTAGAAATGCATATATACAATTGCAACGCTTTACTCTCAGGTGCGATCATACCAGCACTAATGCACCGGATCCCATCAGAACTCCGCAGTTAAGCGTGCTTGGGCGAGAGTAGTACTAGGATGGGTGACCTCCTGGGAAGTCCTTGTGTTGCACCTTTTTTTGCCAAAATTGCGCGTTCTTTTTGTTAATTGGCGTAATTTGACGTCTTTTTTTGAAAAATAAACTTAGATTGCTCTCATTTTTTCGTTAATTAACGCAACTTAAAACTCTATTCGGTTAATTAGCGTAATTTGACGTCTTTTTTGAATAATACACTTAGAAATGCATATATACAATTGCAACGCTTTACTCTCAGGTGCGATCATACCAGCACTAATGCACCGGATCCCATCAGAACTCCGCAGTTAAGCGTGCTTGGGCGAGAGTAGTACTAGGATGGGTGACCTCCTGGGAAGTCCTTGTGTTGCACCTCTTTTTGCCAAAATTGCGCGTTCTTTTTGTTAATTGGCGTAATTTGACGTCTATTTTTGAAAAATAAACTTAGATTGCTCTCATTTTTTCGTTAATTAACGCAACTTAAAACTCTATTCGGTTAATTAGCGTAATTTGACGTCTTTTTTGAATAATACACTTAGAAATGCATATATACAATTGCAACGCTTTACTCTCAGGTGCGATCATACCAGCACTAATGCACCGGATCCCATCAGAACTCCGCAGTTAAGCGTGCTTGGGCGAGAGTAGTACTAGGATGGGTGACCTCCTGGGAAGTCCTTGTGTTGCACCTCTTTTTGCCAAAATTGCGCGTTCTTTTTGTTAATTGGCGTAATTTGACGTCTTTTTTTGAAAAATAAACTTAGATTGCTCTCATTTTTTCGTTAATTAACGCAACTTAAAACTCTATTCGGTTAATTAGCGTAATCTGACGTCTTTTTTGAATAATACACTTAGAAATGCATATATACAATTGCAACGCTTTACTCTCAGGTGCGATCATACCAGCACTAATGCACCGGATCCCATCAGAACTCCGCAGTTAAGCGTGCTTGGGCGAGAGTAGTACTAGGATGGGTGACCTCCTGGGAAGTCCTTGTGTTGCACCTCTTTTTGCCAAAATGGCGCGTTCTTTTTGTTAATTGGCGTAATTTGACGTCTTTTTTTGAAAAATAAACTTAGATTGCTCTCATTTTTTCGTTAATTAACGCAACTTAAAACTCTATTCGGTTAATTAGCGTAATCTGACGTCTTTTTTGAATAATACACTTAGAAATGCATATATACAATTGCAACGCTTTACTCTCAGGTGCGATCATACCAGCACTAATGCACCGGATCCCATCAGAACTCCGCAGTTAAGCGTGCTTGGGCGAGAGTAGTACTAGGATGGGTGACCTCCTGGGAAGTCCTTGTGTTGCACCTCTTTTTGCCAAAATTGCGCGTTCTTTTTGTTAATTGGCGTAATTTGACGTCTTTTTTTGAAAAATAAACTTAGATTGCTCTCATTTTTTCGTTAATTAACGCAACTTAAAACTCTATTCGGTTAATTAGCGTAATCTGACGTCTTTTTTGAATAATACACTTAGAAATGCATATATACAATTGCAACGCTTTACTCTCAGGTGCGATCATACCAGCACTAATGCACCGGATCCCATCAGAACTCCGCAGTTAAGCGTGCTTGGGCGAGAGTAGTACTAGGATGGGTGACCTCCTGGGAAGTCCTTGTGTTGCACCTCTTTTTGCCAAAATTGCGCGTTCTTTTTGTTAATTGGCGTAATTTGACGTCTTTTTTTGAAAAATAAACTTAGATTGCTCTCATTTTTTCGTTAATTAACGCAACTTAAAACTCTATTCGGTTAATTAGCGTAATCTGACGTCTTTTTTGAATAATACACTTAGAAATGCATATATACAATTGCAACGCTTTACTCTCAGGTGCGATCATACCAGCACTAATGCACCGGATCCCATCAGAACTCCGCAGTTAAGCGTGCTTGGGCGAGAGTAGTACTAGGATGGGTGACCTCCTGGGAAGTCCTTGTGTTGCACCTCTTTTTGCCAAAATTGCGCGTTCTTTTTGTTAATTGGCGTAATTTGACGTCTTTTTTTGAAAAATAAACTTAGATTGCTCTCATTTTTTCGTTAATTAACGCAACTTAAAACTCTATTCGGTTAATTAGCGTAATTTGACGTCTTTTTTGAATAATACACTTAGAAATGCATATATACAATTGCAACGCTTTACTCTCAGGTGCGATCATACCAGCACTAATGCACCGGATCCCATCAGAACTCGCAGTTAAGCGTGCTTGGGCGAGAGTAGTACTAGGATGGGTGACCTCCTGGGAAGTCCTTGTGTTGCACCTCTTTTTGCCAAAATTGCGCGTTCTTTTTGTTAATTGGCGTAATTTGACGTCTTTTTTTGAAAAATAAACTTAGATTGCTCTCATTTTTTCGTTAATTAACGCAACTTAAAACTCTATTCGGTTAATTAGCGTAATGTGACGTCTTTTTTGAATAATACACTTAGAAATGCATATATACAATTGCAACGCTTTACTCTCAGGTGCGATCATACCAGCACTAATGCACCGGATCCCATCAGAACTCCGCAGTTAAGCGTGCTTGGGCGAGAGTAGTACTAGGATGGGTGACCTCCTGGGAAGTCCTTGTGTTGCACCTCTTTTTGCCAAAATTGCGCGTTCTTTTTGTTAATTGGCGTAATTTGACGTCTTTTTTTGAAAAATAAACTTAGATTGCTCTCATTTTTTCGTTAATTAACGCAACTTAAAACTCTATTCGGTTAATTAGCGTAATCTGACGTCTTTTTTGAATAATACACTTAGAAATGCATATATACAATTGCAACGCTTTACTCTCAGGTGCGATCATACCAGCACTAATGCACCGGATCCCATCAGAACTCCGCAGTTAAGCGTGCTTGGGCGAGAGTAGTACTAGGATGGGTGACCTCCTGGGAAGTCCTTGTGTTGCACCTCTTTTTGCCAAAATTGCGCGTTCTTTTTGTTAATTGGCGTAATTTGACGTCTTTTTTTGAAAAATAAACTTAGATTGCTCTCATTTTTTCGTTAATTAACGCAACTTAAAACTCTATTCGGTTAATTAGCGTAATTTGACGTCTTTTTTGAATAATACACTTAGAAATGCATATATACAATTGCAACGCTTTACTCTCAGGTGCGATCATACCAGCACTAATGCACCGGATCCCATCAGAACTCCGCAGTTAAGCGTGCTTGGGCGAGAGTAGTACTAGGATGGGTGACCTCCTGGGAAGTCCTTGTGTTGCACCTCTTTTTGCCAAAATTGCGCGTTCTTTTTGTTAATTGGCGTAATTTGACGTCTTTTTTTGAAAAATAAACTTAGATTGCTCTCATTTTTTCGTTAATTAACGCAACTTAAAACTCTATTCGGTTAATTAGCGTAATTTGACGTCTTTTTTGAATAATACACTTAGAAATGCATATATACAATTGCAACGCTTTACTCTCAGGTGCGATCATACCAGCACTAATGCACCGGATCCCATCAGAACTCCGCAGTTAAGCGTGCTTGGGCGAGAGTAGTACTAGGATGGGTGACCTCCTGGGAAGTCCTTGTGTTGCACCTCTTTTTGCCAAAATTGCGCGTTCTTTTTGTTAATTGGCGTAATTTGACGTCTTTTTTTGAAAAATAAACTTAGATTGCTCTCATTTTTTCGTTAATTAACGCAACTTAAAACTCTATTCGGTTAATTAGCGTAATTTGACGTCTTTTTTGAATAATACACTTAGAAATGCATATATACAATTGCAACGCTTTACTCTCAGGTGCGATCATACCAGCACTAATGCACCGGATCCCATCAGAACTCGCAGTTAAGCGTGCTTGGGCGAGAGTAGTACTAGGATGGGTGACCTCCTGGGAAGTCCTTGTGTTGCACCTCTTTTTGCCAAAATTGCGCGTTCTTTTTGTTAATTGGCGTAATTTGACGTCTTTTTTTGAAAAATAAACTTAGATTGCTCTCATTTTTTCGTTAATTAACGCAACTTAAAACTCTATTCGGTTAATTAGCGTAATGTGACGTCTTTTTTGAATAATACACTTAGAAATGCATATATACAATTGCAACGCTTTACTCTCAGGTGCGATCATACCAGCACTAATGCACCGGATCCCATCAGAACTCCGCAGTTAAGCGTGCTTGGGCGAGAGTAGTACTAGGATGGGTGACCTCCTGGGAAGTCCTTGTGTTGCACCTCTTTTTGCCAAAATTGCGCGTTCTTTTTGTTAATTGGCGTAATTTGACGTCTTTTTTTGAAAAATAAACTTAGATTGCTCTCATTTTTTCGTTAATTAACGCAACTTAAAACTCTATTCGGTTAATTAGCGTAATCTGACGTCTTTTTTGAATAATACACTTAGAAATGCATATATACAATTGCAACGCTTTACTCTCAGGTGCGATCATACCAGCACTAATGCACCGGATCCCATCAGAACTCCGCAGTTAAGCGTGCTTGGGCGAGAGTAGTACTAGGATGGGTGACCTCCTGGGAAGTCCTTGTGTTGCACCTCTTTTTGCCAAAATTGCGCGTTCTTTTTGTTAATTGGCGTAATTTGACGTCTTTTTTTGAAAAATAAACTTAGATTGCTCTCATTTTTTCGTTAATTAACGCAACTTAAAACTCTATTCGGTTAATTAGCGTAATTTGACGTCTTTTTTGAATAATACACTTAGAAATGCATATATACAATTGCAACGCTTTACTCTCAGGTGCGATCATACCAGCACTAATGCACCGGATCCCATCAGAACTCCGCAGTTAAGCGTGCTTGGGCGAGAGTAGTACTAGGATGGGTGACCTCCTGGGAAGTCCTTGTGTTGCACCTCTTTTTGCCAAAATTGCGCGTTCTTTTTGTTAATTGGCGTAATTTGACGTCTTTTTTTGAAAAATAAACTTAGATTGCTCTCATTTTTTCGTTAATTAACGCAACTTAAAACTCTATTCGGTTAATTAGCGTAATTTGACGTCTTTTTTGAATAATACACTTAGAAATGCATATATACAATTGCAACGCTTTACTCTCAGGTGCGATCATACCAGCACTAATGCACCGGATCCCATCAGAACTCCGCAGTTAAGCGTGCTTGGGCGAGAGTAGTACTAGGATGGGTGACCTCCTGGGAAGTCCTTGTGTTGCACCTCTTTTTGCCAAAATTGCGCGTTCTTTTTGTTAATTGGCGTAATTTGACGTCTTTTTTTGAAAAATAAACTTAGATTGCTCTCATTTTTTCGTTAATTAACGCAACTTAAAACTCTATTCGGTTAATTAGCGTAATTTGACGTCTTTTTTGAATAATACACTTAGAAATGCATATATACAATTGCAACGCTTTACTCTCAGGTGCGATCATACCAGCACTAATGCACCGGATCCCATCAGAACTCGCAGTTAAGCGTGCTTGGGCGAGAGTAGTACTAGGATGGGTGACCTCCTGGGAAGTCCTTGTGTTGCACCTCTTTTTGCCAAAATTGCGCGTTCTTTTTGTTAATTGGCGTAATTTGACGTCTTTTTTTGAAAAATAAACTTAGATTGCTCTCATTTTTTCGTTAATTAACGCAACTTAAAACTCTATTCGGTTAATTAGCGTAATCTGACGTCTTTTTTGAATAATACACTTAGAAATGCATATATACAATTGCAACGCTTTACTCTCAGGTGCGATCATACCAGCACTAATGCACCGGATCCCATCAGAACTCCGCAGTTAAGCGTGCTTGGGCGAGAGTAGTACTAGGATGGGTGACCTCCTGGGAAGTCCTTGTGTTGCACCTCTTTTTGCCAAAATTGCGCGTTCTTTTTGTTAATTGGCGTAATTTGACGTCTTTTTTTGAAAAATAAACTTAGATTGCTCTCATTTTTTCGTTAATTAACGCAACTTAAAACTCTATTCGGTTAATTAGCGTAATTTGACGTCTTTTTTGAATAATACACTTAGAAATGCATATATACAATTGCAACGCTTTACTCTCAGGTGCGATCATACCAGCACTAATGCACCGGATCCCATCAGAACTCCGCAGTTAAGCGTGCTTGGGCGAGAGTAGTACTAGGATGGGTGACCTCCTGGGAAGTCCTTGTGTTGCACCTCTTTTTGCCAAAATTGCGCGTTCTTTTTGTTAATTGGCGTAATTTGACGTCTTTTTTTGAAAAATAAACTTAGATTGCTCTCATTTTTTCGTTAATTAACGCAACTTAAAACTCTATTCGGTTAATTAGCGTAATTTGACGTCTTTTTTGAATAATACACTTAGAAATGCATATATACAATTGCAACGCTTTACTCTCAGGTGCGATCATACCAGCACTAATGCACCGGATCCCATCAGAACTCGCAGTTAAGCGTGCTTGGGCGAGAGTAGTACTAGGATGGGTGACCTCCTGGGAAGTCCTTGTGTTGCACCTCTTTTTGCCAAAATTGCGCGTTCTTTTTGTTAATTGGCGTAATTTGACGTCTTTTTTTGAAAAATAAACTTAGATTGCTCTCATTTTTTCGTTAATTAACGCAACTTAAAACTCTATTCGGTTAATTAGCGTAATCTGACGTCTTTTTTGAATAATACACTTAGAAATGCATATATACAATTGCAACGCTTTACTCTCAGGTGCGATCATACCAGCACTAATGCACCGGATCCCATCAGAACTCCGCAGTTAAGCGTGCTTGGGCGAGAGTAGTACTAGGATGGGTGACCTCCTGGGAAGTCCTTGTGTTGCACCTCTTTTTGCCAAAATTGCGCGTTCTTTTTGTTAATTGGCGTAATTTGACGTCTTTTTTTGAAAAATAAACTTAGATTGCTCTCATTTTTTCGTTAATTAACGCAACTTAAAACTCTATTCGGTTAATTAGCGTAATTTGACGTCTTTTTTGAATAATACACTTAGAAATGCATATATACAATTGCAACGCTTTACTCTCAGGTGCGATCATACCAGCACTAATGCACCGGATCCCATCAGAACTCCGCAGTTAAGCGTGCTTGGGCGAGAGTAGTACTAGGATGGGTGACCTCCTGGGAAGTCCTTGTGTTGCACCTCTTTTTGCCAAAATTGCGCGTTCTTTTTGTTAATTGGCGTAATTTGACGTCTTTTTTTGAAAAATAAACTTAGATTGCTCTCATTTTTTCGTTAATTAACGCAACTTAAAACTCTATTCGGTTAATTAGCGTAATCTGACGTCTTTTTTGAATAATACACTTAGAAATGCATATATACAATTGCAACGCTTTACTCTCACGTGCGATCATACCAGCACTAATGCACCGGATCCCATCAGAACTCCGCAGTTAAGCGTGCTTGGGCGAGAGTAGTACTAGGATGGGTGACCTCCTGGGAAGTCCTTGTGTTGCACCTCTTTTTGCCAAAATTGCGCGTTCTTTTTGTTAATTGGCGTAATTTGACGTCTTTTTTTGAAAAATAAACTTAGATTGCTCTCATTTTTTCGTTAATTAACGCAACTTAAAACTCTATTCGGTTAATTAGCGTAATTTGACGTCTTTTTTGAATAATACACTTAGAAATGCATATATACAATTGCAACGCTTTACTCTCAGGTGCGATCATACCAGCACTAATGCACCGGATCCCATCAGAACTCCGCAGTTAAGCGTGCTTGGGCGAGAGTAGTACTAGGATGGGTGACCTCCTGGGAAGTCCTTGTGTTGCACCTCTTTTTGCCAAAATTGCGCGTTCTTTTTGTTAATTGGCGTAATTTGACGTCTTTTTTTGAAAAATAAACTTAGATTGCTCTCATTTTTTCGTTAATTAACGCAACTTAAAACTCTATTCGGTTAATTAGCGTAATTTGACGTCTTTTTTGAATAATACACTTAGAAATGCATATATACAATTGCAACGCTTTACTCTCACGTGCGATCATACCAGCACTAATCCACCGGATCCCATCAGAACTCCGCAGTTAAGCGTGCTTGGGCGAGAGTAGTACTAGGATGGGTGACCTCCTGGGAAGTCCTTGTGTTGCACCTCTTTTTGCCAAAATTGCGCGTTCTTTTTGTTAATTGGCGTAATTTGACGTCTTTTTTTGAAAAATAAACTTAGATTGCTCTCATTTTTTCGTTAATTAACGCAACTTAAAACTCTATTCGGTTAATTAGCGTAATTTGACGTCTTTTTTGAATAATACACTTAGAAATGCATATATACAATTGCAACGCTTTACTCTCAGGTGCGATCATACCAGCACTAATGCACCGGATCCCATCAGAACTCGCAGTTAAGCGTGCTTGGGCGAGAGTAGTACTAGGATGGGTGACCTCCTGGGAAGTCCTTGTGTTGCACCTCTTTTTGCCAAAATTGCGCGTTCTTTTTGTTAATTGGCGTAATTTGACGTCTTTTTTTGAAAAATAAACTTAGATTGCTCTCATTTTTTCGTTAATTAACGCAACTTAAAACTCTATTCGGTTAATTAGCGTAATCTGACGTCTTTTTTGAATAATACACTTAGAAATGCATATATACAATTGCAACGCTTTACTCTCAGGTGCGATCATACCAGCACTAATGCACCGGATCCCATCAGAACTCCGCAGTTAAGCGTGCTTGGGCGAGAGTAGTACTAGGATGGGTGACCTCCTGGGAAGTCCTTGTGTTGCACCTCTTTTTACCAAAATTGCGCGTTCTTTTTGTTAATTGGCGTAATTTGACGTCTTTTTTTGAAAAATAAACTTAGATTGCTCTCATTTTTTCGTTAATTAACGCAACTTAAAACTCTATTCGGTTAATTAGCGTAATTTGACGTCTTTTTTGAATAATACACTTAGAAATGCATATATACAATTGCAACGCTTTACTCTCAGGTGCGATCATACCAGCACTAATGCACCGGATCCCATCAGAACTCCGCAGTTAAGCGTGCTTGGGCGAGAGTAGTACTAGGATGGGTGACCTCCTGGGAAGTCCTTGTGTTGCACCTCTTTTTGCCAAAATTGCGCGTTCTTTTTGTTAATTGGCGTAATTTGACGTCTTTTTTTGAAAAATAAACTTAGATTGCTCTCATTTTTTCGTTAATTAACGCAACTTAAAACTCTATTCGGTTAATTAGCGTAATTTGACGTCTTTTTTGAATAATACACTTAGAAATGCATATATACAATTGCAACGCTTTACTCTCACGTGCGATCATACCAGCACTAATCCACCGGATCCCATCAGAACTCCGCAGTTAAGCGTGCTTGGGCGAGAGTAGTACTAGGATGGGTGACCTCCTGGGAAGTCCTTGTGTTGCACCTCTTTTTGCCAAAATTGCGCGTTCTTTTTGTTAATTGGCGTAATTTGACGTCTTTTTTTGAAAAATAAACTTAGATTGCTCTCATTTTTTCGTTAATTAACGCAACTTAAAACTCTATTCGGTTAATTAGCGTAATCTGACGTCTTTTTTGAATAATACACTTAGAAATGCATATATACAATTGCAACGCTTTACTCTCAGGTGCGATCATACCAGCACTAATGCACCGGATCCCATCAGAACTCCGCAGTTAAGCGTGCTTGGGCGAGAGTAGTACTAGGATGGGTGACCTCCTGCGAAGTCCTTGTGTTGCACCTCTTTTTGCCAAAATTGCGCGTTCTTTTTGTTAATTGGCGTAATTTGACGTCTTTTTTTGAAAAATAAACTTAGATTGCTCTCATTTTTTCGTTAATTAACGCAACTTAAAACTCTATTCGGTTAATTAGCGTAATTTGACGTCTTTTTTGAATAATACACTTAGAAATGCATATATACAATTGCAACGCTTTACTCTCAGGTGCGATCATACCAGCACTAATGCACCGGATCCCATCAGAACTCCGCAGTTAAGCGTGCTTGGGCGAGAGTAGTACTAGGATGGGTGACCTCCTGGGAAGTCCTTGTGTTGCACCTCTTTTTGCCAAAATTGCGCGTTCTTTTTGTTAATTGGCGTAATTTGACGTCTTTTTTTGAAAAATAAACTTAGATTGCTCTCATTTTTTCGTTAATTAACGCAACTTAAAACTCTATTCGGTTAATTAGCGTAATCTGACGTCTTTTTTGAATAATACACTTAGAAATGCATATATACAATTGCAACGCTTTACTCTCACGTGCGATCATACCAGCACTAATGCACCGGATCCCATCAGAACTCCGCAGTTAAGCGTGCTTGGGCGAGAGTAGTACTAGGATGGGTGACCTCCTGGGAAGTCCTTGTGTTGCACCTCTTTTTGCCAAAATTGCGCGTTCTTTTTGTTAATTGGCGTAATTTGACGTCTTTTTTTGAAAAATAAACTTAGATTGCTCTCATTTTTTCGTTAATTAACGCAACTTAAAACTCTATTCGGTTAATTAGCGTAATTTGACGTCTTTTTTGAATAATACACTTAGAAATGCATATATACAATTGCAACGCTTTACTCTCAGGTGCGATCATACCAGCACTAATGCACCGGATCCCATCAGAACTCCGCAGTTAAGCGTGCTTGGGCGAGAGTAGTACTAGGATGGGTGACCTCCTGGGAAGTCCTTGTGTTGCACCTCTTTTTGCCAAAATTGCGCGTTCTTTTTGTTAATTGGCGTAATTTGACGTCTTTTTTTGAAAAATAAACTTAGATTGCTCTCATTTTTTCGTTAATTAACGCAACTTAAAACTCTATTCGGTTAATTAGCGTAATTTGACGTCTTTTTTGAATAATACACTTAGAAATGCATATATACAATTGCAACGCTTTACTCTCACGTGCGATCATACCAGCACTAATCCACCGGATCCCATCAGAACTCCGCAGTTAAGCGTGCTTGGGCGAGAGTAGTACTAGGATGGGTGACCTCCTGGGAAGTCCTTGTGTTGCACCTCTTTTTGCCAAAATTGCGCGTTCTTTTTGTTAATTGGCGTAATTTGACGTCTTTTTTTGAAAAATAAACTTAGATTGCTCTCATTTTTTCGTTAATTAACGCAACTTAAAACTCTATTCGGTTAATTAGCGTAATTTGACGTCTTTTTTGAATAATACACTTAGAAATGCATATATACAATTGCAACGCTTTACTCTCAGGTGCGATCATACCAGCACTAATGCACCGGATCCCATCAGAACTCGCAGTTAAGCGTGCTTGGGCGAGAGTAGTACTAGGATGGGTGACCTCCTGGGAAGTCCTTGTGTTGCACCTCTTTTTGCCAAAATTGCGCGTTCTTTTTGTTAATTGGCGTAATTTGACGTCTTTTTTTGAAAAATAAACTTAGATTGCTCTCATTTTTTCGTTAATTAACGCAACTTAAAACTCTATTCGGTTAATTAGCGTAATCTGACGTCTTTTTTGAATAATACACTTAGAAATGCATATATACAATTGCAACGCTTTACTCTCAGGTGCGATCATACCAGCACTAATGCACCGGATCCCATCAGAACTCCGCAGTTAAGCGTGCTTGGGCGAGAGTAGTACTAGGATGGGTGACCTCCTGGGAAGTCCTTGTGTTGCACCTCTTTTTACCAAAATTGCGCGTTCTTTTTGTTAATTGGCGTAATTTGACGTCTTTTTTTGAAAAATAAACTTAGATTGCTCTCATTTTTTCGTTAATTAACGCAACTTAAAACTCTATTCGGTTAATTAGCGTAATTTGACGTCTTTTTTGAATAATACACTTAGAAATGCATATATACAATTGCAACGCTTTACTCTCAGGTGCGATCATACCAGCACTAATGCACCGGATCCCATCAGAACTCCGCAGTTAAGCGTGCTTGGGCGAGAGTAGTACTAGGATGGGTGACCTCCTGGGAAGTCCTTGTGTTGCACCTCTTTTTGCCAAAATTGCGCGTTCTTTTTGTTAATTGGCGTAATTTGACGTCTTTTTTTGAAAAATAAACTTAGATTGCTCTCATTTTTTCGTTAATTAACGCAACTTAAAACTCTATTCGGTTAATTAGCGTAATTTGACGTCTTTTTTGAATAATACACTTAGAAATGCATATATACAATTGCAACGCTTTACTCTCACGTGCGATCATACCAGCACTAATCCACCGGATCCCATCAGAACTCCGCAGTTAAGCGTGCTTGGGCGAGAGTAGTACTAGGATGGGTGACCTCCTGGGAAGTCCTTGTGTTGCACCTCTTTTTGCCAAAATTGCGCGTTCTTTTTGTTAATTGGCGTAATTTGACGTCTTTTTTTGAAAAATAAACTTAGATTGCTCTCATTTTTTCGTTAATTAACGCAACTTAAAACTCTATTCGGTTAATTAGCGTAATTTGACGTCTTTTTTGAATAATACACTTAGAAATGCATATATACAATTGCAACGCTTTACTCTCAGGTGCGATCATACCAGCACTAATGCACCGGATCCCATCAGAACTCGCAGTTAAGCGTGCTTGGGCGAGAGTAGTACTAGGATGGGTGACCTCCTGGGAAGTCCTTGTGTTGCACCTCTTTTTGCCAAAATTGCGCGTTCTTTTTGTTAATTGGCGTAATTTGACGTCTTTTTTTGAAAAATAAACTTAGATTGCTCTCATTTTTTCGTTAATTAACGCAACTTAAAACTCTATTCGGTTAATTAGCGTAATCTGACGTCTTTTTTGAATAATACACTTAGAAATGCATATATACAATTGCAACGCTTTACTCTCAGGTGCGATCATACCAGCACTAATGCACCGGATCCCATCAGAACTCCGCAGTTAAGCGTGCTTGGGCGAGAGTAGTACTAGGATGGGTGACCTCCTGGGAAGTCCTTGTGTTGCACCTCTTTTTACCAAAATTGCGCGTTCTTTTTGTTAATTGGCGTAATTTGACGTCTTTTTTTGAAAAATAAACTTAGATTGCTCTCATTTTTTCGTTAATTAACGCAACTTAAAACTCTATTCGGTTAATTAGCGTAATTTGACGTCTTTTTTGAATAATACACTTAGAAATGCATATATACAATTGCAACGCTTTACTCTCAGGTGCGATCATACCAGCACTAATGCACCGGATCCCATCAGAACTCCGCAGTTAAGCGTGCTTGGGCGAGAGTAGTACTAGGATGGGTGACCTCCTGGGAAGTCCTTGTGTTGCACCTCTTTTTGCCAAAATTGCGCGTTCTTTTTGTTAATTGGCGTAATTTGACGTCTTTTTTTGAAAAATAAACTTAGATTGCTCTCATTTTTTCGTTAATTAACGCAACTTAAAACTCTATTCGGTTAATTAGCGTAATTTGACGTCTTTTTTGAATAATACACTTAGAAATGCATATATACAATTGCAACGCTTTACTCTCACGTGCGATCATACCAGCACTAATCCACCGGATCCCATCAGAACTCCGCAGTTAAGCGTGCTTGGGCGAGAGTAGTACTAGGATGGGTGACCTCCTGGGAAGTCCTTGTGTTGCACCTCTTTTTGCCAAAATTGCGCGTTCTTTTTGTTAATTGGCGTAATTTGACGTCTTTTTTTGAAAAATAAACTTAGATTGCTCTCATTTTTTCGTTAATTAACGCAACTTAAAACTCTATTCGGTTAATTAGCGTAATTTGACGTCTTTTTTGAATAATACACTTAGAAATGCATATATACAATTGCAACGCTTTACTCTCAGGTGCGATCATACCAGCACTAATGCACCGGATCCCATCAGAACTCGCAGTTAAGCGTGCTTGGGCGAGAGTAGTACTAGGATGGGTGACCTCCTGGGAAGTCCTTGTGTTGCACCTCTTTTTGCCAAAATTGCGCGTTCTTTTTGTTAATTGGCGTAATTTGACGTCTTTTTTTGAAAAATAAACTTAGATTGCTCTCATTTTTTCGTTAATTAACGCAACTTAAAACTCTATTCGGTTAATTAGCGTAATCTGACGTCTTTTTTGAATAATACACTTAGAAATGCATATATACAATTGCAACGCTTTACTCTCACGTGCGATCATACCAGCACTAATGCACCGGATCCCATCAGAACTCCGCAGTTAAGCGTGCTTGGGCGAGAGTAGTACTAGGATGGGTGACCTCCTGGGAAGTCCTTGTGTTGCACCTCTTTTTGCCAAAATTGCGCGTTCTTTTTGTTAATTGGCGTAATTTGACGTCTTTTTTTGAAAAATAAACTTAGATTGCTCTCATTTTTTCGTTAATTAACGCAACTTAAAACTCTATTCGGTTAATTAGCGTAATTTGACGTCTTTTTTGAATAATACACTTAGAAATGCATATATACAATTGCAACGCTTTACTCTCAGGTGCGATCATACCAGCACTAATGCACCGGATCCCATCAGAACTCCGCAGTTAAGCGTGCTTGGGCGAGAGTAGTACTAGGATGGGTGACCTCCTGGGAAGTCCTTGTGTTGCACCTCTTTTTGCCAAAATTGCGCGTTCTTTTTGTTAATTGGCGTAATTTGACGTCTTTTTTTGAAAAATAAACTTAGATTGCTCTCATTTTTTCGTTAATTAACGCAACTTAAAACTCTATTCGGTTAATTAGCGTAATTTGACGTCTTTTTTGAATAATACACTTAGAAATGCATATATACAATTGCAACGCTTTACTCTCACGTGCGATCATACCAGCACTAATCCACCGGATCCCATCAGAACTCCGCAGTTAAGCGTGCTTGGGCGAGAGTAGTACTAGGATGGGTGACCTCCTGGGAAGTCCTTGTGTTGCACCTCTTTTTGCCAAAATTGCGCGTTCTTTTTGTTAATTGGCGTAATTTGACGTCTTTTTTTGAAAAATAAACTTAGATTGCTCTCATTTTTTCGTTAATTAACGCAACTTAAAACTCTATTCGGTTAATTAGCGTAATTTGACGTCTTTTTTGAATAATACACTTAGAAATGCATATATACAATTGCAACGCTTTACTCTCAGGTGCGATCATACCAGCACTAATGCACCGGATCCCATCAGAACTCGCAGTTAAGCGTGCTTGGGCGAGAGTAGTACTAGGATGGGTGACCTCCTGGGAAGTCCTTGTGTTGCACCTCTTTTTGCCAAAATTGCGCGTTCTTTTTGTTAATTGGCGTAATTTGACGTCTTTTTTTGAAAAATAAACTTAGATTGCTCTCATTTTTTCGTTAATTAACGCAACTTAAAACTCTATTCGGTTAATTAGCGTAATCTGACGTCTTTTTTGAATAATACACTTAGAAATGCATATATACAATTGCAACGCTTTACTCTCAGGTGCGATCATACCAGCACTAATGCACCGGATCCCATCAGAACTCCGCAGTTAAGCGTGCTTGGGCGAGAGTAGTACTAGGATGGGTGACCTCCTGGGAAGTCCTTGTGTTGCACCTCTTTTTACCAAAATTGCGCGTTCTTTTTGTTAATTGGCGTAATTTGACGTCTTTTTTTGAAAAATAAACTTAGATTGCTCTCATTTTTTCGTTAATTAACGCAACTTAAAACTCTATTCGGTTAATTAGCGTAATTTGACGTCTTTTTTGAATAATACACTTAGAAATGCATATATACAATTGCAACGCTTTACTCTCAGGTGCGATCATACCAGCACTAATGCACCGGATCCCATCAGAACTCCGCAGTTAAGCGTCCTTGGGCGAGAGTAGTACTAGGATGGGTGACCTCCTGGGAAGTCCTTGTGTTGCACCTCTTTTTGCCAAAATTGCGCGTTCTTTTTGTTAATTGGCGTAATTTGACGTCTTTTTTTGAAAAATAAACTTAGATTGCTCTCATTTTTTCGTTAATTAACGCAACTTAAAACTCTATTCGGTTAATTAGCGTAATCTGACGTCTTTTTTGAATAATACACTTAGAAATGCATATATACAATTGCAACGCTTTACTCTCAGGTGCGATCAAACCAGCACTAATGCACCGGATCCCATCAGAACTCCGCAGTTAAGCGTGCTTGGGCGAGAGTAGTACTAGGATGGGTGACCTCCTGGGAAGTCCTTGTGTTGCACCTCTTTTTGCCAAAATTGCGCGTTCTTTTTGTTAATTGGCGTAATTTGACGTCTTTTTTTGAAAAATAAACTTAGATTGCTCTCATTTTTTCGTTAATTAACGCAACTTAAAACTCTATTCGGTTAATTAGCGTAATTTGACGTCTTTTTTGAATAATACACTTAGAAATGCATATATACAATTGCAACGCTTTACTCTCAGGTGCGATCATACCAGCACTAATGCACCGGATCCCATCAGAACTCCGCAGTTAAGCGTGCTTGGGCGAGAGTAGTACTAGGATGGGTGACCTCCTGGGAAGTCCTTGTGTTGCACCTCTTTTTGCCAAAATGGCGCGTTCTTTTTGTTAATTGGCGTAATTTGACGTCTTTTTTTGAAAAATAAACTTAGATTGCTCTCATTTTTTCGTTAATTAACGCAACTTAAAACTCTATTCGGTTAATTAGCGTAATCTGACGTCTTTTTTGAATAATACACTTAGAAATGCATATATACAATTGCAACGCTTTACTCTCAGGTGCGATCATACCAGCACTAATGCACCGGATCCCATCAGAACTCCGCAGTTAAGCGTGCTTGGGCGAGAGTAGTACTAGGATGGGTGACCTCCTGGGAAGTCCTTGTGTTGCACCTCTTTTTGCCAAAATTGCGCGTTCTTTTTGTTAATTGGCGTAATTTGACGTCTTTTTTTGAAAAATAAACTTAGATTGCTCTCATTTTTTCGTTAATTAACGCAACTTAAAACTCTATTCGGTTAATTAGCGTAATCTGACGTCTTTTTTGAATAATACACTTAGAAATGCATATATACAATTGCAACGCTTTACTCTCAGGTGCGATCATACCAGCACTAATGCACCGGATCCCATCAGAACTCCGCAGTTAAGCGTGCTTGGGCGAGAGTAGTACTAGGATGGGTGACCTCCTGGGAAGTCCTTGTGTTGCACCTCTTTTTGCCAAAATTGCGCGTTCTTTTTGTTAATTGGCGTAATTTGACGTCTTTTTTTGAAAAATAAACTTAGATTGCTCTCATTTTTTCGTTAATTAACGCAACTTAAAACTCTATTCGGTTAATTAGCGTAATTTGACGTCTTTTTTGAATAATACACTTAGAAATGCATATATACAATTGCAACGCTTTACTCTCAGGTGCGATCATACCAGCACTAATGCACCGGATCCCATCAGAACTCGCAGTTAAGCGTGCTTGGGCGAGAGTAGTACTAGGATGGGTGACCTCCTGGGAAGTCCTTGTGTTGCACCTCTTTTTGCCAAAATTGCGCGTTCTTTTTGTTAATTGGCGTAATTTGACGTCTTTTTTTGAAAAATAAACTTAGATTGCTCTCATTTTTTCGTTAATTAACGCAACTTAAAACTCTATTCGGTTAATTAGCGTAATGTGACGTCTTTTTTGAATAATACACTTAGAAATGCATATATACAATTGCAACGCTTTACTCTCAGGTGCGATCATACCAGCACTAATGCACCGGATCCCATCAGAACTCCGCAGTTAAGCGTGCTTGGGCGAGAGTAGTACTAGGATGGGTGACCTCCTGGGAAGTCCTTGTGTTGCACCTCTTTTTGCCAAAATTGCGCGTTCTTTTTGTTAATTGGCGTAATTTGACGTCTTTTTTTGAAAAATAAACTTAGATTGCTCTCATTTTTTCGTTAATTAACGCAACTTAAAACTCTATTCGGTTAATTAGCGTAATCTGACGTCTTTTTTGAATAATACACTTAGAAATGCATATATACAATTGCAACGCTTTACTCTCAGGTGCGATCATACCAGCACTAATGCACCGGATCCCATCAGAACTCCGCAGTTAAGCGTGCTTGGGCGAGAGTAGTACTAGGATGGGTGACCTCCTGGGAAGTCCTTGTGTTGCACCTCTTTTTGCCAAAATTGCGCGTTCTTTTTGTTAATTGGCGTAATTTGACGTCTTTTTTTGAAAAATAAACTTAGATTGCTCTCATTTTTTCGTTAATTAACGCAACTTAAAACTCTATTCGGTTAATTAGCGTAATTTGACGTCTTTTTTGAATAATACACTTAGAAATGCATATATACAATTGCAACGCTTTACTCTCAGGTGCGATCATACCAGCACTAATGCACCGGATCCCATCAGAACTCCGCAGTTAAGCGTGCTTGGGCGAGAGTAGTACTAGGATGGGTGACCTCCTGGGAAGTCCTTGTGTTGCACCTCTTTTTGCCAAAATGGCGCGTTCTTTTTGTTAATTGGCGTAATTTGACGTCTTTTTTTGAAAAATAAACTTAGATTGCTCTCATTTTTTCGTTAATTAACGCAACTTAAAACTCTATTCGGTTAATTAGCGTAATCTGACGTCTTTTTTGAATAATACACTTAGAAATGCATATATACAATTGCAACGCTTTACTCTCAGGTGCGATCATACCAGCACTAATGCACCGGATCCCATCAGAACTCCGCAGTTAAGCGTGCTTGGGCGAGAGTAGTACTAGGATGGGTGACCTCCTGGGAAGTCCTTGTGTTGCACCTCTTTTTGCCAAAATTGCGCGTTCTTTTTGTTAATTGGCGTAATTTGACGTCTTTTTTTGAAAAATAAACTTAGATTGCTCTCATTTTTTCGTTAATTAACGCAACTTAAAACTCTATTCGGTTAATTAGCGTAATCTGACGTCTTTTTTGAATAATACACTTAGAAATGCATATATACAATTGCAACGCTTTACTCTCAGGTGCGATCATACCAGCACTAATGCACCGGATCCCATCAGAACTCCGCAGTTAAGCGTGCTTGGGCGAGAGTAGTACTAGGATGGGTGACCTCCTGGGAAGTCCTTGTGTTGCACCTCTTTTTGCCAAAATTGCGCGTTCTTTTTGTTAATTGGCGTAATTTGACGTCTTTTTTTGAAAAATAAACTTAGATTGCTCTCATTTTTTCGTTAATTAACGCAACTTAAAACTCTATTCGGTTAATTAGCGTAATTTGACGTCTTTTTTGAATAATACACTTAGAAATGCATATATACAATTGCAACGCTTTACTCTCAGGTGCGATCATACCAGCACTAATGCACCGGATCCCATCAGAACTCGCAGTTAAGCGTGCTTGGGCGAGAGTAGTACTAGGATGGGTGACCTCCTGGGAAGTCCTTGTGTTGCACCTCTTTTTGCCAAAATTGCGCGTTCTTTTTGTTAATTGGCGTAATTTGACGTCTTTTTTTGAAAAATAAACTTAGATTGCTCTCATTTTTTCGTTAATTAACGCAACTTAAAACTCTATTCGGTTAATTAGCGTAATGTGACGTCTTTTTTGAATAATACACTTAGAAATGCATATATACAATTGCAACGCTTTACTCTCAGGTGCGATCATACCAGCACTAATGCACCGGATCCCATCAGAACTCCGCAGTTAAGCGTGCTTGGGCGAGAGTAGTACTAGGATGGGTGACCTCCTGGGAAGTCCTTGTGTTGCACCTCTTTTTGCCAAAATTGCGCGTTCTTTTTGTTAATTGGCGTAATTTGACGTCTTTTTTTGAAAAATAAACTTAGATTGCTCTCATTTTTTCGTTAATTAACGCAACTTAAAACTCTATTCGGTTAATTAGCGTAATCTGACGTCTTTTTTGAATAATACACTTAGAAATGCATATATACAATTGCAACGCTTTACTCTCAGGTGCGATCATACCAGCACTAATGCACCGGATCCCATCAGAACTCCGCAGTTAAGCGTGCTTGGGCGAGAGTAGTACTAGGATGGGTGACCTCCTGGGAAGTCCTTGTGTTGCACCTCTTTTTGCCAAAATTGCGCGTTCTTTTTGTTAATTGGCGTAATTTGACGTCTTTTTTTGAAAAATAAACTTAGATTGCTCTCATTTTTTCGTTAATTAACGCAACTTAAAACTCTATTCGGTTAATTAGCGTAATTTGACGTCTTTTTTGAATAATACACTTAGAAATGCATATATACAATTGCAACGCTTTACTCTCAGGTGCGATCATACCAGCACTAATGCACCGGATCCCATCAGAACTCCGCAGTTAAGCGTGCTTGGGCGAGAGTAGTACTAGGATGGGTGACCTCCTGGGAAGTCCTTGTGTTGCACCTCTTTTTGCCAAAATTGCGCGTTCTTTTTGTTAATTGGCGTAATTTGACGTCTTTTTTTGAAAAATAAACTTAGATTGCTCTCATTTTTTCGTTAATTAACGCAACTTAAAACTCTATTCGGTTAATTAGCGTAATTTGACGTCTTTTTTGAATAATACACTTAGAAATGCATATATACAATTGCAACGCTTTACTCTCAGGTGCGATCATACCAGCAGTAATGCACCGGATCCCATCAGAACTCCGCAGTTAAGCGTGCTTGGGCGAGAGTAGTACTAGGATGGGTGACCTCCTGGGAAGTCCTTGTGTTGCACCTCTTTTTGCCAAAATTGCGCGTTCTTTTTGTTAATTGGCGTAATTTGACGTCTTTTTTTGAAAAATAAACTTAGATTGCTCTCATTTTTTCGTTAATTAACGCAACTTAAAACTCTATTCGGTTAATTAGCGTAATTTGACGTCTTTTTTGAATAATACACTTAGAAATGCATATATACAATTGCAACGCTTTACTCTCAGGTGCGATCATACCAGCACTAATGCACCGGATCCCATCAGAACTCGCAGTTAAGCGTGCTTGGGCGAGAGTAGTACTAGGATGGGTGACCTCCTGGGAAGTCCTTGTGTTGCACCTCTTTTTGCCAAAATTGCGCGTTCTTTTTGTTAATTGGCGTAATTTGACGTCTTTTTTTGAAAAATAAACTTAGATTGCTCTCATTTTTTCGTTAATTAACGCAACTTAAAACTCTATTCGGTTAATTAGCGTAATGTGACGTCTTTTTTGAATAATACACTTAGAAATGCATATATACAATTGCAACGCTTTACTCTCAGGTGCGATCATACCAGCACTAATGCACCGGATCCCATCAGAACTCCGCAGTTAAGCGTGCTTGGGCGAGAGTAGTACTAGGATGGGTGACCTCCTGGGAAGTCCTTGTGTTGCACCTCTTTTTGCCAAAATTGCGCGTTCTTTTTGTTAATTGGCGTAATTTGACGTCTTTTTTTGAAAAATAAACTTAGATTGCTCTCATTTTTTCGTTAATTAACGCAACTTAAAACTCTATTCGGTTAATTAGCGTAATTTGACGTCTTTTTTGAATAATACACTTAGAAATGCATATATACAATTGCAACGCTTTACTCTCAGGTGCGATCATACCAGCACTAATGCACCGGATCCCATCAGAACTCCGCAGTTAAGCGTGCTTGGGCGAGAGTAGTACTAGGATGGGTGACCTCCTGGGAAGTCCTTGTGTTGCACCTCTTTTTGCCAAAATTGCGCGTTCTTTTTGTTAATTGGCGTAATTTGACGTCTTTTTTTGAAAAATAAACTTAGATTGCTCTCATTTTTCGTTAATTAACGCAACTTAAAACTCTATTCGGTTAATTAGCGTAATTTGACGTCTTTTTTGAATAATACACTTAGAAATGCATATATACAATTGCAACGCTTTACTCTCAGGTGCGATCATACCAGCACTAATGCACCGGATCCCATCAGAACTCCGCAGTTAAGCGTGCTTGGGCGAGAGTAGTACTAGGATGGGTGACCTCCTGGGAAGTCCTTGTGTTGCACCTCTTTTTGCCAAAATTGCGCGTTCTTTTTGTTAATTGGCGTAATTTGACGTCTTTTTTTGAAAAATAAACTTAGATTGCTCTCATTTTTTCGTTAATTAACGCAACTTAAAACTCTATTCGGTTAATTAGCGTAATTTGACGTCTTTTTTGAATAATACACTTAGAAATGCATATATACAATTGCAACGCTTTACTCTCAGGTGCGATCATACCAGCACTAATCCACCGGATCCCATCAGAACTCCGCAGTTAAGCGTGCTTGGGCGAGAGTAGTACTAGGATGGGTGACCTCCTGGGAAGTCATTGTGTTGCACCTCTTTTTGCCAAAATTGCGCGTTCTTTTTGTTAATTGGCGTAATTTGACGTCTTTTTTTGAAAAATAAACTTAGATTGCTCTCATTTTTTCGTTAATTAACGCAACTTAAAACTCTATTCGGTTAATTAGCGTAATTTGACGTCTTTTTTGAATAATACACTTAGAAATGCATATATACAATTGCAACGCTTTACTCTCAGGTGCGATCATACCAGCACTAATGCACCGGATCCCATCAGAACTCCGCAGTTAAGCGTGCTTGGGCGAGAGTAGTACTATGATGGGTGACCTCCTGGGAAGTCCTTGTGTTGCACCTCTTTTTGCCAAAATTGCGCGTTCTTTTTGTTAATTGGCGTAATTTGACGTCTTTTTTTGAAAAATAAACTTAGATTGCTCTCATTTTTTCGTTAATTAACGCAACTTAAAACTCTATTCGGTTAATTAGCGTAATTTGACGTCTTTTTGAATAATACACTTAGAAATGCATATATACAATTGCAACGCTTTACTCTCAGGTGCGATCATACCAGCACTAATGCATCGGATCCCATCAGAACTCCGCAGTTAAGCGTGCTTGGGCGAGAGTAGTACTAGGATGGGTGACCTCCTGGGAAGTCCTTGTGTTGCACCTCTTTTTGCCAAAATTGCGCGTTCTTTTTGTTAATTGGCGTAATTTGACGTCTTTTTTTGAAAAATAAACTTAGATTGCTCTCATTTTTTCGTTAATTAACGCAACTTAAAACTCTATTCGGTTAATTAGCGTAATTTGACGTCTTTTTTGAATAATACACTTAGAAATGCATATATACAATTGCAACGCTTTACTCTCAGGTGCGATCATACCAGCACTAATGCACCGGATCCCATCAGAACTCCGCAGTTAAGCGTGCTTGGGCGGGAGTAGTACTAGGATGGGTGACCTCCTGGGAAGTCCTTGTGTTGCACCTCTTTTTGCCAAAATTGCGCGTTCTTTTTGTTAATTGGCGTAATTTGACGTCTTTTTTTGAAAAATAAACTTAGATTGCTCTCATTTTTTCGTTAATTAACGCAACTTAAAACTCTATTCGGTTAATTAGCGTAATTTGACGTCTTTTTTGAATAATACACTTAGAAATGCATATATACAATTGCAACGCTTTACTCTCAGGTGCGATCATACCAGCACTAATGCACCGGATCCCATCAGAACTCCGCAGTTAAGCGTGCTTTGGCGAGAGTAGTACTAGGATGGGTGACCTCCTGGGAAGTCCTTGTGTTGCACCTCTTTTTGCCAAAATTGCGCGTTCTTTTTGTTAATTGGCGTAATTTGACGTCTTTTTTTGAAAAATAAACTTAGATTGCTCTCAGTTTTTCGTTAATTAACGCAACTTAAAACTCTATTCGGTTAATTAGCGTAATTTGACGTCTTTTTTGAATAATACACTTAGAAATGCATATATACAATTGCAACGCTTTACTCTCAGGTGCGATCATACCAGCACTAATGCACCGGATCCCATCAGAACTCCGCAGTTAAGCGTCCTTGGGCGAGAGTAGTACTAGGATGGGTGACCTCCTGGGAAGTCCTTGTGTTGCACCTCTTTTTGCCAAAATTGCGCGTTCTTTTTGTTAATTGGCGTAATTTGACGTCTTTTTTTGAAAAATAAACTTAGATTGCTCTCATTTTTTCGTTAATTAACGCAACTTAAAACTCTATTCGGTTAATTAGCGTAATTTGACGTCTTTTTTGAATAATACACTTAGAAATGCATATATACAATTGCAACGCTTTACTCTCAGGTGCGATCATACCAGCACTAATGCACCGGATCCCATCAGAACTCCGCAGTTAAGCGTGCTTGGGCGAGAGTAGTACTAGGATGGGTGACCTCCTGGGAAGTCCTTGTGTTGCACCTCTTTTTGCCAAAATTGCGCGTTCTTTTTGTTAATTGGCGTAATTTGACGTCTTTTTTTGAAAAATAAACTTAGATTGCTCTCATTTTTTCGTTAATTAACGCAACTTAAAACTCTATTCGGTTAATTAGCGTAATTTGACGTCTTTTTTGAATAATACACTTAGAAATGCATATATACAATTGCAACGCTTTACTCTCAGGTGCGATCATACCAGCACTAATGCACCGGATCCCATCAGAACTCCGCAGTTAAGCGTGCTTGGGCGAGAGTAGTACTAGGATGGGTGACCTCCTGGGAAGTCCTTGTGTTGCACCTCTTTTTGCCAAAATTGCGCGTTCTTTTTGTTAATTGGCGTAATTTGACGTCTTTTTTTGAAAAATAAACTTAGATTGCTCTCAGTTTTTCGTTAATTAACGCAACTTAAAACTCTATTCGGTTAATTAGCGTAATTTGACGTCTTTTTTGAATAATACACTTAGAAATGCATATATACAATTGCAACGCTTTACTCTCAGGTGCGATCATACCAGCACTAATGCACCGGATCCCATCAGAACTCCGCAGTTAAGCGTCCTTGGGCGAGAGTAGTACTAGGATGGGTGACCTCCTGGGAAGTCCTTGTGTTGCACCTCTTTTTGCCAAAATTGCGCGTTCTTTTTGTTAATTGGCGTAATTTGACGTCTTTTTTTGAAAAATAAACTTAGATTGCTCTCATTTTTTCGTTAATTAACGCAACTTAAAACTCTATTCGGTTAATTAGCGTAATTTGACGTCTTTTTTGAATAATACACTTAGAAATGCATATATACAATTGCAACGCTTTACTCTCAGGTGCAATCATACCAGCACTAATGCACCGGATCCCATCAGAACTCCGCAGTTAAGCGTGCTTGGGCGAGAGTAGTACTAGGATGGGTGACCTCCTGGGAAGTCCTTGTGTTGCACCTCTTTTTGCCAAAATTGCGCGTTCTTTTTGTTAATTGGCGTAATTTGACGTCTTTTTTTGAAAAATAAACTTAGATTGCTCTCATTTTTTCGTTAATTAACGCAACTTAAAACTCTATTCGGTTAATTAGCGTAATTTGACGTCTTTTTTGAATAATACACTTAGAAATGCATATATACAATTGCAACGCTTTACTCTCAGGTGCGATCATACCAGCACTAATGCACCGGATCCCATCAGAACTCCGCAGTTAAGCGTGCTTGGGCGAGAGTAGTACTAGGATGGGTGACCTCCTGGGAAGTCCTTGTGTTGCACCTCTTTTTGCCAAAATTGCGCGTTCTTTTTGTTAATTGGCGTAATTTGACGTCTTTTTTTGAAAAATAAACTTAGATTGCTCTCATTTTTTCGTTAATTAACGCAACTTAAAACTCTATTCGGTTAATTAGCGTAATTTGACGTCTTTTTTGAATAATACACTTAGAAATGCATATATACAATTGCAACGCTTTACTCTCAGGTGCGATCATACCAGCACTAATGCATCGGATCCCATCAGAACTCCGCAGTTAAGCGTGCTTGGGCGAGAGTAGTACTAGGATGGGTGACCTCCTGGGAAGTCCTTGTGTTGCACCTCTTTTTGCCAAAATTGCGCGTTCTTTTTGTTAATTGGCGTAATTTGACGTCTTTTTTTGAAAAATAAACTTAGATTGCTCTCATTTTTTCGTTAATTAACGCAACTTAAAACTCTATTCGGTTAATTAGCGTAATTTGACGTCTTTTTTGAATAATACACTTAGAAATGCATATATACAATTGCAACGCTTTACTCTCAGGTGCGATCATACCAGCACTAATGCATCGGATCCCATCAGAACTCCGCAGTTAAGCGTGCTTGGGCGAGAGCAGTACTAGGATGGGTGACCTCCTGGGAAGTCCTTGTGTTGCACCTCTTTTTGCCAAAATTGCGCGTTCTTTTTGTTAATTGGCGTAATTTGACGTCTTTTTTTGAAAAATAAACTTAGATTGCTCTCATTTTTTCGTTAATTAACGCAACTTAAAACTCTATTCGGTTAATTAGCGTAATTTGACGTCTTTTTTGAATAATACACTTAGAAATGCATATATACAATTGCAACGCTTTACTCTCAGGTGCGATCATACCAGCACTAATGCACCGGATCCCATCAGAACTCCGCAGTTAAGCGTCCTTGGGCGAGAGTAGTACTAGGATGGGTGACCTCCTGGGAAGTCCTTGTGTTGCACCTCTTTTTGCCAAAATTGCGCGTTCTTTTTGTTAATTGGCGTAATTTGACGTCTTTTTTTGAAAAATAAACTTAGATTGCTCTCATTTTTTCGTTAATTAACGCAACTTAAAACTCTATTCGGTTAATTAGCGTAATTTGACGTCTTTTTTGAATAATACACTTAGAAATGCATATATACAATTGCAACGCTTTACTCTCAGGTGCGATCATACCAGCACTAATGCACCGGATCCCATCAGAACTCCGCAGTTAAGCGTGCTTGGGCGAGAGTAGTACTAGGATGGGTGACCTCCTGGGAAGTCCTTGTGTTGCACCTCTTTTTGCCAAAATTGCGCGTTCTTTTTGTTAATTGGCGTAATTTGACGTCTTTTTTTGAAAAATAAACTTAGATTGCTCTCATTTTTTCGTTAATTAACGCAACTTAAAACTCTATTCGGTTAATTAGCGTAATTTGACGTCTTTTTTGAATAATACACTTAGAAATGCATATATACAATTGCAACGCTTTACTCTCAGGTGCGATCATACCAGCACTAATGCACCGGATCCCATCAGAACTCCGCAGTTAAGCGTGCTTTGGCGAGAGTAGTACTAGGATGGGTGACCTCCTGGGAAGTCCTTGTGTTGCACCTCTTTTTGCCAAAATTGCGCGTTCTTTTTGTTAATTGGCGTAATTTGACGTCTTTTTTTGAAAAATAAACTTAGATTGCTCTCAGTTTTTCGTTAATTAACGCAACTTAAAACTCTATTCGGTTAATTAGCGTAATTTGACGTCTTTTTTGAATAATACACTTAGAAATGCATATATACAATTGCAACGCTTTACTCTCAGGTGCGATCATACCAGCACTAATGCACCGGATCCCATCAGAACTCCGCAGTTAAGCGTCCTTGGGCGAGAGTAGTACTAGGATGGGTGACCTCCTGGGAAGTCCTTGTGTTGCACCTCTTTTTGCCAAAATTGCGCGTTCTTTTTGTTAATTGGCGTAATTTGACGTCTTTTTTTGAAAAATAAACTTAGATTGCTCTCATTTTTTCGTTAATTAACGCAACTTAAAACTCTATTCGGTTAATTAGCGTAATTTGACGTCTTTTTTGAATAATACACTTAGAAATGCATATATACAATTGCAACGCTTTACTCTCAGGTGCGATCATACCAGCACTAATGCACCGGATCCCATCAGAACTCCGCAGTTAAGCGTGCTTGGGCGAGAGTAGTACTAGGATGGGTGACCTCCTGGGAAGTCCTTGTGTTGCACCTCTTTTTGCCAAAATTGCGCGTTCTTTTTGTTAATTGGCGTAATTTGACGTCTTTTTTTGAAAAATAAACTTAGATTGCTCTCATTTTTTCGTTAATTAACGCAACTTAAAACTCTATTCGGTTAATTAGCGTAATTTGACGTCTTTTTTGAATAATACACTTAGAAATGCATATATACAATTGCAACGCTTTACTCTCAGGTGCGATCATACCAGCACTAATGCACCGGATCCCATCAGAACTCCGCAGTTAAGCGTGCTTGGGCGAGAGTAGTACTAGGATGGGTGACCTCGTGGGAAGTCCTTGTGTTGCACCTCTTTTTGCCAAAATTGCGCGTTCTTTTTGTTAATTGGCGTAATTTGACGTCTTTTTTTGAAAAATAAACTTAGATTGCTCTCATTTTTTCGTTAATTAACGCAACTTAAAACTCTATTCGGTTAATTAGCGTAATTTGACGTCTTTTTTGAATAATACACTTAGAAATGCATATATACAATTGCAACGCTTTACTCTCAGGTGCGATCATACCAGCACTAATGCATCGGATCCCATCAGAACTCCGCAGTTAAGCGTGCTTGGGCGAGAGTAGTACTAGGATGGGTGACCTCCTGGGAAGTCCTTGTGTTGCACCTCTTTTTGCCAAAATTGCGCGTTCTTTTTGTTAATTGGCGTAATTTGACGTCTTTTTTTGAAAAATAAACTTAGATTGCTCTCATTTTTTCGTTAATTAACGCAACTTAAAACTCTATTCGGTTAATTAGCGTAATTTGACGTCTTTTTTGAATAATACACTTAGAAATGCATATATACAATTGCAACGCTTTACTCTCAGGTGCGATCATACCAGCACTAATGCATCGGATCCCATCAGAACTCCGCAGTTAAGCGTGCTTGGGCGAGAGCAGTACTAGGATGGGTGACCTCCTGGGAAGTCCTTGTGTTGCACCTCTTTTTGCCAAAATTGCGCGTTCTTTTTGTTAATTGGCGTAATTTGACGTCTTTTTTTGAAAAATAAACTTAGATTGCTCTCATTTTTTCGTTAATTAACGCAACTTAAAACTCTATTCGGTTAATTAGCGTAATTTGACGTCTTTTTTGAATAATACACTTAGAAATGCATATATACAATTGCAACGCTTTACTCTCAGGTGCGATCATACCAGCACTAATGCACCGGATCCCATCAGAACTCCGCAGTTAAGCGTCCTTGGGCGAGAGTAGTACTAGGATGGGTGACCTCCTGGGAAGTCCTTGTGTTGCACCTCTTTTTGCCAAAATTGCGCGTTCTTTTTGTTAATTGGCGTAATTTGACGTCTTTTTTTGAAAAATAAACTTAGATTGCTCTCATTTTTTCGTTAATTAACGCAACTTAAAACTCTATTCGGTTAATTAGCGTAATTTGACGTCTTTTTTGAATAATACACTTAGAAATGCATATATACAATTGCAACGCTTTACTCTCAGGTGCGATCATACCAGCACTAATGCACCGGATCCCATCAGAACTCCGCAGTTAAGCGTGCTTGGGCGAGAGTAGTACTAGGATGGGTGACCTCCTGGGAAGTCCTTGTGTTGCACCTCTTTTTGCCAAAATTGCGCGTTCTTTTTGTTAATTGGCGTAATTTGACGTCTTTTTTTGAAAAATAAACTTAGATTGCTCTCATTTTTTCGTTAATTAACGCAACTTAAAACTCTATTCGGTTAATTAGCGTAATTTGACGTCTTTTTTGAATAATACACTTAGAAATGCATATATACAATTGCAACGCTTTACTCTCAGGTGCGATCATACCAGCACTAATGCACCGGATCCCATCAGAACTCCGCTGTTAAGCGTGCTTGGGCGAGAGTAGTACTAGGATGGGTGACCTCCTGGGAAGTCCTTGTGTTGCACCTCTTTTTGCCAAAATTGCGCGTTCTTTTTGTTAATTGGCGTAATTTGACGTCTTTTTTTGAAAAATAAACTTAGATTGCTCTCATTTTTTCGTTAATTAACGCAACTTAAAACTCTATTCGGTTAATTAGCGTAATTTGACGTCTTTTTTGAATAATACACTTAGAAATGCATATATACAATTGCAACGCTTTACTCTCAGGTGCGATCATACCAGCACTAATGCACCGGATCCCATCAGAACTCCGCAGTTAAGCGTCCTTGGGCGAGAGTAGTACTAGGATGGGTGACCTCCTGGGAAGTCCTTGTGTTGCACCTCTTTTTGCCAAAATTGCGCGTTCTTTTTGTTAATTGGCGTAATTTGACGTCTTTTTTTGAAAAATAAACTTAGATTGCTCTCATTTTTTCGTTAATTAACCCAACTTAAAACTCTATTCGGTTAATTAGCGTAATTTGACGTCTTTTTTGAATAATACACTTAGAAATGCATATATACAATTGCAACGCTTTACTCTCAGGTGCGATCATACCAGCACTAATGCATCGGATCCCATCAGAACTCCGCAGTTAAGCGTGCTTGGGCGAGAGTAGTACTAGGATGGGTGACCTCCTGGGAAGTCCTTGTGTTGCACCTCTTTTTGCCAAAATTGCGCGTTCTTTTTGTTAATTGGCGTAATTTGACGTCTTTTTTTGAAAAATAAACTTAGATTGCTCTCATTTTTTCGTTAATTAACGCAACTTAAAACTCTATTCGGTTAATTAGCGTAATTTGACGTCTTTTTTGAATAATACACTTAGAAATGCATATATACAATTGCAACGCTTTACTCTCAGGTGCGATCATACCAGCACTAATGCACCGGATCCCATCAGAACTCCGCAGTTAAGCGTGCTTGGGCGAGAGTAGTACTAGGATGGGTGACCTCGTGGGAAGTCCTTGTGTTGCACCTCTTTTTGCCAAAATTGCGCGTTCTTTTTGTTAATTGGCGTAATTTGACGTCTTTTTTTGAAAAATAAACTTAGATTGCTCTCATTTTTTCGTTAATTAACGCAACTTAAAACTCTATTCGGTTAATTAGCGTAATTTGACGTCTTTTTTGAATAATACACTTAGAAATGCATATATACAATTGCAACGCTTTACTCTCAGGTGCGATCATACCAGCACTAATGCATCGGATCCCATCAGAACTCCGCAGTTAAGCGTGCTTGGGCGAGAGTAGTACTAGGATGGGTGACCTCCTGGGAAGTCCTTGTGTTGCACCTCTTTTTGCCAAAATTGCGCGTTCTTTTTGTTAATTGGCGTAATTTGACGTCTTTTTTTGAAAAATAAACTTAGATTGCTCTCATTTTTTCGTTAATTAACGCAACTTAAAACTCTATTCGGTTAATTAGCGTAATTTGACGTCTTTTTTGAATAATACACTTAGAAATGCATATATACAATTGCAACGCTTTACTCTCAGGTGCGATCATACCAGCACTAATGCATCGGATCCCATCAGAACTCCGCAGTTAAGCGTGCTTGGGCGAGAGCAGTACTAGGATGGGTGACCTCCTGGGAAGTCCTTGTGTTGCACCTCTTTTTGCCAAAATTGCGCGTTCTTTTTGTTAATTGGCGTAATTTGACGTCTTTTTTTGAAAAATAAACTTAGATTGCTCTCATTTTTTCGTTAATTAACGCAACTTAAAACTCTATTCGGTTAATTAGCGTAATTTGACGTCTTTTTTGAATAATACACTTAGAAATGCATATATACAATTGCAACGCTTTACTCTCAGGTGCGATCATACCAGCACTAATGCACCGGATCCCATCAGAACTCCGCAGTTAAGCGTCCTTGGGCGAGAGTAGTACTAGGATGGGTGACCTCCTGGGAAGTCCTTGTGTTGCACCTCTTTTTGCCAAAATTGCGCGTTCTTTTTGTTAATTGGCGTAATTTGACGTCTTTTTTTGAAAAATAAACTTAGATTGCTCTCATTTTTTCGTTAATTAACGCAACTTAAAACTCTATTCGGTTAATTAGCGTAATTTGACGTCTTTTTTGAATAATACACTTAGAAATGCATATATACAATTGCAACGCTTTACTCTCAGGTGCGATCATACCAGCACTAATGCACCGGATCCCATCAGAACTCCGCAGTTAAGCGTGCTTGGGCGAGAGTAGTACTAGGATGGGTGACCTCCTGGGAAGTCCTTGTGTTGCACCTCTTTTTGCCAAAATTGCGCGTTCTTTTTGTTAATTGGCGTAATTTGACGTCTTTTTTTGAAAAATAAACTTAGATTGCTCTCATTTTTTCGTTAATTAACGCAACTTAAAACTCTATTCGGTTAATTAGCGTAATTTGACGTCTTTTTTGAATAATACACTTAGAAATGCATATATACAATTGCAACGCTTTACTCTCAGGTGCGATCATACCAGCACTAATGCACCGGATCCCATCAGAACTCCGCAGTTAAGCGTGCTTGGGCGAGAGTAGTACTAGGATGGGTGACCTCCTGGGAAGTCCTTGTGTTGCACCTCTTTTTGCCAAAATTGCGCGTTCTTTTTGTTAATTGGCGTAATTTGACGTCTTTTTTTGAAAAATAAACTTAGATTGCTCTCATTTTTTCGTTAATTAACGCAACTTAAAACTCTATTCGGTTAATTAGCGTAATTTGACGTCTTTTTTGAATAATACACTTAGAAATGCATATATACAATTGCAACGCTTTACTCTCAGGTGCGATCATACCAGCACTAATGCACCGGATCCCATCAGAACTCCGCAGTTAAGCGTCCTTGGGCGAGAGTAGTACTAGGATGGGTGACCTCCTGGGAAGTCCTTGTGTTGCACCTCTTTTTGCCAAAATTGCGCGTTCTTTTTGTTAATTGGCGTAATTTGACGTCTTTTTTTGAAAAATAAACTTAGATTGCTCTCATTTTTTCGTTAATTAACCCAACTTAAAACTCTATTCGGTTAATTAGCGTAATTTGACGTCTTTTTTGAATAATACACTTAGAAATGCATATATACAATTGCAACGCTTTACTCTCAGGTGCGATCATACCAGCACTAATGCATCGGATCCCATCAGAACTCCGCAGTTAAGCGTGCTTGGGCGAGAGTAGTACTAGGATGGGTGACCTCCTGGGAAGTCCTTGTGTTGCACCTCTTTTTGCCAAAATTGCGCGTTCTTTTTGTTAATTGGCGTAATTTGACGTCTTTTTTTGAAAAATAAACTTAGATTGCTCTCATTTTTTCGTTAATTAACGCAACTTAAAACTCTATTCGGTTAATTAGCGTAATTTGACGTCTTTTTTGAATAATACACTTAGAAATGCATATATACAATTGCAACGCTTTACTCTCAGGTGCGATCATACCAGCACTAATGCACCGGATCCCATCAGAACTCCGCAGTTAAGCGTGCTTGGGCGAGAGCAGTATTAGGATGGGTGACCTCCTGGGAAGTCCTTGTGTTGCACCTCTTTTTGCCAAAATTGCGCGTTCTTTTTGTTAATTGGCGTAATTTGACGTCTTTTTTTGAAAAATAAACTTAGATTGCTCTCATTTTTTCGTTAATTAACGCAACTTAAAACTCTATTCGGTTAATTAGCGTAATTTGACGTCTTTTTTGAATAATACACTTAGAAATGCATATATACAATTGCAACGCTTTACTCTCAGGTGCGATCATACCAGCACTAATGCACCGGATCCCATCAGAACTCCGCAGTTAAGCGTCCTTGGGCGAGAGTAGTACTAGGATGGGTGACCTCCTGGGAAGTCCTTGTGTTGCACCTCTTTTTGCCAAAATTGCGCGTTCTTTTTGTTAATTGGCGTAATTTGACGTCTTTTTTTGAAAAATAAACTTAGATTGCTCTCATTTTTTCGTTAATTAACGCAACTTAAAACTCTATTCGGTTAATTAGCGTAATTTGACGTCTTTTTTGAATAATACACTTAGAAATGCATATATACAATTGCAACGCTTTACTCTCAGGTGCGATCATACCAGCACTAATGCACCGGATCCCATCAGAACTCCGCAGTTAAGCGTGCTTGGGCGAGAGTAGTACTAGGATGGGTGACCTCCTGGGAAGTCCTTGTGTTGCACCTCTTTTTGCCAAAATTGCGCGTTCTTTTTGTTAATTGGCGTAATTTGACGTCTTTTTTTGAAAAATAAACTTAGATTGCTCTCATTTTTTCGTTAATTAACGCAACTTAAAACTCTATTCGGTTAATTAGCGTAATTTGACGTCTTTTTTGAATAATACACTTAGAAATGCATATATACAATTGCAACGCTTTACTCTCAGGTGCGATCATACCAGCACTAATGCACCGGATCCCATCAGAACTCCGCAGTTAAGCGTCCTTGGGCGAGAGTAGTACTAGGATGGGTGACCTCCTGGGAAGTCCTTGTGTTGCACCTCTTTTTGCCAAAATTGCGCGTTCTTTTTGTTAATTGGCGTAATTTGACGTCTTTTTTTGAAAAATAAACTTAGATTGCTCTCATTTTTTCGTTAATTAACGCAACTTAAAACTCTATTCGGTTAATTAGCGTAATTTGACGTCTTTTTTGAATAATACACTTAGAAATGCATATATACAATTGCAACGCTTTACTCTCAGGTGCGATCATACCAGCACTAATGCACCGGATCCCATCAGAACTCCGCAGTTAAGCGTGCTTGGGCGAGAGTAGTACTAGGATGGGTGACCTCCTGGGAAGTCCTTGTGTTGCACCTCTTTTTGCCAAAATTGCGCGTTCTTTTTGTTAATTGGCGTAATTTGACGTCTTTTTTTGAAAAATAAACTTAGATTGCTCTCATTTTTTCGTTAATTAACGCAACTTAAAACTCTATTCGGTTAATTAGCGTAATTTGACGTCTTTTTTGAATAATACACTTAGAAATGCATATATACAATTGCAACGCTTTACTCTCAGGTGCGATCATACCAGCACTAATGCACCGGATCCCATCAGAACTCCGCAGTTAAGCGTGCTTGGGCGAGAGTAGTACTAGGATGGGTGACCTCCTGGGAAGTCCTTGTGTTGCACCTCTTTTTGCCAAAATTGCGCGTTCTTTTTGTTAATTGGCGTAATTTGACGTCTTTTTTTGAAAAATAAACTTAGATTGCTCTCATTTTTTCGTTAATTAACGCAACTTAAAACTCTATTCGGTTAATTAGCGTAATTTGACGTCTTTTTTGAATAATACACTTAGAAATGCATATATACAATTGCAACGCTTTACTCTCAGGTGCGATCATACCAGCACTAATGCACCGGATCCCATCAGAACTCCGCAGTTAAGCGTCCTTGGGCGAGAGTAGTACTAGGATGGGTGACCTCCTGGGAAGTCCTTGTGTTGCACCTCTTTTTGCCAAAATTGCGCGTTCTTTTTGTTAATTGGCGTAATTTGACGTCTTTTTTTGAAAAATAAACTTAGATTGCTCTCATTTTTTCGTTAATTAACCCAACTTAAAACTCTATTCGGTTAATTAGCGTAATTTGACGTCTTTTTTGAATAATACACTTAGAAATGCATATATACAATTGCAACGCTTTACTCTCAGGTGCGATCATACCAGCACTAATGCATCGGATCCCATCAGAACTCCGCAGTTAAGCGTGCTTGGGCGAGAGTAGTACTAGGATGGGTGACCTCCTGGGAAGTCCTTGTGTTGCACCTCTTTTTGCCAAAATTGCGCGTTCTTTTTGTTAATTGGCGTAATTTGACGTCTTTTTTTGAAAAATAAACTTAGATTGCTCTCATTTTTTCGTTAATTAACGCAACTTAAAACTCTATTCGGTTAATTAGCGTAATTTGACGTCTTTTTTGAATAATACACTTAGAAATGCATATATACAATTGCAACGCTTTACTCTCAGGTGCGATCATACCAGCACTAATGCACCGGATCCCATCAGAACTCCGCAGTTAAGCGTGCTTGGGCGAGAGCAGTATTAGGATGGGTGACCTCCTGGGAAGTCCTTGTGTTGCACCTCTTTTTGCCAAAATTGCGCGTTCTTTTTGTTAATTGGCGTAATTTGACGTCTTTTTTTGAAAAATAAACTTAGATTGCTCTCATTTTTTCGTTAATTAACGCAACTTAAAACTCTATTCGGTTAATTAGCGTAATTTGACGTCTTTTTTGAATAATACACTTAGAAATGCATATATACAATTGCAACGCTTTACTCTCAGGTGCGATCATACCAGCACTAATGCACCGGATCCCATCAGAACTCCGCAGTTAAGCGTCCTTGGGCGAGAGTAGTACTAGGATGGGTGACCTCCTGGGAAGTCCTTGTGTTGCACCTCTTTTTGCCAAAATTGCGCGTTCTTTTTGTTAATTGGCGTAATTTGACGTCTTTTTTTGAAAAATAAACTTAGATTGCTCTCATTTTTTCGTTAATTAACGCAACTTAAAACTCTATTCGGTTAATTAGCGTAATTTGACGTCTTTTTTGAATAATACACTTAGAAATGCATATATACAATTGCAACGCTTTACTCTCAGGTGCGATCATACCAGCACTAATGCACCGGATCCCATCAGAACTCCGCAGTTAAGCGTGCTTGGGCGAGAGTAGTACTAGGATGGGTGACCTCCTGGGAAGTCCTTGTGTTGCACCTCTTTTTGCCAAAATTGCGCGTTCTTTTTGTTAATTGGCGTAATTTGACGTCTTTTTTTGAAAAATAAACTTAGATTGCTCTCATTTTTTCGTTAATTAACGCAACTTAAAACTCTATTCGGTTAATTAGCGTAATTTGACGTCTTTTTTGAATAATACACTTAGAAATGCATATATACAATTGCAACGCTTTACTCTCAGGTGCGATCATACCAGCACTAATGCACCGGATCCCATCAGAACTCCGCAGTTAAGCGTCCTTGGGCGAGAGTAGTACTAGGATGGGTGACCTCCTGGGAAGTCCTTGTGTTGCACCTCTTTTTGCCAAAATTGCGCGTTCTTTTTGTTAATTGGCGTAATTTGACGTCTTTTTTTGAAAAATAAACTTAGATTGCTCTCATTTTTTCGTTAATTAACGCAACTTAAAACTCTATTCGGTTAATTAGCGTAATTTGACGTCTTTTTTGAATAATACACTTAGAAATGCATATATACAATTGCAACGCTTTACTCTCAGGTGCGATCATACCAGCACTAATGCACCGGATCCCATCAGAACTCCGCAGTTAAGCGTGCTTGGGCGAGAGTAGTACTAGGATGGGTGACCTCCTGGGAAGTCCTTGTGTTGCACCTCTTTTTGCCAAAATTGCGCGTTCTTTTTGTTAATTGGCGTAATTTGACGTCTTTTTTTGAAAAATAAACTTAGATTGCTCTCATTTTTTCGTTAATTAACGCAACTTAAAACTCTATTCGGTTAATTAGCGTAATTTGACGTCTTTTTTGAATAATACACTTAGAAATGCATATATACAATTGCAACGCTTTACTCTCAGGTGCGATCATACCAGCACTAATGCATCGGATCCCATCAGAACTCCGCAGTTAAGCGTGCTTGGGCGAGAGCAGTACTAGGATGGGTGACCTCCTGGGAAGTCCTTGTGTTGCACCTCTTTTTGCCAAAATTGCGCGTTCTTTTTGTTAATTGGCGTAATTTGACGTCTTTTTTTGAAAAATAAACTTAGATTGCTCTCATTTTTTCGTTAATTAACGCAACTTAAAACTCTATTCGGTTAATTAGCGTAATTTGACGTCTTTTTTGAATAATACACTTAGAAATGCATATATACAATTGCAACGCTTTACTCTCAGGTGCGATCATACCAGCACTAATGCACCGGATCCCATCAGAACTCCGCAGTTAAGCGTCCTTGGGCGAGAGTAGTACTAGGATGGGTGACCTCCTGGGAAGTCCTTGTGTTGCACCTCTTTTTGCCAAAATTGCGCGTTCTTTTTGTTAATTGGCGTAATTTGACGTCTTTTTTTGAAAAATAAACTTAGATTGCTCTCATTTTTTCGTTAATTAACCCAACTTAAAACTCTATTCGGTTAATTAGCGTAATTTGACGTCTTTTTTGAATAATACACTTAGAAATGCATATATACAATTGCAACGCTTTACTCTCAGGTGCGATCATACCAGCACTAATGCACCGGATCCCATCAGAACTCCGCAGTTAAGCGTGCTTGGGCGAGAGTAGTACTAGGATGGGTGACCTCCTGGGAAGTCCTTGTGTTGCACCTCTTTTTGCCAAAATTGCGCGTTCTTTTTGTTAATTGGCGTAATTTGACGTCTTTTTTTGAAAAATAAACTTAGATTGCTCTCAGTTTTTCGTTAATTAACGCAACTTAAAACTCTATTCGGTTAATTAGCGTAATTTGACGTCTTTTTTAAATAATACACTTAGAAATGCATATATACAATTGCAACGCTTTACTCTCAGGTGCGATCATACCAGCACTAATGCACCGGATCCCATCAGAACTCCGCAGTTAAGCGTGCTTGGGCGAGAGTAGTACTAGGATGGGTGACCTCCTGGGAAGTCCTTGTGTTGCACCTCTTTTTGCCAAAATTGCGCGTTCTTTTTGTTAATTGGCGTAATTTGACGTCTTTTTTTGAAAAATAAACTTAGATTGCTCTCATTTTTTCGTTAATTAACGCAACTTAAAACTCTATTCGGTTAATTAGCGTAATTTGACGTCTTTTTTGAATAATACACTTAGAAATGCATATATACAATTGCAACGCTTTACTCTCAGGTGCGACCATACCAGCACTAATGCACCGGATCCCATCAGAACTCCGCAGTTAAGCGTGTTTGGGCGAGAGTAGTACTAGGATGGGTGACCTCCTGGGAAGTCCTTGTGTTGCACCTCTTTTTGCCAAAATTGCGCGTTCTTTTTGTTAATTGGCGTAATTTGACGTCTTTTTTTGAAAAATAAACTTAGATTGCTCTCATTTTTTCGTTAATTAACGCAACTTAAAACTCTATTCGGTTAATTAGCGTAATTTGACGTCTTTTTTGAATAATACACTTAGAAATGCATATATACAATTGCAACGCTTTACTCTCAGGTGCGATCATACCAGCACTAATGCATCGGATCCCATCAGAATTCCGCAGTTAAGCGTGCTTGGGCGAGAGCAGTACTAGGATGGGTGACCTCCTGGGAAGTCCTTGTGTTGCACCTCTTTTTGCCAAAATTGCGCGTTCTTTTTGTTAATTGGCGTAATTTGACGTCTTTTTTTGAAAAATAAACTTAGATTGCTCTCATTTTTTCGTTAATTAACGCAACTTAAAACTCTATTCGGTTAATTAGCGTAATTTGACGTCTTTTTTGAATAATACACTTAGAAATGCATATATACAATTGCAACGCTTTACTCTCAGGTGCGATCATACCAGCACTAATGCATCGGATCCCATCAGAATTCCGCAGTTAAGCGTGCTTGGGCGAGAGCAGTACTAGGATGGGTGACCTCCTGGGAAGTCCTTGTGTTGCACCTCTTTTTGCCAAAATTGCGCGTTCTTTTTGTTAATTGGCGTAATTTGACGTCTTTTTTTGAAAAATAAACTTAGATTGCTCTCATTTTTTCGTTAATTAACGCAACTTAAAACTCTATTCGGTTAATTAGCGTAATTTGACGTCTTTTTTGAATAATACACTTAGAAATGCATATATACAATTGCAACGCTTTACTCTCAGGTGCGATCATACCAGCACTAATGCACCGGATCCCATCAGAACTCCGTAGTTAAGCGTGCTTGGGCGAGAGTAGTACTAGGATGGGTGACCTCCTGGGAAGTCCTTGTGTTGCACCTCTTTTTGCCAAAATTGCGCGTTCTTTTTGTTAATTGGCGTAATTTGACGTCTTTTTTTGAAAAATAAACTTAGATTGCTCTCATTTTTTCGTTAATTAACGCAACTTAAAACTCTATTCGGTTAATTAGCGTAATTTGACGTCTTTTTTGAATAATACACTTAGAAATGCATATATACAATTGCAACGCTTTACTCTCAGGTGCGATCATACCAGCACTAATGCATCGGATCCCATCAGAATTCCGCAGTTAAGCGTGCTTGGGCGAGAGCAGTACTAGGATGGGTGACCTCCTGGGAAGTCCTTGTGTTGCACCTCTTTTTGCCAAAATTGCGCGTTCTTTTTGTTAATTGGCGTAATTTGACGTCTTTTTTTGAAAAATAAACTTAGATTGCTCTCATTTTTTCGTTAATTAACGCAACTTAAAACTCTATTCGGTTAATTAGCGTAATTTGACGTCTTTTTTGAATAATACACTTAGAAATGCATATATACAATTGCAACGCTTTACTCTCAGGTGCGATCATACCAGCACTAATGCACCGGATCCCATCAGAACTCCGTAGTTAAGCGTGCTTGGGCGAGAGTAGTACTAGGATGGGTGACCTCCTGGGAAGTCCTTGTGTTGCACCTCTTTTTGCCAAAATTGCGCGTTCTTTTTGTTAATTGGCGTAATTTGACGTCTTTTTTTGAAAAATAAACTTAGATTGCTCTCATTTTTTCGTTAATTAACGCAACTTAAAACTCTATTCGGTTAATTAGCGTAATTTGACGTCTTTTTTGAATAATACACTTAGAAATGCATATATACAATTGCAACGCTTTACTCTCAGGTGCGATCATACCAGCACTAATCCACCGGATCCCATCAGAACTCCGCAGTTAAGCGTGCTTGGGCGAGAGTAGTACTAGGATGGGTGACCTCCTGGGAAGTCCTTGTGTTGCACCTCTTTTTGCCAAAATTGCGCGTTCTTTTTGTTAATTGGCGTAATTTGACGTCTTTTTTTGAAAAATAAACTTAGATTGCTCTCATTTTTTCGTTAATTAACGCAACTTAAAACTCTATTCGGTTAATTAGCGTAATTTGACGTCTTTTTTGAATAATACACTTAGAAATGCATATATACAATTGCAACGCTTTACTCTCAGGTGCGATCATACCAGCACTAATGCACCGGATCCCATCAGAACTCCGCAGTTAAGCGTCCTTGGGCGAGAGTAGTACTAGGATGGGTGACCTCCTGGGAAGTCCTTGTGTTGCACCTCTTTTTGCCAAAATTGCGCGTTCTTTTTGTTAATTGGCGTAATTTGACGTCTTTTTTTGAAAAATAAACTTAGATTGCTCTCATTTTTTCGTTAATTAACGCAACTTAAAACTCTATTCGGTTAATTAGCGTAATTTGACGTCTTTTTTGAATAATACACTTAGAAATGCATATATACAATTGCAACGCTTTACTCTCAGGTGCGATCATACCAGCACTAATGCACCGGATCCCATCAGAACTCCGCAGTTAAGCGTGCTTGGGCGAGAGTAGTACTAGGATGGGTGACCTCCTGGGAAGTCCTTGTGTTGCACCTCTTTTTGCCAAAATTGCGCGTTCTTTTTGTTAATTGGCGTAATTTGACGTCTTTTTTTGAAAAATAAACTTAGATTGCTCTCATTTTTTCGTTAATTAACGCAACTTAAAACTCTATTCGGTTAATTAGCGTAATTTGACGTCTTTTTTGAATAATACACTTAGAAATGCATATATACAATTGCAACGCTTTACTCTCAGGTGCGATCATACCAGCACTAATGCACCGGATCCCATCAGAACTCCGCAGTTAAGCGTGCTTGGGCGAGAGTAGTACTAGGATGGGTGACCTCCTGGGAAGTCCTTGTGTTGCACCTCTTTTTGCCAAAATTGCGCGTTCTTTTTGTTAATTGGCGTAATTTGACGTCTTTTTTTGAAAAATAAACTTAGATTGCTCTCATTTTTTCGTTAATTAACGCAACTTAAAACTCTATTCGGTTAATTAGCGTAATTTGACGTCTTTTTTGAATAATACACTTAGAAATGCATATATACAATTGCAACGCTTTACTCTCAGGTGCGATCATACCAGCACTAATGCACCGGATCCCATCAGAACTCCGCAGTTAAGCGTGCTTGGGCGAGAGTAGTACTAGGATGGGTGACCTCCTGGGAAGTCCTTGTGTTGCACCTCTTTTTGCCAAAATTGCGCGTTCTTTTTGTTAATTGGCGTAATTTGACGTCTTTTTTTGAAAAATAAACTTAGATTGCTCTCATTTTTTCGTTAATTAACGCAACTTAAAACTCTATTCGGTTAATTAGCGTAATTTGACGTCTTTTTTGAATAATACACTTAGAAATGCATATATACAATTGCAACGCTTTACTCTCAGGTGCGATCATACCAGCACTAATGCACCGGATCCCATCAGAACTCCGCAGTTAAGCGTGCTTGGGCGAGAGTAGTACTAGGATGGGTGACCTCCTGGGAAGTCCTTGTGTTGCACCTCTTTTTGCCAAAATTGCGCGTTCTTTTTGTTAATTGGCGTAATTTGACGTCTTTTTTTGAAAAATAAACTTAGATTGCTCTCATTTTTTCGTTAATTAACGCAACTTAAAACTCTATTCGGTTAATTAGCGTAATTTGACGTCTTTTTTGAATAATACACTTAGAAATGCATATATACAATTGCAACGCTTTACTCTCAGGTGCGATCATACCAGCACTAATGCACGGATCCCATCAGAACTCCGCAGTTAAGCGTGCTTGGGCGAGAGTAGTACTAGGATGGGTGACCTCCTGGGAAGTCCTTGTGTTGCACCTCTTTTTGCCAAAATTGCGCGTTCTTTTTGTTAATTGGCGTAATTTGACGTCTTTTTTTGAAAAATAAACTTAGACTGCTCTCATTTTTTCGTTAATTAACGCAACTTAAAACTCTATTCGGTTAATTAGCGTAATTTGACGTCTTTTTTGAATAATACACTTAGAAATGCATATATACAATTGCAACGCTTTACTCTCAGGTGCGATCATACCAGCACTAATGCACCGGATCCCATCAGAACTCCGCAGTTAAGCGTGCTTGGGCGAGAGTAGTACTAGGATGGGTGACCTCCTGGGAAGTCCTTGTGTTGCACCTCTTTTTGCCAAAATTGCGCGTTCTTTTTGTTAATTGGCGTAATTTAACGTCTTTTTTTGAAAAATAAACTTAGATTGCTCTCATTTTTTCGTTAATTAACGCAACTTAAAACTCTATTCGGTTAATTAGCGTAATTTGACGTCTTTTTTGAATAATACACTTAGAAATGCATATATACAATTGCAACGCTTTACTCTCAGGTGCGATCATACCAGCACTAATGCACCGGATCCCATCAGAACTCCGCAGTTAAGCGTGCTTGGGCCAGAGTAGTACTAGGATGGGTGACCTCCTGGGAAGTCCTTGTGTTGCACCTCTTTTTGCCAAAATTGCGCGTTCTTTTTGTTAATTGGCGTAATTTGACGTCTTTTTTTGAAAAATAAACTTAGATTGCTCTCATTTTTTCGTTAATTAACGCAACTTAAAACTCTATTCGGTTAATTAGCGTAATCTGACGTCTTTTTTGAATAATACACTTAGAAATGCATATATACAATTGCAACGCTTTACTCTCAGGTGCGATCATACCAGCACTAATGCACCGGATCCCATCAGAACTCCGCAGTTAAGCGTGCTTGGGCGAGAGTAGTACTAGGATGGGTGACCTCCTGGGAAGTCCTTGTGTTGCACCTCTTTTTGCCAAAATTGCGCGTTCTTTTTGTTAATTGGCGTAATTTGACGTCTTTTTTTGAAAAATAAACTTAGATTGCTCTCATTTTTTCGTTAATTAACGCAACTTAAAACTCTATTCGGTTAATTAGCGTAATCTGACGTCTTTTTTGAATAATACACTTAGAAATGCATATATACAATTGCAACGCTTTACTCTCAGGTGCGATCATACCAGCACTAATGCACCGGATCCCATCAGAACTCCGCAGTTAAGCGTGCTTGGGCGAGAGTAGTACTAGGATGGGTGACCTCCTGGGAAGTCCTTGTGTTGCACCTCTTTTTGCCAAAATTGCGCGTTCTTTTTGTTAATTGGCGTAATTTGACGTCTTTTTTTGAAAAATAAACTTAGATTGCTCTCATTTTTTCGTTAATTAACGCAACTTAAAACTCTATTCGGTTAATTAGCGTAATTTGACGTCTTTTTTGAATAATACACTTAGAAATGCATATATACAATTGCAACGCTTTACTCTCAGGTGCGATCATACCAGCACTAATGCACCGGATCCCATCAGAACTCCGCAGTTAAGCGTGCTTGGGCGAGAGCAGTACTACGATGGGTGACCTCCTGGGAAGTCCTTGTGTTGCACCTCTTTTTGCCAAAATTGCGCGTTCTTTTTGTTAATTGGCGTAATTTGACGTCTTTTTTTGAAAAATAAACTTAGATTGCTCTCATTTTTTCGTTAATTAACGCAACTTAAAACTCTATTCGGTTAATTAGCGTAATTTGACGTCTTTTTTGAATAATACACTTAGAAATGCATATATACAATTGCAACGCTTTACTCTCAGGTGCGATCATACCAGCACTAATGCACCGGATCCCATCAGAACTCCGCAGTTAAGCGTGCTTGGGCGAGAGTAGTACTAGGATGGGTGACCTCCTGGGAAGTCCTTGTGTTGCACCTCTTTTTGCCAAAATTGCGCGTTCTTTTTGTTAATTGGCGTAATTTGACGTCTTTTTTTGAAAAATAAACTTAGATTGCTCTCATTTTTTCGTTAATTAACGCAACTTAAAACTCTATTCGGTTAATTAGCGTAATTTGACGTCTTTTTTGAATAATACACTTAGAAATGCATATATACAATTGCAACGCTTTACTCTCAGGTGCGATCATACCAGCACTAATGCATCGGATCCCATCAGAACTCCGCAGTTAAGCGTGCTTGGGCGAGAGTAGTACTAGGATGGGTGACCTCCTGGGAAGTCCTTGTGTTGCACCTCTTTTTGCCAAAATTGCGCGTTCTTTTTGTTAATTGGCGTAATTTGACGTCTTTTTTTGAAAAATAAACTTAGATTGCTCTCATTTTTTCGTTAATTAACGCAACTTAAAACTCTATTCGGTTAATTAGCGTAATTTGACGTCTTTTTTGAATAATACACTTAGAAATGCATATATACAATTGCAACGCTTTACTCTCAGGTGCGATCATACCAGCACTAATGCATCGGATCCCATCAGAACTCCGCAGTTAAGCGTGCTTGGGCGAGAGCAGTACTAGGATGGGTGACCTCCTGGGAAGTCCTTGTGTTGCACCTCTTTTTGCCAAAATTGCGCGTTCTTTTTGTTAATTGGCGTAATTTGACGTCTTTTTTTGAAAAATAAACTTAGATTGCTCTCATTTTTTCGTTAATTAACGCAACTTAAAACTCTATTCGGTTAATTAGCGTAATTTGACGTCTTTTTTGAATAATACACTTAGAAATGCATATATACAATTGCAACGCTTTACTCTCAGGTGCGATCATACCAGCACTAATGCACCGGATCCCATCAGAACTCCGCAGTTAAGCGTGCTTGGGCGAGAGTAGTACTAGGATGGGTGACCTCCTGGGAAGTCCTTGTGTTGCACCTCTTTTTGCCAAAATTGCGCGTTCTTTTTGTTAATTGGCGTAATTTGACGTCTTTTTTTGAAAAATAAACTTAGATTGCTCTCATTTTTTCGTTAATTAACGCAACTTAAAACTCTATTCGGTTAATTAGCGTAATTTGACGTCTTTTTTGAATAATACACTTAGAAATGCATATATACAATTGCAACGCTTTACTCTCAGGTGCGATCATACCAGCACTAATGCATCGGATCCCATCAGAACTCCGCAGTTAAGCGTGCTTGGGCGAGAGTAGTACTAGGATGGGTGACCTCCTGGGAAGTCCTTGTGTTGCACCTCTTTTTGCCAAAATTGCGCGTTCTTTTTGTTAATTGGCGTAATTTGACGTCTTTTTTTGAAAAATAAACTTAGATTGCTCTCATTTTTTCGTTAATTAACGCAACTTAAAACTCTATTCGGTTAATTAGCGTAATTTGACGTCTTTTTTGAATAATACACTTAGAAATGCATATATACAATTGCAACGCTTTACTCTCAGGTGCGATCATACCAGCACTAATGCACCGGATCCCATCAGAACTCCGCAGTTAAGCGTCCTTGGGCGAGAGCAGTACTAGGATGGGTGACCTCCTGGGAAGTCCTTGTGTTGCACCTCTTTTTGCCAAAATTGCGCGTTCTTTTTGTTAATTGGCGTAATTTGACGTCTTTTTTTGAAAAATAAACTTAGATTGCTCTCATTTTTTCGTTAATTAACGCAACTTAAAACTCTATTCGGTTAATTAGCGTAATTTGACGTCTTTTTTGAATAATACACTTAGAAATGCATATATACAATTGCAACGCTTTACTCTCAGGTGCGATCATACCAGCACTAATGCACCGGATCCCATCAGAACTCCGCAGTTAAGCGTGCTTGGGCGAGAGCAGTACTACGATGGGTGACCTCCTGGGAAGTCCTTGTGTTGCACCTCTTTTTGCCAAAATTGCGCGTTCTTTTTGTTAATTGGCGTAATTTGACGTCTTTTTTTGAAAAATAAACTTAGATTGCTCTCATTTTTTCGTTAATTAACGCAACTTAAAACTCTATTCGGTTAATTAGCGTAATTTGACGTCTTTTTTGAATAATACACTTAGAAATGCATATATACAATTGCAACGCTTTACTCTCAGGTGCGATCATACCAGCACTAATGCACCGGATCCCATCAGAACTCCGCAGTTAAGCGTGCTTGGGCGAGAGTAGTACTAGGATGGGTGACCTCCTGGGAAGTCCTTGTGTTGCACCTCTTTTTGCCAAAATTGCGCGTTCTTTTTGTTAATTGGCGTAATTTGACGTCTTTTTTTGAAAAATAAACTTAGATTGCTCTCATTTTTTCGTTAATTAACGCAACTTAAAACTCTATTCGGTTAATTAGCGTAATTTGACGTCTTTTTTGAATAATACACTTAGAAATGCATATATACAATTGCAACGCTTTACTCTCAGGTGCGATCATACCAGCACTAATGCATCGGATCCCATCAGAACTCCGCAGTTAAGCGTGCTTGGGCGAGAGTAGTACTAGGATGGGTGACCTCCTGGGAAGTCCTTGTGTTGCACCTCTTTTTGCCAAAATTGCGCGTTCTTTTTGTTAATTGGCGTAATTTGACGTCTTTTTTTGAAAAATAAACTTAGATTGCTCTCATTTTTTCGTTAATTAACGCAACTTAAAACTCTATTCGGTTAATTAGCGTAATTTGACGTCTTTTTTGAATAATACACTTAGAAATGCATATATACAATTGCAACGCTTTACTCTCAGGTGCGATCATACCAGCACTAATGCATCGGATCCCATCAGAACTCCGCAGTTAAGCGTGCTTGGGCGAGAGCAGTACTAGGATGGGTGACCTCCTGGGAAGTCCTTGTGTTGCACCTCTTTTTGCCAAAATTGCGCGTTCTTTTTGTTAATTGGCGTAATTTGACGTCTTTTTTTGAAAAATAAACTTAGATTGCTCTCATTTTTTCGTTAATTAACGCAACTTAAAACTCTATTCGGTTAATTAGCGTAATTTGACGTCTTTTTTGAATAATACACTTAGAAATGCATATATACAATTGCAACGCTTTACTCTCAGGTGCGATCATACCAGCACTAATGCACCGGATCCCATCAGAACTCCGCAGTTAAGCGTGCTTGGGCGAGAGTAGTACTAGGATGGGTGACCTCCTGGGAAGTCCTTGTGTTGCACCTCTTTTTGCCAAAATTGCGCGTTCTTTTTGTTAATTGGCGTAATTTGACGTCTTTTTTTGAAAAATAAACTTAGATTGCTCTCATTTTTTCGTTAATTAACGCAACTTAAAACTCTATTCGGTTAATTAGCGTAATTTGACGTCTTTTTTGAATAATACACTTAGAAATGCATATATACAATTGCAACGCTTTACTCTCAGGTGCGATCATACCAGCACTAATGCATCGGATCCCATCAGAACTCCGCAGTTAAGCGTGCTTGGGCGAGAGTAGTACTAGGATGGGTGACCTCCTGGGAAGTCCTTGTGTTGCACCTCTTTTTGCCAAAATTGCGCGTTCTTTTTGTTAATTGGCGTAATTTGACGTCTTTTTTTGAAAAATAAACTTAGATTGCTCTCATTTTTTCGTTAATTAACGCAACTTAAAACTCTATTCGGTTAATTAGCGTAATTTGACGTCTTTTTTGAATAATACACTTAGAAATGCATATATACAATTGCAACGCTTTACTCTCAGGTGCGATCATACCAGCACTAATGCACCGGATCCCATCAGAACTCCGCAGTTAAGCGTCCTTGGGCGAGAGCAGTACTAGGATGGGTGACCTCCTGGGAAGTCCTTGTGTTGCACCTCTTTTTGCCAAAATTGCGCGTTCTTTTTGTTAATTGGCGTAATTTGACGTCTTTTTTTGAAAAATAAACTTAGATTGCTCTCATTTTTTCGTTAATTAACGCAACTTAAAACTCTATTCGGTTAATTAGCGTAATTTGACGTCTTTTTTGAATAATACACTTAGAAATGCATATATACAATTGCAACGCTTTACTCTCAGGTGCGATCATACCAGCACTAATGCACCGGATCCCATCAGAACTCCGCAGTTAAGCGTCCTTGGGCGAGAGTAGTACTAGGATGGGTGACCTCCTGGGAAGTCCTTGTGTTGCACCTCTTTTTGCCAAAATTGCGCGTTCTTTTTGTTAATTGGCGTAATTTGACGTCTTTTTTTGAAAAATAAACTTAGATTGCTCTCATTTTTTCGTTAATTAACGCAACTTAAAACTCTATTCGGTTAATTAGCGTAATTTGACGTCTTTTTTGAATAATACACTTAGAAATGCATATATACAATTGCAACGCTTTACTCTCAGGTGCGATCATACCAGCACTAATCCACCGGATCCCATCAGAACTCCGCAGTTAAGCGTGCTTGGGCGAGAGTAGTACTAGGATGGGTGACCTCCTGGGAAGTCCTTGTGTTGCACCTCTTTTTGCCAAAATTGCGCGTTCTTTTTGTTAATTGGCGTAATTTGACGTCTTTTTTTGAAAAATAAACTTAGATTGCTCTCATTTTTTCGTTAATTAACGCAACTTAAAACTCTATTCGGTTAATTAGCGTAATTTGACGTCTTTTTTGAATAATACACTTAGAAATGCATATATACAATTGCAACGCTTTACTCTCAGGTGCGATCATACCAGCACTAATGCATCGGATCCCATCAGAACTCCGCAGTTAAGCGTGCTTGGGCGAGAGCAGTACTAGGATGGGTGACCTCCTGGGAAGTCCTTGTGTTGCACCTCTTTTTGCCAAAATTGCGCGTTCTTTTTGTTAATTGGCGTAATTTGACGTCTTTTTTTGAAAAATAAACTTAGATTGCTCTCATTTTTTCGTTAATTAACGCAACTTAAAACTCTATTCGGTTAATTAGCGTAATTTGACGTCTTTTTTGAATAATACACTTAGAAATGCATATATACAATTGCAACGCTTTACTCTCAGGTGCGATCATACCAGCACTAATGCATCGGATCCCATCAGAACTCCGCAGTTAAGCGTGCTTGGGCGAGAGCAGTACTAGGATGGGTGACCTCCTGGGAAGTCCTTGTGTTGCACCTCTTTTTGCCAAAATTGCGCGTTCTTTTTGTTAATTGGCGTAATTTGACGTCTTTTTTTGAAAAATAAACTTAGATTGCTCTCATTTTTTCGTTAATTAACGCAACTTAAAACTCTATTCGGTTAATTAGCGTAATTTGACGTCTTTTTTGAATAATACACTTAGAAATGCATATATACAATTGCAACGCTTTACTCTCAGGTGCGATCATACCAGCACTAATGCACCGGATCCCATCAGAACTCCGCAGTTAAGCGTGCTTGGGCGAGAGTAGTACTAGGATGGGTGACCTCCTGGGAAGTCCTTGTGTTGCACCTCTTTTTGCCAAAATTGCGCGTTCTTTTTGTTAATTGGCGTAATTTGACGTCTTTTTTTGAAAAATAAACTTAGATTGCTCTCATTTTTTCGTTAATTAACGCAACTTAAAACTCTATTCGGTTAATTAGCGTAATTTGACGTCTTTTTTGAATAATACACTTAGAAATGCATATATACAATTGCAACGCTTTACTCTCAGGTGCGATCATACCAGCACTAATGCATCGGATCCCATCAGAACTCCGCAGTTAAGCGTGCTTGGGCGAGAGTAGTACTAGGATGGGTGACCTCCTGGGAAGTCCTTGTGTTGCACCTCTTTTTGCCAAAATTGCGCGTTCTTTTTGTTAATTGGCGTAATTTGACGTCTTTTTTTGAAAAATAAACTTAGATTGCTCTCATTTTTTCGTTAATTAACGCAACTTAAAACTCTATTCGGTTAATTAGCGTAATTTGACGTCTTTTTTGAATAATACACTTAGAAATGCATATATACAATTGCAACGCTTTACTCTCAGGTGCGATCATACCAGCACTAATGCATCGGATCCCATCAGAACTCCGCAGTTAAGCGTGCTTGGGCGAGAGCAGTACTAGGATGGGTGACCTCCTGGGAAGTCCTTGTGTTGCACCTCTTTTTGCCAAAATTGCGCGTTCTTTTTGTTAATTGGCGTAATTTGACGTCTTTTTTTGAAAAATAAACTTAGATTGCTCTCATTTTTTCGTTAATTAACGCAACTTAAAACTCTATTCGGTTAATTAGCGTAATTTGACGTCTTTTTTGAATAATACACTTAGAAATGCATATATACAATTGCAACGCTTTACTCTCAGGTGCGATCATACCAGCACTAATGCACCGGATCCCATCAGAACTCCGCAGTTAAGCGTCCTTGGGCGAGAGTAGTACTAGGATGGGTGACCTCCTGGGAAGTCCTTGTGTTGCACCTCTTTTTGCCAAAATTGCGCGTTCTTTTTGTTAATTGGCGTAATTTGACGTCTTTTTTTGAAAAATAAACTTAGATTGCTCTCATTTTTTCGTTAATTAACGCAACTTAAAACTCTATTCGGTTAATTAGCGTAATTTGACGTCTTTTTTGAATAATACACTTAGAAATGCATATATACAATTGCAACGCTTTACTCTCAGGTGCGATCATACCAGCACTAATGCACCGGATCCCATCAGAACTCCTCAGTTAAGCGTGCTTGGGCGAGAGTAGTACTAGGATGGGTGACCTCCTGGGAAGTCCTTGTGTTGCACCTCTTTTTGCCAAAATTGCGCGTTCTTTTTGTTAATTGGCGTAATTTGACGTCTTTTTTTGAAAAATAAACTTAGATTGCTCTCATTTTTTCGTTAATTAACGCAACTTAAAACTCTATTCGGTTAATTAGCGTAATTTGACGTCTTTTTTGAATAATACACTTAGAAATGCATATATACAATTGCAACGCTTTACTCTCAGGTGCGATCATACCAGCACTAATGCACCGGATCCCATCAGAACTCCGCAGTTAAGCGTGCTTGGGCGAGAGTAGTACTAGGATGGGTGACCTCCTGGGAAGTCCTTGTGTTGCACCTCTTTTTGCCAAAATTGCGCGTTCTTTTTGTTAATTGGCGTAATTTGACGTCTTTTTTTGAAAAATAAACTTAGATTGCTCTCATTTTTTCGTTAATTAACGCAACTTAAAACTCTATTCGGTTAATTAGCGTAATTTGACGTCTTTTTTGAATAATACACTTAGAAATGCATATATACAATTGCAACGCTTTACTCTCAGGTGCGATCATACCAGCACTAATGCACCGGATCCCATCAGAACTCCGCAGTTAAGCGTGCTTGGGCGAGAGTAGTACTAGGATGGGTGACCTCCTGGGAAGTCCTTGTGTTGCACCTCTTTTTGCCAAAATTGCGCGTTCTTTTTGTTAATTGGCGTAATTTGACGTCTTTTTTTGAAAAATAAACTTAGATTGCTCTCATTTTTTCGTTAATTAACGCAACTTAAAACTCTATTCGGTTAATTAGCGTAATTTGACGTCTTTTTTGAATAATACACTTAGAAATGCATATATACAATTGCAACGCTTTACTCTCAGGTGCGATCATACCAGCACTAATGCACCGGATCCCATCAGAACTCTGCAGTTAAGCGTGCTTGGGCGAGAGTAGTACTAGGATGGGTGACCTCCTGGGAAGTCCTTGTGTTGCACCTCTTTTTGCCAAAATTGCGCGTTCTTTTTGTTAATTGGCGTAATTTGACGTCTTTTTTTGAAAAATAAACTTAGATTGCTCTCAGTTTTTCGTTAATTAACGCAACTTAAAACTCTATTCGGTTAATTAGCGTAATTTGACGTCTTTTTTGAATAATACACTTAGAAATGCATATATACAATTGCAACGCTTTACTCTCAGGTGCGATCATACCAGCACTAATGCACCGGATCCCATCAGAACTCCGCAGTTAAGCGTCCTTGGGCGAGAGTAGTACTAGGATGGGTGACCTCCTGGGAAGTCCTTGTGTTGCACCTCTTTTTGCCAAAATTGCGCGTTCTTTTTGTTAATTGGCGTAATTTGACGTCTTTTTTTGAAAAATAAACTTAGATTGCTCTCATTTTTTCGTTAATTAACGCAACTTAAAACTCTATTCGGTTAATTAGCGTAATTTGACGTCTTTTTTGAATAATACACTTAGAAATGCATATATACAATTGCAACGCTTTACTCTCAGGTGCGATCATACCAGCACTAATGCATCGGATCCCATCAGAACTCCGCAGTTAAGCGTGCTTGGGCGAGAGCAGTACTAGGATGGGTGACCTCCTGGGAAGTCCTTGTGTTGCACCTCTTTTTGCCAAAATTGCGCGTTCTTTTTGTTAATTGGCGTAATTTGACGTCTTTTTTTGAAAAATAAACTTAGATTGCTCTCATTTTTTCGTTAATTAACGCAACTTAAAACTCTATTCGGTTAATTAGCGTAATTTGACGTCTTTTTTGAATAATACACTTAGAAATGCATATATACAATTGCAACGCTTTACTCTCAGGTGCGATCATACCAGCACTAATGCATCGGATCCCATCAGAACTCCGCAGTTAAGCGTGCTTGGGCGAGAGCAGTACTAGGATGGGTGACCTCCTGGGAAGTCCTTGTGTTGCACCTCTTTTTGCCAAAATTGCGCGTTCTTTTTGTTAATTGGCGTAATTTGACGTCTTTTTTTGAAAAATAAACTTAGATTGCTCTCATTTTTTCGTTAATTAACGCAACTTAAAACTCTATTCGGTTAATTAGCGTAATTTGACGTCTTTTTTGAATAATACACTTAGAAATGCATATATACAATTGCAACGCTTTACTCTCAGGTGCGATCATACCAGCACTAATGCACCGGATCCCATCAGAACTCCGCAGTTAAGCGTGCTTGGGCGAGAGTAGTACTAGGATGGGTGACCTCCTGGGAAGTCCTTGTGTTGCACCTCTTTTTGCCAAAATTGCGCGTTCTTTTTGTTAATTGGCGTAATTTGACGTCTTTTTTTGAAAAATAAACTTAGATTGCTCTCATTTTTTCGTTAATTAACGCAACTTAAAACTCTATTCGGTTAATTAGCGTAATTTGACGTCTTTTTTGAATAATACACTTAGAAATGCATATATACAATTGCAACGCTTTACTCTCAGGTGCGATCATACCAGCACTAATGCATCGGATCCCATCAGAACTCCGCAGTTAAGCGTGCTTGGGCGAGAGTAGTACTAGGATGGGTGACCTCCTGGGAAGTCCTTGTGTTGCACCTCTTTTTGCCAAAATTGCGCGTTCTTTTTGTTAATTGGCGTAATTTGACGTCTTTTTTTGAAAAATAAACTTAGATTGCTCTCATTTTTTCGTTAATTAACGCAACTTAAAACTCTATTCGGTTAATTAGCGTAATTTGACGTCTTTTTTGAATAATACACTTAGAAATGCATATATACAATTGCAACGCTTTACTCTCAGGTGCGATCATACCAGCACTAATGCATCGGATCCCATCAGAACTCCGCAGTTAAGCGTGCTTGGGCGAGAGCAGTACTAGGATGGGTGACCTCCTGGGAAGTCCTTGTGTTGCACCTCTTTTTGCCAAAATTGCGCGTTCTTTTTGTTAATTGGCGTAATTTGACGTCTTTTTTTGAAAAATAAACTTAGATTGCTCTCATTTTTTCGTTAATTAACGCAACTTAAAACTCTATTCGGTTAATTAGCGTAATTTGACGTCTTTTTTGAATAATACACTTAGAAATGCATATATACAATTGCAACGCTTTACTCTCAGGTGCGATCATACCAGCACTAATGCACCGGATCCCATCAGAACTCCGCAGTTAAGCGTCCTTGGGCGAGAGTAGTACTAGGATGGGTGACCTCCTGGGAAGTCCTTGTGTTGCACCTCTTTTTGCCAAAATTGCGCGTTCTTTTTGTTAATTGGCGTAATTTGACGTCTTTTTTTGAAAAATAAACTTAGATTGCTCTCATTTTTTCGTTAATTAACGCAACTTAAAACTCTATTCGGTTAATTAGCGTAATTTGACGTCTTTTTTGAATAATACACTTAGAAATGCATATATACAATTGCAACGCTTTACTCTCAGGTGCGATCATACCAGCACTAATGCACAGGATCCCATCAGAACTCCTCAGTTAAGCGTGCTTGGGCGAGAGTAGTACTAGGATGGGTGACCTCCTGGGAAGTCCTTGTGTTGCACCTCTTTTTGCCAAAATTGCGCGTTCTTTTTGTTAATTGGCGTAATTTGACGTCTTTTTTTGAAAAATAAACTTAGATTGCTCTCATTTTTTCGTTAATTAACGCAACTTAAAACTCTATTCGGTTAATTAGCGTAATTTGACGTCTTTTTTGAATAATACACTTAGAAATGCATATATACAATTGCAACGCTTTACTCTCAGGTGCGATCATAACAGCACTAATGCACCGGATCCCATCAGAACTCCGCAGTTAAGCGTGCTTGGGCGAGAGTAGTACTAGGATGGGTGACCTCCTGGGAAGTCCTTGTGTTGCACCTCTTTTTGCCAAAATTGCGCGTTCTTTTTGTTAATTGGCGTAATTTGACGTCTTTTTTTGAAAAATAAACTTAGATTGCTCTCATTTTTTCGTTAATTAACGCAACTTAAAACTCTATTCGGTTAATTAGCGTAATTTGACGTCTTTTTTGAATAATACACTTAGAAATGCATATATACAATTGCAACGCTTTACTCTCAGGTGCGATCATACCAGCACTAATGCACCGGATCCCATCAGAACTCCGCAGTTAAGCGTGCTTGGGCGAGAGTAGTACTAGGATGGGTGACCTCCTGGGAAGTCCTTGTGTTGCACCTCTTTTTGCCAAAATTGCGCGTTCTTTTTGTTAATTGGCGTAATTTGACGTCTTTTTTTGAAAAATAAACTTAGATTGCTCTCATTTTTTCGTTAATTAACGCAACTTAAAACTCTATTCGGTTAATTAGCGTAATTTGACGTCTTTTTTGAATAATACACTTAGAAATGCATATATACAATTGCAACGCTTTACTCTCAGGTGCGATCATACCAGCACTAATGCACCGGATCCCATCAGAACTCTGTAGTTAAGCGTGCTTGGGCGAGAGTAGTACTAGGATGGGTGACCTCCTGGGAAGTCCTTGTGTTGCACCTCTTTTTGCCAAAATTGCGCGTTCTTTTTGTTAATTGGCGTAATTTGACGTCTTTTTTTGAAAAATAAACTTAGATTGCTCTCAGTTTTTCGTTAATTAACGCAACTTAAAACTCTATTCGGTTAATTAGCGTAATTTGACGTCTTTTTTGAATAATACACTTAGAAATGCATATATACAATTGCAACGCTTTACTCTCAGGTGCGATCATACCAGCACTAATGCACCGGATCCCATCAGAACTCCGCAGTTAAGCGTCCTTGGGCGAGAGTAGTACTAGGATGGGTGACCTCCTGGGAAGTCCTTGTGTTGCACCTCTTTTTGCCAAAATTGCGCGTTCTTTTTGTTAATTGGCGTAATTTGACGTCTTTTTTTGAAAAATAAACTTAGATTGCTCTCATTTTTTCGTTAATTAACGCAACTTAAAACTCTATTCGGTTAATTAGCGTAATTTGACGTCTTTTTTGAATAATACACTTAGAAATGCATATATACAATTGCAACGCTTTACTCTCAGGTGCGATCATACCAGCACTAATGCACCGGATCCCATCAGAACTCCGCAGTTAAGCGTCCTTGGGCGAGAGTAGTACTAGGATGGGTGACCTCCTGGGAAGTCCTTGTGTTGCACCTCTTTTTGCCAAAATTGCGCGTTCTTTTTGTTAATTGGCGTAATTTGACGTCTTTTTTTGAAAAATAAACTTAGATTGCTCTCATTTTTTCGTTAATTAACGCAACTTAAAACTCTATTCGGTTAATTAGCGTAATTTGACGTCTTTTTTGAATAATACACTTAGAAATGCATATATACAATTGCAACGCTTTACTCTCAGGTGCGATCATACCAGCACTAATGCACCGGATCCCATCAGAACTCCGCAGTTAAGCGTGCTTGGGCGAGAGTAGTACTAGGATGGGTGACCTCCTGGGAAGTCCTTGTGTTGCACCTCTTTTTGCCAAAATTGCGCGTTCTTTTTGTTAATTGGCGTAATTTGACGTCTTTTTTTGAAAAATAAACTTAGATTGCTCTCATTTTTTCGTTAATTAACGCAACTTAAAACTCTATTCGGTTAATTAGCGTAATTTGACGTCTTTTTTGAATAATACACTTAGAAATGCATATATACAATTGCAACGCTTTACTCTCAGGTGCGATCATACCAGCACTAATGCACCGGATCCCATCAGAACTCTGCAGTTAAGCGTGCTTGGGCGAGAGTAGTACTAGGATGGGTGACCTCCTGGGAAGTCCTTGTGTTGCACCTCTTTTTGCCAAAATTGCGCGTTCTTTTTGTTAATTGGCGTAATTTGACGTCTTTTTTTGAAAAATAAACTTAGATTGCTCTCAGTTTTTCGTTAATTAACGCAACTTAAAACTCTATTCGGTTAATTAGCGTAATTTGACGTCTTTTTTGAATAATACACTTAGAAATGCATATATACAATTGCAACGCTTTACTCTCAGGTGCGATCATACCAGCACTAATGCACCGGATCCCATCAGAACTCCGCAGTTAAGCGTCCTTGGGCGAGAGTAGTACTAGGATGGGTGACCTCCTGGGAAGTCCTTGTGTTGCACCTCTTTTTGCCAAAATTGCGCGTTCTTTTTGTTAATTGGCGTAATTTGACGTCTTTTTTTGAAAAATAAACTTAGATTGCTCTCATTTTTTCGTTAATTAACGCAACTTAAAACTCTATTCGGTTAATTAGCGTAATTTGACGTCTTTTTTGAATAATACACTTAGAAATGCATATATACAATTGCAACGCTTTACTCTCAGGTGCGATCATACCAGCACTAATGCACCGGATCCCATCAGAACTCCGCAGTTAAGCGTCCTTGGGCGAGAGTAGTACTAGGATGGGTGACCTCCTGGGAAGTCCTTGTGTTGCACCTCTTTTTGCCAAAATTGCGCGTTCTTTTTGTTAATTGGCGTAATTTGACGTCTTTTTTTGAAAAATAAACTTAGATTGCTCTCATTTTTTCGTTAATTAACGCAACTTAAAACTCTATTCGGTTAATTAGCGTAATTTGACGTCTTTTTTGAATAATACACTTAGAAATGCATATATACAATTGCAACGCTTTACTCTCAGGTGCGATCATACCAGCACTAATGCACCGGATCCCATCAGAACTCCGCAGTTAAGCGTCCTTGGGCGAGAGTAGTACTAGGATGGGTGACCTCCTGGGAAGTCCTTGTGTTGCACCTCTTTTTGCCAAAATTGCGCGTTCTTTTTGTTAATTGGCGTAATTTGACGTCTTTTTTTGAAAAATAAACTTAGATTGCTCTCATTTTTTCGTTAATTAACGCAACTTAAAACTCTATTCGGTTAATTAGCGTAATTTGACGTCTTTTTTGAATAATACACTTAGAAATGCATATATACAATTGCAACGCTTTACTCTCAGGTGCGATCATACCAGCACTAATGCACCGGATCCCATCAGAACTCTGCAGTTAAGCGTGCTTGGGCGAGAGTAGTACTAGGATGGGTGACCTCCTGGGAAGTCCTTGTGTTGCACCTCTTTTTGCCAAAATTGCGCGTTCTTTTTGTTAATTGGCGTAATTTGACGTCTTTTTTTGAAAAATAAACTTAGATTGCTCTCAGTTTTTCGTTAATTAACGCAACTTAAAACTCTATTCGGTTAATTAGCGTAATTTGACGTCTTTTTTGAATAATACACTTAGAAATGCATATATACAATTGCAACGCTTTACTCTCAGGTGCGATCATACCAGCACTAATGCACCGGATCCCATCAGAACTCCGCAGTTAAGCGTCCTTGGGCGAGAGTAGTACTAGGATGGGTGACCTCCTGGGAAGTCCTTGTGTTGCACCTCTTTTTGCCAAAATTGCGCGTTCTTTTTGTTAATTGGCGTAATTTGACGTCTTTTTTTGAAAAATAAACTTAGATTGCTCTCATTTTTTCGTTAATTAACGCAACTTAAAACTCTATTCGGTTAATTAGCGTAATTTGACGTCTTTTTTGAATAATACACTTAGAAATGCATATATACAATTGCAACGCTTTACTCTCAGGTGCGATCATACCAGCACTAATGCACCGGATCCCATCAGAACTCCGCAGTTAAGCGTCCTTGGGCGAGAGTAGTACTAGGATGGGTGACCTCCTGGGAAGTCCTTGTGTTGCACCTCTTTTTGCCAAAATTGCGCGTTCTTTTTGTTAATTGGCGTAATTTGACGTCTTTTTTTGAAAAATAAACTTAGATTGCTCTCATTTTTTCGTTAATTAACGCAACTTAAAACTCTATTCGGTTAAATCAGCGTAATTTGACGTCTTTTTTGAATAATACACTTAGAAATGCATATATACAATTGCAACGCTTTACTCTCAGGTGCGATCATACCAGCACTAATGCACCGGATCCCATCAGAACTCTGCAGTTAAGCGTGCTTGGGCGAGAGTAGTACTAGGATGGGTGACCTCCTGGGAAGTCCTTGTGTTGCACCTCTTTTTGCCAAAATTGCGCGTTCTTTTTGTTAATTGGCGTAATTTGACGTCTTTTTTTGAAAAATAAACTTAGATTGCTCTCAGTTTTTCGTTAATTAACGCAACTTAAAACTCTATTCGGTTAATTAGCGTAATTTGACGTCTTTTTTGAATAATACACTTAGAAATGCATATATACAATTGCAACGCTTTACTATCAGGTGCGATCATACCAGCACTAATGCACCGGATCCCATCAGAACTCCGCAGTTAAGCGTGCTTGGGCGAGAGCAGTACTACGATGGGTGACCTCCTGGGAAGTCCTTGTGTTGCACCTCTTTTTGCCAAAATTGCGCGTTCTTTTTGTTAATTGGCGTAATTTGACGTCTTTTTTTGAAAAATAAACTTAGATTGCTCTCATTTTTTCGTTAATTAACGCAACTTAAAACTCTATTCGGTTAATTAGCGTAATTTGACGTCTTTTTTGAATAATACACTTAGAAATGCATATATACAATTGCAACGCTTTACTCTCAGGTGCGATCATACCAGCACTAATGCACCGGATCCCATCAGAACTCCGCAGTTAAGCGTCCTTGGGCGAGAGTAGTACTAGGATGGGTGACCTCCTGGGAAGTCCTTGTGTTGCACCTCTTTTTGCCAAAATTGCGCGTTCTTTTTGTTAATTGGCGTAATTTGACGTCTTTTTTTGAAAAATAAACTTAGATTGCTCTCATTTTTTCGTTAATTAACGCAACTTAAAACTCTATTCGGTTAATTAGCGTAATTTGACGTCTTTTTTGAATAATACACTTAGAAATGCATATATACAATTGCAACGCTTTACTCTCAGGTGCGATCATACCAGCACTAATGCACCGGATCCCATCAGAACTCCGCAGTTAAGCGTCCTTGGGCGAGAGTAGTACTAGGATGGGTGACCTCCTGGGAAGTCCTTGTGTTGCACCTCTTTTTGCCAAAATTGCGCGTTCTTTTTGTTAATTGGCGTAATTTGACGTCTTTTTTTGAAAAATAAACTTAGATTGCTCTCATTTTTTCGTTAATTAACGCAACTTAAAACTCTATTCGGTTAATTAGCGTAATTTGACGTCTTTTTTGAATAATACACTTAGAAATGCATATATACAATTGCAACGCTTTACTCTCAGGTGCGATCATACCAGCACTAATGCACCGGATCCCATCAGAACTCCGCAGTTAAGCGTGCTTGGGCGAGAGTAGTACTAGGATGGGTGACCTCCTGGGAAGTCCTTGTGTTGCACCTCTTTTTGCCAAAATTGGGCGTTCTTTTTGTTAATTGGCGTAATTTGACGTCTTTTTTTGAAAAATAAACTTAGATTGCTCTCATTTTTTCGTTAATTAACGCAACTTAAAACTCTATTCGGTTAATTAGCGTAATTTGACGTCTTTTTTGAATAATACACTTAGAAATGCATATATACAATTGCAACGCTTTACTCTCAGGTGCGATCATACCAGCACTAATGCACCGGATCCCATCAGAACTCCGCAGTTAAGCGTGCTTGGGCGAGAGTAGTACTAGGATGGGTGACCTCCTGGGAAGTCCTTGTGTTGCACCTCTTTTTGCCAAAATTGCGCGTTCTTTTTGTTAATTGGCGTAATTTGACGTCTTTTTTTGAAAAATAAACTTAGATTGCTCTCATTTTTTCGTTAATTAACGCAACTTAAAACTCTATTCGGTTAATTAGCGTAATTTGACGTCTTTTTTGAATAATACACTTAGAAATGCATATATACAATTGCAACGCTTTACTCTCAGGTGTGATCATACCAGCACTAATGCACCGGATCCCATCAGAACTCCGCAGTTAAGCGTGCTTGGGCGAGAGTAGTACTAGGATGGGTGACCTCCTGGGAAGTCCTTGTGTTGCACCTCTTTTTGCCAAAATTGCGCGTTCTTTTTGTTAATTGGCGTAATTTGACGTCTTTTTTTGAAAAATAAACTTAGATTGCTCTCATTTTTTCGTTAATTAACGCAACTTAAAACTCTATTCGGTTAATTAGCGTAATTTGACGTCTTTTTTGAATAATACACTTAGAAATGCATATATACAATTGCAACGCTTTACTCTCAGGTGCGATCATACCAGCACTAATGCACGGATCCCATCAGAACTCCGCAGTTAAGCGTGCTTGGGCGAGAGTAGTACTAGGATGGGTGACCTCCTGGGAAGTCCTTGTGTTGCACCTCTTTTTGCCAAAATTGCGCGTTCTTTTTGTTAATTGGCGTAATTTGACGTCTTTTTTTGAAAAATAAACTTAGATTGCTCTCATTTTTTCGTTAATTAACGCAACTTAAAACTCTATTCGGTTAATTAGCGTAATTTGACGTCTTTTTTGAATAATACACTTAGAAATGCATATATACAATTGCAACGCTTTACTCTCAGGTGCGATCATACCAGCACTAATGCACCGGATCCCATCAGAACTCCGCAGTTAAGCGTGCTTGGGCGAGAGTAGTACTAGGATGGGTGACCTCCTGGGAAGTCCTTGTGTTGCACCTCTTTTTGCCAAAATTGCGCGTTCTTTTTGTTAATTGGCGTAATTTGACGTCTTTTTTTGAAAAATAAACTTAGATTGCTCTCATTTTTTCGTTAATTAACGCAACTTAAAACTCTATTCGGTTAATTAGCGTAATTTGACGTCTTTTTTGAATAATACACTTAGAAATGCATATATACAATTGCAACGCTTTACTCTCAGGTGCGATCATACCAGCACTAATGCACCGGATCCCATCAGAACTCCGCAGTTAAGCGTGCTTGGGCGAGAGTAGTACTAGGATGGGTGACCTCCTGGGAAGTCCTTGTGTTGCACCTCTTTTTGCCAAAATTGCGCGTTCTTTTTGTTAATTGGCGTAATTTGACGTCTTTTTTTGAAAAATAAACTTAGATTGCTCTCATTTTTTCGTTAATTAACGCAACTTAAAACTCTATTCGGTTAATTAGCGTAATTTGACGTCTTTTTTGAATAATACACTTAGAAATGCATATATACAATTGCAACGCTTTACTCTCAGGTGCGATCATACCAGCACTAATGCACCGGATCCCATCAGAACTCCGCAGTTAAGCGTGCTTGGGCGAGAGTAGTACTAGGATGGGTGACCTCCTGGGAAGTCCTTGTGTTGCACCTCTTTTTGCCAAAATTGCGCGTTCTTTTTGTTAATTGGCGTAATTTGACGTCTTTTTTTGAAAAATAAACTTAGATTGCTCTCATTTTTTCGTTAATTAACGCAACTTAAAACTCTATTCGGTTAATTAGCGTAATTTGACGTCTTTTTTGAATAATACACTTAGAAATGCATATATACAATTGCAACGCTTTACTCTCAGGTGCGATCATACCAGCACTAATGCATCGGATCCCATCAGAACTCCGCAGTTAAGCGTGCTTGGGCGAGAGCAGTACTAGGATGGGTGACCTCCTGGGAAGTCCTTGTGTTGCACCTCTTTTTGCCAAAATTGCGCGTTCTTTTTGTTAATTGGCGTAATTTGACGTCTTTTTTTGAAAAATAAACTTAGATTGCTCTCATTTTTTCGTTAATTAACGCAACTTAAAACTCTATTCGGTTAATTAGCGTAATTTGACGTCTTTTTTGAATAATACACTTAGAAATGCATATATACAATTGCAACGCTTTACTCTCAGGTGCGATCATACCAGCACTAATGCACCGGATCCCATCAGAACTCCGCAGTTAAGCGTGCTTGGGCGAGAGTAGTACTAGGATGGGTGACCTCCTGGGAAGTCCTTGTGTTGCACCTCTTTTTGCCAAAATTGCGCGTTCTTTTTGTTAATTGGCGTAATTTGACGTCTTTTTTTGAAAAATAAACTTAGATTGCTCTCATTTTTTCGTTAATTAACGCAACTTAAAACTCTATTCGGTTAATTAGCGTAATTTGACGTCTTTTTTGAATAATACACTTAGAAATGCATATATACAATTGCAACGCTTTACTATCAGGTGCGATCATACCAGCACTAATGCACCGGATCCCATCAGAACTCCGCAGTTAAGCGTGCTTGGGCGAGAGCAGTACTACGATGGGTGACCTCCTGGGAAGTCCTTGTGTTGCACCTCTTTTTGCCAAAATTGCGCGTTCTTTTTGTTAATTGGCGTAATTTGACGTCTTTTTTTGAAAAATAAACTTAGATTGCTCTCATTTTTTCGTTAATTAACGCAACTTAAAACTCTATTCGGTTAATTAGCGTAATTTGACGTCATTTTTGAATAATACACTTAGAAATGCATATATACAATTGCAACGCTTTACTCTCAGGTGCGATCATACCAGCACTAATGCATCGGATCCCATCAGAACTCTGCAGTTAAGCGTGCTTGGGCGAGAGTAGTACTAGGATGGGTGACCTCCTGGGAAGTCCTTGTGTTGCACCTCTTTTTGCCAAAATTGCGCGTTCTTTTTGTTAATTGGCGTAATTTGACGTCTTTTTTTGAAAAATAAACTTAGATTGCTCTCATTTTTCGTTAATTAACGCAACTTAAAACTCTATTCGGTTAATTAGCGTAATTTGACGTCTTTTTTGAATAATACACTTAGAAATGCATATATACAATTGCAACGCTTTACTCTCAGGTGCGATCATACCAGCACTAATGCACCGGATCCCATCAGAACTCCGCAGTTAAGCGTGCTTGGGCGAGAGCAGTACTACGATGGGTGACCTCCTGGGAAGTCCTTGTGTTGCACCTCTTTTTGCCAAAATTGCGCGTTCTTTTTGTTAATTGGCGTAATTTGACGTCTTTTTTTGAAAAATAAACTTAGATTGCTCTCATTTTTTCGTTAATTAACGCAACTTAAAACTCTATTCGGTTAATTAGCGTAATTTGACGTCTTTTTTGAATAATACACTTAGAAATGCATATATACAATTGCAACGCTTTACTCTCAGGTGCGATCATACCAGCACTAATGCACCGGATCCCATCAGAACTCCGCAGTTAAGCGTGCTTGGGCGAGAGTAGTACTAGGATGGGTGACCTCCTGGGAAGTCCTTGTGTTGCACCTCTTTTTGCCAAAATTGCGCGTTCTTTTTGTTAATTGGCGTAATTTGACGTCTTTTTTTGAAAAATAAACTTAGATTGCTCTCATTTTTTCGTTAATTAACGCAACTTAAAACTCTATTCGGTTAATTAGCGTAATTTGACGTCTTTTTTGAATAATACACTTAGAAATGCATATATACAATTGCAACGCTTTACTCTCAGGTGCGATCATACCAGCACTAATGCACCGGATCCCATCAGAACTCCGCAGTTAAGCGTGCTTGGGCGAGAGTAGTACTAGGATGGGTGACCTCCTGGGAAGTCCTTGTGTTGCACCTCTTTTTGCCAAAATTGCGCGTTCTTTTTGTTAATTGGCGTAATTTGACGTCTTTTTTTGAAAAATAAACTTAGATTGCTCTCATTTTTTCGTTAATTAACGCAACTTAAAACTCTATTCGGTTAATTAGCGTAATTTGACGTCTTTTTTGAATAATACACTTAGAAATGCATATATACAATTGCAACGCTTTACTCTCAGGTGCGATCATACCAGCACTAATGCATCGGATCCCATCAGAACTCCGCAGTTAAGCGTGCTTGGGCGAGAGCAGTACTAGGATGGGTGACCTCCTGGGAAGTCCTTGTGTTGCACCTCTTTTTGCCAAAATTGCGCGTTCTTTTTGTTAATTGGCGTAATTTGACGTCTTTTTTTGAAAAATAAACTTAGATTGCTCTCATTTTTTCGTTAATTAACGCAACTTAAAACTCTATTCGGTTAATTAGCGTAATTTGACGTCTTTTTTGAATAATACACTTAGAAATGCATATATACAATTGCAACGCTTTACTCTCAGGTGCGATCATACCAGCACTAATGCACCGGATCCCATCAGAACTCCGCAGTTAAGCGTGCTTGGGCGAGAGTAGTACTAGGATGGGTGACCTCCTGGGAAGTCCTTGTGTTGCACCTCTTTTTGCCAAAATTGCGCGTTCTTTTTGTTAATTGGCGTAATTTGACGTCTTTTTTTGAAAAATAAACTTAGATTGCTCTCATTTTTTCGTTAATTAACGCAACTTAAAACTCTATTCGGTTAATTAGCGTAATTTGACGTCTTTTTTGAATAATACACTTAGAAATGCATATATACAATTGCAACGCTTTACTATCAGGTGCGATCATACCAGCACTAATGCACCGGATCCCATCAGAACTCCGCAGTTAAGCGTGCTTGGGCGAGAGCAGTACTACGATGGGTGACCTCCTGGGAAGTCCTTGTGTTGCACCTCTTTTTGCCAAAATTGCGCGTTCTTTTTGTTAATTGGCGTAATTTGACGTCTTTTTTTGAAAAATAAACTTAGATTGCTCTCATTTTTTCGTTAATTAACGCAACTTAAAACTCTATTCGGTTAATTAGCGTAATTTGACGTCTTTTTTGAATAATACACTTAGAAATGCATATATACAATTGCAACGCTTTACTCTCAGGTGCGATCATACCAGCACTAATGCATCGGATCCCATCAGAACTCCGCAGTTAAGCGTGCTTGGGCGAGAGTAGTACTAGGATGGGTGACCTCCTGGGAAGTCCTTGTGTTGCACCTCTTTTTGCCAAAATTGCGCGTTCTTTTTGTTAATTGGCGTAATTTGACGTCTTTTTTTGAAAAATAAACTTAGATTGCTCTCATTTTTCGTTAATTAACGCAACTTAAAACTCTATTCGGTTAATTAGCGTAATTTGACGTCTTTTTTGAATAATACACTTAGAAATGCATATATACAATTGCAACGCTTTACTCTCAGGTGCGATCATACCAGCACTAATGCACCGGATCCCATCAGAACTCCGCAGTTAAGCGTGCTTGGGCGAGAGCAGTACTACGATGGGTGACCTCCTGGGAAGTCCTTGTGTTGCACCTCTTTTTGCCAAAATTGCGCGTTCTTTTTGTTAATTGGCGTAATTTGACGTCTTTTTTTGAAAAATAAACTTAGATTGCTCTCATTTTTTCGTTAATTAACGCAACTTAAAACTCTATTCGGTTAATTAGCGTAATTTGACGTCTTTTTTGAATAATACACTTAGAAATGCATATATACAATTGCAACGCTTTACTCTCAGGTGCGATCATACCAGCACTAATCCACCGGATCCCATCAGAACTCCGCAGTTAAGCGTGCTTGGGCGAGAGTAGTACTAGGATGGGTGACCTCCTGGGAAGTCCTTGTGTTGCACCTCTTTTTGCCAAAATTGCGCGTTCTTTTTGTTAATTGGCGTAATTTGACGTCTTTTTTTGAAAAATAAACTTAGATTGCTCTCATTTTTTCGTTAATTAACGCAACTTAAAACTCTATTCGGTTAATTAGCGTAATTTGACGTCTTTTTTGAATAATACACTTAGAAATGCATATATACAATTGCAACGCTTTACTCTCAGGTGCGATCATACCAGCACTAATGCACGGATCCCATCAGAACTCCGCAGTTAAGCGTGCTTGGGCGAGAGTAGTACTAGGATGGGTGACCTCCTGGGAAGTCCTTGTGTTGCACCTCTTTTTGCCAAAATTGCGCGTTCTTTTTGTTAATTGGCGTAATTTGACGTCTTTTTTTGAAAAATAAACTTAGATTGCTCTCATTTTTTCGTTAATTAACGCAACTTAAAACTCTATTCGGTTAATTAGCGTAATTTGACGTCTTTTTTGAATAATACACTTAGAAATGCATATATACAATTGCAACGCTTTACTCTCAGGTGCGACCATACCAGCACTAATGCACCGGATCCCATCAGAACTCCGCAGTTAAGCGTGCTTGGGCGAGAGTAGTACTAGGATGGGTGACCTCCTGGGAAGTCCTTGTGTTGCACCTCTTTTTGCCAAAATTGCGCGTTCTTTTTGTTAATTGGCGTAATTTGACGTCTTTTTTTGAAAAATAAACTTAGATTGCTCTCATTTTTTCGTTAATTAACGCAACTTAAAACTCTATTCGGTTAATTAGCGTAATTTGACGTCTTTTTTGAATAATACACTTAGAAATGCATATATACAATTGCAACGCTTTACTCTCAGGTGCGATCATACCAGCACTAATGCACCGGATCCCATCAGAACTCCGCAGTTAAGCGTGCTTGGGCGAGAGTAGTACTAGGATGGGTGACCTCCTGGGAAGTCCTTGTGTTGCACCTCTTTTTGCCAAAATTGCGCGTTCTTTTTGTTAATTGGCGTAATTTGACGTCTTTTTTTGAAAAATAAACTTAGATTGCTCTCATTTTTTCGTTAATTAACGCAACTTAAAACTCTATTCGGTTAATTAGCGTAATTTGACGTCTTTTTTGAATAATACACTTAGAAATGCATATATACAATTGCAACGCTTTACTCTCAGGTGCGATCATACCAGCACTAATGCACCGGATCCCATCAGAACTCCGCAGTTAAGCGTGCTTGGGCGAGAGCAGTACTAGGATGGGTGACCTCCTGGGAAGTCCTTGTGTTGCACCTCTTTTTGCCAAAATTGCGCGTTCTTTTTGTTAATTGGCGTAATTTGACGTCTTTTTTTGAAAAATAAACTTAGATTGCTCTCATTTTTTCGTTAATTAACGCAACTTAAAACTCTATTCGGTTAATTAGCGTAATTTGACGTCTTTTTTGAATAATACACTTAGAAATGCATATATACAATTGCAACGCTTTACTCTCAGGTGCGACCATACCAGCACTAATGCACCGGATCCCATCAGAACTCCGCAGTTAAGCGTGCTTGGGCGAGAGTAGTACTAGGATGGGTGACCTCCTGGGAAGTCCTTGTGTTGCACCTCTTTTTGCCAAAATTGCGCGTTCTTTTTGTTAATTGGCGTAATTTGACGTCTTTTTTTGAAAAATAAACTTAGATTGCTCTCATTTTTTCGTTAATTAACGCAACTTAAAACTCTATTCGGTTAATTAGCGTAATTTGACGTCTTTTTTGAATAATACACTTAGAAATGCATATATACAATTGCAACGCTTTACTCTCAGGTGCGATCATACCAGCACTAATGCACCGGATCCCATCAGAACTCCGCAGTTAAGCGTGCTTGGGCGAGAGTAGTACTAGGATGGGTGACCTCCTGGGAAGTCCTTGTGTTGCACCTCTTTTTGCCAAAATTGCGCGTTCTTTTTGTTAATTGGCGTAATTTGACGTCTTTTTTTGAAAAATAAACTTAGATTGCTCTCATTTTTTCGTTAATTAACGCAACTTAAAACTCTATTCGGTTAATTAGCGTAATTTGACGTCTTTTTTGAATAATACACTTAGAAATGCATATATACAATTGCAACGCTTTACTCTCAGGTGCGATCATACCAGCACTAATGCACCGGATCCCATCAGAACTCCGCAGTTAAGCGTGCTTGGGCGAGAGCAGTACTAGGATGGGTGACCTCCTGGGAAGTCCTTGTGTTGCACCTCTTTTTGCCAAAATTGCGCGTTCTTTTTGTTAATTGGCGTAATTTGACGTCTTTTTTTGAAAAATAAACTTAGATTGCTCTCATTTTTTCGTTAATTAACGCAACTTAAAACTCTATTCGGTTAATTAGCGTAATTTGACGTCTTTTTTGAATAATACACTTAGAAATGCATATATACAATTGCAACGCTTTACTCTCAGGTGCGATCATACCAGCACTAATGCATCGGATCCCATCAGAACTCCGCAGTTAAGCGTGCTTGGGCGAGAGCAGTACTAGGATGGGTGACCTCCTGGGAAGTCCTTGTGTTGCACCTCTTTTTGCCAAAATTGCGCGTTCTTTTTGTTAATTGGCGTAATTTGACGTCTTTTTTTGAAAAATAAACTTAGATTGCTCTCATTTTTTCGTTAATTAACGCAACTTAAAACTCTATTCGGTTAATTAGCGTAATTTGACGTCTTTTTTGAATAATACACTTAGAAATGCATATATACAATTGCAACGCTTTACTCTCAGGTGCGATCATACCAGCACTAATGCACCGGATCCCATCAGAACTCCGCAGTTAAGCGTGCTTGGGCGAGAGTAGTACTAGGATGGGTGACCTCCTGGGAAGTCCTTGTGTTGCACCTCTTTTTGCCAAAATTGCGCGTTCTTTTTGTTAATTGGCGTAATTTGACGTCTTTTTTTGAAAAATAAACTTAGATTGCTCTCATTTTTTCGTTAATTAACGCAACTTAAAACTCTATTCGGTTAATTAGCGTAATTTGACGTCTTTTTTGAATAATACACTTAGAAATGCATATATACAATTGCAACGCTTTACTCTCAGGTGCGATCATACCAGCACTAATGCACCGGATCCCATCAGAACTCCGCAGTTAAGCGTGCTTGGGCGAGAGTAGTACTAGGATGGGTGACCTCCTGGGAAGTCCTTGTGTTGCACCTCTTTTTGCCAAAATTGCGCGTTCTTTTTGTTAATTGGCGTAATTTGACGTCTTTTTTTGAAAAATAAACTTAGATTGCTCTCATTTTTTCGTTAATTAACGCAACTTAAAACTCTATTCGGTTAATTAGCGTAATTTGACGTCTTTTTTGAATAATACACTTAGAAATGCATATATACAATTGCAACGCTTTACTCTCAGGTGCGATCATACCAGCACTAATGCACCGGATCCCATCAGAACTCCGCAGTTAAGCGTGCTTGGGCGAGAGTAGTACTAGGATGGGTGACCTCCTGGGAAGTCCTTGTGTTGCACCTCTTTTTGCCAAAATTGCGCGTTCTTTTTGTTAATTGGCGTAATTTGACGTCTTTTTTTGAAAAATAAACTTAGATTGCTCTCATTTTTTCGTTAATTAACGCAACTTAAAACTCTATTCGGTTAATTAGCGTAATTTGACGTCTTTTTTGAATAATACACTTAGAAATGCATATATACAATTGCAACGCTTTACTATCAGGTGCGATCATACCAGCACTAATGCACCGGATCCCATCAGAACTCCGCAGTTAAGCGTGCTTGGGCGAGAGCAGTACTACGATGGGTGACCTCCTGGGAAGTCCTTGTGTTGCACCTCTTTTTGCCAAAATTGCGCGTTCTTTTTGTTAATTGGCGTAATTTGACGTCTTTTTTTGAAAAATAAACTTAGATTGCTCTCATTTTTTCGTTAATTAACGCAACTTAAAACTCTATTCGGTTAATTAGCGTAATTTGACGTCATTTTTGAATAATACACTTAGAAATGCATATATACAATTGCAACGCTTTACTCTCAGGTGCGATCATACCAGCACTAATGCATCGGATCCCATCAGAACTCTGCAGTTAAGCGTGCTTGGGCGAGAGTAGTACTAGGATGGGTGACCTCCTGGGAAGTCCTTGTGTTGCACCTCTTTTTGCCAAAATTGCGCGTTCTTTTTGTTAATTGGCGTAATTTGACGTCTTTTTTTGAAAAATAAACTTAGATTGCTCTCATTTTTTCGTTAATTAACGCAACTTAAAACTCTATTCGGTTAATTAGCGTAATTTGACGTCTTTTTTGAATAATACACTTAGAAATGCATATATACAATTGCAACGCTTTACTCTCAGGTGCGATCATACCAGCACTAATGCACCGGATCCCATCAGAACTCCGCAGTTAAGCGTGCTTGGGCGAGAGCAGTACTAGGATGGGTGACCTCCTGGGAAGTCCTTGTGTTGCACCTCTTTTTGCCAAAATTGCGCGTTCTTTTTGTTAATTGGCGTAATTTGACGTCTTTTTTTGAAAAATAAACTTAGATTGCTCTCATTTTTTCGTTAATTAACGCAACTTAAAACTCTATTCGGTTAATTAGCGTAATTTGACGTCTTTTTTGAATAATACACTTAGAAATGCATATATACAATTGCAACGCTTTACTCTCAGGTGCGATCATACCAGCACTAATGCATCGGATCCCATCAGAACTCCGCAGTTAAGCGTGCTTGGGCGAGAGCAGTACTAGGATGGGTGACCTCCTGGGAAGTCCTTGTGTTGCACCTCTTTTTGCCAAAATTGCGCGTTCTTTTTGTTAATTGGCGTAATTTGACGTCTTTTTTTGAAAAATAAACTTAGATTGCTCTCATTTTTTCGTTAATTAACGCAACTTAAAACTCTATTCGGTTAATTAGCGTAATTTGACGTCTTTTTTGAATAATACACTTAGAAATGCATATATACAATTGCAACGCTTTACTCTCAGGTGCGATCATACCAGCACTAATGCACCGGATCCCATCAGAACTCCGCAGTTAAGCGTGCTTGGGCGAGAGTAGTACTAGGATGGGTGACCTCCTGGGAAGTCCTTGTGTTGCACCTCTTTTTGCCAAAATTGCGCGTTCTTTTTGTTAATTGGCGTAATTTGACGTCTTTTTTTGAAAAATAAACTTAGATTGCTCTCATTTTTTCGTTAATTAACGCAACTTAAAACTCTATTCGGTTAATTAGCGTAATTTGACGTCTTTTTTGAATAATACACTTAGAAATGCATATATACAATTGCAACGCTTTACTCTCAGGTGCGATCATACCAGCACTAATGCACCGGATCCCATCAGAACTCCGCAGTTAAGCGTGCTTGGGCGAGAGTAGTACTAGGATGGGTGACCTCCTGGGAAGTCCTTGTGTTGCACCTCTTTTTGCCAAAATTGCGCGTTCTTTTTGTTAATTGGCGTAATTTGACGTCTTTTTTTGAAAAATAAACTTAGATTGCTCTCATTTTTTCGTTAATTAACGCAACTTAAAACTCTATTCGGTTAATTAGCGTAATTTGACGTCTTTTTTGAATAATACACTTAGAAATGCATATATACAATTGCAACGCTTTACTCTCAGGTGCGATCATACCAGCACTAATGCACCGGATCCCATCAGAACTCCGCAGTTAAGCGTGCTTGGGCGAGAGTAGTACTAGGATGGGTGACCTCCTGGGAAGTCCTTGTGTTGCACCTCTTTTTGCCAAAATTGCGCGTTCTTTTTGTTAATTGGCGTAATTTGACGTCTTTTTTTGAAAAATAAACTTAGATTGCTCTCATTTTTTCGTTAATTAACGCAACTTAAAACTCTATTCGGTTAATTAGCGTAATTTGACGTCTTTTTTGAATAATACACTTAGAAATGCATATATACAATTGCAACGCTTTACTATCAGGTGCGATCATACCAGCACTAATGCACCGGATCCCATCAGAACTCCGCAGTTAAGCGTGCTTGGGCGAGAGCAGTACTACGATGGGTGACCTCCTGGGAAGTCCTTGTGTTGCACCTCTTTTTGCCAAAATTGCGCGTTCTTTTTGTTAATTGGCGTAATTTGACGTCTTTTTTTGAAAAATAAACTTAGATTGCTCTCATTTTTTCGTTAATTAACGCAACTTAAAACTCTATTCGGTTAATTAGCGTAATTTGACGTCATTTTTGAATAATACACTTAGAAATGCATATATACAATTGCAACGCTTTACTCTCAGGTGCGATCATACCAGCACTAATGCATCGGATCCCATCAGAACTCTGCAGTTAAGCGTGCTTGGGCGAGAGTAGTACTAGGATGGGTGACCTCCTGGGAAGTCCTTGTGTTGCACCTCTTTTTGCCAAAATTGCGCGTTCTTTTTGTTAATTGGCGTAATTTGACGTCTTTTTTTGAAAAATAAACTTAGATTGCTCTCATTTTTCGTTAATTAACGCAACTTAAAACTCTATTCGGTTAATTAGCGTAATTTGACGTCTTTTTTGAATAATACACTTAGAAATGCATATATACAATTGCAACGCTTTACTCTCAGGTGCGATCATACCAGCACTAATGCACCGGATCCCATCAGAACTCCGCAGTTAAGCGTGCTTGGGCGAGAGCAGTACTACGATGGGTGACCTCCTGGGAAGTCCTTGTGTTGCACCTCTTTTTGCCAAAATTGCGCGTTCTTTTTGTTAATTGGCGTAATTTGACGTCTTTTTTTGAAAAATAAACTTAGATTGCTCTCATTTTTTCGTTAATTAACGCAACTTAAAACTCTATTCGGTTAATTAGCGTAATTTGACGTCTTTTTTGAATAATACACTTAGAAATGCATATATACAATTGCAACGCTTTACTCTCAGGTGCGATCATACCAGCACTAATGCACCGGATCCCATCAGAACTCCGCAGTTAAGCGTGCTTGGGCGAGAGTAGTACTAGGATGGGTGACCTCCTGGGAAGTCCTTGTGTTGCACCTCTTTTTGCCAAAATTGCGCGTTCTTTTTGTTAATTGGCGTAATTTGACGTCTTTTTTTGAAAAATAAACTTAGATTGCTCTCATTTTTTCGTTAATTAACGCAACTTAAAACTCTATTCGGTTAATTAGCGTAATTTGACGTCTTTTTTGAATAATACACTTAGAAATGCATATATACAATTGCAACGCTTTACTCTCAGGTGCGATCATACCAGCACTAATGCACCGGATCCCATCAGAACTCCGCAGTTAAGCGTGCTTGGGCGAGAGTAGTACTAGGATGGGTGACCTCCTGGGAAGTCCTTGTGTTGCACCTCTTTTTGCCAAAATTGCGCGTTCTTTTTGTTAATTGGCGTAATTTGACGTCTTTTTTTGAAAAATAAACTTAGATTGCTCTCATTTTTTCGTTAATTAACGCAACTTAAAACTCTATTCGGTTAATTAGCGTAATTTGACGTCTTTTTTGAATAATACACTTAGAAATGCATATATACAATTGCAACGCTTTACTCTCAGGTGCGATCATACCAGCACTAATGCACCGGATCCCATCAGAACTCCGCAGTTAAGCGTGCTTGGGCGAGAGCAGTACTACGATGGGTGACCTCCTGGGAAGTCCTTGTGTTGCACCTCTTTTTGCCAAAATTGCGCGTTCTTTTTGTTAATTGGCGTAATTTGACGTCTTTTTTTGAAAAATAAACTTAGATTGCTCTCATTTTTTCGTTAATTAACGCAACTTAAAACTCTATTCGGTTAATTAGCGTAATTTGACGTCTTTTTTGAATAATACACTTAGAAATGCATATATACAATTGCAACGCTTTACTCTCAGGTGCGATCATACCAGCACTAATGCACCGGATCCCATCAGAACTCCGCAGTTAAGCGTGCTTGGGCGAGAGTAGTACTAGGATGGGTGACCTCCTGGGAAGTCCTTGTGTTGCACCTCTTTTTGCCAAAATTGCGCGTTCTTTTTGTTAATTGGCGTAATTTGACGTCTTTTTTTGAAAAATAAACTTAGATTGCTCTCATTTTTTCGTTAATTAACGCAACTTAAAACTCTATTCGGTTAATTAGCGTAATTTGACGTCTTTTTTGAATAATACACTTAGAAATGCATATATACAATTGCAACGCTTTACTATCAGGTGCGATCATACCAGCACTAATGCACCGGATCCCATCAGAACTCCGCAGTTAAGCGTGCTTGGGCGAGAGCAGTACTACGATGGGTGACCTCCTGGGAAGTCCTTGTGTTGCACCTCTTTTTGCCAAAATTGCGCGTTCTTTTTGTTAATTGGCGTAATTTGACGTCTTTTTTTGAAAAATAAACTTAGATTGCTCTCATTTTTTCGTTAATTAACGCAACTTAAAACTCTATTCGGTTAATTAGCGTAATTTGACGTCTTTTTTGAATAATACACTTAGAAATGCATATATACAATTGCAACGCTTTACTCTCAGGTGCGATCATACCAGCACTAATGCATCGGATCCCATCAGAACTCCACAGTTAAGCGTGCTTGGGCGAGAGTAGTACTAGGATGGGTGACCTCCTGGGAAGTCCTTGTGTTGCACCTCTTTTTGCCAAAATTGCGCGTTCTTTTTGTTAATTGGCGTAATTTGACGTCTTTTTTTGAAAAATAAACTTAGATTGCTCTCATTTTTCGTTAATTAACGCAACTTAAAACTCTATTCGGTTAATTAGCGTAATTTGACGTCTTTTTTGAATAATACACTTAGAAATGCATATATACAATTGCAACGCTTTACTCTCAGGTGCGATCATACCAGCACTAATGCACCGGATCCCATCAGAACTCCGCAGTTAAGCGTGCTTGGGCGAGAGCAGTACTACGATGGGTGACCTCCTGGGAAGTCCTTGTGTTGCACCTCTTTTTGCCAAAATTGCGCGTTCTTTTTGTTAATTGGCGTAATTTGACGTCTTTTTTTGAAAAATAAACTTAGATTGCTCTCATTTTTTCGTTAATTAACGCAACTTAAAACTCTATTCGGTTAATTAGCGTAATTTGACGTCTTTTTTGAATAATACACTTAGAAATGCATATATACAATTGCAACGCTTTACTCTCAAGTGCGATCATACCAGCACTAATCCACCGGATCCCATCAGAACTCCGCAGTTAAGCGTGCTTGGGCGAGAGTAGTACTAGGATGGGTGACCTCCTGGGAAGTCCTTGTGTTGCACCTCTTTTTGCCAAAATTGCGCGTTCTTTTTGTTAATTGGCGTAATTTGACGTCTTTTTTTGAAAAATAAACTTAGATTGCTCTCATTTTTTCGTTAATTAACGCAACTTAAAACTCTATTCGGTTAATTAGCGTAATTTGACGTCTTTTTTGAATAATACACTTAGAAATGCATATATACAATTGCAACGCTTTACTCTCAGGTGCGATCATACCAGCACTAATGCACGGATCCCATCAGAACTCCGCAGTTAAGCGTGCTTGGGCGAGAGTAGTACTAGGATGGGTGACCTCCTGGGAAGTCCTTGTGTTGCACCTCTTTTTGCCAAAATTGCGCGTTCTTTTTGTTAATTGGCGTAATTTGACGTCTTTTTTTGAAAAATAAACTTAGATTGCTCTCATTTTTTCGTTAATTAACGCAACTTAAAACTCTATTCGGTTAATTAGCGTAATTTGACGTCTTTTTTGAATAATACACTTAGAAATGCATATATACAATTGCAACGCTTTACTCTCAGGTGCGACCATACCAGCACTAATGCACCGGATCCCATCAGAACTCCGCAGTTAAGCGTGCTTGGGCGAGAGTAGTACTAGGATGGGTGACCTCCTGGGAAGTCCTTGTGTTGCACCTCTTTTTGCCAAAATTGCGCGTTCTTTTTGTTAATTGGCGTAATTTGACGTCTTTTTTTGAAAAATAAACTTAGATTGCTCTCATTTTTTCGTTAATTAACGCAACTTAAAACTCTATTCGGTTAATTAGCGTAATTTGACGTCTTTTTTGAATAATACACTTAGAAATGCATATATACAATTGCAACGCTTTACTCTCAGGTGCGATCATACCAGCACTAATGCACCGGATCCCATCAGAACTCCGCAGTTAAGCGTGCTTGGGCGAGAGTAGTACTAGGATGGGTGACCTCCTGGGAAGTCCTTGTGTTGCACCTCTTTTTGCCAAAATTGCGCGTTCTTTTTGTTAATTGGCGTAATTTGACGTCTTTTTTTGAAAAATAAACTTAGATTGCTCTCATTTTTTCGTTAATTAACGCAACTTAAAACTCTATTCGGTTAATTAGCGTAATTTGACGTCTTTTTTGAATAATACACTTAGAAATGCATATATACAATTGCAACGCTTTACTCTTAGGTGCGATCATACCAGCACTAATGCACCGGATCCCATCAGAACTCCGCAGTTAAGCGTGCTTGGGCGAGAGCAGTACTAGGATGGGTGACCTCCTGGGAAGTCCTTGTGTTGCACCTCTTTTTGCCAAAATTGCGCGTTCTTTTTGTTAATTGGCGTAATTTGACGTCTTTTTTTGAAAAATAAACTTAGATTGCTCTCATTTTTTCGTTAATTAACGCAACTTAAAACTCTATTCGGTTAATTAGCGTAATTTGACGTCTTTTTTGAATAATACACTTAGAAATGCATATATACAATTGCAACGCTTTACTCTCAGGTGCGACCATACCAGCACTAATGCACCGGATCCCATCAGAACTCCGCAGTTAAGCGTGCTTGGGCGAGAGTAGTACTAGGATGGGTGACCTCCTGGGAAGTCCTTGTGTTGCACCTCTTTTTGCCAAAATTGCGCGTTCTTTTTGTTAATTGGCGTAATTTGACGTCTTTTTTTGAAAAATAAACTTAGATTGCTCTCATTTTTTCGTTAATTAACGCAACTTAAAACTCTATTCGGTTAATTAGCGTAATTTGACGTCTTTTTTGAATAATACACTTAGAAATGCATATATACAATTGCAACGCTTTACTCTCAGGTGCGATCATACCAGCACTAATGCACCGGATCCCATCAGAACTCCGCAGTTAAGCGTGCTTGGGCGAGAGTAGTACTAGGATGGGTGACCTCCTGGGAAGTCCTTGTGTTGCACCTCTTTTTGCCAAAATTGCGCGTTCTTTTTGTTAATTGGCGTAATTTGACGTCTTTTTTTGAAAAATAAACTTAGATTGCTCTCATTTTTTCGTTAATTAACGCAACTTAAAACTCTATTCGGTTAATTAGCGTAATTTGACGTCTTTTTTGAATAATACACTTAGAAATGCATATATACAATTGCAACGCTTTACTCTCAGGTGCGATCATACCAGCACTAATGCACCGGATCCCATCAGAACTCCGCAGTTAAGCGTGCTTGGGCGAGAGCAGTACTAGGATGGGTGACCTCCTGGGAAGTCCTTGTGTTGCACCTCTTTTTGCCAAAATTGCGCGTTCTTTTTGTTAATTGGCGTAATTTGACGTCTTTTTTTGAAAAATAAACTTAGATTGCTCTCATTTTTTCGTTAATTAACGCAACTTAAAACTCTATTCGGTTAATTAGCGTAATTTGACGTCTTTTTTGAATAATACACTTAGAAATGCATATATACAATTGCAACGCTTTACTCTCAGGTGCGATCATACCAGCACTAATGCATCGGATCCCATCAGAACTCCGCAGTTAAGCGTGCTTGGGCGAGAGCAGTACTAGGATGGGTGACCTCCTGGGAAGTCCTTGTGTTGCACCTCTTTTTGCCAAAATTGCGCGTTCTTTTTGTTAATTGGCGTAATTTGACGTCTTTTTTTGAAAAATAAACTTAGATTGCTCTCATTTTTTCGTTAATTAACGCAACTTAAAACTCTATTCGGTTAATTAGCGTAATTTGACGTCTTTTTTGAATAATACACTTAGAAATGCATATATACAATTGCAACGCTTTACTCTCAGGTGCGATCATACCAGCACTAATGCACCGGATCCCATCAGAACTCCGCAGTTAAGCGTGCTTGGGCGAGAGCAGTACTAGGATGGGTGACCTCCTGGGAAGTCCTTGTGTTGCACCTCTTTTTGCCAAAATTGCGCGTTCTTTTTGTTAATTGGCGTAATTTGACGTCTTTTTTTGAAAAATAAACTTAGATTGCTCTCATTTTTTCGTTAATTAACGCAACTTAAAACTCTATTCGGTTAATTAGCGTAATTTGACGTCTTTTTTGAATAATACACTTAGAAATGCATATATACAATTGCAACGCTTTACTCTCAGGTGCGACCATACCAGCACTAATGCACCGGATCCCATCAGAACTCCGCAGTTAAGCGTGCTTGGGCGAGAGTAGTACTAGGATGGGTGACCTCCTGGGAAGTCCTTGTGTTGCACCTCTTTTTGCCAAAATTGCGCGTTCTTTTTGTTAATTGGCGTAATTTGACGTCTTTTTTTGAAAAATAAACTTAGATTGCTCTCATTTTTTCGTTAATTAACGCAACTTAAAACTCTATTCGGTTAATTAGCGTAATTTGACGTCTTTTTTGAATAATACACTTAGAAATGCATATATACAATTGCAACGCTTTACTCTCAGGTGCGATCATACCAGCACTAATGCACCGGATCCCATCAGAACTCCGCAGTTAAGCGTGCTTGGGCGAGAGTAGTACTAGGATGGGTGACCTCCTGGGAAGTCCTTGTGTTGCACCTCTTTTTGCCAAAATTGCGCGTTCTTTTTGTTAATTGGCGTAATTTGACGTCTTTTTTTGAAAAATAAACTTAGATTGCTCTCATTTTTTCGTTAATTAACGCAACTTAAAACTCTATTCGGTTAATTAGCGTAATTTGACGTCTTTTTTGAATAATACACTTAGAAATGCATATATACAATTGCAACGCTTTACTCTCAGGTGCGATCATACCAGCACTAATGCACCGGATCCCATCAGAACTCCGCAGTTAAGCGTGCTTGGGCGAGAGCAGTACTAGGATGGGTGACCTCCTGGGAAGTCCTTGTGTTGCACCTCTTTTTGCCAAAATTGCGCGTTCTTTTTGTTAATTGGCGTAATTTGACGTCTTTTTTTGAAAAATAAACTTAGATTGCTCTCATTTTTTCGTTAATTAACGCAACTTAAAACTCTATTCGGTTAATTAGCGTAATTTGACGTCTTTTTTGAATAATACACTTAGAAATGCATATATACAATTGCAACGCTTTACTCTCAGGTGCGATCATACCAGCACTAATGCATCGGATCCCATCAGAACTCCGCAGTTAAGCGTGCTTGGGCGAGAGCAGTACTAGGATGGGTGACCTCCTGGGAAGTCCTTGTGTTGCACCTCTTTTTGCCAAAATTGCGCGTTCTTTTTGTTAATTGGCGTAATTTGACGTCTTTTTTTGAAAAATAAACTTAGATTGCTCTCATTTTTTCGTTAATTAACGCAACTTAAAACTCTATTCGGTTAATTAGCGTAATTTGACGTCTTTTTTGAATAATACACTTAGAAATGCATATATACAATTGCAACGCTTTACTCTCAGGTGCGATCATACTAGCACTAATGCACCGGATCCCATCAGAACTCCGCAGTTAAGCGTGCTTGGGCGAGAGTAGTACTAGGATGGGTGACCTCCTGGGAAGTCCTTGTGTTGCACCTCTTTTTGCCAAAATTGCGCGTTCTTTTTGTTAATTGGCGTAATTTGACGTCTTTTTTTGAAAAATAAACTTAGATTGCTCTCATTTTTTCGTTAATTAACGCAACTTAAAACTCTATTCGGTTAATTAGCGTAATTTGACGTCTTTTTTGAATAATACACTTAGAAATGCATATATACAATTGCAACGCTTTACTCTCAGGTGCGATCATACCAGCACTAATGCACCGGATCCCATCAGAACTCCGCAGTTAAGCGTGCTTGGGCGAGAGCAGTACTACGATGGGTGACCTCCTGGGAAGTCCTTGTGTTGCACCTCTTTTTGCCAAAATTGCGCGTTCTTTTTGTTAATTGGCGTAATTTGACGTCTTTTTTTGAAAAATAAACTTAGATTGCTCTCATTTTTTCGTTAATTAACGCAACTTAAAACTCTATTCGGTTAATTAGCGTAATTTGACGTCTTTTTTGAATAATACACTTAGAAATGCATATATACAATTGCAACGCTTTACTCTCAGGTGCGATCATACCAGCACTAATGCACCGGATCCCATCAGAACTCCGCAGTTAAGCGTGCTTGGGCGAGAGTAGTACTAGGATGGGTGACCTCCTGGGAAGTCCTTGTGTTGCACCTCTTTTTGCCAAAATTGCGCGTTCTTTTTGTTAATTGGCGTAATTTGACGTCTTTTTTTGAAAAATAAACTTAGATTGCTCTCATTTTTTCGTTAATTAACGCAACTTAAAACTCTATTCGGTTAATTAGCGTAATTTGACGTCTTTTTTGAATAATACACTTAGAAATGCATATATACAATTGCAACGCTTTACTCTCAGGTGCGATCATACCAGCACTAATGCACGGATCCCATCAGAACTCCGCAGTTAAGCGTGCTTGGGCGAGAGTAGTACTAGGATGGGTGACCTCCTGGGAAGTCCTTGTGTTGCACCTCTTTTTGCCAAAATTGCGCGTTCTTTTTGTTAATTGGCGTAATTTGACGTCTTTTTTTGAAAAATAAACTTAGATTGCTCTCATTTTTTCGTTAATTAACGCAACTTAAAACTCTATTCGGTTAATTAGCGTAATTTGACGTCTTTTTTGAATAATACACTTAGAAATGCATATATACAATTGCAACGCTTTACTCTCAGGTGCGATCATACCAGCACTAATGCACCGGATCCCATCAGAACTCCGCAGTTAAGCGTGCTTGGGCGAGAGCAGTACTAGGATGGGTGACCTCCTGGGAAGTCCTTGTGTTGCACCTCTTTTTGCCAAAATTGCGCGTTCTTTTTGTTAATTGGCGTAATTTGACGTCTTTTTTTGAAAAATAAACTTAGATTGCTCTCATTTTTTCGTTAATTAACGCAACTTAAAACTCTATTCGGTTAATTAGCGTAATTTGACGTCTTTTTTGAATAATACACTTAGAAATGCATATATACAATTGCAACGCTTTACTCTCAGGTGCGATCATACCAGCACTAATGCAGCGGATCCCATCAGAACTCCGCAGTTAAGCGTGCTTGGGCGAGAGCAGTACTAGGATGGGTGACCTCCTGGGAAGTCCTTGTGTTGCACCTCTTTTTGCCAAAATTGCGCGTTCTTTTTGTTAATTGGCGTAATTTGACGTCTTTTTTTGAAAAATAAACTTAGATTGCTCTCATTTTTTCGTTAATTAACGCAACTTAAAACTCTATTCGGTTAATTAGCGTAATTTGACGTCTTTTTTGAATAATACACTTAGAAATGCATATATACAATTGCAACGCTTTACTCTCAGGTGCGATCATACTAGCACTAATGCACCGGATCCCATCAGAACTCCGCAGTTAAGCGTGCTTGGGCGAGAGCAGTACTACGATGGGTGACCTCCTGGGAAGTCCTTGTGTTGCACCTCTTTTTGCCAAAATTGCGCGTTCTTTTTGTTAATTGGCGTAATTTGACGTCTTTTTTTGAAAAATAAACTTAGATTGCTCTCATTTTTTCGTTAATTAACGCAACTTAAAACTCTATTCGGTTAATTAGCGTAATTTGACGTCTTTTTTGAATAATACACTTAGAAATGCATATATACAATTGCAACGCTTTACTCTCAGGTGCGATCATACCAGCACTAATCCACCGGATCCCATCAGAACTCCGCAGTTAAGCGTGCTTGGGCGAGAGTAGTACTAGGATGGGTGACCTCCTGGGAAGTCCTTGTGTTGCACCTCTTTTTGCCAAAATTGCGCGTTCTTTTTGTTAATTGGCGTAATTTGACGTCTTTTTTTGAAAAATAAACTTAGATTGCTCTCATTTTTTCGTTAATTAACGCAACTTAAAACTCTATTCGGTTAATTAGCGTAATTTGACGTCTTTTTTGAATAATACACTTAGAAATGCATATATACAATTGCAACGCTTTACTCTCAGGTGCGATCATACCAGCACTAATGCATCGGATCCCATCAGAACTCCGCAGTTAAGCGTGCTTGGGCGAGAGCAGTACTAGGATGGGTGACCTCCTGGGAAGTCCTTGTGTTGCACCTCTTTTTGCCAAAATTGCGCGTTCTTTTTGTTAATTGGCGTAATTTGACGTCTTTTTTTGAAAAATAAACTTAGATTGCTCTCATTTTTTCGTTAATTAACGCAACTTAAAACTCTATTCGGTTAATTAGCGTAATTTGACGTCTTTTTTGAATAATACACTTAGAAATGAATATATACAATTGCAACGCTTTACTCTCAGGTGCGATCATACCAGCACTAATGCACCGGATCCCATCAGAACTCCGCAGTTAAGCGTGCTTGGGCGAGAGTAGTACTAGGATGGGTGACCTCCTGGGAAGTCCTTGTGTTGCACCTCTTTTTGCCAAAATTGCGCGTTCTTTTTGTTAATTGGCGTAATTTGACGTCTTTTTTTGAAAAATAAACTTAGATTGCTCTCATTTTTTCGTTAATTAACGCAACTTAAAACTCTATTCGGTTAATTAGCGTAATTTGACGTCTTTTTTGAATAATACACTTAGAAATGCATATATACAATTGCAACGCTTTACTCTCAGGTGCGATCATACCAGCACTAATGCACCGGATCCCATCAGAACTCCGCAGTTAAGCGTGCTTGGGCGAGAGCAGTACTACGATGGGTGACCTCCTGGGAAGTCCTTGTGTTGCACCTCTTTTTGCCAAAATTGCGCGTTCTTTTTGTTAATTGGCGTAATTTGACGTCTTTTTTTGAAAAATAAACTTAGATTGCTCTCATTTTTTCGTTAATTAACGCAACTTAAAACTCTATTCGGTTAATTAGCGTAATTTGACGTCTTTTTTGAATAATACACTTAGAAATGCATATATACAATTGCAACGCTTTACTCTCAGGTGCGATCATACCAGCACTAATCCACCGGATCCCATCAGAACTCCGCAGTTAAGCGTGCTTGGGCGAGAGTAGTACTAGGATGGGTGACCTCCTGGGAAGTCCTTGTGTTGCACCTCTTTTTGCCAAAATTGCGCGTTCTTTTTGTTAATTGGCGTAATTTGACGTCTTTTTTTGAAAAATAAACTTAGATTGCTCTCATTTTTTCGTTAATTAACGCAACTTAAAACTCTATTCGGTTAATTAGCGTAATTTGACGTCTTTTTTGAATAATACACTTAGAAATGCATATATACAATTGCAACGCTTTACTCTCAGGTGCGATCATACCAGCACTAATGCATCGGATCCCATCAGAACTCCGCAGTTAAGCGTGCTTGGGCGAGAGCAGTACTAGGATGGGTGACCTCCTGGGAAGTCCTTGTGTTGCACCTCTTTTTGCCAAAATTGCGCGTTCTTTTTGTTAATTGGCGTAATTTGACGTCTTTTTTTGAAAAATAAACTTAGATTGCTCTCATTTTTTCGTTAATTAACGCAACTTAAAACTCTATTCGGTTAATTAGCGTAATTTGACGTCTTTTTTGAATAATACACTTAGAAATGAATATATACAATTGCAACGCTTTACTCTCAGGTGCGATCATACCAGCACTAATGCACCGGATCCCATCAGAACTCCGCAGTTAAGCGTGCTTGGGCGAGAGTAGTACTAGGATGGGTGACCTCCTGGGAAGTCCTTGTGTTGCACCTCTTTTTGCCAAAATTGCGCGTTCTTTTTGTTAATTGGCGTAATTTGACGTCTTTTTTTGAAAAATAAACTTAGATTGCTCTCATTTTTTCGTTAATTAACGCAACTTAAAACTCTATTCGGTTAATTAGCGTAATTTGACGTCTTTTTTGAATAATACACTTAGAAATGCATATATACAATTGCAACGCTTTACTCTCAGGTGCGATCATACCAGCACTAATGCACCGGATCCCATCAGAACTCCGCAGTTAAGCGTGCTTGGGCGAGAGCAGTACTACGATGGGTGACCTCCTGGGAAGTCCTTGTGTTGCACCTCTTTTTGCCAAAATTGCGCGTTCTTTTTGTTAATTGGCGTAATTTGACGTCTTTTTTTGAAAAATAAACTTAGATTGCTCTCATTTTTTCGTTAATTAACGCAACTTAAAACTCTATTCGGTTAATTAGCGTAATTTGACGTCTTTTTTGAATAATACACTTAGAAATGCATATATACAATTGCAACGCTTTACTCTCAGGTGCGATCATACCAGCACTAATCCACCGGATCCCATCAGAACTCCGCAGTTAAGCGTGCTTGGGCGAGAGTAGTACTAGGATGGGTGACCTCCTGGGAAGTCCTTGTGTTGCACCTCTTTTTGCCAAAATTGCGCGTTCTTTTTGTTAATTGGCGTAATTTGACGTCTTTTTTTGAAAAATAAACTTAGATTGCTCTCATTTTTTCGTTAATTAACGCAACTTAAAACTCTATTCGGTTAATTAGCGTAATTTGACGTCTTTTTTGAATAATACACTTAGAAATGCATATATACAATTGCAACGCTTTACTCTCAGGTGCGATCATACCAGCACTAATGCATCGGATCCCATCAGAACTCCGCAGTTAAGCGTGCTTGGGCGAGAGCAGTACTAGGATGGGTGACCTCCTGGGAAGTCCTTGTGTTGCACCTCTTTTTGCCAAAATTGCGCGTTCTTTTTGTTAATTGGCGTAATTTGACGTCTTTTTTTGAAAAATAAACTTAGATTGCTCTCATTTTTTCGTTAATTAACGCAACTTAAAACTCTATTCGGTTAATTAGCGTAATTTGACGTCTTTTTTGAATAATACACTTAGAAATGAATATATACAATTGCAACGCTTTACTCTCAGGTGCGATCATACCAGCACTAATGCACCGGATCCCATCAGAACTCCGCAGTTAAGCGTGCTTGGGCGAGAGTAGTACTAGGATGGGTGACCTCCTGGGAAGTCCTTGTGTTGCACCTCTTTTTGCCAAAATTGCGCGTTCTTTTTGTTAATTGGCGTAATTTGACGTCTTTTTTTGAAAAATAAACTTAGATTGCTCTCATTTTTTCGTTAACTAACGCAACTTAAAACTCTATTCGGTTAATTAGCGTAATTTGACGTCTTTTTTGAATAATACACTTAGAAATGCATATATACAATTGCAACGCTTTACTCTCAGGTGCGATCATACCAGCACTAATGCATCGGATCCCATCAGAACTCCGCAGTTAAGCGTGCTTGGGCGAGAGTAGTACTAGGATGGGTGACCTCCTGGGAAGTCCTTGTGTTGCACCTCTTTTTGCCAAAATTGCGCGTTCTTTTTGTTAATTGGCGTAATTTGACGTCTTTTTTTGAAAAATAAACTTAGATTGCTCTCATTTTTTCGTTAATTAACGCAACTTAAAACTCTATTCGGTTAATTAGCGTAATTTGACGTCTTTTTTGAATAATACACTTAGAAATGCATATATACAATTGCAACGCTTTACTCTCAGGTGCGATCATACCAGCACTAATGCACCGGATCCCATCAGAACTCCGCAGTTAAGCGTGCTTGGGCGAGAGCAGTACTAGGATGGGTGACCTCCTGGGAAGTCCTTGTGTTGCACCTCTTTTTGCCAAAATTGCGCGTTCTTTTTGTTAATTGGCGTAATTTGACGTCTTTTTTTGAAAAATAAACTTAGATTGCTCTCATTTTTTCGTTAATTAACGCAACTTAAAACTCTATTCGGTTAATTAGCGTAATTTGACGTCTTTTTTGAATAATACACTTAGAAATGCATATATACAATTGCAACGCTTTACTCTCAGGTGCGATCATACCAGCACTAATGCATCGGATCCCATCAGAACTCCGCAGTTAAGCGTGCTTGGGCGAGAGCAGTACTAGGATGGGTGACCTCCTGGGAAGTCCTTGTGTTGCACCTCTTTTTGCCAAAATTGCGCGTTCTTTTTGTTAATTGGCGTAATTTGACGTCTTTTTTTGAAAAATAAACTTAGATTGCTCTCATTTTTTCGTTAATTAACGCAACTTAAAACTCTATTCGGTTAATTAGCGTAATTTGACGTCTTTTTTGAATAATACACTTAGAAATGCATATATACAATTGCAACGCTTTACTCTCAGGTGCGATCATACCAGCACTAATCCACCGGATCCCATCAGAACTCCGCAGTTAAGCGTGCTTGGGCGAGAGTAGTACTAGGATGGGTGACCTCCTGGGAAGTCCTTGTGTTGCACCTCTTTTTGCCAAAATTGCGCGTTCTTTTTGTTAATTGGCGTAATTTGACGTCTTTTTTTGAAAAATAAACTTAGATTGCTCTCATTTTTTCGTTAATTAACGCAACTTAAAACTCTATTCGGTTAATTAGCGTAATTTGACGTCTTTTTTGAATAATACACTTAGAAATGCATATATACAATTGCAACGCTTTACTCTCAGGTGCGATCATACCAGCACTAATGCACCGGATCCCATCAGAACTCCGCAGTTAAGCGTGCTTGGGCGAGAGCAGTACTACGATGGGTGACCTCCTGGGAAGTCCTTGTGTTGCACCTCTTTTTGCCAAAATTGCGCGTTCTTTTTGTTAATTGGCGTAATTTGACGTCTTTTTTTGAAAAATAAACTTAGATTGCTCTCATTTTTTCGTTAATTAACGCAACTTAAAACTCTATTCGGTTAATTAGCGTAATTTGACGTCTTTTTTGAATAATACACTTAGAAATGCATATATACAATTGCAACGCTTTACTCTCAGGTGCGATCATACCAGCACTAATGCATCGGATCCCATCAGAACTCCGCAGTTAAGCGTGCTTGGGCGAGAGCAGTACTAGGATGGGTGACCTCCTGGGAAGTCCTTGTGTTGCACCTCTTTTTGCCAAAATTGCGCGTTCTTTTTGTTAATTGGCGTAATTTGACGTCTTTTTTTGAAAAATAAACTTAGATTGCTCTCATTTTTTCGTTAATTAACGCAACTTAAAACTCTATTCGGTTAATTAGCGTAATTTGACGTCTTTTTTGAATAATACACTTAGAAATGCATATATACAATTGCAACGCTTTACTCTCAGGTGCGATCATACCAGCACTAATCCACCGGATCCCATCAGAACTCCGCAGTTAAGCGTGCTTGGGCGAGAGTAGTACTAGGATGGGTGACCTCCTGGGAAGTCCTTGTGTTGCACCTCTTTTTGCCAAAATTGCGCGTTCTTTTTGTTAATTGGCGTAATTTGACGTCTTTTTTTGAAAAATAAACTTAGATTGCTCTCATTTTTTCGTTAATTAACGCAACTTAAAACTCTATTCGGTTAATTAGCGTAATTTGACGTCTTTTTTGAATAATACACTTAGAAATGCATATATACAATTGCAACGCTTTACTCTCAGGTGCGATCATACCAGCACTAATGCACCGGATCCCATCAGAACTCCGCAGTTAAGCGTGCTTGGGCGAGAGCAGTACTACGATGGGTGACCTCCTGGGAAGTCCTTGTGTTGCACCTCTTTTTGCCAAAATTGCGCGTTCTTTTTGTTAATTGGCGTAATTTGACGTCTTTTTTTGAAAAATAAACTTAGATTGCTCTCATTTTTTCGTTAATTAACGCAACTTAAAACTCTATTCGGTTAATTAGCGTAATTTGACGTCTTTTTTGAATAATACACTTAGAAATGCATATATACAATTGCAACGCTTTACTCTCAGGTGCGATCATACCAGCACTAATGCACCGGATCCCATCAGAACTCCGCAGTTAAGCGTGCTTGGGCGAGAGTAGTACTAGGATGGGTGACCTCCTGGGAAGTCCTTGTGTTGCACCTCTTTTTGCCAAAATTGCGCGTTCTTTTTGTTAATTGGCGTAATTTGACGTCTTTTTTTGAAAAATAAACTTAGATTGCTCTCATTTTTTCGTTAATTAACGCAACTTAAAACTCTATTCGGTTAATTAGCGTAATTTGACGTCTTTTTTGAATAATACACTTAGAAATGCATATATACAATTGCAACGCTTTACTCTCAGGTGCGATCATACCAGCACTAATGCATCGGATCCCATCAGAACTCCGCAGTTAAGCGTGCTTGGGCGAGAGTAGTACTAGGATGGGTGACCTCCTGGGAAGTCCTTGTGTTGCACCTCTTTTTGCCAAAATTGCGCGTTCTTTTTGTTAATTGGCGTAATTTGACGTCTTTTTTTGAAAAATAAACTTAGATTGCTCTCATTTTTTCGTTAATTAACGCAACTTAAAACTCTATTCGGTTAATTAGCGTAATTTGACGTCTTTTTTGAATAATACACTTAGAAATGCATATATACAATTGCAACGCTTTACTCTCAGGTGCGATCATACCAGCACTAATGCACCGGATCCCATCAGAACTCCGCAGTTAAGCGTGCTTGGGCGAGAGCAGTACTAGGATGGGTGACCTCCTGGGAAGTCCTTGTGTTGCACCTCTTTTTGCCAAAATTGCGCGTTCTTTTTGTTAATTGGCGTAATTTGACGTCTTTTTTTGAAAAATAAACTTAGATTGCTCTCATTTTTTCGTTAATTAACGCAACTTAAAACTCTATTCGGTTAATTAGCGTAATTTGACGTCTTTTTTGAATAATACACTTAGAAATGCATATATACAATTGCAACGCTTTACTCTCAGGTGCGATCATACCAGCACTAATGCATCGGATCCCATCAGAACTCCGCAGTTAAGCGTGCTTGGGCGAGAGCAGTACTAGGATGGGTGACCTCCTGGGAAGTCCTTGTGTTGCACCTCTTTTTGCCAAAATTGCGCGTTCTTTTTGTTAATTGGCGTAATTTGACGTCTTTTTTTGAAAAATAAACTTAGATTGCTCTCATTTTTTCGTTAATTAACGCAACTTAAAACTCTATTCGGTTAATTAGCGTAATTTGACGTCTTTTTTGAATAATACACTTAGAAATGCATATATACAATTGCAACGCTTTACTCTCAGGTGCGATCATACCAGCACTAATCCACCGGATCCCATCAGAACTCCGCAGTTAAGCGTGCTTGGGCGAGAGTAGTACTAGGATGGGTGACCTCCTGGGAAGTCCTTGTGTTGCACCTCTTTTTGCCAAAATTGCGCGTTCTTTTTGTTAATTGGCGTAATTTGACGTCTTTTTTTGAAAAATAAACTTAGATTGCTCTCATTTTTTCGTTAATTAACGCAACTTAAAACTCTATTCGGTTAATTAGCGTAATTTGACGTCTTTTTTGAATAATACACTTAGAAATGCATATATACAATTGCAACGCTTTACTCTCAGGTGCGATCATACCAGCACTAATGCACCGGATCCCATCAGAACTCCGCAGTTAAGCGTGCTTGGGCGAGAGCAGTACTACGATGGGTGACCTCCTGGGAAGTCCTTGTGTTGCACCTCTTTTTGCCAAAATTGCGCGTTCTTTTTGTTAATTGGCGTAATTTGACGTCTTTTTTTGAAAAATAAACTTAGATTGCTCTCATTTTTTCGTTAATTAACGCAACTTAAAACTCTATTCGGTTAATTAGCGTAATTTGACGTCTTTTTTGAATAATACACTTAGAAATGCATATATACAATTGCAACGCTTTACTCTCAGGTGCGATCATACCAGCACTAATGCACCGGATCCCATCAGAACTCCGCAGTTAAGCGTGCTTGGGCGAGAGTAGTACTAGGATGGGTGACCTCCTGGGAAGTCCTTGTGTTGCACCTCTTTTTGCCAAAATTGCGCGTTCTTTTTGTTAATTGGCGTAATTTGACGTCTTTTTTTGAAAAATAAACTTAGATTGCTCTCATTTTTTCGTTAATTAACGCAACTTAAAACTCTATTCGGTTAATTAGCGTAATTTGACGTCTTTTTTGAATAATACACTTAGAAATGCATATATACAATTGCAACGCTTTACTCTCAGGTGCGATCATACCAGCACTAATGCATCGGATCCCATCAGAACTCCGCAGTTAAGCGTGCTTGGGCGAGAGTAGTACTAGGATGGGTGACCTCCTGGGAAGTCCTTGTGTTGCACCTCTTTTTGCCAAAATTGCGCGTTCTTTTTGTTAATTGGCGTAATTTGACGTCTTTTTTTGAAAAATAAACTTAGATTGCTCTCATTTTTCGTTAATTAACGCAACTTAAAACTCTATTCGGTTAATTAGCGTAATTTGACGTCTTTTTTGAATAATACACTTAGAAATGCATATATACAATTGCAACGCTTTACTCTCAGGTGCGATCATACCAGCACTAATGCACCGGATCCCATCAGAACTCCGCAGTTAAGCGTGCTTGGGCGAGAGCAGTACTACGATGGGTGACCTCCTGGGAAGTCCTTGTGTTGCACCTCTTTTTGCCAAAATTGCGCGTTCTTTTTGTTAATTGGCGTAATTTGACGTCTTTTTTTGAAAAATAAACTTAGATTGCTCTCATTTTTTCGTTAATTAACGCAACTTAAAACTCTATTCGGTTAATTAGCGTAATTTGACGTCTTTTTTGAATAATACACTTAGAAATGCATATATACAATTGCAACGCTTTACTCTCAGGTGCGATCATACCAGCACTAATCCACCGGATCCCATCAGAACTCCGCAGTTAAGCGTGCTTGGGCGAGAGTAGTACTAGGATGGGTGACCTCCTGGGAAGTCCTTGTGTTGCACCTCTTTTTGCCAAAATTGCGCGTTCTTTTTGTTAATTGGCGTAATTTGACGTCTTTTTTTGAAAAATAAACTTAGATTGCTCTCATTTTTTCGTTAATTAACGCAACTTAAAACTCTATTCGGTTAATTAGCGTAATTTGACGTCTTTTTTGAATAATACACTTAGAAATGCATATATACAATTGCAACGCTTTACTCTCAGGTGCGATCATACCAGCACTAATGCATCGGATCCCATCAGAACTCCGCAGTTAAGCGTGCTTGGGCGAGAGCAGTACTAGGATGGGTGACCTCCTGGGAAGTCCTTGTGTTGCACCTCTTTTTGCCAAAATTGCGCGTTCTTTTTGTTAATTGGCGTAATTTGACGTCTTTTTTTGAAAAATAAACTTAGATTGCTCTCATTTTTTCGTTAATTAACGCAACTTAAAACTCTATTCGGTTAATTAGCGTAATTTGACGTCTTTTTTGAATAATACACTTAGAAATGAATATATACAATTGCAACGCTTTACTCTCAGGTGCGATCATACCAGCACTAATGCACCGGATCCCATCAGAACTCCGCAGTTAAGCGTGCTTGGGCGAGAGTAGTACTAGGATGGGTGACCTCCTGGGAAGTCCTTGTGTTGCACCTCTTTTTGCCAAAATTGCGCGTTCTTTTTGTTAATTGGCGTAATTTGACGTCTTTTTTTGAAAAATAAACTTAGATTGCTCTCATTTTTTCGTTAATTAACGCAACTTAAAACTCTATTCGGTTAATTAGCGTAATTTGACGTCTTTTTTGAATAATACACTTAGAAATGCATATATACAATTGCAACGCTTTACTCTCAGGTGCGATCATACCAGCACTAATGCATCGGATCCCATCAGAACTCCGCAGTTAAGCGTGCTTGGGCGAGAGTAGTACTAGGATGGGTGACCTCCTGGGAAGTCCTTGTGTTGCACCTCTTTTTGCCAAAATTGCGCGTTCTTTTTGTTAATTGGCGTAATTTGACGTCTTTTTTTGAAAAATAAACTTAGATTGCTCTCATTTTTTCGTTAATTAACGCAACTTAAAACTCTATTCGGTTAATTAGCGTAATTTGACGTCTTTTTTGAATAATACACTTAGAAATGCATATATACAATTGCAACGCTTTACTCTCAGGTGCGATCATACCAGCACTAATGCACCGGATCCCATCAGAACTCCGCAGTTAAGCGTGCTTGGGCGAGAGCAGTACTACGATGGGTGACCTCCTGGGAAGTCCTTGTGTTGCACCTCTTTTTGCCAAAATTGCGCGTTCTTTTTGTTAATTGGCGTAATTTGACGTCTTTTTTTGAAAAATAAACTTAGATTGCTCTCATTTTTTCGTTAATTAACGCAACTTAAAACTCTATTCGGTTAATTAGCGTAATTTGACGTCTTTTTTGAATAATACACTTAGAAATGCATATATACAATTGCAACGCTTTACTCTCAGGTGCGATCATACCAGCACTAATGCACCGGATCCCATCAGAACTCCGCAGTTAAGCGTGCTTGGGCGAGAGTAGTACTAGGATGGGTGACCTCCTGGGAAGTCCTTGTGTTGCACCTCTTTTTGCCAAAATTGCGCGTTCTTTTTGTTAATTGGCGTAATTTGACGTCTTTTTTTGAAAAATAAACTTAGATTGCTCTCATTTTTTCGTTAATTAACGCAACTTAAAACTCTATTCGGTTAATTAGCGTAATTTGACGTCTTTTTTGAATAATACACTTAGAAATGCATATATACAATTGCAACGCTTTACTCTCAGGTGCGATCATACCAGCACTAATGCATCGGATCCCATCAGAACTCCGCAGTTAAGCGTGCTTGGGCGAGAGTAGTACTAGGATGGGTGACCTCCTGGGAAGTCCTTGTGTTGCACCTCTTTTTGCCAAAATTGCGCGTTCTTTTTGTTAATTGGCGTAATTTGACGTCTTTTTTTGAAAAATAAACTTAGATTGCTCTCATTTTTCGTTAATTAACGCAACTTAAAACTCTATTCGGTTAATTAGCGTAATTTGACGTCTTTTTTGAATAATACACTTAGAAATGCATATATACAATTGCAACGCTTTACTCTCAGGTGCGATCATACCAGCACTAATGCACCGGATCCCATCAGAACTCCGCAGTTAAGCGTGCTTGGGCGAGAGCAGTACTACGATGGGTGACCTCCTGGGAAGTCCTTGTGTTGCACCTCTTTTTGCCAAAATTGCGCGTTCTTTTTGTTAATTGGCGTAATTTGACGTCTTTTTTTGAAAAATAAACTTAGATTGCTCTCATTTTTTCGTTAATTAACGCAACTTAAAACTCTATTCGGTTAATTAGCGTAATTTGACGTCTTTTTTGAATAATACACTTAGAAATGCATATATACAATTGCAACGCTTTACTCTCAGGTGCGATCATACCAGCACTAATCCACCGGATCCCATCAGAACTCCGCAGTTAAGCGTGCTTGGGCGAGAGTAGTACTAGGATGGGTGACCTCCTGGGAAGTCCTTGTGTTGCACCTCTTTTTGCCAAAATTGCGCGTTCTTTTTGTTAATTGGCGTAATTTGACGTCTTTTTTTGAAAAATAAACTTAGATTGCTCTCATTTTTTCGTTAATTAACGCAACTTAAAACTCTATTCGGTTAATTAGCGTAATTTGACGTCTTTTTTGAATAATACACTTAGAAATGCATATATACAATTGCAACGCTTTACTCTCAGGTGCGATCATACCAGCACTAATGCATCGGATCCCATCAGAACTCCGCAGTTAAGCGTGCTTGGGCGAGAGCAGTACTAGGATGGGTGACCTCCTGGGAAGTCCTTGTGTTGCACCTCTTTTTGCCAAAATTGCGCGTTCTTTTTGTTAATTGGCGTAATTTGACGTCTTTTTTTGAAAAATAAACTTAGATTGCTCTCATTTTTTCGTTAATTAACGCAACTTAAAACTCTATTCGGTTAATTAGCGTAATTTGACGTCTTTTTTGAATAATACACTTAGAAATGAATATATACAATTGCAACGCTTTACTCTCAGGTGCGATCATACCAGCACTAATGCACCGGATCCCATCAGAACTCCGCAGTTAAGCGTGCTTGGGCGAGAGTAGTACTAGGATGGGTGACCTCCTGGGAAGTCCTTGTGTTGCACCTCTTTTTGCCAAAATTGCGCGTTCTTTTTGTTAATTGGCGTAATTTGACGTCTTTTTTTGAAAAATAAACTTAGATTGCTCTCATTTTTTCGTTAATTAACGCAACTTAAAACTCTATTCGGTTAATTAGCGTAATTTGACGTCTTTTTTGAATTTTACACTTAGAAATGCATATATACAATTGCAACGCTTTACTCTCAGGTGCGATCATACCAGCACTAATGCATCGGATCCCATCAGAACTCCGCAGTTAAGCGTGCTTGGGCGAGAGTAGTACTAGGATGGGTGACCTCCTGGGAAGTCCTTGTGTTGCACCTCTTTTTGCCAAAATTGCGCGTTCTTTTTGTTAATTGGCGTAATTTGACGTCTTTTTTTGAAAAATAAACTTAGATTGCTCTCATTTTTCGTTAATTAACGCAACTTAAAACTCTATTCGGTTAATTAGCGTAATTTGACGTCTTTTTTGAATAATACACTTAGAAATGCATATATACAATTGCAACGCTTTACTCTCAGGTGCGATCATACCAGCACTAATGCACCGGATCCCATCAGAACTCCGCAGTTAAGCGTGCTTGGGCGAGAGCAGTACTACGATGGGTGACCTCCTGGGAAGTCCTTGTGTTGCACCTCTTTTTGCCAAAATTGCGCGTTCTTTTTGTTAATTGGCGTAATTTGACGTCTTTTTTTGAAAAATAAACTTAGATTGCTCTCATTTTTTCGTTAATTAACGCAACTTAAAACTCTATTCGGTTAATTAGCGTAATTTGACGTCTTTTTTGAATAATACACTTAGAAATGCATATATACAATTGCAACGCTTTACTCTCAGGTGCGATCATACCAGCACTAATCCACCGGATCCCATCAGAACTCCGCAGTTAAGCGTGCTTGGGCGAGAGTAGTACTAGGATGGGTGACCTCCTGGGAAGTCCTTGTGTTGCACCTCTTTTTGCCAAAATTGCGCGTTCTTTTTGTTAATTGGCGTAATTTGACGTCTTTTTTTGAAAAATAAACTTAGATTGCTCTCATTTTTTCGTTAATTAACGCAACTTAAAACTCTATTCGGTTAATTAGCGTAATTTGACGTCTTTTTTGAATAATACACTTAGAAATGCATATATACAATTGCAACGCTTTACTCTCAGGTGCGATCATACCAGCACTAATGCATCGGATCCCATCAGAACTCCGCAGTTAAGCGTGCTTGGGCGAGAGCAGTACTAGGATGGGTGACCTCCTGGGAAGTCCTTGTGTTGCACCTCTTTTTGCCAAAATTGCGCATTCTTTTTGTTAATTGGCGTAATTTGACGTCTTTTTTTGAAAAATAAACTTAGATTGCTCTCATTTTTTCGTTAATTAACGCAACTTAAAACTCTATTCGGTTAATTAGCGTAATTTGACGTCTTTTTTGAATAATACACTTAGAAATGAATATATACAATTGCAACGCTTTACTCTCAGGTGCGATCATACCAGCACTAATGCACCGGATCCCATCAGAACTCCGCAGTTAAGCGTGCTTGGGCGAGAGTAGTACTAGGATGGGTGACCTCCTGGGAAGTCCTTGTGTTGCACCTCTTTTTGCCAAAATTGCGCGTTCTTTTTGTTAATTGGCGTAATTTGACGTCTTTTTTTGAAAAATAAACTTAGATTGCTCTCATTTTTTCGTTAATTAACGCAACTTAAAACTCTATTCGGTTAATTAGCGTAATTTGACGTCTTTTTTGAATAATACACTTAGAAATGCATATATACAATTGCAACGCTTTACTCTCAGGTGCGATCATACCAGCACTAATCCACCGGATCCCATCAGAACTCCGCAGTTAAGCGTGCTTGGGCGAGAGTAGTACTAGGATGGGTGACCTCCTGGGAAGTCCTTGTGTTGCACCTCTTTTTGCCAAAATTGCGCGTTCTTTTTGTTAATTGGCGTAATTTGACGTCTTTTTTTGAAAAATAAACTTAGATTGCTCTCATTTTTTCGTTAATTAACGCAACTTAAAACTCTATTCGGTTAATTAGCGTAATTTGACGTCTTTTTTGAATAATACACTTACAAATGCATATATACAATTGCAACGCTTTACTCTCAGGTGCGATCATACCAGCACTAATGCACCGGATCCCATCAGAACTCCGCAGTTTAGCGTGCTTGGGCGAGAGTAGTACTAGGATGGGTGACCTCCTGGGAAGTCCTTGTGTTGCACCTCTTCTTGCCAAAATTGCGCGTTCTTTTTGTTAATTGGCGTAATTTGACGTCTTTTTTTGAAAAATAAACTTAGATTGCTCTCATTTTTTCGTTAATTAACGCAACTTAAAACTCTATTCGGTTAATTAGCGTAATTTGACGTCTTTTTTGAATAATACACTTACAAATGCATATATACAATTGCAACGCATTACTCTCAGGTGCGATCATACCAGCACTAATCCACCGGATCCCATCAGAACTCCGCAGTTTAGCGTGCTTGGGCGAGAGTAGTACTAGGATGGGTGACCTCCTGGGAAGTCCTTGTGTTGCACCTCTTTTTGCCAAAATTGCGCGTTCTTTTTGTTAATTGGCGTAATTTGACGTCTTTTTTTGAAAAATAAACTTAGATTGCTCTCATTTTTTCGTTAATTAACGCAACTTAAAACTCTATTCGGTTAATTAGCGTAATTTGACGTCTTTTTTGAATAATACACTTAGAAATGCATATATACAATTGCAACGCTTTACTCTCAGGTGCGATCATACCAGCACTAATGCACCGGATCCCATCAGAACTCCGCAGTTAAGCGTGCTTGGGCGAGAGTAGTACTAGGATGGGTGACCTCCTGGGAAGTCCTTGTGTTGCACCTCTTTTTGCCAAAATTGCGCGTTCTTTTTGTTAATTGGCGTAATTTGACGTCTTTTTTTGAAAAATAAACTTAGATTGCTCTCATTTTTTCGTTAATTAACGCAACTTAAAACTCTATTCGGTTAATTAGCGTAATTTGACGTCTTTTTTGAATAATACACTTACAAATGCATATATACAATTGCAACGCTTTACTCTCAGGTGCGATCATACCAGCACTAATGCACCGGATCCCATCAGAACTCCGCAGTTAAGCGTGCTTGGGCGAGAGTAGTACTAGGATGGGTGACCTCCTGGGAAGTCCTTGTGTTGCACCTCTTTTTGCCAAAATTGCGCGTTCTTTTTGTTAATTGGCGTAATTTGACGTCTTTTTTTGAAAAATAAACTTAGATTGCTCTCATTTTTTCGTTAATTAACGCAACTTAAAACTCTATTCGGTTAATTAGCGTAATTTGACGTCTTTTTTGAATAATACACTTAGAAATGCATATATACAATTGCAACGCTTTACTCTCAGGTGCGATCATACCAGCACTAATCCACCGGATCCCATCAGAACTCCGCAGTTAAGCGTGCTTGGGCGAGAGTAGTACTAGGATGGGTGACCTCCTGGGAAGTCCTTGTGTTGCACCTCTTTTTGCCAAAATTGCGCGTTCTTTTTGTTAATTGGCGTAATTTGACGTCTTTTTTTGAAAAATAAACTTAGATTGCTCTCATTTTTTCGTTAATTAACGCAACTTAAAACTCTATTCGGTTAATTAGCGTAATTTGACGTCTTTTTTGAATAATACACTTACAAATGCATATATACAATTGCAACGCTTTACTCTCAGGTGCGATCATACCAGCACTAATGCACCGGATCCCATCAGAACTCCGCAGTTTAGCGTGCTTGGGCGAGAGTAGTACTAGGATGGGTGACCTCCTGGGAAGTCCTTGTGTTGCACCTCTTCTTGCCAAAATTGCGCGTTCTTTTTGTTAATTGGCGTAATTTGACGTCTTTTTTTGAAAAATAAACTTAGATTGCTCTCATTTTTTCGTTAATTAACGCAACTTAAAACTCTATTCGGTTAATTAGCGTAATTTGACGTCTTTTTTGAATAATACACTTACAAATGCATATATACAATTGCAACGCATTACTCTCAGGTGCGATCATACCAGCACTAATCCACCGGATCCCATCAGAACTCCGCAGTTTAGCGTGCTTGGGCGAGAGTAGTACTAGGATGGGTGACCTCCTGGGAAGTCCTTGTGTTGCACCTCTTTTTGCCAAAATTGCGCGTTCTTTTTGTTAATTGGCGTAATTTGACGTCTTTTTTTGAAAAATAAACTTAGATTGCTCTCATTTTTTCGTTAATTAACGCAACTTAAAACTCTATTCGGTTAATTAGCGTAATTTGACGTCTTTTTTGAATAATACACTTAGAAATGCATATATACAATTGCAACGCTTTACTCTCAGGTGCGATCATACCAGCACTAATGCACCGGATCCCATCAGAACTCCGCAGTTAAGCGTGCTTGGGCGAGAGTAGTACTAGGATGGGTGACCTCCTGGGAAGTCCTTGTGTTGCACCTCTTTTTGCCAAAATTGCGCGTTCTTTTTGTTAATTGGCGTAATTTGACGTCTTTTTTTGAAAAATAAACTTAGATTGCTCTCATTTTTTCGTTAATTAACGCAACTTAAAACTCTATTCGGTTAATTAGCGTAATTTGACGTCTTTTTTGAATAATACACTTACAAATGCATATATACAATTGCAACGCTTTACTCTCAGGTGCGATCATACCAGCACTAATCCACCGGATCCCATCAGAACTCCGCAGTTTAGCGTGCTTGGGCGAGAGTAGTACTAGGATGGGTGACCTCCTGGGAAGTCCTTGTGTTGCACCTCTTTTTGCCAAAATTGCGCGTTCTTTTTGTTAATTGGCGTAATTTGACGTCTTTTTTTGAAAAATAAACTTAGATTGCTCTCATTTTTTCGTTAATTAACGCAACTTAAAACTCTATTCGGTTAATTAGCGTAATTTGACGTCTTTTTTGAATAATACACTTACAAATGCATATATACAATTGCAACGCTTTACTCTCAGGTGCGATCATACCAGCACTAATCCACCGGATCCCATCAGAACTCCGCAGTTTAGCGTGCTTGGGCGAGAGTAGTACTAGGATGGGTGACCTCCTGGGAAGTCCTTGTGTTGCACCTCTTTTTGCCAAAATTGCGCGTTCTTTTTGTTAATTGGCGTAATTTGACGTCTTTTTTTGAAAAATAAACTTAGATTGCTCTCATTTTTTCGTTAATTAACGCAACTTAAAACTCTATTCGGTTAATTAGCGTAATTTGACGTCTTTTTTGAATAATACACTTAGAAATGCATATATACAATTGCAACGCTTTACTCTCAGGTGCGATCATACCAGCACTAATGCACCGGATCCCATCAGAACTCCGCAGTTAAGCGTGCTTGGGCGAGAGTAGTACTAGGATGGGTGACCTCCTGGGAAGTCCTTGTGTTGCACCTCTTTTTGCCAAAATTGCGCGTTCTTTTTGTTAATTGGCGTAATTTGACGTCTTTTTTTGAAAAATAAACTTAGATTGCTCTCATTTTTTCGTTAATTAACGCAACTTAAAACTCTATTCGGTTAATTAGCGTAATTTGACGTCTTTTTTGAATAATACACTTACAAATGCATATATACAATTGCAACGCTTTACTCTCAGGTGCGATCATACCAGCACTAATCCACCGGATCCCATCAGAACTCCGCAGTTTAGCGTGCTTGGGCGAGAGTAGTACTAGGATGGGTGACCTCCTGGGAAGTCCTTGTGTTGCACCTCTTTTTGCCAAAATTGCGCGTTCTTTTTGTTAATTGGCGTAATTTGACGTCTTTTTTTGAAAAATAAACTTAGATTGCTCTCATTTTTTCGTTAATTAACGCAACTTAAAACTCTATTCGGTTAATTAGCGTAATTTGACGTCTTTTTTGAATAATACACTTAGAAATGCATATATACAATTGCAACGCTTTACTCTCAGGTGCGATCATACCAGCACTAATCCACCGGATCCCATCAGAACTCCGCAGTTTAGCGTGCTTGGGCGAGAGTAGTACTAGGATGGGTGACCTCCTGGGAAGTCCTTGTGTTGCACCTCTTTTTGCCAAAATTGCGCGTTCTTTTTGTTAATTGGCGTAATTTGACGTCTTTTTTTGAAAAATAAACTTAGATTGCTCTCATTTTTTCGTTAATTAACGCAACTTAAAACTCTATTCGGTTAATTACCGTAATTTGACGTCTTTTTTGAATAATACACTTACAAATGCATATATACAATTGCAACGCTTTACTCTCAGGTGCGATCATACCAGCACTAATGCACCGGATCCCATCAGAACTCCGCAGTTAAGCGTGCTTGGGCGAGAGTAGTACTAGGATGGGTGACCTCCTGGGAAGTCCTTGTGTTGCACCTCTTCTTGCCAAAATTGCGCGTTCTTTTTGTTAATTGGCGTAATTTGACGTCTTTTTTTGAAAAATAAACTTAGATTGCTCTCATTTTTTCGTTAATTAACGCAACTTAAAACTCTATTCGGTTAATTAGCGTAATTTGACGTCTTTTTTGAATAATACACTTAGAAATGCATATATACAATTGCAACGCTTTACTCTCAGGTGCGATCATACCAGCACTAATGCACCGGATCCCATCAGAACTCCGCAGTTAAGCGTGCTTGGGCGAGAGTAGTACTAGGATGGGTGACCTCCTGGGAAGTCCTTGTGTTGCACCTCTTTTTGCCAAAATTGCGCGTTCTTTTTGTTAATTGGCGTAATTTGACGTCTTTTTTTGAAAAATAAACTTAGATTGCTCTCATTTTTTCGTTAATTAACGCAACTTAAAACTCTATTCGGTTAATTAGCGTAATTTGACGTCTTTTTTGAATAATACACTTAGAAATGCATATATACAATTGCAACGCTTTACTCTCAGGTGCGATCATACCAGCACTAATCCACCGGATCCCATCAGAACTCCGCAGTTAAGCGTGCTTGGGCGAGAGTAGTACTAGGATGGGTGACCTCCTGGGAAGTCCTTGTGTTGCACCTCTTTTTGCCAAAATTGCGCGTTCTTTTTGTTAATTGGCGTAATTTGACGTCTTTTTTTGAAAAATAAACTTAGATTGCTCTCATTTTTTCGTTAATTAACGCAACTTAAAACTCTATTCGGTTAATTAGCGTAATTTGACGTCTTTTTTGAATAATACACTTACAAATGCATATATACAATTGCAACGCTTTACTCTCAGGTGCGATCATACCAGCACTAATGCACCGGATCCCATCAGAACTCCGCAGTTTAGCGTGCTTGGGCGAGAGTAGTACTAGGATGGGTGACCTCCTGGGAAGTCCTTGTGTTGCACCTCTTCTTGCCAAAATTGCGCGTTCTTTTTGTTAATTGGCGTAATTTGACGTCTTTTTTTGAAAAATAAACTTAGATTGCTCTCATTTTTTCGTTAATTAACGCAACTTAAAACTCTATTCGGTTAATTAGCGTAATTTGACGTCTTTTTTGAATAATACACTTACAAATGCATATATACAATTGCAACGCTTTACTCTCAGGTGCGATCATACCAGCACTAATCCACCGGATCCCATCAGAACTCCGCAGTTTAGCGTGCTTGGGCGAGAGTAGTACTAGGATGGGTGACCTCCTGGGAAGTCCTTGTGTTGCACCTCTTTTTGCCAAAATTGCGCGTTCTTTTTGTTAATTGGCGTAATTTGACGTCTTTTTTTGAAAAATAAACTTAGATTGCTCTCATTTTTTCGTTAATTAACGCAACTTAAAACTCTATTCGGTTAATTAGCGTAATTTGACGTCTTTTTTGAATAATACACTTAGAAATGCATATATACAATTGCAACGCTTTACTCTCAGGTGCGATCATACCAGCACTAATGCACCGGATCCCATCAGAACTCCGCAGTTAAGCGTGCTTGGGCGAGAGTAGTACTAGGATGGGTGACCTCCTGGGAAGTCCTTGTGTTGCACCTCTTTTTGCCAAAATTGCGCGTTCTTTTTGTTAATTGGCGTAATTTGACGTCTTTTTTTGAAAAATAAACTTAGATTGCTCTCATTTTTTCGTTAATTAACGCAACTTAAAACTCTATTCGGTTAATTAGCGTAATTTGACGTCTTTTTTGAATAATACACTTACAAATGCATATATACAATTGCAACGCTTTACTCTCAGGTGCGATCATACCAGCACTAATCCACCGGATCCCATCAGAACTCCGCAGTTTAGCGTGCTTGGGCGAGAGTAGTACTAGGATGGGTGACCTCCTGGGAAGTCCTTGTGTTGCACCTCTTTTTGCCAAAATTGCGCGTTCTTTTTGTTAATTGGCGTAATTTGACGTCTTTTTTTGAAAAATAAACTTAGATTGCTCTCATTTTTTCGTTAATTAACGCAACTTAAAACTCTATTCGGTTAATTAGCGTAATTTGACGTCTTTTTTGAATAATACACTTAGAAATGCATATATACAATTGCAACGCTTTACTCTCAGGTGCGATCATACCAGCACTAATGCACCGGATCCCATCAGAACTCCGCAGTTAAGCGTGCTTGGGCGAGAGTAGTACTAGGATGGGTGACCTCCTGGGAAGTCCTTGTGTTGCACCTCTTTTTGCCAAAATTGCGCGTTCTTTTTGTTAATTGGCGTAATTTGACGTCTTTTTTTGAAAAATAAACTTAGATTGCTCTCATTTTTTCGTTAATTAACGCAACTTAAAACTCTATTCGGTTAATTAGCGTAATTTGACGTCTTTTTTGAATAATACACTTACAAATGCAGATATACAATTGCAACGCTTTACTCTCAGGTGCGATCATACCAGCACTAATCCACCGGATCCCATCAGAACTCCGCAGTTTAGCGTGCTTGGGCGAGAGTAGTACTAGGATGGGTGACCTCCTGGGAAGTCCTTGTGTTGCACCTCTTTTTGCCAAAATTGCGCGTTCTTTTTGTTAATTGGCGTAATTTGACGTCTTTTTTTGAAAAATAAACTTAGATTGCTCTCATTTTTTCGTTAATTAACGCAACTTAAAACTCTATTCGGTTAATTAGCGTAATTTGACGTCTTTTTTGAATAATACACTTAGAAATGCATATATACAATTGCAACGCTTTACTCTCAGGTGCGATCATACCAGCACTAATCCACCGGATCCCATCAGAACTCCGCAGTTTAGCGTGCTTGGGCGAGAGTAGTACTAGGATGGGTGACCTCCTGGGAAGTCCTTGTGTTGCACCTCTTTTTGCCAAAATTGCGCGTTCTTTTTGTTAATTGGCGTAATTTGACGTCTTTTTTTGAAAAATAAACTTAGATTGCTCTCATTTTTTCGTTAATTAACGCAACTTAAAACTCTATTCGGTTAATTAGCGTAATTTGACGTCTTTTTTGAATAATACACTTAGAAATGCATATATACAATTGCAACGCTTTACTCTCAGGTGCGATCATACCAGCACTAATGCACCGGATCCCATCAGAACTCCGCAGTTAAGCGTGCTTGGGCGAGAGTAGTACTAGGATGGGTGACCTCCTGGGAAGTCCTTGTGTTGCACCTCTTTTTGCCAAAATTGCGCGTTCTTTTTGTTAATTGGCGTAATTTGACGTCTTTTTTTGAAAAATAAACTTAGATTGCTCTCATTTTTTCGTTAATTAACGCAACTTAAAACTCTATTCGGTTAATTAGCGTAATTTGACGTCTTTTTTGAATAATACACTTACAAATGCATATATACAATTGCAACGCTTTACTCTCAGGTGCGATCATACCAGCACTAATCCACCGGATCCCATCAGAACTCCGCAGTTTAGCGTGCTTGGGCGAGAGTAGTACTAGGATGGGTGACCTCCTGGGAAGTCCTTGTGTTGCACCTCTTTTTGCCAAAATTGCGCGTTCTTTTTGTTAATTGGCGTAATTTGACGTCTTTTTTTGAAAAATAAACTTAGATTGCTCTCATTTTTTCGTTAATTAACGCAACTTAAAACTCTATTCGGTTAATTAGCGTAATTTGACGTCTTTTTTGAATAATACACTTACAAATGCATATATACAATTGCAACGCTTTACTCTCAGGTGCGATCATACCAGCACTAATCCACCGGATCCCATCAGAACTCCGCAGTTTAGCGTGCTTGGGCGAGAGTAGTACTAGGATGGGTGACCTCCTGGGAAGTCCTTGTGTTGCACCTCTTTTTGCCAAAATTGCGCGTTCTTTTTGTTAATTGGCGTAATTTGACGTCTTTTTTTGAAAAATAAACTTAGATTGCTCTCATTTTTTCGTTAATTAACGCAACTTAAAACTCTATTCGGTTAATTAGCGTAATTTGACGTCTTTTTTGAATAATACACTTAGAAATGCATATATACAATTGCAACGCTTTACTCTCAGGTGCGATCATACCAGCACTAATGCACCGGATCCCATCAGAACTCCGCAGTTAAGCGTGCTTGGGCGAGAGTAGTACTAGGATGGGTGACCTCCTGGGAAGTCCTTGTGTTGCACCTCTTTTTGCCAAAATTGCGCGTTCTTTTTGTTAATTGGCGTAATTTGACGTCTTTTTTTGAAAAATAAACTTAGATTGCTCTCATTTTTTCGTTAATTAACGCAACTTAAAACTCTATTCGGTTAATTAGCGTAATTTGACGTCTTTTTTGAATAATACACTTACAAATGCATATATACAATTGCAACGCTTTACTCTCAGGTGCGATCATACCAGCACTAATCCACCGGATCCCATCAGAACTCCGCAGTTTAGCGTGCTTGGGCGAGAGTAGTACTAGGATGGGTGACCTCCTGGGAAGTCCTTGTGTTGCACCTCTTTTTGCCAAAATTGCGCGTTCTTTTTGTTAATTGGCGTAATTTGACGTCTTTTTTTGAAAAATAAACTTAGATTGCTCTCATTTTTTCGTTAATTAACGCAACTTAAAACTCTATTCGGTTAATTAGCGTAATTTGACGTCTTTTTTGAATAATACACTTAGAAATGCATATATACAATTGCAACGCTTTACTCTCAGGTGCGATCATACCAGCACTAATCCACCGGATCCCATCAGAACTCCGCAGTTTAGCGTGCTTGGGCGAGAGTAGTACTAGGATGGGTGACCTCCTGGGAAGTCCTTGTGTTGCACCTCTTTTTGCCAAAATTGCGCGTTCTTTTTGTTAATTGGCGTAATTTGACGTCTTTTTTTGAAAAATAAACTTAGATTGCTCTCATTTTTTCGTTAATTAACGCAACTTAAAACTCTATTCGGTTAATTACCGTAATTTGACGTCTTTTTTGAATAATACACTTAGAAATGCATATATACAATTGCAACGCTTTACTCTCAGGTGCGATCATACCAGCACTAATGCACCGGATCCCATCAGAACTCCGCAGTTAAGCGTGCTTGGGCGAGAGTAGTACTAGGATGGGTGACCTCCTGGGAAGTCCTTGTGTTGCACCTCTTTTTGCCAAAATTGCGCGTTCTTTTTGTTAATTGGCGTAATTTGACGTCTTTTTTTGAAAAATAAACTTAGATTGCTCTCATTTTTTCGTTAATTAACGCAACTTAAAACTCTATTCGGTTAATTAGCGTAATTTGACGTCTTTTTTGAATAATACACTTAGAAATGCATATATACAATTGCAACGCTTTACTCTCAGGTGCGATCATACCAGCACTAATGCACCGGATCCCATCAGAACTCCGCAGTTAAGCGTGCTTGGGCGAGAGTAGTACTAGGATGGGTGACCTCCTGGGAAGTCCTTGTGTTGCACCTCTTTTTGCCAAAATTGCGCGTTCTTTTTGTTACTTGGCGTAATTTGACGTCTTTTTTTGAAAAATAAACTTAGATTGCTCTCATTTTTTCGTTAATTAACGCAACTTAAAACTCTATTCGGTTAATTAGCGTAATCTGACGTCTTTTTTGAATAATACACTTAGAAATGCATATATACAATTGCAACGCTTTACTCTCAGGTGCGATCATACCAGCACTAATGCACCGGATCCCATCAGAACTCCGCAGTTAAGCGTGCTTGGGCGAGAGTAGTACTAGGATGGGTGACCTCCTGGGAAGTCCTCGTGTTGCACCTCTTTTTGCCAAAATTGCGCGTTCTTTTTGTTAATTGGCGTAATTTGACGTCTTTTTTTGAAAAATAAACTTAGATTGCTCTCATTTTTTCGTTAATTAACGCAACTTAAAACTCTATTCGGTTAATTAGCGTAATTTGACGTCTTTTTTGAATAATACACTTAGAAATGCATATATACAATTGCAACGCTTTACTCTCAGGTGCGATCATACCAGCACTAATGCACCGGATCCCATCAGAACTCCGCAGTTAAGCGTGCTTGGGCGAGAGTAGTACTAGGATGGGTGACCTCCTGGGAAGTCCTTGTGTTGCACCTCTTTTTGCCAAAATTGCGCGTTCTTTTTGTTAATTGGCGTAATTTGACGTCTTTTTTTGAAAAATAAACTTAGATTGCTCTCATTTTTTCGTTAATTAACGCAACTTAAAACTCTATTCGGTTAATTACCGTAATTTGACGTCTTTTTTGAATAATACACTTAGAAATGCATATATACAATTACAACGCTTTACTCTCAGGTGCGATCATACCAGCACTAATGCAGCGGATCCCATCAGAACTCCGCAGTTAAGCGTGCTTGGGCGAGAGTAGTACTAGGATGGGTGACCTCCTGGGAAGTCCTTGTGTTGCACCTCTTTTTGCCAAAATTGCGCGTTCTTTTTGTTAATTGGCGTAATTTGACGTCTTTTTTTGAAAAATAAACTTAGATTGCTCTCATTTTTTCGTTAATTAACGCAACTTAAAACTCTATTCGGTTAATTACCGTAATTTGACGTCTTTTTTGAATAATACACTTAGAAATGCATATATACAATTACAACGCTTTACTCTCAGGTGCGATCATACCAGCACTAATGCACCGGATCCCATCAGAACTCCGCAGTTAAGCGTGCTTGGGCGAGAGTAGTACTAGGATGGGTGACCTCCTGGGAAGTCCTTGTGTTGCACCTCTTTTTGCCAAAATTGCGCGTTCTTTTTGTTAATTGGCGTAATTTGACGTCTTTTTTTGAAAAATAAACTTAGATTGCTCTCATTTTTTCGTTAATTAACGCAACTTAAAACTCTATTCGGTTAATTAGCGTAATCTGACGTCTTTTTTGAATAATACACTTAGAAATGCATATATACAATTACAATGCTTTACTCTCAGGTGCGATCATACCAGCACTAATGCACCGGATCCCATCAGAACTCCGCAGTTAAGCGTGCTTGGGCGAGAGTAGTACTAGGATGGGTGACCTCCTGGGAAGTCCTTGTGTTGCACCTCTTTTTGCCAAAATTGCGCGTTCTTTTTGTTAATTGGCGTAATTTGACGTCTTTTTTTGAAAAATAAACTTAGATTGCTCTCATTTTTTCGTTAATTAACGCAACTTAAAACTCTATTCGGTTAATTAGCGTAATGTGACGTCTTTTTTGAATAATACAGTTAGAAATGCATATATACAATTACAACGCTTTACTCTCAGGTGCGATCATACCAGCACTAATGCACCGGATCCCATCAGAACTTCGCAGTTAAGCGTGCTTGGGCAAGAGTAGTACTAGGATGGGTGACCTCCTGGGAAGTCCTTGTGTTGCACCTCTTTTTGCCAAAATTGCGCGTTCTTTTTGTTAATTGGCGTAATTTGACGTCTTTTTTTGAAAAATAAACTTAGATTGCTCTCATTTTTTCGTTAATTAATGCAACTTAAAACTCTATTCGGTTAATTAGCGTAATTTGACGTCTTTTTTGAATAATACACTTAGAAATGCATATATACAATTACAACGCTTTACTCTCAGGTGCGATCATACCAGCACTAATGCACCGGATCCCATCAGAACTCCGCAGTTAAGCGTGCTTGGGCGAGAGTAGTACTAAGATGGGTGACCTCCTGGGAAGTCCTTGTGTTGCACCTCTTTTTGCCAAAATTGCGCGTTCTTTTTGTTAATTGGCGTAATTTGACGTCTTTTTTTGAAAAATAAACTTAGATTGCTCTCATTTTTTCGTTAATTAACGCAACTTAAAACTCTATTCGGTTAATTAGCGTAATTTGACGTCTTTTTTGAATAATACACTTAGAAATGCATATATACAATTACAACGCTTTACTCTCAGGTGCGATCATACCAGCACTAATGCACCGGATCCCATCAGAACTCCGCAGTTAAGCGTGCTTGGGCGAGAGTAGTACTAGGATGGGTGACCTCCTGGGAAGTCCTTGTGTTGCACCTCTTTTTGCCAAAATTGCGCGTTCTTTTTGTTAATTGGCGTAATTTGACGTCTTTTTTTGAAAAATAAACTTAGATTGCTCTCATTTTTTCGTTAATTAACGCAACTTAAAACTCTATTCGGTTAATTAGCGTAATTCGACGTCTTTTTTGAATAATACACTTAGAAATGCATATATACAATTACAACGCTTTACTCTCAGGTGCGATCATACCAGCACTAATGCACCGGATCCCATCAGAACTCCGCAGTTAAGCGTGCTTGGGCGATAGTAGTACTAGGATGGGTGACCTCTTGGGAAGTCCTTGTGTTGCACCTCTTTTTGCCAAAATTGCGCGTTCTTTTTGTTAATTGGCGTAATTTGACGTCTTTTTTTGAAAAATAAACTTAGATTGCTCTCATTTTTTCGTTAATTAACGCAACTTAAAACTCTATTCGGTTAATTAGCGTAATGTGACGTCTTTTTTGAATAATACACTTAGAAATGCATATATACAATTACAACGCTTTACTCTCAGGTGCGATCATACCAGCACTAATGCACCGGATCCCATCAGAACTTCGCAGTTAAGCGTGCTTGGGCGAGAGTAGTACTAGGATGGGTGACCTCCTGGGAAGTCCTTGTGTTGCACCTCTTTTTGCCAAAATTGCGCGTTCTTTTTGTTAATTGCGTAATTTGACGTCTTTTTTTGAAAAATAAACTTAGATTGCTCTCATTTTTTCGTTAATTAATGCAACTTAAAACTCTATTCGGTTAATTAGCGTAATTTGACGTCTTTTTTGAATAATACACTTAGAAATGCATATATACAATTACAACGCTTTACTCTCAGGTGCGATCATACCAGCACTAATGCACCGGATCCCATCAGAACTCCGCAGTTAAGCGTGCTTGGGCGAGAGTAGTACTAGGATGGGTGACCTCCTTGGAAGTCCTTGTGTTGCACCTCTTTTTGCCAAAATTGCGCGTTCTTTTTGTTAATTGGCGTAATTTGACGTCTTTTTTTGAAAAATAAACTTAGATTGCTCTCATTTTTTCGTTAATTAACGCAACTTAAAACTCTATTCGGTTAATTAGCGTAATTTGACGTCTTTTTTGAATAATACACTTAGAAATGCATATATACAATTACAACGCTTTACTCTCAGGTGCGATCATACCAGCACTAATGCACCGGATCCCATCAGAACTCCGCAGTTAAGCGTGCTTGGGCGATAGTAGTACTAGGATGGGTGACCTCCTGGGAAGTCCTTGTGTTGCACCTCTTTTTGCCAAAATTGCGCGTTCTTTTTGTTAATTGGCGTAATTTGACGTCTTTTTTTGAAAAATAAACTTAGATTGCTCTCATTTTTTCGTTAATTAACGCAACTTAAAACTCTATTCGGTTAATTAGCGTAATCTGACGTCTTTTTTGAATAATACACTTAGAAATGCATATATACAATTACAACGCTTTACTCTCAGGTGCGATCATACCAGCACTAATGCACCGGATCCCATCAGAACTCCGCAGTTAAGCGTGCTTGGGCGAGAGTAGTACTAGGATGGGTGACCTCCTGGGAAGTCCTTGTGTTGCACCTCTTTTTGCCAAAATTGCGCGTTCTTTTTGTTAATTGGCGTAATTTGACGTCTTTTTTTGAAAAATAAACTTAGATTGCTCTCATTTTTTCGTTAATTAACGCAACATAAAACTCTATTCGGTTAATTAGCGTAATTTGACGTCTTTTTTGAATAATACACTTAGAAATGCATATATACAATTACAACGCTTTACTCTCAGGTGCGATCATACCAGCACTAATGCACCGGATCCCATCAGAACTCCGCAGTTAAGCGTGCTTGGGCGAGAGTAGTACTAGGATGGGTGACCTCCTGGGAAGTCCTTGTGTTGCACCTCTTTTTGCCAAAATTGCGCGTTCTTTTTGTTAATTGGCGTAATTTGACGTCTTTTTTTGAAAAATAAACTTAGATTGCTCTCATTTTTTCGTTAATTAACGCAACTTAAAACTCTATTCGGTTAATTAGCGTAATTCGACGTCTTTTTTGAATAATACACTTAGAAATGCATATATACAATTACAACGCTTTACTCTCAGGTGCGATCATACCAGCACTAATGCACCGGATCCCATCAGAACTCCGCAGTTAAGCGTGCTTGGGCGATAGTAGTACTAGGATGGGTGACCTCCTGGGAAGTCCTTGTGTTGCACCTCTTTTTGCCAAAATTGCGCGTTCTTTTTGTTAATTGGCGTAATTTGACGTCTTTTTTTGAAAAATAAACTTAGATTGCTCTCATTTTTTCGTTAATTAACGCAACTTAAAACTCTATTCGGTTAATTAGCGTAATTTGACGTCTTTTTTGAATAATACACTTAGAAATGCATATATACAATTACAACGCTTTACTCTCAGGTGCGATCATACCAGCACTAATGCACCGGATCCCATCAGAACTCCGCAGTTAAGCGTGCTTGGGCGAGAGTAGTACTAGGATGGGTGACCTCCTGGGAAGTCCTTGTGTTGCACCTCTTTTTGCCAAAATTGCGCGTTCTTTTTGTTAATTGGCGTAATTTGACGTCTTTTTTTGAAAAATAAACTTAGATTGCTCTCATTTTTTCGTTAATTAACGCAACTTAAAACTCTATTCGGTTAATTAGCGTAATTCGACGTCTTTTTTGAATAATACACTTAGAAATGCATATATACAATTACAACGCTTTACTCTCAGGTGCGATCATACCAGCACTAATGCACCAGATCCCATCAGAACTCCGCAGTTAAGCGTGCTTGGGCGAGAGTAGTACTAGGATGGGTGACCTCCTGGGAAGTCCTTGTGTTGCACCTCTTTTTGCCAAAATTGCGCGTTCTTTTTGTTAATTGGCGTAATTTGACGTCTTTTTTTGAAAAATAAACTTAGATTGCTCTCATTTTTTCGTTAATTAACGCAACTTAAAACTCTATTCGGTTAATTAGCGTAATCTGACGTCTTTTTTGAATAATACACTTAGAAATGCATATATACAATTACAACGCTTTACTCTCAGGTGCGATCATACCAGCACTAATGCACCGGATCCCATCAGAACTCCGCAGTTAAGCGTGCTTGGGCGAGAGTAGTACTAGGATGGGTGACCTCCTGGGAAGTCCTTGTGTTGCACCTCTTTTTGCCAAAATTGCGCGTTCTTTTTGTTAATTGGCGTAATTTGACGTCTTTTTTTGAAAAATAAACTTAGATTGCTCTCATTTTTTCGTTAATTAACGCAACTTAAAACTCTATTCGGTTAATTAGCGTAATCTGACGTCTTTTTTGAATAATACACTTAGAAATGCATATATACAATTACAACGCTTTACTCTCAGGTGCGATCATACCAGCACTAATGCACCGGATCCCATCAGAACTCCGCAGTTAAGCGTGCTTGGGCGAGAGTAGTACTAGGATGGGTGACCTCCTGGGAAGTCCTTGTGTTGCACCTCTTTTTGCCAAAATTGCGCGTTCTTTTTGTTAATTGGCGTAATTTGACGTCTTTTTTTGAAAAATAAACTTAGATTGCTCTCATTTTTTCGTTAATTAACGCAACTTAAAACTCTATTCGGTTAATTAGCGTAATTTGACGTCTTTTTTGAATAATACACTTAGAAATGCATATATACAATTACAACGCTTTACTCTCAGGTGCGATCATACCAGCACTAATGCACCGGATCCCATCAGAACTCCGCAGTTAAGCGTGCTTGGGCGAGAGTAGTACTAGGATGGGTGACCTCCTGGGAAGTCCTTGTGTTGCACCTCTTTTTGCCAAAATTGCGCGTTCTTTTTGTTAATTGGCGTAATTTGACGTCTTTTTTTGAAAAATAAACTTAGATTGCTCTCATTTTTTCGTTAATTAACGCAACTTAAAACTCTATTCGGTTAATTAGCGTAATTTGACGTCTTTTTTGAATAATACACTTAGAAATGCATATATACAATTACAACGCTTTACTCTCAGGTGCGATCATACCAGCACTAATGCACCGGATCCCATCAGAACTTCGCAGTTAAGCGTGCTTGGGCGAGAGTAGTACTAGGATGGGTGACCTCCTGGGAAGTCCTTGTGTTGCACCTCTTTTTGCCAAAATTGCGCGTTCTTTTTGTTAATTGGCGTAATTTGACGTCTTTTTTTGAAAAATAAACTTAGATTGCTCTCATTTTTTCGTTAATTAACGCAACATAAAACTCTATTCGGTTAATTAGCGTAATTTGACGTCTTTTTTGAATAATACACTTAGAAATGCATATATACAATTACAACGCTTTACTCTCAGGTGCGATCATACCAGCACTAATGCACCGAATCCCATCAGAACTCCGCAGTTAAGCGTGCTTGGGCGAGAGTAGTACTAGGATGGGTGACCTCCTGGGAAGTCCTTGTGTTGCACCTCTTTTTGCCAAAATTGCGCGTTCTTTTTGTTAATTGGCGTAATTTGACGTCTTTTTTTGAAAAATAAACTTAGATTGCTCTCATTTTTTCGTTAATTAACGCAACTTAAAACTCTATTCGGTTAATTAGCGTAATTCGACGTCTTTTTTGAATAATACACTTAGAAATGCATATATACAATTACAACGCTTTACTCTCAGGTGCGATCATACCAGCACTAATGCACCGGATCCCATCAGAACTCCGCAGTTAAGCGTGCTTGGGCGATAGTAGTACTAGGATGGGTGACCTCCTGGGAAGTCCTTGTGTTGCACCTCTTTTTGCCAAAATTGCGCGTTCTTTTTGTTAATTGGCGTAATTTGACGTCTTTTTTTGAAAAATAAACTTAGATTGCTCTCATTTTTTCGTTAATTAACGCAACTTAAAACTCTATTCGGTTAATTAGCGTAATTTGACGTCTTTTTTGAATAATACACTTAGAAATGCATATATACAATTACAACGCTTTACTCTCAGGTGCGATCATACCAGCACTAATGCACCGGATCCCATCAGAACTCCGCAGTTAAGCGTGCTTGGGCGAGAGTAGTACTAGGATGGGTGACCTCCTGGGAAGTCCTTGTGTTGCACCTCTTTTTGCCAAAATTGCGCGTTCTTTTTGTTAATTGGCGTAATTTGACGTCTTTTTTTGAAAAATAAACTTAGATTGCTCTCATTTTTTCGTTAATTAACGCAACTTAAAACTCTATTCGGTTAATTAGCGTAATTCGACGTCTTTTTTGAATAATACACTTAGAAATGCATATATACAATTACAACGCTTTACTCTCAGGTGCGATCATACCAGCACTAATGCACCGGATCCCATCAGAACTCCGCAGTTAAGCGTGCTTGGGCGAGAGTAGTACTAGGATGGGTGACCTCCTGGGAAGTCCTTGTGTTGCACCTCTTTTTGCCAAAATTGCGCGTTCTTTTTGTTAATTGGCGTAATTTGACGTCTTTTTTTGAAAAATAAACTTAGATTGCTCTCATTTTTTCGTTAATTAACGCAACTTAAAACTCTATTCGGTTAATTAGCGTAATCTGACGTCTTTTTTGAATAATACACTTAGAAATGCATATATACAATTACAACGCTTTACTCTCAGGTGCGATCATACCAGCACTAATGCACCGGATCCCATCAGAACTCCGCAGTTAAGCGTGCTTGGGCGAGAGTAGTACTAGGATGGGTGACCTCCTGGGAAGTCCTTGTGTTGCACCTCTTTTTGCCAAAATTGCGCGTTCTTTTTGTAAATTGGCGTAATTTGACGTCTTTTTTTGAAAAATAAACTTAGATTGCTCTCATTTTTTCGTTAATTAACGCAACTTAAAACTCTATTCGGTTAATTAGCGTAATTTGACGTCTTTTTTGAATAATACACTTAGAAATGCATATATACAATTACAACGCTTTACTCTCAGGTGCGATCATACCAGCACTAATGCACCGGATCCCATCAGAACTCCGCAGTTAAGCGTGCTTGGGCAAGAGTAGTACTAGGATGGGTGACCTTCTGGGAAGTCCTTGTGTTGCACCTCTTTTTGCCAAAATTGCGCGTTCTTTTTGTTAATTGGCGTAATTTGACGTCTTTTTTTGAAAAATAAACTTAGATTGCTCTCATTTTTTCGTTAATTAACGCAACTTAAAACTCTATTCGGTTAATTAGCGTAATCTGACGTCTTTTTTGAATAATACACTTAGAAATGCATATATACAATTACAACGCTTTACTCTCAGGTGCGATCATACCAGCACTAATGCACCGGATCCCATCAGAACTCCGCAGTTAAGCGTGCTTGGGCGAGAGTAGTACTAGGATGGGTGACCTCCTGGGAAGTCCTTGTGTTGCACCTCTTTTTGCCAAAATTGCGCGTTCTTTTTGTTAATTGGCGTAATTTGACGTCTTTTTTTGAAAAATAAACTTAGATTGCTCTCATTTTTTCGTTAATTAACGCAACTTAAAACTCTATTCGGTTAATTAGCGTAATTTGACGTCTTTTTTGAATAATACACTTAGAAATGCATATATACAATTACAACGCTTTACTCTCAGGTGCGATCATACCAGCACTAATGCACCGGATCCCATCAGAACTCCGCAGTTAAGCGTGCTTGGGGGAGAGTAGTACTAGGATGGGTGACCTCCTGGGAAGTCCTTGTGTTGCACCTCTTTTTGCCAAAATTGCGCGTTCTTTTTGTTAATTGGCGTAATTTGACGTCTTTTTTTGAAAAATAAACTTAGATTGCTCTCATTTTTTCGTTAATTAACGCAACTTAAAACTCTATTCGGTTAATTAGCGTAATTTGACGTCTTTTTTGAATAATACACTTAGAAATGCATATATACAATTACAACGCTTTACTCTCAGGTGCGATCATACCAGCACTAATGCACCGGATCCCATCAGAACTTCGCAGTTAAGCGTGCTTGGGCGAGAGTAGTACTAGGATGGGTGACCTCCTGGGAAGTCCTTGTGTTGCACCTCTTTTTGCCAAAATTGCGCGTTCTTTTTGTTAATTGGCGTAATTTGACGTCTTTTTTTGAAAAATAAACTTAGATTGCTCTCATTTTTTCGTTAATTAACGCAACTTAAAACTCTATTCGGTTAATTAGCGTAATTTGACGTCTTTTTTGAATAATACACTTAGAAATGCATATATACAATTACAACGCTTTACTCTCAGGTGCGATCATACCAGCACTAATGCACCGGATCCCATCAGAACTGCGCAGTTAAGCGTGCTTGGGCGAGAGTAGTACTAGGATGGGTGACCTCCTGGGAAGTCCTTGTGTTGCACCTCTTTTTGCCAAAATTGCGCGTTCTTTTTGTTAATTGGCGTAATTTGACGTCTTTTTTTGAAAAATAAACTTAGATTGCTCTCATTTTTTCGTTAATTAACGCAACTTAAAACTCTATTCGGTTAATTAGCGTAATGTGACGTCTTTTTTGAATAATACACTTAGAAATGCATATATACAATTACAACGCTTTACTCTCAGGTGCGATCATACCAGCACTAATGCACCGGATCCCATCAGAACTCCGCAGTTAAGCGTGCTTGGGCGAGAGTAGTACTAGGATGGGTGACCTCCTGGGAAGTCCTTGTGTTGCACCTCTTTTTGCCAAAATTGCGCGTTCTTTTTGTTAATTGGCGTAATTTGACGTCTTTTTTTGAAAAATAAACTTAGATTGCTCTCATTTTTTCGTTAATTAACGCAACTTAAAACTCTATTCGGTTAATTAGCGTAATTTGACGTCTTTTTTGAATAATACACTTAGAAATGCATATATACAATTACAACGCTTTACTCTCAGGTGCGATCATACCAGCACTAATGCACCGGATCCCATCAGAACTCCGCAGTTAAGCGTGCTTGGGCGTGAGTAGTATTAGGATGGGTGACCTCCTGGGAAGTCCTTGTGTTGCACATCTTTTTGCCAAAATTGCGCGTTCTTTTTGTTAATTGGCGTAATTTGACGTTTTTTTTGAAAAATAAACTTAGATTGCTCTCATTTTTTCGTTAATTAACGCAACTTAAAACTCTATTCGGTTAATTAGCGTAATTTGACGTCTTTTTTGAATAATACACTTAGAAATGCATATATACAATTACAACGCTTTACTCTCAGGTGCGATCATACCAGCACTAATGCACCGGATCCCATCAGAACTTCGCAGTTAAGCGTGCTTGGGCGAGAGTAGTACTAGGATGGGTGACCTCCTGGGAAGTCCTTGTGTTGCACCTCTTTTTGCCAAAATTGCGCGTTCTTTTTGTTAATTGGCGTAATTTGACGTCTTTTTTTGAAAAATAAACTTAGATTGCTCTCATTTTTTCGTTAATTAACGCAACTTAAAACTCTATTCGGTTAATTAGCGTAATTTGACGTCTTTTTTGAATAATACACTTAGAAATGCATATATACAATTACAACGCTTTACTCTCAGGTGCGATCATACCAGCACTAATGCACCGGATCCCATCAGAACTCCGCAGTTAAGCGTGCTTGGGCGAGAGTAGTACTAGGATGGGTGACCTCCTGGGAAGTCCTTGTGTTGCACCTCTTTTTGCCAAAATTGCGCGTTCTTTTTGTTAATTGGCGTAATTTGACGTCTTTTTTTGAAAAATAAACTTAGATTGCTCTCATTTTTTCGTTAATTAACGCAACTTAAAACTCTATTCGGTTAATTAGCGTAATTTGACGTCTTTTTTGAATAATACACTTAGAAATGCATATATACAATTACAACGCTTTACTCTCAGGTGCGATCATACCAGCACTAATGCACCGGATCCCATCAGAACTCCGCAGTTAAGCGTGCTTGGGCGTGAGTAGTATTAGGATGGGTGACCTCCTGGGAAGTCCTTGTGTTGCACATCTTTTTGCCAAAATTGCGCGTTCTTTTTGTTAATTGGCGTAATTTGACGTTTTTTTTGAAAAATAAACTTAGATTGCTCTCATTTTTTCGTTAATTAACGCAACTTAAAACTCTATTCGGTTAATTAGCGTAATTTGACGTCTTTTTTGAATAATACACTTAGAAATGCATATATACAATTACAACGCTTTACTCTCAGGTGCGATCATACCAGCACTAATGCACCGGATCCCATCAGAACTTCGCAGTTAAGCGTGCTTGGGCGAGAGTAGTACTAGGATGGGTGACCTCCTGGGAAGTCCTTGTGTTGCACCTCTTTTTGCCAAAATTGCGCGTTCTTTTTGTTAATTGGCGTAATTTGACGTCTTTTTTTGAAAAATAAACTTAGATTGCTCTCATTTTTTCGTTAATTAACGCAACTTAAAACTCTATTCGGTTAATTAGCGTAATTTGACGTCTTTTTTGAATAATACACTTAGAAATGCATATATACAATTACAACGCTTTACTCTCAGGTGCGATCATACCAGCACTAATGCACCGGATCCCATCAGAACTCCGCAGTTAAGCGTGCTTGGGCGAGAGTAGTACTAGGATGGGTGACCTCCTGGGAAGTCCTTGTGTTGCACCTCTTTTTGCCAAAATTGCGCGTTCTTTTTGTTAATTGGCGTAATTTGACGTCTTTTTTTGAAAAATAAACTTAGATTGCTCTCATTTTTTCGTTAATTAACGCAACTTAAAACTCTATTCGGTTAATTAGCGTAATTTGACGTCTTTTTTGAATAATACACTTAGAAATGCATATATACAATTACAACGCTTTACTCTCAGGTGCGATCATACCAGCACTAATGCACCGGATCCCATCAGAACTCCGCAGTTAAGCGTGCTTGGGCGAGAGTAGTACTAGGATGGGTGACCTCCTGGGAAGTCCTTGTGTTGCACCTCTTTTTGCCAAAATTGCGCGTTCTTTTTGTTAATTGGCGTAATTTGACGTCTTTTTTTGAAAAATAAACTTAGATTGCTCTCATTTTTTCGTTAATTAACGCAACTTAAAACTCTATTCGGTTAATTAGCGTAATTTGACGTCTTTTTTGAATAATACACTTAGAAATGCATATATACAATTACAACGCTTTACTCTCAGGTGCGATCATACCAGCACTAATGCACCGGATCCCATCAGAACTCCGCAGTTAAGCGTGCTTGGGCGAGAGTAGTACTAGGATGGGTGACCTCCTGGGAAGTCCTTGTGTTGCACCTCTTTTTGCCAAAATTGCGTGTTCTTTTTGTTAATTGGCGTAATTTGACGTCTTTTTTTGAAAAATAAACTTAGATTGCTCTCATTTTTTCGTTAATTAACGCAACTTAAAACTCTATTCGGTTAATTAGCGTAATTTGACGTCTTTTTTGAATAATACACTTAGAAATGCATATATACAATTACAACGCTTTACTCTCAGGTGCGATCATACCAGCACTAATGCACCGGATCCCATCAGAACTTCGCAGTTAAGCGTGCTTGGGCGAGAGTAGTACTAGGATGGGTGACCTCCTGGGAAGTCCTTGTGTTGCACCTCTTTTTGCCAAAATTGCGCGTTCTTTTTGTTAATTGGCGTAATTTGACGTCTTTTTTTGAAAAATAAACTTAGATTGCTCTCATTTTTTCGTTAATTAACGCAACTTAAAACTCTATTCGGTTAATTAGCGTAATTTGACGTCTTTTTTGAATAATACACTTAGAAATGCATATATACAATTACAACGCTTTACTCTCAGGTGCGATCATACTAGCACTAATGCACCGGATCCCATCAGAACTTCGCAGTTAAGCGTGCTTGGGCGAGAGTAGTACTAGGATGGGTGACCTCCTGGGAAGTCCTTGTGTTGCACCTCTTTTTGCCAAAATTGCGCGTTCTTTTTGTTAATTGGCGTAATTTGACGTCTTTTTTTGAAAAATAAACTTAGATTGCTCTCATTTTTTCGTTAATTAACGCAACTTAAAACTCTATTCGGTTAATTAGCGTAATTTGACGTCTTTTTTGAATAATACACTTAGAAATGCATATATACAATTACAACGCTTTACTCTCAGGTGCGATCATACCAGCACTAATGCACCGGATCCCATCAGAACTCCGCAGTTAAGCGTGCTTGGGCGAGAGTAGTATTAGGATGGGTGACCTCCTGGGAAGTCCTTGTGTTGCACATCTTTTTGCCAAAATTGCGCGTTCTTTTTGTTAATTGGCGTAATTTGACGTTTTTTTTGAAAAATAAACTTAGATTGCTCTCATTTTTTCGTTAATTAACGCAACTTAAAACTCTATTCGGTTAATTAGCGTAATTTGACGTCTTTTTTGAATAATACACTTAGAAATGCATATATACAATTACAACGCTTTACTCTCAGGTGCGATCATACCAGCACTAATGCACCGGATCCCATCAGAACTTCGCAGTTAAGCGTGCTTGGGCGAGAGTAGTACTAGGATGGGTGACCTCCTGGGAAGTCCTTGTGTTGCACCTCTTTTTGCCAAAATTGCGCGTTCTTTTTGTTAATTGGCGTAATTTGACGTCTTTTTTTGAAAAATAAACTTAGATTGCTCTCATTTTTTCGTTAATTAACGCAACTTAAAACTCTATTCGGTTAATTAGCGTAATTTGACGTCTTTTTTGAATAATACACTTAGAAATGCATATATACAATTACAACGCTTTACTCTCAGGTGCGATCATACCAGCACTAATGCACCGGATCCCATCAGAACTCCGCAGTTAAGCGTGCTTGGGCGAGAGTAGTACTAGGATGGGTGACCTCCTGGGAAGTCCTTGTGTTGCACCTCTTTTTGCCAAAATTGCGCGTTCTTTTTGTTAATTGGAGTAATTTGACGTCTTTTTTTGAAAAATAAACTTAGATTGCTCTCATTTTTTCGTTAATTAACGCAACTTAAAACTCTATTCGGTTAATTAGCGTAATTTGACGTCTTTTTTGAATAATACACTTAGAAATGCATATATACAATTACAACGCTTTACTCTCAGGTGCGATCATACCAGCACTAATGCACCGGATCCCATCAGAACTCCGCAGTTAAGCGTGCTTGGGCGAGAGTAGTACTAGGATGGGTGACCTCCTGGGAAGTCCTTGTGTTGCACCTCTTTTTGCAACTCTATTCGGTTAATTAGCGTAATTTGACGTCTTTTTTGAATAATACACTTAGAAATGCATATATACAATTACAACGCTTTACTCTCAGGTGCGATCATACCAGCACTAATGCACCGGATTCCATCAGAACTCCGCAGTTAAGCGTGCTTGGGCGAGAGTAGTACTAGGATGGGTGACCTCCTGGGAAGTCCTTGTGTTGCACCTCTTTTTGCCAAAATTGCGCGTTCTTTTTGTTAATTGGCGTAATTTGACGTCTTTTTTTGAAAAATAAACTTAGATTGCTCTCATTTTTTCGTTAATTAACGCAACTTAAAACTCTATTCGGTTAATTAGCGTAATTTGACGTCTTTTTTGAATAATACACTTAGAAATGCATATATACAATTACAACGCTTTACTCTCAGGTGCGATCATACCAGCACTAATGCACCGGATCCCATCAGAACTTCGCAGTTAAGCGTGCTTGGGCGAGAGTAGTACTAGGATGGGTGACCTCCTGGGAAGTCCTTGTGTTGCACCTCTTTTTGCCAAAATTGCGCGTTCTTTTTGTTAATTGGCGTAATTTGACGTCTTTTTTTGAAAAATAAACTTAGATTGCTCTCATTTTTTCGTTAATTAACGCAACTTAAAACTCTATTCGGTTAATTAGCGTAATTTGACGTCTTTTTTGAATAATACACTTAGAAATGCATATATACAATTACAACGCTTTACTCTCAGGTGCGATCATACCAGCACTAATGCACCGGATCCCATCAGAACTCCGCAGTTAAGCGTGCTTGGGCGAGAGTAGTATTAGGATGGGTGACCTCCTGGGAAGTCCTTGTGTTGCACATCTTTTTGCCAAAATTGCGCGTTCTTTTTGTTAATTGGCGTAATTTGACGTTTTTTTTGAAAAATAAACTTAGATTGCTCTCATTTTTTCGTTAATTAACGCAACTTAAAACTCTATTCGGTTAATTAGCGTAATTTGACGTCTTTTTTGAATAATACACTTAGAAATGCATATATACAATTACAACGCTTTACTCTCAGGTGCGATCATACCAGCACTAATGCACCGGATCCCATCAGAACTTCGCAGTTAAGCGTGCTTGGGCGAGAGTAGTACTAGGATGGGTGACCTCCTGGGAAGTCCTTGTGTTGCACCTCTTTTTGCCAAAATTGCGCGTTCTTTTTGTTAATTGGCGTAATTTGACGTCTTTTTTTGAAAAATAAACTTAGATTGCTCTCATTTTTTCGTTAATTAACGCAACTTAAAACTCTATTCGGTTAATTAGCGTAATTTGACGTCTTTTTTGAATAATACACTTAGAAATGCATATATACAATTACAACGCTTTACTCTCAGGTGCGATCATACCAGCACTAATGCACCGGATCCCATCAGAACTCCGCAGTTAAGCGTGCTTGGGCGAGAGTAGTACTAGGATGGGTGACCTCCTGGGAAGTCCTTGTGTTGCACCTCTTTTTGCCAAAATTGCGCGTTCTTTTTGTTAATTGGAGTAATTTGACGTCTTTTTTTGAAAAATAAACTTAGATTGCTCTCATTTTTTCGTTAATTAACGCAACTTAAAACTCTATTCGGTTAATTAGCGTAATTTGACGTCTTTTTTGAATAATACACTTAGAAATGCATATATACAATTACAACGCTTTACTCTCAGGTGCGATCATACCAGCACTAATGCACCGGATCCCATCAGAACTCCGCAGTTAAGCGTGCTTGGGCGAGAGTAGTACTAGGATGGGTGACCTCCTGGGAAGTCCTTGTGTTGCACCTCTTTTTGCAACTCTATTCGGTTAATTAGCGTAATTTGACGTCTTTTTTGAATAATACACTTAGAAATGCATATATACAATTACAACGCTTTACTCTCAGGTGCGATCATACCAGCACTAATGCACCGGATTCCATCAGAACTCCGCAGTTAAGCGTGCTTGGGCGAGAGTAGTACTAGGATGGGTGACCTCCTGGGAAGTCCTTGTGTTGCACCTCTTTTTGCCAAAATTGCGCGTTCTTTTTGTTAATTGGCGTAATTTGACGTCTTTTTTTGAAAAATAAACTTAGATTGCTCTCATTTTTTCGTTAATTAACGCAACTTAAAACTCTATTCGGTTAATTAGCGTAATTTGACGTCTTTTTTGAATAATACACTTAGAAATGCATATATACAATTACAACGCTTTACTCTCAGGTGCGATCATACCAGCACTAATGCACCGGATCCCATCAGAACTTCGCAGTTAAGCGTGCTTGGGCGAGAGTAGTACTAGGATGGGTGACCTCCTGGGAAGTCCTTGTGTTGCACCTCTTTTTACCAAAATTGCGCGTTCTTTTTGTTAATTGGCGTAATTTGACGTCTTTTTTTGAAAAATAAACTTAGATTGCTCTCATTTTTTCGTTAATTAACGCAACTTAAAACTCTATTCGGTTAATTAGCGTAATTTGACGTCTTTTTTGAATAATACACTTAGAAATGCATATATACAATTACAACGCTTTACTCTCAGGTGCGATCATACCAGCACTAATGCACCGGATCCCATCAGAACTCCGCAGTTAAGCGTGCTTGGGCGAGAGTAGTACTAGGATGGGTGACCTCCTGGGAAGTCCTTGTGTTGCACCTCTTTTTGCCAAAATTGCGCGTTCTTTTTGTTAATTGGCGTAATTTGACGTCTTTTTTTGAAAAATAAACTTAGATTGCTCTCATTTTTTCGTTAATTAACGCAACTTAAAACTCTATTCGGTTAATTAGCGTAATTTGACGTCTTTTTTGAATAATACACTTAGAAATGCATATATACAATTACAACGCTTTACTCTCAGGTGCGATCATACCAGCACTAATGCACCGGATCCCATCAGAACTCCGCAGTTAAGCGTGCTTGGGCGAGAGTAGTATTAGGATGGGTGACCTCCTGGGAAGTCCTTGTGTTGCACATCTTTTTGCCAAAATTGCGCGTTCTTTTTGTTAATTGGCGTAATTTGACGTCTTTTTTTGAAAAATAAACTTAGATTGCTCTCATTTTTTCGTTAATTAACGCAACTTAAAACTCTATTCGCTTAATTAGCGTAATTTGACGTCTTTTTTGAATAATACACTTAGAAATGCATATATACAATTACAACGCTTTACTCTCAGGTGCGATCATACCAGCACTAATGCACCGGATCCCATCAGAACTTCGCAGTTAAGCGTGCTTGGGCGAGAGTAGTACTAGGATGGGTGACCTCCTGGGAAGTCCTTGTGTTGCACCTCTTTTTGCCAAAATTGCGCGTTCTTTTTGTTAATTGGCGTAATTTGACGTCTTTTTTTGAAAAATAAACTTAGATTGCTCTCATTTTTTCGTTAATTAACGCAACTTAAAACTCTATTCGGTTAATTAGCGTAATTTGACGTCTTTTTTGAATAATACACTTAGAAATGCATATATACAATTACAACGCTTTACTCTCAGGTGCGATCATACCAGCACTAATGCACCGGATCCCATCAGAACTCCGCAGTTAAGCGTGCTTGGGCGAGAGTAGTACTAGGATGGGTGACCTCCTGGGAAGTCCTTGTGTTGCACCTCTTTTTGCAACTCTATTCGGTTAATTAGCGTAATTTGACGTCTTTTTTGAATAATACACTTAGAAATGCATATATACAATTACAACGCTTTACTCTCAGGTGCGATCATACCAGCACTAATGCACCGGATTCCATCAGAACTCCGCAGTTAAGCGTGCTTGGGCGAGAGTAGTACTAGGATGGGTGACCTCCTGGGAAGTCCTTGTGTTGCACCTCTTTTTGCCAAAATTGCGCGTTCTTTTTGTTAATTGGCGTAATTTGACGTCTTTTTTTGAAAAATAAACTTAGATTGCTCTCATTTTTTCGTTAATTAACGCAACTTAAAACTCTATTCGGTTAATTAGCGTAATTTGACGTCTTTTTTGAATAATACACTTAGAAATGCATATATACAATTACAACGCTTTACTCTCAGGTGCGATCATACCAGCACTAATGCACCGGATCCCATCAGAACTTCGCAGTTAAGCGTGCTTGGGCGAGAGTAGTACTAGGATGGGTGACCTCCTGGGAAGTCCTTGTGTTGCACCTCTTTTTGCCAAAATTGCGCGTTCTTTTTGTTAATTGGCGTAATTTGACGTCTTTTTTTGAAAAATAAACTTAGATTGCTCTCATTTTTTCGTTAATTAACGCAACTTAAAACTCTATTCGGTTAATTAGCGTAATTTGACGTCTTTTTTGAATAATACACTTAGAAATGCATATATACAATTACAACGCTTTACTCTCAGGTGCGATCATACCAGCACTAATGCACCGGATCCCATCAGAACTCCGCAGTTAAGCGTGCTTGGGCGAGAGTAGTACTAGGATGGGTGACCTCCTGGGAAGTCCTTGTGTTGCACCTCTTGTTGCCAAAATTGCGCGTTCTTTTTGTTAATTGGCGTAATTTGACGTCTTTTTTTGAAAAATAAACTTAGATTGCTCTCATTTTTTCGTTAATTAACGCAACTTAAAACTCTATTCGGTTAATTAGCGTAATTTGACGTCTTTTTTGAATAATACACTTAGAAATGCATATATACAATTACAACGCTTTACTCTCAGGTGCGATCATACCAGCACTAATGCACCGGATCCCATCAGAACTCCGCAGTTAAGCGTGCTTGGGCGAGAGTAGTATTAGGATGGGTGACCTCCTGGGAAGTCCTTGTGTTGCACATCTTTTTGCCAAAATTGCGCGTTCTTTTTGTTAATTGGCGTAATTTGACGTCTTTTTTTGAAAAATAAACTTAGATTGCTCTCATTTTTTCGTTAATTAACGCAACTTAAAACTCTATTCGCTTAATTAGCGTAATTTGACGTCTTTTTTGAATAATACACTTAGAAATGCATATATACAATTACAACGCTTTACTCTCAGGTGCGATCATACCAGCACTAATGCACCGGATCCCATCAGAACTTCGCAGTTAAGCGTGCTTGGGCGAGAGTAGTACTAGGATGGGTGACCTCCTGGGAAGTCCTTGTGTTGCACCTCTTTTTGCCAAAATTGCGCGTTCTTTTTGTTAATTGGCGTAATTTGACGTCTTTTTTTGAAAAATAAACTTAGATTGCTCTCATTTTTTCGTTAATTAACGCAACTTAAAACTCTATTCGGTTAATTAGCGTAATTTGACGTCTTTTTTGAATAATACACTTAGAAATGCATATATACAATTACAACGCTTTACTCTCAGGTGCGATCATACCAGCACTAATGCACCGGATCCCATCAGAACTCCGCAGTTAAGCGTGCTTGGGCGAGAGTAGTACTAGGATGGGTGACCTCCTGGGAAGTCCTTGTGTTGCACCTCTTTTTGCAACTCTATTCGGTTAATTAGCGTAATTTGACGTCTTTTTTGAATAATACACTTAGAAATGCATATATACAATTACAACGCTTTACTCTCAGGTGCGATCATACCAGCACTAATGCACCGGATTCCATCAGAACTCCGCAGTTAAGCGTGCTTGGGCGAGAGTAGTACTAGGATGGGTGACCTCCTGGGAAGTCCTTGTGTTGCACCTCTTTTTGCCAAAATTGCGCGTTCTTTTTGTTAATTGGCGTAATTTGACGTCTTTTTTTGAAAAATAAACTTAGATTGCTCTCATTTTTTCGTTAATTAACGCAACTTAAAACTCTATTCGGTTAATTAGCGTAATTTGACGTCTTTTTTGAATAATACACTTAGAAATGCATATATACAATTACAACGCTTTACTCTCAGGTGCGATCATACCAGCACTAATGCACCGGATCCCATCAGAACTTCGCAGTTAAGCGTGCTTGGGCGAGAGTAGTACTAGGATGGGTGACCTCCTGGGAAGTCCTTGTGTTGCACCTCTTTTTGCCAAAATTGCGCGTTCTTTTTGTTAATTGGCGTAATTTGACGTCTTTTTTTGAAAAATAAACTTAGATTGCTCTCATTTTTTCGTTAATTAACGCAACTTAAAACTCTATTCGGTTAATTAGCGTAATTTGACGTCTTTTTTGAATAATACACTTAGAAATGCATATATACAATTACAACGCTTTACTCTCAGGTGCGATCATACCAGCACTAATGCACCGGATCCCATCAGAACTCCGCAGTTAAGCGTGCTTGGGCGAGAGTAGTACTAGGATGGGTGACCTCCTGGGAAGTCCTTGTGTTGCACCTCTTGTTGCCAAAATTGCGCGTTCTTTTTGTTAATTGGCGTAATTTGACGTCTTTTTTTGAAAAATAAACTTAGATTGCTCTCATTTTTTCGTTAATTAACGCAACTTAAAACTCTATTCGGTTAATTAGCGTAATTTGACGTCTTTTTTGAATAATACACTTAGAAATGCATATATACAATTACAACGCTTTACTCTCAGGTGCGATCATACCAGCACTAATGCACCGGTTCCCATCAGAACTCCGCAGTTAAGCGTGCTTGGGCGAGAGTAGTATTAGGATGGGTGACCTCCTGGGAAGTCCTTGTGTTGCACATCTTTTTGCCAAAATTGCGCGTTCTTTTTGTTAATTGGCGTAATTTGACGTCTTTTTTTGAAAAATAAACTTAGATTGCTCTCATTTTTTCGTTAATTAACGCAACTTAAAACTCTATTCGCTTAATTAGCGTAATTTGACGTCTTTTTTGAATAATACACTTAGAAATGCATATATACAATTACAACGCTTTACTCTCAGGTGCGATCATACCAGCACTAATGCACCGGATCCCATCAGAACTTCGCAGTTAAGCGTGCTTGGGCGAGAGTAGTACTAGGATGGGTGACCTCCTGGGAAGTCCTTGTGTTGCACCTCTTTTTGCCAAAATTGCGCGTTCTTTTTGTTAATTGGCGTAATTTGACGTCTTTTTTTGAAAAATAAACTTAGATTGCTCTCATTTTTTCGTTAATTAACGCAACTTAAAACTCTATTCGGTTAATTAGCGTAATTTGACGTCTTTTTTGAATAATACACTTAGAAATGCATATATACAATTACAACGCTTTACTCTCAGGTGCGATCATACCAGCACTAATGCACCGGATCCCATCAGAACTCCGCAGTTAAGCGTGCTTAGGCGAGAGTAGTACTAGGATGGGTGACCTCCTGGGAAGTCCTTGTGTTGCACCTCTTTTTGCCAAAATTGCGCGTTCTTTTTGTTAATTGGCGTAATTTGACGTCTTTTTTTGAAAAATAAACTTAGATTGCTCTCATTTTTTCGTTAATTAACGCAACTTAAAACTCTATTCGGTTAATTAGCGTAATTTGACGTCTTTTTTGAATAATACACTTAGAAATGCATATATACAATTACAACGCTTTACTCTCAGGTGCGATCATACCAGCACTAATGCACCGGATCCCATCAGAACTCCGCAGTTAAGCGTGCTTGGGCGAGAGTAGTACTAGGATGGGTGACCTCCTGGGAAGTCCTTGTGTTGCACCTCTTTTTGCAACTCTATTCGGTTAATTAGCGTAATTTGACGTCTTTTTTGAATAATACACTTAGAAATGCATATATACAATTACAACGCTTTACTCTCAGGTGCGATCATACCAGCACTAATGCACCGGATTCCATCAGAACTCCGCAGTTAAGCGTGCTTGGGCGAGAGTAGTACTAGGATGGGTGACCTCCTGGGAAGTCCTTGTGTTGCACCTCTTTTTGCCAAAATTGCGCGTTCTTTTTGTTAATTGGCGTAATTTGACGTCTTTTTTTGAAAAATAAACTTAGATTGCTCTCATTTTTTCGTTAATTAACGCAACTTAAAACTCTATTCGGTTAATTAGCGTAATTTGACGTCTTTTTTGAATAATACACTTAGAAATGCATATATACAATTACAACGCTTTACTCTCAGGTGCGATCATACCAGCACTAATGCACCGGATCCCATCAGAACTTCGCAGTTAAGCGTGCTTGGGCGAGAGTAGTACTAGGATGGGTGACCTCCTGGGAAGTCCTTGTGTTGCACCTCTTTTTGCCAAAATTGCGCGTTCTTTTTGTTAATTGGCGTAATTTGACGTCTTTTTTTGAAAAATAAACTTAGATTGCTCTCCTTTTTTCGTTAATTAACGCAACTTAAAACTCTATTCGGTTAATTAGCGTAATTTGACGTCTTTTTTGAATAATACACTTAGAAATGCATATATACAATTACAACGCTTTACTCTCAGGTGCGATCATACCAGCACTAATGCACCGGATCCCATCAGAACTCCGCAGTTAAGCGTGCTTGGGCGAGAGTAGTACTAGGATGGGTGACCTCCTGGGAAGTCCTTGTGTTGCACCTCTTTTTGCCAAAATTGCGCGTTCTTTTTGTTAATTGGCGTAATTTGACGTCTTTTTTTGAAAAATAAACTTAGATTGCTCTCATTTTTTCGTTAATTAACGCAACTTAAAACTCTATTCGGTTAATTAGCGTAATTTGACGTCTTTTTTGAATAATACACTTAGAAATGCATATATACAATTACAACGCTTTACTCTCAGGTGCGATCATACCAGCACTAATGCACCGGATCCCATCAGAACTCCGCAGTTAAGCGTGCTTGGGCGAGAGTAGTACTAGGATGGGTGACCTCCTGGGAAGTCCTTGTGTTGCACCTCTTTTTGCAACTCTATTCGGTTAATTAGCGTAATTTGACGTCTTTTTTGAATAATACACTTAGAAATGCATATATACAATTACAACGCTTTACTCTCAGGTGCGATCATACCAGCACTAATGCACCGGATTCCATCAGAACTCCGCAGTTAAGCGTGCTTGGGCGAGAGTAGTACTAGGATGGGTGACCTCCTGGGAAGTCCTTGTGTTGCACCTCTTTTTGCCAAAATTGCGCGTTCTTTTTGTTAATTGGCGTAATTTGACGTCTTTTTTTGAAAAATAAACTTAGATTGCTCTCATTTTTTCGTTAATTAACGCAACTTAAAACTCTATTCGGTTAATTAGCGTAATTTGACGTCTTTTTTGAATAATACACTTAGAAATGCATATATACAATTACAACGCTTTACTCTCAGGTGCGATCATACCAGCACTAATGCACCGGATCCCATCAGAACTTCGCAGTTAAGCGTGCTTGGGCGAGAGTAGTACTAGGATGGGTGACCTCCTGGGAAGTCCTTGTGTTGCACCTCTTTTTGCCAAAATTGCGCGTTCTTTTTGTTAATTGGCGTAATTTGACGTCTTTTTTTGAAAAATAAACTTAGATTGCTCTCATTTTTTCGTTAATTAACGCAACTTAAAACTCTATTCGGTTAATTAGCGTAATTTGACGTCTTTTTTGAATAATACACTTAGAAATGCATATATACAATTACAACGCTTTACTCTCAGGTGCGATCATACCAGCACTAATGCACCGGATCCCATCAGAACTCCGCAGTTAAGCGTGCTTGGGCGAGAGTAGTACTAGGATGGGTGACCTCCTGGGAAGTCCTTGTGTTGCACCTCTTTTTGCCAAAATTGCGCGTTCTTTTTGTTAATTGGCGTAATTTGACGTCTTTTTTTGAAAAATAAACTTAGATTGCTCTCATTTTTTCGTTAATTAACGCAACTTAAAACTCTATTCGGTTAATTAGCGTAATTTGACGTCTTTTTTGAATAATACACTTAGAAATGCATATATACAATTACAACGCTTTACTCTCAGGTGCGATCATACCAGCACTAATGCACCGGATCCCATCAGAACTCCGCAGTTAAGCGTGCTTGGGCGAGAGTAGTATTAGGATGGGTGACCTCCTGGGAAGTCCTTGTGTTGCACATCTTTTTGCCAAAATTGCGCGTTCTTTTTGTTAATTGGCGTAATTTGACGTCTTTTTTTGAAAAATAAACTTAGATTGCTCTCATTTTTTCGTTAATTAACGCAACTTAAAACTCTATTCGCTTAATTAGCGTAATTTGACGTCTTTTTTGAATAATACACTTAGAAATGCATATATACAATTACAACGCTTTACTCTCAGGTGCGATCATACCAGCACTAATGCACCGGATCCCATCAGAACTTCGCAGTTAAGCGTGCTTGGGCGAGAGTAGTACTAGGATGGGTGACCTCCTGGGAAGTCCTTGTGTTGCACCTCTTTTTGCCAAAATTGCGCGTTCTTTTTGTTAATTGGCGTAATTTGACGTCTTTTTTTGAAAAATAAACTTAGATTGCTCTCATTTTTTCGTTAATTAACGCAACTTAAAACTCTATTCGGTTAATTAGCGTAATTTGACGTCTTTTTTGAATAATACACTTAGAAATGCATATATACAATTACAACGCTTTACTCTCAGGTGCGATCATACCAGCACTAATGCACCGGATTCCATCAGAACTCCGCAGTTAAGCGTGCTTGGGCGAGAGTAGTACTAGGATGGGTGACCTCCTGGGAAGTCCTTGTGTTGCACCTCTTTTTGCCAAAATTGCGCGTTCTTTTTGTTAATTGGCGTAATTTGACGTCTTTTTTTGAAAAATAAACTTAGATTGCTCTCATTTTTTCGTTAATTAACGCAACTTAAAACTCTATTCGGTTAATTAGCGTAATTTGACGTCTTTTTTGAATAATACACTTAGAAATGCATATATACAATTACAACGCTTTACTCTCAGGTGCGATCATACCAGCACTAATGCACCGGATCCCATCAGAACTTCGCAGTTAAGCGTGCTTGGGCGAGAGTAGTACTAGGATGGGTGACCTCCTGGGAAGTCCTTGTGTTGCACCTCTTTTTGCCAAAATTGCGCGTTCTTTTTGTTAATTGGCGTAATTTGACGTCTTTTTTTGAAAAATAAACTTAGATTGCTCTCATTTTTTCGTTAATTAACGCAACTTAAAACTCTATTCGGTTAATTAGCGTAATTTGACGTCTTTTTTGAATAATACACTTAGAAATGCATATATACAATTACAACGCTTTACTCTCAGGTGCGATCATACCAGCACTAATGCACCGGATCCCATCAGAACTTCGCAGTTAAGCGTGCTTGGGCGAGAGTAGTACTAGGATGGGTGACCTCCTGGGAAGTCCTTGTGTTGCACCTCTTTTTGCCAAAATTGCGCGTTCTTTTTGTTAATTGGCGTAATTTGACGTCTTTTTTTGAAAAATAAACTTAGATTGCTCTCATTTTTTCGTTAATTAACGCAACTTAAAACTCTATTCGGTTAATTAGCGTAATTTGACGTCTTTTTTGAATAATACACTTAGAAATGCATATATACAATTACAACGCTTTACTCTCAGGTGCGATCATACCAGCACTAATGCACCGGATCCCATCAGAACTCCGCAGTTAAGCGTGCTTGGGCGAGAGTAGTACTAGGATGGGTGACCTCCTGGGAAGTCCTTGTGTTGCACCTCTTTTTGCCAAAATTGCGCGTTCTTTTTGTTAATTGGCGTAATTTGACGTCTTTTTTTGAAAAATAAACTTAGATTGCTCTCATTTTTTCGTTAATTAACGCAACTTAAAACTCTATTCGGTTAATTAGCGTAATTTGACGTCTTTTTTGAATAATACACTTAGAAATGCATATATACAATTACAACGCTTTACTCTCAGGTGCGATCATACCAGCACTAATGCACCGGATCCCATCAGAACTCCGCAGTTAAGCGTGCTTGGGCGAGAGTAGTATTAGGATGGGTGACCTCCTGGGAAGTCCTTGTGTTGCACATCTTTTTGCCAAAATTGCGCGTTCTTTTTGTTAATTGGCGTAATTTGACGTCTTTTTTTGAAAAATAAACTTAGATTGCTCTCATTTTTTCGTTAATTAACGCAACTTAAAACTCTATTCGCTTAATTAGCGTAATTTGACGTCTTTTTTGAATAATACACTTAGAAATGCATATATACAATTACAACGCTTTACTCTCAGGTGCGATCATACCAGCACTAATGCACCGGATCCCATCAGAACTTCGCAGTTAAGCGTGCTTGGGCGAGAGTAGTACTAGGATGGGTGACCTCCTGGGAAGTCCTTGTGTTGCACCTCTTTTTGCCAAAATTGCGCGTTCTTTTTGTTAATTGGCGTAATTTGACGTCTTTTTTTGAAAAATAAACTTAGATTGCTCTCATTTTTTCGTTAATTAACGCAACTTAAAACTCTATTCGGTTAATTAGCGTAATTTGACGTCTTTTTTGAATAATACACTTAGAAATGCATATATACAATTACAACGCTTTACTCTCAGGTGCGATCATACCAGCACTAATGCACCGGATCCCATCAGAACTCCGCAGTTAAGCGTGCTTGGGCGAGAGTAGTACTAGGATGGGTGACCTCCTGGGAAGTCCTTGTGTTGCACCTCTTTTTGCCAAAATTGCGCGTTCTTTTTGTTAATTGGCGTAATTTGACGTCTTTTTTTGAAAAATAAACTTAGATTGCTCTCATTTTTTCGTTAATTAACGCAACTTAAAACTCTATTCGGTTAATTAGCGTAATTTGACGTCTTTTTTGAATAATACACTTAGAAATGCATATATACAATTACAACGCTTTACTCTCAGGTGCGATCATACCAGCACTAATGCACCGGATCCCATCAGAACTCCGCAGTTAAGCGTGCTTGGGCGAGAGTAGTATTAGGATGGGTGACCTCCTGGGAAGTCCTTGTGTTGCACATCTTTTTGCCAAAATTGCGCGTTCTTTTTGTTAATTGGCGTAATTTGACGTCTTTTTTTGAAAAATAAACTTAGATTGCTCTCATTTTTTCGTTAATTAACGCAACTTAAAACTCTATTCGCTTAATTAGCGTAATTTGACGTCTTTTTTGAATAATACACTTAGAAATGCATATATACAATTACAACGCTTTACTCTCAGGTGCGATCATACCAGCACTAATGCACCGGATCCCATCAGAACTTCGCAGTTAAGCGTGCTTGGGCGAGAGTAGTACTAGGATGGGTGACCTCCTGGGAAGTCCTTGTGTTGCACCTCTTTTTGCCAAAATTGCGCGTTCTTTTTGTTAATTGGCGTAATTTGACGTCTTTTTTTGAAAAATAAACTTAGATTGCTCTCATTTTTTCGTTAATTAACGCAACTTAAAACTCTATTCGGTTAATTAGCGTAATTTGACGTCTTTTTTGAATAATACACTTAGAAATGCATATATACAATTACAACGCTTTACTCTCAGGTGCGATCATACCAGCACTAATGCACCGGATCCCATCAGAACTCCGCAGTTAAGCGTGCTTGGGCGAGAGTAGTACTAGGATGGGTGACCTCCTGGGAAGTCCTTGTGTTGCACCTCTTTTTGCCAAAATTGCGCGTTCTTTTTGTTAATTGGCGTAATTTGACGTCTTTTTTTGAAAAATAAACTTAGATTGCTCTCATTTTTTCGTTAATTAACGCAACTTAAAACTCTATTCGGTTAATTAGCGTAATTTGACGTCTTTTTTGAATAATACACTTAGAAATGCATATATACAATTACAACGCTTTACTCTCAGGTGCGATCATACCAGCACTAATGCACCGGATCCCATCAGAACTCCGCAGTTAAGCGTGCTTGGGCGAGAGTAGTATTAGGATGGGTGACCTCCTGGGAAGTCCTTGTGTTGCACATCTTTTTGCCAAAATTGCGCGTTCTTTTTGTTAATTGGCGTAATTTGACGTCTTTTTTTGAAAAATAAACTTAGATTGCTCTCATTTTTTCGTTAATTAACGCAACTTAAAACTCTATTCGCTTAATTAGCGTAATTTGACGTCTTTTTTGAATAATACACTTAGAAATGCATATATACAATTACAACGCTTTACTCTCAGGTGCGATCATACCAGCACTAATGCACCGGATCCCATCAGAACTTCGCAGTTAAGCGTGCTTGGGCGAGAGTAGTACTAGGATGGGTGACCTCCTGGGAAGTCCTTGTGTTGCACCTCTTTTTGCCAAAATTGCGCGTTCTTTTTGTTAATTGGCGTAATTTGACGTCTTTTTTTGAAAAATAAACTTAGATTGCTCTCATTTTTTCGTTAATTAACGCAACTTAAAACTCTATTCGGTTAATTAGCGTAATTTGACGTCTTTTTTGAATAATACACTTAGAAATGCATATATACAATTACAACGCTTTACTCTCAGGTGCGATCATACCAGCACTAATGCACCGGATCCCATCAGAACTTCGCAGTTAAGCGTGCTTGGGCGAGAGTAGTACTAGGATGGGTGACCTCCTGGGAAGTCCTTGTGTTGCACCTCTTTTTGCCAAAATTGCGCGTTCTTTTTGTTAATTGGCGTAATTTGACGTCTTTTTTTGAAAAATAAACTTAGATTGCTCTCATTTTTTCGTTAATTAACGCAACTTAAAACTCTATTCGGTTAATTAGCGTAATTTGACGTCTTTTTTGAATAATACACTTAGAAATGCATATATACAATTACAACGCTTTACTCTCAGGTGCGATCATACCAGCACTAATGCACCGGATCCCATCAGAACTCCGCAGTTAAGCGTGCTTGGGCGAGAGTAGTATTAGGATGGGTGACCTCCTGGGAAGTCCTTGTGTTGCACATCTTTTTGCCAAAATTGCGCGTTCTTTTTGTTAATTGGCGTAATTTGACGTTTTTTTTGAAAAATAAACTTAGATTGCTCTCATTTTTTCGTTAATTAACGCAACTTAAAACTCTATTCGGTTAATTAGCGTAATTTGACGTCTTTTTTGAATAATACACTTAGAAATGCATATATACAATTACAACGCTTTACTCTCAGGTGCGATCATACCAGCACTAATGCACCGGATCCCATCAGAACTTCGCAGTTAAGCGTGCTTGGGCGAGAGTAGTACTAGGATGGGTGACCTCCTGGGAAGTCCTTGTGTTGCACCTCTTTTTGCCAAAATTGCGCGTTCTTTTTGTTAATTGGCGTAATTTGACGTCTTTTTTTGAAAAATAAACTTAGATTGCTCTCATTTTTTCGTTAATTAACGCAACTTAAAACTCTATTCGGTTAATTAGCGTAATTTGACGTCTTTTTTGAATAATACACTTAGAAATGCATATATACAATTACAACGCTTTACTCTCAGGTGCGATCATACCAGCACTAATGCACCGGATCCCATCAGAACTCCGCAGTTAAGCGTGCTTGGGCGAGAGTAGTACTAGGATGGGTGACCTCCTGGGAAGTCCTTGTGTTGCACCTCTTTTTGCCAAAATTGCGCGTTCTTTTTGTTAATTGGCGTAATTTGACGTCTTTTTTTGAAAAATAAACTTAGATTGCTCTCATTTTTTCGTTAATTAACGCAACTTAAAACTCTATTCGGTTAATTAGCGTAATTTGACGTCTTTTTTGAATAATACACTTAGAAATGCATATATACAATTACAACGCTTTACTCTCAGGTGCGATCATACCAGCACTAATGCACCGGATCCCATCAGAACTCCGCAGTTAAGCGTGCTTGGGCGAGAGTAGTACTAGGATGGGTGACCTCCTGGGAAGTCCTTGTGTTGCACCTCTTTTTGCCAAAATTGCGCGTTCTTTTTGTTAATTGGCGTAATTTGACGTCTTTTTTTGAAAAATAAACTTAGATTGCTCTCATTTTTTCGTTAATTAACGCAACTTAAAACTCTATTCGGTTAATTAGCGTAATTTGACGTCTTTTTTGAATAATACACTTAGAAATGCATATATACAATTACAACGCTTTACTCTCAGGTGCGATCATACCAGCACTAATGCACCGGATCCCATCAGAACTTCGCAGTTAAGCGTGCTTGGGCGAGAGTAGTACTAGGATGGGTGACCTCCTGGGAAGTCCTTGTGTTGCACCTCTTTTTGCCAAAATTGCGCGTTCTTTTTGTTAATTGGCGTAATTTGACGTCTTTTTTTGAAAAATAAACTTAGATTGCTCTCATTTTTTCGTTAATTAACGCAACTTAAAACTCTATTCGGTTAATTAGCGTAATTTGACGTCTTTTTTGAATAATACACTTAGAAATGCATATATACAATTACAACGCTTTACTCTCAGGTGCGATCATACCAGCACTAATGCACCGGATCCCATCAGAACTTCGCAGTTAAGCGTGCTTGGGCGAGAGTAGTACTAGGATGGGTGACCTCCTGGGAAGTCCTTGTGTTGCACCTCTTTTTGCCAAAATTGCGCGTTCTTTTTGTTAATTGGCGTAATTTGACGTCTTTTTTTGAAAAATAAACTTAGATTGCTCTCATTTTTTCGTTAATTAACGCAACTTAAAACTCTATTCGGTTAATTAGCGTAATTTGACGTCTTTTTTGAATAATACACTTAGAAATGCATATATACAATTACAACGCTTTACTCTCAGGTGCGATCATACCAGCACTAATGCACCGGATCCCATCAGAACTCCGCAGTTAAGCGTGCTTGGGCGAGAGTAGTATTAGGATGGGTGACCTCCTGGGAAGTCCTTGTGTTGCACATCTTTTTGCCAAAATTGCGCGTTCTTTTTGTTAATTGGCGTAATTTGACGTTTTTTTTGAAAAATAAACTTAGATTGCTCTCATTTTTTCGTTAATTAACGCAACTTAAAACTCTATTCGGTTAATTAGCGTAATTTGACGTCTTTTTTGAATAATACACTTAGAAATGCATATATACAATTACAACGCTTTACTCTCAGGTGCGATCATACCAGCACTAATGCACCGGATCCCATCAGAACTTCGCAGTTAAGCGTGCTTGGGCGAGAGTAGTACTAGGATGGGTGACCTCCTGGGAAGTCCTTGTGTTGCACCTCTTTTTGCCAAAATTGCGCGTTCTTTTTGTTAATTGGCGTAATTTGACGTCTTTTTTTGAAAAATAAACTTAGATTGCTCTCATTTTTTCGTTAATTAACGCAACTTAAAACTCTATTCGGTTAATTAGCGTAATTTGACGTCTTTTTTGAATAATACACTTAGAAATGCATATATACAATTACAACGCTTTACTCTTAGGTGCGATCATACCAGCACTAATGCACCGGATCCCATCAGAACTTCGCAGTTAAGCGTGCTTGGGCGAGAGTAGTACTAGGATGGGTGACCTCCTGGGAAGTCCTTGTGTTGCACCTCTTTTTGCCAAAATTGCGCGTTCTTTTTGTTAATTGGCGTAATTTGACGTCTTTTTTTGAAAAATAAACTTAGATTGCTCTCATTTTTTCGTTAATTAACGCAACTTAAAACTCTATTCGGTTAATTAGCGTAATTTGACGTCTTTTTTGAATAATACACTTAGAAATGCATATATACAATTACAACGCTTTACTCTCAGGTGCGATTATACCAGCACTAATGCACCGGATCCCATCAGAACTTCGCAGTTAAGCGTGCTTGGGCGAGAGTAGTACTAGGATGGGTGACCTCCTGGGAAGTCCTTGTGTTGCACCTCTTTTTGCCAAAATTGCGCGTTCTTTTTGTTAATTGGCGTAATTTGACGTCTTTTTTTGAAAAATAAACTTAGATTGCTCTCATTTTTTCGTTAATTAACGCAACTTAAAACTCTATTCGGTTAATTAGCGTAATTTGACGTCTTTTTTGAATAATACACTTAGAAATGCATATATACAATTACAACGCTTTACTCTTAGGTGCGATCATACCAGCACTAATGCACCGGATCCCATCAGAACTTCGCAGTTAAGCGTGCTTGGGCGAGAGTAGTACTAGGATGGGTGACCTCCTGGGAAGTCCTTGTGTTGCACCTCTTTTTGCCAAAATTGCGCGTTCTTTTTGTTAATTGGCGTAATTTGACGTCTTTTTTTGAAAAATAAACTTAGATTGCTCTCATTTTTTCGTTAATTAACGCAACTTAAAACTCTATTCGGTTAATTAGCGTAATTTGACGTCTTTTTTGAATAATACACTTAGAAATGCATATATACAATTACAACGCTTTACTCTCAGGTGCGATTATACCAGCACTAATGCACCGGATCCCATCAGAACTTCGCAGTTAAGCGTGCTTGGGCGAGAGTAGTACTAGGATGGGTGACCTCCTGGGAAGTCCTTGTGTTGCACCTCTTTTTGCCAAAATTGCGCGTTCTTTTTGTTAATTGGCGTAATTTGACGTCTTTTTTTGAAAAATAAACTTAGATTGCTCTCATTTTTTCGTTAATTAACGCAACTTAAAACTCTATTCGGTTAATTAGCGTAATTTGACGTCTTTTTTGAATAATACACTTAGAAATGCATATATACAATTACAACGCTTTACTCTCAGGTGCGATCATACCAGCACTAATGCACCGGATCCCATCAGAACTCCGCAGTTAAGCGTGCTTGGGCGAGAGTAGAACTAGGATGGGTGACCTCCTGGGAAGTCCTTGTGTTGCACCTCTTTTTGCCAAAATTGCGCGTTCTTTTTGTTAATTGGCGTAATTTGACGTCTTTTTTTGAAAAATAAACTTAGATTGCTCTCATTTTTTCGTTAATTAACGCAACTTAAAACTCTATTCGGTTAATTAGCGTAATTTGACGTCTTTTTTGAATAATACACTTAGAAATGCATATATACAATTACAACGCTTTACTCTCAGGTGCGATCATACCAGCACTAATGCACCGGATCCCATCAGAACTCCGCAGTTAAGCGTGCTTGGGCGAGAGTAGAACTAGGATGGGTGACCTCCTGGGAAGTCCTTGTGTTGCACCTCTTTTTGCCAAAATTGCGCGTTCTTTTTGTTAATTGGCGTAATTTGACGTCTTTTTTTGAAAAATAAACTTAGATTGCTCTCATTTTTTCGTTAATTAACGCAACTTAAAACTCTATTCGGTTAATTAGCGTAATTTGACGTCTTTTTTGAATAATACACTTAGAAATGCATATATACAATTACAACGCTTTACTCTCAGGTGCGATCATACCAGCACTAATGCACCGGATCCCATCAGAACTCCGCAGTTAAGCGTGCTTGGGCGAGAGTAGTACTAGGATGGGTGACCTCCTGGGAAGTCCTTGTGTTGCACCTCTTTTTGCCAAAATTGCGCGTTCTTTTTGTTAATTGGCGTAATTTGACGTCTTTTTTTGAAAAATAAACTTAGATTGCTCTCATTTTTTCGTTAATTAACGCAACTTAAAACTCTATTCGGTTAATTAGCGTAATTTGACGTCTTTTTTGAATAATACACTTAGAAATGCATATATACAATTGCAACGCTTTACTCTCAGGTGCGATCATACCAGCACTAATGCACCGGATCCCATCAGAACTCCGCAGTTAAGCGTGCTTGGGCGAGAGTAGTACTAGGATGGGAGACCTCCTGGGAAGTCCTTGTGTTGCACCTCTTTTTGCCAAAATTGCGCGTTCTTTTTGTTAATTGGCGTAATTTGACGTCTTTTTTTGAAAAATAAACTTAGATTGCTCTCATTTTTTCGTTAATTAACGCAACTTAAAACTCTATTCGGTTAATTAGCGTAATTTGACGTCTTTTTTGAATAATACACTTAGAAATGCATATATACAATTGCAACGCTTTACTCTCAGGTGCGATCATACCAGCACTAATGCACCGGATCCCATCAGAACTCCGCAGTTAAGCGTGCTTGGGCGAGAGTAGTACTAGGATGGGTGACCTCCTGGGAAGTCCTTGTGTTGCACCTTTTTTTGCCAAAATTGCGCGTTCTTTTTGTTAATTGGCGTAATTTGACGTCTTTTTTTGAAAAATAAACTTAGATTGCTCTCATTTTTTCGTTAATTAACGCAACTTAAAACTCTATTCGGTTAATTAGCGTAATTTGACGTCTTTTTTGAATAATACACTTAGAAATGCATATATACAATTACAACGCTTTACTCTCAGGTGCGATCATACCAGCACTAATGCACCGGATCCCATCAGAACTCCGCAGTTAAGCGTGCTTGGGCGAGAGTAGTACTAGGATGGGTGACCTCCTGGGAAGTCCTTGTGTTGCACCTCTTTTTGCCAAAATTGCGCGTTCTTTTTGTTAATTGGCGTAATTTGACGTCTTTTTTTGAAAAATAAACTTAGATTGCTCTCATTTTTTCGTTAATTAACGCAACTTAAAACTCTATTCGGTTAATTAGCGTAATTTGACGTCTTTTTTGAATAATACACTTAGAAATGCATATATACAATTACAACGCTTTACTCTCAGGTGCGATCATACCAGCACTAATGCACCGGATCCCATCAGAACTTCGCAGTTAAGCGTGCTTGGGCGAGAGTAGTACTAGGATGGGTGACCTCCTGGGAAGTCCTTGTGTTGCACCTCTTTTTGCCAAAATTGCGCGTTCTTTTTGTTAATTGGCGTAATTTGACGTCTTTTTTTGAAAAATAAACTTAGATTGCTCTCATTTTTTCGTTAATTAACGCAACTTAAAACTCTATTCGGTTAATTAGCGTAATTTGACGTCTTTTTTGAATAATACACTTAGAAATGCATATATACAATTACAACGCTTTACTCTCAGGTGCGATCATACCAGCACTAATGCACCGGATCCCATCAGAACTCCGCAGTTAAGCGTGCTTGGGCGAGAGTAGAACTAGGATGGGTGACCTCCTGGGATGTCCTTGTGTTGCACCTCTTTTTGCCAAAATTGCGCGTTCTTTTTGTTAATTGGCGTAATTTGACGTCTTTTTTTGAAAAATAAACTTAGATTGCTCTCATTTTTTCGTTAATTAACGCAACTTAAAACTCTATTCGGTTAATTAGCGTAATTTGACGTCTTTTTTGAATAATACACTTAGAAATGCATATATACAATTACAACGCTTTACTCTCAGGTGCGATCATACCAGCACTAATGCACCGGATCCCATCAGAACTCCGCAGTTAAGCGTGCTTGGGCGAGAGTAGAACTAGGATGGGTGACCTCCTGGGAAGTCCTTGTGTTGCACCTCTTTTTGCCAAAATTGCGCGTTCTTTTTGTTAATTGGCGTAATTTGACGTCTTTTTTTGAAAAATAAACTTAGATTGCTCTCATTTTTTCGTTAATTAACGCAACTTAAAACTCTATTCGGTTAATTAGCGTAATTTGACGTCTTTTTTGAATAATACACTTAGAAATGCATATATACAATTACAACGCTTTACTCTCAGGTGCGATCATACCAGCACTAATGCACCGGATCCCATCAGAACTTCGCAGTTAAGCGTGCTTGGGCGAGAGTAGTACTAGGATGGGTGACCTCCTGGGAAGTCCTTGTGTTGCACCTCTTTTTCCCAAAATTGCGCGTTCTTTTTGTTAATTGGCGTAATTTGACGTCTTTTTTTGAAAAATAAACTTAGATTGCTCTCATTTTTTCGTTAATTAACGCAACTTAAAACTCTATTCGGTTAATTAGCGTAATTTGACGTCTTTTTTGAATAATACACTTAGAAATGCATATATACAATTACAACGCTTTACTCTCAGGTGCGATCATACCAGCACTAATGCACCGGATCCCATCAGAACTCCGCAGTTAAGCGTGCTTGGGCGAGAGTAGTACTAGGATGGGTGACCTCCTGGGAAGTCCTTGTGTTGCACCTCTTTTTGCCAAAATTGCGCGTTCTTTTTGTTAATTGGCGTAATTTGACGTCTTTTTTTGAAAAATAAACTTAGATTGCTCTCATTTTTTCGTTAATTAACGCAACTTAAAACTCTATTCGGTTAATTAGCGTAATTTGACGTCTTTTTTGAATAATACACTTAGAAATGCATATATACAATTACAACGCTTTACTCTCAGGTGCGATCATACCAGCACTAATGCACCGGATCCCATCAGAACTCCGCAGTTAAGCGTGCTTGGGCGAGAGTAGTATTAGGATGGGTGACCTCCTGGGAAGTCCTTGTGTTGCACATCTTTTTGCCAAAATTGCGCGTTCTTTTTGTTAATTGGCGTAATTTGACGTTTTTTTTGAAAAATAAACTTAGATTGCTCTCATTTTTTCGTTAATTAACGCAACTTAAAACTCTATTCGGTTAATTAGCGTAATTTGACGTCTTTTTTGAATAATACACTTAGAAATGCATATATACAATTACAACGCTTTACTCTCAGGTGCGATCATACCAGCACTAATGCACCGGATCCCATCAGAACTTCGCAGTTAAGCGTGCTTGGGCGAGAGTAGTACTAGGATGGGTGACCTCTTGGGAAGTCCTTGTGTTGCACCTCTTTTTGCCAAAATTGCGCGTTCTTTTTGTTAATTGGCGTAATTTGACGTCTTTTTTTGAAAAATAAACTTAGATTGCTCTCATTTTTTCGTTAATTAACGCAACTTAAAACTCTATTCGGTTAATTAGCGTAATTTGACGTCTTTTTTGAATAATACACTTAGAAATGCATATATACAATTACAACGCTTTACTCTCAGGTGCGATCATACCAGCACTAATGCACCGGATCCCATCAGAACTCCGCAGTTAAGCGTGCTTGGGCGAGAGTAGTACTAGGATGGGTGACCTCCTGGGAAGTCCTTGTGTTGCACCTCTTTTTGCCAAAATTGCGCGTTCTTTTTGTTAATTGGCGTAATTTGACGTCTTTTTTTGAAAAATAAACTTAGATTGCTCTCATTTTTTCGTTAATTAACGCAACTTAAAACTCTATTCGGTTAATTAGCGTAATTTGACGTCTTTTTTGAATAATACACTTAGAAATGCATATATACAATTACAACGCTTTACTCTCAGGTGCGATCATACCAGCACTAATGCACCGGATCCCATCAGAACTTCGCAGTTAAGCGTGCTTGGGCGAGAGTAGTACTAGGATGGGTGACCTCCTGGGAAGTCCTTGTGTTGCACCTCTTTTTGCCAAAATTGCGCGTTCTTTTTGTTAATTGGCGTAATTTGACGTCTTTTTTTGAAAAATAAACTTAGATTGCTCTCATTTTTTCGTTAATTAACGCAACTTAAAACTCTATTCGGTTAATTAGCGTAATTTGACGTCTTTTTTGAATAATACACTTAGAAATGCATATATACAATTACAACGCTTTACTCTCAGGTGCGATCATACCAGCACTAATGCACCGGATCCCATCAGAACTCCGCAGTTAAGCGTGCTTGGGCGAGAGTAGTATTAGGATGGGTGACCTCCTGGGAAGTCCTTGTGTTGCACATCTTTTTGCCAAAATTGCGCGTTCTTTTTGTTAATTGGCGTAATTTGACGTTTTTTTTGAAAAATAAACTTAGATTGCTCTCATTTTTTCGTTAATTAACGCAACTTAAAACTCTATTCGGTTAATTAGCGTAATTTGACGTCTTTTTTGAATAATACACTTAGAAATGCATATATACAATTACAACGCTTTACTCTCAGGTGCGATCATACCAGCACTAATGCACCGGATCCCATCAGAACTCCGCAGTTAAGCGTGCTTGGGCGAGAGTAGTACTAGGATGGGTGACCTCCTGGGAAGTCCTTGTGTTGCACCTCTTTTTGCCAAAATTGCGCGTTCTTTTTGTTAATTGGCGTAATTTGACGTCTTTTTTTGAAAAATAAACTTAGATTGCTCTCATTTTTTCGTTAATTAACGCAACTTAAAACTCTATTCGGTTAATTAGCGTAATTTGACGTCTTTTTTGAATAATACACTTAGAAATGCATATATACAATTACAACGCTTTACTCTCAGGTGCGATCATACCAGCACTAATGCACCGGATCCCATCAGAACTTCGCAGTTAAGCGTGCTTGGGCGAGAGTAGTACTAGGATGGGTGACCTCTTGGGAAGTCCTTGTGTTGCACCTCTTTTTGCCAAAATTGCGCGTTCTTTTTGTTAATTGGCGTAATTTGACGTCTTTTTTTGAAAAATAAACTTAGATTGCTCTCATTTTTTCGTTAATTAACGCAACTTAAAACTCTATTCGGTTAATTAGCGTAATTTGACGTCTTTTTTGAATAATACACTTAGAAATGCATATATACAATTACAACGCTTTACTCTCAGGTGCGATCATACCAGCACTAATGCACCGGATCCCATCAGAACTTCGCAGTTAAGCGTGCTTGGGCGAGAGTAGTACTAGGATGGGTGACCTCCTGGGAAGTCCTTGTGTTGCACCTCTTTTTGCCAAAATTGCGCGTTCTTTTTGTTAATTGGCGTAATTTGACGTCTTTTTTTGAAAAATAAACTTAGATTGCTCTCATTTTTTCGTTAATTAACGCAACTTAAAACTCTATTCGGTTAATTAGCGTAATTTGACGTCTTTTTTGAATAATACACTTAGAAATGCATATATACAATTACAACGCTTTACTCTCAGGTGCGATCATACCAGCACTAATGCACCGGATCCCATCAGAACTTCGCAGGTAAGCGTGCTTGGGCGAGAGTAGTACTAGGATGGGTGACCTCCTGGGAAGTCCTTGTGTTGCACCTCTTTTTGCCAAAATTGCGCGTTCTTTTTGTTAATTGGCGTAATTTGACGTCTTTTTTTGAAAAATAAACTTAGATTGCTCTCATTTTTTCGTTAATTAACGCAACTTAAAACTCTATTCGGTTAATTAGCGTAATTTGACGTCTTTTTTGAATAATACACTTAGAAATGCATATATACAATTACAACGCTTTACTCTCAGGTGCGATCATACCAGCACTAATGCACCGGATCCCATCAGAACTTCGCAGTTAAGCGTGCTTGGGCGAGAGTAGTACTAGGATGGGTGACCTCCTGGGAAGTCCTTGTGTTGCACCTCTTTTTGCCAAAATTGCGCGTTCTTTTTGTTAATTGGCGTAATTTGACGTCTTTTTTTGAAAAATAAACTTAGATTGCTCTCATTTTTTCGTTAATTAACGCAACTTAAAACTCTATTCGGTTAATTAGCGTAATTTGACGTCTTTTTTGAATAATACACTTAGAAATGCATATATACAATTACAACGCTTTACTCTCAGGTGCGATCATACCAGCACTAATGCACCGGATCCCATCAGAACTCCGCAGTTAAGCGTGCTTGGGCGAGAGTAGTATTAGGATGGGTGACCTCCTAGGAAGTCCTTGTGTTGCACATCTTTTTGCCAAAATTGCGCGTTCTTTTTGTTAATTGGCGTAATTTGACGTTTTTTTTGAAAAATAAACTTAGATTGCTCTCATTTTTTCGTTAATTAACGCAACTTAAAACTCTATTCGGTTAATTAGCGTAATTTGACGTCTTTTTTGAATAATACACTTAGAAATGCATATATACAATTACAACGCTTTACTCTCAGGTGCGATCATACCAGCACTAATGCACCGGATCCCATCAGAACTCCGCAGTTAAGCGTGCTTGGGCGAGAGTAGTACTAGGATGGGTGACCTCCTGGGAAGTCCTTGTGTTGCACCTCTTTTTGCCAAAATTGCGCGTTCTTTTTGTTAATTGGCGTAATTTGACGTCTTTTTTTGAAAAATAAACTTAGATTGCTCTCATTTTTTCGTTAATTAACGCAACTTAAAACTCTATTCGGTTAATTAGCGTAATTTGACGTCTTTTTTGAATAATACACTTAGAAATGCATATATACAATTACAACGCTTTACTCTCAGGTGCGATCATACCAGCACTAATGCACCGGATCCCATCAGAACTCCGCAGTTAAGCGTGCTTGGGCGAGAGTAGTATTAGGATGGGTGACCTCCTAGGAAGTCCTTGTGTTGCACATCTTTTTGCCAAAATTGCGCGTTCTTTTTGTTAATTGGCGTAATTTGACGTTTTTTTTGAAAAATAAACTTAGATTGCTCTCATTTTTTCGTTAATTAACGCAACTTAAAACTCTATTCGGTTAATTAGCGTAATTTGACGTCTTTTTTGAATAATACACTTAGAAATGCATATATACAATTACAACGCTTTACTCTCAGGTGCGATCATACCAGCACTAATGCACCGGATCCCATCAGAACTCCGCAGTTAAGCGTGCTTGGGCGAGAGTAGTACTAGGATGGGTGACCTCCTGGGAAGTCCTTGTGTTGCACCTCTTTTTGCCAAAATTGCGCGTTCTTTTTGTTAATTGGCGTAATTTGACGTCTTTTTTTGAAAAATAAACTTAGATTGCTCTCATTTTTTCGTTAATTAACGCAACTTAAAACTCTATTCGGTTAATTAGCGTAATTTGACGTCTTTTTTGAATAATACACTTAGAAATGCATATATACAATTACAACGCTTTACTCTCAGGTGCGATCATACCAGCACTAATGCACCGGATCCCATCAGAACTTCGCAGTTAAGCGTGCTTGGGCGAGAGTAGTACTAGGATGGGTGACCTCTTGGGAAGTCCTTGTGTTGCACCTCTTTTTGCCAAAATTGCGCGTTCTTTTTGTTAATTGGCGTAATTTGACGTCTTTTTTTGAAAAATAAACTTAGATTGCTCTCATTTTTTCGTTAATTAACGCAACTTAAAACTCTATTCGGTTAATTAGCGTAATTTGACGTCTTTTTTGAATAATACACTTAGAAATGCATATATACAATTACAACGCTTTACTCTCAGGTGCGATCATACCAGCACTAATGCACCGGATCCCATCAGAACTTCGCAGTTAAGCGTGCTTGGGCGAGAGTAGTACTAGGATGGGTGACCTCCTGGGAAGTCCTTGTGTTGCACCTCTTTTTGCCAAAATTGCGCGTTCTTTTTGTTAATTGGCGTAATTTGACGTCTTTTTTTGAAAAATAAACTTAGATTGCTCTCATTTTTTCGTTAATTAACGCAACTTAAAACTCTATTCGGTTAATTAGCGTAATTTGACGTCTTTTTTGAATAATACACTTAGAAATGCATATATACAATTACAACGCTTTACTCTCAGGTGCGATCATACCAGCACTAATGCACCGGATCCCATCAGAACTTCGCAGGTAAGCGTGCTTGGGCGAGAGTAGTACTAGGATGGGTGACCTCCTGGGAAGTCCTTGTGTTGCACCTCTTTTTGCCAAAATTGCGCGTTCTTTTTGTTAATTGGCGTAATTTGACGTCTTTTTTTGAAAAATAAACTTAGATTGCTCTCATTTTTTCGTTAATTAACGCAACTTAAAACTCTATTCGGTTAATTAGCGTAATTTGACGTCTTTTTTGAATAATACACTTAGAAATGCATATATACAATTACAACGCTTTACTCTCAGGTGCGATCATACCAGCACTAATGCACCGGATCCCATCAGAACTTCGCAGTTAAGCGTGCTTGGGCGAGAGTAGTACTAGGATGGGTGACCTCCTGGGAAGTCCTTGTGTTGCACCTCTTTTTGCCAAAATTGCGCGTTCTTTTTGTTAATTGGCGTAATTTGACGTCTTTTTTTGAAAAATAAACTTAGATTGCTCTCATTTTTTCGTTAATTAACGCAACTTAAAACTCTATTCGGTTAATTAGCGTAATTTGACGTCTTTTTTGAATAATACACTTAGAAATGCATATATACAATTACAACGCTTTACTCTCAGGTGCGATCATACCAGCACTAATGCACCGGATCCCATCAGAACTCCGCAGTTAAGCGTGCTTGGGCGAGAGTAGTATTAGGATGGGTGACCTCCTAGGAAGTCCTTGTGTTGCACATCTTTTTGCCAAAATTGCGCGTTCTTTTTGTTAATTGGCGTAATTTGACGTTTTTTTTGAAAAATAAACTTAGATTGCTCTCATTTTTTCGTTAATTAACGCAACTTAAAACTCTATTCGGTTAATTAGCGTAATTTGACGTCTTTTTTGAATAATACACTTAGAAATGCATATATACAATTACAACGCTTTACTCTCAGGTGCGATCATACCAGCACTAATGCACCGGATCCCATCAGAACTCCGCAGTTAAGCGTGCTTGGGCGAGAGTAGTACTAGGATGGGTGACCTCCTGGGAAGTCCTTGTGTTGCACCTCTTTTTGCCAAAATTGCGCGTTCTTTTTGTTAATTGGCGTAATTTGACGTCTTTTTTTGAAAAATAAACTTAGATTGCTCTCATTTTTTCGTTAATTAACGCAACTTAAAACTCTATTCGGTTAATTAGCGTAATTTGACGTCTTTTTTGAATAATACACTTAGAAATGCATATATACAATTACAACGCTTTACTCTCAGGTGCGATCATACCAGCACTAATGCACCGGATCCCATCAGAACTCCGCAGTTAAGCGTGCTTGGGAGAGAGTAGTATTAGGATGGGTGACCTCCTAGGAAGTCCTTGTGTTGCACATCTTTTTGCCAAAATTGCGCGTTCTTTTTGTTAATTGGCGTAATTTGACGTTTTTTTTGAAAAATAAACTTAGATTGCTCTCATTTTTTCGTTAATTAACGCAACTTAAAACTCTATTCGGTTAATTAGCGTAATTTGACGTCTTTTTTGAATAATACACTTAGAAATGCATATATACAATTACAACGCTTTACTCTCAGGTGCGATCATACCAGCACTAATGCACCGGATCCCATCAGAACTCCGCAGTTAAGCGTGCTTGGGCGAGAGTAGTACTAGGATGGGTGACCTCCTGGGAAGTCCTTGTGTTGCACCTCTTTTTGCCAAAATTGCGCGTTCTTTTTGTTAATTGGCGTAATTTGACGTCTTTTTTTGAAAAATAAACTTAGATTGCTCTCATTTTTTCGTTAATTAACGCAACTTAAAACTCTATTCGGTTAATTAGCGTAATTTGACGTCTTTTTTGAATAATACACTTAGAAATGCATATATACAATTACAACGCTTTACTCTCAGGTGCGATCATACCAGCACTAATGCACCGGATCCCATCAGAACTTCGCAGTTAAGCGTGCTTGGGCGAGAGTAGTACTAGGATGGGTGACCTCCTGGGAAGTCCTTGTGTTGCACCTCTTTTTGCCAAAATTGCGCGTTCTTTTTGTTAATTGGCGTAATTTGACGTCTTTTTTTGAAAAATAAACTTAGATTGCTCTCATTTTTTCGTTAATTAACGCAACTTAAAACTCTATTCGGTTAATTAGCGTAATTTGACGTCTTTTTTGAATAATACACTTAGAAATGCATATATACAATTACAACGCTTTACTCTCAGGTGCGATCATACCAGCACTAATGCACCGGATCCCATCAGAACTTCGCAGTTAAGCGTGCTTGGGCGAGAGTAGTACTAGGATGGGTGACCTCCTGGGAAGTCCTTGTGTTGCACCTCTTTTTGCCAAAATTGCGCGTTCTTTTTGTTAATTGGCGTAATTTGACGTCTTTTTTTGAAAAATAAACTTAGATTGCTCTCATTTTTTCGTTAATTAACGCAACTTAAAACTCTATTCGGTTAATTAGCGTAATTTGACGTCTTTTTTGAATAATACACTTAGAAATGCATATATACAATTACAACGCTTTACTCTCAGGTGCGATCATACCAGCACTAATGCACCGGATCCCATCAGAACTTCGCAGTTAAGCGTGCTTGGGCGAGAGTAGTACTAGGATGGGTGACCTCCTGGGAAGTCCTTGTGTTGCACCTCTTTTTGCCAAAATTGCGCGTTCTTTTTGTGAATTGGCGTAATTTGACGTCTTTTTTTGAAAAATAAACTTAGATTGCTCTCATTTTTTCGTTAATTAACGCAACTTAAAACTCTATTCGGTTAATTAGCGTAATTTGACGTCTTTTTTGAATAATACACTTAGAAATGCATATATACAATTACAACGCTTTACTCTCAGGTGCGATCATACCAGCACTAATGCACCGGATCCCATCAGAACTTCGCAGTTAAGCGTGCTTGGGCGAGAGTAGTACTAGGATGGGTGACCTCCTGGGAAGTCCTTGTGTTGCACCTCTTTTTGCCAAAATTGCGCGTTCTTTTTGTTAATTGGCGTAATTTGACGTCTTTTTTTGAAAAATAAACTTAGATTGCTCTCATTTTTTCGTTAATTAACGCAACTTAAAACTCTATTCGGTTAATTAGCGTAATTTGACGTCTTTTTTGAATAATACACTTAGAAATGCATATATACAATTACAACGCTTTACTCTCAGGTGCGATCATACCAGCACTAATGCACCGGATCCCATCAGAACTCCGCAGTTAAGCGTGCTTGGGCGAGAGTAGTATTAGGATGGGTGACCTCCTAGGAAGTCCTTGTGTTGCACATCTTTTTGCCAAAATTGCGCGTTCTTTTTGTTAATTGGCGTAATTTGACGTTTTTTTTGAAAAATAAACTTAGATTGCTCTCATTTTTTCGTTAATTAACGCAACTTAAAACTCTATTCGGTTAATTAGCGTAATTTGACGTCTTTTTTGAATAATACACTTAGAAATGCATATATACAATTACAACGCTTTACTCTCAGGTGCGATCATACCAGCACTAATGCACCGGATCCCATCAGAACTTCGCAGTTAAGCGTGCTTGGGCGAGAGTAGTACTAGGATGGGTGACCTCCTGGGAAGTCCTTGTGTTGCACCTCTTTTTGCCAAAATTGCGCGTTCTTTTTGTTAATTGGCGTAATTTGACGTCTTTTTTTGAAAAATAAACTTAGATTGCTCTCATTTTTTCGTTAATTAACGCAACTTAAAACTCTATTCGGTTAATTAGCGTAATTTGACGTCTTTTTTGAATAATACACTTAGAAATGCATATATACAATTACAACGCTTTACTCTCAGGTGCGATCATACCAGCACTAATGCACCGGATCCCATCAGAACTCCGCAGTTAAGCGTGCTTGGGCGAGAGTAGTACTAGGATGGGTGACCTCCTGGGAAGTCCTTGTGTTGCACCTCTTTTTGCCAAAATTGCGCGTTCTTTTTGTTAATTGGCGTAATTTGACGTCTTTTTTTGAAAAATAAACTTAGATTGCTCTCATTTTTTCGTTAATTAACGCAACTTAAAACTCTATTCGGTTAATTAGCGTAATTTGACGTCTTTTTTGAATAATACACTTAGAAATGCATATATACAATTACAACGCTTTACTCTCAGGTGCGATCATACCAGCACTAATGCACCGGATCCCATCAGAACTCCGCAGTTAAGCGTGCTTGGGCGAGAGTAGTACTAGGATGGGTGACCTCCTGGGAAGTCCTTGTGTTGCACCTCTTTTTGCCAAAATTGCGCGTTCTTTTTGTTAATTGGCGTAATTTGACGTCTTTTTTTGAAAAATAAACTTAGATTGCTCTCATTTTTTCGTTAATTAACGCAACTTAAAACTCTATTCGGTTAATTAGCGTAATTTGACGTCTTTTTTGAATAATACACTTAGAAATGCATATATACAATTACAACGCTTTACTCTCAGGTGCGATCATACCAGCACTAATGCACCGGATCCCATCAGAACTTCGCAGTTAAGCGTGCTTGGGCGAGAGTAGTACTAGGATGGGTGACCTCTTGGGAAGTCCTTGTGTTGCACCTCTTTTTGCCAAAATTGCGCGTTCTTTTTGTTAATTGGCGTAATTTGACGTCTTTTTTTGAAAAATAAACTTAGATTGCTCTCATTTTTTCGTTAATTAACGCAACTTAAAACTCTATTCGGTTAATTAGCGTAATTTGACGTCTTTTTTGAATAATACACTTAGAAATGCATATATACAATTACAACGCTTTACTCTCAGGTGCGATCATACCAGCACTAATGCACCGGATCCCATCAGAACTCCGCAGTTAAGCGTGCTTGGGCGAGAGTAGAACTAGGATGGGTGACCTCCTGGGAAGTCCTTGTGTTGCACCTCTTTTTGCCAAAATTGCGCGTTCTTTTTGTTAATTGGCGTAATTTGACGTCTTTTTTTGAAAAATAAACTTAGATTGCTCTCATTTTTTCGTTAATTAACGCAACTTAAAACTCTATTCGGTTAATTAGCGTAATTTGACGTCTTTTTTGAATAATACACTTAGAAATGCATATATACAATTACAACGCTTTACTCTCAGGTGCGATCATACCAGCACTAATGCACCGGATCCCATCAGAACTTCGCAGTTAAGCGTGCTTGGGCGAGAGTAGTACTAGGATGGGTGACCTCTTGGGAAGTCCTTGTGTTGCACCTCTTTTTGCCAAAATTGCGCGTTCTTTTTGTTAATTGGCGTAATTTGACGTTTTTTTTGAAAAATAAACTTAGATTGCTCTCATTTTTTCGTTAATTAACGCAACTTAAAACTCTATTCGGTTAATTAGCGTAATTTGACGTCTTTTTTGAATAATACACTTAGAAATGCATATATACAATTACAACGCTTTACTCTCAGGTGCGATCATACCAGCACTAATGCACCGGATCCCATCAGAACTTCGCAGTTAAGCGTGCTTGGGCGAGAGTAGTACTAGGATGGGTGACCTCTTGGGAAGTCCTTGTGTTGCACCTCTTTTTGCCAAAATTGCGCGTTCTTTTTGTTAATTGGCGTAATTTGACGTCTTTTTTTGAAAAATAAACTTAGATTGCTCTCATTTTTTCGTTAATTAACGCAACTTAAAACTCTATTCGGTTAATTAGCGTAATTTGACGTCTTTTTTGAATAATACACTTAGAAATGCATATATACAATTACAACGCTTTACTCTCAGGTGCGATCATACCAGCACTAATGCACCGGATCCCATCAGAACTCCGCAGTTAAGCGTGCTTGGGCGAGAGTAGTACTAGGATGGGTGACCTCCTGGGAAGTCCTTGTGTTGCACCTCTTTTTGCCAAAATTGCGCGTTCTTTTTGTTAATTGGCGTAATTTGACGTCTTTTTTTGAAAAATAAACTTAGATTGCTCTCATTTTTTCGTTAATTAACGCAACTTAAAACTCTATTCGGTTAATTAGCGTAATTTGACGTCTTTTTTGAATAATACACTTAGAAATGCATATATACAATTACAACGCTTTACTCTCAGGTGCGATCATACCAGCACTAATGCACCGGATCCCATCAGAACTCCGCAGTTAAGCGTGCTTGGGCGAGAGTAGTACTAGGATGGGTGACCTCCTGGGAAGTCCTTGTGTTGCACCTCTTTTTGCCAAAATTGCGCGTTCTTTTTGTTAATTGGCGTAATTTGACGTCTTTTTTTGAAAAATAAACTTAGATTGCTCTCATTTTTTCGTTAATTAACGCAACTTAAAACTCTATTCGGTTAATTAGCGTAATTTGACGTCTTTTTTGAATAATACACTTAGAAATGCATATATACAATTACAACGCTTTACTCTCAGGTGCGATCATACCAGCACTAATGCACCGGATCCCATCAGAACTTCGCAGTTAAGCGTGCTTGGGCGAGAGTAGTACTAGGATGGGTGACCTCCTGGGAAGTCCTTGTGTTGCACCTCTTTTTGCCAAAATTGCGCGTTCTTTTTGTTAATTGGCGTAATTTGACGTCTTTTTTTGAAAAATAAACTTAGATTGCTCTCATTTTTTCGTTAATTAACGCAACTTAAAACTCTATTCGGTTAATTAGCGTAATTTGACGTCTTTTTTGAATAATACACTTAGAAATGCATATATACAATTACAACGCTTTACTCTCAGGTGCGATCATACCAGCACTAATGCACCGGATCCCATCAGAACTTCGCAGTTAAGCGTGCTTGGGCGAGAGTAGTACTAGGATGGGTGACCTCTTGGGAAGTCCTTGTGTTGCACCTCTTTTTGCCAAAATTGCGCGTTCTTTTTGTTAATTGGCGTAATTTGACGTCTTTTTTTGAAAAATAAACTTAGATTGCTCTCATTTTTTCGTTAATTAACGCAACTTAAAACTCTATTCGGTTAATTAGCGTAATTTGACGTCTTTTTTGAATAATACACTTAGAAATGCATATATACAATTACAACGCTTTACTCTCAGGTGCGATCATACCAGCACTAATGCACCGGATCCCATCAGAACTCCGCAGTTAAGCGTGCTTGGGCGAGAGTAGTATTAGGATGGGTGACCTCCTAGGAAGTCCTTGTGTTGCACATCTTTTTGCCAAAATTGCGCGTTCTTTTTGTTAATTGGCGTAATTTGACGTTTTTTTTGAAAAATAAACTTAGATTGCTCTCATTTTTTCGTTAATTAACGCAACTTAAAACTCTATTCGGTTAATTAGCGTAATTTGACGTCTTTTTTGAATAATACACTTAGAAATGCATATATACAATTACAACGCTTTACTCTCAGGTGCGATCATACCAGCACTAATGCACCGGATCCCATCAGAACTTCGCAGTTAAGCGTGCTTGGGCGAGAGTAGTACTAGGATGGGTGACCTCCTGGGAAGTCCTTGTGTTGCACCTCTTTTTGCCAAAATTGCGCGTTCTTTTTGTTAATTGGCGTAATTTGACGTCTTTTTTTGAAAAATAAACTTAGATTGCTCTCATTTTTTCGTTAATTAACGCAACTTAAAACTCTATTCGGTTAATTAGCGTAATTTGACGTCTTTTTTGAATAATACACTTAGAAATGCATATATACAATTACAACGCTTTACTCTTAGGTGCGATCATACCAGCACTAATGCACCGGATCCCATCAGAACTTCGCAGTTAAGCGTGCTTGGGCGAGAGTAGTACTAGGATGGGTGACCTCTTGGGAAGTCCTTGTGTTGCACCTCTTTTTGCCAAAATTGCGCGTTCTTTTTGTTAATTGGCGTAATTTGACGTCTTTTTTTGAAAAATAAACTTAGATTGCTCTCATTTTTTCGTTAATTAACGCAACTTAAAACTCTATTCGGTTAATTAGCGTAATTTGACGTCTTTTTTGAATAATACACTTAGAAATGCATATATACAATTACAACGCTTTACTCTCAGGTGCGATCATACCAGCACTAATGCACCGGATCCCATCAGAACTTCGCAGTTAAGCGTGCTTGGGCGAGAGTAGTACTAGGATGGGTGACCTCCTGGGAAGTCCTTGTGTTGCACCTCTTTTTGCCAAAATTGCGCGTTCTTTTTGTTAATTGGCGTAATTTGACGTCTTTTTTTGAAAAATAAACTTAGATTGCTCTCATTTTTTCGTTAATTAACGCAACTTAAAACTCTATTCGGTTAATTAGCGTAATTTGACGTCTTTTTTGAATAATACACTTAGAAATGCATATATACAATTACAACGCTTTACTCTCAGGTGCGATCATACCAGCACTAATGCACCGGATCCCATCAGAACTTCGCAGTTAAGCGTGCTTGGGCGAGAGTAGTACTAGGATGGGTGACCTCTTGGGAAGTCCTTGTGTTGCACCTCTTTTTGCCAAAATTGCGCGTTCTTTTTGTTAATTGGCGTAATTTGACGTCTTTTTTTGAAAAATAAACTTAGATTGCTCTCATTTTTTCGTTAATTAACGCAACTTAAAACTCTATTCGGTTAATTAGCGTAATTTGACGTCTTTTTTGAATAATACACTTAGAAATGCATATATACAATTACAACGCTTTACTCTCAGGTGCGATCATACCAGCACTAATGCACCGGATCCCATCAGAACTCCGCAGTTAAGCGTGCTTGGGCGAGAGTAGTATTAGGATGGGTGACCTCCTAGGAAGTCCTTGTGTTGCACATCTTTTTGCCAAAATTGCGCGTTCTTTTTGTTAATTGGCGTAATTTGACGTTTTTTTTGAAAAATAAACTTAGATTGCTCTCATTTTTTCGTTAATTAACGCAACTTAAAACTCTATTCGGTTAATTAGCGTAATTTGACGTCTTTTTTGAATAATACACTTAGAAATGCATATATACAATTACAACGCTTTACTCTCAGGTGCGATCATACCAGCACTAATGCACCGGATCCCATCAGAACTTCGCAGTTAAGCGTGCTTGGGCGAGAGTAGTACTAGGATGGGTGACCTCCTGGGAAGTCCTTGTGTTGCACCTCTTTTTGCCAAAATTGCGCGTTCTTTTTGTTAATTGGCGTAATTTGACGTCTTTTTTTGAAAAATAAACTTAGATTGCTCTCATTTTTTCGTTAATTAACGCAACTTAAAACTCTATTCGGTTAATTAGCGTAATTTGACGTCTTTTTTGAATAATACACTTAGAAATGCATATATACAATTACAACGCTTTACTCTTAGGTGCGATCATACCAGCACTAATGCACCGGATCCCATCAGAACTTCGCAGTTAAGCGTGCTTGGGCGAGAGTAGTACTAGGATGGGTGACCTCTTGGGAAGTCCTTGTGTTGCACCTCTTTTTGCCAAAATTGCGCGTTCTTTTTGTTAATTGGCGTAATTTGACGTCTTTTTTTGAAAAATAAACTTAGATTGCTCTCATTTTTTCGTTAATTAACGCAACTTAAAACTCTATTCGGTTAATTAGCGTAATTTGACGTCTTTTTTGAATAATACACTTAGAAATGCATATATACAATTACAACGCTTTACTCTCAGGTGCGATCATACCAGCACTAATGCACCGGATCCCATCAGAACTCCGCAGTTAAGCGTGCTTGGGCGAGAGTAGTACTAGGATGGGTGACCTCCTGGGAAGTCCTTGTGTTGCACCTCTTTTTGCCAAAATTGCGCGTTCTTTTTGTTAATTGGCGTAATTTGACGTCTTTTTTTGAAAAATAAACTTAGATTGCTCTCATTTTTTCGTTAATTAACGCAACTTAAAACTCTATTCGGTTAATTAGCGTAATTTGACGTCTTTTTTGAATAATACACTTAGAAATGCATATATACAATTACAACGCTTTACTCTCAGGTGCGATCATACCAGCACTAATGCACCGGATCCCATCAGAACTTCGCAGTTAAGCGTGCTTGGGCGAGAGTAGTACTAGGATGGGTGACCTCTTGGGAAGTCCTTGTGTTGCACCTCTTTTTGCCAAAATTGCGCGTTCTTTTTGTTAATTGGCGTAATTTGACGTCTTTTTTTGAAAAATAAACTTAGATTGCTCTCATTTTTTCGTTAATTAACGCAACTTAAAACTCTATTCGGTTAATTAGCGTAATTTGACGTCTTTTTTGAATAATACACTTAGAAATGCATATATACAATTACAACGCTTTACTCTCAGGTGCGATCATACCAGCACTAATGCACCGGATCCCATCAGAACTCCACAGTTAAGCGTGCTTGGGCGAGAGTAGAACTAGGATGGGTGACCTCCTGGGAAGTCCTTGTGTTGCACCTCTTTTTGCCAAAATTGCGCGTTCTTTTTGTTAATTGGCGTAATTTGACGTCTTTTTTTGAAAAATAAACTTAGATTGCTCTCATTTTTTCGTTAATTAACGCAACTTAAAACTCTATTCGGTTAATTAGCGTAATTTGACGTCTTTTTTGAATAATACACTTAGAAATGCATATATACAATTACAACGCTTTACTCTCAGGTGCGATCATACCAGCACTAATGCACCGGATCCCATCAGAACTTCGCAGTTAAGCGTGCTTGGGCGAGAGTAGTACTAGGATGGGTGACCTCTTGGGAAGTCCTTGTGTTGCACCTCTTTTTGCCAAAATTGCGCGTTCTTTTTGTTAATTGGCGTAATTTGACGTTTTTTTTGAAAAATAAACTTAGATTGCTCTCATTTTTTCGTTAATTAACGCAACTTAAAACTCTATTCGGTTAATTAGCGTAATTTGACGTCTTTTTTGAATAATACACTTAGAAATGCATATATACAATTACAACGCTTTACTCTCAGGTGCGATCATACCAGCACTAATGCACCGGATCCCATCAGAACTTCGCAGTTAAGCGTGCTTGGGCGAGAGTAGTACTAGGATGGGTGACCTCTTGGGAAGTCCTTGTGTTGCACCTCTTTTTGCCAAAATTGCGCGTTCTTTTTGTTAATTGGCGTAATTTGACGTCTTTTTTTGAAAAATAAACTTAGATTGCTCTCATTTTTTCGTTAATTAACGCAACTTAAAACTCTATTCGGTTAATTAGCGTAATTTGACGTCTTTTTTGAATAATACACTTAGAAATGCATATATACAATTACAACGCTTTACTCTCAGGTGCGATCATACCAGCACTAATGCACCGGATCCCATCAGAACTCCGCAGTTAAGCGTGCTTGGGCGAGAGTAGTACTAGGATGGGTGACCTCCTGGGAAGTCCTTGTGTTGCACCTCTTTTTGCCAAAATTGCGCGTTCTTTTTGTTAATTGGCGTAATTTGACGTCTTTTTTTGAAAAATAAACTTAGATTGCTCTCATTTTTTCGTTAATTAACGCAACTTAAAACTCTATTCGGTTAATTAGCGTAATTTGACGTCTTTTTTGAATAATACACTTAGAAATGCATATATACAATTACAACGCTTTACTCTCAGGTGCGATCATACCAGCACTAATGCACCGGATCCCATCAGAACTCCGCAGTTAAGCGTGCTTGGGCGAGAGTAGTACTAGGATGGGTGACCTCCTGGGAAGTCCTTGTGTTGCACCTCTTTTTGCCAAAATTGCGCGTTCTTTTTGTTAATTGGCGTAATTTGACGTCTTTTTTTGAAAAATAAACTTAGATTGCTCTCATTTTTTCGTTAATTAACGCAACTTAAAACTCTATTTGGTTAATTAGCGTAATTTGACGTCTTTTTTGAATAATACACTTAGAAATGCATATATACAATTACAACGCTTTACTCTCAGGTGCGATCATACCAGCACTAATGCACCGGATCCCATCAGAACTTCGCAGTTAAGCGTGCTTGGGCGAGAGTAGTACTAGGATGGGTGACCTCCTGGGAAGTCCTTGTGTTGCACCTCTTTTTGCCAAAATTGCGCGTTCTTTTTGTTAATTGGCGTAATTTGACGTCTTTTTTTGAAAAATAAACTTAGATTGCTCTCATTTTTTCGTTAATTAACGCAACTTAAAACTCTATTCGGTTAATTAGCGTAATTTGACGTCTTTTTTGAATAATACACTTAGAAATGCATATATACAATTACAACGCTTTACTCTCAGGTGCGATCATACCAGCACTAATGCAACGGATCCCATCAGAACTTCGCAGTTAAGCGTGCTTGGGCGAGAGTAGTACTAGGATGGGTGACCTCCTGGGAAGTCCTTGTGTTGCACCTCTTTTTGCCAAAATTGCGCGTTCTTTTTGTTAATTGGCGTAATTTGACGTCTTTTTTTGAAAAATAAACTTAGATTGCTCTCATTTTTTCGTTAATTAACGCAACTTAAAACTCTATTCGGTTAATTAGCGTAATTTGACGTCTTTTTTGAATAATACACTTAGAAATGCATATATACAATTACAACGCTTTACTCTCAGGTGCGATCATACCAGCACTAATGCACCGGATCCCATCAGAACTCCGCAGTTAAGCGTGCTTGGGCGAGAGTAGTATTAGGATGGGTGACCTCCTAGGAAGTCCTTGTGTTGCACATCTTTTTGCCAAAATTGCGCGTTCTTTTTGTTAATTGGCGTAATTTGACGTTTTTTTTGAAAAATAAACTTAGATTGCTCTCATTTTTTCGTTAATTAACGCAACTTAAAACTCTATTCGGTTAATTAGCGTAATTTGACGTCTTTTTTGAATAATACACTTAGAAATGCATATATACAATTACAACGCTTTACTCTCAGGTGCGATCATACCAGCACTAATGCACCGGATCCCATCAGAACTTCGCAGTTAAGCGTGCTTGGGCGAGAGTAGTACTAGGATGGGTGACCTCCTGGGAAGTCCTTGTGTTGCACCTCTTTTTGCCAAAATTGCGCGTTCTTTTTGTTAATTGGCGTAATTTGACGTCTTTTTTTGAAAAATAAACTTAGATTGCTCTCATTTTTTCGTTAATTAACGCAACTTAAAACTCTATTCGGTTAATTAGCGTAATTTGACATCTTTTTTGAATAATACACTTAGAAATGCATATATACAATTACAACGCTTTACTCTTAGGTGCGATCATACCAGCACTAATGCACCGGATCCCATCAGAACTTCGCAGTTAAGCGTGCTTGGGCGAGAGTAGTACTAGGATGGGTGACCTCTTGGGAAGTCCTTGTGTTGCACCTCTTTTTGCCAAAATTGCGCGTTCTTTTTGTTAATTGGCGTAATTTGACGTCTTTTTTTGAAAAATAAACTTAGATTGCTCTCATTTTTTCGTTAATTAACGCAACTTAAAACTCTATTCGGTTAATTAGCGTAATTTGACGTCTTTTTTGAATAATACACTTAGAAATGCATATATACAATTACAACGCTTTACTCTCAGGTGCGATCATACCAGCACTAATGCACCGGATCCCATCAGAACTCCGCAGTTAAGCGTGCTTGGGCGAGAGTAGTACTAGGATGGGTGACCTCCTGGGAAGTCCTTGTGTTGCACCTCTTTTTGCCAAAATTGCGCGTTCTTTTTGTTAATTGGCGTAATTTGACGTCTTTTTTTGAAAAATAAACTTAGATTGCTCTCATTTTTTCGTTAATTAACGCAACTTAAAACTCTATTCGGTTAATTAGCGTAATTTGACGTCTTTTTTGAATAATACACTTAGAAATGCATATATACAATTACAACGCTTTACTCTCAGGTGCGATCATACCAGCACTAATGCACCGGATCCCATCAGAACTTCGCAGTTAAGCGTGCTTGGGCGAGAGTAGTACTAGGATGGGTGACCTCTTGGGAAGTCCTTGTGTTGCACCTCTTTTTGCCATAATTGCGCGTTCTTTTTGTTAATTGGCGTAATTTGACGTCTTTTTTTGAAAAATAAACTTAGATTGCTCTCATTTTTTCGTTAATTAACGCAACTTAAAACTCTATTCGGTTAATTAGCGTAATTTGACGTCTTTTTTGAATAATACACTTAGAAATGCATATATACAATTACAACGCTTTACTCTCAGGTGCGATCATACCAGCACTAATGCACCGGATCCCATCAGAACTCCGCAGTTAAGCGTGCTTGGGCGAGAGTAGTACTAGGATGGGTGACCTCCTGGGAAGTCCTTGTGTTGCACCTCTTTTTGCCAAAATTGCGCGTTCTTTTTGTTAATTGGCGTAATTTGACGTCTTTTTTTGAAAAATAAACTTAGATTGCTCTCATTTTTTCGTTAATTAACGCAACTTAAAACTCTATTCGGTTAATTAGCGTAATTTGACGTCTTTTTTGAATAATACACTTAGAAATGCATATATACAATTACAACGCTTTACTCTCAGGTGCGATCATACCAGCACTAATGCACCGGATCCCATCAGAACTCCGCAGTTAAGCGTGCTTGGGCGAGAGTAGTACTAGGATGGGTGACCTCCTGGGAAGTCCTTGTGTTGCACCTCTTTTTGCCAAAATTGCGCGTTCTTTTTGTTAATTGGCGTAATTTGACGTCTTTTTTTGAAAAATAAACTTAGATTGCTCTCATTTTTTCGTTAATTAACGCAACTTAAAACTCTATTCGGTTAATTAGCGTAATTTGACGTCTTTTTTGAATAATACACTTAGAAATGCATATATACAATTACAACGCTTTACTCTCAGGTGCGATCATACCAGCACTAATGCACCGGATCCCATCAGAACTTCGCAGTTAAGCGTGCTTGGGCGAGAGTAGTACTAGGATGGGTGACCTCCTGGGAAGTCCTTGTGTTGCACCTCTTTTTGCCAAAATTGCGCGTTCTTTTTGTTAATTGGCGTAATTTGACGTCTTTTTTTGAAAAATAAACTTAGATTGCTCTCATTTTTTCGTTAATTAACGCAACTTAAAACTCTATTCGGTTAATTAGCGTAATTTGACGTCTTTTTTGAATAATACACTTAGAAATGCATATATACAATTACAACGCTTTACTCTCAGGTGCGATCATACCAGCACTAATGCACCGGATCCCATCAGAACTCCGCAGTTAAGCGTGCTTGGGCGAGAGTAGTACTAGGATGGGTGACCTCTTGGGAAGTCCTTGTGTTGCACCTCTTTTTGCCAAAATTGCGCGTTCTTTTTGTTAATTGGCGTAATTTGACGTCTTTTTTTGAAAAATAAACTTAGATTGCTCTCATTTTTTCGTTAATTAACGCAACTTAAAACTCTATTCGGTTAATTAGCGTAATTTGACGTCTTTTTTGAATAATACACTTAGAAATGCATATATACAATTACAACGCTTTACTCTCAGGTGCGATCATACCAGCACTAATGCACCGGATCCCATCAGAACTCCGCAGTTAAGCGTGCTTGGGCGAGAGTAGTACTAGGATGGGTGACCTCCTGGGAAGTTTTTGTGTTGCACCTCTTTTTGCCAAAATTGCGCGTTCTTTTTGTTAATTGGCGTAATTTGACGTCTTTTTTTGAAAAATAAACTTAGATTGCTCTCATTTTTTCGTTAATTAACGCAACTTAAAACTCTATTCGGTTAATTAGCGTAATTTGACGTCTTTTTTGAATAATACACTTAGAAATGCATATATACAATTACAACGCTTTACTCTCAGGTGCGATCATACCAGCACTAATGCACCGGATCCCATCAGAACTTCGCAGTTAAGCGTGCTTGGGCGAGAGTAGTACTAGGATGGGTGACCTCTTGGGAAGTCCTTGTGTTGCACCTCTTTTTGCCAAAATTGCGCGTTCTTTTTGTTAATTGGCGTAATTTGACGTCTTTTTTTGAAAAATAAACTTAGATTGCTCTCATTTTTTCGTTAATTAACGCAACTTAAAACTCTATTCGGTTAATTAGCGTAATTTGACGTCTTTTTTGAATAATACACTTAGAAATGCATATATACAATTACAACGCTTTACTCTCAGGTGCGATCATACCAGCACTAATGCACCGGATCCCATCAGAACTCCGCAGTTAAGCGTGCTTGGGCGAGAGTAGTACTAGGATGGGTGACCTCCTGGGAAGTCCTTGTGTTGCACCTCTTTTTGCCAAAATTGCGCGTTCTTTTTGTTAATTGGCGTAATTTGACGTCTTTTTTTGAAAAATAAACTTAGATTGCTCTCATTTTTTCATTAATTAACGCAACTTAAAACTCTATTCGGTTAATTAGCGTAATTTGACGTCTTTTTTGAATAATACACTTAGAAATGCATATATACAATTACAACGCTTTACTCTCAGGTGCGATCATACCAGCACTAATGCACCGGATCCCATCAGAACTCCGCAGTGAAGCGTGCTTGGGCGAGAGTAGTACTAGGATGGGTGACCTCCTGGGAAGTCCTTGTGTTGCACCTCTTTTTGCCAAAATTGCGCGTTCTTTTTGTTAATTGGCGTAATTTGACGTCTTTTTTTGAAAAATAAACTTAGATTGCTCTCATTTTTTCGTTAATTAACGCAACTTAAAACTCTATTCGGTTAATTAGCGTAATTTGACGTCTTTTTTGAATAATACACTTAGAAATGCATATATACAATTTCAACGCTTTACTCTCAGGTGCGATCATACCAGCACTAATGCACCGGATCCCATCAGAACTCCGCAGTTAAGCGTGCTTGGGCGAGAGTAGTACTAGGATGGGTGACCTCCTGGGAAGTCCTTGTGTTGCACCTCTTTTTGCCAAAATTGCGCGTTCTTTTTGTTAATTGGCGTAATTTGACGTCTTTTTTTGAAAAATAAACTTAGATTGCTCTCATTTTTTCGTTAATTAACGCAACTTAAAACTCTATTCGGTTAATTAGCGTAATTTGACGTCTTTTTTGAATAATACACTAGGAAATGCATATATACAATTACAACGCTTTACTCTCAGGTGCGATCATACCAGCACTAATGCACCGGATTCCATCAGAACTCCGCAGTTAAGCGTGCTTGGGCGAGAGTAGTACTAGGATGGGTGACCTCCTGGGAAGTCCTTGTGTTGCACCTCTTTTTGCCAAAATTGCGCGTTCTTTTTGTTAATTGGCGTAATTTGACGTCTTTTTTTGAAAAATAAACTTAGATTGCTCTCATTTTTTCGTTAATTAACGCAACTTAAAACTCTATTCGGTTAATTAGCGTAATTTGACGTCTTTTTTGAATAATACACTTAGAAATGCATATATACAATTACAACGCTTTACTCTCAGGTGCGATCATACCAGCACTAATGCACCGGATCCCATCAGAACTCCGCAGTTAAGCGTGCTTGGGCGAGAGTAGTATTAGGATGGGTGACCTCCTGGGAAGTCCTTGTGTTGCACATCTTTTTGCCAAAATTGCGCGTTCTTTTTGTTAATTGGCGTAATTTGACGTTTTTTTTGAAAAATAAACTTAGATTGCTCTCATTTTTTCGTTAATTAACGCAACTTAAAACTCTATTCGGTTAATTAGCGTAATTTGACGTCTTTTTTGAATAATACACTTAGAAATGCATATATACAATTACAACGCTTTACTTTCAGGTGCGATCATACCAGCACTAATGCACCGGATCCCATCAGAACTTCGCAGTTAAGCGTGCTTGGGCGAGAGTAGTACTAGGATGGGTGACCTCCTGGGAAGTCCTTGTGTTGCACCTCTTTTTGCCAAAATTGCGCGTTCTTTTTGTTAATTGGCGTAATTTGACGTCTTTTTTTGAAAAATAAACTTAGATTGCTCTCATTTTTTCGTTAATTAACGCAACTTAAAACTCTATTCGGTTAATTAGCGTAATTTGACGTCTTTTTTGAATAATACACTTAGAAATGCATATATACAATTACAACGCTTTACTCTTAGGTGCGATCATACCAGCACTAATGCACCGGATCCCATCAGAACTCCGCAGTTAAGCGTGCTTGGGCGAGAGTAGTACTAGGATGGGTGACCTCCTGGGAAGTCCTTGTGTTGCACCTCTTTTTGCCAAAATTGCGCGTTCTTTTTGTTAATTGGCGTAATTTGACGTCTTTTTTTGAAAAATAAACTTAGATTGCTCTCATTTTTTCGTTAATTAACGCAACTTAAAACTCTATTCGGTTAATTAGCGTAATTTGACGTCTTTTTTGAATAATACACTTAGAAATGCATATATACAATTACAACGCTTTACTCTCAGGTGCGATCATACTAGCACTAATGCACCGGATCCCATCAGAACTCCGCAGTTAAGCGTGCTTGGGCGAGAGTAGTACTAGGATGGGTGACCTCCTGGGAAGTCCTTGTGTTGCACCTCTTTTTGCCAAAATTGCGCGTTCTTTTTGTTAATTGGCGTAATTTGACGTCTTTTTTTGAAAAATAAACTTAGATTGCTCTCATTTTTTCGTTAATTAACGCAACTTAAAACTCTATTCGGTTAATTAGCGTAATTTGACGTCTTTTTTGAATAATACACTTAGAAATGCATATATACAATTACAACGCTTTACTCTCAGGTGCGATCATACCAGCACTAATGCACCGGATCCCATCAGAACTTCGCAGTTAAGCGTGCTTGGGCGAGAGTAGTACTAGGATGGGTGACCTCCTGGGAAGTCCTTGTGTTGCACCTCTTTTTGCCAAAATTGCGCGTTCTTTTTGTTAATTGGCGTAATTTGACGTCTTTTTTTGAAAAATAAACTTAGATTGCTCTCATTTTTTCGTTAATTAACGCAACTTAAAACTCTATTCGGTTAATTAGCGTAATTTGACGTCTTTTTTGAATAATACACTTAGAAATGCATATATACAATTACAACGCTTTACTCTCAGGTGCGATCATACCAGCACTAATGCACCGGATCCCATCAGAACTCCGCAGTTAAGCGTGCTTGGGCGAGAGTAGAACTAGGATGGGTGACCTCCTGGGAAGTCCTTGTGTTGCACCTCTTTTTGCCAAAATTGCGCGTTCTTTTTGTTAATTGGCGTAATTTGACGTCTTTTTTTGAAAAATAAACTTAGATTGCTCTCATTTTTTCGTTAATTAACGCAACTTAAAACTCTATTCGGTTAATTAGCGTAATTTGACGTCTTTTTTGAATAATACACTTAGAAATGCATATATACAATTACAACGCTTTACTCTCAGGTGCGATCATACCAGCACTAATGCACCGGATCCCATCAGAACTCCGCAGTTAAGCGTGCTTGGGCGAGAGTAGAACTAGGATGGGTGACCTCCTGGGAAGTCCTTGTGTTGCACCTCTTTTTGCCAAAATTGCGCGTTCTTTTTGTTAATTGGCGTAATTTGACGTCTTTTTTTGAAAAATAAACTTAGATTGCTCTCATTTTTTCGTTAATTAACGCAACTTAAAACTCTATTCGGTTAATTAGCGTAATTTGACGTCTTTTTTGAATAATACACTTAGAAATGCATATATACAATTGCAACGCTTTACTCTCAGGTGCGATCATACCAGCACTAATGCACCGGATCCCATCAGAACTCCGCAGTTAAGCGTGCTTGGGCGAGAGTAGTACTAGGATGGGTGACCTCCTGGGAAGTCCTTGTGTTGCACCTCTTTTTGCCAAAATTGCGCGTTCTTTTTGTTAATTGGCGTAATTTGACGTCTTTTTTTGAAAAATAAACTTAGATTGCTCTCATTTTTTCGTTAATTAACGCAACTTAAAACTCTATTCGGTTAATTAGCGTAATTTGACGTCTTTTTTGAATAATACACTTAGAAATGCATATATACAATTGCAACGCTTTACTCTCAGGTGCGATCATACCAGCACTAATGCACCGGATCCCATCAGAACTCCGCAGTTAAGCGTGCTTGGGCGAGAGTAGTACTAGGATGGGTGACCTCCTGGGAAGTCCTTGTGTTGCACCTCTTTTTGCCAAAATTGCGCGTTCTTTTTGTTAATTGGCGTAATTTGACGTCTTTTTTTGAAAAATAAACTTAGATTGCTCTCATTTTTTCGTTAATTAACGCAACTTAAAACTCTATTCGGTTAATTAGCGTAATTTGACGTCTTTTTTGAATAATACACTTAGAAATGCATATATACAATTGCAACGCTTTACTCTCAGGTGCGATCATACCAGCACTAATGCACCGGATCCCATCAGAACTCCGCAGTTAAGCGTGCTTGGGCGAGAGTAGTACTAGGATGGGTGACCTCCTGGGAAGTCCTTGTGTTGCACCTCTTTTTGCCAAAATTGCGCGTTCTTTTTGTTAATTGGCGTAATTTGACGTCTTTTTTTGAAAAATAAACTTAGATTGCTCTCATTTTTTCGTTAATTAACGCAACTTAAAACTCTATTCGGTTAATTAGCGTAATTTGACGTCTTTTTTGAATAATACACTTAGAAATGCATATATACAATTGCAACGCTTTACTCTCAGGTGCGATCATACCAGCACTAATGCACCGGATCCCATCAGAACTCCGCAGTTAAGCGTGCTTGGGCGAGAGTAGTACTAGGATGGGTGACCTCCTGGGAAGTCCTTGTGTTGCACCTCTTTTTGCCAAAATTGCGCGTTCTTTTTGTTAATTGGCGTAATTTGACGTCTTTTTTTGAAAAATAAACTTAGATTGCTCTCATTTTTTCGTTAATTAACGCAACTTAAAACTCTATTCGGTTAATTAGCGTAATTTGACGTCTTTTTTGAATAATACACTTAGAAATGCATATATACAATTGCAACGCTTTACTCTCAGGTGCGATCATACCAGCACTAATGCACCGGATCCCATCAGAACTCCGCAGTTAAGCGTGCTTGGGCGAGAGTAGTACTAGGATGGGTGACCTCCTGGGAAGTCCTTGTGTTGCACCTCTTTTTGCCAAAATTGCGCGTTCTTTTTGTTAATTGGCGTAATTTGACGTCTTTTTTTGAAAAATAAACTTAGATTGCTCTCATTTTTTCGTTAATTAACGCAACTTAAAACTCTATTCGGTTAATTAGCGTAATTTGACGTCTTTTTTGAATAATACACTTAGAAATGCATATATACAATTGCAACGCTTTACTCTCAGGTGCGATCATACCAGCACTAATGCACCGGATCCCATCAGAACTCCGCAGTTAAGCGTGCTTGGGCGAGAGTAGTACTAGGATGGGTGACCTCCTGGGAAGTCCTTGTGTTGCACCTCTTTTTGCCAAAATTGCGCGTTCTTTTTGTTAATTGGCGTAATTTGACGTCTTTTTTTGAAAAATAAACTTAGATTGCTCTCATTTTTTCGTTAATTAACGCAACTTAAAACTCTATTCGGTTAATTAGCGTAATTTGACGTCTTTTTTGAATAATACACTTAGAAATGCATATATACAATTACAACGCTTTACTCTCAGGTGCGATCATACCAGCACTAATGCACCGGATCCCATCAGAACTCCCAGTTAAGCGTGCTTGGGCGAGAGTAGTACTAGGATGGGTGACCTCCTGGGAAGTCCTTGTGTTGCACCTCTTTTTGCCAAAATTGCGCGTTCTTTTTGTTAATTGGCGTAATTTGACGTCTTTTTTTGAAAAATAAACTTAGATTGCTCTCATTTTTTCGTTAATTAACGCAACTTAAAACTCTATTCGGTTAATTAGCGTAATTTGACGTCTTTTTTGAATAATACACTTAGAAATGCATATATACAATTGCAACGCTTTACTCTCAGGTGCGATCATACCAGCACTAATGCACCGGATCCCATCAGAACTCCGCAGTTAAGCGTGCTTGGGCGAGAGTAGTACTAGGATGGGTGACCTCCTGGGAAGTCCTTGTGTTGCACCTCTTTTTGCCAAAATTGCGCGTTCTTTTTGTTAATTGGCGTAATTTGACGTCTTTTTTTGAAAAATAAACTTAGATTGCTCTCATTTTTTCGTTAATTAACGCAACTTAAAACTCTATTCGGTTAATTAGCGTAATTTGACGTCTTTTTTGAATAATACACTTAGAAATGCATATATACAATTGCAACGCTTTACTCTCAGGTGCGATCATACCAGCACTAATGCACCGGATCCCATCAGAACTCCGCAGTTAAGCGTGCTTGGGCGAGAGTAGTACTAGGATGGGTGACCTCCTGGGAAGTCCTTGTGTTGCACCTCTTTTTGCCAAAATTGCGCGTTCTTTTTGTTAATTGGCGTAATTTGACGTCTTTTTTTGAAAAATAAACTTAGATTGCTCTCATTTTTTCGTTAATTAACGCAACTTAAAACTCTATTCGCTTAATTAGCGTAATTTGACGTCTTTTTTGAATAATACACTTAGAAATGCATATATACAATTACAACGCTTTACTCTCAGGTGCGATCATACCAGCACTAATGCACCGGATCCCATCAGAACTCCGCAGTTAAGCGTGCTTGGGCGAGAGTAGTACTAGGATGGGTGACCTCCTGGGAAGTCCTTGTGTTGCACCTCTTTTTGCCAAAATTGCGCGTTCTTTTTGTTAATTGGCGTAATTTGACGTCTTTTTTTGAAAAATAAACTTAGATTGCTCTCATTTTTTCGTTAATTAACGCAACTTAAAACTCTATTCGGTTAATTAGCGTAATTTGACGTCTTTTTTGAATAATACACTTAGAAATGCATATATGCAATTGCAACGCTTTACTCTCAGGTGCGATCATACCAGCACTAATGCACCGGATCCCATCAGAACTCCGCAGTTAAGCGTGCTTGGGCGAGAGTAGTACTAGGATGGGTGACCTCCTGGGAAGTCCTTGTGTTGCACCTCTTTTTGCCAAAATTGCGCGTTCTTTTTGTTAATTGGCGTAATTTGACGTCTTTTTTTGAAAAATAAACTTAGATTGCTCTCATTTTTTCGTTAATTAACGCAACTTAAAACTCTATTCGGTTAATTAGCGTAATTTGACGTCTTTTTTGAATAATACACTTAGAAATGCATATATACAATTGCAACGCTTTACTCTCAGGTGCGATCATACCAGCACTAATGCACCGGATCCCATCAGAACTCCGCAGTTAAGCGTGCTTGGGCGAGAGTAGTACTAGGATGGGTGACCTCCTGGGAAGTCCTTGTGTTGCACCTCTTTTTGCCAAAATTGCGCGTTCTTTTTGTTAATTGGCGTAATTTGACGTCTTTTTTTGAAAAATAAACTTAGATTGCTCTCATTTTTTCGTTAATTAACGCAACTTAAAACTCTATTCGGTTAATTAGCGTAATTTGACGTCTTTTTTGAATAATACACTTAGAAATGCATATATACAATTGCAACGCTTTACTCTCAGGTGCGATCATACCAGCACTAATGCACCGGATCCCATCAGAACTCCGCAGTTAAGCGTGCTTGGGCGAGAGTAGTACTAGGATGGGTGACCTCTTGGGAAGTCCTTGTGTTGCACCTCTTTTTGCCAAAATTGCGCGTTCTTTTTGTTAATTGGCGTAATTTGACGTCTTTTTTTGAAAAATAAACTTAGATTGCTCTCATTTTTTCGTTAATTAACGCAACTTAAAACTCTATTCGGTTAATTAGCGTAATTTGACGTCTTTTTTGAATAATACACTTAGAAATGCATATATACAATTACAACGCTTTACTCTCAGGTGCGATCATACCAGCACTAATGCACCGGATCCCATCAGAACTCCGCAGTTAAGCGTGCTTGGGCGAGAGTAGTACTAGGATGGGTGACCTCCTGGGAAGTCCTTGTGTTGCACCTCTTTTTGCCAAAATTGCGCGTTCTTTTTGTTAATTGGCGTAATTTGACGTCTTTTTTTGAAAAATAAACTTAGATTGCTCTCATTTTTTCGTTAATTAACGCAACTTAAAACTCTATTCGGTTAATTAGCGTAATTTGACGTCTTTTTTGAATAATACACTTAGAAATGCATATATACAATTGCAACGCTTTACTCTCAGGTGCGATCATACCAGCACTAATGCACCGGATCCCATCAGAACTCCGCAGTTAAGCGTGCTTGGGCGAGAGTAGTACTAGGATGGGTGACCTCCTGGGAAGTCCTTGTGTTGCACCTCTTTTTGCCAAAATTGCGCGTTCTTTTTGTTAATTGGCGTAATTTGACGTCTTTTTTTGAAAAATAAACTTAGATTGCTCTCATTTTTTCGTTAATTAACGCAACTTAAAACTCTATTCGGTTAATTAGCGTAATTTGACGTCTTTTTTGAATAATACACTTAGAAATGCATATATACAATTGCAACGCTTTACTCTCAGGTGCGATCATACCAGCACTAATGCACCGGATCCCATCAGAACTCCGCAGTTAAGCGTGCTTGGGCGAGAGTAGTACTAGGATGGGTGACCTCCTGGGAAGTCCTTGTGTTGCACCTCTTTTTGCCAAAATTGCGCGTTCTTTTTGTTAATTGGCGTAATTTGACGTCTTTTTTTGAAAAATAAACTTAGATTGCTCTCATTTTTTCGTTAATTAACGCAACTTAAAACTCTATTCGGTTAATTAGCGTAATTTGACGTCTTTTTTGAATAATACACTTAGAAATGCATATATACAATTACAACGCTTTACTCTCAGGTGCGATCATACCAGCACTAATGCACCGGATCCCATCAGAACTCCCAGTTAAGCGTGCTTGGGCGAGAGTAGTACTAGGATGGGTGACCTCCTGGGAAGTCCTTGTGTTGCACCTCTTTTTGCCAAAATTGCGCGTTCTTTTTGTTAATTGGCGTAATTTGACGTCTTTTTTTGAAAAATAAACTTAGATTGCTCTCATTTTTTCGTTAATTAACGCAACTTAAAACTCTATTCGGTTAATTAGCGTAATTTGACGTCTTTTTTGAATAATACACTTAGAAATGCATATATACAATTGCAACGCTTTACTCTCAGGTGCGATCATACCAGCACTAATGCACCGGATCCCATCAGAACTCCGCAGTTAAGCGTGCTTGGGCGAGAGTAGTACTAGGATGGGTGACCTCCTGGGAAGTCCTTGTGTTGCACCTCTTTTTGCCAAAATTGCGCGTTCTTTTTGTTAATTGGCGTAATTTGACGTCTTTTTTTGAAAAATAAACTTAGATTGCTCTCATTTTTTCGTTAATTAACGCAACTTAAAACTCTATTCGGTTAATTAGCGTAATTTGACGTCTTTTTTGAATAATACACTTAGAAATGCATATATACAATTGCAACGCTTTACTCTCAGGTGCGATCATACCAGCACTAATGCACCGGATCCCATCAGAACTCCGCAGTTAAGCGTGCTTGGGCGAGAGTAGTACTAGGATGGGTGACCTCTTGGGAAGTCCTTGTGTTGCACCTCTTTTTGCCAAAATTGCGCGTTCTTTTTGTTAATTGGCGTAATTTGACGTCTTTTTTTGAAAAATAAACTTAGATTGCTCTCATTTTTTCGTTAATTAACGCAACTTAAAACTCTATTCGGTTAATTAGCGTAATTTGACGTCTTTTTTGAATAATACACTTAGAAATGCATATATACAATTACAACGCTTTACTCTCAGGTGCGATCATACCAGCACTAATGCACCGGATCCCATCAGAACTCCGCAGTTAAGCGTGCTTGGGCGAGAGTAGTACTAGGATGGGTGACCTCCTGGGAAGTCCTTGTGTTGCACCTCTTTTTGCCAAAATTGCGCGTTCTTTTTGTTAATTGGCGTAATTTGACGTCTTTTTTTGAAAAATAAACTTAGATTGCTCTCATTTTTTCGTTAATTAACGCAACTTAAAACTCTATTCGGTTAATTAGCGTAATTTGACGTCTTTTTTGAATAATACACTTAGAAATGCATATATACAATTGCAACGCTTTACTCTCAGGTGCGATCATACCAGCACTAATGCACCGGATCCCATCAGAACTCCGCAGTTAAGCGTGCTTGGGCGAGAGTAGTACTAGGATGGGTGACCTCCTGGGAAGTCCTTGTGTTGCACCTCTTTTTGCCAAAATTGCGCGTTCTTTTTGTTAATTGGCGTAATTTGACGTCTTTTTTTGAAAAATAAACTTAGATTGCTCTCATTTTTTCGTTAATTAACGCAACTTAAAACTCTATTCGGTTAATTAGCGTAATTTGACGTCTTTTTTGAATAATACACTTAGAAATGCATATATACAATTACAACGCTTTACTCTCAGGTGCGATCATACCAGCACTAATGCACCGGATCCCATCAGAACTCCGCAGTTAAGCGTGCTTGGGCGAGAGTAGTACTAGGATGGGTGACCTCCTGGGAAGTCCTTGTGTTGCATCTCTTTTTGCCAAAATTGCGCGTTCTTTTTGTTAATTGGCGTAATTTGACGTCTTTTTTTGAAAAATAAACTTAGATTGCTCTCATTTTTTCGTTAATTAACGCAACTTAAAACTCTATTCGGTTAATTAGCGTAATTTGACGTCTTTTTTGAATAATACACTTAGAAATGCATATATACAATTGCAACGCTTTACTCTCAGGTGCGATCATACCAGCACTAATGCACCGGATCCCATCAGAACTCCGCAGTTAAGCGTGCTTGGGCGAGAGTAGTACTAGGATGGGTGACCTCCTGGGAAGTCCTTGTGTTGCACCTCTTTTTGCCAAAATTGCGCGTTCTTTTTGTTAATTGGCGTAATTTGACGTCTTTTTTTGAAAAATAAACTTAGATTGCTCTCATTTTTTCGTTAATTAACGCAACTTAAAACTCTATTCGGTTAATTAGCGTAATTTGACGTCTTTTTTGAATAATACACTTAGAAATGCATATATACAATTGCAACGCTTTACTCTCAGGTGCGATCATACCAGCACTAATGCACCGGATCCCATCAGAACTCCGCAGTTAAGCGTGCTTGGGCGAGAGTAGTACTAGGATGGGTGACCTCCTGGGAAGTCCTTGTGTTGCACCTCTTTTTGCCAAAATTGCGCGTTCTTTTTGTTAATTGGCGTAATTTGACGTCTTTTTTTGAAAAATAAACTTAGATTGCTCTCATTTTTTCGTTAATTAACGCAACTTAAAACTCTATTCGGTTAATTAGCGTAATTTGACGTCTTTTTTGAATAATACACTTAGAAATGCATATATACAATTGCAACGCTTTACTCTCAGGTGCGATCATACCAGCACTAATGCACCGGATCCCATCAGAACTCCGCAGTTAAGCGTGCTTGGGCGAGAGTAGTACTAGGATGGGTGACCTCCTGGGAAGTCCTTGTGTTGCACCTCTTTTTGCCAAAATTGCGCGTTCTTTTTGTTAATTGGCGTAATTTGACGTCTTTTTTTGAAAAATAAACTTAGATTGCTCTCATTTTTTCGTTAATTAACGCAACTTAAAACTCTATTCGCTTAATTAGCGTAATTTGACGTCTTTTTTGAATAATACACTTAGAAATGCATATATACAATTACAACGCTTTACTCTCAGGTGCGATCATACCAGCACTAATGCACCGGATCCCATCAGAACTCCGCAGTTAAGCGTGCTTGGGCGAGAGTAGTACTAGGATGGGTGACCTCCTGGGAAGTCCTTGTGTTGCACCTCTTTTTGCCAAAATTGCGCGTTCTTTTTGTTAATTGGCGTAATTTGACGTCTTTTTTTGAAAAATAAACTTAGATTGCTCTCATTTTTTCGTTAATTAACGCAACTTAAAACTCTATTCGGTTAATTAGCGTAATTTGACGTCTTTTTTGAATAATACACTTAGAAATGCATATATGCAATTGCAACGCTTTACTCTCAGGTGCGATCATACCAGCACTAATGCACCGGATCCCATCAGAACTCCGCAGTTAAGCGTGCTTGGGCGAGAGTAGTACTAGGATGGGTGACCTCCTGGGAAGTCCTTGTGTTGCACCTCTTTTTGCCAAAATTGCGCGTTCTTTTTGTTAATTGGCGTAATTTGACGTCTTTTTTTGAAAAATAAACTTAGATTGCTCTCATTTTTTCGTTAATTAACGCAACTTAAAACTCTATTCGGTTAATTAGCGTAATTTGACGTCTTTTTTGAATAATACACTTAGAAATGCATATATACAATTGCAACGCTTTACTCTCAGGTGCGATCATACCAGCACTAATGCACCGGATCCCATCAGAACTCCGCAGTTAAGCGTGCTTGGGCGAGAGTAGTACTAGGATGGGTGACCTCCTGGGAAGTCCTTGTGTTGCACCTCTTTTTGCCAAAATTGCGCGTTCTTTTTGTTAATTGGCGTAATTTGACGTCTTTTTTTGAAAAATAAACTTAGATTGCTCTCATTTTTTCGTTAATTAACGCAACTTAAAACTCTATTCGGTTAATTAGCGTAATTTGACGTCTTTTTTGAATAATACACTTAGAAATGCATATATACAATTGCAACGCTTTACTCTCAGGTGCGATCATACCAGCACTAATGCACCGGATCCCATCAGAACTCCGCAGTTAAGCGTGCTTGGGCGAGAGTAGTACTAGGATGGGTGACCTCCTGGGAAGTCCTTGTGTTGCACCTCTTTTTGCCAAAATTGCGCGTTCTTTTTGTTAATTGGCGTAATTTGACGTCTTTTTTTGAAAAATAAACTTAGATTGCTCTCATTTTTTCGTTAATTAACGCAACTTAAAACTCTATTCGCTTAATTAGCGTAATTTGACGTCTTTTTTGAATAATACACTTAGAAATGCATATATACAATTACAACGCTTTACTCTCAGGTGCGATCATACCAGCACTAATGCACCGGATCCCATCAGAACTCCGCAGTTAAGCGTGCTTGGGCGAGAGTAGTACTAGGATGGGTGACCTCCTGGGAAGTCCTTGTGTTGCACCTCTTTTTGCCAAAATTGCGCGTTCTTTTTGTTAATTGGCGTAATTTGACGTCTTTTTTTGAAAAATAAACTTAGATTGCTCTCATTTTTTCGTTAATTAACGCAACTTAAAACTCTATTCGGTTAATTAGCGTAATTTGACGTCTTTTTTGAATAATACACTTAGAAATGCATATATACAATTGCAACGCTTTACTCTCAGGTGCGATCATACCAGCACTAATGCACCGGATCCCATCAGAACTCCGCAGTTAAGCGTGCTTGGGCGAGAGTAGTACTAGGATGGGTGACCTCCTGGGAAGTCCTTGTGTTGCACCTCTTTTTGCCAAAATTGCGCGTTCTTTTTGTTAATTGGCGTAATTTGACGTCTTTTTTTGAAAAATAAACTTAGATTGCTCTCATTTTTTCGTTAATTAACGCAACTTAAAACTCTATTCGGTTAATTAGCGTAATTTGACGTCTTTTTTGAATAATACACTTAGAAATGCATATATACAATTGCAACGCTTTACTCTCAGGTGCGATCATACCAGCACTAATGCACCGGATCCCATCAGAACTCCGCAGTTAAGCGTGCTTGGGCGAGAGTAGTACTAGGATGGGTGACCTCTTGGGAAGTCCTTGTGTTGCACCTCTTTTTGCCAAAATTGCGCGTTCTTTTTGTTAATTGGCGTAATTTGACGTCTTTTTTTGAAAAATAAACTTAGATTGCTCTCATTTTTTCGTTAATTAACGCAACTTAAAACTCTATTCGGTTAATTAGCGTAATTTGACGTCTTTTTTGAATAATACACTTAGAAATGCATATATACAATTACAACGCTTTACTCTCAGGTGCGATCATACCAGCACTAATGCACCGGATCCCATCAGAACTCCGCAGTTAAGCGTGCTTGGGCGAGAGTAGTACTAGGATGGGTGACCTCCTGGGAAGTCCTTGTGTTGCACCTCTTTTTGCCAAAATTGCGCGTTCTTTTTGTTAATTGGCGTAATTTGACGTCTTTTTTTGAAAAATAAACTTAGATTGCTCTCATTTTTTCGTTAATTAACGCAACTTAAAACTCTATTCGGTTAATTAGCGTAATTTGACGTCTTTTTTGAATAATACACTTAGAAATGCATATATACAATTGCAACGCTTTACTCTCAGGTGCGATCATACCAGCACTAATGCACCGGATCCCATCAGAACTCCGCAGTTAAGCGTGCTTGGGCGAGAGTAGTACTAGGATGGGTGACCTCCTGGGAAGTCCTTGTGTTGCACCTCTTTTTGCCAAAATTGCGCGTTCTTTTTGTTAATTGGCGTAATTTGACGTCTTTTTTTGAAAAATAAACTTAGATTGCTCTCATTTTTTCGTTAATTAACGCAACTTAAAACTCTATTCGGTTAATTAGCGTAATTTGACGTCTTTTTTGAATAATACACTTAGAAATGCATATATACAATTACAACGCTTTACTCTCAGGTGCGATCATACCAGCACTAATGCACCGGATCCCATCAGAACTCCGCAGTTAAGCGTGCTTGGGCGAGAGTAGTACTAGGATGGGTGACCTCCTGGGAAGTCCTTGTGTTGCACCTCTTTTTGCCAAAATTGCGCGTTCTTTTTGTTAATTGGCGTAATTTGACGTCTTTTTTTGAAAAATAAACTTAGATTGCTCTCATTTTTTCGTTAATTAACGCAACTTAAAACTCTATTCGGTTAATTAGCGTAATTTGACGTCTTTTTTGAATAATACACTTAGAAATGCATATATACAATTACAACGCTTTACTCTCAGGTGCGATCATACTAGCACTAATGCACCGGATCCCATCAGAACTCCGCAGTTAAGCGTGCTTGGGCGAGAGTAGTACTAGGATGGGTGACCTCTTGGGAAGTCCTTGTGTTGCACCTCTTTTTGCCAAAATTGCGCGTTCTTTTTGTTAATTGGCGTAATTTGACGTCTTTTTTTGAAAAATAAACTTAGATTGCTCTCATTTTTTCGTTAATTAACGCAACTTAAAACTCTATTCGGTTAATTAGCGTAATTTGACGTCTTTTTTGAATAATACACTTAGAAATGCATATATACAATTTCAACGCTTTACTCTCAGGTGCGATCATACCAGCACTAATGCACCGGATCCCATCAGAACTCCGCAGTTAAGCGTGCTTGGGCGAGAGTAGTACTAGGATGGGTGACCTCCTGGGAAGTCCTTGTGTTGCACCTCTTTTTGCCAAAATTGCGCGTTCTTTTTGTTAATTGGCGTAATTTGACGTCTTTTTTTGAAAAATAAACTTAGATTGCTCTCATTTTTTCGTTAATTAACGCAACTTAAAACTCTATTCGGTTAATTAGCGTAATTTGACGTCTTTTTTGAATAATACACTAGGAAATGCATATATACAATTACAACGCTTTACTCTCAGGTGCGATCATACTAGCACTAATGCACCGGATCCCATCAGAACTCCGCAGTTAAGCGTGCTTGGGCGAGAGTAGTACTAGGATGGGTGACCTCCTAGGAAGTCCTTGTGTTGCACCTCTTTTTGCCAAAATTGCGCGTTCTTTTTGTTAATTGGCGTAATTTGACGTCTTCTTTTGAAAAATAAACTTAGATTGCTCTCATTTTTTCGTTAATTAACGCAACTTAAAACTCTATTCGGTTAATTAGCGTAATTTGACGTCTTTTTTGAATAATACACTTAGAAATGCATATATACAATTACAACGCTTTACTCTCAGGTGCGATCATACCAGCACTAATGCACCGGATCCCATCAGAACTCCGCAGGTAAGCGTGCTTGGGCGAGAGTAGTACTAGGATGGGTGACCTCTTGGGAAGTCCTTGTGTTGCACCTCTTTTTGCCAAAATTGCGCGTTCTTTTTGTTAATTGGCGTAATTTGACGTCTTTTTTTGAAAAATAAACTTAGATTGCTCTCATTTTTTCGTTAATTAACGCAACTTAAAACTCTATTCGGTTAATTAGCGTAATTTGACGTCTTTTTTGAATAATACACTTAGAAATGCATATATACAATTGCAACGCTTTACTCTCAGGTGCGATCATACCAGCACTAATGCACCGGATCCCATCAGAACTCCACAGTTAAGCGTGCTTGGGCGAGAGTAGTACTAGGATGGGTGACCTCCTGGGAAGTCCTTGTGTTGCACCTCTTTTTGCCAAAATTGCGCGTTCTTTTTGTTAATTGGCGTAATTTGACGTCTTCTTTTGAAAAATAAACTTAGATTGCTCTCATTTTTTCGTTAATTAACGCAACTTAAAACTCTATTCGGTTAATTAGCGTAATTTGACGTCTTTTTTGAATAATACACTAGGAAATGCATATATACAATTACAACGCTTTACTCTCAGGTGCGATCATACCAGCACTAATGCACCGGATCCCATCAGAACTCCGCAGTTAAGCGTGCTTGGGCGAGAGTAGTACTAGGATGGGTGACCTCCTGGGAAGTCCTTGTGTTGCACCTCTTTTTGCCAAAATTGCGCGTTCTTTTTGTTAATTGGCGTAATTTGACGTCTTTTTTTGAGAAATAAACTTAGATTGCTCTCATTTTTTCGTTAATTAACGCAACTTAAAACTCTATTCGGTTAATTAGCGTAATTTGATGTCTTTTTTGAATAATACACTTAGAAATGCATATATACAATTGCAACGCTTTACTCTCAGGTGCGATCATACCAACACTAATGCACCGGATCCCATCAGAACTCCGCAGTTAAGCGTGCTTGGGCGAGAGTAGTACTAGGATGGGTGACCTCCTGGGAAGTCCTTGTGTTGCACCTCTTTTTGCCAAAATTGCGCGTTCTTTTTGTTAATTGGCGTAATTTGACGTCTTTTTTTGAAAAATAAACTTAGATTGCTCTCATTTTTTCGTTAATTAACGCAACTTAAAACTCTATTCGGTTAATTAGCGTAATTTGACGTCTTTTTTGAATAATACACTTAGAAATGCATATATACAATTACAACGCTTTACTCTCAGGTGCGATCATACTAGCACTAATGCACCGGATCCCATCAGAACTCCGCAGTTAAGCGTGCTTGGGCGAGAGTAGTACTAGGATGGGTGACCTCTTGGGAAGTCCTTGTGTTGCACCTCTTTTTGCCAAAATTGCGCGTTCTTTTTGTTAATTGGCGTAATTTGACGTCTTTTTTTGAAAAATAAACTTAGATTGCTCTCATTTTTTCGTTAATTAACGCAACTTAAAACTCTATTCGGTTAATTAGCGTAATTTGACGTCTTTTTTGAATAATACACTTAGAAATGCATATATACAATTTCAACGCTTTACTCTCAGGTGCGATCATACCAGCACTAATGCACCGGATCCCATCAGAACTCCGCAGTTAAGCGTGCTTGGGCGAGAGTAGTACTAGGATGGGTGACCTCCTGGGAAGTCCTTGTGTTGCACCTCTTTTTGCCAAAATTGCGCGTTCTTTTTGTTAATTGGCGTAATTTGACGTCTTTTTTTGAAAAATAAACTTAGATTGCTCTCATTTTTTCGTTAATTAACGCAACTTAAAACTCTATTCGGTTAATTAGCGTAATTTGACGTCTTTTTTGAATAATACACTAGGAAATGCATATATACAATTACAACGCTTTACTCTCAGGTGCGATCATACTAGCACTAATGCACCGGATCCCATCAGAACTCCGCAGTTAAGCGTGCTTGGGCGAGAGTAGTACTAGGATGGGTGACCTCCTAGGAAGTCCTTGTGTTGCACCTCTTTTTGCCAAAATTGCGCGTTCTTTTTGTTAATTGGCGTAATTTGACGTCTTCTTTTGAAAAATAAACTTAGATTGCTCTCATTTTTTCGTTAATTAACGCAACTTAAAACTCTATTCGGTTAATTAGCGTAATTTGACGTCTTTTTTGAATAATACACTTAGAAATGCATATATACAATTACAACGCTTTACTCTCAGGTGCGATCATACCAGCACTAATGCACCGGATCCCATCAGAACTCCGCAGGTAAGCGTGCTTGGGCGAGAGTAGTACTAGGATGGGTGACCTCTTGGGAAGTCCTTGTGTTGCACCTCTTTTTGCCAAAATTGCGCGTTCTTTTTGTTAATTGGCGTAATTTGACGTCTTTTTTTGAAAAATAAACTTAGATTGCTCTCATTTTTTCGTTAATTAACGCAACTTAAAACTCTATTCGGTTAATTAGCGTAATTTGACGTCTTTTTTGAATAATACACTTAGAAATGCATATATACAATTGCAACGCTTTACTCTCAGGTGCGATCATACCAGCACTAATGCACCGGATCCCATCAGAACTCCACAGTTAAGCGTGCTTGGGCGAGAGTAGTACTAGGATGGGTGACCTCCTGGGAAGTCCTTGTGTTGCACCTCTTTTTGCCAAAATTGCGCGTTCTTTTTGTTAATTGGCGTAATTTGACGTCTTCTTTTGAAAAATAAACTTAGATTGCTCTCATTTTTTCGTTAATTAACGCAACTTAAAACTCTATTCGGTTAATTAGCGTAATTTGACGTCTTTTTTGAATAATACACTAGGAAATGCATATATACAATTACAACGCTTTACTCTCAGGTGCGATCATACCAGCACTAATGCACCGGATCCCATCAGAACTCCGCAGTTAAGCGTGCTTGGGCGAGAGTAGTACTAGGATGGGTGACCTCCTGGGAAGTCCTTGTGTTGCACCTCTTTTTGCCAAAATTGCGCGTTCTTTTTGTTAATTGGCGTAATTTGACGTCTTTTTTTGAGAAATAAACTTAGATTGCTCTCATTTTTTCGTTAATTAACGCAACTTAAAACTCTATTCGGTTAATTAGCGTAATTTGATGTCTTTTTTGAATAATACACTTAGAAATGCATATATACAATTGCAACGCTTTACTCTCAGGTGCGATCATACCAACACTAATGCACCGGATCCCATCAGAACTCCGCAGTTAAGCGTGCTTGGGCGAGAGTAGTACTAGGATGGGTGACCTCCTGGGAAGTCCTTGTGTTGCACCTCTTTTTGCCAAAATTGCGCGTTCTTTTTGTTAATTGGCGTAATTTGACGTCTTTTTTTGAAAAATAAACTTAGATTGCTCTCATTTTTTCGTTAATTAACGCAACTTAAAACTCTATTCGGTTAATTAGCGTAATTTGACGTCTTTTTTGAATAATACACTAGGAAATGCATATATACAATTACAACGCTTTACTCTCAGGTGCGATCATACCAGCACTAATGCACCGGATCCCATCAGAACTCCGCAGTTAAGCGTGCTTGGGCGAGAGTAGTACTAGGATGGGTGACCTCCTGGGAAGTCCTTGTGTTGCACCTCTTTTTGCCAAAATTGCGCGTTCTTTTTGTTAATTGGCGTAATTTGACGTCTTCTTTTGAAAAATAAACTTAGATTGCTCTCATTTTTTCGTTAATTAACGCAACTTAAAACTCTATTCGGTTAATTAGCGTAATTTGACGTCTTTTTTGAATAATACACTTAGAAATGCATATATACAATTACAACGCTTTACTCTCAGGTGCGATCAAACCAGCACTAATGCACCGGATCCCATCAGAACTCCGCAGGTAAGCGTGCTTGGGCGAGAGTAGTACTAGGATGGGTGACCTCCTGGGAAGTCCTTGTGTTGCACCTCTTTTTGCCAAAATTGCGCGTTCTTTTTGTTAATTTGCGTAATTTGACGTCTTTTTTTGAAAAATAAACTTAGATTGCTCTCATTTTTTCGTTAATTAACGCAACTTAAAACTCTATTCGGTTAATTATCGTAATTTGACGTCTTTTTTGAATAATACACTTAGAAATGCATATATACAATTGCAACGCTTTACTCTCAGGTGCGATCATACCAGCACTAATGCACCGGATCCCATCAGAACTCCGCAGTGAAGCGTGCTTGGGCGAGAGTAGTACTAGGATGGGTGACCTCCTGGGAAGTCCTTGTGTTGCACCTCTTTTTGCCAAAATTGCGCGTTCTTTTTGTTAATTGGCGTAATTTGACGTCTTTTTTTGAAAAATAAACTTAGATTGCTCTCATTTTTTCGTTAATTAACGCAACTTAAAACTCTATTCGGTTAATTAGCGTAATTTGACGTCTTTTTTGAATAATACACTTAGAAATGCATATATACAATTGCAACGCTTTACTCTCAGGTGCGATCATACCAGCACTAATGCACCAGATCCCATCAGAACTCCGCAGTTAAGCGTGCTTGGGCGAGAGTAGTACTAGGATGGGTGACCTCCTGGGAAGTCCTTGTGTTGCACCTCTTTTTGCCAAAATTGCGCGTTCTTTTTGTTAATTGGCGTAATTTGACGTCTTTTTTTGAAAAATAAACTTAGATTGCTCTCATTTTTTCGTTAATTAACGCAACTTAAAACTCTATTCGGTTAATTAGCGTAATTTGACGTCTTTTTTGAATAATACACTTAGAAATGCATATATACAATTGCAACGCTTTACTCTCAGGTGCGATCATACCAGCACTAATGCACCGGATCCCATCAGAACTCCGCAGTTAAGCGTGCTTGGGCGAGAGTAGTACTAGGCTGGGTGACCTCCTGGGAAGTCCTTGTGTTGCACCTCTTTTTGCCAAAATTGCGCGTTCTTTTTGTTAATTGGCGTAATTTGACGTCTTTTTTTGAGAAATAAACTTAGATTGCTCTCATTTTTTCGTTAATTAACGCAACTTAAAACTCTATTCGGTTAATTAGCGTAATTTGACGTCTTTTTTGAATAATACACTAGGAAATGCATATATACAATTACAACGCTTTACTCTCAGGTGCGATCATACCAGCACTAATGCACCGGATCCCATCAGAACTCCGCAGTTAAGCGTGCTTGGGCGAGAGTAGTACTAGGATGGGTGACCTCCTGGGAAGTCCTTGTGTTGCACCTCTTTTTGCCAAAATTGCGCGTTCTTTTTGTTAATTGGCGTAATTTGACGTCTTTTTTTGAAGAATAAACTTAGATTGCTCTCATTTTTTCGTTAATTAACGCAACTTAAAACTCTATTCGGTTAATTAGCGTAATTTGACGTCTTTTTTGAATAATACACTTAGAAATGCATATATACAATTGCAACGCTTTACTCTCAGGTGCGATCATACCAGCACTAATGCACCGGATCCCATCAGAACTCCGCAGTTAAGCGTGCTTGGGCGAGAGTAGTACTAGGATGGGTGACCTCCTGGGAAGTCCTTGTGTTGCACCTCTTTTTGCCAAAATTGCGCGTTCTTTTTGTTAATTGGCGTAATTTGACGTCTTTTTTTGAGAAATAAACTTAGATTGCTCTCATTTTTTCGTTAATTAACGCAACTTAAAACTCTATTCGGTTAATTAGCGTAATTTGACGTCTTTTTTGAATAATACACTAGGAAATGCATATATACAATTACAACGCTTTACTCTCAGGTGCGATCATACCAGCACTAATGCACCGGATCCCATCAGAACTCCGCAGTTAAGCGTGCTTGGGCGAGAGTAGTAGTAGGATGGGTGACCTCCTGGGAAGTCCTTGTGTTGCACATCTTTTTGCCAAAATTGCGCGTTCTTTTTGTTAATTGGCGTAATTTGACGTTTTTTTTGAAAAATAAACTTAGATTGCTCTCATTTTTTCGTTAATTAACGCAACTTAAAACTCTATTCGGTTAATTAGCGTAATTTGACGTCTTTTTTGAATAATACACTTAGAAATGCATATATACAATTACAACGCTTTACTCTCAGGTGCGATCATACCAGCACTAATGCACCGGATCCCATCAGAACTTCGCAGTTAAGCGTGCTTGGGCGAGAGTAGTAGTAGGATGGGTGACCTCCTGGGAAGTCCTTGTGTTGCACCTCTTTTTGCCAAAATTGCGCGTTCTTTTTGTTAATTGGCGTAATTTGACGTCTTTTTTTGAGAAATAAACTTAGATTGCTCTCATTTTTTCGTTAATTAACGCAACTTAAAACTCTATTCGGTTAATTAGCGTAATTTGAGGTCTTTTTTGAATAATACACTTAGAAATGCATATATACAATTGCAACGCTTTACTCTCAGGTGCGATCATACCAACACTAATGCACCGGATCCCATCAGAACTCCGCAGTTAAGCGTGCTTGGGCGAGAATAGTACTAGGATGGGTGACCTCCTCGGAAGTCCTTGTGTTGCACCTCTTTTTGCCAAAATTGCGCGTTCTTTTTGTTAATTGGCGTAATTTGACGTCTTTTTTTGAAAAATAAACTTAGATTGCTCTCATTTTTTCGTTAATTAACGCAACTTAAAACTCTATTCGGTTAATTAGCGTAATTTGACGTCTTTTTTGAATAATACACTAGGAAATGCATATATACAATTACAACGCTTTACTCTCAGGTGCGATCATACCAGCACTAATGCACCGGATCCCATCAGAACTCCGCAGTTAAGCGTGCTTGGGCGAGAGTAGTACTAGGATGGGTGACCTCCTGGGAAGTCCTTGTGTTGCACCTCTTTTTGCCAAAATTGCGCGTTCTTTTTGTTAATTGGCGTAATTTGACGTCTTTTTTTGAGAAATAAACTTAGATTGCTCTCATTTTTTCGTTAATTAACGCAACTTAAAACTCTATTCGGTTAATTAGCGTAATTTGAGGTCTTTTTTGAATAATACACTTAGAAATGCATATATACAATTACAACGCTTTACTCTCAGGTGCGATCATACCAGCACTAATGCACCGGATCCCATCAGAACTCCGCAGTTAAGCGTGCTTGGGCGAGAGTAGTACTAGGATGGGTGACCTCCTGGGAAGTCCTTGTGTTGCACCTCTTTTTGCCAAAATTGCGCGTTCTTTTTGTTAATTGGCGTAATTTGACGTCTTTTTTTGAAAAATAAACTTAGATTGCTCTCATTTTTTCGTTAATTAACGCAACTTAAAACTCTATTCGGTTAATTAGCGTAATTTGACGTCTTTTTTGAATAATACACTAGGAAATGCATATATACAATTACAACGCTTTACTCTCAGGTGCGATCATACCAGCACTAATGCACCGGATCCCATCAGAACTCCGCAGTTAAGCGTGCTTGGGCGAGAGTAGTACTAGGATGGGTGACCTCCTGGGAAGTCCTTGTGTTGCACCTCTTTTTGCCAAAATTGCGCGTTCTTTTTGTTAATTGGCGTAATTTGACGTCTTCTTTTGAAAAATAAACTTAGATTGCTCTCATTTTTTCGTTAATTAACGCAACTTAAAACTCTATTCGGTTAATTAGCGTAATTTGACGTCTTTTTTGAATAATACACTTAGAAATGCATATATACAATTACAACGCTTTACTCTCAGGTGCGATCATACCAGCACTAATGCACCGGATCCCATCAGAACTCCGCAGGTAAGCGTGCTTGGGCGAGAGTAGTACTAGGATGGGTGACCTCCTGGGAAGTCCTTGTGTTGCACCTCTTTTTGCCAAAATTGCGCGTTCTTTTTGTTAATTGGCGTAATTTGACGTCTTTTTTTGAAAAATAAACTTAGATTGCTCTCATTTTTTCGTTAATTAACGCAACTTAAAACTCTATTCGGTTAATTAGCGTAATTTGACGTCTTTTTTGAATAATACACTTAGAAATGCATATATACAATTGCAACGCTTTACTCTCAGGTGCGATCATACCAGCACTAATGCACCGGATCCCATCAGAACTCCGCAGTTAAGCGTGCTTGGGCGAGAGTAGTACTAGGATGGGTGACCTCCTGGGAAGTCCTTGTGTTGCACCTCTTTTTGCCAAAATTGCGCGTTCTTTTTGTTAATTGGCGTAATTTGACGTCTTTTTTTGAGAAATAAACTTAGATTGCTCTCATTTTTTCGTTAATTAACGCAACTTAAAACTCTATTCGGTTAATTAGCGTAATTTGAGGTCTTTTTTGAACAATACACTTAGAAATGCATATATACAATTGCAACGCTTTACTCTCAGGTGCGATCATACCAACACTAATGCACCGGATCCCATCAGAACTCCGCAGTTAAGCGTGCTTGGGCGAGAGTAGTACTAGGATGGGTGACCTCCTGGGAAGTCCTTGTGTTGCACCTCTTTTTGCCAAAATTGCGCGTTCTTTTTGTTAATTGGCGTAATTTGACGTCTTTTTTTGAAAAATAAACTTAGATTGCTCTCATTTTTTCGTTAATTAACGCAACTTAAAACTCTATTCGGTTAATTAGCGTAATTTGACGTCTTTTTTGAATAATACACTAGGAAATGCATATATACAATTACAACGCTTTACTCTCTGGTGCGATCATACCAGCACTAATGCACCGGATCCCATCAGAACTCCGCAGTTAAGCGTGCTTGGGCGAGAGTAGTACTAGGATGGGTGACCTCCTGGGAAGTCCTTGTGTTGCACCTCTTTTTGCCAAAATTGCGCGTTCTTTTTGTTAATTGGCGTAATTTGACGTCTTCTTTTGAAAAATAAACTTAGATTGCTCTCATTTTTTCGTTAATTAACGCAACTTAAAACTCTATTCGGTTAATTAGCGTAATTTGACGTCTTTTTTGAATAATACACTAGGAAATGCATATATACAATTACAACGCTTTACTCTCAGGTGCGATCATACCAGCACTAATGCACCGGATCCCATCAGAACTCCGCAGTTAAGCGTGCTTGGGCGAGAGTAGTACTAGGATGGGTGACCTCCTGGGAAGTCCTTGTGTTGCACCTCTTTTTGCCAAAATTGCGCGTTCTTTTTGTTAATTGGCGTAATTTGACGTCTTCTTTTGAAAAATAAACTTAGATTGCTCTCATTTTTTCGTTAATTAACGCAACTTAAAACTCTATTCGGTTAATTAGCGTAATTTGACGTCTTTTTTGAATAATACACTTAGAAATGCATATATACAATTACAACGCTTTACTCTCAGGTGCGATCATACCAGCACTAATGCACCGGATCCCATCAGAACTCCGCAGGTAAGCGTGCTTGGGCGAGAGTAGTACTAGGATGGGTGACCTCCTGGGAAGTCCTTGTGTTGCACCTCTTTTTGCCAAAATTGCGCGTTCTTTTTGTTAATTGGCGTAATTTGACGTCTTTTTTTGAAAAATAAACTTAGATTGCTCTCATTTTTTCGTTAATTAACGCAACTTAAAACTCTATTCGGTTAATTAGCGTAATTTGACGTCTTTTTTGAATAATACACTAGGAAATGCATATATACAATTACAACGCTTTACTCTCAGGTGCGATCATACCAGCACTAATGCACCGGATCCCATCAGAACTCCGCAGTTAAGCGTGCTTGGGCGAGAGTAGTACTAGGATGGGTGACCTCCTGGGAAGTCCTTGTGTTGCACCTCTTTTTGCCAAAATTGCGCGTTCTTTTTGTTAATTGGCGTAATTTGACGTCTTCTTTTGAAAAATAAACTTAGATTGCTCTCATTTTTTCGTTAATTAACGCAACTTAAAACTCTATTCGGTTAATTAGCGTAATTTGACGTCTTTTTTGAATAATACACTTAGAAATGCATATATACAATTGCAACGCTTTACTCTCAGGTGCGATCATACCAGCACTAATGCACCAGATCCCATCAGAACTCCGCAGTTAAGCGTGCTTGGGCGAGAGTAGTACTAGGATGGGTGACCTCCTGGGAAGTCCTTGTGTTGCACCTCTTTTTGCCAAAATTGCGCGTTCTTTTTGTTAATTGGCGTAATTTGACGTCTTTTTTTGAAAAATAAACTTAGATTGCTCTCATTTTTTCGTTAATTAACGCAACTTAAAACTCTATTCGGTTAATTAGCGTAATTTGACGTCTTTTTTGAATAATACACTTAGAAATGCATATATACAATTGCAACGCTTTACTCTTAGGTGCGATCATACCAGCACTAATGCACCGGATCCCATCAGAACTCCGCAGTTAAGCGTGCTTGGGCGAGAGTAGTACTAGGATGGGTGACCTCCTGGGAAGTCCTTGTGTTGCACCTCTTTTTGCCAAAATTGCGCGTTCTTTTTGTTAATTGGCGTAATTTGACGTCTTTTTTTGAGAAATAAACTTAGATTGCTCTCATTTTTTCGTTAATTAACGCAACTTAAAACTCTATTCGGTTAATTAGCGTAATTTGACGTCTTTTTTGAATAATACACTAGGAAATGCATATATACAATTACAACGCTTTACTCTCAGGTGCGATCATACCAGCACTAATGCACCGGATCCCATCAGAACTCCGCAGTTAAGCGTGCTTGGGCGAGAGTAGTACTAGGATGGGTGACCTCCTGGGAAGTCCTTGTGTTGCACATCTTTTTGCCAAAATTGCGCGTTCTTTTTGTTAATTGGCGTAATTTGACGTTTTTTTTGAAAAATAAACTTAGATTGCTCTCATTTTTTCGTTAATTAACGCAACTTAAAACTCTATTCGGTTAATTAGCGTAATTTGACGTCTTTTTTGAATAATACACTTAGAAATGCATATATACAATTACAACGCTTTACTCTCAGGTGCGATCATACCAGCACTAATGCACCGGATCCCATCAGAACTTCGCAGTTAAGCGTGCTTGGGCGAGAGTAGTACTAGGATGGGTGACCTCCTAGGAAGTCCTTGTGTTGCACCTCTTTTTGCCAAAATTGCGCGTTCTTTTTGTTAATTGGCGTAATTTGACGTCTTTTTTTGAAAAATAAACTTAGATTGCTCTCATTTTTTCGTTAATTAACGCAACTTAAAACTCTATTCGGTTAATTAGCGTAATTTGACGTCTTTTTTGAATAATACACTTAGAAATGCATATATACAATTACAACGCTTTACTCTCAGGTGCGATCATACCAGCACTAATGCACCGGATCCCATCAGAACTCCGCAGTTAAGCGTGCTTGGGCGAGAGTAGTACTAGGATGGGTGACCTCCTGGGAAGTCCTTGTGTTGCACCTATTTTTGCCAAAATTGCGCGTTCTTTTTGTTAATTGGCGTAATTTGACGTCTTTTTTTGAAAAATAAACTTAGATTGCTCTCATTTTTTCGTTAATTAACGCAACTTAAAACTCTATTCGGTTAATTAGCGTAATTTGACGTCTTTTTTGAATAATACACTTAGAAATGCATATATACAATTGCAACGCTTTACTCTCAGGTGCGATCATACCAGCACTAATGCACCGGATCCCATCAGAACTCCGCAGTTAAGCGTGCTTGGGCGAGAGTAGTACTAGGGTGGGTGACCTCCTGGGAAGTCCTTGTGTTGCACCTCTTTTTGCCAAAATTGCACGTTCTTTTTGTTAATTGGCGTAATTTGACGTCTTTTTTTGAGAAATAAACTTAGATTGCTCTCATTTTTTCGTTAATTAACGCAACTTAAAACTCTATTCGGTTAATTAGCGTAATTTGACGTCTTTTTTGAATAATACACTAGGAAATGCATATATACAATTACAACGCTTTACTCTCAGGTGCGATCATACCAGCACTAATGCACCGGATCCCATCAGAACTCCGCAGTTAAGCGTGCTTGGGCGAGAGTAGTATTAGGATGGGTGACCTCCTGGGAAGTCCTTGTGTTGCACATCTTTTTGCCAAAATTGCGCGTTCTTTTTGTTAATTGGCGTAATTTGACGTTTTTTTTGAAAAATAAACTTAGATTGCTCTCATTTTTTCGTTAATTAACGCAACTTAAAACTCTATTCGGTTAATTAGCGTAATTTGACGTCTTTTTTGAATAATACACTTAGAAATGCATATATACAATTGCAACGCTTTACTCTCAGGTGCGATCATACCAGCACTAATGCACCGGATCCCATCAGAACTCCGCAGTTAAGCGTGCTTGGGCGAGAGTAGTACTAGGATGGGTGACCTCCTGGGAAGTCCTTGTGTTGCACCTCTTTTTGCCAAAATTGCGCGTTCTTTTTGTTAATTGGCGTAATTTGACGTCTTTTTTTGAAAAATAAACTTAGATTGCTCTCATTTTTTCGTTAATTAACGCAACTTAAAACTCTATTCGGTTAATTAGCGTAATTTGACGTCTTTTTTGAATAATACACTTAGAAATGCATATATACAATTACAACGCTTTACTCTCAGGTGCGATCATACCAGCACTAATGCACCGGATCCCATCAGAACTCCGCAGTTAAGCGTGCTTGGGCGAGAGTAGTACTAGGATGGGTGACCTCCTGGGAAGTCCTTGTGTTGCACCTCTTTTTGCCAAAATTGCGCGTTCTTTTTGTTAATTGGCGTAATTTGACGTCTTTTTTTGAAAAATAAACTTAGATTGCTCTCATTTTTTCGTTAATTAACGCAACTTAAAACTCTATTCGGTTAATTAGCGTAATTTGACGTCTTTTTTGAATAATACACTTAGAAATGCATATATACAATTGCAACGCTTTACTCTCAGGTGCGATCATACCAGCACTAATGCACCGGATCCCATCAGAACTCCGCAGTTAAGCGTGCTTGGGCGAGAGTAGTACTAGGATGGGTGACCTCCTGGGAAGTCCTTGTGTTGCACCTCTTTTTGCCAAAATTGCGCGTTCTTTTTGTTAATTGGCGTAATTTGACGTCTTTTTTTGAAAAATAAACTTAGATTGCTCTCATTTTTTCGTTAATTAACGCAACTTAAAACTCTATTCGGTTAATTAGCGTAATTTGACGTCTTTTTTGAATAATACACTTAGAAATGCATATATACAATTACAACGCTTTACTCTCAGGTGCGATCATACCAGCACTAATGCACCGGATCCCATCAGAACTCCGCAGTTAAGCGTGCTTGGGCGAGAGTAGTACTAGGATGGGTGACCTCCTGGGAAGTCCTTGTGTTGCACCTCTTTTTGCCAAAATTGCGCGTTCTTTTTGTTAATTGGCGTAATTTGACGTCTTTTTTTGAAAAATAAACTTAGATTGCTCTCATTTTTTCGTTAATTAACGCAACTTAAAACTCTATTCGGTTAATTAGCGTAATTTGACGTCTTTTTTGAATAATACACTTAGAAATGCATATATACAATTGCAACGCTTTACTCTCAGGTGCGATCATACCAGCACTAATGCACCGGATCCCATCAGAACTCCGCAGTTAAGCGTGCTTGGGCGAGAGTAGTACTAGGATGGGTGACCTCCTGGGAAGTCCTTGTGTTGCACCTCTTTTTGCCAAAATTGCGCGTTCTTTTTGTTAATTGGCGTAATTTGACGTCTTTTTTTGAAAAATAAACTTAGATTGCTCTCATTTTTTCGTTAATTAACGCAACTTAAAACTCTATTCGGTTAATTAGCGTAATTTGACGTCTTTTTTGAATAATACACTTAGAAATGCATATATACAATTACAACGCTTTACTCTCAGGTGCGATCATACCAGCACTAATGCACCGGATCCCATCAGAACTCCGCAGTTAAGCGTGCTTGGGCGAGAGTAGTACTAGGATGGGTGACCTCCTGGGAAGTCCTTGTGTTGCACCTCTCTTTGCCAAAATTGCGCGTTCTTTTTGTTAATTGGCGTAATTTGACGTCTTTTTTTGAAAAATAAACTTAGATTGCTCTCATTTTTTCGTTAATTAACGCAACTTAAAACTCTATTCGGTTAATTAGCGTAATTTGACGTCTTTTTTGAATAATACACTTAGAAATGCATATATACAATTGCAACGCTTTACTCTCAGGTGCGATCATACCAGCACTAATGCACCGGATCCCATCAGAACTCCGCAGTTAAGCGTGCTTGGGCGAGAGTAGTACTAGGATGGGTGACCTCCTGGGAAGTCCTTGTGTTGCACCTCTTTTTGCCAAAATTGCGCGTTCTTTTTGTTAATTGGCGTAATTTGACGTCTTTTTTTGAAAAATAAACTTAGATTGCTCTCATTTTTTCGTTAATTAACGCAACTTAAAACTCTATTCGGTTAATTAGCGTAATTTGACGTCTTTTTTGAATAATACACTTAGAAATGCATATATACAATTACAACGCTTTACTCTCAGGTGCGATCATACCAGCACTAATGCACCGGATCCCATCAGAACTCCGCAGTTAAGCGTGCTTGGGCGAGAGTAGTACTAGGATGGGTGACCTCCTGGGAAGTCCTTGTGTTGCACCTCTTTTTGCCAAAATTGCGCGTTCTTTTTGTTAATTGGCGTAATTTGACGTCTTTTTTTGAAAAATAAACTTAGATTGCTCTCATTTTTTCGTTAATTAACGCAACTTAAAACTCTATTCGGTTAATTAGCGTAATTTGACGTCTTTTTTGAATAATACACTTAGAAATGCATATATACAATTACAACGCTTTACTCTCAGGTGCGATCATACCAGCACTAATGCACCGGATCCCATCAGAACTCCGCAGTTAAGCGTGCTTGGGCGAGAGTAGTACTAGGATGGGTGACCTCCTGGGAAGTCCTTGTGTTGCACCTCTCTTTGCCAAAATTGCGCGTTCTTTTTGTTAATTGGCGTAATTTGACGTCTTTTTTTGAAAAATAAACTTAGATTGCTCTCATTTTTTCGTTAATTAACGCAACTTAAAACTCTATTCGGTTAATTAGCGTAATTTGACGTCTTTTTTGAATAATACACTTAGAAATGCATATATACAATTGCAACGCTTTACTCTCAGGTGCGATCATACCAGCACTAATGCACCGGATCCCATCAGAACTCCGCAGTTAAGCGTGCTTGGGCGAGAGTAGTACTAGGATGGGTGACCTCCTGGGAAGTCCTTGTGTTGCACCTCTTTTTGCCAAAATTGCGCGTTCTTTTTGTTAATTGGCGTAATTTGACGTCTTTTTTTGAAAAATAAACTTAGATTGCTCTCATTTTTTCGTTAATTAACGCAACTTAAAACTCTATTCGGTTAATTAGCGTAATTTGACGTCTTTTTTGAATAATACACTTAGAAATGCATATATACAATTACAACGCTTTACTCTCAGGTGCGATCATACCAGCACTAATGCACCGGATCCCATCAGAACTCCGCAGTTAAGCGTGTTTGGGCGAGAGTAGTACTAGGATGGGTGACCTCCTGGGAAGTCCTTGTGTTGCACCTCTTTTTGCCAAAATTGCGCGTTCTTTTTGTTAATTGGCGTAATTTGACGTCTTTTTTTGAAAAATAAACTTAGATTGCTCTCATTTTTTCGTTAATTAACGCAACTTAAAACTCTATTCGGTTAATTAGCGTAATTTGACGTCTTTTTTGAATAATACACTTAGAAATGCATATATACAATTGCAACGCTTTACTCTCAGGTGCGATCATACCAGCACTAATGCACCGGATCCCATCAGAACTCCGCAGTTAAGCGTGCTTGGGCGAGAGTAGTACTAGGATGGGTGACCTCCATGGAAGTCCTTGTGTTGCACCTCTTTTTGCCAAAATTGCGCGTTCTTTTTGTTAATTGGCGTAATTTGACGTCTTTTTTTGAAAAATAAACTTAGATTGCTCTCATTTTTTCGTTAATTAACGCAACTTAAAACTCTATTCGGTTAATTAGCGTAATTTGACGTCTTTTTTGAATAATACACTTAGAAATGCATATATACAATTACAACGCTTTACTCTCAGGTGCGATCATACCAGCACTAATGCACCGGATCCCATCAGAACTCCGCAGTTAAGCGTGCTTGGGCGAGAGTAGTACTAGGATGGGTGACCTCCTGGGAAGTCCTTGTGTTGCACCTCTTTTTGCCAAAATTGCGCGTTCTTTTTGTTAATTGGCGTAATTTGACGTCTTTTTTTGAAAAATAAACTTAGATTGCTCTCATTTTTTCGTTAATTAACGCAACTTAAAACTCTATTCGGTTAATTAGCGTAATTTGACGTCTTTTTTGAATAATACACTTAGAAATGCATATATACAATTACAACGCTTTACTCTCAGGTGCGATCATACCAGCACTAATGCACCGGATCCCATCAGAACTCCGCAGTTAAGCGTGTTTGGGCGAGAGTAGTACTAGGATGGGTGACCTCCTGGGAAGTCCTTGTGTTGCACCTCTTTTTGCCAAAATTGCGCGTTCTTTTTGTTAATTGGCGTAATTTGACGTCTTTTTTTGAAAAATAAACTTAGATTGCTCTCATTTTTTCGTTAATTAACGCAACTTAAAACTCTATTCGGTTAATTAGCGTAATTTGACGTCTTTTTTGAATAATACACTTAGAAATGCATATATACAATTGCAACGCTTTACTCTCAGGTGCGATCATACCAGCACTAATGCACCGGATCCCATCAGAACTCCGCAGTTAAGCGTGCTTGGGCGAGAGTAGTACTAGGATGGGTGACCTCCATGGAAGTCCTTGTGTTGCACCTCTTTTTGCCAAAATTGCGCGTTCTTTTTGTTAATTGGCGTAATTTGACGTCTTTTTTTGAAAAATAAACTTAGATTGCTCTCATTTTTTCGTTAATTAACGCAACTTAAAACTCTATTCGGTTAATTAGCGTAATTTGACGTCTTTTTTGAATAATACACTTAGAAATGCATATATACAATTACAACGCTTTACTCTCAGGTGCGATCATACCAGCACTAATGCACCGGATCCCATCAGAACTCCGCAGTTAAGCGTGCTTGGGCGAGAGTAGTACTAGGATGGGTGACCTCCTGGGAAGTCCTTGTGTTGCACCTCTTTTTGCCAAAATTGCGCGTTCTTTTTGTTAATTGGCGTAATTTGACGTCTTTTTTTGAAAAATAAACTTAGATTGCTCTCATTTTTTCGTTAATTAACGCAACTTAAAACTCTATTCGGTTAATTAGCGTAATTTGACGTCTTTTTTGAATAATACACTTAGAAATGCATATATACAATTGCAACGCTTTACTCTCAGGTGCGATCATACCAGCACTAATGCACCGGATCCCATCAGAACTCCGCAGTTAAGCGTGCTTGGGCGAGAGTAGTACTAGGATGGGTGACCTCCATGGAAGTCCTTGTGTTGCACCTCTTTTTGCCAAAATTGCGCGTTCTTTTTGTTAATTGGCGTAATTTGACGTCTTTTTTTGAAAAATAAACTTAGATTGCTCTCATTTTTTCGTTAATTAACGCAACTTAAAACTCTATTCGGTTAATTAGCGTAATTTGACGTCTTTTTTGAATAATACACTTAGAAATGCATATATACAATTACAACGCTTTACTCTCAGGTGCGATCATACCAGCACTAATGCACCGGATCCCATCAGAACTCCGCAGTTAAGCGTGCTTGGGCGAGAGTAGTACTAGGATGGGTGACCTCCTGGGAAGTCCTTGTGTTGCACCTCTTTTTGCCAAAATTGCGCGTTCTTTTTGTTAATTGGCGTAATTTGACGTCTTTTTTTGAAAAATAAACTTAGATTGCTCTCATTTTTTCGTTAATTAACGCAACTTAAAACTCTATTCGGTTAATTAGCGTAATTTGACGTCTTTTTTGAATAATACACTTAGAAATGCATATATACAATTGCAACGCTTTACTCTCAGGTGCGATCATACCAGCACTAATGCACCGGATCCCATCAGAACTCCGCAGTTAAGCGTGCTTGGGCGAGAGTAGTACTAGGATGGGTGACCTCCTGGGAAGTCCTTGTGTTGCACCTCTTTTTGCCAAAATTGCGCGTTCTTTTTGTTAATTGGCGTAATTTGACGTCTTTTTTTGAAAAATAAACTTAGATTGCTCTCATTTTTTCGTTAATTAACGCAACTTAAAACTCTATTCGGTTAATTAGCGTAATTTGACGTCTTTTTTGAATAATACACTTAGAAATGCATATATACAATTACAACGCTTTACTCTCAGGTGCGATCATACCAGCACTAATGCACCGGATCCCATCAGAACTCCGCAGTTAAGCGTGCTTGGGCGAGAGTAGTACTAGGATGGGTGACCTCCTGGGAAGTCCTTGTGTTGCACCTCTCTTTGCCAAAATTGCGCGTTCTTTTTGTTAATTGGCGTAATTTGACGTCTTTTTTTGAAAAATAAACTTAGATTGCTCTCATTTTTTCGTTAATTAACGCAACTTAAAACTCTATTCGGTTAATTAGCGTAATTTGACGTCTTTTTTGAATAATACACTTAGAAATGCATATATACAATTGCAACGCTTTACTCTCAGGTGCGATCATACCAGCACTAATGCACCGGATCCCATCAGAACTCCGTAGTTAAGCGTGCTTGGGCGAGAGTAGTACTAGGATGGGTGACCTCCTGGGAAGTCCTTGTGTTGCACCTCTTTTTGCCAAAATTGCGCGTTCTTTTTGTTAATTGGCGTAATTTGACGTCTTTTTTTGAAAAATAAACTTAGATTGCTCTCATTTTTTCGTTAATTAACGCAACTTAAAACTCTATTCGGTTAATTAGCGTAATTTGACGTCTTTTTTGAATAATACACTTAGAAATGCATATATACAATTGCAACGCTTTACTCTCAGGTGCGATCATACCAGCACTAATGCACCGGATCCCATCAGAACTCCGCAGTTAAGCGTGCTTGGGCGAGAGTAGTACTAGGATGGGTGACCTCCTGGGAAGTCCTTGTGTTGCACCTCTTTTTGCCAAAATTGCGCGTTCTTTTTGTTAATTGGCGTAATTTGACGTCTTTTTTTGAAAAATAAACTTAGATTGCTCTCATTTTTTCGTTAATTAACGCAACTTAAAACTCTATTCGGTTAATTAGCGTAATTTGACGTCTTTTTTGAATAATACACTTAGAAATGCATATATACAATTGCAACGCTTTACTCTCAGGTGCGATCATACCAGCACTAATGCACCGGATCCCATCAGAACTCCGCAGTTAAGCGTGCTTGGGCGAGAGTAGTACTAGGATGGGTGACCTCCTGGGAAGTCCTTGTGTTGCACCTCTTTTTGCCAAAATTGCGCGTTCTTTTTGTTAATTGGCGTAATTTGACGTCTTTTTTTGAAAAATAAACTTAGATTGCTCTCATTTTTTCGTTAATTAACGCAACTTAAAACTCTATTCGGTTAATTAGCGTAATTTGACGTCTTTTTTGAATAATACACTTAGAAATGCATATATACAATTGCAACGCTTTACTCTCAGGTGCGATCATACCAGCACTAATGCACCGGATCCCATCAGAACTCCGCAGTTAAGCGTGCTTGGGCGAGAGTAGTACTAGGATGGGTGACCTCCTGGGAAGTCCTTGTGTTGCACCTCTTTTTGCCAAAATTGCGCGTTCTTTTTGTTAATTGGCGTAATTTGACGTCTTTTTTTGAAAAATAAACTTAGATTGCTCTCATTTTTTCGTTAATTAACGCAACTTAAAACTCTATTCGGTTAATTAGCGTAATTTGACGTCTTTTTTGAATAATACACTTAGAAATGCATATATACAATTGCAACGCTTTACTCTCAGGTGCGATCATACCAGCACTAATGCACCGGATCCCATCAGAACTCCGCAGTTAAGCGTGCTTGGGCGAGAGTAGTACTAGGATGGGTGACCTCCTGGGAAGTCCTTGTGTTGCACCTCTTTTTGCCAAAATTGCGCGTTCTTTTTGTTAATTGGCGTAATTTGACGTCTTTTTTTGAAAAATAAACTTAGATTGCTCTCATTTTTTCGTTAATTAACGCAACTTAAAACTCTATTCGGTTAATTAGCGTAATTTGACGTCTTTTTTGAATAATACACTTAGAAATGCATATATACAATTGCAACGCTTTACTCTCAGGTGCGATCATACCAGCACTAATGCACCGGATCCCATCAGAACTCCGCAGTTAAGCGTGCTTGGGCGAGAGTAGTACTAGGATGGGTGACCTCCTGGGAAGTCCTTGTGTTGCACCTCTCTTTGCCAAAATTGCGCGTTCTTTTTGTTAATTGGCGTAATTTGACGTCTTTTTTTGAAAAATAAACTTAGATTGCTCTCATTTTTTCGTTAATTAACGCAACTTAAAACTCTATTCGGTTAATTAGCGTAATTTGACGTCTTTTTTGAATAATACACTTAGAAATGCATATATACAATTGCAACGCTTTACTCTCAGGTGCGATCATACCAGCACTAATGCACCGGATCCCATCAGAACTCCGCAGTTAAGCGTGCTTGGGCGAGAGTAGTACTAGGATGGGTGACCTCCTGGGAAGTCCTTGTGTTGCACCTCTTTTTGCCAAAATTGCGCGTTCTTTTTGTTAATTGGCGTAATTTGACGTCTTTTTTTGAAAAATAAACTTAGATTGCTCTCATTTTTTCGTTAATTAACGCAACTTAAAACTCTATTCGGTTAATTAGCGTAATTTGACGTCTTTTTTGAATAATACACTTAGAAATGCATATATACAATTGCAACGCTTTACTCTCAGGTGCGATCATACCAGCACTAATGCACCGGATCCCATCAGAACTCCGCAGTTAAGCGTGCTTGGGCGAGAGTAGTACTAGGATGGGTGACCTCCTGGGAAGTCCTTGTGTTGCACCTCTTTTTGCCAAAATTGCGCGTTCTTTTTGTTAATTGGCGTAATTTGACGTCTTTTTTTGAAAAATAAACTTAGATTGCTCTCATTTTTTCGTTAATTAACGCAACTTAAAACTCTATTCGGTTAATTAGCGTAATTTGACGTCTTTTTTGAATAATACACTTAGAAATGCATATATACAATTGCAACGCTTTACTCTCAGGTGCGATCATACCAGCACTAATGCACCGGATCCCATCAGAACTCCGCAGTTAAGCGTGCTTGGGCGAGAGTAGTACTAGGATGGGTGACCTCCTGGGAAGTCCTTGTGTTGCACCTCTTTTTGCCAAAATTGCGCGTTCTTTTTGTTAATTGGCGTAATTTGACGTCTTTTTTTGAAAAATAAACTTAGATTGCTCTCATTTTTTCGTTAATTAACGCAACTTAAAACTCTATTCGGTTAATTAGCGTAATTTGACGTCTTTTTTGAATAATACACTTAGAAATGCATATATACAATTGCAACGCTTTACTCTCAGGTGCGATCATACCAGCACTAATGCACCGGATCCCATCAGAACTCCGCAGTTAAGCGTGCTTGGGCGAGAGTAGTACTAGGATGGGTGACCTCCTGGGAAGTCCTTGTGTTGCACCTCTTTTTGCCAAAATTGCGCGTTCTTTTTGTTAATTGGCGTAATTTGACGTCTTTTTTTGAAAAATAAACTTAGATTGCTCTCATTTTTTCGTTAATTAACGCAACTTAAAACTCTATTCGGTTAATTAGCGTAATTTGACGTCTTTTTTGAATAATACACTTAGAAATGCATATATACAATTCCAACGCTTTACTCTCAGGTGCGATCATACCAGCACTAATGCACCGGATCCCATCAGAACTCCGCAGTTAAGCGTGCTTGGGCGAGAGTAGTACTAGGATGGGTGACCTCCTGGGAAGTCCTTGTGTTGCACCTCTTTTTGCCAAAATTGCGCGTTCTTTTTGTTAATTGGCGTAATTTGACGTCTTTTTTTGAAAAATAAACTTAGATTGCTCTCATTTTTTCGTTAATTAACGCAACTTAAAACTCTATTCGGTTAATTAGCGTAATTTGACGTCTTTTTTGAATAATACACTTAGAAATGCATATATACAATTGCAACGCTTTACTCTCAGGTGCGATCATACCAGCACTAATGCACCGGATCCCATCAGAACTCCGCAGTTAAGCGTGCTTGGGCGAGAGTAGTACTAGGATGGGTGACCTCCTGGGAAGTCCTTGTGTTGCACCTCTTTTTGCCAAAATTGCGCGTTCTTTTTGTTAATTGGCGTAATTTGACGTCTTTTTTTGAAAAATAAACTTAGATTGCTCTCATTTTTTCGTTAATTAACGCAACTTAAAACTCTATTCGGTTAATTAGCGTAATTTGACGTCTTTTTTGAATAATACACTTAGAAATGCATATATACAATTACAACGCTTTACTCTCAGGTGCGATCATACCAGCACTAATGCACCGGATCCCATCAGAACTCCGCAGTTAAGCGTGCTTGGGCGAGAGTAGTACAAGGATGGGTGACCTCCTGGGAAGTCCTTGTGTTGCACCTCTTTTTGCCAAAATTGCGCGTTCTTTTTGTTAATTGGCGTAATTTGACGTCTTTTTTTGAAAAATAAACTTAGATTGCTCTCATTTTTTCGTTAATTAACGCAACTTAAAACTCTATTCGGTTAATTAGCGTAATTTGACGTCTTTTTTGAATAATACACTTAGAAATGCATATATACAATTACAACGCTTTACTCTCAGGTGCGATCATACCAGCACTAATGCACCGGATCCCATCAGAACTCCGCAGTTAAGCGTGCTTGGGCGAGAGTAGTACTAGGATGGGTGACCTCCTGGGAAGTCATTGTGTTGCACCTCTTTTTGCCAAAATTGCGCGTTCTTTTTGTTAATTGGCGTAATTTGACGTCTTTTTTTGAAAAATAAACTTAGATTGCTCTCATTTTTTCGTTAATTAACGCAACTTAAAACTCTATTCGGTTAATTAGCGTAATTTGACGTCTTTTTTGAATAATACACTTAGAAATGCATATATACAATTGCAACGCTTTACTCTCAGGTGCGATCATACCAGCACTAATGCACCGGATCCCATCAGAACTCCGCAGTTAAGCGTGCTTGGGCGAGAGTAGTACTAGGATGGGTGACCTCCATGGAAGTCCTTGTGTTGCACATCTTTTTGCCAAAATTGCGCGTTCTTTTTGTTAATTGGCGTAATTTGACGTCTTTTTTTGAAAAATAAACTTAGATTGCTCTCATTTTTTCGTTAATTAACGCAACTTAAAACTCTATTCGGTTAATTAGCGTAATTTGACGTCTTTTTTGAATAATACACTTAGAAATGCATATATACAATTACAACGCTTTACTCTCAGGTGCGATCATACCAGCACTAATGCACCGGATCCCATCAGAACTCCGCAGTTAAGCGTGCTTGGGCGAGAGTAGTACTAGGATGGGTGACCTCCTGGGAAGTCCTTGTGTTGCACCTCTTTTTGCCAAAATTGCGCGTTCTTTTTGTTAATTGGCGTAATTTGACGTCTTTTTTTGAAAAATAAACTTAGATTGCTCTCATTTTTTCGTTAATTAACGCAACTTAAAACTCTATTCGGTTAATTAGCGTAATTTGACGTCTTTTTTGAATAATACACTTAGAAATGCATATATACAATTGCAACGCTTTACTCTCAGGTGCGATCATACCAGCACTAATGCACCGGATCCCATCAGAACTCCGCAGTTAAGCGTGCTTGGGCGAGAGTAGTACTAGGATGGGTGACCTCCTGGGAAGTCCTTGTGTTGCACCTCTTTTTGCCAAAATTGCGCGTTCTTTTTGTTAATTGGCGTAATTTGACGTCTTTTTTTGAAAAATAAACTTAGATTGCTCTCATTTTTTCGTTAATTAACGCAACTTAAAACTCTATTCGGTTAATTAGCGTAATTTGACGTCTTTTTTGAATAATACACTTAGAAATGCATATATACAATTACAACGCTTTACTCTCAGGTGCGATCATACCAGCACTAATGCACCGGATCCCATCAGAACTCCGCAGTTAAGCGTGCTTGGGCGAGAGTAGTACTAGGATGGGTGACCTCCTGGGAAGTCCTTGTGTTGCACCTCTTTTTGCCAAAATTGCGCGTTCTTTTTGTTAATTGGCGTAATTTGACGTCTTTTTTTGAAAAATAAACTTAGATTGCTCTCATTTTTTCGTTAATTAACGCAACTTAAAACTCTATTCGGTTAATTAGCGTAATTTGACGTCTTTTTTGAATAATACACTTAGAAATGCATATATACAATTGCAACGCTTTACTCTCAGGTGCGATCATACCAGCACTAATGCACCGGATCCCATCAGAACTCCGCAGTTAAGCGTGCTTGGGCGAGAGTAGTACTAGGATGGGTGACCTCCTGGGAAGTCCTTGTGTTGCACCTCTTTTTGCCAAAATTGCGCGTTCTTTTTGTTAATTGGCGTAATTTGACGTCTTTTTTTGAAAAATAAACTTAGATTGCTCTCATTTTTTCGTTAATTAACGCAACTTAAAACTCTATTCGGTTAATTAGCGTAATTTGACGTCTTTTTTGAATAATACACTTAGAAATGCATATATACAATTACAACGCTTTACTCTCAGGTGCGATCATACCAGCACTAATGCACCGGATCCCATCAGAACTCCGCAGTTAAGCGTGCTTGGGCGAGAGTAGTACTAGGATGGGTGACCTCCTGGGAAGTCCTTGTGTTGCACCTCTTTTTGCCAAAATTGCGCGTTCTTTTTGTTAATTGGCGTAATTTGACGTCTTTTTTTGAAAAATAAACTTAGATTGCTCTCATTTTTTCGTTAATTAACGCAACTTAAAACTCTATTCGGTTAATTAGCGTAATTTGACGTCTTTTTTGAATAATACACTTAGAAATGCATATATACAATTCCAACGCTTTACTCTCAGGTGCGATCATACCAGCACTAATGCACCGGATCCCATCAGAACTCCGCAGTTAAGCGTGCTTGGGCGAGAGTAGTACTAGGATGGGTGACCTCCTGGGAAGTCCTTGTGTTGCACCTCTTTTTGCCAAAATTGCGCGTTCTTTTTGTTAATTGGCGTAATTTGAAGTCTTTTTTTGAAAAATAAACTTAGATTGCTCTCATTTTTTCGTTAATTAACGCAACTTAAAACTCTATTCGGTTAATTAACGTAATTTGACGTCTTTTTTGAATAATACACTTAGAAATGCATATATACAATTACAACGCTTTACTCTCAGGTGCGATCATACCAGCACTAATGCACCGGATCCCATCAGAACTCCGCAGTGAAGCGTGCTTGGGCGAGAGTAGTACTAGGATGGGTGACCTCCTGGGAAGTCCTTGTGTTGCACCTCTTTTTGCCAAAATTGCGCGTTCTTTTTGTTAATTGGCGTAATTTGACGTCTTTTTTTGAAAAATAAACTTAGATTGCTCTCATTTTTTCGTTAATTAACGCAACTTAAAACTCTATTCGGTTAATTAGCGTAATTTGACGTCTTTTTTGAATAATACACTTAGAAATGCATATATACAATTACAACGCTTTACTCTCAGGTGCGATCATACCAGCACTAATGCACCGGATCCCATCAGAACTCCGCAGTTAAGCGTGCTTGGGCGAGAGTAGTACTAGGATGGGTGACCTCCTGGGAAGTCCTTGTGTTGCACCTCTTTTTGCCAAAATTGCGCGTTCTTTTTGTTAATTGGCGTAATTTGACGTCTTTTTTTGAAAAATAAACTTAGATTGCTCTCATTTTTTCGTTAATTAACGCAACTTAAAACTCTATTCGGTTAATTAGCGTAATTTGACGTCTTTTTTGAATAATACACTAGGAAATGCATATATACAATTACAACGCTTTACTCTCAGGTGCGATCATACCAGCACTAATGCACCGGATCCCATCAGAACTCCGCAGTTAAGCGTGCTTGGGCGAGAGTAGTACTAGGATGGGTGACCTCCTGGGAAGTCCTTGTGTTGCACCTCTTTTTGCCAAAATTGCGCGTTCTTTTTGTTAATTGGCGTAATTTGACGTCTTCTTTTGAAAAATAAACTTAGATTGCTCTCATTTTTTCGTTAATTAACGCAACTTAAAACTCTATTCGGTTAATTAGCGTAATTTGACGTCTTTTTTGAATAATACACTTAGAAATGCATATATACAATTACAACGCTTTACTCTCAGGTGCGATCATACCAGCACTAATGCACCGGATCCCATCAGAACTCCGCAGGTAAGCGTGCTTGGGCGAGAGTAGTACTAGGATGGGTGACCTCCTGGGAAGTCCTTGTGTTGCACCTCTTTTTGCCAAAATTGCGCGTTCTTTTTGTTAATTGGCGTAATTTGACGTCTTTTTTTGAAAAATAAACTTAGATTGCTCTCATTTTTTCGTTAATTAACGCAACTTAAAACTCTATTCGGTTAATTAGCGTAATTTGACGTCTTTTTTGAATAATACACTTAGAAATGCATATATACAATTGCAACGCTTTACTCTCAGGTGCGATCATACCAGCACTAATGCACCGGATCCCATCAGAACTCCGCAGTTAAGCGTGCTTGGGCGAGAGTAGTACTAGGATGGGTGACCTCCTGGGAAGTCTTTGTGTTGCACCTCTTTTTGCCAAAATTGCGCGTTCTTTTTGTTAATTGGCGTAATTTGACGTCTTTTTTTGAAAAATAAACTTAGATTGCTCTCATTTTTTCGTTAATTAACGCAACTTAAAACTCTATTCGGTTAATTAGCGTAATTTGACGTCTTTTTTGAATAATACACTTAGAAATGCATATATACAATTACAACGCTTTACTCTCAGGTGCGATCATACCAGCACTAATGCACCGGATCCCATCAGAACTCCGCAGTTAAGCGTGCTTGGGCGAGAGTAGTACTAGGATGGGTGACCTCCTGGGAAGTCCTTGTGTTGCACCTCTTTTTGCCAAAATTGCGCGTTCTTTTTGTTAATTGGCGTAATTTGACGTCTTTTTTTGAAAAATAAACTTAGATTGCTCTCATTTTTTCGTTAATTAACGCAACTTAAAACTCTATTCGGTTAATTAGCGTAATTTGACGTCTTTTTTGAATAATACACTTAGAAATGCATATATACAATTACAACGCTTTACTCTCAGGTGCGATCATACCAGCACTAATGCACCGGATCCCATCAGAACTCCGCAGTTAAGCGTGCTTGGGCGAGAGTAGTACTAGGATGGGTGACCTCCTGGGAAGTCCTTGTGTTGCACCTCTTTTTGCCAAAATTGCGCGTTCTTTTTGTTAATTGGCGTAATTTGACGTCTTTTTTTGAAAAATAAACTTAGATTGCTCTCATTTTTTCGTTAATTAACGCAACTTAAAACTCTATTTGGTTAATTAGCGTAATTTGACGTCTTTTTTGAATAATACACTAGGAAATGCATATATACAATTACAACGCTTTACTCTCAGGTGCGATCATACCAGCACTAATGCACCGGATCCCATCAGAACTCCGCAGTTAAGCGTGCTTGGGCGAGAGTAGTACTAGGATGGGTGACCTCCTGGGAAGTCCTTGTGTTGCACCTCTTTTTGCCAAAATTGCGCGTTCTTTTTGTTAATTGGCGTAATTTGACGTCTTCTTTTGAAAAATAAACTTAGATTGCTCTCATTTTTTCGTTAATTAACGCAACTTAAAACTCTATTCGGTTAATTAGCGTAATTTGACGTCTTTTTTGAATAATACACTTAGAAATGCATATATACAATTACAACGCTTTACTCTCAGGTGCGATCATACCAGCACTAATGCACCGGATCCCATCAGAACTCCGCAGGTAAGCGTGCTTGGGCGAGAGTAGTACTAGGATGGGTGACCTCCTGGGAAGTCCTTGTGTTGCACCTCTTTTTGCCAAAATTGCGCGTTCTTTTTGTTAATTGGCGTAATTTGACGTCTTTTTTTGAAAAATAAACTTAGATTGCTCTCATTTTTTCGTTAATTAACGCAACTTAAAACTCTATTCGGTTAATTAGCGTAATTTGACGTCTTTTTTGAATAATACACTTAGAAATGCATATATACAATTGCAACGCTTTACTCTCAGGTGCGATCATACCAGCACTAATGCACCGGATCCCATCAGAACTCCGCAGTTAAGCGTGCTTGGGCGAGAGTAGTACTAGGATGGGTGACCTCCTGGGAAGTCTTTGTGTTGCACCTCTTTTTGCCAAAATTGCGCGTTCTTTTTGTTAATTGGCGTAATTTGACGTCTTTTTTTGAAAAATAAACTTAGATTGCTCTCATTTTTTCGTTAATTAACGCAACTTAAAACTCTATTCGGTTAATTAGCGTAATTTGACGTCTTTTTTGAATAATACACTAGGAAATGCATATATACAATTACAACGCTTTACTCTCAGGTGCGATCATACCAGCACTAATGCACCGGATCCCATCAGAACTCCGCAGTTAAGCGTGCTTGGGCGAGAGTAGTACTAGGATGGGTGACCTCCTGGGAAGTCCTTGTGTTGCACCTCTTTTTGCCAAAATTGCGCGTTCTTTTTGTTAATTGGCGTAATTTGACGTCTTCTTTTGAAAAATAAACTTAGATTGCTCTCATTTTTTCGTTAATTAACGCAACTTAAAACTCTATTCGGTTAATTAGCGTAATTTGACGTCTTTTTTGAATAATACACTTAGAAATGCATATATACAATTACAACGCTTTACTCTCAGGTGCGATCATACCAGCACTAATGCACCGGATCCCATCAGAACTCCGCAGGTAAGCGTGCTTGGGCGAGAGTAGTACTAGGATGGGTGACCTCCTGGGAAGTCCTTGTGTTGCACCTCTTTTTGCCAAAATTGCGCGTTCTTTTTGTTAATTGGCGTAATTTGACGTCTTTTTTTGAAAAATAAACTTAGATTGCTCTCATTTTTACGTTAATTAACGCAACTTAAAACTCTATTCGGTTAATTAGCGTAATTTGACGTCTTTTTTGAATAATACACTTAGAAATGCATATATACAATTGCAACGCTTTACTCTCAGGTGCGATCATACCAGCACTAATGCACCGGATCCCATCAGAACTCCGCAGTTAAGCGTGCTTGGGCGAGAGTAGTACTAGGATGGGTGACCTCCTGGGAAGTCCTTGTGTTGCACCTCTTTTTGCCAAAATTGCGCGTTCTTTTTGTTAATTGGCGTAATTTGACGTCTTCTTTTGAAAAATAAACTTAGATTGCTCTCATTTTTTCGTTAATTAACGCAACTTAAAACTCTATTCGGTTAATTAGCGTAATTTGACGTCTTTTTTGAATAATACACTAGGAAATGCATATATACAATTACAACGCTTTACTCTCAGGTGCGATCATACCAGCACTAATGCACCGGATCCCATCAGAACTCCGCAGTTAAGCGTGCTTGGGCGAGAGTAGTACTAGGATGGGTGACCTCCTGGGAAGTCCTTGTGTTGCACCTCTTTTTGCCAAAATTGCGCGTTCTTTTTGTTAATTGGCGTAATTTGACGTCTTCTTTTGAAAAATAAACTTAGATTGCTCTCATTTTTTCGTTAATTAACGCAACTTAAAACTCTATTCGGTTAATTAGCGTAATTTGACGTCTTTTTTGAATAATACACTTAGAAATGCATATATACAATTACAACGCTTTACTCTCAGGTGCGATCATACCAGCACTAATGCACCGGATCCCATCAGAACTCCGCAGGTAAGCGTGCTTGGGCGAGAGTAGTACTAGGATGGGTGACCTCCTGGGAAGTCCTTGTGTTGCACCTCTTTTTGCCAAAATTGCGCGTTCTTTTTGTTAATTGGCGTAATTTGACGTCTTTTTTTGAAAAATAAACTTAGATTGCTCTCATTTTTTCGTTAATTAACGCAACTTAAAACTCTATTCGGTTAATTAGCGTAATTTGACGTCTTTTTTGAATAATACACTTAGAAATGCATATATACAATTGCAACGCTTTACTCTCAGGTGCGATCATACCAGCACTAATGCACCGGATCCCATCAGAACTCCGCAGTTAAGCGTGCTTGGGCGAGAGTAGTACTAGGATGGGTGACCTCCTGGGAAGTCCTTGTGTTGCACCTCTTTTTGCCAAAATTGCGCGTTCTTTTTGTTAATTGGCGTAATTTGACGTCTTCTTTTGAAAAATAAACTTAGATTGCTCTCATTTTTTCGTTAATTAACGCAACTTAAAACTCTATTCGGTTAATTAGCGTAATTTGACGTCTTTTTTGAATAATACACTAGGAAATGCATATATACAATTACAACGCTTTACTCTCAGGTGCGATCATACCAGCACTAATGCACCGGATCCCATCAGAACTCCGCAGTTAAGCGTGCTTGGGCGAGAGTAGTACTAGGATGGGTGACCTCCTGGGAAGTCCTTGTGTTGCACCTCTTTTTGCCAAAATTGCGCGTTCTTTTTGTTAATTGGCGTAATTTGACGTCTTTTTTTGAGAAATAAACTTAGATTGCTCTCATTTTTTCGTTAATTAACGCAACTTAAAACTCTATTCGGTTAATTAGCGTAATTTGATGTCTTTTTTGAATAATACACTTAGAAATGCATATATACAATTGCAACGCTTTACTCTCAGGTGCGATTATACCAACACTAATGCACCGGATCCCATCAGAACTCCGCAGTTAAGCGTGCTTGGGCGAGAGTAGTACTAGGATGGGTGACCTCCTGGGAAGTCCTTGTGTTGCACCTCTTTTTGCCAAAATTGCGCGTTCTTTTTGTTAATTGGCGTAATTTGACGTCTTGTTTTGAAAAATAAACTTAGATTGCTCTCATTTTTTCGTTAATTAACGCAACTTAAAACTCTATTCGGTTAATTAGCGTAATTTGACGTCTTTTTTGAATAATACACTAGGAAATGCATATATACAATTACAACGCTTTACTCTCAGGTGCGATCATACCAGCACTAATGCACCGGATCCCATCAGAACTCCGCAGTTAAGCGTGCTTGGGCGAGAGTAGTACTAGGATGGGTGACCTCCTGGGAAGTCCTTGTGTTGCACCTCTTTTTGCCAAAATTGCGCGTTCTTTTTGTTAATTGGCGTAATTTGACGTCTTCTTTTGAAAAATAAACTTAGATTGCTCTCATTTTTTCGTTAATTAACGCAACTTAAAACTCTATTCGGTTAATTAGCGTAATTTGACGTCTTTTTTGAATAATACACTTAGAAATGCATATATACAATTACAACGCTTTACTCTCAGGTGCGATCATACCAGCACTAATGCACCGGATCCCATCAGAACTCCGCAGGTAAGCGTGCTTGGGCGAGAGTAGTACTAGGATGGGTGACCTCCTGGGAAGTCCTTGTGTTGCACCTCTTTTTGCCAAAATTGCGCGTTCTTTTTGTTAATTGGCGTAATTTGACGTCTTTTTTTGAAAAATAAACTTAGATTGCTCTCATTTTTTCGTTAATTAACGCAACTTAAAACTCTATTCGGTTAATTAGCGTAATTTGACGTCTTTTTTGAATAATACACTTAGAAATGCATATATACAATTGCAACGCTTTACTCTCAGGTGCGATCATACCAGCACTAATGCACCGGATCCCATCAGAACTCCGCAGTTAAGCGTGCTTGGGCGAGAGTAGTACTAGGATGGGTGACCTCCTGGGAAGTCCTTGTGTTGCACCTCTTTTTGCCAAAATTGCGCGTTCTTTTTGTTAATTGGCGTAATTTGACGTCTTTTTTTGAAAAATAAACTTAGATTGCTCTCATTTTTTCGTTAATTAACGCAACTTAAAACTCTATTCGGTTAATTAGCGTAATTTGACGTCTTTTTTGAATAATACACTTAGAAATGCATATATACAATTGCAACGCTTTACTCTCAGGTGCGATCATACCAGCACTAATGCACCAGATCCCATCAGAACTCCGCAGTTAAGCGTGCTTGGGCGAGAGTAGTACTAGGATGGGTGACCTCCTGGGAAGTCCTTGTGTTGCACCTCTTTTTGCCAAAATTGCGCGTTCTTTTTGTTAATTGGCGTAATTTGACGTCTTTTTTTGAAAAATAAACTTAGATTGCTCTCATTTTTTCGTTAATTAACGCAACTTAAAACTCTATTCGGTTAATTAGCGTAATTTGACGTCTTTTTTGAATAATACACTTAGAAATGCATATATACAATTGCAACGCTTTACTCTCAGGTGCGATCATACCAGCACTAATGCACCGGATCCCATCAGAACTCCGCAGTTAAGCGTGCTTGGGCGAGAGTAGTACTAGGATGGGTGACCTCCTGGGAAGTCCTTGTGTTGCACCTCTTTTTGCCAAAATTGCGCGTTCTTTTTGTTAATTGGCGTAATTTGACGTCTTTTTTTGAGAAATAAACTTAGATTGCTCTCATTTTTTCGTTAATTAACGCAACTTAAAACTCTATTCGGTTAATTAGCGTAATTTGACGTCTTTTTTGAATAATACACTTAGAAATGCATATATACAATTGCAACGCTTTACTCTCAGGTGCGATCATACCAACACTAATGCACCGGATCCCATCAGAACTCCGCAGTTAAGCGTGCTTGGGCGAGAGTAGTACTAGGATGGGTGACCTCCATGGAAGTCCTTGTGTTGCACCTCTTTTTGCCAAAATTGCGCGTTCTTTTTGTTAATTGGCGTAATTTGACGTCTTTTTTTGAAAAATAAACTTAGATTGCTCTCATTTTTTCGTTAATTAACGCAACTTAAAACTCTATTCGGTTAATTAGCGTAATTTGACGTCTTTTTTGAATAATACACTAGGAAATGCATATATACAATTACAACGCTTTACTCTCAGGTGCGATCATACCAGCACTAATGCACCGGATCCCATCAGAACTCCGCAGTTAAGCGTGCTTGGGCGAGAGTAGTACTAGGATGGGTGACCTCCTGGGAAGTCCTTGTGTTGCACCTCTTTTTGCCAAAATTGCGCGTTCTTTTTGTTAATTGGCGTAATTTGACGTCTTCTTTTGAAAAATAAACTTAGATTGCTCTCATTTTTTCGTTAATTAACGCAACTTAAAACTCTATTCGGTTAATTAGCGTAATTTGACGTCTTTTTTGAATAATACACTTAGAAATGCATATATACAATTACAACGCTTTACTCTCAGGTGCGATCATACCAGCACTAATGCACCGGATCCCATCAGAACTCCGCAGGTAAGCGTGCTTGGGCGAGAGTAGTACTAGGATGGGTGACCTCCTGGGAAGTCCTTGTGTTGCACCTCTTTTTGCCAAAATTGCGCGTTCTTTTTGTTAATTGGCGTAATTTGACGTCTTTTTTTGAAAAATAAACTTAGATTGCTCTCATTTTTTCGTTAATTAACGCAACTTAAAACTCTATTCGGTTAATTAGCGTAATTTGACGTCTTTTTTGAATAATACACTTAGAAATGCATATATACAATTGCAACGCTTTACTCTCAGGTGCGATCATACCAGCACTAATGCACCGGATCCCATCAGAACTCCGCAGTTAAGCGTGCTTGGGCGAGAGTAGTACTAGGATGGGTGACCTCCTGGGAAGTCCTTGTGTTGCACCTCTTTTTGCCAAAATTGCGCGTTCTTTTTGTTAATTGGCGTAATTTGACGTCTTCTTTTGAAAAATAAACTTAGATTGCTCTCATTTTTTCGTTAATTAACGCAACTTAAAACTCTATTCGGTTAATTAGCGTAATTTGACGTCTTTTTTGAATAATACACTTAGAAATGCATATATACAATTACAACGCTTTACTCTCAGGTGCGATCATACCAGCACTAATGCACCGGATCCCATCAGAACTCCGCAGGTAAGCGTGCTTGGGCGAGAGTAGTACTAGGATGGGTGACCTCCTGGGAAGTCCTTGTGTTGCACCTCTTTTTGCCAAAATTGCGCGTTCTTTTTGTTAATTGGCGTAATTTGACGTCTTTTTTTGAAAAATAAACTTAGATTGCTCTCATTTTTTCGTTAATTAACGCAACTTAAAACTCTATTCGGTTAATTAGCGTAATTTGACGTCTTTTTTGAATAATACACTTAGAAATGCATATATACAATTGCAACGCTTTACTCTCAGGTGCGATCATACCAGCACTAATGCACCGGATCCCATCAGAACTCCGCAGTTAAGCGTGCTTGGGCGAGAGTAGTACTAGGATGGGTGACCTCCTGGGAAGTCCTTGTGTTGCACCTCTTTTTGCCAAAATTGCGCGTTCTTTTTGTTAATTGGCGTAATTTGACGTCTTCTTTTGAAAAATAAACTTAGATTGCTCTCATTTTTTCGTTAATTAACGCAACTTAAAACTCTATTCGGTTAATTAGCGTAATTTGACGTCTTTTTTGAATAATACACTTAGAAATGCATATATACAATTACAACGCTTTACTCTCAGGTGCGATCATACCAGCACTAATGCACCGGATCCCATCAGAACTCCGCAGGTAAGCGTGCTTGGGCGAGAGTAGTACTAGGATGGGTGACCTCCTGGGAAGTCCTTGTGTTGCACCTCTTTTTGCCAAAATTGCGCGTTCTTTTTGTTAATTGGCGTAATTTGACGTCTTTTTTTGAAAAATAAACTTAGATTGCTCTCATTTTTTCGTTAATTAACGCAACTTAAAACTCTATTCGGTTAATTAGCGTAATTTGACGTCTTTTTTGAATAATACACTTAGAAATGCATATATACAATTGCAACGCTTTACTCTCAGGTGCGATCATACCAGCACTAATGCACCGGATCCCATCAGAACTCCGCAGTTAAGCGTGCTTGGGCGAGAGTAGTACTAGGATGGGTGACCTCCTGGGAAGTCCTTGTGTTGCACCTCTTTTTGCCAAAATTGCGCGTTCTTTTTGTTAATTGGCGTAATTTGACGTCTTTTTTTGAAAAATAAACTTAGATTGCTCTCATTTTTTCGTTAATTAACGCAACTTAAAACTCTATTCGGTTAATTAGCGTAATTTGACGTCTTTTTTGAATAATACACTTAGAAATGCATATATACAATTGCAACGCTTTACTCTCAGGTGCGATCATACCAGCACTAATGCACCAGATCCCTTCAGAACTCCGCAGTTAAGCGTGCTTGGGCGAGAGTAGTACTAGGATGGGTGACCTCCTGGGAAGTCCTTGTGTTGCACCTCTTTTTGCCAAAATTGCGCGTTCTTTTTGTTAATTGGCGTAATTTGACGTCTTTTTTTGAAAAATAAACTTAGATTGCTCTCATTTTTTCGTTAATTAACGCAACTTAAAACTCTATTCGGTTAATTAGCGTAATTTGACGTCTTTTTTGAATAATACACTTAGAAATGCATATATACAATTGCAACGCTTTACTCTCAGGTGCGATCATACCAGCACTAATGCACCGGATCCCATCAGAACTCCGCAGTTAAGCGTGCTTGGGCGAGAGTAGTACTAGGATGGGTGACCTCCTGGGAAGTCCTTGTGTTGCACCTCTTTTTGCCAAAATTGCGCGTTCTTTTTGTTAATTGGCGTAATTTGACGTCTTTTTTTGAGAAATAAACTTAGATTGCTCTCATTTTTTCGTTAATTAACGCAACTTAAAACTCTATTCGGTTAATTAGCGTAATTTGACGTCTTTTTTGAATAATACACTTAGAAATGCATATATACAATTGCAACGCTTTACTCTCAGGTGCGATCATACCAACACTAATGCACCGGATCCCATCAGAACTCCGCAGTTAAGCGTGCTTGGGCGAGAGTAGTACTAGGATGGGTGACCTCCATGGAAGTCCTTGTGTTGCACCTCTTTTTGCCAAAATTGCGCGTTCTTTTTGTTAATTGGCGTAATTTGACGTCTTTTTTTGAAAAATAAACTTAGATTGCTCTCATTTTTTCGTTAATTAACGCAACTTAAAACTCTATTCGGTTAATTAGCGTAATTTGACGTCTTTTTTGAATAATACACTAGGAAATGCATATATACAATTACAACGCTTTACTCTCAGGTGCGATCATACCAGCACTAATGCACCGGATCCCATCAGAACTCCGCAGTTAAGCGTGCTTGGGCGAGAGTAGTACTAGGATGGGTGACCTCCTGGGAAGTCCTTGTGTTGCACCTCTTTTTGCCAAAATTGCGCGTTCTTTTTGTTAATTGGCGTAATTTGACGTCTTCTTTTGAAAAATAAACTTAGATTGCTCTCATTTTTTCGTTAATTAACGCAACTTAAAACTCTATTCGGTTAATTAGCGTAATTTGACGTCTTTTTTGAATAATACACTTAGAAATGCATATATACAATTACAACGCTTTACTCTCAGGTGCGATCATACCAGCACTAATGCACCGGATCCCATCAGAACTCCGCAGGTAAGCGTGCTTGGGCGAGAGTAGTACTAGGATGGGTGACCTCCTGGGAAGTCCTTGTGTTGCACCTCTTTTTGCCAAAATTGCGCGTTCTTTTTGTTAATTGGCGTAATTTGACGTCTTTTTTTGAAAAATAAACTTAGATTGCTCTCATTTTTTCGTTAATTAACGCAACTTAAAACTCTATTCGGTTAATTAGCGTAATTTGACGTCTTTTTTGAATAATACACTTAGAAATGCATATATACAATTGCAACGCTTTACTCTCAGGTGCGATCATACCAGCACTAATGCACCGGATCCCATCAGAACTCCGCAGTTAAGCGTGCTTGGGCGAGAGTAGTACTAGGATGGGTGACCTCCTGGGAAGTCCTTGTGTTGCACCTCTTTTTGCCAAAATTGCGCGTTCTTTTTGTTAATTGGCGTAATTTGACGTCTTTTTTTGAAAAATAAACTTAGATTGCTCTCATTTTTTCGTTAATTAACGCAACTTAAAACTCTATTCGGTTAATTAGCGTAATTTGACGTCTTTTTTGAATAATACACTTAGAAATGCATATATACAATTGCAACGCTTTACTCTCAAGTGCGATCATACCAGCACTAATGCACCAGATCCCATCAGAACTCCGCAGTTAAGCGTGCTTGGGCGAGAGTAGTACTAGGATGGGTGACCTCCTGGGAAGTCCTTGTGTTGCACCTCTTTTTGCCAAAATTGCGCGTTCTTTTTGTTAATTGGCGTAATTTGACGTCTTTTTTTGAAAAATAAACTTAGATTGCTCTCATTTTTTCGTTAATTAACGCAACTTAAAACTCTATTCGGTTAATTAGCGTAATTTGACGTCTTTTTTGAATAATACACTTAGAAATGCATATATACAATTGCAACGCTTTACTCTCAGGTGCGATCATACCAGCACTAATGCACCGGATCCCATCAGAACTCCGCAGTTAAGCGTGCTTGGGCGAGAGTAGTACTAGGATGGGTGACCTCCTGGGAAGTCCTTGTGTTGCACCTCTTTTTGCCAAAATTGCGCGTTCTTTTTGTTAATTGGCGTAATTTGACGTCTTTTTTTGAGAAATAAACTTAGATTGCTCTCATTTTTTCGTTAATTAACGCAACTTAAAACTCTATTCGGTTAATTAGCGTAATTTGACGTCTTTTTTGAATAATACACTTAGAAATGCATATATACAATTGCAACGCTTTACTCTCAGGTGCGATCATACCAACACTAATGCACCGGATCCCATCAGAACTCCGCAGTTAAGCGTGCTTGGGCGAGAGTAGTACTAGGATGGGTGACCTCCATGGAAGTCCTTGTGTTGCACCTCTTTTTGCCAAAATTGCGCGTTCTTTTTGTTAATTGGCGTAATTTGACGTCTTTTTTTGAAAAATAAACTTAGATTGCTCTCATTTTTTCGTTAATTAACGCAACTTAAAACTCTATTCGGTTAATTAGCGTAATTTGACGTCTTTTTTGAATAATACACTAGGAAATGCATATATACAATTACAACGCTTTACTCTCAGGTGTGATCATACCAGCACTAATGCACCGGATCCCATCAGAACTCCGCAGTTAAGCGTGCTTGGGCGAGAGTAGTACTAGGATGGGTGACCTCCTGGGAAGTCCTTGTGTTGCACCTCTTTTTGCCAAAATTGCGCGTTCTTTTTGTTAATTGGCGTAATTTGACGTCTTTTTTTGAAAAATAAACTTAGATTGCTCTCATTTTTTCGTTAATTAACGCAACTTAAAACTCTATTCGGTTAATTAGCGTAATTTGACGTCTTTTTTGAATAATACACTTAGAAATGCATATATACAATTACAACGCTTTACTCTCAGGTGCGATCATACCAGCACTAATGCACCGGATCCCATCAGAACTCCGTAGTTAAGCGTGCTTGGGCGAGAGTAGTACTAGGATGGGTGACCTCCTGGGAAGTCCTTGTGTTGCACCTCTTTTTGCCAAAATTGCGCGTTCTTTTTGTTAATTGGCGTAATTTGACGTCTTTTTTTGAAAAATAAACTTAGATTGCTCTCATTTTTTCGTTAATTAACGCAACTTAAAACTCTATTCGGTTAATTAGCGTAATTTGACGTCTTTTTTGAATAATACACTAGGAAATGCATATATACAATTACAACGCTTTACTCTCAGGTGCGATCATACCAGCACTAATGCACCGGATCCCATCAGAACTCCGCAGTTAAGCGTGCTTGGGCGAGAGTAGTACTAGGATGGGTGACCTCCTGGGAAGTCCTTGTGTTGCACCTCTTTTTGCCAAAATTGCGCGTTCTTTTTGTTAATTCGCGTAATTTGACGTCTTCTTTTGAAAAATAAACTTAGATTGCTCTCATTTTTTCGTTAATTAACGCAACTTAAAACTCTATTCGGTTAATTAGCGTAATTTGACGTCTTTTTTGAATAATACACTTAGAAATGCATATATACAATTACAACGCTTTACTCTCAGGTGCGATCATACCAGCACTAATGCACCGGATCCCATCAGAACTCCGTAGGTAAGCGTGCTTGGGCGAGAGTAGTACTAGGATGGGTGACCTCCTGGGAAGTCCTTGTGTTGCACCTCTTTTTGCCAAAATTGCGCGTTCTTTTTGTTAATTGGCGTAATTTGACGTCTTTTTTTGAAAAATAAACTTAGATTGCTCTCATTTTTTCGTTAATTAACGCAACTTAAAACTCTATTCGGTTAATTAGCGTAATTTGACGTCTTTTTTGAATAATACACTTAGAAATGCATATATACAATTGCAACGCTTTACTCTCAGGTGCGATCATACCAGCACTAATGCACCGGATCCCATCAGAACTCCGCAGTTAAGCGTGCTTGGGCGAGAGTAGTACTAGGATGGGTGACCTCCTGGGAAGTCCTTGTGTTGCACCTCTTTTTGCCAAAATTGCGCGTTCTTTTTGTTAATTGGCGTAATTTGACGTCTTTTTTTGAAAAATAAACTTAGATTGCTCTCATTTTTTCGTTAATTAACGCAACTTAAAACTCTATTCGGTTAATTAGCGTAATTTGACGTCTTTTTTGAATAATACACTTAGAAATGCATATATACAATTGCAACGCTTTACTCTCAGGTGCGATCATACCAGCACTAATGCACCGGATCCCATCAGAACTCCGCAGTTAAGCGTGCTTGGGCGAGAGTAGTACTAGGATGGGTGACCTCCTGGGAAGTCCTTGTGTTGCACCTCTTTTTGCCAAAATTGCGCGTTCTTTTTGTTAATTGGCGTAATTTGACGTCTTTTTTTGAGAAATAAACTTAGATTGCTCTCATTTTTTCGTTAATTAACGCAACTTAAAACTCTATTCGGTTAATTAGCGTAATTTGACGTCTTTTTTGAATAATACACTTAGAAATGCATATATACAATTGCAACGCTTTACTCTCAGGTGCGATCATACCAACACTAATGCACCGGATCCCATCAGAACTCCGCAGTTAAGCGTGCTTGGGCGAGAGTAGTACTAGGATGGGTGACCTCCATGGAAGTCCTTGTGTTGCACCTCTTTTTGCCAAAATTGCGCGTTCTTTTTGTTAATTGGCGTAATTTGACGTCTTTTTTTGAAAAATAAACTTAGATTGCTCTCATTTTTTCGTTAATTAACGCAACTTAAAACTCTATTCGGTTAATTAGCGTAATTTGACGTCTTTTTTGAATAATACACTAGGAAATGCATATATACAATTACAACGCTTTACTCTCAGGTGTGATCATACCAGCACTAATGCACCGGATCCCATCAGAACTCCGCAGTTAAGCGTGCTTGGGCGAGAGTAGTACTAGGATGGGTGACCTCCTGGGAAGTCCTTGTGTTGCACCTCTTTTTGCCAAAATTGCGCGTTCTTTTTGTTAATTGGCGTAATTTGACGTCTTTTTTTGAAAAATAAACTTAGATTGCTCTCATTTTTTCGTTAATTAACGCAACTTAAAACTCTATTCGGTTAATTAGCGTAATTTGACGTCTTTTTTGAATAATACACTTAGAAATGCATATATACAATTACAACGCTTTACTCTCAGGTGCGATCATACCAGCACTAATGCACCGGATCCCATCAGAACTCCGCAGTTAAGCGTGCTTGGGCGAGAGTAGTACTAGGATGGGTGACCTCCTGGGAAGTCCTTGTGTTGCACCTCTTTTTGCCAAAATTGCGCGTTCTTTTTGTTAATTGGCGTAATTTGACGTCTTTTTTTGAAAAATAAACTTAGATTGCTCTCATTTTTTCGTTAATTAACGCAACTTAAAACTCTATTCGGTTAATTAGCGTAATTTGACGTCTTTTTTGAATAATACACTAGGAAATGCATATATACAATTACAACGCTTTACTCTCAGGTGCGATCATACCAGCACTAATGCACCGGATCCCATCAGAACTCCGCAGTTAAGCGTGCTTGGGCGAGAGTAGTACTAGGATGGGTGACCTCCTGGGAAGTCCTTGTGTTGCACCTCTTTTTGCCAAAATTGCGCGTTCTTTTTGTTAATTCGCGTAATTTGACGTCTTCTTTTGAAAAATAAACTTAGATTGCTCTCATTTTTTCGTTAATTAACGCAACTTAAAACTCTATTCGGTTAATTAGCGTAATTTGACGTCTTTTTTGAATAATACACTTAGAAATGCATATATACAATTACAACGCTTTACTCTCAGGTGCGATCATACCAGCACTAATGCACCGGATCCCATCAGAACTCCGTAGGTAAGCGTGCTTGGGCGAGAGTAGTACTAGGATGGGTGACCTCCTGGGAAGTCCTTGTGTTGCACCTCTTTTTGCCAAAATTGCGCGTTCTTTTTGTTAATTGGCGTAATTTGACGTCTTTTTTTGAAAAATAAACTTAGATTGCTCTCATTTTTTCGTTAATTAACGCAACTTAAAACTCTATTCGGTTAATTAGCGTAATTTGACGTCTTTTTTGAATAATACACTTAGAAATGCATATATACAATTGCAACGCTTTACTCTCAGGTGCGATCATACCAGCACTAATGCACCGGATCCCATCAGAACTCCGCAGTTAAGCGTGCTTGGGCGAGAGTAGTACTAGGATGGGTGACCTCCTGGGAAGTCCTTGTGTTGCACCTGTTTTTGCCAAAATTGCGCGTTCTTTTTGTTAATTGGCGTAATTTGACGTCTTCTTTTGAAAAATAAACTTAGATTGCTCTCATTTTTTCGTTAATTAACGCAACTTAAAACTCTATTCGGTTAATTAGCGTAATTTGACGTCTTTTTTGAATAATACACTAGGAAATGCATATATACAATTACAACGCTTTACTCTCAGGTGCGATCATACCAGCACTAATGCACCGGATCCCATCAGAACTCCGCAGTTAAGCGTGCTTGGGCGAGAGTAGTACTAGGATGGGTGACCTCCTGGGAAGTCCTTGTGTTGCACCTCTTTTTGCCAAAATTGCGCGTTCTTTTTGTTAATTGGCGTAATTTGACGTCTTTTTTTGAGAAATAAACTTAGATTGCTCTCATTTTTTCGTTAATTAACGCAACTTAAAACTCTATTCGGTTAATTAGCGTAATTTGATGTCTTTTTTGAATAATACACTTAGAAATGCATATATACAATTGCAACGCTTTACTCTCAGGTGCGATCATACCAACACTAATGCACCGGATCCCATCAGAACTCCGCTGTTAAGCGTGCTTGGGCGAGAGTAGTACTAGGATGGGTGACCTCCTGGGAAGTCCTTGTGTTGCACCTCTTTTTGCCAAAATTGCGCGTTCTTTTTGTTAATTGGCGTAATTTGACGTCTTTTTTTGAAAAATAAACTTAGATTGCTCTCATTTTTTCGTTAATTAACGCAACTTAAAACTCTATTCGGTTAATTAGCGTAATTTGACGTCTTTTTTGAATAATACACTAGGAAATGCATATATACAATTACAACGCTTTACTCTCAGGTGCGATCATACCAGCACTAATGCACCGGATCCCATCAGAACTCCGCAGTTAAGCGTGCTTGGGCGAGAGTAGTACTAGGATGGGTGACCTCCTGGGAAGTCCTTGTGTTGCACCTCTTTTTGCCAAAATTGCGCGTTCTTTTTGTTAATTGGCGTAATTTGACGTCTTCTTTTGAAAAATAAACTTAGATTGCTCTCATTTTTTCGTTAATTAACGCAACTTAAAACTCTATTCGGTTAATTAGCGTAATTTGACGTCTTTTTTGAATAATACACTTAGAAATGCATATATACAATTACAACGCTTTACTCTCAGGTGCGATCATACCAGCACTAATGCACCGGATCCCATCAGAACTCCGCAGTTAAGCGTGCTTGGGCGAGAGTAGTACTAGGATGGGTGACCTCCTGGGAAGTCCTTGTGTTGCACCTCTTTTTGCCAAAATTGCGCGTTCTTTTTGTTAATTGGCGTAATTTGACGTCTTTTTTTGAGAAATAAACTTAGATTGCTCTCATTTTTTCGTTAATTAACGCAACTTAAAACTCTATTCGGTTAATTAGCGTAATTTGATGTCTTTTTTGAATAATACACTTAGAAATGCATATATACAATTGCAACGCTTTACTCTCAGGTGCGATCATGCCAACACTAATGCACCGGATCCCATCAGAACTCCGCAGTTAAGCGTGCTTGGGCGAGAGTAGTACTAGGATGGGTGACCTCCTGGGAAGTCCTTGTGTTGCACCTCTTTTTGCCAAAATTGCGCGTTCTTTTTGTTAATTGGCGTAATTTGACGTCTTTTTTTGAAAAATAAACTTAGATTGCTCTCATTTTTTCGTTAATTAACGCAACTTAAAACTCTATTCGGTTAATTAGCGTAATTTGACGTCTTTTTTGAATAATACACTAGGAAATGCATATATACAATTACAACGCTATACTCTCAGGTGCGATCATACCAGCACTAATGCACCGGATCCCATCAGAACTCCGCAGTTAAGCGTGCTTGGGCGAGAGTAGTACTAGGATGGGTGACCTCCTGGGAAGTCCTTGTGTTGCACCTCTTTTTGCCAAAATTGCGCGTTCTTTTTGTTAATTGGCGTAATTTGACGTCTTTTTTTGAAAAATAAACTTAGATTGCTCTCATTTTTTCGTTAATTAACGCAACTTAAAACTCTATTCGGTTAATTAGCGTAATTTGACGTCTTTTTTGAATAATACACTTAGAAATGCATATATACAATTGCAACGCTTTACTCTCAGGTGCGATCATACCAGCACTAATGCACCGGATCCCATCAGAACTCCGCAGTTAAGCGTGCTTGGGCGAGAGTAGTACTAGGATGGGTGACCTCCTGGGAAGTCCTTGTGTTGCACCTCTTTTTGCCAAAATTGCGCGTTCTTTTTGTTAATTGGCGTAATTTGACGTCTTTTTTTGAAAAATAAACTTAGATTGCTCTCATTTTTTCGTTAATTAACGCAACTTAAAACTCTATTCGGTTAATTAGCGTAATTTGACGTCTTTTTTGAATAATACACTTAGAAATGCATATATACAATTGCAACGCTTTACTCTCAGGTGCGATCATACCAGCACTAATGCACCGGATCCCATCAGAACTCCGCAGTTAAGCGTGCTTGGGCGAGAGTAGTACTAGGATGGGTGACCTCCTGGGAAGTCCTTGTGTTGCACCTCTTTTTGCCAAAATTGCGCGTTCTTTTTGTTAATTGGCGTAATTTGACGTCTTTTTTTGAAAAATAAACTTAGATTGCTCTCATTTTTTCGTTAATTAACGCAACTTAAAACTCTATTCGGTTAATTAGCGTAATTTGACGTCTTTTTTGAATAATACACTTAGAAATGCATATATACAATTGCAACGCTTTACTCTCAGGTGCGATCATACCAGCACTAATGCACCAGATCCCATCAGAACTCCGCAGTTAAGCGTGCTTGGGCGAGAGTAGTACTAGGATGGGTGACCTCCTGGGAAGTCCTTGTGTTGCACCTCTTTTTGCCAAAATTGCACGTTCTTTTTGTTAATTGGCGTAATTTGACGTCTTTTTTTGAAAAATAAACTTAGATTGCTCTCATTTTTTCGTTAATTAACGCAACTTAAAACTCTATTCGGTTAATTAGCGTAATTTGACGTCTTTTTTGAATAATACACTTAGAAATGCATATATACAATTGCAACGCTTTACTCTCAGGTGCGATCATACCAGCACTAATGCACCGGATCCCATCAGAACTCCGCAGTTAAGCGTGCTTGGGCGAGAGTAGTACTAGGATGGGTGACCTCCTGGGAAGTCCTTGTGTTGCACCTCTTTTTGCCAAAATTGCGCGTTCTTTTTGTTAATTGGCGTAATTTGACGTCTTTTTTTGAGAAATAAACTTAGATTGCTCTCATTTTTTCGTTAATTAACGCAACTTAAAACTCTATTCGGTTAATTAGCGTAATTTGATGTCTTTTTTGAATAATACACTTAGAAATGCATATATACAATTGCAACGCTTTACTCTCAGGTGCGATCATACCAACACTAATGCACCGGATCCCATCAGAACTCCGCAGTTAAGCGTGCTTGGGCGAGAGTAGTACTAGGATGGGTGACCTCCTGGGAAGTCCTTGTGTTGCACCTCTTTTTGCCAAAATTGCGCGTTCTTTTTGTTAATTGGCGTAATTTGACGTCTTTTTTTGAAAAATAAACTTAGATTGCTCTCATTTTTTCGTTAATTAACGCAACTTAAAACTCTATTCGGTTAATTAGCGTAATTTGACGTCTTTTTTGAATAATACACTAGAAATGCATATATACAATTGCAACGCTTTACTCTCAGGTGCGATCATACCAGCACTAATGCACCGGATCCCATCAGAACTCCGCAGTTAAGCGTGCTTGGGCGAGAGTAGTACTAGGATGGGTGACCTCCTGGGAAGTCCTTGTGTTGCACCTCTTTTTGCCAAAATTGCGCGTTCTTTTTGTTAATTGGCGTAATTTGACGTCTTTTTTTGAAAAATAAACTTAGATTGCTCTCATTTTTTCGTTAATTAACGCAACTTAAAACTCTATTCGCTTAATTAGCGTAATTTGACGCCTTTTTTGAATAATACACTTAGAAATGCATATATACAATTACAACGCTTTACTCTCAGGTGCGATCATACCAGCACTAATGCACCGGATCCCATCAGAACTCCGCAGTTAAGCGTGCTTGGGCGAGAGTAGTACTAGGATGGGTGACCTCCTGGGAAGTCCTTGTGTTGCACCTCTTTTTGTCAAAATTGCGCGTTCTTTTTGTTAATTGGCGTAATTTGACGTCTTTTTTTGAAAAATAAACTTAGATTGCTCTCATTTTTTCGTTAATTAACGCAACTTAAAACTCTATTCGGTTAATTAGCGTAATTTGACGTCTTTTTTGAATAATACACTTAGAAATGCATATATACAATTACAACGCTTTACTCTCAGGTGCGATCATACCAGCACTAATGCACCGGATCCCATCAGAACTCCGCAGTTAAGCGTGCTTGGGCGAGAGTAGTACTAGGATGGGTGACCTCCTGGGAAGTCCTTGTGTTGCGCGTTCTTTTTGTTAATTGGCGTAATTTGACGTCTTTTTTTGAAAAATAAACTTAGATTGCTCTCATTTTTTCGTTAATTAACGCAACTTAAAACTCTATTCGGTTAATTAGCGTAATTTGACGTCTTTTTTGAATAATACACTTAGAAATGCATATATACAATTACAACGCTTTACTCTCAGGTGCGATCATACCAGCACTAATGCACCGGATCCCATCAGAACTCCGCAGTTAAGCGTGCTTGGGCGAGAGTAGTACTAGGATGGGTGACCTCCTGGGAAGTCCTTGTGTTGCACCTCTTTTTGCCAAAATTGCGCGTTCTTTTTGTTAATTGGCGTAATTTGACGTCTTTTTTTGAAAAATAAACTTAGATTGCTCTCATTTTTTCGTTAATTAACGCAACTTAAAACTCTATTCGGTTAATTAGCGTAATTTGACGTCTTTTTTGAATAATACACTTAGAAATGCATATATACAATTACAACGCTTTACTCTCAGGTGCGATCATACCAGCACTAATGCACCGGATCCCATCAGAACTCCGCAGTTAAGCGTGCTTGGGCGAGAGTAGTACTAGGATGGGTGACCTCCTGGGAAGTCCTTGTGTTGCACCTCTTTTTGCCAAAATTGCGCGTTCTTTTTGTTAATTGGCGTAATTTGACGTCTTTTTTTGAAAAATAAACTTAGATTGCTCTCATTTTTTCGTTAATTAACGCAACTTAAAACTCTATTCGGTTAATTAGCGTAATTTGACGTCTTTTTTGAATAATACACTTAGAAATGCATATATACAATTACAACGCTTTACTCTCAGGTGCGATCATACCAGCACTAATGCACCGGATCCCATCAGAACTCCGCAGTTAAGCGTGCTTGGGCGAGAGTAGTACTAGGATGGGTGACCTCCTGGAAAGTCCTTGTGTTGCACCTCTTTTTGCCAAAATTGCGCGTTCTTTTTGTTAATTGGCGTAATTTGACGTCTTTTTTTGAAAAATAAACTTAGATTGCTCTCATTTTTTCGTTAATTAACGCAACTTAAAACTCTATTCGGTTAATTAGCGTAATTTGACGTCTTTTTTGAATAATACACTTAGAAATGCATATATACAATTACAACGCTTTACTCTCAGGTGCGATCATACCAGCACTAATGCACCGGATCCCATCAGAACTCCGCAGTTAAGCGTGCTTGGGCGAGAGTAGTACTAGGATGGGTGACCTCCTGGGAAGTCCTTGTGTTGCACCTCTTTTTGCCAAAATTGCGCGTTCTTTTTGTTAATTGGCGTAATTTGACGTCTTTTTTTGAAAAATAAACTTAGATTGCTCTCATTTTTTCGTTAATTAACGCAACTTAAAACTCTATTCGGTTAATTAGCGTAATTTGACGTCTTTTTTGAATAATACACTTAGAAATGCATATATACAATTACAACGCTTTACTCTCAGGTGCGATCATACCAGCACTAATGCACCGGATCCCATCAGAACTCCGCAGTTAAGCGTGCTTGGGCGAGAGTAGTACTAGGATGGGTGACCTCCTGGGAAGTCCTTGTGTTGCACCTCTTTTTGCCAAAATTGCGCGTTCTTTTTGTTAATTGGCGTAATTTGACGTCTTTTTTTGAAAAATAAACTTAGATTGCTCTCATTTTTTCGTTAATTAACGCAACTTAAAACTCTATTCGGTTAATTAGCGTAATTTGACGTCTTTTTTGAATAATACACTTAGAAATGCATATATACAATTACAACGCTTTACTCTCAGGTGCGATCATACCAGCACTAATGCACCGGATCCCATCAGAACTCCGCAGTTAAGCGTGCTTGGGCGAGAGTAGTACTAGGATGGGTGACCTCCTGGGAAGTCCTTGTGTTGCACCTCTTTTTGCCAAAATTGCGCGTTCTTTTTGTTAATTGGCGTAATTTGACGTCTTTTTTTGAAAAATAAACTTAGATTGCTCTCATTTTTTCGTTAATTAACGCAACTTAAAACTCTATTCGGTTAATTAGCGTAATTTGACGTCTTTTTTGAATAATACACTTAGAAATGCATATATACAATTACAACGCTTTACTCTCAGGTGCGATCATACCAGCACTAATGCACCGGATCCCATCAGAACTCCGCAGTTAAGCGTGCTTGGGCGAGAGTAGTACTAGGATGGGTGACCTCCTGGAAAGTCCTTGTGTTGCACCTCTTTTTGCCAAAATTGCGCGTTCTTTTTGTTAATTGGCGTAATTTGACGTCTTTTTTTGAAAAATAAACTTAGATTGCTCTCATTTTTTCGTTAATTAACGCAACTTAAAACTCTATTCGCTTAATTAGCGTAATTTGACGTCTTTTTTGAATAATACACTTAGAAATGCATATATACAATTACAACGCTTTACTCTCAGGTGCGATCATACCAGCACTAATGCACCGGATCCCATCAGAACTCCGCAGTTAAGCGTGCTTGGGCGAGAGTAGTACTAGGATGGGTGACCTCCTGGGAAGTCCTTGTGTTGCACCTCTTTTTGCCAAAATTGCGCGTTCTTTTTGTTAATTGGCGTAATTTGACGTCTTTTTTTGAAAAATAAACTTAGATTGCTCTCATTTTTTCGTTAATTAACGCAACTTAAAACTCTATTCGCTTAATTAGCGTAATTTGACGTCTTTTTTGAATAATACACTTAGAAATGCATATATACAATTACAACGCTTTACTCTCAGGTGCGATCATACCAGCACTAATGCACCGGATCCCATCAGAACTCCGCAGTCAAGTGTGCTTGGGCGAGAGTAGTACTAGGATGGGTGACCTCCTGGGAAGTCCTTGTGTTGCACCTCTTTTTGCCAAAATTGCGCGTTCTTTTTGTTAATTGGCGTAATTTGACGTCTTTTTTTGAAAAATAAACTTAGATTGCTCTCATTTTTTCGTTAATTAACGCAACTTAAAACTCTATTCGGTTAATTAGCGTAATTTGACGTCTTTTTTGAATAATACACTTAGAAATGCATATATACAATTACAACGCTTTACTCTCAGGTGCGATCATACCAGCACTAATGCACCGGATCCCATCAGAACTCCGCAGTTAAGCGTGCTTGGGCGAGAGTAGTACTAGGATGGGTGACCTCCTGGGAAGTCCTTGTGTTGCACCTCTTTTTGCCAAAATTGCGCGTTCTTTTTGTTAATTGGCGTAATTTGACGTCTTTTTTTGAAAAATAAACTTAGATTGCTCTCATTTTTTCGTTAATTAACGCAACTTAAAACTCTATTCGGTTAATTAGCGTAATTTGACGTCTTTTTTGAATAATACACTTAGAAATGCATATATACAATTACAACGCTTTACTCTCAGGTGCGATCATACCAGCACTAATGCACCGGATCCCATCAGAACTCCGCAGTTAAGCGTGCTTGGGCGAGAGTAGTACTAGGATGGGTGACCTCCTGGAAAGTCCTTGTGTTGCACCTCTTTTTGCCAAAATTGCGCGTTCTTTTTGTTAATTGGCGTAATTTGACGTCTTTTTTTGAAAAATAAACTTAGATTGCTCTCATTTTTTCGTTAATTAACGCAACTTAAAACTCTATTCGCTTAATTAGCGTAATTTGACGTCTTTTTTGAATAATACACTTAGAAATGCATATATACAATTACAACGCTTTACTCTCAGGTGCGATCATACCAGCACTAATGCACCGGATCCCATCAGAACTCCGCAGTTAAGCGTGCTTGGGCGAGAGTAGTACTAGGATGGGTGACCTCCTGGGAAGTCCTTGTGTTGCACCTCTTTTTGCCAAAATTGCGCGTTCTTTTTGTTAATTGGCGTAATTTGACGTCTTTTTTTGAAAAATAAACTTAGATTGCTCTCATTTTTTCGTTAATTAACGCAACTTAAAACTCTATTCGCTTAATTAGCGTAATTTGACGTCTTTTTTGAATAATACACTTAGAAATGCATATATACAATTACAACGCTTTACTCTCAGGTGCGATCATACCAGCACTAATGCACCGGATCCCATCAGAACTCCGCAGTTAAGCGTGCTTGGGCGAGAGTAGTACTAGGATGGGTGACCTCCTTGGAAGTCCTTGTGTTGCACCTCTTTTTGCCAAAATTGCGCGTTCTTTTTGTTAATTGGCGTAATTTGACGTCTTTTTTTGAAAAATAAACTTAGATTGCTCTCATTTTTTCGTTAATTAACGCAACTTAAAACTCTATTCGGTTAATTAGCGTAATTTGACGTCTTTTTTGAATAATACACTTAGAAATGCATATATACAATTACAACGCTTTACTCTCAGGTGCGATCATACCAGCACTAATGCACTGGATCCCATCAGAACTCCGCAGTTAAGCGTGCTTGGGCGAGAGTAGTACTAGGATGGGTGACCTCCTGGGAAGTCCTTGTGTTGCACCTCTTTTTGCCAAAATTGCGCGTTCTTTTTGTTAATTGGCGTAATTTGACGTCTTTTTTTGAAAAATAAACTTAGATTGCTCTCATTTTTTCGTTAATTAACGCAACTTAAAACTCTATTCGGTTAATTAGCGTAATTTGACGTCTTTTTTGAATAATACACTTAGAAATGCATATATACAATTACAACGCTTTACTCTCAGGTGCGATCATACCAGCACTAATGCACCGGATCCCATCAGAACTCCGCAGTTAAGCGTGCTTGGGCGAGAGTAGTACTAGGATGGGTGACCTCCTGGGAAGTCCTTGTGTTGCACCTCTTTTTGCCAAAATTGCGCGTTCTTTTTGTTAATTGGCGTAATTTGACGTCTTTTTTTGAAAAATAAACTTAGATTGCTCTCAGTTTTTCGTTAATTAACGCAACTTAAAACTCTATTCGCTTAATTAGCGTAATTTGACGTCTTTTTTGAATAATACACTTAGAAATGCATATATACAATTACAACGCTTTACTCTCAGGTGCGATCATACCAGCACTAATGCACCGGATCCCATCAGAACTCCGCAGTTAAGCGTGCTTGGGCGAGAGTAGTACTAGGATGGGTGACCTCCTTGGAAGTCCTTGTGTTGCACCTCTTTTTGCCAAAATTGCGCGTTCTTTTTGTTAATTGGCGTAATTTGACGTCTTTTTTTGAAAAATAAACTTAGATTGCTCTCATTTTTTCGTTAATTAACGCAACTTAAAACTCTATTCGCTTAATTAGCGTAATTTGACGTCTTTTTTGAATAATACACTTAGAAATGCATATATACAATTACAACGCTTTACTCTCAGGTGCGATCATACCAGCACTAATGCACCGGATCCCATCAGAACTCCGCAGTCAAGTGTGCTTGGGCGAGAGTAGTACTAGGATGGGTGACCTCCTGGGAAGTCCTTGTGTTGCACCTCTTTTTGCCAAAATTGCGCGTTCTTTTTGTTAATTGGCGTAATTTGACGTCTTTTTTTGAAAAATAAACTTAGATTGCTCTCATTTTTTCGTTAATTAACGCAACTTAAAACTCTATTCGGTTAATTAGCGTAATTTGACGTCTTTTTTGAATAATACACTTAGAAATGCATATATACAATTACAACGCTTTACTCTCAGGTGCGATCATACCAGCACTAATGCACCGGATCCCATCAGAACTCCGCAGTTAAGCGTGCTTGGGCGAGAGTAGTACTAGGATGGGTGACCTCCTGGGAAGTCCTTGTGTTGCACCTCTTTTTGCCAAAATTGCGCGTTCTTTTTGTTAATTGGCGTAATTTGACGTCTTTTTTTGAAAAATAAACTTAGATTGCTCTCATTTTTTCGTTAATTAACGCAACTTAAAACTCTATTCGCTTAATTAGCGTAATTTGACGTCTTTTTTGAATAATACACTTAGAAATGCATATATACAATTACAACGCTTTACTCTCAGGTGCGATCATACCAGCACTAATGCACCGGATCCCATCAGAACTCCGCAGTTAAGCGTGCTTGGGCGAGAGTAGTACTAAGATGGGTGACCTCCTGGGAAGTCCTTGTGTTGCACCTCTTTTTGCCAAAATTGCGCGTTCTTTTTGTTAATTGGCGTAATTTGACGTCTTTTTTTGAAAAATAAACTTAGATTGCTCTCATTTTTTCGTTAATTAACGCAACTTAAAACTCTATTCGCTTAATTAGCGTAATTTGACGCCTTTTTTGAATAATACACTTAGAAATGCATATATACAATTACAACGCTTTACTCTCAGGTGCGATCATACCAGCACTAATGCACCGGATCCCATCAGAACTCCGCAGTTAAGCGTGCTTGGGCGAGAGTAGTACTAGGATGGGTGACCTCCTGGGAAGTCCTTTTGTTGCACCTCTTTTTGCCAAAATTGCGCGTTCTTTTTGTTAATTGGCGTAATTTGACGTCTTTTTTTGAAAAATAAACTTAGATTGCTCTCATTTTTTCGTTAATTAACGCAACTTAAAACTCTATTCGCTTAATTAGCGTAATTTGACGTCTTTTTTGAATAATACACTTAGAAATGCATATATACAATTACAACGCTTTACTCTCAGGTGCGATCATACCAGCACTAATGCACCGGATCCCATCAGAACTCCGCAGTTAAGCGTGCTTGGGCGAGAGTAGTACTAGGATGGGTGACCTCCTGGGAAGTCCTTGTGTTGCACCTCTTTTTGCCAAAATTGCGCGTTCTTTTTGTTAATTGGCGTAATTTGACGTCTTTTTTTGAAAAATAAACTTAGATTGCTCTCATTTTTTCGTTAATTAACGCAACTTAAAACTCTATTCGCTTAATTAGCGTAATTTGACGTCTTTTTTGAATAATACACTTAGAAATGCATATATACAATTACAACGCTTTACTCTCAGGTGCGATCATACCAGCACTAATGCACCGGATCCCATCAGAACTCCGCAGTTAAGCGTGCTTGGGCGAGAGTAGTACTAGGATGGGTGACCTCCTGGGAAGTCCTTGTGTTGCACCTCTTTTTGCCAAAATTGCGCGTTCTTTTTGTTAATTGGCGTAATTTGACGTCTTTTTTTGAAAAATAAACTTAGATTGCTCTCATTTTTTCGTTAATTAACGCAACTTAAAACTCTATTCGCTTAATTAGCGTAATTTGACGTCTTTTTTGAATAATACACTTAGAAATGCATATATACAATTACAACGCTTTACTCTCAGGTGCGATCATACCAGCACTAATGCACCGGATCCCATCAGAACTCCGCAGTTAAGCGTGCTTGGGCGAGAGTAGTACTAGGATGGGTGACCTCCTGGGAAGTCCTTGTGTTGCACCTCTTTTTGCCAAAATTGCGCGTTCTTTTTGTTAATTGGCGTAATTTGACGTCTTTTTTTGAAAAATAAACTTAGATTGCTCTCATTTTTTCGTTAATTAACGCAACTTAAAACTCTATTCGCTTAATTAGCGTAATTTGACGCCTTTTTTGAATAATACACTTAGAAATGCATATATACAATTACAACGCTTTACTCTCAGGTGCGATCATACCAGCACTAATGCACCGGATCCCATCAGAACTCCGCAGTTAAGCGTGCTTGGGCGAGAGTAGTACTAGGATGGGTGACCTCCTGGGAAGTCCTTGTGTTGCACCTCTTTATGCCAAAATTGCGCGTTCTTTTTGTTAATTGGCGTAATTTGACGTCTTTTTTTGAAAAATAAACTTAGATTGCTCTCATTTTTTCGTTAATTAACGCAACTTAAAACTCTATTCGCTTAATTAGCGTAATTTGACGCCTTTTTTGAATAATACACTTAGAAATGCATATATACAATTACAACGCTTTACTCTCAGGTGCGATCATACCAGCACTAATGCACCGGATCCCATCAGAACTCCGCAGTTAAGCGTGCTTGGGCGAGAGTAGTACTAGGATGGGTGACCTCCTGGGAAGTCCTTGTGTTGCACCTCTTTTTGCCAAAATTGCGCGTTCTTTTTGTTAATTGGCGTAATTTGACGTCTTTTTTTGAAAAATAAACTTAGATTGCTCTCATTTTTTCGTTAATTAACGCAACTTAAAACTCTATTCGCTTAATTAGCGTAATTTGACGTCTTTTTTGAATAATACACTTAGAAATGCATATATACAATTACAACGCTTTACTCTCAGGTGCGATCATACCAGCACTAATGCACCGGATCCCATCAGAACTCCGCAGTTAAGCGTGCTTCGGCGAGAGTAGTACTAGGATGGGTGACCTCCTGGGAAGTCCTTGTGTTGCACCTCTTTTTGCCAAAATTGCGCGTTCTTTTTGTTAATTGGCGTAATTTGACGTCTTTTTTTGAAAAATAAACTTAGATTGCTCTCATTTTTTCGTTAATTAACGCAACTTAAAACTCTATTCGCTTAATTAGCGTAATTTGACGTCTTTTTTGAATAATACACTTAGAAATGCATATATACAATTACAACGCTTTACTCTCAGGTGCGATCATACCAGCACTAATGCACCGGATCCCATCAGAACTCTGCAGTTAAGCGTGCTTGGGCGAGAGTAGTACTAGGATGGGTGACCTCCTGGGAAGTCCTTGTGTTGCACCTCTTTTTGCCAAAATTGCGCGTTCTTTTTGTTAATTGGCGTAATTTGACGTCTTTTTTTGAAAAATAAACTTAGATTGCTCTCATTTTTTCGTTAATTAACGCAACTTAAAACTCTATTCGCTTAATTAGCGTAATTTGACGTCTTTTTTGAATAATACACTTAGAAATGCATATATACAATTACAACGCTTTACTCTCAGGTGCGATCATACCAGCACTAATGCACCGGATCCCATCAGAACTCCGCAGTTAAGCGTGCTTGGGCGAGAGTAGTACTAGGATGGGTGACCTCCTAGGAAGTCCTTGTGTTGCACCTCTTTTTGCCAAAATTGCGCGTTCTTTTTGTTAATTGGCGTAATTTGACGTCTTTTTTTGAAAAATAAACTTAGATTGCTCTCATTTTTTCGTTAATTAACGCAACTTAAAACTCTATTCGCTTAATTAGCGTAATTTGACGTCTTTTTTGAATAATACACTTAGAAATGCATATATACAATTACAACGCTTTACTCTCAGGTGCGATCATACCAGCACTAATGCACCGGATCCCATCAGAACTCCGCAGTTAAGCGTGCTTGGGCGAGAGTAGTACTAGGATGGGTGACCTCCTGGGAAGTCCTTGTGTTGCACCTCTTTTTGCCAAAATTGCGCGTTCTTTTTGTTAATTGGCGTAATTTGACGTCTTTTTTTGAAAAATAAACTTAGATTGCTCTCATTTTTTCGTTAATTAACGCAACTTAAAACTCTATTCGCTTAATTAGCGTAATTTGACGTCTTTTTTGAATAATACACTTAGAAATGCATATATACAATTACAACGCTTTACTCTCAGGTGCGATCATACCAGCACTAATGCACCGGATCCCATCAGAACTCCGCAGTTAAGCGTGCTTCGGCGAGAGTAGTACTAGGATGGGTGACCTCCTGGGAAGTCCTTGTGTTGCACCTCTTTTTGCCAAAATTGCGCGTTCTTTTTGTTAATTGGCGTAATTTGACGTCTTTTTTTGAAAAATAAACTTAGATTGCTCTCATTTTTTCGTTAATTAACGCAACTTAAAACTCTATTCGCTTAATTAGCGTAATTTGACGTCTTTTTTGAATAATACACTTAGAAATGCATATATACAATTACAACGCTTTACTCTCAGGTGCGATCATACCAGCACTAATGCACCGGATCCCATCAGAACTCCGCAGTTAAGCGTGCTTGGGCGAGAGTAGTACTAGGATGGGTGACCTCCTGGGAAGTCCTTGTGTTGCACCTCTTTTTGCCAAAATTGCGCGTTCTTTTTGTTAATTGGCGTAATTTGACGTCTTTTTTTGAAAAATAAACTTAGATTGCTCTCATTTTTTCGTTAATTAACGCAACTTAAAACTCTATTCGCTTAATTAGCGTAATTTGACGTCTTTTTTGAATAATACACTTAGAAATGCATATATACAATTACAACGCTTTACTCTCAGGTGCGATCATACCAGCACTAATGCACCGGATCCCATCAGAACTCCGCAGTTAAGCGTGCTTGGGCGAGAGTAGTACTAGGATGGGTGACCTCCTAGGAAGTCCTTGTGTTGCACCTCTTTTTGCCAAAATTGCGCGTTCTTTTTGTTAATTGGCGTAATTTGACGTCTTTTTTTGAAAAATAAACTTAGATTGCTCTCATTTTTTCGTTAATTAACGCAACTTAAAACTCTATTCGCTTAATTAGCGTAATTTGACGTCTTTTTTGAATAATACACTTAGAAATGCATATATACAATTACAACGCTTTACTCTCAGGTGCGATCATACCAGCACTAATGCACCGGATCCCATCAGAACTCCGCAGTTAAGCGTGCTTCGGCGAGAGTAGTACTAGGATGGGTGACCTCCTGGGAAGTCCTTGTGTTGCACCTCTTTTTGCCAAAATTGCGCGTTCTTTTTGTTAATTGGCGTAATTTGACGTCTTTTTTTGAAAAATAAACTTAGATTGCTCTCATTTTTTCGTTAATTAACGCAACTTAAAACTCTATTCGCTTAATTAGCGTAATTTGACGTCTTTTTTGAATAATACACTTAGAAATGCATATATACAATTACAACGCTTTACTCTCAGGTGCGATCATACCAGCACTAATGCACCGGATCCCATCAGAACTCCGCAGTTAAGCGTGCTTGGGCGAGAGTAGTACTAGGATGGGTGACCTCCTGGGAAGTCCTTGTGTTGCACCTCTTTTTGCCAAAATTGCGCGTTCTTTTTGTTAATTGGCGTAATTTGACGTCTTTTTTTGAAAAATAAACTTAGATTGCTCTCATTTTTTCGTTAATTAACGCAACTTAAAACTCTATTCGCTTAATTAGCGTAATTTGACGTCTTTTTTGAATAATACACTTAGAAATGCATATATACAATTACAACGCTTTACTCTCAGGTGCGATCATACCAGCACTAATGCACCGGATCCCATCAGAACTCCGCAGTTAAGCGTGCTTGGGCGAGAGTAGTACTAGGATGGGTGACCTCCTAGGAAGTCCTTGTGTTGCACCTCTTTTTGCCAAAATTGCGCGTTCTTTTTGTTAATTGGCGTAATTTGACGTCTTTTTTTGAAAAATAAACTTAGATTGCTCTCATTTTTTCGTTAATTAACGCAACTTAAAACTCTATTCGCTTAATTAGCGTAATTTGACGTCTTTTTTGAATAATACACTTAGAAATGCATATATACAATTACAACGCTTTACTCTCAGGTGCGATCATACCAGCACTAATGCACCGGATCCCATCAGAACTCCGCAGTTAAGCGTGCTTGGGCGAGAGTAGTACTAGGATGGGTGACCTCCTGGGAAGTCCTTGTGTTGCACCTCTTTTTGCCAAAATTGCGCGTTCTTTTTGTTAATTGGCGTAATTTGACGTCTTTTTTTGAAAAATAAACTTAGATTGCTCTCATTTTTTCGTTAATTAACGCAACTTAAAACTCTATTCGCTTAATTAGCGTAATTTGACGTCTTTTTTGAATAATACACTTAGAAATGCATATATACAATTACAACGCTTTACTCTCAGGTGCGATCATACCAGCACTAATGCACCGGATCCCATCAGAACTCCGCAGTTAAGCGTGCTTGGGCGAGAGTAGTACTAGGATGGGTGACCTCCTGGGAAGTCCTTGTGTTGCACCTCTTTTTGCCAAAATTGCGCGTTCTTTTTGTTAATTGGCGTAATTTGACGTCTTTTTTTGAAAAATAAACTTAGATTGCTCTCATTTTTTCGTTAATTAACGCAACTTAAAACTCTATTCGCTTAATTAGCGTAATTTGACGTCTTTTTTGAATAATACACTTAGAAATGCATATATACAATTACAACGCTTTACTCTCAGGTGCGATCATACCAGCACTAATGCACCGGATCCCATCAGAACTCCGCAGTTAAGCGTGCTTGGGCGAGAGTAGTACTAGGATGGGTGACCTCCTGGGAAGTCCTTGTGTTGCACCTCTTTTTGCCAAAATTGCGCGTTCTTTTTGTTAATTGGCGTAATTTGACGTCTTTTTTTGAAAAATAAACTTAGATTGCTCTCTTTTTTTTGTAATTAACGCAACTTAAAACTCTATTCGCTTAATTAGCGTAATTTGACGTCTTTTTTGAATAATACACTTAGAAATGCATATATACAATTACAACGCTTTACTCTCAGGTGCGATCATACCAGCACTAATGCACCGGATCCCATCAGAACTCCGCAGTTAAGCGTGCTTCGGCGAGAGTAGTACTAGGATGGGTGACCTCCTGGGAAGTCCTTGTGTTGCACCTCTTTTTGCCAAAATTGCGCGTTCTTTTTGTTAATTGGCGTAATTTGACGTCTTTTTTTGAAAAATAAACTTAGATTGCTCTCATTTTTTCGTTAATTAACGCAACTTAAAACTCTATTCGCTTAATTAGCGTAATTTGACGTCTTTTTTGAATAATACACTTAGAAATGCATATATACAATTACAACGCTTTACTCTCAGGTGCGATCATACCAGCACTAATGCACCGGATCCCATCAGAACTCCGCAGTTAAGCGTGCTTGGGCGAGAGTAGTACTAGGATGGGTGACCTCCTGGGAAGTCCTTGTGTTGCACCTCTTTTTGCCAAAATTGCGCGTTCTTTTTGTTAATTGGCGTAATTTGACGTCTTTTTTTGAAAAATAAACTTAGATTGCTCTCATTTTTTCGTTAATTAACGCAACTTAAAACTCTATTCGCTTAATTAGCGTAATTTGACGTCTTTTTTGAATAATACACTTAGAAATGCATATATACAATTACAACGCTTTACTCTCAGGTGCGATCATACCAGCACTAATGCACCGGATCCCATCAGAACTCCGCAGTTAAGCGTGCTTGGGCGAGAGTAGTACTAGGATGGGTGACCTCCTGGGAAGTCCTTGTGTTGCACCTCTTTTTGCCAAAATTGCGCGTTCTTTTTGTTAATTGGCGTAATTTGACGTCTTTTTTTGAAAAATAAACTTAGATTGCTCTCATTTTTTCGTTAATTAACGCAACTTAAAACTCTATTCGCTTAATTAGCGTAATTTGACGTCTTTTTTGAATAATACACTTAGAAATGCATATATACAATTACAACGCTTTACTCTCAGGTGCGATCATACCAGCACTAATGCACCGGATCCCATCAGAACTCCGCAGTTAAGCGTGCTTGGGCGAGAGTAGTACTAGGATGGGTGACCTCCTGGGAAGTCCTTGTGTTGCACCTCTTTTTGCCAAAATTGCGCGTTCTTTTTGTTAATTGGCGTAATTTGACGTCTTTTTTTGAAAAATAAACTTAGATTGCTCTCATTTTTTCGTTAATTAACGCAACTTAAAACTCTATTCGCTTAATTAGCGTAATTTGACGCCTTTTTTGAATAATACACTTAGAAATGCATATATACAATTACAACGCTTTACTCTCAGGTGCGATCATACCAGCACTAATGCACTGGATCCCATCAGAACTCCGCAGTTAAGCGTGCTTGGGCGAGAGTAGTACTAGGATGGGTGACCTCCTGGGAAGTCCTTGTGTTGCACCTTTTTTTGCCAAAATTGCGCGTTCTTTTTGTTAATTGGCGTAATTTGACGTCTTTTTTTGAAAAATAAACTTAGATTGCTCTCATTTTTTCGTTAATTAACGCAACTTAAAACTCTATTCGGTTAATTAGCGTAATTTGACGTCTTTTTTGAATAATACACTTAGAAATGCATATATACAATTACAACGCTTTACTCTCAGGTGCGATCATACCAGCACTAATGCACCGGATCCCATCAGAACTCCGCAGTTAAGCGTGCTTGGGCGAGAGTAGTACTAGGATGGGTGACCTCCTGGGAAGTCCTTGTGTTGCACCTCTTTTTGCCAAAATTGCGCGTTCTTTTTGTTAATTGGCGTAATTTGACGTCTTTTTTTGAAAAATAAACTTAGATTGCTCTCATTTTTTCGTTAATTAACGCAACTTAAAACTCTATTCGGTTAATTAGCGTAATTTGACGTCTTTTTTGAATAATACACTTAGAAATGCATATATACAATTACAACGCTTTACTCTCAGGTGCGATCATACCAGCACTAATGCACCGGATCCCATCAGAACTCCGCAGTTAAGCGTGCTTGGGCGAGAGTAGTACTAGGATGGGTGACCTCCTGGGAAGTCCTTGTGTTGCACCTCTTTTTGCCAAAATTGCGCGTTCTTTTTGTTAATTGGCGTAATTTGACGTCTTTTTTTGAAAAATAAACTTAGATTGCTCTCATTTTTTCGTTAATTAACGCAACTTAAAACTCTATTCGCTTAATTAGCGTAATTTGACGTCTTTTTTGAATAATACACTTAGAAATGCATATATACAATTACAACGCTTTACTCTCAGGTGCGATCATACCAGCACTAATGCACCGGATCCCATCAGAACTCCGCAGTTAAGCGTGCTTGGGCGAGAGTAGTACTAGGATGGGTGACCTCCTGGGAAGTCCTTGTGTTGCACCTCTTTTTGCCAAAATTGCGCGTTCTTTTTGTTAATTGGCGTAATTTGACGTCTTTTTTTGAAAAATAAACTTAGATTGCTCTCATTTTTTCGTTAATTAACGCAACTTAAAACTCTATTCGCTTAATTAGCGTAATTTGACGTCTTTTTTGAATAATACACTTAGAAATGCATATATACAATTACAACGCTTTACTCTCAGGTGCGATCATACCAGCACTAATGCACCGGATCCCATCAGAACTCCGCAGTTAAGCGTGCTTGGGCGAGAGTAGTACTAGGATGGGTGACCTCCTGGGAAGTCCTTGTGTTGCACCTCTTTTTGCCAAAATTGCGCGTTCTTTTTGTTAATTGGCGTAATTTGACGTCTTTTTTTGAAAAATAAACTTAGATTGCTCTCATTTTTTCGTTAATTAACGCAACTTAAAACTCTATTCGCTTAATTAGCGTAATTTGACGCCTTTTTTGAATAATACACTTAGAAATGCATATATACAATTACAACGCTTTACTCTCAGGTGCGATCATACCAGCACTAATGCACTGGATCCCATCAGAACTCCGCAGTTAAGCGTGCTTGGGCGAGAGTAGTACTAGGATGGGTGACCTCCTGGGAAGTCCTTGTGTTGCACCTTTTTTTGCCAAAATTGCGCGTTCTTTTTGTTAATTGGCGTAATTTGACGTCTTTTTTTGAAAAATAAACTTAGATTGCTCTCATTTTTTCGTTAATTAACGCAACTTAAAACTCTATTCGGTTAATTAGCGTAATTTGACGTCTTTTTTGAATAATACACTTAGAAATGCATATATACAATTACAACGCTTTACTCTCAGGTGCGATCATACCAGCACTAATGCACCGGATCCCATCAGAACTCCGCAGTTAAGCGTGCTTGGGCGAGAGTAGTACTAGGATGGGTGACCTCCTGGGAAGTCCTTGTGTTGCACCTCTTTTTGCCAAAATTGCGCGTTCTTTTTGTTAATTGGCGTAATTTGACGTCTTTTTTTGAAAAATAAACTTAGATTGCTCTCATTTTTTCGTTAATTAACGCAACTTAAAACTCTATTCGGTTAATTAGCGTAATTTGACGTCTTTTTTGAATAATACACTTAGAAATGCATATATACAATTACAACGCTTTACTCTCAGGTGCGATCATACCAGCACTAATGCACCGGATCCCATCAGAACTCCGCAGTTAAGCGTGCTTGGGCGAGAGTAGTACTAGGATGGGTGACCTCCTGGGAAGTCCTTGTGTTGCACCTCTTTTTGCCAAAATTGCGCGTTCTTTTTGTTAATTGGCGTAATTTGACGTCTTTTTTTGAAAAATAAACTTAGATTGCTCTCATTTTTTCGTTAATTAACGCAACTTAAAACTCTATTCGCTTAATTAGCGTAATTTGACGTCTTTTTTGAATAATACACTTAGAAATGCATATATACAATTACAACGCTTTACTCTCAGGTGCGATCATACCAGCACTAATGCACCGGATCCCATCAGAACTCCGCAGTTAAGCGTGCTTGGGCGAGAGTAGTACTAGGATGGGTGACCTCCTGGGAAGTCCTTGTGTTGCACCTCTTTTTGCCAAAATTGCGCGTTCTTTTTGTTAATTGGCGTAATTTGACGTCTTTTTTTGAAAAATAAACTTAGATTGCTCTCATTTTTTCGTTAATTAACGCAACTTAAAACTCTATTCGCTTAATTAGCGTAATTTGACGTCTTTTTTGAATAATACACTTAGAAATGCATATATACAATTACAACGCTTTACTCTCAGGTGCGATCATACCAGCACTAATGCACCGGATCCCATCAGAACTCCGCAGTTAAGCGTGCTTGGGTGAGAGTAGTACTAGGATGGGTGACCTCCTGGGAAGTCCTTGTGTTGCACCTCTTTTTGCCAAAATTGCGCGTTCTTTTTGTTAATTGGCGTAATTTGACGTCTTTTTTTGAAAAATAAACTTAGATTGCTCTCATTTTTTCGTTAATTAACGCAACTTAAAACTCTATTCGCTTAATTAGCGTAATTTGACGTCTTTTTTGAATAATACACTTAGAAATGCATATATACAATTACAACGCTTTACTCTCAGGTGCGATCATACCAGCACTAATGCACCGGATCCCATCAGAACTCCGCAGTTAAGCGTGCTTGGGCGAGAGTAGTACTAGGATGGGTGACCTCCTGGGAAGTCCTTGTGTTGCACCTCTTTTTGCCAAAATTGCGCGTTCTTTTTGTTAATTGGCGTAATTTGACGTCTTTTTTTGAAAAATAAACTTAGATTGCTCTCATTTTTTCGTTAATTAACGCAACTTAAAACTCTATTCGCTTAATTAGCGTAATTTGACGTCTTTTTTGAATAATACACTTAGAAATGCATATATACAATTACAACGCTTTACTCTCAGGTGCGATCATACCAGCACTAATGCACCGGATCCCATCAGAACTCCGCAGTCAAGCGTGCTTGGGCGAGAGTAGTACTAGGATGGGTGACCTCCTGGGAAGTCCTTGTGTTGCACCTCTTTTTGCCAAAATTGCGCGTTCTTTTTGTTAATTGGCGTAATTTGACGTCTTTTTTTGAAAAATAAACTTAGATTGCTCTCATTTTTTCGTTAATTAACGCAACTTAAAACTCTATTCGCTTAATTAGCGTAATTTGACGTCTTTTTTGAATAATACACTTAGAAATGCATATATACAATTACAACGCTTTACTCTCAGGTGCGATCATACCAGCACTAATGCACCGGATCCCATCAGAACTCCGCAGTCAAGCGTGCTTGGGCGAGAGTAGTACTAGGATGGGTGACCTCCTGGGAAGTCCTTGTGTTGCACCTCTTTTTGCCAAAATTGCGCGTTCTTTTTGTTGGCGTAATTTGACGTCTTTTTTTGAAAAATAAACTTAGATTGCTCTCATTTTTTCGTTAATTAACGCAACTTAAAACTCTATTCGCTTAATTAGCGTAATTTGACGTCTTTTTTGAATAATACACTTAGAAATGCATATATACAATTACAACGCTTTACTCTCAGGTGCGATCATACCAGCACTAATGCACCGGATCCCATCAGAACTCCGCAGTCAAGCGTGCTTGGGCGAGAGTAGTACTAGGATGGGTGACCTCCTGGGAAGTCCTTGTGTTGCACCTCTTTTTGCCAAAATTGCGCGTTCTTTTTGTTAATTGGCGTAATTTGACGTCTTTTTTTGAAAAATAAACTTAGATTGCTCTCATTTTTTCGTTAATTAACGCAACTTAAAACTCTATTCGCTTAATTAGCGTAATTTGACGTCTTTTTTGAATAATACACTTAGAAATGCATATATACAATTACAACGCTTTACTCTCAGGTGCGATCATACCAGCACTAATGCACCGGATCCCATCAGAACTCCGCAGTTAAGCGTGCTTGGGCGAGAGTAGTACTAGGATGGGTGACCTCCTGGGAAGTCCTTGTGTTGCACCTCTTTTTGCCAAAATTGCGCGTTCTTTTTGTTAATTGGCGTAATTTGACGTCTTTTTTTGAAAAATAAACTTAGATTGCTCTCATTTTTTCGTTAATTAACGCAACTTAAAACTCTATTCGCTTAATTAGCGTAATTTGACGTCTTTTTTGAATAATACACTTAGAAATGCATATATACAATTACAACGCTTTACTCTCAGGTGCGATCATACCAGCACTAATGCACCGGATCCCATCAGAACTCCGCAGTTAAGCGTGCTTGGGCGAGAGTAGTACTAGGATGGGTGACCTCCTGGGAAGTCCTTGTGTTGCACCTCTTTTTGCCAAAATTGCGCGTTCTTTTTGTTAATTGGCGTAATTTGACGTCTTTTTTTGAAAAATAAACTTAGATTGCTCTCATTTTTTCGTTAATTAACGCAACTTAAAACTCTATTCGCTTAATTAGCGTAATTTGACGTCTTTTTTGAATAATACACTTAGAAATGCATATATACAATTACAACGCTTTACTCTTAGGTGCGATCATACCAGCACTAATGCACCGGATCCCATCAGAACTCCGCAGTTAAGCGTGCTTGGGCGAGAGTAGTACTAGGATGGGTGACCTCCTGGGAAGTCCTTGTGTTGCACCTCTTTTTGCCAAAATTGCGCGTTCTTTTTGTTAATTGGCGTAATTTGACGTCTTTTTTTGAAAAATAAACTTAGATTGCTCTCATTTTTTCGTTAATTAACGCAACTTAAAACTCTATTCGCTTAATTAGCGTAATTTGACGTCTTTTTTGAATAATACACTTAGAAATGCATATATACAATTACAACGCTTTACTCTCAGTGCGATCATACCAGCACTAATGCACCGGATCCCATCAGAACTCCGCAGTTAAGCGTGCTTGGGCGAGAGTAGTACTAGGATGGGTGACCTCCTGGGAAGTCCTTGTGTTGCACCTCTTTTTGCCAAAATTGCGCGTTCTTTTTGTTAATTGGCGTAATTTGACGTCTTTTTTTGAAAAATAAACTTAGATTGCTCTCATTTTTTCGTTAATTAACGCAACTTAAAACTCTATTCGCTTAATTAGCGTAATTTGACGTCTTTTTTGAATAATACACTTAGAAATGCATATATACAATTACAACGCTTTACTCTCAGGTGCGATCATACCAGCACTAATGCACCGGATCCCATCAGAACTCCGCAGTTAAGCGTGCTTGGGCGAGAGTAGTACTAGGATGGGTGACCTCCTGGGAAGTCCTTGTGTTGCACCTCTTTTTGCCAAAATTGCGCGTTCTTTTTGTTAATTGGCGTAATTTGACGTCTTTTTTTGAAAAATAAACTTAGATTGCTCTCATTTTTTCGTTAATTAACGCAACTTAAAACTCTATTCGCTTAATTAGCGTAATTTGACGTCTTTTTTGAATAATACACTTAGAAATGCATATATACAATTACAACGCTTTACTCTCAGGTGCGATCATACCAGCACTAATGCACCGGATCCCATCAGAACTCCGCAGTTAAGCGTGCTTGGGCGAGAGTAGTACTAGGATGGGTGACCTCCTGGGAAGTCCTTGTGTTGCACCTCTTTTTGCCAAAATTGCGCGTTCTTTTTGTTAATTGGCGTAATTTGACGTCTTTTTTTGAAAAATAAACTTAGATTGCTCTCATTTTTTCGTTAATTAACGCAACTTAAAACTCTATTCGCTTAATTAGCGTAATTTGACGTCTTTTTTGAATAATACACTTAGAAATGCATATATACAATTACAACGCTTTACTCTCAGGTGCGATCATACCAGCACTAATGCACCGGATCCCATCAGAACTCCGCAGTTAAGCGTGCTTGGGCGAGAGTAGTACTAGGATGGGTGACCTCCTGGGAAGTCCTTGTGTTGCACCTCTTTTTGCCAAAATTGCGCGTTCTTTTTGTTAATTGGCGTAATTTGACGTCTTTTTTTGAAAAATAAACTTAGATTGCTCTCATTTTTTCGTTAATTAACGCAACTTAAAACTCTATTCGCTTAATTAGCGTAATTTGACGTCTTTTTTGAATAATACACTTAGAAATGCATATATACAATTACAACGCTTTACTCTCAGGTGCGATCATACCAGCACTAATGCACTGGATCCCATCAGAACTCCGCAGTTAAGCGTGCTTGGGCGAGAGTAGTACTAGGATGGGTGACCTCCTGGGAAGTCCTTGTGTTGCACCTCTTTTTGCCAAAATTGCGCGTTCTTTTTGTTAATTGGCGTAATTTGACGTCTTTTTTTGAAAAATAAACTTAGATTGCTCTCATTTTTTCGTTAATTAACGCAACTTAAAACTCTATTCGCTTAATTAGCGTAATTTGACGTCTTTTTTGAATAATACACTTAGAAATGCATATATACAATTACAACGCTTTACTCTCAGGTGCGATCATACCAGCACTAATGCACCGGATCCCATCAGAACTCCGCAGTTAAGCGTGCTTGGGCGAGAGTAGTACTAGGATGGGTGACCTCCTGGGAAGTCCTTGTGTTGCACCTCTTTTTGCCAAAATTGCGCGTTCTTTTTGTTAATTGGCGTAATTTGACGTCTTTTTTTGAAAAATAAACTTAGATTGCTCTCATTTTTTCGTTAATTAACGCAACTTAAAACTCTATTCGCTTAATTAGCGTAATTTGACGTCTTTTTTGAATAATACACTTAGAAATGCATATATACAATTACAACGCTTTACTCTCAGGTGCGATCATACCAGCACTAATGCACCGGATCCCATCAGAACTCCGCAGTCAAGCGTGCTTGGGCGAGAGTAGTACTAGGATGGGTGACCTCCTGGGAAGTCCTTGTGTTGCACCTCTTTTTGCCAAAATTGCGCGTTCTTTTTGTTAATTGGCGTAATTTGACGTCTTTTTTTGAAAAATAAACTTAGATTGCTCTCATTTTTTCGTTAATTAACGCAACATAAAACTCTATTCGCTTAATTAGCGTAATTTGACGTCTTTTTTGAATAATACACTTAGAAATGCATATATACAATTACAACGCTTTACTCTCAGGTGCGATCATACCAGCACTAATGCACCGGATCCCATCAGAACTCCGCAGTCAAGCGTGCTTGGGCGAGAGTAGTACTAGGATGGGTGACCTCCTGGGAAGTCCTTGTGTTGCACCTCTTTTTGCCAAAATTGCGCGTTCTTTTTGTTAATTGGCGTAATTTGACGTCTTTTTTTGAAAAATAAACTTAGATTGCTCTCATTTTTTCGTTAATTAACGCAACATAAAACTCTATTCGCTTAATTAGCGTAATTTGACGTCTTTTTTGAATAATACACTTAGAAATGCATATATACAATTACAACGCTTTACTCTCAGGTGCGATCATACCAGCACTAATGCACCGGATCCCATCAGAACTCCGCAGTCAAGCGTGCTTGGGCGAGAGTAGTACTAGGATGGGTGACCTCCTGGGAAGTCCTTGTGTTGCACCTCTTTTTGCCAAAATTGCGCGTTCTTTTTGTTAATTGGCGTAATTTGACGTCTTTTTTTGAAAAATAAACTTAGATTGCTCTCATTTTTTCGTTAATTAACGCAACTTAAAACTCTATTCGCTTAATTAGCGTAATTTGACGTCTTTTTTGAATAATACACTTAGAAATGCATATATACAATTACAACGCTTTACTCTCAGGTGCGATCATACCAGCACTAATGCACCGGATCCCATCAGAACTCCGCAGTCAAGCGTGCTTGGGCGAGAGTAGTACTAGGATGGGTGACCTCCTGGGAAGTCCTTGTGTTGCACCTCTTTTTGCCAAAATTGCGCGTTCTTTTTGTTAATTGGCGTAATTTGACGTCTTTTTTTGAAAAATAAACTTAGATTGCTCTCATTTTTTCGTTAATTAACGCAACTTAAAACTCTATTCGCTTAATTAGCGTAATTTGACGTCTTTTTTGAATAATACACTTAGAAATGCATATATACAATTACAACGCTTTACTCTCAGGTGCGATCATACCAGCACTAATGCACCGGATCCCATCAGAACTCCGCAGTCAAGCGTGCTTGGGCGAGAGTAGTACTAGGATGGGTGACCTCCTGGGAAGTCCTTGTGTTGCACCTCTTTTTGCCAAAATTGCGCGTTCTTTTTGTTAATTGGCGTAATTTGACGTCTTTTTTTGAAAAATAAACTTAGATTGCTCTCATTTTTTCGTTAATTAACGCAACTTAAAACTCTATTCGCTTAATTAGCGTAATTTGACGTCTTTTTTGAATAATACACTTAGAAATGCATATATACAATTACAACGCTTTACTCTCAGGTGCGATCATACCAGCACTAATGCACCGGATCCCATCAGAACTCCGCAGTTAAGCGTGCTTGGGCGAGAGTAGTACTAGGATGGGTGACCTCCTGGGAAGTCCTTGTGTTGCACCTCTTTTTGCCAAAATTGCGCGTTCTTTTTGTTAATTGGCGTAATTTGACGTCTTTTTTTGAAAAATAAACTTAGATTGCTCTCATTTTTTCGTTAATTAACGCAACTTAAAACTCTATTCGCTTAATTAGCGTAATTTGACGTCTTTTTTGAATAATACACTTAGAAATGCATATATACAATTACAACGCTTTACTCTCAGGTGCGATCATACCAGCACTAATGCACCGGATCCCATCAGAACTCCGCAGTTAAGCGTGCTTGGGCGAGAGTAGTACTAGGATGGGTGACCTCCTGGGAAGTCCTTGTGTTGCACCTCTTTTTGCCAAAATTGCGCGTTCTTTTTGTTAATTGGCGTAATTTGACGTCTTTTTTTGAAAAATAAACTTAGATTGCTCTCATTTTTTCGTTAATTAACGCAACTTAAAACTCTATTCGCTTAATTAGCGTAATTTGACGTCTTTTTTGAATAATACACTTAGAAATGCATATATACAATTACAACGCTTTACTCTCAGGTGCGATCATACCAGCACTAATGCACCGGATCCCATCAGAACTCCGCAGTTAAGCGTGCTTGGGCGAGAGTAGTACTAGGATGGGTGACCTCCTGGGAAGTCCTTGTGTTGCACCTCTTTTTGCCAAAATTGCGCGTTCTTTTTGTTAATTGGCGTAATTTGACGTCTTTTTTTGAAAAATAAACTTAGATTGCTCTCATTTTTTCGTTAATTAACGCAACTTAAAACTCTATTCGCTTAATTAGCGTAATTTGACGTCTTTTTTGAATAATACACTTAGAAATGCATATATACAATTACAACGCTTTACTCTCAGGTGCGATCATACCAGCACTAATGCACCGGATCCCATCAGAACTCCGCAGTTAAGCGTGCTTGGGCGAGAGTAGTACTAGGATGGGTGACCTCCTGGGAAGTCCTTGTGTTGCACCTCTTTTTGCCAAAATTGCGCGTTCTTTTTGTTAATTGGCGTAATTTGACGTCTTTTTTTGAAAAATAAACTTAGATTGCTCTCATTTTTTCGTTAATTAACGCAACTTAAAACTCTATTCGCTTAATTAGCGTAATTTGACGTCTTTTTTGAATAATAAACTTAGAAATGCATATATACAATTACAACGCTTTACTCTCAGGTGCGATCATACCAGCACTAATGCACCGGATCCCATCAGAACTCCGCAGTTAAGCGTGCTTGGGCGAGAGTAGTACTAGGATGGGTGACCTCCTGGGAAGTCCTTGTGTTGCACCTCTTTTTGCCAAAATTGCGCGTTCTTTTTGTTAATTGGCGTAATTTGACGTCTTTTTTTGAAAAATAAACTTAGATTGCTCTCATTTTTTCGTTAATTAACGCAACTTAAAACTCTATTCGCTTAATTAGCGTAATTTGACGTCTTTTTTGAATAATACACTTAGAAATGCATATATACAATTACAACGCTTTACTCTCAGGTGCGATCATACCAGCACTAATGCACCGGATCCCATCAGAACTCCGCAGTTAAGCGTGCTTCGGCGAGAGTAGTACTAGGATGGGTGACCTCCTGGGAAGTCCTTGTGTTGCACCTCTTTTTGCCAAAATTGCGCGTTCTTTTTGTTAATTGGCGTAATTTGACGTCTTTTTTTGAAAAATAAACTTAGATTGCTCTCATTTTTTCGTTAATTAACGCAACTTAAAACTCTATTCGCTTAATTAGCGTAATTTGACGTCTTTTTTGAATAATACACTTAGAAATGCATATATACAATTACAACGCTTTACTCTCAGGTGCGATCATACCAGCACTAATGCACCAGATCCCATCAGAACTCCGCAGTTAAGCGTGCTTGGGCGAGAGTAGTACTAGGATGGGTGACCTCCTGGGAAGTCCTTGTGTTGCACCTCTTTTTGCCAAAATTGCGCGTTCTTTTTGTTAATTGGCGTAATTTGACGTCTTTTTTTGAAAAATAAACTTAGATTGCTCTCATTTTTTCGTTAATTAACGCAACTTAAAACTCTATTCGCTTAATTAGCGTAATTTGACGTCTTTTTTGAATAATACACTTAGAAATGCATATATACAATTACAACGCTTTACTCTCAGGTGCGATCATACCAGCACTAATGCACCGGATCCCATCAGAACTCCGCAGTTAAGCGTGCTTGGGCGAGAGTAGTACTAGGATGGGTGACCTCCTGGGAAGTCCTTGTGTTGCACCTCTTTTTGCCAAAATTGCGCGTTCTTTTTGTTAATTGGCGTAATTTGACGTCTTTTTTTGAAAAATAAACTTAGATTGCTCTCATTTTTTCGTTAATTAACGCAACTTAAAACTCTATTCGCTTAATTAGCGTAATTTGACGTCTTTTTTGAATAATACACTTAGAAATGCATATATACAATTACAACGCTTTACTCTCAGGTGCGATCATACCAGCACTAATGCACCGGATCCCATCAGAACTCCGCAGTTAAGCGTGCTTGGGCGAGAGTAGTACTAGGATGGGTGACCTCCTGGGAAGTCCTTGTGTTGCACCTCTTTTTGCCAAAATTGCGCGTTCTTTTTGTTAATTGGCGTAATTTGACGTCTTTTTTTGAAAAATAAACTTAGATTGCTCTCATTTTTTCGTTAATTAACGCAACTTAAAACTCTATTCGCTTAATTAGCGTAATTTGACGTCTTTTTTGAATAATACACTTAGAAATGCATATATACAATTACAACGCTTTACTCTCAGGTGCGATCATACCAGCACTAATGCACCGGATCCCATCAGAACTCCGCAGTTAAGCGTGCTTGGGCGAGAGTAGTACTAGGATGGGTGACCTCCTGGGAAGTCCTTGTGTTGCACCTCTTTTTGCCAAAATTGCGCGTTCTTTTTGTTAATTGGCGTAATTTGACGTCTTTTTTTGAAAAATAAACTTAGATTGCTCTCATTTTTTCGTTAATTAACGCAACTTAAAACTCTATTCGCTTAATTAGCGTAATTTGACGTCTTTTTTGAATAATACACTTAGAAATGCATATATACAATTACAACGCTTTACTCTCAGGTGCGATCATACCAGCACTAATGCACCGGATCCCATCAGAACTCCGCAGTTAAGCGTGCTTGGGCGAGAGTAGTACTAGGATGGGTGACCTCCTGGGAAGTCCTTGTGTTGCACCTCTTTTTGCCAAAATTGCGCGTTCTTTTTGTTAATTGGCGTAATTTGACGTCTTTTTTTGAAAAATAAACTTAGATTGCTCTCATTTTTTCGTTAATTAACGCAACTTAAAACTCTATTCGCTTAATTAGCGTAATTTGACGTCTTTTTTGAATAATACACTTAGAAATGCATATATACAATTACAACGCTTTACTCTCAGGTGCGATCATACCAGCACTAATGCACCGGATCCCATCAGAACTCCGCAGTTAAGCGTGCTTGGGCGAGAGTAGTACTAGGATGGGTGACCTCCTGGGAAGTCCTTGTGTTGCACCTCTTTTTGCCAAAATTGCGCGTTCTTTTTGTTAATTGGCGTAATTTGACGTCTTTTTTTGAAAAATAAACTTAGATTGCTCTCATTTTTTCGTTAATTAACGCAACTTAAAACTCTATTCGCTTAATTAGCGTAATTTGACGTCTTTTTTGAATAATACACTTAGAAATGCATATATACAATTACAACGCTTTACTCTCAGGTGCGATCATACCAGCACTAATGCACCGGATCCCATCAGAACTCCGCAGTTAAGCGTGCTTGGGCGAGAGTAGTACTAGGATGGGTGACCTCCTGGGAAGTCCTTGTGTTGCACCTCTTTTTGCCAAAATTGCGCGTTCTTTTTGTTAATTGGCGTAATTTGACGTCTTTTTTTGAAAAATAAACTTAGATTGCTCTCATTTTTTCGTTAATTAACGCAACTTAAAACTCTATTCGCTTAATTAGCGTAATTTGACGTCTTTTTTGAATAATACACTTAGAAATGCATATATACAATTACAACGCTTTACTCTCAGGTGCGATCATACCAGCACTAATGCACCGGATCCCATCAGAACTCCGCAGTTAAGCGTGCTTGGGCGAGAGTAGTACTAGGATGGGTGACCTCCTGGGAAGTCCTTGTGTTGCACCTCTTTTTGCCAAAATTGCGCGTTCTTTTTGTTAATTGGCGTAATTTGACGTCTTTTTTTGAAAAATAAACTTAGATTGCTCTCATTTTTTCGTTAATTAACGCAACTTAAAACTCTATTCGCTTAATTAGCGTAATTTGACGTCTTTTTTGAATAATACACTTAGAAATGCATATATACAATTACAACGCTTTACTCTCAGGTGCGATCATACCAGCACTAATGCACCGGATCCCATCAGAACTCCGCAGTTAAGCGTGCTTGGGCGAGAGTAGTACTAGGATGGGTGACCTCCTGGGAAGTCCTTGTGTTGCACCTCTTTTTGCCAAAATTGCGCGTTCTTTTTGTTAATTGGCGTAATTTGACGTCTTTTTTTGAAAAATAAACTTAGATTGCTCTCATTTTTTCGTTAATTAACGCAACTTAAAACTCTATTCGCTTAATTAGCGTAATTTGACGTCTTTTTTGAATAATACACTTAGAAATGCATATATACAATTACAACGCTTTACTCTCAGGTGCGATCATACCAGCACTAATGCACCGGATCCCATCAGAACTCCGCAGTTAAGCGTGCTTGGGCGAGAGTAGTACTAGGATGGGTGACCTCCTGGGAAGTCCTTGTGTTGCACCTCTTTTTGCCAAAATTGCGCGTTCTTTTTGTTAATTGGCGTAATTTGACGTCTTTTTTTGAAAAATAAACTTAGATTGCTCTCATTTTTTCGTTAATTAACGCAACTTAAAACTCTATTCGCTTAATTAGCGTAATTTGACGTCTTTTTTGAATAATACACTTAGAAATGCATATATACAATTACAACGCTTTACTCTCAGGTGCGATCATACCAGCACTAATGCACCGGATCCCATCAGAACTCCGCAGTTAAGCGTGCTTGGGCGAGAGTAGTACTAGGATGGGTGACCTCCTGGGAAGTCCTTGTGTTGCACCTCTTTTTGCCAAAATTGCACGTTCTTTTTGTTAATTGGCGTAATTTGACGTCTTTTTTTGAAAAATAAACTTAGATTGCTCTCATTTTTTCGTTAATTAACGCAACTTAAAACTCTATTCGCTTAATTAGCGTAATTTGACGTCTTTTTTGAATAATACACTTAGAAATGCATATATACAATTACAACGCTTTACTCTCAGGTGCGATCATACCAGCACTAATGCACCGGATCCCATCAGAACTCCGCAGTTAAGCGTGCTTGGGCGAGAGTAGTACTAGGATGGGTGACCTCCTGGGAAGTCCTTGTGTTGCACCTCTTTTTGCCAAAATTGCGCGTTCTTTTTGTTAATTGGCGTAATTTGACGTCTTTTTTTGAAAAATAAACTTAGATTGCTCTCATTTTTTCGTTAATTAACGCAACTTAAAACTCTATTCGCTTAATTAGCGTAATTTGACGTCTTTTTTGAATAATACACTTAGAAATGCATATATACAATTACAACGCTTTACTCTCAGGTGCGATCATACCAGCACTAATGCACCGGATCCCATCAGAACTCCGCAGTTAAGCGTGCTTGGGCGAGAGTAGTACTAGGATGGGTGACCTCCTGGGAAGTCCTTGTGTTGCACCTCTTTTTGCCAAAATTGCGCGTTCTTTTTGTTAATTGGCGTAATTTGACGTCTTTTTTTGAAAAATAAACTTAGATTGCTCTCATTTTTTCGTTAATTAACGCAACTTAAAACTCTATTCGCTTAATTAGCGTAATTTGACGTCTTTTTTGAATAATACACTTAGAAATGCATATATACAATTACAACGCTTTACTCTCAGGTGCGATCATACCAGCACTAATGCACCGGATCCCATCAGAACTCCGCAGTTAAGCGTGCTTGGGCGAGAGTAGTACTAGGATGGGTGACCTCCTGGGAAGTCCTTGTGTTGCACCTCTTTTTGCCAAAATTGCGCGTTCTTTTTGTTAATTGGCGTAATTTGACGTCTTTTTTTGAAAAATAAACTTAGATTGCTCTCATTTTTTCGTTAATTAACGCAACTTAAAACTCTATTCGCTTAATTAGCGTAATTTGACGTCTTTTTTGAATAATACACTTAGAAATGCATATATACAATTACAACGCTTTACTCTCAGGTGCGATCATACCAGCACTAATGCACCGGATCCCATCAGAACTCCGCAGTTAAGCGTGCTTGGGCGAGAGTAGTACTAGGATGGGTGACCTCCTGTGAAGTCCTTGTGTTGCACCTCTTTTTGCCAAAATTGCGCGTTCTTTTTGTTAATTGGCGTAATTTGACGTCTTTTTTTGAAAAATAAACTTAGATTGCTCTCATTTTTTCGTTAATTAACGCAACTTAAAACTCTATTCGCTTAATTAGCGTAATTTGACGTCTTTTTTGAATAATACACTTAGAAATGCATATATACAATTACAACGCTTTACTCTCAGGTGCGATCATACCAGCACTAATGCACCGGATCCCATCAGAACTCCGCAGTTAAGCGTGCTTGGGCGAGAGTAGTACTAGGATGGGTGACCTCCTGGGAAGTCCTTGTGTTGCACCTCTTTTTGCCAAAATTGCGCGTTCTTTTTGTTAATTGGCGTAATTTGACGTCTTTTTTTGAAAAATAAACTTAGATTGCTCTCATTTTTTCGTTAATTAACGCAACTTAAAACTCTATTCGCTTAATTAGCGTAATTTGACGTCTTTTTTGAATAATACACTTAGAAATGCATATATACAATTACAACGCTTTACTCTCAGGTGCGATCATACCAGCACTAATGCACCGGATCCCATCAGAACTCCGCAGTTAAGCGTGCTTGGGCGAGAGTAGTACTAGGATGGGTGACCTCCTGGGAAGTCCTTGTGTTGCACCTCTTTTTGCCAAAATTGCGCGTTCTTTTTGTTAATTGGCGTAATTTGACGTCTTTTTTTGAAAAATAAACTTAGATTGCTCTCATTTTTTCGTTAATTAACGCAACTTAAAACTCTATTCGCTTAATTAGCGTAATTTGACGTCTTTTTTGAATAATACACTTAGAAATGCATATATACAATTACAACGCTTTACTCTCAGGTGCGATCATACCAGCACTAATGCACCGGATCCCATCAGAACTCCGCAGTTAAGCGTGCTTGGGCGAGAGTAGTACTAGGATGGGTGACCTCCTGGGAAGTCCTTGTGTTGCACCTCTTTTTGCCAAAATTGCGCGTTCTTTTTGTTAATTGGCGTAATTTGACGTCTTTTTTTGAAAAATAAACTTAGATTGCTCTCATTTTTTCGTTAATTAACGCAACTTAAAACTCTATTCGCTTAATTAGCGTAATTTGACGTCTTTTTTGAATAATACACTTAGAAATGCATATATACAATTACAACGCTTTACTCTCAGGTGCGATCATACCAGCACTAATGCACCGGATCCCATCAGAACTCCGCAGTTAAGCGTGCTTGGGCGAGAGTAGTACTAGGATGGGTGACCTCCTGGGAAGTCCTTGTGTTGCACCTCTTTTTGCCAAAATTGCGCGTTCTTTTTGTTAATTGGCGTAATTTGACGTCTTTTTTTGAAAAATAAACTTAGATTGCTCTCATTTTTTCGTTAATTAACGCAACTTAAAACTCTATTCGCTTAATTAGCGTAATTTGACGTCTTTTTTGAATAATACACTTAGAAATGCATATATACAATTACAACGTTTTACTCTCAGGTGTGATCATACCAGCACTAATGCACCGGATCCCATCAGAACTCCGCAGTTAAGCGTGCTTGGGCGAGAGTAGTACTAGGATGGGTGACCTCCTGGGAAGTCCTTGTGTTGCACCTCTTTTTGCCAAAATTGCGCGTTCTTTTTGTTAATTGGCGTAATTTGACGTCTTTTTTTGAAAAATAAACTTAGATTGCTCTCATTTTTTCGTTAATTAACGCAACTTAAAACTCTATTCGCTTAATTAGCGTAATTTGACGTCTTTTTTGAATAATACACTTAGAAATGCATATATACAATTACAACGCTTTACTCTCAGGTGCGATCATACCAGCACTAATGCACCGGATCCCATCAGAACTCCGCAGTTAAGCGTGCTTGGGCGAGAGTAGTACTAGGATGGGTGACCTCCTGGGAAGTCCTTGTGTTGCACCTCTTTTTGCCAAAATTGCGCGTTCTTTTTGTTAATTGGCGTAATTTGACGTCTTTTTTTGAAAAATAAACTTAGATTGCTCTCATTTTTTCGTTAATTAACGCAACTTAAAACTCTATTCGCTTAATTAGCGTAATTTGACGTCTTTTTTGAATAATACACTTAGAAATGCATATATACAATTACAACGCTTTACTCTCAGGTGCGATCATACCAGCACTAATGCACCGGATCCCATCAGAACTCCGCAGTTAAGCGTGCTTGGGCGAGAGTAGTACTAGGATGGGTGACCTCCTGGGAAGTCCTTGTGTTGCACCTCTTTTTGCCAAAATTGCGCGTTCTTTTTGTTAATTGGCGTAATTTGACGTCTTTTTTTGAAAAATAAACTTAGATTGCTCTCATTTTTTCGTTAATTAACGCAACTTAAAACTCTATTCGCTTAATTAGCGTAATTTGACGTCTTTTTTGAATAATACACTTAGAAATGCATATATACAATTACAACGCTTTACTCTCAGGTGCGATCATACCAGCACTAATGCACCGGATCCCATCAGAACTCCGCAGTTAAGCGTGCTTGGGCGAGAGTAGTACTAGGATGGGTGACCTCCTGGGAAGTCCTTGTGTTGCACCTCTTTTTGCCAAAATTGCGCGTTCTTTTTGTTAATTGGCGTAATTTGACGTCTTTTTTTGAAAAATAAACTTAGATTGCTCTCATTTTTTCGTTAATTAACGCAACTTAAAACTCTATTCGCTTAATTAGCGTAATTTGACGTCTTTTTTGAATAATACACTTAGAAATGCATATATACAATTACAACGCTTTACTCTCAGGTGCGATCATACCAGCACTAATGCACCGGATCCCATCAGAACTCCGCAGTTAAGCGTGCTTGGGCGAGAGTAGTACTAGGATGGGTGACCTCCTGGGAAGTCCTTGTGTTGCACCTCTTTTTGCCAAAATTGCGCGTTCTTTTTGTTAATTGGCGTAATTTGACGTCTTTTTTTGAAAAATAAACTTAGATTGCTCTCATTTTTTCGTTAATTAACGCAACTTAAAACTCTATTCGCTTAATTAGCGTAATTTGACGTCTTTTTTGAATAATACACTTAGAAATGCATATATACAATTACAACGCTTTACTCTCAGGTGCGATCATACCAGCACTAATGCACCGGATCCCATCAGAACTCCGCAGTTAAGCGTGCTTGGGCGAGAGTAGTACTAGGATGGGTGACCTCCTGGGAAGTCCTTGTGTTGCACCTCTTTTTGCCAAAATTGCGCGTTCTTTTTGTTAATTGGCGTAATTTGACGTCTTTTTTTGAAAAATAAACTTAGATTGCTCTCATTTTTTCGTTAATTAACGCAACTTAAAACTCTATTCGCTTAATTAGCGTAATTTGACGTCTTTTTTGAATAATACACTTAGAAATGCATATATACAATTACAACGCTTTACTCTCAGGTGCGATCATACCAGCACTAATGCACCGGATCCCATCAGAACTCCGCAGTTAAGCGTGCTTGGGCGAGAGTAGTACTAGGATGGGTGACCTCCTGGGAAGTCCTTGTGTTGCACCTCTTTTTGCCAAAATTGCGCGTTCTTTTTGTTAATTGGCGTAATTTGACGTCTTTTTTTGAAAAATAAACTTAGATTGCTCTCATTTTTTCGTTAATTAACGCAACTTAAAACTCTATTCGCTTAATTAGCGTAATTTGACGTCTTTTTTGAATAATACACTTAGAAATGCATATATACAATTACAACGCTTTACTCTCAGGTGCGATCATACCAGCACTAATGCACCGGATCCCATCAGAACTCCGCAGTTAAGCGTGCTTGGGCGAGAGTAGTACTAGGATGGGTGACCTCCTGGGAAGTCCTTGTGTTGCACCTCTTTTTGCCAAAATTGCGCGTTCTTTTTGTTAATTGGCGTAATTTGACGTCTTTTTTTGAAAAATAAACTTAGATTGCTCTCATTTTTTCGTTAATTAACGCAACTTAAAACTCTATTCGCTTAATTAGCGTAATTTGACGTCTTTTTTGAATAATACACTTAGAAATGCATATATACAATTACAACGCTTTACTCTCAGGTGCGATCATACCAGCACTAATGCACCGGATCCCATCAGAACTCCGCAGTTAAGCGTGCTTGGGCGAGAGTAGTACTAGGATGGGTGACCTCCTGGGAAGTCCTTGTGTTGCACCTCTTTTTGCCAAAATTGCGCGTTCTTTTTGTTAATTGGCGTAATTTGACGTCTTTTTTTGAAAAATAAACTTAGATTGCTCTCATTTTTTCGTTAATTAACGCAACTTAAAACTCTATTCGCTTAATTAGCGTAATTTGACGTCTTTTTTGAATAATACACTTAGAAATGCATATATACAATTACAACGCTTTACTCTCAGGTGCGATCATACCAGCACTAATGCACCGGATCCCATCAGAACTCCGCAGTTAAGCGTGCTTGGGCGAGAGTAGTACTAGGATGGGTGACCTCCTGGGAAGTCCTTGTGTTGCACCTCTTTTTGCCAAAATTGCGCGTTCTTTTTGTTAATTGGCGTAATTTGACGTCTTTTTTTGAAAAATAAACTTAGATTGCTCTCATTTTTTCGTTAATTAACGCAACTTAAAACTCTATTCGCTTAATTAGCGTAATTTGACGTCTTTTTTGAATAATACACTTAGAAATGCATATATACAATTACAACGCTTTACTCTCAGGTGCGATCATACCAGCACTAATGCACCGGATCCCATCAGAACTCCGCAGTTAAGCGTGCTTGGGCGAGAGTAGTACTAGGATGGGTGACCTCCTGGGAAGTCCTTGTGTTGCACCTCTTTTTGCCAAAATTGCGCGTTCTTTTTGTTAATTGGCGTAATTTGACGTCTTTTTTTGAAAAATAAACTTAGATTGCTCTCATTTTTTCGTTAATTAACGCAACTTAAAACTCTATTCGCTTAATTAGCGTAATTTGACGTCTTTTTTGAATAATACACTTAGAAATGCATATATACAATTACAACGCTTTACTCTCAGGTGCGATCATACCAGCACTAATGCACCGGATCCCATCAGAACTCCGCAGTTAAGCGTGCTTGGGCGAGAGTAGTACTAGGATGGGTGACCTCCTGGGAAGTCCTTGTGTTGCACCTCTTTTTGCCAAAATTGCGCGTTCTTTTTGTTAATTGGCGTAATTTGACGTCTTTTTTTGAAAAATAAACTTAGATTGCTCTCATTTTTTCGTTAATTAACGCAACTTAAAACTCTATTCGCTTAATTAGCGTAATTTGACGTCTTTTTTGAATAATACACTTAGAAATGCATATATACAATTACAACGCTTTACTCTCAGGTGCGATCATACCAGCACTAATGCACCGGATCCCATCAGAACTCCGCAGTTAAGCGTGCTTGGGCGAGAGTAGTACTAGGATGGGTGACCTCCTGGGAAGTCCTTGTGTTGCACCTCTTTTTGCCAAAATTGCGCGTTCTTTTTGTTAATTGGCGTAATTTGACGTCTTTTTTTGAAAAATAAACTTAGATTGCTCTCATTTTTTCGTTAATTAACGCAACTTAAAACTCTATTCGCTTAATTAGCGTAATTTGACGTCTTTTTTGAATAATACACTTAGAAATGCATATATACAATTACAACGCTTTACTCTCAGGTGCGATCATACCAGCACTAATGCACCGGATCCCATCAGAACTCCGCAGTTAAGCGTGCTTGGGCGAGAGTAGTACTAGGATGGGTGACCTCCTGGGAAGTCCTTGTGTTGCACCTCTTTTTGCCAAAATTGCGCGTTCTTTTTGTTAATTGGCGTAATTTGACGTCTTTTTTTGAAAAATAAACTTAGATTGCTCTCATTTTTTCGTTAATTAACGCAACTTAAAACTCTATTCGCTTAATTAGCGTAATTTGACGTCTTTTTTGAATAATACACTTAGAAATGCATATATACAATTACAACGCTTTACTCTCAGGTGCGATCATACCAGCACTAATGCACCGGATCCCATCAGAACTCCGCAGTTAAGCGTGCTTGGGCGAGAGTAGTACTAGGATGGGTGACCTCCTGGGAAGTCCTTGTGTTGCACCTCTTTTTGCCAAAATTGCGCGTTCTTTTTGTTAATTGGCGTAATTTGACGTCTTTTTTTGAAAAATAAACTTAGATTGCTCTCATTTTTTCGTTAATTAACGCAACTTAAAACTCTATTCGCTTAATTAGCGTAATTTGACGTCTTTTTTGAATAATACACTTAGAAATGCATATATACAATTACAACGCTTTACTCTCAGGTGCGATCATACCAGCACTAATGCACCGGATCCCATCAGAACTCCGCAGTTAAGCGTGCTTGGGCGAGAGTAGTACTAGGATGGGTGACCTCCTGGGAAGTCCTTGTGTTGCACCTCTTTTTGCCAAAATTGCGCGTTCTTTTTGTTAATTGGCGTAATTTGACGTCTTTTTTTGAAAAATAAACTTAGATTGCTCTCATTTTTTCGTTAATTAACGCAACTTAAAACTCTATTCGCTTAATTAGCGTAATTTGACGTCTTTTTTGAATAATACACTTAGAAATGCATATATACAATTACAACGCTTTACTCTCAGGTGCGATCATACCAGCACTAATGCACCGGATCCCATCAGAACTCCGCAGTTAAGCGTGCTTGGGCGAGAGTAGTACTAGGATGGGTGACCTCCTGGGAAGTCCTTGTGTTGCACCTCTTTTTGCCAAAATTGCGCGTTCTTTTTGTTAATTGGCGTAATTTGACGTCTTTTTTTGAAAAATAAACTTAGATTGCTCTCATTTTTTCGTTAATTAACGCAACTTAAAACTCTATTCGCTTAATTAGCGTAATTTGACGTCTTTTTTGAATAATACACTTAGAAATGCATATATACAATTACAACGCTTTACTCTCAGGTGCGATCATACCAGCACTAATGCACCGGATCCCATCAGAACTCCGCAGTTAAGCGTGCTTGGGCGAGAGTAGTACTAGGATGGGTGACCTCCTGGGAAGTCCTTGTGTTGCACCTCTTTTTGCCAAAATTGCGCGTTCTTTTTGTTAATTGGCGTAATTTGACGTCTTTTTTTGAAAAATAAACTTAGATTGCTCTCATTTTTTCGTTAATTAACGCAACTTAAAACTCTATTCGCTTAATTAGCGTAATTTGACGTCTTTTTTGAATAATACACTTAGAAATGCATATATACAATTACAACGCTTTACTCTCAGGTGCGATCATACCAGCACTAATGCACCGGATCCCATCAGAACTCCGCAGTTAAGCGTGCTTGGGCGAGAGTAGTACTAGGATGGGTGACCTCCTGGGAAGTCCTTGTGTTGCACCTCTTTTTGCCAAAATTGCGCGTTCTTTTTGTTAATTGGCGTAATTTGACGTCTTTTTTTGAAAAATAAACTTAGATTGCTCTCATTTTTTCGTTAATTAACGCAACTTAAAACTCTATTCGCTTAATTAGCGTAATTTGACGTCTTTTTTGAATAATACACTTAGAAATGCATATATACAATTACAACGCTTTACTCTCAGGTGCGATCATACCAGCACTAATGCACCGGATCCCATCAGAACTCCGCAGTTAAGCGTGCTTGGGCGAGAGTAGTACTAGGATGGGTGACCTCCTGGGAAGTCCTTGTGTTGCACCTCTTTTTGCCAAAATTGCGCGTTCTTTTTGTTAATTGGCGTAATTTGACGTCTTTTTTTGAAAAATAAACTTAGATTGCTCTCATTTTTTCGTTAATTAACGCAACTTAAAACTCTATTCGCTTAATTAGCGTAATTTGACGTCTTTTTTGAATAATACACTTAGAAATGCATATATACAATTACAACGCTTTACTCTCAGGTGCGATCATACCAGCACTAATGCACCGGATCCCATCAGAACTCCGCAGTTAAGCGTGCTTGGGCGAGAGTAGTACTAGGATGGGTGACCTCCTGGAAGTCCTTGTGTTGCACCTCTTTTTGCCAAAATTGCGCGTTCTTTTTGTTAATTGGCGTAATTTGACGTCTTTTTTTGAAAAATAAACTTAGATTGCTCTCATTTTTTCGTTAATTAACGCAACTTAAAACTCTATTCGCTTAATTAGCGTAATTTGACGTCTTTTTTGAATAATACACTTAGAAATGCATATATACAATTACAACGCTTTACTCTCAGGTGCGATCATACCAGCACTAATGCACCGGATCCCATCAGAACTCCGCAGTTAAGCGTGCTTGGGCGAGAGTAGTACTAGGATGGGTGACCTCCTGGGAAGTCCTTGTGTTGCACCTCTTTTTGCCAAAATTGCGCGTTCTTTTTGTTAATTGGCGTAATTTGACGTCTTTTTTTGAAAAATAAACTTAGATTGCTCTCATTTTTTCGTTAATTAACGCAACTTAAAACTCTATTCGCTTAATTAGCGTAATTTGACGTCTTTTTTGAATAATACACTTAGAAATGCATATATACAATTACAACGCTTTACTCTCAGGTGCGATCATACCAGCACTAATGCACCGGATCCCATCAGAACTCCGCAGTTAAGCGTGCTTGGGCGAGAGTAGTACTAGGATGGGTGACCTCCTGTGAAGTCCTTGTGTTGCACCTCTTTTTGCCAAAATTGCGCGTTCTTTTTGTTAATTGGCGTAATTTGACGTCTTTTTTTGAAAAATAAACTTAGATTGCTCTCATTTTTTCGTTAATTAACGCAACTTAAAACTCTATTCGCTTAATTAGCGTAATTTGACGTCTTTTTTGAATAATACACTTAGAAATGCATATATACAATTACAACGCTTTACTCTCAGGTGCGATCATACCAGCACTAATGCACCGGATCCCATCAGAACTCCGCAGTTAAGCGTGCTTGGGCGAGAGTAGTACTAGGATGGGTGACCTCCTGGGAAGTCCTTGTGTTGCACCTCTTTTTGCCAAAATTGCGCGTTCTTTTTGTTAATTGGCGTAATTTGACGTCTTTTTTTGAAAAATAAACTTAGATTGCTCTCATTTTTTCGTTAATTAACGCAACTTAAAACTCTATTCGCTTAATTAGCGTAATTTGACGTCTTTTTTGAATAATACACTTAGAAATGCATATATACAATTACAACGCTTTACTCTCAGGTGCGATCATACCAGCACTAATGCACCGGATCCCATCAGAACTCCGCAGTTAAGCGTGCTTGGGCGAGAGTAGTACTAGGATGGGTGACCTCCTGGGAAGTCCTTGTGTTGCACCTCTTTTTGCCAAAATTGCGCGTTCTTTTTGTTAATTGGCGTAATTTGACGTCTTTTTTTGAAAAATAAACTTAGATTGCTCTCATTTTTTCGTTAATTAACGCAACTTAAAACTCTATTCGCTTAATTAGCGTAATTTGACGTCTTTTTTGAATAATACACTTAGAAATGCATATATACAATTACAACGCTTTACTCTCAGGTGCGATCATACCAGCACTAATGCACCGGATCCCATCAGAACTCCGCAGTTAAGCGTGCTTGGGCGAGAGTAGTACTAGGATGGGTGACCTCCTGTGAAGTCCTTGTGTTGCACCTCTTTTTGCCAAAATTGCGCGTTCTTTTTGTTAATTGGCGTAATTTGACGTCTTTTTTTGAAAAATAAACTTAGATTGCTCTCATTTTTTCGTTAATTAACGCAACTTAAAACTCTATTCGCTTAATTAGCGTAATTTGACGTCTTTTTTGAATAATACACTTAGAAATGCATATATACAATTACAACGCTTTACTCTCAGGTGCGATCATACCAGCACTAATGCACCGGATCCCATCAGAACTCCGCAGTTAAGCGTGCTTGGGCGAGAGTAGTACTAGGATGGGTGACCTCCTGGGAAGTCCTTGTGTTGCACCTCTTTTTGCCAAAATTGCGCGTTCTTTTTGTTAATTGGCGTAATTTGACGTCTTTTTTTGAAAAATAAACTTAGATTGCTCTCATTTTTTCGTTAATTAACGCAACTTAAAACTCTATTCGCTTAATTAGCGTAATTTGACGTCTTTTTTGAATAATACACTTAGAAATGCATATATACAATTACAACGCTTTACTCTCAGGTGCGATCATACCAGCACTAATGCACCGGATCCCATCAGAACTCCGCAGTTAAGCGTGCTTGGGCGAGAGTAGTACTAGGATGGGTGACCTCCTGGGAAGTCCTTGTGTTGCACCTCTTTTTGCCAAAATTGCGCGTTCTTTTTGTTAATTGGCGTAATTTGACGTCTTTTTTTGAAAAATAAACTTAGATTGCTCTCATTTTTTCGTTAATTAACGCAACTTAAAACTCTATTCGCTTAATTAGCGTAATTTGACGTCTTTTTTGAATAATACACTTAGAAATGCATATATACAATTACAACGCTTTACTCTCAGGTGCGATCATACCAGCACTAATGCACCGGATCCCATCAGAACTCCGCAGTTAAGCGTGCTTGGGCGAGAGTAGTACTAGGATGGGTGACCTCCTGTGAAGTCCTTGTGTTGCACCTCTTTTTGCCAAAATTGCGCGTTCTTTTTGTTAATTGGCGTAATTTGACGTCTTTTTTTGAAAAATAAACTTAGATTGCTCTCATTTTTTCGTTAATTAACGCAACTTAAAACTCTATTCGCTTAATTAGCGTAATTTGACGTCTTTTTTGAATAATACACTTAGAAATGCATATATACAATTACAACGCTTTACTCTCAGGTGCGATCATACCAGCACTAATGCACCGGATCCCATCAGAACTCCGCAGTTAAGCGTGCTTGGGCGAGAGTAGTACTAGGATGGGTGACCTCCTGGGAAGTCCTTGTGTTGCACCTCTTTTTGCCAAAATTGCGCGTTCTTTTTGTTAATTGGCGTAATTTGACGTCTTTTTTTGAAAAATAAACTTAGATTGCTCTCATTTTTTCGTTAATTAACGCAACTTAAAACTCTATTCGCTTAATTAGCGTAATTTGACGTCTTTTTTGAATAATACACTTAGAAATGCATATATACAATTACAACGCTTTACTCTCAGGTGCGATCATACCAGCACTAATGCACCGGATCCCATCAGAACTCCGCAGTTAAGCGTGCTTGGGCGAGAGTAGTACTAGGATGGGTGACCTCCTGGGAAGTCCTTGTGTTGCACCTCTTTTTGCCAAAATTGCGCGTTCTTTTTGTTAATTGGCGTAATTTGACGTCTTTTTTTGAAAAATAAACTTAGATTGCTCTCATTTTTTCGTTAATTAACGCAACTTAAAACTCTATTCGCTTAATTAGCGTAATTTGACGTCTTTTTTGAATAATACACTTAGAAATGCATATATACAATTACAACGCTTTACTCTCAGGTGCGATCATACCAGCACTAATGCACCGGATCCCATCAGAACTCCGCAGTTAAGCGTGCTTGGGCGAGAGTAGTACTAGGATGGGTGACCTCCTGTGAAGTCCTTGTGTTGCACCTCTTTTTGCCAAAATTGCGCGTTCTTTTTGTTAATTGGCGTAATTTGACGTCTTTTTTTGAAAAATAAACTTAGATTGCTCTCATTTTTTCGTTAATTAACGCAACTTAAAACTCTATTCGCTTAATTAGCGTAATTTGACGTCTTTTTTGAATAATACACTTAGAAATGCATATATACAATTACAACGCTTTACTCTCAGGTGCGATCATACCAGCACTAATGCACCGGATCCCATCAGAACTCCGCAGTTAAGCGTGCTTGGGCGAGAGTAGTACTAGGATGGGTGACCTCCTGGGAAGTCCTTGTGTTGCACCTCTTTTTGCCAAAATTGCGCGTTCTTTTTGTTAATTGGCGTAATTTGACGTCTTTTTTTGAAAAATAAACTTAGATTGCTCTCATTTTTTCGTTAATTAACGCAACTTAAAACTCTATTCGCTTAATTAGCGTAATTTGACGTCTTTTTTGAATAATACACTTAGAAATGCATATATACAATTACAACGCTTTACTCTCAGGTGCGATCATACCAGCACTAATGCACCGGATCCCATCAGAACTCCGCAGTTAAGCGTGCTTGGGCGAGAGTAGTACTAGGATGGGTGACCTCCTGGGAAGTCCTTGTGTTGCACCTCTTTTTGCCAAAATTGCGCGTTCTTTTTGTTAATTGGCGTAATTTGACGTCTTTTTTTGAAAAATAAACTTAGATTGCTCTCATTTTTTCGTTAATTAACGCAACTTAAAACTCTATTCGCTTAATTAGCGTAATTTGACGTCTTTTTTGAATAATACACTTAGAAATGCATATATACAATTACAACGCTTTACTCTCAGGTGCGATCATACCAGCACTAATGCACCGGATCCCATCAGAACTCCGCAGTTAAGCGTGCTTGGGCGAGAGTAGTACTAGGATGGGTGACCTCCTGGGAAGTCCTTGTGTTGCACCTCTTTTTGCCAAAATTGCGCGTTCTTTTTGTTAATTGGCGTAATTTGACGTCTTTTTTTGAAAAATAAACTTAGATTGCTCTCATTTTTTCGTTAATTAACGCAACTTAAAACTCTATTCGCTTAATTAGCGTAATTTGACGTCTTTTTTGAATAATACACTTAGAAATGCATATATACAATTACAACGCTTTACTCTCAGGTGCGATCATACCAGCACTAATGCACCGGATCCCATCAGAACTCCGCAGTTAAGCGTGCTTGGGCGAGAGTAGTACTAGGATGGGTGACCTCCTGTGAAGTCCTTGTGTTGCACCTCTTTTTGCCAAAATTGCGCGTTCTTTTTGTTAATTGGCGTAATTTGACGTCTTTTTTTGAAAAATAAACTTAGATTGCTCTCATTTTTTCGTTAATTAACGCAACTTAAAACTCTATTCGCTTAATTAGCGTAATTTGACGTCTTTTTTGAATAATACACTTAGAAATGCATATATACAATTACAACGCTTTACTCTCAGGTGCGATCATACCAGCACTAATGCACCGGATCCCATCAGAACTCCGCAGTTAAGCGTGCTTGGGCGAGAGTAGTACTAGGATGGGTGACCTCCTGGGAAGTCCTTGTGTTGCACCTCTTTTTGCCAAAATTGCGCGTTCTTTTTGTTAATTGGCGTAATTTGACGTCTTTTTTTGAAAAATAAACTTAGATTGCTCTCATTTTTTCGTTAATTAACGCAACTTAAAACTCTATTCGCTTAATTAGCGTAATTTGACGTCTTTTTTGAATAATACACTTAGAAATGCATATATACAATTACAACGCTTTACTCTCAGGTGCGATCATACCAGCACTAATGCACCGGATCCCATCAGAACTCCGCAGTTAAGCGTGCTTGGGCGAGAGTAGTACTAGGATGGGTGACCTCCTGGGAAGTCCTTGTGTTGCACCTCTTTTTGCCAAAATTGCGCGTTCTTTTTGTTAATTGGCGTAATTTGACGTCTTTTTTTGAAAAATAAACTTAGATTGCTCTCATTTTTTCGTTAATTAACGCAACTTAAAACTCTATTCGCTTAATTAGCGTAATTTGACGTCTTTTTTGAATAATACACTTAGAAATGCATATATACAATTACAACGCTTTACTCTCAGGTGCGATCATACCAGCACTAATGCACCGGATCCCATCAGAACTCCGCAGTTAAGCGTGCTTGGGCGAGAGTAGTACTAGGATGGGTGACCTCCTGTGAAGTCCTTGTGTTGCACCTCTTTTTGCCAAAATTGCGCGTTCTTTTTGTTAATTGGCGTAATTTGACGTCTTTTTTTGAAAAATAAACTTAGATTGCTCTCATTTTTTCGTTAATTAACGCAACTTAAAACTCTATTCGCTTAATTAGCGTAATTTGACGTCTTTTTTGAATAATACACTTAGAAATGCATATATACAATTACAACGCTTTACTCTCAGGTGCGATCATACCAGCACTAATGCACCGGATCCCATCAGAACTCCGCAGTTAAGCGTGCTTGGGCGAGAGTAGTACTAGGATGGGTGACCTCCTGGGAAGTCCTTGTGTTGCACCTCTTTTTGCCAAAATTGCGCGTTCTTTTTGTTAATTGGCGTAATTTGACGTCTTTTTTTGAAAAATAAACTTAGATTGCTCTCATTTTTTCGTTAATTAACGCAACTTAAAACTCTATTCGCTTAATTAGCGTAATTTGACGTCTTTTTTGAATAATACACTTAGAAATGCATATATACAATTACAACGCTTTACTCTCAGGTGCGATCATACCAGCACTAATGCACCGGATCCCATCAGAACTCCGCAGTTAAGCGTGCTTGGGCGAGAGTAGTACTAGGATGGGTGACCTCCTGGGAAGTCCTTGTGTTGCACCTCTTTTTGCCAAAATTGCGCGTTCTTTTTGTTAATTGGCGTAATTTGACGTCTTTTTTTGAAAAATAAACTTAGATTGCTCTCATTTTTTCGTTAATTAACGCAACTTAAAACTCTATTCGCTTAATTAGCGTAATTTGACGTCTTTTTTGAATAATACACTTAGAAATGCATATATACAATTACAACGCTTTACTCTCAGGTGCGATCATACCAGCACTAATGCACCGGATCCCATCAGAACTCCGCAGTTAAGCGTGCTTGGGCGAGAGTAGTACTAGGATGGGTGACCTCCTGTGAAGTCCTTGTGTTGCACCTCTTTTTGCCAAAATTGCGCGTTCTTTTTGTTAATTGGCGTAATTTGACGTCTTTTTTTGAAAAATAAACTTAGATTGCTCTCATTTTTTCGTTAATTAACGCAACTTAAAACTCTATTCGCTTAATTAGCGTAATTTGACGTCTTTTTTGAATAATACACTTAGAAATGCATATATACAATTACAACGCTTTACTCTCAGGTGCGATCATACCAGCACTAATGCACCGGATCCCATCAGAACTCCGCAGTTAAGCGTGCTTGGGCGAGAGTAGTACTAGGATGGGTGACCTCCTGGGAAGTCCTTGTGTTGCACCTCTTTTTGCCAAAATTGCGCGTTCTTTTTGTTAATTGGCGTAATTTGACGTCTTTTTTTGAAAAATAAACTTAGATTGCTCTCATTTTTTCGTTAATTAACGCAACTTAAAACTCTATTCGCTTAATTAGCGTAATTTGACGTCTTTTTTGAATAATACACTTAGAAATGCATATATACAATTACAACGCTTTACTCTCAGGTGCGATCATACCAGCACTAATGCACCGGATCCCATCAGAACTCCGCAGTTAAGCGTGCTTGGGCGAGAGTAGTACTAGGATGGGTGACCTCCTGGGAAGTCCTTGTGTTGCACCTCTTTTTGCCAAAATTGCGCGTTCTTTTTGTTAATTGGCGTAATTTGACGTCTTTTTTTGAAAAATAAACTTAGATTGCTCTCATTTTTTCGTTAATTAACGCAACTTAAAACTCTATTCGCTTAATTAGCGTAATTTGACGTCTTTTTTGAATAATACACTTAGAAATGCATATATACAATTACAACGCTTTACTCTCAGGTGCGATCATACCAGCACTAATGCACCGGATCCCATCAGAACTCCGCAGTTAAGCGTGCTTGGGCGAGAGTAGTACTAGGATGGGTGACCTCCTGGGAAGTCCTTGTGTTGCACCTCTTTTTGCCAAAATTGCGCGTTCTTTTTGTTAATTGGCGTAATTTGACGTCTTTTTTTGAAAAATAAACTTAGATTGCTCTCATTTTTTCGTTAATTAACGCAACTTAAAACTCTATTCGCTTAATTAGCGTAATTTGACGTCTTTTTTGAATAATACACTTAGAAATGCATATATACAATTACAACGCTTTACTCTCAGGTGCGATCATACCAGCACTAATGCACCGGATCCCATCAGAACTCCGCAGTTAAGCGTGCTTGGGCGAGAGTAGTACTAGGATGGGTGACCTCCTGTGAAGTCCTTGTGTTGCACCTCTTTTTGCCAAAATTGCGCGTTCTTTTTGTTAATTGGCGTAATTTGACGTCTTTTTTTGAAAAATAAACTTAGATTGCTCTCATTTTTTCGTTAATTAACGCAACTTAAAACTCTATTCGCTTAATTAGCGTAATTTGACGTCTTTTTTGAATAATACACTTAGAAATGCATATATACAATTACAACGCTTTACTCTCAGGTGCGATCATACCAGCACTAATGCACCGGATCCCATCAGAACTCCGCAGTTAAGCGTGCTTGGGCGAGAGTAGTACTAGGATGGGTGACCTCCTGGGAAGTCCTTGTGTTGCACCTCTTTTTGCCAAAATTGCGCGTTCTTTTTGTTAATTGGCGTAATTTGACGTCTTTTTTTGAAAAATAAACTTAGATTGCTCTCATTTTTTCGTTAATTAACGCAACTTAAAACTCTATTCGCTTAATTAGCGTAATTTGACGTCTTTTTTGAATAATACACTTAGAAATGCATATATACAATTACAACGCTTTACTCTCAGGTGCGATCATACCAGCACTAATGCACCGGATCCCATCAGAACTCCGCAGTTAAGCGTGCTTGGGCGAGAGTAGTACTAGGATGGGTGACCTCCTGGGAAGTCCTTGTGTTGCACCTCTTTTTGCCAAAATTGCGCGTTCTTTTTGTTAATTGGCGTAATTTGACGTCTTTTTTTGAAAAATAAACTTAGATTGCTCTCATTTTTTCGTTAATTAACGCAACTTAAAACTCTATTCGCTTAATTAGCGTAATTTGACGTCTTTTTTGAATAATACACTTAGAAATGCATATATACAATTACAACGCTTTACTCTCAGGTGCGATCATACCAGCACTAATGCACCGGATCCCATCAGAACTCCGCAGTTAAGCGTGCTTGGGCGAGAGTAGTACTAGGATGGGTGACCTCCTGTGAAGTCCTTGTGTTGCACCTCTTTTTGCCAAAATTGCGCGTTCTTTTTGTTAATTGGCGTAATTTGACGTCTTTTTTTGAAAAATAAACTTAGATTGCTCTCATTTTTTCGTTAATTAACGCAACTTAAAACTCTATTCGCTTAATTAGCGTAATTTGACGTCTTTTTTGAATAATACACTTAGAAATGCATATATACAATTACAACGCTTTACTCTCAGGTGCGATCATACCAGCACTAATGCACCGGATCCCATCAGAACTCCGCAGTTAAGCGTGCTTGGGCGAGAGTAGTACTAGGATGGGTGACCTCCTGGGAAGTCCTTGTGTTGCACCTCTTTTTGCCAAAATTGCGCGTTCTTTTTGTTAATTGGCGTAATTTGACGTCTTTTTTTGAAAAATAAACTTAGATTGCTCTCATTTTTTCGTTAATTAACGCAACTTAAAACTCTATTCGCTTAATTAGCGTAATTTGACGTCTTTTTTGAATAATACACTTAGAAATGCATATATACAATTACAACGCTTTACTCTCAGGTGCGATCATACCAGCACTAATGCACCGGATCCCATCAGAACTCCGCAGTTAAGCGTGCTTGGGCGAGAGTAGTACTAGGATGGGTGACCTCCTGGGAAGTCCTTGTGTTGCACCTCTTTTTGCCAAAATTGCGCGTTCTTTTTGTTAATTGGCGTAATTTGACGTCTTTTTTTGAAAAATAAACTTAGATTGCTCTCATTTTTTCGTTAATTAACGCAACTTAAAACTCTATTCGCTTAATTAGCGTAATTTGACGTCTTTTTTGAATAATACACTTAGAAATGCATATATACAATTACAACGCTTTACTCTCAGGTGCGATCATACCAGCACTAATGCACCGGATCCCATCAGAACTCCGCAGTTAAGCGTGCTTGGGCGAGAGTAGTACTAGGATGGGTGACCTCCTGGGAAGTCCTTGTGTTGCACCTCTTTTTGCCAAAATTGCGCGTTCTTTTTGTTAATTGGCGTAATTTGACGTCTTTTTTTGAAAAATAAACTTAGATTGCTCTCATTTTTTCGTTAATTAACGCAACTTAAAACTCTATTCGCTTAATTAGCGTAATTTGACGTCTTTTTTGAATAATACACTTAGAAATGCATATATACAATTACAACGCTTTACTCTCAGGTGCGATCATACCAGCACTAATGCACCGGATCCCATCAGAACTCCGCAGTTAAGCGTGCTTGGGCGAGAGTAGTACTAGGATGGGTGACCTCCTGTGAAGTCCTTGTGTTGCACCTCTTTTTGCCAAAATTGCGCGTTCTTTTTGTTAATTGGCGTAATTTGACGTCTTTTTTTGAAAAATAAACTTAGATTGCTCTCATTTTTTCGTTAATTAACGCAACTTAAAACTCTATTCGCTTAATTAGCGTAATTTGACGTCTTTTTTGAATAATACACTTAGAAATGCATATATACAATTACAACGCTTTACTCTCAGGTGCGATCATACCAGCACTAATGCACCGGATCCCATCAGAACTCCGCAGTTAAGCGTGCTTGGGCGAGAGTAGTACTAGGATGGGTGACCTCCTGGGAAGTCCTTGTGTTGCACCTCTTTTTGCCAAAATTGCGCGTTCTTTTTGTTAATTGGCGTAATTTGACGTCTTTTTTTGAAAAATAAACTTAGATTGCTCTCATTTTTTCGTTAATTAACGCAACTTAAAACTCTATTCGCTTAATTAGCGTAATTTGACGTCTTTTTTGAATAATACACTTAGAAATGCATATATACAATTACAACGCTTTACTCTCAGGTGCGATCATACCAGCACTAATGCACCGGATCCCATCAGAACTCCGCAGTTAAGCGTGCTTGGGCGAGAGTAGTACTAGGATGGGTGACCTCCTGTGAAGTCCTTGTGTTGCACCTCTTTTTGCCAAAATTGCGCGTTCTTTTTGTTAATTGGCGTAATTTGACGTCTTTTTTTGAAAAATAAACTTAGATTGCTCTCATTTTTTCGTTAATTAACGCAACTTAAAACTCTATTCGCTTAATTAGCGTAATTTGACGTCTTTTTTGAATAATACACTTAGAAATGCATATATACAATTACAACGCTTTACTCTCAGGTGCGATCATACCAGCACTAATGCACCGGATCCCATCAGAACTCCGCAGTTAAGCGTGCTTGGGCGAGAGTAGTACTAGGATGGGTGACCTCCTGGGAAGTCCTTGTGTTGCACCTCTTTTTGCCAAAATTGCGCGTTCTTTTTGTTAATTGGCGTAATTTGACGTCTTTTTTTGAAAAATAAACTTAGATTGCTCTCATTTTTTCGTTAATTAACGCAACTTAAAACTCTATTCGCTTAATTAGCGTAATTTGACGTCTTTTTTGAATAATACACTTAGAAATGCATATATACAATTACAACGCTTTACTCTCAGGTGCGATCATACCAGCACTAATGCACCGGATCCCATCAGAACTCCGCAGTTAAGCTCTAGCTAGTTAAAAAATCGGTTTTCGGTCAACTTTGTTTGATTGCTCCGAAATTTGTCCAGAAAATCCGAAAAAATATATGAAACTGGAGTCCCATAGCAGGGACTGCTTACGGGACTTCGATCTCAAAATCCAAAATTCCTTCGTTTAGACCACTTTTTAATTTTTTTGAATTTTTCACGCCCTTAAAAAATTCCAAAAAAATTTGTGTCTGACTTATTTGATTTTTATATATTTATCGTGGTATTTTTATATTTTTTAGATTTTGTGTATTAGCTTTTGTCAATTTTTTCTTTATTTTATCATTAGGACATTGTTGGTATTTCTTGATTTGTGTGTTGCATTCCTATGTTTTATGATGCATGATTAGATCAAATTCTTGGATTCTAACACTCTATATCCTGAAATAGATAGGATTTTTTATTCACTTCATAGACTTAATAGCATTAGTACAAGTAGTAACATAGGTACCCTGAGATGTCATTAGAACTCTTTCAGGTGAAGTAAAAGTAAGTGCAGTGTCAAACTTATACATTCTTTGATGTAATAACTAGACTAGATCAATTTTCTCTATTCTATGTTTATACTCTGAGTATGTTTAGCAATAAGATATAAGAGAGAAAAAATATAGTGATAAGATTTATAAATTGTTACATTTTATTCATTCTCTCTCTCTCTCTCTATATATATATATATATATATATATATATTGAAAATTTCAAGTCATTGGAAAGAATTTCTTTCCCTTATATGGGGCCATGAAATTAAACATGATATTGTATAAACATGATATGGTATCATTTTAATCACACAAAAAATTCCAGACCAACAGATTCGTATAAACTGCAAAATATTAGTCATCACAGTCGCAACATGGAAACAACATCTTCCTCCATCGGTGCTTTCTTGATTGACTTTTATCAGCTTCCGTCATTCTCACCGGGCTTCCACTCCATTCCACAGGTAATCTGTTATTCATTCACAAGCTTAACTGCTTATAACGATTTATTTCGAATGTTGAAACATCAATAAAATAATTGTAACTAACTTATAACTTGTTAGGGTTTAAACTCGGGTACTTCTTATCAGTCCGACTTTAACGGAAACTCATTAACCACTGCAGTTCAATGATTGCGCACAAGATATTTACTAGTGTATAATTAAACAAGAACGGAGTAACTTACACGGGAAAAGAAAATGAGCGTGCACTGCTTATGCTATCATTAGATTGGTGAGAGGCAATGCTAGAGGTCTTTGTATGACAAGTACATGATGTTGGACCAGATTGAGAGTCCGAGGCATTGTTAGAAGTATCTTGATGATCATCAACTTGTCTGTTGTCTGAACTTGTTATACTTTGTAAGTAACTTATATCAGGCCTGTACATGTTTGTGTCATTCACTTGTAAACAGTATCTGCTATGTGGAAACTCCACTCTTCCAGTTGTTCCTATGGATGAAGTTCTCTGCCAATTCTCGAAGGACCTAGAAAAGTTTCTTTCCCTTTTGAAAGCCTAAAAATTGTAAGATAAAAAAAAAACTTATACTTTTTTCGAAAAAAACTTAAATCCATAGAATGAAATAGACAGAATTGTATGTTCTAAAAGCCAAACAGTTGATTTTTTGGAATGAGCTCTTAACATGATTTTCCATCTAAGATATAAAATAAGAAATAATAGATGAGCTGATCAAACAAGAGTATGACCAAATGTGTATGGTTACTCATTTGGATTGACTTTACACTGTAATGTTGGCAATCTTGGGATAATATGAGTTAGATTACATGCTCTTGGAAGTTGTATTATTAAAAAAACTTACGTGGAAGCCTTGGATTCTTGGTGCAAGTTATGCTACTAATTTTTATTTCCTTCTCCTTCTGTGACAGTGTAGATGGCAAGGAGCTAACTACCTTGCCAAGTGAATATGTGTATTTAGTTTATATAATTAATGAATCATACACCCAAGTATTTGACATAATAGAATTTGGGTTGGCCTAACTACCTTGTCAGGTCAAGGCTCTTTCTGCAAGATAAAAGTTTATGTCAGTTGGGTCTCGACTCTCGAGTGTTCACCAAGGTTAGACTTCAAGACTCAAAGAGCACTGACAGAGGTACTTATAGATTACCCACCAACAAGGTTCTTACGCTAGAAGCGGGAGTTGAACCGATGCTCTTACGAGATATGAGCAAATTTTTTACCAGCTGGACCAACCTCAGCTGGCACAGGTGCTGATCTATAATCAATGTGAGACTTTGATTTTTCACACCCACGCCCAACACTATAGTGCCTGGAGCGTGATTATAAACAATGGGTGACCCGATAGATAGACTTTGATACCATATTAGGTTGCATAATGAATCTAACTCATTCTTACAAAACCGACTTTTAAGACGACATATGCCAGTCTTTATCAAAAGCCTCTACTACATTCAACATGGGAGTTGTGTTTTTTTGGAAGTGAAATTGTGAATTTTTCCTGTGCTGTTCAAGTAATCATGCTTTAAGACAATATCACACAAGATATCTTATATTCTTAAAATTAATGAACCTGTTTTGAAAGAGATAAAATCTATAAACTCAGAGTTAAAATGTCTAACCTCTCTAAGTGTCTCTGATGCTGTCTTCCCTGTGAGGTGTTGATCAATAGAAATCCTGTTTCCTAAATCAAGCTCCATTTCATTTTTCATCAAGTTTCTGAAACCATGCACCTTCATAGCTTCCTTAAAAGAAATATGTTGAGAGGAACATTCAGATTCAAATGAATTATTTGATGTTGTTTCCATGACTTCTAGATTTAAATCACTTTTGTTATTCATGTCACACTTTCTTTCTGGTAAAACTTCCCTATCGATGCAAATGTCCTTTACATATTGTTGTTGATCCTCTTGAATAAAAACAACCAGCTCAGGCATATTGTAGTCTAGGGCATTCATGCCTGTAGATGAAAAATTATTGCTTTTGATGAAATCTGCCAAATCACCGGAAGAATTATCCGTACAATGCTCTACGTTGAACAATTTCTGTATTGGAACCTCCCTGATCACAAAATTATTACTCTTCATTCTATCATGAAATTTTTTCATATGGTCTTGACTACTTTGATCTTCACAACTGAATAAATGTGGTTGTCTCTTGCTGTATACTTTTGAACTCCACATCTTTGACAGAATTATCACTTGCAACACTGCATTGTAAAAGAGTGGTGTCAGGTATCAGCCGTTAATCTGAGATCAAACGGTTTAGATTACACAATAAACAACTACTATTAAACAATCTCGACCATTAATTTGAGATCGGATAAAAGTGCGTGACGTGGTTACTGTACCAAATCCAAATTCAACAGGATAGGAAAGTATGGTTTACACAAGTACAATTACAATATGCAAATCCAATGCTGAGCAAGAGGGAAAAAAATCTTGGCTATTTATTGTTCATGAGAATTTTATACACCAAGAACATACAAAATTGACAACACACCTCAAAATAAGTCTTCATTTTAGAAACAAATCCCTCTTTTTCTGGTATACAATAGTATGAGATCTGAGCCTATGATATCTGCAATGTATTAAAAGCTGAACCATTAAATTAAATCATAGTTCAACAACTTTAAATTGCTCAAATCGGGACACAGCAGTGCAATTGAACCGATCAAATAACCAATCCGTATATAGTGGCAGTTCACATTTAACCAGTTGAACCGTCCGATTAGGTTTGCTTTCTAAAATATTGTGTAACCGTATCTCGCTGTTCAAATGTTTAGAAAACTTGATTCTAAAATCTTATATCTATAATTTTTGTAATCACTTTAAGATTACAGAGCAAAGAAAATGAAAGATCTGAGCAAAAACAAAAAAAAGAATTGCAAAATGATTAAACCTGCCTTACATGATTCTGTATATGAGATTAAGCAGTTTCACAACTCAAGCATATGAAGAAGAATACTATCTCTTATTTGGATAAAAAAAAAAACTAAAATAAAATAACGATAATGTATGAATATTTAGATGGTTTAAACACATTAATTGAAGGATCAAGAGATGGTAAAAAAACACATCCCAAAAAAACAACAACTGCACATAGATTTTCAAAAGCACAAGGTTTTCAAAAGCACAAGATTTTCCAAAGAAAATAAAACAGTACCAACAGAGATATCCAACTTCAATTTACCTTATGATTGATAATTCCAAAGCACAATTCAAAAGCAAAAACTAGCTCTAAAGTATCACCTGTTAAATTTATGAATCACTTGTAACTCTACCTCTAGTTAATAATACCTGCAAAAAAGAAACGCAAATTTGAGACCAATCTACTTCCATTGAGTACAATACAGGAACGGTTAGTCAAAAAGAAAAAGAACAACATTGTACAACATTAATTGGACAGTTCAATCTAATTAATATCCTTAAAACACAATACCAAACAACATTGTACAACACATACAACACAAATGTTGCTTCAGTAAAAAAATAAAACATAAATGTTGCTGTTGCATACACTTTTTCTGTATTGTTTTGTATGTATTCCTCTATATAACACACTATTTTCGTTTGGTTACCAAGAAATTCGCATGACCATAACAAACACCAGACTTAGTTTTTTATGTGTGTATATACATATACCAGGTGTGAATTTCTCTTTACCATATTCAAAAATATATAATGTAATTTGGAATTTAATTTAGAGCATTAAATTTAAAAAAGAAAAATATTAAAGTGTTAATTGACATTCTAATTTGATAAAAAAAAAAAGTTGACTTTCTGTAAGAAGATTGGGGTACAAATGAAAGGTTACGTTCAATGGGTGCATCACTCTGTCTAATACCATCATCAACCGTAGCGTTGTTTGTTATCATTGTTTCTTATTTATGAAGGCAAATCCAAAGGCTTGCATTTTAAATTGGGACCCAAAACTAGGGGTGTACACAGGTGCGGGTAAACCCGCGGACCCGGCAACCCAACCCAAAATTTACCCGAACCCGGTATGGTATGGGTCTAACCCAACCCAACCCGCATGAACCCATCAGCTTTGGTTCGGTTATTGGGTTTTGGTTTATCAACCCGTATACCCATACACCTAACCCGTATACCCGTATAACTACCATTAAGTTGTTTATGCTTTTGTGGAAGAGATATGTTTTCTCAATTTTGGTATTATTAAGTGCTTCATAGTTCATACTATGAATGAATGAATTTTATATTAAGTGCTTCATACTATAAGTATGAATGAATGAATTTTGCTACTACTGTTACGTAGCATAGCTTATGACTGAACAAAAGCATTAAACAATAACAACAACCAAGCCTTATCCCACTAAGTGTTCTATCATGTTCTATCAAATTACGCCATAGTGTTCTATCATAAACCAAATTTGGATCCAACTCATTGACTTCTAAGTCCTTTCTAATGGTCTATTTTACGAAAATTGGCAGGGAAATAAAATTTAGTATTATTTTGTGCAAATAAATATAACCAAATATTTTTTTTTATAATTAAATGGGTACCCGTGAACCCAACCCGAACCAACCCAAAAAAATTGGTTTGGTTCGGTTCGGTTATGGCTATGTAAATGCGGGTTCCATGTTGAACCCAACCCATAGTGTGATCAACGGGTTGGGTAACGGGTTAGCTTAAAACCTACACAACCCAACCCGTGTACACTCCTACCCAAAACAATATTTTTTTGACTATTACTTTCTCATCCTATCCGTTTCTCGCGCGCCCTATTTTTTTACTAAAATACCATTCAGATTATGTAATTCGAATTTGAGTTTTTACCACCCTAGGGTGAAAAAACAAGTTTTTTCACATTTTCGGATTTTTTTCGGATTACATAATCCGAAATCCTCAAAAAATAGGACGCGCTATGTAATTTTTCCGAATTATATAATCTGAACACCCCTAAACACCATTTTTTTCAAGTGAAAAAAAGTTCAGATTATATAATCCGAACTGTATCAGCACAAATTCTGAACATGTTTGTAACATGAATAGTCATTTTATGGACAATATTAATCTTCCTAACTTTCATCCTTCTGTTTTGGGTCATTGTCAGTTGTTCTTAGTCAAAAATCGGGTTTTCGGGCTACTTGATCAAATTGCTAACTTCCCCAGAAATTCAGAAAAAAATCAAGGATCAAGACTCCTCTAGAAGATACTTCTTGTGGGACTCCGCCCCTCAAAATCCAAAATTCCATCGTTTAGACCCATTTTTAATTTTTCATATTCTCAGAAAAATCCAAAAAAATTTGCATTAGTTTTATTTGATTTTTAGAATTTTTTGGTGGTATTCTTATATTTTTATGATTTTATTTGACTGGTTTTTAGCATTTTTTTACTTAGTTTTTTTGTTGTTTTTAAAAGCAAAACTCAAAACTACTGAAATCCGAGAGAGTCTGATGACTGATTATACATAAGCATTGTCCGGATTACAAAATCCGAATTCACTTTGGATGTTTTTGGATTTTATAATCCGAAAACCCAAGGGCATTTTTGGAAATTTTACAGGGTGCATGAGAAGTGGATAGAGTGGAAAAAGTAATAGTCTATTTTTTTTCCAACTTCAAATTTCTAATTTAATTGGAGGAGTTAAACCTCTTTCATCATATATGACAAGAAAAATAAACTAAAATGCTCATTTTTTAAATGAGATGTTTGAATCCTAAGAGTGAAAAAGCAATGATGAATTAAAATTAGTATTAATATTAATGCATGCTTTTAAACTTCTTTTCAAAAGCAATTTGGAGCACATTTAAAGATTGTCTCTTTGAAATGTTAATTTCTATATATTAAGAAACTCGATCTTTTTACCACTCATGTCATGCTAATACGATAGATTACGAGAGGATACTTTGATTCTTGTTTTCTTTGGTTAGAGAGGATACTTTGATTCTTGTTTTCTTGCTTGATTTACAAATGACAAGCTCTCCCCTTTTTATTGGCTCCAAAGGAGAGTTCTAGACACTGAAGGTAAGAAAAACACAAGAAGGGGGGTTGAATTGTGTTAGCTTTTTCTTCTACTGAAGTCACTGATCAGAAGCAGTTAGATTACAATTTCTGAAGTGATGTTCAGATTCTAAATGCAGCAGATAAAAACAGAGAGAGAGAGAGAGAGATAGAGAGAGAGAGAGAGAGAGAGAAGAAAGACACAAAGCAATTATACAGGTTCCTTCCACAAACCGGAAGTAGTCCTGTCCCCCTTGCACTTCTAAGGAGAGTTCACTAAAAATTAATATATGATTACAAACGCTCACTGCTAGAACTAGCAAGAGACTTCAAAGTTATTTCATAATGCTACTTCAAAGAGACTTCAAAGCAATTATCAGTGGTCAACTTCTGACATGTACTATTCTTTGGTCAACTTTCTCTTCTTTTTGGAAGCTACAGGAAGAGCACCGCCAAACATTGTTTCAGGAACATCTTCCATCCTGATGGTCTCTCCAGTTATTTCATAATGCTTCAAGATGTAGCTGACTCTTACGTCAAGAGGATCTTGCATATAGATTGGGGAAAAGTTAACCATTAAGTTGGATATAGCCTCAGACTCCTTTAAGTCGGTAGCCAACTTTTTGTAGTCCTCTTTCTTGATAAGCTTCATATGTCTCAAGGTGCCACCATTTATCACCTTGGATGTTCTGATAGCATTCAGAATTCCAGTTTGATGAAAGATTTCAGAAAAAAGTCTTCCATAGGGTACCCAACACCTGTTGATTGTTTGACTCTCCATCAGAGTCTTAATCATATGCTTGAATATGTACTTAGTTACATTAGCTTTTTCCTTAGTCATGAAGAAATGAAGGAATACTCTATGGTCCAATGAAGGTTGGTCTCCACCACCACCTTTTGGTTGAAGATTTTCATTCTGGATCTTTAGGAGCAGCTTGTGTTCCATGATCAAGTCAGAGTACTTTCCCTTTTTCGTACTGTTGAACATTGTCTTGTTCACTGTATCATTCCAACGATTGGTTTTGTTGCTATCCAAGCCACTAATAAACCTTCCTTCAGACGCTTTCCTGATTACCCAAGCAATCTATTCTTCTGAAATAAACACTGAAATACCCATGATGCTTGATCTTATTTCAGTAACATTGAAGGGTTCCAAACCCATTTCTTCTCTTGATTTACCAGCTAAACTGGGGTCAATCAGAACTTTTTCATCCATCTTCAACTGAGCAACTTTGCGATCATAAACTTGTGCTCTAACCCAGAAGTGCTTTACTAGGTTCATGTAAGTTTGTCCATTTAGCATGTCAAAGTAGTTGAGAAGGTCCTGAGCTTCGTAGAATTTCTTGATGTCGCAACCATGGTGTGCTAGAGATACGAAGTCTACAGGGTTTTCCACTTGAACGTTGAGATCCCATTCTTCTAGAGACATAGTTCTTCCTCTGATTACATAAGCAAGAGTTTCTTGCATGGACGATTCTGGAACTGAACTTGAGGATGTCACTGATGAAGATGAATTTTTTAGGACTGTATTTGAGTGCAGAAGTTACTGAATACATCACATGCATTATCCTTACTTCTCAGGAATTTTACCCAAGTCCATCTGCTGTAATCATCAACAATGACTAGTCCATTTTACTTCCATATAAGGATGCAGTGTTAACTGGTCCAAATAAGTCAAAATGAAGCAGTTATAAAGGTCTGGAGGTTGAGACAATGTCTTTAGATTTAAAAGATGATTTCACAATCTTCCCTTTCTGGCATGCACCACAAAGTGCATCTGAATGATAGTCAATGTTAGGTAAGCCTTTGACAAGTTATAACTTATTAAGCTTAGAGATTAATCTCTAGTTAGCATGCCCCAACCTTTTGTGCCATACCCACTTCTTATCATTCATTGATAGAAGACAAATTACCTTCTGATCAACCAGTTCAGAGAAGTTGATTTTATAGACATTTTCTACTCTCTTTCCTTTGAACACTATGGAATTGTCATCCTTGTTGATTATTGTGCAGTTGGTCTTTCGAAACATCACATCATAACCATTGTCACAAAACTGACTGATACTCAAAAGGTTATGTTCAAGACCATCTACCAACCATACATTATTAATAGAGATAGATGAGTTACCAATAGTTCCTGTACCAATGATCTTGCCAGACTCGTTGCCTCCAAACTTCACATTTCCTCCTTCTTTCATTGTGAGGGTGAGGAACATTGACTTCTCTCCTGTCATATGTCTTGAGCAACCGTTGTCTAGGTACCATGATGTTTGCTTTTCCTTTGCTCTTAGGCATTTCTACAGTATTGGCAATTTCATATTTAGGTACCCATTGTTTTATGGGTCCTTTGAGGTTAGTGCTAGAAGTTTTACTCTTCACTTCTTGTACCTTGAGATGTGAGTTTGATAGCTTTTGACTAATCAGTACTTTAGGTTTAGCACCTTTTGGTTCTGATTCACATGAAGCCAGAACTGTTTTGTTCTTCTAAGACTTAGACTTTAAGATACCAGATTCTGACTTCAGCAGGCTTTGAGGAACAGGTTCTGATCTCTTCAGAATTTATCATAGCCTTAGACTTAGAGTTCTTTGACTTTGAAGTAATCTTAGCCTTAGAGCTAGAAGCTTTCAGATCCAATATAGTTGATTCTTGTTGTTTCATTAAATCAACTTATTTTTCTTTTAAATCTTTCAACTCATTGGTTCTATGTTCAAAATGTGTAAGGAGCTCTTTAAGAGACTCAATAAGTTCTTCTCTGGGAATTTTAGAATATACCTCATTTTCTTCTTCTGAGTCTGATTCAGGTTCAACTTCCGAAGTCAATGTAGCAACTAGCCCCATAACTACTTTTGCACGTTCATCAACATCATCCTTATCATATCCATATTCACTGTCTAAATCTTCCCAAGTTGCCATTACACTCTGCTTGATCTGCTTCTTGAACTTGTTTGATTTGAAAGTTGAATTCTTGGACTTCTCCTTCTGAAGATCAGGGCAATCAGCAATGAAATGTCCATGCTTCTTGCAGTTGAAGCAACCGTTCTGATCTTCTTTCCTAGAGCCTTTGTAACTACTTCTTCTACTCAAGAACCTCTTGTTCTTCTTAGCCAGATACTGCAGCCTATTAGAAAGCATAACCATCTTCTCAGCAGGACCTTCATCAGAATCTCCATCAGGTGATTCTTCTTGAGATTCTATAACTTTAAGAGCTTTTGATGACTTCCCTTTGGATGGAAGAGCAATTGATTTGCTTTTCTTAGCAGACTCATGTTCATTTAAGCTTATCTCATGAATCTTGAGAGAGCTTACAAGATCTTCAACACTTAAAGTGTTTAAATCTTTAGCTTCCTTAATAGCAGTAACCTTAGGTCTCCATCTACCAGGCAGACTTCTTAGTATCTTTGTAACACCCCGTTCCCAAAAATACGTAATTTAAATAAAATAATCAGAGTTAAACCACAAACTGAGCATTACACTGCTTATAAAAATTCTTTAATAGAAAATAAAACTATTAAACTTCAACAACCAACTTATAAAAATTTGCAGCGGAATATTCATTTCAATCACAATTAATCCTCAAGTAAAATCTTGGCACAAAGGCCTCATCAAAATGTTTCAACAAAAGCTACATCATCATGTCTCAAAATTCAATACATAGGAGTGAAAGTAATATAGAAATCCCATCCCATACGTAACAAGTCCTAGACGTTGAGCCACCACCTACTACTCAGGATCACCTGCAAGTTACCCATACGAAGGGCAACATTTTCAAGCAGAAGGGGTGAGATTCACGAACAACAATAATATATATATATATAAAGTTCATCAATGCATAGAAACAACAGTAAATTCACATCAACAACATCAATAAGAAATATACATATAAATATAGCATCATACTTGATTATCAACACTACTCCAATTATATGTAATTCGAAACCAACTTCATTCTTGATGACGACACACCGACAACGACTTAACACCAACGACACATCAACAACATCGACAACTCACCCAACACAACAACTACGACAATGCAACAATGCACATGCTTGTGGTACCAAAATACAGGGCAGAGCCCTCACCGCTTTGAACAACAAAGTGTTCCAGGACACGAGTCCTCCCGCTTTGAACGACAAGGCGTTCCAAAGCATAAGCTCTCACCGCTTTGAATGACAATGCATCAGACTCCAACTATTTCTGTCAACATACAACATGACAACACCGACAACAACTTAACACCAACAATGCATACATCTACGTATGACTTACACCACGACAATTCAACAACAACAACTGTGCCTAATTTATTTATGACACACTCCCCAACTTTGTCTAAGAGACACGACAATATTCCACGTTCAACATATTATTCATACATGTACATTCATTCATTCATATGGTTCCACATTCAACCACAACATTTATCTTCATAAACAAGGTTAAATAAACCAATAAAACATTGTGAGAGGCTTAGATTAAAATCCTAAAGCACCTAACAAAATTCACAAAATGGCCGTTCAGGACCAACTTCGCTTAAGCGAAGCATAGCTCGCTTAAGCGAACCAATTCACGTAAGTTTGGGTTTTGCTCGCTTGCCACTCGCTTATGGTTCGCTTGAGCGAACAGCTATTATCAAAAATCTGGGCAAAATTTAGCGTCGCTCGCTTAAGCGAAGGTTAGCTCGCTTAAGCGACGCAAATGACGTAACTTCCAGTTTTGCACGCTTAGCGTTCGCTTGGCTCACGCTTGAGCAAACGGTCAAAAACTAATTCTGGGTAGGGAACTAGTGTCGCTCGCTTGAGCGACGGTTCGCTCGCTTGAGCGAACGCTCATCTGGGCAGTTTCAAAACCTACGATTTTCAAACCCCATTTTCATCCAAAAACCCAATTTTGATCCCCAATCACCCAAAATGAATCACTACAATGTTTACAGTTTCTATATGCAACATAATACTCAAAACAACACATAAACATGCAATCAACAACATAATCATCAACATTTTGCAAATTATCACCACTTTCTAACCCTAGGTCAAGAACACAACTTTCAATTCAATTTCAGAAATCACATATATATTATTGATTGAAAGTTAGCCTCACCCTTACCTGGATTAAGAAGAACAACTACAGCAATTTAATCTCTCCTCTAGGCAATTCCCCTTGTTCTTGGCTCTTCTCCATTTTCTCCCAAAAAGCTTAGTTTTCTTTTCTTACTGTACGTACAAAAGTTTTCTGCCTAACTCTTTTCCTATTCTCCCCACTTATTTCTTAACTCCTACTAAAACCCATTAATTCTCATTAACCCCCAATATTTCCAACAATATTATTTTCTTACTTATTCCTATTAAATACTTCAAAATATTAATAATAAAATGCAACACACCTCATAAGTCACATAAATTATTTTAAAGCATATAAAATACATAAAACATATTAAAAATCAACCAAATTAATCAAATAAAAACTAGGGCGTTACAATCTTGCTCACATGATCAGAAGCAACATAACTTTTCTTCAGTATTTGTAGTCCAGAGACTAGAGTCTGAAACCTTGAGTACATTTCCTCAATGTTTTCATCATCCTTCATCTTGAACAATTCATACTGATGAACAAGCATAAGTGCTTTTGCTTCTCTAACCTTCTTACTACCTTCATAGTTTGCACAGAGAGAAGCAAACATTGCCTTTGCAGTAGATTTGTCACTCATCTTCATATACTATGCACGAGGTATAGCAAGAACAAGTGAACCTCTGATCTTGTGATGTTTCTTGTACATTTTCTTATGAGAAGGAGTATGTTTCTTTCTATCAACAGCAGCTCCTTCTTCATCAAGGTCCAAGTCACCAACTCCATCTTCCAAAATATCCCATAATTCTTCATCTAAGCCCGTGATATAACTGTAGAAGTTGGTTTTCCACGAGGAGAACTCTTCAGGATCTCCATTAATCTTTGGAACTTTTCCTGAATCAGCTTTCTTATCACCATAATCATAAGAAACAACATTTTGATTAACACCAGAGCCAGAAACAGATGATTCACCAGCATACATGTTTTTCTCAGATTTTGGACCGTTACATTGTTAAGTGTTCTCAACAGAACCAAGGCTCTAGATACCTATTGAAGGTGAGAAAAACACAAGAAGGGGGGGGGGGGGTTGAATTGTGTTAGCTTTTTCTTCGTTTTCTCCTACTGAAGTCACTGATTAGAAGCATTTAGATTACAACTTCTGAAGTGATGTTCAGATTCCAAATGCAACGAATAAAAACAAAGAGAGAGAGAGAGAGAGAGAGAGAAGAAAGACACAAAGCAATTATACAGGTTCCTTCCACAAACCGGAAGTAGTTTTGTCCCCCTTGCACTTCCAAGGAGAGTTCACTAAAATGTAATATCTGATTACAAATGCTCACTGCTAAAACTAGCAAGAGACTTCAAACTACTCAAGCACAACTGCAAGAGATTTCTTATGCTCTTGAACACAATCAAGAGACTTCTTTGCTCAAGCACAACTGCAAGAGACTTCTATTCAAACAGAATTACAAAGAAAAATGTTTGAGGTTGAACACTTGATATACAATCAGTGGTGTTCACAATACAAATCAGATACAAACTCTTAAGACTCTAGAATTTCTAAGATATGAACTTTGATAAAAAATTCTAAGTGAACTTTGGATGCAGAACAATTTCAACAGAGGTTTGGCGCTATCAAATTGTTGTTAAGTCTCTACAATTCTCTAAGTTTTCACTCCTTTATATAGAGGTGTGAAAGAGACGTTGTGAATTTCCAGCACATCAAAAAGAGTCGTTTGAAGCTTTGATCAATCACCAATGATCTTTTGCCTGATATGGTTATTGTCCTATGAAGGATCAATTTCAAATCCATTCCAAGTATGAAGGAACATTGTTGCAGGCATATATGTTATTCTTGACCTGTAGTAGAGATACAAACTGAGTAGTGGAGGTAGTGGTTGTACACTTCGTACAATTGTACTTTGTCAACGCTCTCCAAAGAACAAGCATCCAATGCCTTCAAATTCTTTTGAATTAGCCGTTGCTTTACTCTTTTGGTCTTCTGCAATGCTAGATGTGATTAAAACCTTTGAACAACATTTGAAGCTTTGATTCCTTTATCTTCTGATGATCTTCAGCTTTTGGTGATCTTGCTTCTGATGAGGTGCTTTTGATGAACTTGCTTCTGATGACGTCATCACTTCAAGAGCACTTGACTTTAGGAGCAGTTTCTTCAGATGCTTCAAGCTTCCTTTACTTTGTTGATTCCATTGCTCTTATTTGTTCTTCTATAACCTATACTTCAAATAGACACTAAATTTTTGTCTATGGTCCTGCACACTTGAACAAATATTAGCATATCCAATTGACAATTTTTAATATCTTGTTATCATCAAAACTCTCAAGAGGTAATGTTAAACACATTTTGTTCCAACCGACACATCATTGGATAACTTTCTACACACTTCAAGAGAGTGTTCCACACATTTCTAGAGAGAGTTATACACACTTCTCTCAGTCACATACATCTAATGATATTTCTACCAATCTAGTTTTACATTACTCTAGAACTTTATATGGGATACACCACTTATTAGCTAATTGGGCCTAACACTTGATTAATCTCCAATGGACCAAATCAAGTTTATTATCCAACACCCCGCCTTAAACCTGATTTGTCATTGTTTAGCTTGAGATCTATCATGTCTTCGTTTCTTTTCACCTTTGTGTCCCAATGGTTGCTTGGTGTATGTCTACTCTTCTTCCAGGACTCCACTAAAAAAGGAACACTTCATGTCTATCCGATAAATTCTTAGTTTATGTTGAGATACTAGATAAATTATGTGCTTTATGATATTCTGGTGAGCGACTCGGGATAAAGAACTTGTCATAATTGACCTTTTTGTTGTAGCCTTTTGCAACCAGTCTTGCCCTGTGTCTTTCAAATTTTCCTTTGACGTTCTTGTTTGTCTTGTACATCCAATTGTCATTAATAGCCTTACGATCTTTTGGAATTGAGACGTGGTCCCTCATACTATCCTTCTTAACGACTTGGACTTCTTTGTTTGTTGGATTTCTCCGTCTTTTCTCTTGCACAACTTCTTAAGAATTCATTGGTTTGTAACATGTAGAAAGACATATTAGTGTGGGATTATCCATCCCATCAGTTTCCTCATAAATATCTTTAAGCCTTTGTGGTGATAAAGGCTCTATGTTATCATAGAGATCTTGAAGACTTCGTCTGCGTGTCGTAATTCTTTCACTACCTGTATCTTTATAAGTGGGTGATGTTGGTGAACGGGGCACTTGTTGAACTTCTCAAGATGTTTCTTCTTCGAATTCGGGAAAGAAACTGTATTCCTTTTTGTGTGCTCCAAAGTCCCATTCTCATTCTTAATCAAAGACTACATCTCGGCTAATTAAAATCTTGTTGTTGTCTGGGTTGTATAACTTGTAGCCCTTTGAGCTTTGATCATAACCAACAAAGATGAACTACCCACTCTTACCATCAAGCTTTGCTATTTTTTCATCTGGAATGTGAACATGGGCTATGCTTTCGAAGATCCTCAAGTGTGAGATACCTTGCTTTCTTCCACTCCATGCTTCTTGTGGTGTCTTTCCCCACACACTCCTTGTTGGAGATCAATTAGATAGATAGACTACGCACGCCACAACTTTAGCCCAAAACTCTTTTGGTAGTTTTTTTACTTTTGAGCATGCTTTAAGCCATGTCAAGTATTGTTCGATTGTTCCTTTCCGTCACACCATTTTGTTAGGGGGATCTTGGAACTGTCAATGGACGTCTGATTCCATTCTCTTCACAAAACTCTTGAAACTCTTTAGAAGTGAATTCTCCTCCTCGGTCAGTCCGCATAACTTTTATCTGCCGACCACTTTCTTTCTCCACAACAACTTTAAACTTCATGAAGGTCGTAAAGACTTCTGATTTCTGCTTCAATAAATAAACCCATGTTTTTCTTGAGAAATCATCAATGAAAATGAGGAAATAATTGTTTTTAGCTAGTGAGCATGGCTTAATCGGCCTACATATGTCAGCATGTATAAGCTCGAGCGGCTTCTTGGCACTAGAGTTTGACTCTTTAGGAAAACTCATCCGGAATTGTTTCCCAAGTAAACATCTTTCACACAACTAGTCTGGATGGTTGATAGATGGAAGACCTCTCACCATATTTTGTTTTTCCGTCAAGCTTAAGCTTACAAAATTTAAGTGCCTAAATCGAAGATGCCAAAGCCACGAAGCATCATTTTAGCAAGCTTTGAGACACTTTGCAACATCATTTTAGATATTTAACAAGAACATCCTATTTCTTGACATTGGTACCTTGGTGATGAGATTATTTTTTCCATCTTTGATGGAGAGACTTAAATATCTCATGTGAATATCATAACACTTTTCTAACAGTTGCCCCAGACTCAAAATATTGTTCTTCATATTAGGAACGTAATAAACATTTGAAATAAATTGATGTCTTCCATCTTTCAAGTGAATCAAGATTACCTTTGCCTTTCACTGGAATCTTAGAATCATCGACAAATGAGACATTGCGTACCAATTCATCAAGCTCGAAGAACATGCTCCTTTTTCCACACATATGATTGCTTGCACCAGTGTCAAGGCACCATGAATTTTCATGGATGCCTTCATTACTTCCACGTGCTAGCAACACTGTTTCAAATTTTTCGTCTTTTTCTTCCACATAGTTGGTCTTATCATCTACTTGATTCTTGGAGAATCTACATTCTGAAGCGGTGTGCCTAAACTTCTGACAATTGTAGCATTGAGTTTGAGATTTGTCATACCTTGCGTTTGGGTATCCTCTACGACGTCCTCTTGTTGAAGTCTCTTCTTTCTCATAACCACTTTCTGTAAAAATTGAACCACGCACACCATAGCCACGTCAAAATTGTGCTCGACCGCGACCTCGTCCTCGACTTCTACCTTGACTTTGTTTGCTCCTCTCATTTCTTTGACCTTCATCTTTCTCTTTTAGTTGCATCTTGAAGAGTTTCTTCATGATCTCTTTCTTCTTCTTGTGCTTCTCCTCATAAGCTTGCAAAGATCCTTAAAGTTGCTCTATTTTCATAGTCTCTAAATCTTTGGATTCTTCAATTGTTACAACAATATGCTCGAATTTGGGATCTAATGATCGAAGTATCTTCTTCATAATTCTCACTTCTAACTTTTCACCGTTTCCTTTTAATTGATTTGAGATAGCAATAACTCTAGAAAAATATTCTGAAATAGACACAGACTCTTTCATATCCAAGGATTCAAACTCGCCTTTTAAAGTTTGGAGACGTACCTTCCTTACCTTGTCTCCTCCTTGGCAAGAGGTTTGAAGCTTCTCCCATGCCTCCTTGGTGGATGTTGCATTTGATATTTTCTCGAACTCATCTTCATCCAATGTTTGGTAGATGAGGAAGAGTGCTTTTTTGTCTTTCTTTCTTGAATCCTTCAAAGTTTCTTTGTGCTTTAGTTAAGGAATCCTCATCTTGTGATTCCTTATAGCCTTTCTTGAATCCTTCTAAGAAGAGCCATCATTTTGATGCACCAATTATTATAGGTACTCCCTATGAGAAGTGGAACTTGGAAGGATGCCGCTCCATTGACCGCAATAACTATGGAATAATTTCTTCTCAGAACCTAGGCTCTGATGCCACTTTGTTGGAAAAGGAGAAGGTTATAGTGAGAACATTGTGAGGAATTTAGGAGGAGAGAATATTTGAGAGAAGAACAATTTTATTACTTAGAGAGGATATTTGATTCTTGTTTTCTTGCCTGATTTACGAATGACAAGCTCTTCCCTTTTTATAGGCTCCAAGGGAGAGTTTTAGACACATCATATGATAACTTTCTACACACTTCAAGAGAGTGTTCTACACACTTCTAGGGAGAGTTCTACACACTTCTCTCAGTTACATACATCTAATGATATTTCTACCAATCTAGTTTTACATGACTTTAGAACTTTCTATAGGTTACATCACTTATTAGCTAATAGAGACAAACTTTTAAGGAAAGAATATCGTTGACAAGAAGCATTGGCAGTCTAAACCAAGCTCAACGGAGTCCATACACGGAGATAAGGAGACATATAAGATATTAAGACATCTAAATACATTATTTTCAGCAACTCATTAGCGAGTAGTTATCACTCGAGTTACAGTATCTCTTAGACCGGTTAGAATTACATATGGAATCAAAGCCAAATTATGTGATACTATGCCAACCGAGAAAGATAATAGGGATAGTGATTAGGGTGCAAGATTTAGATACACCTGTGTGTGGCCTCAGCTGAATAATATTCAAGCTATGTCATTGTAAAATCATGGAGATATATATTAATGATGTGGTCGTTAAGTCAAAGAACTATCAAAACCATTAGTTGGAACTGGAACAATCCGTTAAAAGGATGAGGTTAATTGGATTGAAGATGAATCCAGCTGAATGTGCATTTGGAATCTCAGCTGGGACCTTCTTAGGTTTCTTAGTACACAACAAAGGCATTGAGGTGGATCCAAACCCAATCTATCATGGAAGCAAGGCTTCCATATACAAAGAAAAAGTTGCAGAGCCTCTTGGAAATATCAATTTCTTGAGAAGATTCATATCTAAATCGACTGGAAAAATGAAAGCATTTTCACTATTGATGTGGTTGAAAGATTCAGATGGAAAATGTAATTGTGTGGGGGAGATGAGAAACAAAATGCATTTGATCAAACTAATTAGCACTAGCCAATCCTTCAGTTCTAAGTTCTATCACTGTTGATGGATGATTTAGCAAATACTAAATTGCCATCAAGTAATATTAGTTACAAAGTTCGCATCGACTGAGATTGTGAGTACTAAACTGCCATCAAGTAATATTATTTACGAAGTTCGTATCTGCATGGATTGTGAAATTTCGACTCAACAATTTCAATTACAATTATAATGTGTAAATTGGGGAGATGCCCATGGCATGGATTGATTTGCAAAGAGGAATAAAAACGGATAAATAGATGATTATGTTAGTGTCGATTCACTTCTCTTTTGCTACTTTGTAACCATGTCCAATGACAACAATTGCTCACTTAGAATCAAGATGTTTTAACAAAATAGGTACGAACGATTGGCTCATAACTCTTTTTGATGATCACAATCCTCTAACGCCTTAAGTGAGTTTTTGATCATTGAAAATTTAATCGTACGTTAAAATTATTGTCACAAAGGTAATAGAATATGTACAAAGGTTGCCATATATTTTAAAAAGCACTTGATACATCTTGTAAAATATATAGCAGGACCACAAAGTTTTTTAATTTGGATGATTTGACGGGGTTTCTAGGTATTTTATACACTTTTTTCTTTTGATGGTCATTTCTCCGAATTATTACAATAATCAAAACTTCTTTCTCCTCCGTTCATCGAGAATGGGTGATTTTATGTCATTTTTGACCTAAAATCATCCCTCTACATCTTTTTTCTCATTTTTTTTCAATCTAAATAAGTGGTTTTCACACATATCAAGTTTTTCCTTTTATTTTTTTGTGATTTCGTCGTCTAAGTGCGGCGTTGTGTTGTTCGTCGTCTTGTGCGGCTTTTGATTTCGCGTCTTGTCGCGGTGTTCGTTTATTTCCTATTGAAAGATCTACATCAGTCAATTACAAATTCAACCAATGATTTGGGCTCAACGTTGCAGATCCGGAAACATGGGTATTTCAGTGACTTAGGTTTTATCATATTATTTGTTGGCATTTTGCCGATGTATGCTATTAACCTGGGTGCTGTGAGTTTGTTTGCAGATTCACCCTTTACGCTTTTAGCGATGTTTGTATCTGATGTACTCTATCGATTTGAATGAATGAATATTGTTTTGTTTTTGTAAAAAAAAAAAAAACTAAAAGAATAAGAAAACATACTAGAAAGATTACAAAATGAATCGTAAAAGACACTAAAATCATGGTATGTATTTGCATCTTTTTTTTTTAGTGGCCAAGGTTCAAACCCTAAACCTTGTATATTTTATACATTCTTCCTACCATCTATTCCTAGTTTCATGTGTTTGAAATTTTTCAGTTTCTTTTATCATTATTTTATATATTTTTATGTTTCAGCAGAAATTTAGATCCGTTTTGTTTGTGGTAAAATTCTTCTTTTATTTTCTAAAATTTATGGTCATGTTTGAACAATTGATCAGGACTATTAAAGTAAAGTCAACGATTACAGAGACACGATTTTTTTTAGAAGAAAATAAAAAAAATCTTCTCTCTATAATTGTTGACTAAAAATAAAGAAAACGAGAAGATAAAATGCTAGATATAGACATTGCATTTTATAAAAACAATGAAAACGCAAACAAAGTGTTTTATCTCTTTGTAATAAATTTTGTCAAAAAATCTCTTTGTAATAAAATAAAATTAACACAAATATAGTAAACATTTTCACAAAGTAAATGAAAAGACTCTTATGTGTCTAGCTGTATGGGTTAAAAAAATATCCAAATGATTATTTTATTTTTTTATATAAACTAGTGGAGAGACGGACACACATACCCGTCTTTCTGCTCTTTTTATCGCACTGACCTTTGTAATTAAATTATAAATGGTATATTTTATGAATTTTTTTATTAAAAATATAGAGATAAGATGTTTGTGAATTTCAAATTATAACAAACTCAACAAACATCCTCGTGAACTTTAGTCAGTTGATAGAGACAATGTATAATATATGATATGCAAGGTCCGAAGTTCAAACCTCGACCATTAAAAAAAAAAACCCAACAACCAATTTTTTTTCAATGACACCAACACTATAGTAAATATAATATAAATTTTTATAGTTTTAGTGACACCAACTATATAATTAGAATAATGAAAAAGTCAGCTTAAAATCTCCTAGTCCTTTTATATATAGTTTTTTTTAGTAGTATATATTTATATATGACTAGGAATCAATTGAATTAGTTTATAAAATTAATTTATATAATAAGAATAATTTATCAAGTTGAATAAAAGACTTTGTTTTATGATTATAAAAATTGAAGTTAAATAAAAAGAGTATCCCCCCGAGTGTGACTCGATTCATTGTAATCCCTCCCTCTTCCTTCATTCACATTGAAAATTTCTAGAATACAATTATGGACTGCTGTCAAATTAAATCTCCACTAATTAGTCACAAACAAATCCCCACTAATTTTTACATTCTCTTAATAGAATCACAATGGACAAGGTACTCATTAAGGTTTGACACCGTAAATTCATTTACCTTAAATGCAGTTTCAAATTCAAATCCTAAATTCCCTCTAGTACATGATCTTGTCTCTAACACAATATTCTCTTCCTAAAAAATTAACAAAATATAAAACCATATCATGATCACACCATCGACAATAATGAAATGGAGAGCTTCATGTTTTTCGCCATTCAAGTTGCATTTAGGTATAAAGTGATTTCATATTTTTGTTGTTGTATTTTTTTATTGAACAACATTTTTTTAAAATTTTTTTTGTGTACGTTTCAAAAATACACATTATGTTTTTTATTTTGTCAATTTCTTTTAAAGGATTATTTTGTCAATTTTATCATTTTTACAACTATATATGCAGGTGATCATGAATCTAATTCATTCCCACAAATTGAAGTGAGAAAAGAAATGGTATTTGACAAGAAAAAAGACAACAAGGTCATCAAGAATTTGTCACCTCCAAGCGAAAAATGCAACAAAAAGGTAGATCTAATAAACAAGGGAAAAGAAGGGGTTGATAATAATGGTGATTCAATTAGGACAGTACTTTCAGATCAAGAATATATTGTGTTTAGCTTTAGAGAGGATGGATCATTTGATATAGGCATGGATAGCATTGGTGCCAAACCTGAGTCTTCTATAAGTGTTGATGGAAACCGTGAAAACTCAAAGCTAGTGAGTCGAAAGGTACATATTACACACTCATTGCCATTTAACACAATTCTCAATTTTTCATATAATTACTATAGATGGATATAATCATATTATGTCATTGGTTTTTAATTGATTGCGAATATTTATATTGCTGCGAAATGCCGAAAAAGCATGGTCAATGCGGTCAAAATTGCGGTTGTTATGTCATTGTAGATACCTCAAAATCTTTAATGTTGATGCCATAATTTGTGGTTGTCTCTGCAATTTGAAACTACGAATATGGTATAGCAACATCGTTTGCAATTACAGTTAAACGCTACCAATGAGACCTGAATTGCAGTTGCCTTGCGATCGTAGAGACATAAAAAACTTTGATGTTGCCACCATTGCAAATTTGCAATCGAGAAATGTCTTTCAAACTTCAATAATAATAATCTAAATATAAATTTTATGCAGCTTGATTATAATGAGAGTGCAGACGTTAGGAATCAACACATAGAGAAGAATATATCAAATGCAAACCAGCATGACACTGATCAACATGACCAAGTTTACTTGACCCCTATCAAAGAGGTTCGTCGCCACCATAAATATTTTTTTCTATGTTTGATGTATTAGTGTCATCATACTATTTTTTTATTTAGAATTTTCTTTTGGCCTATAGGATGAAGCAAAAGAGACCATAAGTTTGAGTTCAACTCAACACAGAGATCACATAGGAAGATCATGTCAGAAAGAGGAGATTGAAGATGGTCGGTTGGTGTCTATTAATTCAAGGAACTCAAATCAATCTGAAGGCAGTAGAGGTTCTTTTGCATTCCCTGAGTAAGTTAATATTATCAGTGTTGTAATAATTTTCTTATGGCAAAAATATATCTATAATCATAATATCTACTTAGTTAACAATACACTATTAACATGAAAAGATTAATTTTCAATGGTTGAAATCCGATGAATTTGGGATCGCATAATTTTGGAAACTGGGTTGTAAGGTTAGACTGCCGCCAGTGCAAAACTTTTAAAACATCTCCCTCACGTGTGTAAGACAAGACATTTGGAATGTGACCTGAATGATTCTATAGCAGGTGATCCAACGGATGTTGGGTAGGCTCAATACTATCTAAGATTTTGAGTTTAGCCTAACTCAACCCTTATAAACCAGTTTGTAAGGTGATAACTTTCTGCCGATTACAAACACATGTTCAGATTTTATCTCTTCTAATATCACACTTTTAACAAACAATTCACCCATCACATGAAATTTATTTAGGTCCTAACCTATTCAAGTAGGACACATTCCAAAAATAATATGCTACAATAGAATTTAAATCAATAGGAGAACGTGAATGAAATTTATTTGGGTCCTAACATATTGTTGTTATTTTCTGTGAATGACAAAGGTTAGCTTGGGAAATGAAGGGAAGTCCTGTCAAAATGCCAAAATCAGAAGATCAGCATATAAAGAAGCAGAAGATTCGATGTGTGGGATTTCAGTGTTTTAGATTTTGATGATTTAATTTCATGCCTTTTAGGTTTTATATTTTCAACTTTACATGAATGAATTCTTCTGTGCAGAGTAGGTGTTCATTAGAAAATGCCATTCACTATTTGTCAGTATATATATCTAACCAAGTAAACTGACTTGATTGATAAGTTTTTTTTATCGATAAACATGTACTTGAGTAGAGTTAAGTTACTTCTTAATTCTAAATAACATTTTTGTTTAAATTATTGTTGAGAATTGATTCAAAATTGAGGATTGAAAATATGTCAAAATCATGGCTCGATTTTGAACTAGTTTTTTGGACTTTTGATTCTGAAAAAATCGTGGCTCGATTTGTTAAAATTGTGGCTCAATTTTGCGCTGAAGGATAAAAATAAAACGAATACTCAGCGTGAGATTTGTTCTTAATTTTCAGGGTTTTATTTCTCTATAAATACAAACCTTCTATAAGATGTAAACCTTGAGAGAGAGCGGGGGGGGGGGGGGGGGGGGGGGGCTAACAACAATGGTTTAGAAACAAACAACAAACTAGGGTTTAGAGAGATTTCTCTAAGCGGGAGACACTAGGGTCGAGATTGTTTTTTGATTCACCTTGAACAAAACACTGTTATGATTGAGTCTCTTGGTCACGGAAAGAGATTGAGACTTTGGGTAGAATTAGGGTTGAAAACTTATTCTTGTAACTCTTTGATATCTCTTTTGTAAAGTTATTCATCATTATAGTGAAACGGATGACTGCTCTCTCCTCCATACTAGGTCAGTATTGGACAGAACTAGGTAAACAAATTTTGTGTGTTCTCTCTTTCTTTCTCTCATTGTTTTCTACTTTTTCTTGTGTTTATAATTGTTACCCACTTTGTTTTGGTTGCTTGATTATTTTGCTCCACACATCAAGTATTTTATTGGTGTGATTTTTCAACGAATTCACAACATTTGGCACCCACCATGGGGCAAGGATCAAACGATAATCAAGTATCATAGTTTCAAAGTGGGATATTGAGAAATTTTTCCGAGATAATGATTTTGGGTTATGGAAGGTAAAGATGGAAGCGGTGTTAATACAACAAAAGTGTGAGAAGGCATTGAAGGGTGAAGGTGTGTTACCGGTGACCTTGTCACAAGCAGAGAAGACCGAGATGGTGGACAAGGCCAAGAGTGCTATTGTCTTGTGTCTCGGGGATAAAGTTTGGAGAGATGTAGCGAAGGAACCAACCGCGGCATAGATGTGGTCAAAGTTGGAGTCTTTGTATATGACAAAATCTTTGGCTCATTGTTAATTCCTAAAGCAACAAATCTACTCATTCAAGATGGTAGAGTCAAAGGTCATCATGGAGCAACTTACAGAGTTCAACAAAATCCTTGATGACTTGGAGAATATTGAGGTGCATCTTGAGGATGAAGATAAAGTTATACTCTTGTTGTATGCTCTACCAAGATCTTTTGAATCTTTCAAAGATATCATGCTTTATGGAAAAGAAGGCATTGTTACCTTGGAAGAAGTTCAAGCGGCTTTGAGAACCAAGGAGTTGACCATGTCCAAGGACTTGAGAGCTGATGAAAACAATGAAGGCCTAACTATTTCAAGAGGGAATGGTGGAGGTAGAGGTAACCGGGGAAAGAGTGGTGACAAGTCAAAGTTTAAGTGTTTTAACTGCAACAAGATGAGTCACTTCAAGAAGGATTGTCCGGAGAATAATGGTAACTCCGCATAAATTGTTATGAGGGTGCGGGTGCTTTTGTGGTCTTGTTGGGAGGATGAAGAAGGTGATGTTTCTCACCTTGGGAGTGATGCCTTGTAGAGCGGTGGTCATCTGGAGAGACGTTAAACACTCAACATCAGCCTGTAGAGGCGGTGGTAAGAATACTCATGGTCAATCTGAAGAGGCAGATGTAAGAATAATTATGGTCATCCTTTTGAGGTGGAGTTTCAAGGTGAAAGATATAGTGGGATGTACGCGTTTTGAAGTTGAGGTAGAGAAAGCTCAACTTAAGGTGGAGTTCAACACACCAGGAATGGTACGACTATGAAGGACCTTGCGTGCTATGCTCTAGTTGTGAGCAAGGAATTCTTCATGAAGACGGAAGGCATTCCGGAATTTGAAGAATGTATAGCATGACTTGTGGGATTACCTAAAAGACCAAGGGTAATTGGAAGCAAGTTAATCTTCAGGAGGACATATTTGATCACTCCGAGGGCTGAAGAGGTTATGGTGTAGACTTGGGGAACTACCTAAAATTCCTTATGTAGTTGGATGCAAGAATCTTCAAGAAGGCGGAAGGCATTCCGATGGTTGAAAATGTTGGGTGGAAACTTGTGGAGCTACATGGTGTAGTGTGAAGCAAGGGAAAGAGCTGCATGGTGGTTGATGGTTAAATTGGTATCATCACTAATTTAGGGTCAAGGTGGAGAATTGTTGAGAATTGACTCAAAATTGAGGATTGAAAATCTGTCAAAATCGTGGTCCGATTTAGAAAAATCGTGGCACGATTTTGGACCAGTTTTTTGGACTTTTGATTCTGGAAAAATCGTGGCTCAATTTTGCGTTGAAGGATAAAAATAAAACGAATATTCAACGTGAGATTTGTTCCTAATTTTGAGGGTTTTATTTCCTTATAGACCTTGTGTCAGATGTAAACCTTGACAGAGAGAGGGGGCTGACAACATGAGTTTAGAATTATGTTTGAAGACTGATTCTTGTAACCCTTTGATATCTCTTTTGTAAAGTTACTCATCATTATAGTGGAACGAAGGACAACTCTCTCCCCCAGACTAGGTCAATATTGGACCGAACTGGGTAAACAAATTTCTTGTGTTCTCTATTTCTTTCTTTCATTGTTTTCTATTTTTTCTTGTGTTTATAACTGTTACCCACTTTATTTTGGTTGTTTGATTATTTTGCTCTACACTAAGTATTTTATTGGTGTTATTTTTCAACGAATTCCCTAACAATTATATTTTTTATTATAAAATTATTGAACAAGATGCATCTCATGCATGTAACCAAAAAATAAAGAAGGTTTTGCCGTTTATTTTTTTATCTGATATTCGTTTTTATGCTTTATTCTTTTTATTTGAATCCTTAATCTTGCGTTATACACATGGCAACTAAACACATGGCATCATGTGACATGTAAAATTTTGCTTTTACTGTAGTGTTCTTCATCAAAATTCTGAATTTGAATTAGGATTCATAATTTTTAAAATTTTTGCAGAGGTAAATTTAGTCTTCTTCCCCAAAGTTTGCAACAATAATTTCAATCTAATACACGACTTGTTATTATCGATGGATGAAAACAACCTATCTAATATATAATAGCAATAATTTTAATTTTAATCTGATACATCATACATATCTTTTAGAACTATCATTTGTCTATGTTAGCGATAAATAAATTCGATCTTATTTTACTTTAGTTCTTTGATGAATTAATTTCATGCATGGCAAAGACGTGTTAGATTCACATTGCCTTATTTTCTCTATAAATTGAGGTCTTGGCATATGGAAGAATGTAAGGAGTGGGTCATGTTTAGAAGATAGGAGTTAGCCCTTAAGCACTTACAGAGTGAAAGCGGACAAGGGATCAGATTGAATGTAAAACTAAGCTGTGGGAAGCTATAGCTCGGTGAACCTCTGTTAGCTTCAAAGGTTAATAAACGGTCATAGCGTTGAATCACCAACAGCTATACCACGTTGTAGCTTAGTATTGCATTTGACTTATGTACTCTTGACGTATGGCACTGAGGATCTGAATTAAGCCACACATAAGCACGAAAAAGGTCAAGACTCTTCAATTAAATAAGCCTGGAAGCCGGAGGTTAAAGATATAGCTCTATGGGTGAGACATAGTAGCTATTTCATGATATAGCGTTGTGGATATCTTAGAGACTAAAGATTCCTTGAACGAACTAATATGACTATATCCAGCTACAGCTCTGTAAATCGCAATAATTTTTTTTATCATAACGTATCCTAGTTCTAAACCACACCTTCTATCTTGAGATTTTCTAAAGACTTTAACTGCTTTCCTAAACTTAACTTTTAACTTCTATTGTTGTGACAAATGATTTATTTTATTTTTCTTCAAATAAGTTTTTTATTGAAAAACTATTTGAAGCTACAGCTCCACAGTCCCTGTGGGATCGATATCTTTTTATACTATAACTTGGACATTGCATACTTGCACCTACTCTTTCAATCTTAAAATACTTTATAGTGTTTTAGGAGACATCAAGTTTTTGGCCCCGTTGCCAGGGACTGCTAGGTGTTATAGTTTTAGTAGTTTTTCATTTTTAGTAGTTAGGTAATTTGTTTATTTTTGTTTTCACTTTAGTTGTGAAGTTTGGCGAGTCTTTAGCAGGTGTGCTTGTGAATGCATAGAGCACAATCCTTACCAAAATTTCACCTGGATATTGAAATAGAAAGGACACTCAGACAAAGGACGCAGTTGTTCAAGTCTAAGACGAATCTCAATATAGAAGAGCTAGATCCTGAATTTATCCAGAGCTACAACTCCAACAAGTATAGCACAGAGGAAGATTCAACTGTCAACATGGCTGAAAACAACAACACTATTGACATGGAAAAGACAAGGGGAGGTCCATCAGGGAGTATGCATTGTTTGATCCAACAACACTCCACACTATCATAGTGCGATCTATAATAGCCCGTTTTTCGGTAGAATTATTTTATTTATTTATTATATGTGTTTAATTGTTTGTTTGTGTGTTTGGTTTGGGATTAGTGGACTTTTAGGCAAGACGAGTATTTTGGTCATTTTTAGGACTGAGAGTATTTTGATGAGTGAGGGTAAATTCGTAATTTTAGAATGTAGAATATTTTAGTGGTTTAGTGTGAATAGTTATTTTTATTATGCTAGTAATAACTTGAGATAATTATTTTGATGTGGTAATTAATTAGATGTTTTAATGAGGTGAAATTGAGTAGTAACTTTTTAATTAAGTGGCAAGAGTCTCTAGGCCCATTATGAATTGAGGTAACATAGCCCATTGTTTGGAGTATACAAAGATAACTCATAAAGAGAATTAAGGTTAGCTTTTCATTTCACACATTTACACAAAAAGGGTGGCTAGAGAAAAATAGAGAGAATTGAGAGAGAAGTGATGATAGAAGAAAAAGGAAGAGAACCCAAGTGAAGAAAAGAGAAGAGGAGAGCTAGGATTCAAAGTGGAAGTGAAGATTTTGGTGGATTAGCTAAGCTTAAAGAAAACAAGGTAAGGGGATAGGTTTTTTCTACCTAATAATCTATAATCATAATTTTAGCTTATGGGTCATATTTGTGTTAATTGATTTGGGAAAATTGATGATTATATGTATAATTTTCATGCTTGAATTTAAGTGGTGAATTTGGGTATGTGAAAATTGTTGAAAACTTGTTGTTGATGATTAAATTCCATTGTTGATATATGTTAAGTTGTTGATGATGTTGTTGTTGATTAATGTTGAATTCATAATTTATGTGCTATAAATGTTGTTGGGTATATGTTAAGTTGTTGATGATATTGTTGTTGATTAATGTTGAATTCATGATCCATGAAATTGGTTGTGATAAATGTGATGTTTGGTTAAGTTGTTGTGTTTTGGTGGTTTTTGGGAAAATGGGTCAAAAGAGGAGAAGTATGATTTTGAATGGATTCATGGAGTTGTTATGATGAATTGAATTGAGTATAAATTCTATTTTGGATTGATATGTTTTGGTGAGGAATCATTTGGGTTAAACTTGGGTTTTTGAACTAAAAGTCGTTTTAAGCACTTTTGTGAAATAAGTCATTTTGGGTGAAATGAAACTAAGTTGTTTTGGGTTAGAAAACTATGGTTTTGAGTGAGTATAAATGGTATGAGTGTTTAGGACGCGTTTGGTGCAATTGGGGTCAAAAACGGTTTCAAAAACAGACTCCCATGCACGAAAACGCGATTTTTGAAAAATGATGTACTGGTGGTCTCGCACGACTGTGCATTTAGGGGGCACGGACCATACGTGCCTCTCGCACTTGGTCTGCACGATCATGCGTAGAGTAGGCACAACTTTGCCATCTGTGCAAGTGTCTGGAACATCGATTTTTCGTGTTTTTTAAAATCTCATAAGAACTTATTCAAAATAACCTAACATGAGTTTTACCACAACAACAACATAATTACACAACTTTTATCATACCAAAAATTAGCATAATTAATGGAGCACGGAAATTCACTTAATTCTTCAATAATTCAAGAAAACACAACAAACACAACAACCAAAATTCTATCCATATGAACATTAATTCCTAAAGATGAATAAATCTCACACCCGTACCTTTGAATTCAAACCTTAAGCTTTTCTAGATCCAATGTTCTCCTCTACTTTGATTCTTTTGAGCTTCCCTTCTTTTCTCCCCTTGAGCTCTTATTTCTTCTCTTCCCTTCTCTATTCTCTCTCTAGCCTCTATTGTGTAAACTTGACAAATGATTTCACGAACTAGGGTTACGACTACTCTTAGTCTTATATAATCACACCAAATTGGGTTTAGTTACTTAACACCTATTAGGATCAATCATCATTCATATTAGTAAAATAACACTACTCACTCTAATTCACTTAGTTCTCTTACTTTACTAATTACCTCTATTCTAGTCATTCTGCCAAAATTACTACTCATCTTAGTTAATAATCTCCACCTATAAATTACTAAAATGTCATTCACTTTGCAAATTATCAAAATACCCTTGATTCATCTAATCAAACTAAAAACCAACTATTCCCACATCAAACAATAAATTAAATAATAAATAATAATATCCTAAAAATCGGGATGTTACAAAAAATAGATGACAAAATTGTCTTCACATTCGTTCTTCTATGTCTTTATTTGTAATTTTTTCTTTTTGTTATATATATTCTATGGGGCTTGTGTCTTTGCAAGTTTCGTTTTCTTAAAAAAAAATGTGTATCTTTGTCAGTCTCACTTAAAGAGGAGAATACAGTGGTAGAGTAGTCTCACATCTTGGTTCTGGTCTAGAAGAGTATAGCGCCCCATGTAACACCCTTAAACCCCGATTGCAATAAAACATGCAAATAATTCAATTAATGAACATATTTTAAGATGTCACGTCATCTTTTCTCAAAATCATGCATAAATACGGTTTTCATAAAACTCGCAGCGGAAATCATCATACAAAAATATCTCAATAGCTTGTAAACATCCTCAAGTACAGGACTAAGAAAATCTAAACACCGTTTCATAGGTCTCATATACATAACCATAGTCTCAACATAAATCTATCATCAGCTAAAAGACACAAAAGAAACAAAGTTCCGACACTTCTTAATTAGAGCATAACTAGACTCCAAGCAAAACGATAAAGAGGTAGCTCCAAAGCTAGTCCTCAAGCACTCACAAGTAAAAAGAAGTCAATCCTACATGCCGTCTACACCATTCATACAAATGGGTAGGCGGTCAACCAAGCAACCACTAGGGGTAATATAATATTCCACATAATAAAATATAATCAGGAAATGACATTAAATAATTTCAAGTATAACACATATACATACTTATCATTCCTAAGATACCAACTTCATATGAATATTATCATATTTCATTCATAACACATATCACATCAAATCCTCAGCAACACCCATTTACAAACTAACAACATCAATTCAAGTGTGCAAACATCTCCAAATCAATTATACTCCGAGTACACATCTTCACATAAGTTTGCATCATTGCGAATAACATAACCACATAATACAACAAATCACCACATCGCACAATTTGTATGCATGTTATGTTCTAGACATCTCTACATGCATGTTGTATGTAACACCCTATTTTATTTATTTATTTATTTGATTGAGTTTGGAGTCTTTTTGAATAATTTATTTGATTTATGGTGATGTGTGTTATTTTTGTGTTATATGTTGGTGTTTTAGTAGCATATTATATTATAATATATATGTTATTTGGTGTAGAAATATATATGTTATTTGGTGTAAAAATATATGTGTTATTTGGTGTAGAAATATATATGTTATTTAGTGTAGAAATATATATGTTATTTGGTGTAGAAATAATATGTTATTTGTTATAGAAATATATTTGTTATTTAGTGTATATATATATATATATATATATATATATATATATATATATATATATATATATATATATTTAGTGGGAGAATATATTTCGTGGAGAAATATAATTATTTAGGATAATGAGGCTTTGGGGCAGAATTGGAATTAAGAGAAAATAAATAGGTTAAGGATTTATATAAAAAGGGAGAGTTAGAATTAGAAAATATAATTTGTTTTATAATATATATATTTGATGAAATATTATATTATGTGATATTATGTGTTTTAATATTCTAAGGGGGGGAGAGATATTCTTGGAAATAATAAGATAATAGGGAAGAGAGTAGTTTTTGGTGAGAAGAGTAAATAAATTAGGTTAAGAGTCAGTAAGAGTTTAGAAAACAGAACACATACGTTTTTGGAGAAAAGAGGAGAACCCAGAGAGAGAACCCCCTAAGGACGAAGAACGCTGCTTTTGATTTCAGAAAACAATCTAAGGTAAGGGTGGGACTAACATTCTTTAATCATAAGCATATAATTTCCGAAAAGAGCTTAATCATGTTGTTGTTGAGTTTTGAGGTTATAGAAATTAGGTTTAAATTCAATTAGATTGTTGAAAGTGTAGGTAATTCCATGAATTAATGTAAGGGGGAGTCTCTATTCATCGTAAGGGTTGTATGAACATGTGGGTAGTGAAAGGTTTTTATTTTTCATGCTTTTCATTGGTTTTCACGATCTTTTTAATGAATTAATGAATATGTGCTCTAATTTGATTTTGTAATTATGGGTATGTTCTTGTATCCGTGATTAAATTTGTTTTCTTGTTTTAGAATCGATGCATGACTTTCGAATTTAATTTTGTTTATGATTAACTGAATATATTCATTTTCGATGCTATAAGTATGTCGAATAAGACTAATTATTTTCATATTAATTCTTTCGGTTCATGATTAGCAATCGAAATTTTACTGATACCGTGTTCGATTAATTTTTCTCTAAGAATGGTCTAGAGTATAAAGTAACTATGAGGGGGTTTTCTAATAACCGTTAATTATGATTTAAAATTAATTGAATGCATTGCTATTAAAATTATTTGACTTTGCAAAATACGCCATGTTTTTGTTTAGTTATCTTTTTTTTTTCTAAGCTGAGGAAATCGGTAGCTGAACTTGTCTTCTAGTATGGGATGTGTTTGGGTCCATTTTCTCAAAGTTTATAATTATGCACCGATTGTTGTAGCATCATGCTATGTATATTTATGTGTAGGTTTGCGGTGTCCATATAGCTATTATAATTGGGTTGTTCATGTCATAAAGGGTCATTCATGGTCATGAGAGATAAAATACTAACTTATATTTGGATTTCTTGTAAAGTTAATTGTTTGATTTGTTTCGACCTGACGTGTTCAAAGAAGCATAACTAAATAACTTGTGTGTTAGCTTCACATAGCTTATTTTATTTGGTAGAAGATTTTAACTATTCACTTCTATAATTAATAATGAATTATTTGATAATGTGTATTGATGTGCTATTTAGTGATGTAATTGATTTATTATTTGTGGATGTGTTATATAAATATGTGTTATTTGATGATATGTGATTTAAGATGTGCTATATAAAGATGTGATATTTGAAGATTGTTGCATTTGAGTCGTGTCGTTGCATTAAGTCGTGTTGTTGCATAACATAGTTAGCGATGGGGGCTTAATGCCTGACAGGTCCTTTTATGACCTTTAGCGATGGGGGCTCAATGCCTGACATGTCCTATTTGACCTTTAGCGATGGGGGCTTATGCCCTGATGGTACCACATGCATATTGCATTGTCGAGTCGATGTGATGTTAAGATGAGTTGTTGTTGTCATTGCATTGTAGGGTCGTCATTGCATAATATAATTGATGATCATTGGAGAAGTTGTTGCTGTTGTTGATTATGATGTTGATGTTGTTGCTGATGATGTTGCTGTTGTTGATGATGTTGTTGTTGTTGCTGTTTTACCTTTATTAAATGATGTTATGTGATGTTTATTCTATGCTGGATATATGGTTGTTGATTATCTTTTAAAGAATTATATGCTTATTATTATTGAATGTGAAATCTCACCCCTTCTGCTTGAAAATGTTGCTCTTCGTATGGGTAACTTGTAGGTGATCAAGATTAGCTGTTGATTGTTGTTGTGAGTGACTACCTCTCACTGTGTCCTTAGGTGCTCTGATACGTAACGGGATGGGGAACTTTGTTATTGTTTTCTATTCTTTACGTATTATTTTTATGAGATTCTATGAACATGATGTTGAAACATTTTGATGAGATTTTACGTTGAGGCCTTCGTGCCAAAGTTGTTTAAGGTTTTTGAATTAAATTCCGCTGCGAAGTATTTGAGATTTTATTTTGAGATGTTTTGAAGAATAAATTATTATTTATTCCATTTGTGATTTCTAAGAAATGTAGCATTCCATTTAAGTTGTGAATACTCTGATTATTTTTAAGAAATTTTTATGTTGGGAAAACAGATTAATTCATCTCCACTTGGATAAATTATCCTATTTCCAGATGGATGTCGTAAATAATATCTCTGAGGGATCATATCTCTACTTGAATATTAAAATATCGTAATCACCAAAATTTATGAATGCATGAACATATGACTCACCAAATGCATACGTTCATACAAGACATCACCACTTATCACCAACATCGACACCATAATTAACACAATCAAAAGTACGTATGTATTCATCATAATTTTATACATATATACAATCATCATCATGCTATTAATCGATCATTGATTCATTCTTATTATATCATAGTATCATGCATATAAGTCATTTACAAGTTTTCAATTCATAATTCCTCATTTTGACTAAATTCGTCTATTTTCGTAAAAATCATCTATTTTCACAATTTATATATATAAAAAAACAATTTACACAATCATATACATCATAAAAATCACAACTTCATGATTACATACTCATTTATTCTCTATATAGACTTTCCTAAACTCTATTAATTTTGAGGATGTTTCATGATTCATTGAAAAAGTTATGATAAAGTTTCGTGAAAAATACCACATGACTTGTGTGTAGTAATTTAATCATAACTCAAGTTCTAGAAATAATAATGAAGTCAAACCAAAGGCATTTGAATGTAACATCCATACCTACAAATTTCATGTTTACAACTAAGGCTGAATCGATTCACATCTTAATGAATCGATTCAAACAAGTTAGAGAAAAACATTGATACGATTCAAAAATGTCTGACTCAATTCAAAACTGCCCAAATGCAGATTGATCCGATTCAAACTTTCTCGAATCGATTCAATGGCCTAGAAAACATATTTTAAGTCTCGGGTTTATCCTCAAATCATCCCAAAAATCCTCATTTTGATCCCCAACATACCTAAAACGATTAAAATCATATTCTAGGGGTTCAAACACTTCATTTAAGCTCTTTCCCTAACTTTAAAACATCAACTTATACTTCAATCCACAAGGTTATCACTTAATTCATCAAAGTTCCAACAACAATAACTTAGTTCATCAAAGTTCCAACAAAAGCAATTTAGCCAAACATCACATTCACCACAATAAAATTCATGGATTCTCAATACAGACATATACCCACAACATTTATAACATTTAAATCAAGAATTCAACATTAATCAACAACACCATCATTTACAACAATTTAAGCTAAATTCTCAACGTGACCAACTTAGCATCAACAACTAGTTTTCAACTACTTTTATATACCCAAATTCATCACTTAATTTCAAGCACGAAATTCAACACATATAATCATCAATTTTCACAATTCAACCAAAATGATTATGATCCATAAGTTAAAAATTTATTATAGATTATTAAGTAGAGCAAACATATCCCCCCTTATAGATTAGCGGAGAACGGGTTGTTACACCCTCCAAGGTGCAAGTGTTCTCCTTGCAACTTCTTCTTGCTAAGATTCCAACAAGAGTGAATCTCTTGAGGCGTAAAGTGTTGCGAGACCGTGTGTGCCTTGTGTGGTGAGGAGACAACGTTTGTTAAACATCTTTATGATACTTGTGTGATTTCTTCGAGGGTTTAGTATAGGAATTTTATGTTAGGCTAAGAGTTAGTTCTACCGAGGGGATGTTGTATGTTTCATGGGAGAGAGAAAATTAGGTGTAGTTTCTTATTGATTAGACATTCAATTGTGTATAAAGGGATTTCTATAGGGTTTTTTTTTAAAAAAATAATCCTCTTAGCGGAATAAATCCCGATGAAAACGAATCTTAATTAAACCACTAATCACAAATCAAACCAAAGATTCGCGTGTTTACCTCTTGAAGCACAAATCCTTTGTTGTCGAACGCAAAGAAAGTGAGTGATCATGAGTATTTCTCAATGACAACACCTATACTCAGTACATACGAACATAACCCCTTCAATCTCAGTGCTAGCTGATTTGGATGAAAGTTTAAAGAGAGAATGAGTTTTAGTCTTTCAGAAAAACTTTCTGAATTGTGGAATTAGGTTAAGCATGTCACTTGCTTCATCATAAATGTTCTATTTATAAAACAACTTGTGTTATCAGCAACCCAAACACTATTGGGCTTATGTAATCCCAATAATCCATTTGCTAACTAAGTAACTCCACTTACTAAATGCACCCCAAGTAATAAGTCTCACATATTTCTCTTGTTTAACTGTTCTTTTGTATGTGACCTTGTAAGTTCTTGTAACATTGACAATAATACTAAATCCTATTTAATATCATAAACAGTGAGCATTGCAACACATCAATGTTATCCAAGTGACATGAATCTCAAGTGATCTGACAAAATTTTTATGTGATAACGATATTGTGTATAATTACCAATTTTCCCTCATGCCTATATTGAACACAAGGTATAATATGTCACTCTTCTGCAGTTCAATATTGGGCCTTTAGACATTTCTCCTGTTGTGTAGAAGGGTTAAATTCCATCTAGGTCACTCATGCCCGTCATCATGATTTGTGGAGTACCCATCAACCGACTTTATAGTCATCATGTGACGGACAACATTGTATGACATCAAAGTACTCGACTCCTACATCTATGATACATAGTAGTTTTTGGCCGAAGGGTGGAATACAACATTTATCACTATGAGAACTAGCAAAAAGAAGAGCTCTCACGTGCCCGTCTTTTTGCTCTTTTTATTGCGCTAATTAAAAATTATGAACGGTGTTTTTTTATGAAATTTTAATTTTGATTAAAAGTAAAAATATAAATATATTTTGCTTTCAAATTATAACAAATCAATGATTATTTATTTCAATATTTTTTTTGAAATAGTGACTATTTATTTCAATGAAACCAAAAATATAAAAAAAATATAATCTAAATTCTTATTTTTTTAATGACACCAACAACAATCTTTATTATATGAAAAGTTGTTGTTTAAAGGTATAATTGAGATAATGAAAAAGTAAGTGTAGATACACTCATCTAGTTTATTATATTTTTTAAATGATAAAGAAAAGACTGAACATTTGTGTTTGTTACACATTTATTTTAATATTTAAATTTATTCTTATCTATTTATTACATGTGTTATTTGTATTGAAAACTAAGGGCATTTTTGGAAAGAGAAAAAGCCAGTCCAAAAGAGTTGAAAGGGGTTGTTTTCTTTATATATAGTATAGATAACTTATGCCATTTACATAACTTTCTATGTAGTATTCTCATGGCGGGTCAATCCAATATAAATATTACTCTTTTTTTTTTAGCAAATAAATATTACTCCTAATATTTATATTTATGTGAAGACTTGATAACTTTTTATCCCCGATCCGTGAAATTTGATCATCCGTGTACCCACATAATAGTTTCCATGCTTTAATGTAATCCCATTTCACAATAAAGCTTGACTACATACTCCCTCCGGTCACATTTATAAGCAAAAATCAACTTTTTAGATTCATTGAATAATTAATGTATCTAGTCACATTTATAGACCATGTACATTAGTCATTCAATGAATCTAAAAAGTTACTTTTTGCTTATATATGTGACCGGAGGGAGTATAATTTAAGAATAATGTCCTTTAGTTTAATGGGGACTCATGATTAAGTCACACTTAATGTTCCTTTAAATGAACTAACTATTCTCAGGACTTTATTATTTTGAAACATAACAAAATCAATCAAGAAATGGCAAATATAAATATCATGATCAAAGCCAAATCCAATCAATAAAGATTGGCTATTACAGTTTACTCCAACAATGTATTCCATCTGGCTTGCTCGTAATGATCAGGTGTTCTCTAGCAGGACAAAGATGTAGAGAAATTGTAGATAACATTAGTTTACCTGTTGGTACTAGTTTCGTTGGAGAAATCCTGATCATGCTTGCTCCCATTACAAGTAGGTGGTGTAACGCCCTATTTCTATTAAAGCGATAAATCACGCAATTATAATAAATAATTAAGAAATAGACGTCACGTCTTCAAATAATCAAAAATAGACATGCATAAAAACTTCAACAAATAAAACATCACAGCGGAAATATATCTCATACACCTTAAGTAGCCATGTCTTCACATCTTAAATATAACCACATAGTATAATAATCAAATCCCGACATACGGGTAAATCTCAATGATAAAAATAAATCCAAAACACGATAAAGACACCGTCCTAGATCAGAGCCTATCTAAGACACGAACACAAATAACCAACGGAGGTAGCTCCCGCTATCATCGAGCACTCACCAAGCAAGCAAAACAACTAATCCTGCATGCCGCCTACCCATTCATAAAAGTAGGTAGGCGGTCCACCACAGAACACTTGGGGTTAGCTTCACATCAATGATAATCAGAAAATATAAACAAGATTGAACATGCATTAATAATTCATCGATCATAAATGAGCATTAGCATCAACAATATTTGCACAAGTATAAGATTCACCAATTACAACTAAACCACCAAGCACATAATTGCACCAACAAGTAATTCACATTGAACACATAAACAATTACGACTCATCCTAAACATGCAATGTGCCTAGACCAACTCTAGACACGTGTGGTACCAAATCACCTCCGAGGCCGTCGCCTCTGATGCCAACTGAACATCATAATCACCCCAAATAATTGAATACATAGTATTCGTCACCAACATGGATATGAAATCCGACATCAACAGTGTGTGAACCTATGACTCGACAACAACAAAGCATATTTTCATACAACTTTAACAATCCACACCAATATATTTCAATACATGCTTACACCAACAATTCAACACCAATAGCATGTAAGAAAATTCACCAACAACAAATATGCACATAACATATATAAACACCAACAACATCACCATGGTAATTCAACAACTTCATATAATTCTCACATTTCAAGTAAAGGAGAAAATACACCAAAATATGAAAAACATCATATTCAACACCCATCAATCATTCATACATCTTTATTTATTCATAGTAAACCATTCATGAAATAATTTCAAAGTAAACGGGTTCAATGAATATTTTCAACCAAGTTCGTATAATATAATTCACAACTTAAACAATAGGGGTCAATGAACCAAAACAAAGCAAAACAATTCAATCACCTCAACTATTCATGCACACTAATCACTTATGAGTGTAGGTGTACATACATGTGCGTTTCACCGGTTAACTATCAAGAAATCTCATAATTCACAAAGTTCGTCTCATAATGCAACTTTTTCAAATAGAATCCATTTTCAAAGCAAAACAATTTAACTCTCAATGAAATAAATCAAGACCATTTTTAGTAACCACATAAACAGCATACATACATAACCTTACATCATTCACTCGGGAAAAACAAGTTTCGAAAAAATCGGCGTTCTTGGACATTTTCTAAACATTAAAACTGATTCATAAAAACCAAGTCCAATTTGATTCAAATGATGCTCCAGTAGGATTAGATGTATAAACTATGATTAACTAAGTCAAAAGAAACACTCTAGGAAGTTCGGATTGGACCCCAAGTGCACGAAGCGAAAAATCAAAAGTTGTTGAACAGGGTGCTGCTCGCTTAAGCAAAGTCTGGTTCGCTTGAGCGACCAGGACCCAGTAGCTTCTGGTCACCCTTCGCTTGGAGCTCGCTTGCAGCTCGCTCAAGCAAACTGTGTCCAGAACCACTTGTCACGTTCGCTTGGAGCTCGCTTACAGCTCGCTCAAGCAAACTGTGTCCAGAATCAACTGGGCACGCTCGCTTAGAGCTCGCTTGGCGCTCGCTCAAGCAAACGCTCATCGGTTCAGTAAAAAAATTTCGAGTTTCAAACCCCTTTTCCCCAAAAATCCCAATTTTGATCTTTCCCAACCCAAAACTCGTTCCAAATAATGTTTACAGGACATATACATGAAAACACACCCAATGATGCATAAAACTTGAGATTAAGACATCATTTCATCAAAATTAAACAATTCACCAAACTTTCACAATTTTCAACAACAACAACAATTCTCATCACCAATTCACAAATAGGGATACCCATTATATCAATTCCTCAACAACATGTTCCAAAACAACATCAACAACAAATAATCATGAATTCACTCATAATTCAACAACCACAACTTCATTCTTAATCAATTTTACACAAAAACATAACATACCCACATATATAACTTTTGGCATGCAAATTCATCACCAACAACAATTAATCATTCAATTCATATATACAATCTTATCATCAACATCTAAGTATGAATTTTTACACTTAAACTCAAATAATCACTTAACCAAAATAATCACTTATCAAATAAGCACTTATGAGAAATGGGTAGAAAAAAATTATGCTTGAATACTAGTCCCCTTACCTCTAATTCCAAAAATCCAAGCCTAAGCCTCACTTTAGCTCCAAGATTCTTCACCCTCTTCAAGCCTCTTCTCTTCAAACCCTTTCTTCCTTTTCTCTAGCCTTTTCTCTCTCTCTCTCTCTCTCTCTCTCTCTCTCTCTCTCTCTCTCTATCTCTAACTTGTGTTGTGAAATGAAATGTTCTAACCCTAGTTTCCTAATAAAAGTCGGGTTTTATAGCCACACCACCAATGGGCCTAACTCTCCAAATGTTATATGGGCTCAAACTCTAAATAATTCAATTCTCTAGTTTCTATCTCACTAATGGTAAAATAACGAATAACCACCAGTCCTAATTCTAACTACCACAACATACTAACAACTTAATAAACAAATGGTCCTCACTTAAAAACGCTACAAATAATCCTCAACCAAAATTACTAATTTACCTTTGCTCACCAAAAAGACCAAAATGCCATTCTAACACTAAACCCAAGAATTAACACTTAAAGATAAATAATCACATACAAGCATATATAAACACACATAAAATAATTAAAAAAAAATAAAAAAACGAAAAAATCGGGCTGTTACAGGTGGCAAAACTAACAATCTTCTGGGACTGGTTGTTTATTGTGGATGGACTGTGCTTGGAAGCCTTTGAGCAGAGTTCTGAGTTTGTTTCTTTGTCTTTGTATCTCTGCTCTCGAGGTAGCATGCGCGGTTCACCTCCCCTTGGGGTTTTGTCTTTTGATGAAGGATTTCTTGGTTGGCTTCTGCATAGTGTTGAAACAAAATGTGTTTAACAATACCACCTTGAGTTTTGATGATAAGAAGGTATTAAAAATGTCAATTGGATATGCTAATATTTGTTCAAGTGTGCAGGACCATAGACAAAAGTTTAAATGTCTTTAAATCAAGCATATGTTCTGGAAGGACAAATGAGAGCAATGAAATTTACAAAAAGGAAGCTTGTATTGCAAGATAGAATCTGAAGAAGATATCATCTGAAGAAGATAGCATCTGAAGAAAAGAGCGTCTGAAGATAACATCTGAAGATGATAAGAAGCTGTCTACCAGAAGCTGATGTCATCAGAATCTGAGGATCATCAGAAGTTGGAGTTTATCAGAATATGAAGACTGGAAGCCTCAATTAGTTAAATGTTGTTATTCTGATGCTAATGATTGCATAAGGAATGGAATCCTAAAACAACTACTATTTCAGAGGAATTAGAAGGTAAATGATGCTTATCCATTGAAGAGCACAGGAAAAAGGACATAGTACAATTGTACAACCACTACCTCCACTACTCCACTGCTCATGTCTGTAGTAGTACAAAACAACAGTTTTGACTACGCTGGTGACTCTCTATTCAAGGAATGAATTTGAAATTGTTCCTTCATAGGACAATACCTAAATCAGGCAACAAATCATTGGTGATTATCAAGCTTCAATAATGACTCTTTTGATGTGATGACAATCTACAACGTCTCTTTCACACCTCTATATAAAGGAATGAAGACTTGAAGATTTTAGAAGAGACTCACAACAACTTTACAAGTGCTGAAGCTCTGCATAAATTTTTTCACATCAAAGTTCACTTAGAATTTTTTAACAACTTTCATATCTTAGAAATTCTAGAGTCTTAAGAGTTTGTATCTGATTTGTATTGTGAACACGCTGATTGTATATCAAGTGTTCAACCTCAAACATATTTCTTTGTAATTGTGTTTGTTTAGAAGTCTCTTGCAGTTGTGCTTGAGCATAGGAAGTCTCTTGAGTTTGTGCTTGAGCATAGGAAACCTCATGCAGTTGTGCTTGAGTAGTTTGAAGTCTCTTGCTTTTGTGTTTGAGCAGTTGTAATCAGATATTGATTTTAGCGAACTCTCCTTGGAAGTGCAAGTGGGACTGGACTACTTCCGGATTGTGGAAGGAACCAATATAATTGCTTTGTGTCTTTCTCTTCTCTCTATCTTTTTACATTATCCGCTGCATAAGACTCTGTACTTTGCTCAAGAATTTAAACTTCATCAGATTCTGAACATTGGACTTAGTTTTAAAAATTGAAGAAAAGCTAACACAATTCAACCTCCCTTCTTGTGTTTTTCTCACCTTCACATAGGTGTTTTGTGTGCCTCTTATCTTTGGTGTTGATGTTGTTGGCTAGTTGTATTTTTGCCACACTTGGGGCGCTTGGCTCACACTTTGGGGAACCCAATTGTATTTTTTCTCACATGGTCCATGCTTGCAACACATGGATCATGCATGAGGCGCCCATCGTATTTTCCCGCGCGTAACACCTATTTCTTCGTCTATTTTGGTTTTTCTTCAATAAAAGATGTCTCAGAACTTGGGAACATAATTCCACCCTTTGTAATATCTTTTGAGGCATCTTTAATCTTCATTCACGGTCTTCTCAAAGTCTTCACAAGTCATCAAATGTTTTGCTTTGTCGATTTGTATGATTTCTTCGTGAATTACATCAAAACACCATAGAATTGCTATGTTTCGGGAAAAGTAGAACTACATGTCTCAATATAGAAAACTTTAAAAAAAATTCTTGAAATCATAGGCAATTTTTCTAATACTCCTCTATTCAGGATGAAAAACTAGCTGAAAATAAATGAAAAACATGTTAAGATGTAAGATGATATATCATCAATTACCCACTTCCATTGATCACTTACGGTACTTATTTTTCTTTGTAGTCTACTAAAATGAAATTAAGAAGGGTAAGCAAAGATAGGAAACATGGTTCTTGTTTTTATTATATTTGTTTGTTTCTTCTTTTCCTTTTAGTTCATTGCTGGCGTGTATTTCATGCATGCATTCATTCTTATTTACGAATATCTAATTTTTGACTTTTTCCTTTTTATGTGTATTTTATTAAGTGTTTTACTCTCTTTAATTTTATTTATAAGAGAAAGTTGAGTCAATAAAATTTGATGTATATAATTCAAAACTATGACCGGATACATTAACCTTCCTTGACTAAACTTTCTCCGTTACTTAAAAGATCGAAATGAGTATTAAATAGGACGAAGGGAGTAGTTAATAAGAGCACTCTTGCAATTAAATCATCTTCCATTATTTATTCTTTTCCCTTGATCATACACCACTGCTAGCAATCCCAGAAAAACACATTTGCGTGAAAAACAAGCAGTTTTCTTCAATGAAACAGAATTAAGGAGTGTAAGTAAAAGCAACAGCTATACACAACGGTTAGAAAACATGGTTCATGTTCTTTTTATGTTTGTTTCTCCTTTTCTTTTTGTTTGTTTGTAATGTGTCCAATTTTATAAATATTTTTTTTGAAGGAAGTTTATAAATATTTAAATATTGTCTTTTTTATCTTTAGTTTTAAATTATAAAGTTAGTATCCTCTTTATAAATTCTAGTACTTCTCTCTACTAATCTTCTCAATATTTTGATATTTAGGTTTCTGTTCAATAATTCCTCTTAGTTTCTCTATCTATCCCAGCATATCAACGATTGATCGGTGATGGCTCCCTCGAACAAACATTGACCTAGCATTTTAAGAAGTCGACAAATCCATCCAACTTCAACCATCAGAATCAGCAGCATAGCCTCAAATCCTCTCTCTTCAATGGTTTCCAAACAACTACGTCTACTCATTATCATTATGTTTATTTTATTTTTTTATCTATTATTATTATTATTATTATTATTATTATTATTATTTAACCAAATTGACATGTATGTGTATATGAAAGATCGAAATCAATGACTCTACAAACTCAAAATTCCAATCAAAACAATTATAATGATTTGGTTTTTTTTTTTTCATGTTGGGGGTCATATGAACGAATCAAACCAAACAAATTTTATCGCTACAAGTTCGAATATAATATTTATCATTCTGATTGAAATGAATAATATAAAGTTTCTTCATAAGTTTCATTTTGTTTGAATTTTTATTAATCTTGTTTGATTGGCTTATAACAAATATTGTTTAGGTGGAGATACTGAAGAGAGAACTTCTGAACCAAAGCCAAGATGGATTCCAAAGCTTAAGCAAATCAGCATTCTCGAAGCCCTCTTCAACTCAACGATGGTGAATCCACCAAGAGATGAGATTAAGAAGATATGTGAACAACTACAAGAATTTGGGCAAGTTGGTGATGCTAGTGTCTTTTACAGAAGCAGACAAAAGAAAGGAATCCCATACAACAAGAGACTAGAAACACAACCAAACGCAACTCCTAATAACTCTCTCACACAAATTAATACACCCCCTACCAACTCATCTTTATCATATTCCATTGATCATCAAAAAGCCTCTCCCAATGATATCATAATATGTCATTCATGATCAACTTCAAGGTAATTAATATTAATATATGCAAAGTGATTAAACTCATAGTTTATTGTTCTAATTAAATACAAATGGTTTAAAATAAACTGAACTTAGATTCCGATTGTACATAACTTTAAATTACCTAGTCCCTTCCTGAAAACCGAAGGGTTAAAACAAAACATATACTCACACATAAGTTTCTATATGATATGTTAAAAAAAATGCACCCAAAAGTTAAATCATCGAGTATGATGATGTGTTATATTATTCCATGGACGTGTACAATGTGCATGGCTTCATTAAGTTGATGTTTCTGTTTTCGGGTTGCATATGACAAATGAATTGTTGTGTATGTGTTTTTTCAGGTTTTCGTAAGGAAGATGATATGGAAAAATGTAGGGTGATTACTAATGGTGTCGTATTCGAAGTTCATGTAGGGCACTTTAACGTTCATGAATCCTTTGGTGATGAAGCAGTTATATTTGACTCTTCCAGTACCCCAGTTCTAACCGATGATTTGGGTGTCACCGTCAACTCACTCCACAATGGGGTGAATTATTGCGTAGTCGCAATTTTTTATTATAACCTTAGCTTTATTAATTTACTTTTGGTTAAAGTGTACTTTTGACCCATAATGTTTTCCAATGTTGTGAGTCTGGCCCCCTATTTAAAAAATTGACAAATGCAGTCCCCTATCTTTAGCTCCTTTTTCAATATTAGTCGTTTTGTTCAATTTTGACTAAGTTAACGCATGTGTGGCAACTTGACTTAGTTGTATGCTATACGTGCCTTTTTTTTAATAAAAATAAAAATTCTACATGTGTATCTCAGGAATTAAAAATATTAAAAAAGTAAAAGAAATAGGAAGGGTCATGTAATGGATATCAAACCCAAACCTTGATCAATCTTCCTCTCCCATCTTCCTCTATGCCGCTGAAGTTGTTGGGGTGGAGATGAGACAAAATTCAAGTATATGTTACATCATCACCAATTGCAGTGATTTTACGATCTTCAAGGTGTTTTAATTATACTACAACATCTTCATGTTCGCTTCTTACCTAACCTTCTTAACTGACTTAAAATTTTCATCTCTTGAATGAGATCTACTCCCCCATGTGAATAACAATCGAACACACATTCACTCTAGGACAAGATTATACTATCATCATGCAATATATTACTTATCTCTTTGGTGTCTCAGCCTTATGTTTATCTTTCATTACTTGAGGACAAGCAACAATCTAAGTTTGGGGTTGTGATGACAGGTCATCTTACGTTATTCTTAGCATGTTTTTCAGTTATTTTCAGTAGGTTTTAACAGCAAAAAGGAGGAGTATTAGAACGATTGCCTATGATTTCGGGAATTTTGTAATGTTTTCTATATTTGAGTCTGTAATTATAGTCTTCCCGAAACATAGTAATTTTAGAGGGATTTTGAAGTAATTCACGAAGAAATCATGCAAATCGGAAAATCAAGAACATCTGAAGAATTGTAAAGATCCAAGAAGTCAAAGAATGAAGATTCAAGAGACCTCAGGAGACTTACAACAGGGAGGAATTATGTTCCCTAGTTTCGAGGCAAGTTATTTGAAGACGAAGACCTAAAATGAAGGAAAATCGGAGAATTTGGGCCCAGGAAACAGACCATGCGCCTAGCACATGAACCATATGCCTAACACATGATCAATGTGCCTAGCACATGAATCATGCGCCTAGCACATGGGAGAGGCATCCATGTGCCTAGGGAATTGTTCATGCGCCTATGGCATGGCTTTTGCCATACACCCATGCACTAGGCACGCTAACCATGTTCCCCGTGCATCTGAAAATGCGTGGCACAAACATCTTTTCCTACTTTTACTTTGGGTAAATCCCACACTTTTAGCCCAAACCCAGGTAGAAACTCTCATCCAGACTTCCTCATTCAGAATTTTCTATCTTCTCCTTGATTTTCTAGGGTATGTTTTTATCTTTAGTAATTTGTTTTTAGTCACCATGTGTAACTAAATCTTTGTAGGTTAGAGTTCTAAGATGAACCTTGGCAGGGCCGCAAGTGCACGACTATGTCGGTTTTAGTATAAAAAGTATCGTATCCACATAGACCAATTTAACAAGTACCGCTTCTTGTTGTTTCTGTGTTTATCTAAGGCGAAATTCAAATTAGTTTGGAATTTTCACGAAATAAAATAGGTTTTAATTAATTAATGGACGAGTAGAGACCAAAACGACGGTTTCCGTCGACTTCCGTCACTCAAGTAAATTGCTGCGCTAATTAAATGGTAACAAGAGAATTAAAGTTTTTTGTAGAACTTATCGAACGAGAGACAACATTTGCTTTCACAACACGTTGTCGGAATTTTTAGACTCGTAACCTCCTACTTTCGTAGTGTATAATTACAGGCCTAAAAATTCCTTTTTCTAAATTCGATAAACTCTTAATTAAAAGAAGAGAAATGCTTTCGCTTTAACCTCTTCGATTAAAAACTTGATATTTTTCTAAGTCAGATATCGTTTTCGCTCTTTCGATGCGTAAACGATATCTCAGTATCTCTACTTTCGTAGTAGATCCTTTTAATAAGTAAAAAACAGAATTTTTCAAAACAATTGTTTAAACTCTCGTTACACTTTAAAGAGGTGCGCGTAATTTACATGAGTTACGTCGTTACGATGGAACCTCGTTTTGGACTCAAATGATACTACCCGCGCATAATTATATTAAACACACAAAATGTTAATTGTTTCATGCTAAAATGAAATGAATTATACTTGGAAAAATCTGGCCACTTTAATTGAGTATAAATTCCTTGAAAAATTCGTCGTAGACTGCTAATTTTAGGAACACCGTACTGCAAAACCTAAACAAAAAGTAATAGGATACAAACACCGTAAAATATAACAAGAGTTGGAATCGTGCACCAACTTGAATGGGTTAGCATGGCATGGCACAATGTTTATTTCCAATCAATGGAAATTCAAAGAAAACAGCCACGCTACAGTGAACATGAATTGAAGGTGCACCTAAATTGAAATTGAATGAATTGGATTAAATAGGTGCAGCAACAAGAAAACTTATGGAATTGAAACACGTATCAGAACATATGTGCAAAACAACAACTAAATGAAATCAATAAAAATAATATGTAGCAGCTGATAAGGCTTAGTCAAAAGAGTCCTAGTTTTTAGCATTGTTTATTAGCTGATTTAGTCAAGTTTGTTAGTCAAGTTTGTTTCCTTATTTTTAGCTAGAACGTGGGCTGTAGCTTGTTACAGCACGTATGTTTTGCTTTTATTTATTTTGCTGCACTTTCATATTGAATAATACAAGTTATTCCCATAACTGTTACTTGCTTTCTCTATAGTTCTTATTGCATCTAACATTCTGGTATCTAGAGCAGTGACCTGAAAGATGGGTTCAGAAGCAAACTTTGCCGCAACTTCCATACCAAAGTTTGACGGCGACTACGATCATTGGAGCATGGTCATGGAGAATCTCCTTCGATCCAAAGAGTATTGGGTTGCTGTAGAATCAGGCTACACAGAGCCAACAACTAGAGATGGGATGACCGCAGTGCAAATAAAGAATCTGGATGAGATGAAGCTGAAGGATTTGAAGGCTAAGAATTACTTGTTTCAGTCAATTGACAAGTCAATTCTGAAGACGATCACGCAGAAGGAGACATCTAAACAGCTATGGGATTCCATGAAGTTGAAGTGTCGCGGCAATGCTCGAGTGAAGAGAGCACAGCTCAATCGTCTACGCCGAGACTTTGAGGTCTTAGCAATGAAGCAGGGTGAATCGATCACTGATTATTTTGGTCGAGTAATGACGGTTGCAAACGACATGAGGAATTATGGGGAAGATGTGGATGATGTCAAGATCGTTGAGAAGATTTTGAGAACCCTCACTGATAAGTGGAACTACATCGTTTGTTCCATTGAGGAATCCAAGGATATAGATCAGCTATCAGTGGATGCCTTACAAAGTTCTCTGCTCGTTCATGAGCAAAAGTTCAAAGTAAGTGGAGAAGATGAACATGCTTTGAAGGTAACTCATGAACAGAACTATGGTGGAAGAGGACGAGGAAGAACTGCTTTCCGAGGAGGCCGGGGACAAGGCAAAGGCAGGAGTAGCCAACCAAGGAGTAAGGAAACAGTTGAATGTTACAAGTGTCATAAGCTTGGACACTACCAGTACGAGTGCCAAGCAAATTATGCTGATTTGGAGGAATCTGAAGAGATGGTGCTAATGGCGTATATAGACACGTTTGGAGGTGATCGAGATGTTGTGTGGTATATTGACTCTGGGTGCAGCAATCACATGTGTGGTGATTCATCACTCTTCTGTGAGTTAGAAGAAGGGTTCAACAAGGTGGTTAGATTGGGGAATTATGCAAGCATGAACGTTGTTGGAAAAGGAAGTGTTCGATTGAATGTAAAAGGAGTAAATTACCTTGTACTGGATGTATATTATGTGCCTGGTTTGAAGAATAATCTTCTCAATGTTGGGCAGCTGCAAGAAAGGGGTTTGGCTGTACTAATGCAGTCAAATGAATGTCGGATTTATCACCACACAAAAGGTTTGGTATTCCAAACCAACATGACAGCAAATCGAATGTTTGTGCTATTATCGAGCACTCAATCAATCAAAAAGGAAAACAAGGAAGAGTGCTTCCAAGTAACCACTGAAGACGTGGCTCACCTTTGGCACCGAAGATTCGGTCATCTCAGCTACAAAGGGTTGAAGACTTTGCAAACAAAAGGCATGGTGAGAGGCTTGCCAAGTTTCTCTGAGGGTGAAATTGTGTGCACAAATTGCTTGAAAGGGAAGCAACATCGTGATGTAATCTCTAGGAGAAGCACATGGAGAGCATCAGAAAAGTTGGAACTTGTTCATGCTGATATTTGCGGTCCGATTTCTCCGTTTTCGGAGGGTAACAAAAGGTACTTCATTTGCTTTATTGATGACTATAGTAGGAAGGCATGGGTGTATTTTCTTGCTTATAAGTCAGATGCATTCACTACCTTTAAGCTATTTAAAGCTCTTGTCGAAAAGGAAACTGACTTGTCCATTAAATGTCTAAGAACAGATCGTGGAGGTGAATTCACATCAAATGAATTCAAGGAATATTGTAAAATGAATGGAATCAAGAGGCAATTAACTGCTGCATATACACCACAGCAAAACGGAGTTGCCGAGCGGAAGAATAGAACCGTGATGAATATGGCGAGGAGCTTATTGGTTGAGAAAAATGTTCCAAGAAAATTCTGGGCAGAGGCAGTAAACTGGGCATTCTATGTTCTTAATAGATGTCCAACATCATCAGTGAAGGAAATGACACCAGTGGAAGCTTGGTGTGGGGTGAAGCCTTCAGTCGGGCACTTGAGAGTCTTTGGTTGTATAGCATATGCACATGTACCAGATGCTCGACGAACAAAGCTTGAAGATAAAAGCCGTTGTTGTGTTCTTTTTGGTGTAAGTGAAGAATCAAAGGCATACCGACTTTATGATCCTACCTCCAAGAGGATTATCATCAGCCGGGACGTCGTCTTTGAAGAAGACGGGCAATGGAATTGGGAGAAGAGCTCTGAAGAGGATAACACGTTTGATACGGAATGGGAAGATGAGAAAAGTGAAGAAAGGAAGGAATCGAGTGATGGTGATGAAGAAGAAAATGCAGCTGATGGTAATGAAGAAGAAAATGCAACTAATGGTAATGAAGAAGAAAATGCAACTGATGGTAATGAAGATGAAAATGCAGCTTCTCCCGTGACAGAGCGCCGAAATAGAAGAGCACCAGGGTGGATGAATGATTATGTCTCTGGTGAAGGTCTTTCCGATGAAGAGGTACAAACTCAGTTAGTCTTATTTGCTCATGCCGTTCATTCTGATCCTACTTCATTTGACGAAGCAGTAAAGCAAGTGAAATGGAGGGCAGCGATGGATTCAGAAATGAAATCAATTGAGAAGAATGGAACATGGGATCTCACGGAGCTGCCGAAAGAAGCGAGAAAAATAGGAGTCAAATGGGTGTACAAAACAAAGTTGAATGAGCTGGGAGAAGTAGAAAAATACAAGGCTCGCTTGGTCGCCAAAGGGTATGCTCAGGAATATGGAGTTGATTATGAAGAAGTGTACGCTCCTGTAGCTCGTATGGACACGGTTCGAATGATTTTGGCACTTGCTGCACAAAGAGGTTGGTGTCTTTTTCAGCTGGACGTGAAGTCAGCCTTTCTTCATGGGAAGTTAGCTGAGAATGTATACGTGGAGCAGCCAAGGGGTTATGAAATAAAGAATGAGGAGCATAAGGTATATAAGCTTAACAAAGCTTTGTACGGACTTAAGCAGGCACCGCGAGCATGGTTCAGCCGAATTGAATCATACTTTAGAAAGGAAGGGTTTGAGAAGGAGGACAGTGAGCAAACTTTGTTTACCAAAGTCAAACAAGGTAAACATTTGATCATTAGCTTATATGTTGATGATTTAATTTATACCGGAGATGATGAAAAAATGATGTCTGAATTCAAAGAGTCCATGATGAAGGAATTTGATATGTCAGACTTGGGTAAGATGAGGTATTTTCTTGGTATTGAGGTAGTCCAATTTGATGGCGGTGTTTTCATCAGTCAAACGAAGTATGTGACAGAATTGTTGAGAAGATTTGGAATGGAGCATAGCAATCCTGTTGAAAATCCAATGGTGCCAGGATTTAAATTCTCCAAAGATGAAAATGGTGTTGAGATGGATGGTTCATTTTTCAAGCAGTTGATTGGAAGCTTGATGTACTTGACTGCTACGAGGCCAGACATAATGTATGTGGTTAGCTTATTGAGCAGGTATATGTCAAGACCTACAGAAGTTCATTATTCGGCGGCGAAGAGAATTTTACGTTACTTGCAAGGTACAACAAAGTTTGGCATTCTTTACAAAAAGGAAGGAAATTGTGAATTGATTGGATTTATTGATAGTGATTATGCTAGATCTGCGGAGGATAGAAGAAGTACTTCAGGTTATGTTTTTATGCTAAGTGGAGCTGCAGTAGCTTGGTCTTCTCGAAAGCAACTGATAGTAACGTTGAGCACGACAGAAGCTGAATTTGTAGCAGCTGCTGGAAGTAGTTGTCAAGCAATATGGATGCAAAGGGTGCTGAAGAAGATAGGCTACAAGGGCAGTGAAAGTACTGTCATTTTTTGTGACAACAGCTCAACAATTAAGTTGTCGAGGAACCCGGTGATGCATGGAAAGAGCAAGCACATTGATGTGCGTTATCATTTCTTAAGGGAGCTTGTGAATGATGGAGTTGTACAACTTCAGTTTTGTGGTACAAGGCATCAGTTAGCAGACATCCTCACCAAACCTCTAAAATTGGAGTCGTTTCGGGAGCTGAGATGGAAGCTTGGAGTCTGTGATTTTTCAGGAGTTAACTAGCTGCAAATGCAGTCTAGTTTAAGGGAGGGAATGATAAGGCTTAGTCAAAAGAGTCCTAGTTTTTAGCATTGTTTATTAGCTGATTTAGTCAAGTTTGTTAGTCAAGTTTGTTTCCTTATTTTTAGCTAGAACGTGGGATGTAGCTTGTTACAGCACGTATGTTTTGCTTCTATTTATTTTGCTGCACTTTCATATTGAATAATACAAGTTATTCCCATAACTGTTACTTGCTTTCTCTATAGTTCTTATTGCATCTAACAGCAGCACTTGAAATAAAGAGAATTGGGATGAAATTATGGGAATGAAAATTTCAAGGCACGATAGCTTTTATTGAACAGAAGGGTATGCTAAAGAAAACTAAGCTTGTGACTCCAAAGAAAACATGCTTCAGAATAGAATTCTTGTATCTCTCGTAGCCAAAAGTTTTGAAAGAAATAATACAATGAAACTGAAACTAAAAACTAGTGTTGAATCGTAAAACTAGAGCTAAACAACGTGTCCCCCTTCTTCTCATCAACTGATCCCCTTTTATATCATTCCATCTTCAACTGGATTCCTCATACTTGTGCCTAAAGATGTGGGAATGGATTGGGATAAAATCTCAATTTTTTAGGAAGCTTTTGTTGCTGAATGTGTGACCTTTCTGTCTGGCTTGCTGATCTCAATTGGGTGTGACGTCAGTATGATGTCATTACTAGCTCAAGTTGCTCTTTTCACCTCTTCTTGATTCTTTTACTTATGACACTCTCGTTACCTGAAACATAAAGAAATACTAGCAAGAAGACATGCAAAGCACAATAAACGACCCGGAAATAAATAAAATTTAAACTATTTAAACAATGTATTTTGCATGTTATCAAACCTTTGTTTATTTTTGTTGGATATCTATTTAATATAATATGTCGTTTATTTTATTTATTCTTTTGTTCGCTATTAAGTTCCTGATTTAGTTATTTATTTCAAAGGAGCGTAACCCTATATTAGGTATTTAGGTTGTGACAGGGCCTGACATTGCTCCTACTTTCTTGTTGCTTATATCTTGATATTTATAACATTATACTAGTAAATATCTGCCTAGGAAGTAAGTGATTATTAACTAGCGAAAGATACCGAAAGAGAGTTGACCATAGTTTGTAGGTACTTAGGAGGTGAGATTACTAAGACTGAGTGGTGCTTTACCGAACCTAGGATGTAACTGGTTAGTAATTAGGGAAACAAGCGTCTCTGGGGAATAATGCTTTATCGAACCATTATGAAGGTGAGAAAAACACAAGAAGGGGGGTTGAATTGTGTTAGCTTTTTCTTCGTTTTCTCCTACTGAAGTCACTGATCAGAAGCAGTTAGAGTACAACTTCTGAAGTGATGTTCAAATTCTAGATGCAGCGGATAAAACAGAGAGAGAGAGAGAGAGAGAGAGAAAGAGAGAGAGAGAGAGAGAGAGAGAAGAAAGACACAAGCAATTATACAGGTTCCTTCCACAATCTGGAAGTAGTCATGTCCCCCTTGCACTTCCAAGGAGAGTTCACAAAATGTAATATCTGATTACAAATGCTCACTGCTAAACTTAGCAATAGACTTCAAATGCTCAAGCACAACTGCAAGAGACTTCCTATGCTCCTGAACACAATCAAGAGACTTCTATGCTCAAGCACAACTGCAAGAGACTTCTAATCAAACAGAATTACAAAGAAAAAATGTTTGACGTTGAACACTTGATATACAATCAGTGGTGTTCACAATACAAATCAGATACAGACTCTTAAGACTTTAGAATTTCTAAGATATGAACTTTGATAAAAAATTATAAGTGAACTTTTTGATGAAGAACAATTTCAGTAGAGGTTTGGCTCTTTTAAAATGTTGTGAGTCTCACACAATTCTTCAAGTCTTCACTCCTTTATATAGAGGTGTGAAAGAGACGTTGTGAATTGCCAACGCATCAAGATAGAGTCGTTTGAAGCTTTGATCAATCACCAATGATCTTTTGCCTGATATGGTTGTTGTCCTATGAAGGATCAATTTCAAATCCATTCCAAGTCTGTAGGAACATCGTTGCAGGAAGAGCTGTTATTCTAGTCTTGTAGTAGAGACAAAAACTGAGTAGTGGAGGTAATGGTTGTACACTTCGTACAATTGTACTTTGTCAACGCTCTTCAAAGAACAAGCATCGAATGCCTTCAAGTTCATTTGAGTTAGCCGTTGCTTCACTCTTCTGGTCTTCTGCAATGCTTAGACGAGATTAAATCCATTGAACAACCTTTGAAGCTTTAAGTCTTGCATCTTCTGATGAACTACAGCTTCTGGTGATCTTCAGCTTCTGATGAGACGCTTCTGATGAACTTGCTTCTGATGACGTCATCACTTCAGGAGCACTTTATCTTCAGGAACACTTTTGACTTCAGAAGCAGTTCTCTTCAGACACTTTAAGCTTCCTTTTTGTTGATACCTTTGCTCTCGTTTGTTCTTTCAAAACCTAATGATGATCTCAAATTTTTGTCTATGGTCCTGTACACTTGAACAAATATTAGTATATCCAATTGACAATTTTTAATACCTTGTTATCATCAAAACTCTCAAAAGGTAGTGTTAAACACATTTTGTTCCAACAATCTCCAACTTTTTGATGATGACAAACATTAGTTTTTAAAATGGTCAATTGTTGTTAATCTAATTAACAAGTTGACTTTTAGGATATGAGGTTTGTAAGCTCCCCTTGAGTTCAATAGTACTATAAGGTGAGGTTTGTAAGCTCTCCCTGAGTTCTATTCTTGTTAATTAAATTCATCATTAAAAACGTAATAACACTTAGAATGATCTCACATTAAAAGACTAAGAGGTGAGAAGATGGTCCTATTAATTTAAATTGTTTCAAATTAAATTAATGGGGCTCAGAGCCTTTAAATACTATACATCTACTCCCCCTTTTGTCATCAACAAAGAGTATATATAAAAAATAAAGACAAAAACAAGAGATGAGAAAAACAAAGTGAGAAAATATATCAAGAGTGATCAGAGCACACACTATAATGAAGTTCAAAAGCAGTTTATATCCAGAAGCATGAATTGTTCAGGAACACATAGGTTAAACAGTTAATTCAGAAGCATAAACAAGTTCAGAAACAATATATAAAGATATACAAATAAAGGAAATAAAAAGAAGCTCAAATGGTGTGCAACTAGGGTTGGACTTGTTTTTGAAACATCTCCATCATCTGTTGCATTATCCTGTTTGTTTCTTTTGCTTGTTCCTTCATTTCTTGCTTGAATTCTTCATTGCTTCTGATCAGCTTCTCTTCCCTTATTCTTGCTTCTTCCAGCTTGGCTTCAGTAGCAGTCTTGTATTCCAATAGAAGTAGTTTCTGCTCCAGAAGCTCTTTCTTGAGCTGTTTACTTTCCTTTTCCAAGAGAGTGTTCTTCTGCAGAAGTGCCAGTTCGGAAGAGGCTTCCTTAAGATTTATCTTGTTTAACCAATTTAAGTCCAACTCTCTTGGGTGTATACTTGATGGAATGAAATCAGAAGCATTCCTTTCTCTTAAGCACAGAGGAGTCTTCACCCAAGTTTTAAGAACTTTCACTTCATGCAAGTTACTGACAACTCCCTTCAGCCAGTCTTGAAGCTTTGTCTGAGCAGTGTCTTGAGCATCAATGCATGTTCTCTATAGCTTTGTCAAGACAAATTCTACTCTATCCTTCAACCTTATCCATAGCTTCTCGTAGTTGTCCTCATGAATGAGGTTATTCCTAGCTTGAACCAGATTGTTCAGCTCCTGAAAGATGTTCTCACACACATCTGCTAGAATAGTTGAATCTAGAAACAGGGTGGGTGGAGAAGGGACATTGGTCTTGGCAGGAGCAACAGGTAGAATGGCTAAGTTTGAGGATGAGGGTTGGTCATCGATTGAAGTTGCAGGTTTAGTATAAGTGTTGGTTGTTGTAGATTGGCTATTTATGGTTAGTTCAGAAACACCTAGTTCAGGAACAGGTTGTTCAGGAACAAGTTCAGGGATGAGAACAGAATCAAGGTTAGTTGTTGAGGTCATATCTTCGTTAGGTTTATGTTGTTGGGGGCTTTCTATCATAACTTCATCAGATGCTATGTCAGAGGCTTTTTCTTGGTTTGACTCATACTCAGGTAGTTCACCTAAATAGTGATCTACAAGGTTTAGATGATGATACATCAATATTAGCAATATCTGACCCTATGTGATCATCAGCACCTTCTGCATCAGCAAGTAAAGATTGAATAGGCTCAATCAGTGGTTGTAAGGGATGATCAGCAAGTAGATGAATGCAAGCATCAATTCTTCTTTGTTGCAAACCAATCAACCTCTCTTCAACAGAGGGATACATTGGCACAAATGTATCATAATCTGGCTTTTTATGAGTTTTGGTTGATGGTGATGGGGATAAAGATTTGTTGAGGTTGGTGTAAACTTTGTTTAGGGATACATCATCTGTATCAGATGATGTTAATGAGGATGATGATAGGGTGGCTGAACTACACCTAGATTCATGGGAGGTACTGGATCCTATTTCAACTATTTCAGCAATGTGTGAGTTAGAATTACCTTCAGGAGCTTCTGAACATCTTGCTTCCTCTTGAACAACCTCAGTAGCTTCCATCAAATCAATAGCCACTGCCATTTGCTGTAAGTTTTCAGTGATTTCCAATCCCAGTTGAGCAGCTTCAACTGTAGATTCTCTAGCCAGAACCTCAATAGGTATCTCAATTTCTCTGGCCAGCTGTAATGCCTTCTGAACAACAGCATCTTCATCTTCTTCTTCTTCAGAGGCAATCTTATGTTTTCTGACAACTGATTTTCTTTCCCTTTTAGGAATGGAGGGTTGACTGGGTTAAGGTGGTGAAGTTAAAGCTTCCTTCCCACTTCTGGTCCTCTTGTTTAGAACCTTGACTGGTTCCAAGTCCTGAACTTCCTCTTGAATAGTTGAACCAGAACCAGCTGCTTTAGATGCCTTGTCAGTTTTAGCCTTCTTGGCTTTCTTTGCTTGTTGTTCAGATGCTTCATCAAGGTACTCATCCTTGGTGAGTGCCTTCCTCTTTGTTTTCCTGCTCTTGGCCACAGGCAGAGCACCACCATACATGGTTTTTGGTATATCCTCCAGTTGGATTTCTTCTCCAGTACTCTTCAAGTAGTCATGTATGAAGTACAGTTGCACATCCAATGGATCTTGCTTGCAGATAGGAGGAAAGTTTTCCATGAGATTTGAGGAGACTCTAGATTCCTTCATGTATGTATCCAGCTTTTTGATGTCTTCCTGCTTCATCAGTTTCATGTTTCCCAAAGTGCTTCCATTTATGATTTTTTCAGTAACTGTACCGAGTTGTTGATCAGTAAAGACTTTGGTATCATCTAGGCTCTTCAGAATCCCTCCTTGATGTAGTATCTTTGAGATAAGTCTCCCATAGGAAACCCATACTCTATTGTTCAGCTGACTTTCTCTCAGAGTCTTGATCATGTGCTTGAATATATACTTGGGCACGTTTGCTATCTCCTTCTTGATGAAGAAGTGCAAGAACACCCTGTGTTCCTATGAAGGTTGGTCAGAACCTCCTCCTTTAGGTAGAAGGTTTTCGTTCTGCATCTTCAGGAGCATCTTCTTTTCCATAGACAAACTGCTGTAGGCACCCTTCTTCTTGCTGTTAAACATGGTTAGATGAACAACTTCATTCTATGGGCTCTTTTTCTTGTTGTCCAAACCATCTTTAAAGTTGCCTTCAGAAGCCCTTCTGATGACATATGCAATTACATCTTGGGAGATAAAGACTGGAATTCCCATGATGCTTGATCTGATTTCAGTGTCAACAAAGGGTTCCAGACCAATTTCTTCTCTTGATTTCCCTTCCAAAGTAGGATCAATCAATATCTTCTCCGTTTCTTCTAATTTTGCATCTTTCTCGTCATAAACATGTGCTCTAACCCAGAAGTGTCTAACCAGGTTTTCATATGTTGGACCATTCAACATATTGAAGTAATCCATGAGACCTTGAGCTTCATAGTAACTTCTAATGTCACAGCCATGGTGTGCTAGAGAGATGAAATCAACCGGTCGCTCAACCTGAACATTTAAATCCCACTCTTCTAGGGACATAATTCTTTCCTTTATATCATATGATGGAGTTTCTTGCTGCGTAGAAGTTCCTTGTGTAGTGTCTTGCATAGCTGATTCTGGAATGCAGCTTGAGGACGCCAATGATGATGATGAGATTTTTAGGGTTCTAGGTTTTGATTGAGGAGAAGGAGTTTTTCTTCGTAGAGAACAGTTGAGAAAAGAAAGTGTAGGCTGTGAAGTGAGTAGTGTGTGTTTTGTCTAAGTGTTTTGAGTAAAAACCAAACGATTGCAATTCAGAGGGGACAAACAAACACAACATTAATGACAGTTTGGGGCGCGAGAATAGTACATTCAAAGCATGACATCATCATATCCCTATTAAGTTATACACCAATACAAATAAGCCACGTCAGATAACTTCAGATGCGCTGTCAAGTTAGTGGGGCAGGTGTTGACAGAAAGTAACTCCGACGATTCCACTAGCTTTGTTATTCAGAAGCACAAAATCCAGGTTATGAAGTTGAAGTGCTGATGTCATTTTCAGAAGTACATTTTCCTCAGAACCTCAGTTAAGAGCTTCTGATGGACCATAGCTTCTGAACTAACTTCAGAACCTAACTTATAGTTCAGGAGCAAGCAATTTTAATCAGACACAAAGTGCATGTTCAAATTTTTCTTTATAAAATCAAATCTTTCCACAGTTAAAGGTTTGGTGAATATATCAGCCCACTGATGTTCAATATCAATGAATTGTATACACTGAAAGGCCTAGAAAAAAGGATCCTACTGTCTGGTCTCCAATTCACAGTCCTTCCAAATGGTCGAGAAAAAATTATCCTATTGTGTGTTCTCCGATTCGCACTTCTTCAGAATCATCAAGAAAAAATGATCCTATTGTGTGGTCTCTGATTCACACTTCTCCAGAATCATCAAGAAAAAACGATCCTATTGTGTGGTCTCCGATTCGCACTTCTTCAGAATCATCAAGAAAAAATGATCCTGTTGTGTGGTCTCTGATTTGCACGCCTTTCGAAACATGGAGAAAAATTAGTCCTGTCTGATCGCCAATTTGTTGGCCTTTAGAATCATCAAGAGAAGGTGATCAAGTTTAACAAAGGGATAGCATTGAAACGGGCAAGAATGGAAGCATAACCCCCCAACCACACATATGTTTTCGAACTTACTACTACAACGACTTAATAAAATCAGTAGACGCTGCAATTGAAAGTTCACATGTTGACTTAGACTTGAAGGATGTTGGGCGTGAGTTAGTACCTGTTGTAACTGTTGTTACAAAGCAATCTTCACCTTCTGCTATTCTTCACAATGAATCGGAAGACGATCTTCCAGAATACAAATTTGGAACTTCACCGAAGAGAAGATTGGATGATATCACAGAACAATCTTCATCGTCTGTTATTCTTCAAAAGGAGCTGGAAGACGATCTTCCAGAATTTGATTTTGGAACATCAACTTCAACTTATCCAACTTTGCAGAAAAAGATTGGATATTGCGGCAAAGCAAACTTTATCTTCCGGTATTCTTCGAAAGGAACTGGAAGATGATCTTCCAGAATATGAGTTTGGAACATTAAACACAAGTTGTCAAAATTTGGAGAAGAGAAGATTGGAAGAAAGCATGGAACAGGATATGGATATATCCCCAGAGCAGTCCCCACAAAAGAAAGTTTGCAAAATAGATGAGAATAGCAATATGTCCAGCAGCATTACTCTCTTTGCTGATGCACCCCCAATGAGTCCTGTTAATGCTTCTTGGTATCCCTCTGTCTAATATATGAACCAATTGAATGCCCAAGTGACTCAGGAAGCCTCAAATATACCAAATTTTACATATCTTGGTTCTGTTTCTAATTTGGTGCAACAAAATTTCATACCACCAGCATCAACTTTTCAAATCCACCCACCATTTCAAACCCTAAAACCCGATTTTACATATCTTGGTTCTGTTTCTAATTCCATGCAACAAAATTTCATACCATCACCATCAGCTTTTCAAATCCACCCACCATTTCAAACCCTAAAACCTGATTTTACATATCCTGGTCCACGACCACATGCACATTCACATGTACATGCAAAACCAAGACGAAATGATGTACGCGTTGGAAGAGACCACATGAACGAGTTTAACCAAAACTTCACATTCAACCCTCAGAAAGCTGCCAATAAACAATATCAGGTTTGGAAAATGTAACTTTGCATGTTAAACCATACATGTTTTCCTTTTCTATTGTGGTTGTAATTTAGTCACACTGCATGTTGGATTATCACATAACTACTAATTTAATTTTTCTTCACTGATTATTTGTTTGGAGACAATAGCCGCAAATGTTTATCTCTTTTATCATATGTTCTAATTTCTTTGGAAAGTATTCTTTACTGCAAGTTATATTTCAAGATTAAGATAATTTACGATTTTACTTTTTTCACAGTCACCTGGACAATAAGCAGTGCATTGAGAGGTTCAGAAAATATTTCTGTGGCAAAAAACATAATGGAGGTAAGCAAAAATAGCCATAAAAAGGGATATGCAGAACTTTCTCTTTTTACACAAATATTGTCTACTTTTCATGCTACATTTGTTACAGTATGATAGATTCCTTGATTTAGCCATGTAGACCGCATTGTGCATACCTTGGTGAATATCTTGAATCAGTTCATTATTATTGAAAGATTCTGCAATTTCTATTTATATAACTTAGATCACACAACTTGTATTTATAATGGTGTCACAATAAATACATTGAATATTGAATTGAGTAGCACTAACTTAGGAAGTTGTATAATCTACGAGACAAATTTATTTAATTCTATCAATTATTTAGCTTTACTACATAATTAACCTGTATATAAGTTATAATTCTGCAGTGCACAGTCTCTAGTTTTCACTTCAACTTCTCTTTTTCTTATTTATATTGATCCATATTCAAGTAAAGCATTCATGTTTTAAAAATATTAGAGTCAATATAAAGTGCCGTTAATATACTTTTAGACTGATTAAATGAAATACTTCAATGTTGTATATATGTTGGTCGCCATGATGTTGTAACATACGGGAATTGTAATGTCCTGCACTTTTTTAATCCGTTGTGTATGCCTATTTTGTTTAGAATTTGTTCCCTCACTTGTTTGATATACGCTAATGACATCTCTAGTCATACATTCTTAGAATATGTAATTGTAGAGTTCAGGTTAACGTGTGCAATGAACTATTTTGCATTTGCAATGTTAGTGAAAATGAAGAGAAGAATTTAAATAAGACTAAATGTTGTTAGTGTCTCTGTGTCTACATTTGTTTTGGTAAAACAAAGATCAATACAAGAAACATATATAGATGCAGCGCAGGAATAATATGAATAGCCTATTAAGTACAGTAATAAATAACTATTAATATTTCAGAAACTAATCCATGCTAGGATATGTTTGTTGTGCAGGGTGCCTTGTTTCCAGTTCTATGTTGTTTTGGTCGTAGGTTTTGAAGAGCAATGCTGCAATGGATCGAATTCGCTAGCTCTTTTCAACCTGTTCTTTGTTGTTTAGACTTTGTTTACACTTTGTATTAGAAATGAATTCTGTTTTTACGAGGGTGCTGACAGTTTTTTACCTTTTCAATCTCATTGATATTGTACAATCTGTTTGCTTCTAATTTCGTAATTAAATCCGAAAATCAATAGATCTATTTTAGCAGCAACTCATCAAATTATTATCTTGAAAGGCCCAATCTTTGTCCCTGCGAAGCTCAGCTTTTTCCTCAAGTGTGAAATTGTTTCGAATGTTGAAAAGATCAAGTATTTTGTCGTTCTCGATACTTTTCTGACACACCATCGACGCATCTAACTCTTAGTTTTCAATCTAAAAGACTTCACATTTTTTATGGTGAGTCAAAACACTTCTCATCTAATTAGTAGTAGTGTAAATTAATACATACATAGATACTTTATGTTAAATGTTGAAACTCTCATTTAACTGCAACAAATACAATTTAAATCACTACTTCGTCTACTCAGCTATTATTTTTTCTTATCCCACTTATATATTAGTTGTAACAGATACAATTTCTAGCACCAGATACTAGTTCACTATTTCTGTTCAGCCATACTCACACTTTTAGTACTGTTTTCACTTATCATCTTTGAAACACCAACAATTTTGATCGAAAACATGTAAGCTGTTAAACATGTATCGGTGTCCAACACCGATAAATGATACATTCAATTAATTCATTTTCTTAAATAATTACTAATGTCTTGTCAGTGTCGTGTCTGGTGTCAATACTTTATTAGGTCATCATCAAATTACAATGCATTGCCTTATGAAAATATCAAAAACATTATATTGGTGAACATTAACAACTTTCAAAATACTAAAGTCTATTAGCTTATATGTGATAGTCTTTACGATCATGCCATATAGTTTATGCTCGAATTTAGATTCCTGTGTGACGCGTGAATCAAAAGACTATATAGGTATATTTTTACGATAAACAAGTCTAAAAACCCTCAAACTTTATGTTTAGAGGATATTATTTCACATTTTCATCAAAACAAAACAAAAATAATAGAAGTGTTAATTTAATAATTCAAGATCACAAGAGTTGGGCTCAATGGCAATAGCTTTTTTAGTCTGTCGACGAAGTAACATGTATCCCCTAAAACTGAAATAGATTCGAATATAATACAGAACTGCTATATCTCGAGTTCGAACTTGAGTGATGATGTTGCCTAAAAATATCGACATTGTCAGTTTAGCCATACTGATTTGCAATACTTTATTTTTATTAAACTGAAAAGTAGAGAATATAAAAAGAGATATTGTGAAATCAACTAGGCAGAGAAGTACAAAGAGTACTTTACCAGGGAAAAGTACAAGCGGTACTCGCCCCACAAAAAACCTTTATCTGTTTAATTAAATCAAAGAATTCCTACATCTGATTCCAAGCTGCCAAGCAAATTAGTCTTTATAAATATCTTCAAAAGACCAACCATTCTCTTTGTGGTCATCTTCTTCATCAAAAAACTCACGCACGAACTCCTTGTCAGATATCTTGGGCAGAGGAAGAGATTCTTCATGTCATTGCACCTGAGTTCCTTCACAAATTTGGCATCAAACTTATCCTTTGCAAAATTCGTCTCTACTACTCCATGTTTCTTGCAGTAGTTGACAATCGTAGAAAGTTGTTTGCTGAATACCTTGGGCAGAGGGTTTGCTGCGACGGCTTTGGACTCGTCAATGAATGACTGAACCTTTAGTAAATGGATCAGGTGATCTACTTCTCTTGAACAATGATAAGGTTGAATGAGGGAGTCTTCACCCAAGTTTTAAGAACTTTCACTTCATGCAAGTTACTGACAACTCCCTTCAGCCAGTCTTGAAGCTTTGTCTGAGCAGTGTCTTGAGCATCAATGCATGTTCTCTATAGCTTTGTCAAGACAAATTCTACTCTATCCTTCAACCTTATCCATAGCTTCTCGTAGTTGTCCTCATGAATGAGGTTATTCCTAGCTTGAACCAGATTGTTCAGCTCCTGAAAGATGTTCTCACACACATCTGCTAGAATAGTTGAATCTAGAAACAGGGTGGGTGGAGAAGGGACATTGGTCTTGGCAGGAGCAACAGGTAGAATGGCTAAGTTTGAGGATGAGGGTTGGTCATCGATTGAAGTTGCAGGTTTAGTATAAGTGTTGGTTGTTGTAGATTGGCTATTTATGGTTAGTTCAGAAACACCTAGTTCAGGAACAGGTTGTTCAGGAACAAGTTCAGGGATGAGAACAGAATCAAGGTTAGTTGTTGAGGTCATATCTTCGTTAGGTTTATGTTGTTGGGGGCTTTCTATCATAACTTCATCAGATGCTATGTCAGAGGCTTTTTCTTGGTTTGACTCATACTCAGGTAGTTCACCTAAATAGTGATCTACAAGGTTTAGATGATGATACATCAATATTAGCAATATCTGACCCTATGTGATCATCAGCACCTTCTGCATCAGCAAGTAAAGATTGAATAGGCTCAATCAGTGGTTGTAAGGGATGATCAGCAAGTAGATGAATGCAAGCATCAATTCTTCTTTGTTGCAAACCAATCAACCTCTCTTCAATAGAGGGATACATTGGCACAAATGTATCATAATCTGGCTTTTTATGAGTTTTGGTTGATGGTGATGGGGATAAAGATTTGTTGAGGTTGGTGTAAACTTTGTTTAGGGATACATCATCTGTATCAGATGATGTTAATGAGGATGATGATAGGGTGGCTGAACTACACCTAGATTCATGGGAGGTACTGGATCCTATTTCAACTATTTCAGCAATGTGTGAGTTAGAATTACCTTCAGGAGCTTCTGAACATCTTGCTTCCTCTTGAACAACCTCAGTAGCTTCCATCAAATCAACAGCCACTGCCATTTGCTGTAAGTTTTCAGTGATTTCCAATCCCAGTTGAGCAGCTTCAACTGTAGATTCTCTAGCCAGAACCTCAATAGGTATCTCAATTTCTCTGGCCAGCTGTAATGCCTTCTGAACAGCAGCATCTTCATCTTCTTCTTCTTCAGAGGCAATCTTATGTTTTCTGACAACTGATTTTCTTTCCCTTTTAGGAATGGAGGGTTGACTGGGTTAAGGTGGTGAAGTTAAAGCTTCCTTCCCACTTCTGGTCCTCTTGTTTAGAACCTTGACTGGTTCCAAGTCCTGAACTTCCTCTTGAATAGTTGAACCAGAACCAGCTGCTTTAGATGCCTTGTCAGTTTTAGCCTTCTTGGCTTTCTTTGCTTGTTGTTCAGATGCTTCATCAAGGTACTCATCCTTGGTGAGTGCCTTCCTCTTTGTTTTCCTGCTCTTGGCCACAGGCAGAGCACCACCATACATGGTTTTTGGTATATCCTCCAGTTGGATTTCTTCTCCAGTACTCTTCAAGTAGTCATGTATGAAGTACAGTTGCACATCCAATGGATCTTGCTTGCAGATAGGAGGAAAGTTTTCCATGAGATTTGAGGAGACTCTAGATTCCTTCATGTATGTATCCAGCTTTTTGATGTCTTCCTGCTTCATCAGTTTCATGTTTCCCAAAGTGCTTCCATTTATGATTTTTTCAGTAACTGTACCGAGTTGTTGATCAGTAAAGACTTTGGTATCATCTAGGCTCTTCAGAATCCCTCCTTGATGTAGTATCTTTGAGATAAGTCTCCCATAGGAAACCCATACTCTATTGTTCAGCTGACTTTCTCTCAGAGTCTTGATCATGTGCTTGAATATATACTTGGGCACGTTTGCTATCTCCTTCTTGATGAAGAAGTGCAAGAACACCCTGTGTTCCTATGAAGGTTGGTCAGAACCTCCTCCTTTAGGTAGAAGGTTTTCGTTCTGCATCTTCAGGAGCATCTTCTTTTCCATAGACAAACTGCTGTAGGCACCCTTCTTCTTGCTGTTAAACATGGTTAGATGAACAACTTCATTCTATGGGCTCTTTTTCTTGTTGTCCAAACTATCTTTAAAGTTGCCTTCAGAAGCCCTTCTGATGACATATGCAATTACATCTTGGGAGATAAAGACTGGAATTCCCATGATGCTTGATCTGATTTCAGTGTCAACAAAGGGTTCCAGACCAATTTCTTCTCTTGATTTCCCTTCCAAAGTAGGATCAATCAATATCTTCTCCGTTTCTTCTAATTTTGCATCTTTCTCGTCATAAACATGTGCTCTAACCCAGAAGTGTCTAACCAGGTTTTCATATGTTGGACCATTCAACATATTGAAGTAATCCATGAGACCTTGAGCTTCATAGTAACTTCTAATGTCACAGCCATGGTGTGCTAGAGAGATGAAATCAACCGGTCGCTCAACCTGAACATTTAAATCCCACTCTTCTAGGGACATAATTCTTTCCTTTATATCATATGATGGAGTTTCTTGCTGCGTAGAAGTTCCTTGTGTAGTGTCTTGCATAGCTGATTCTGGAATGCAGCTTGAGGACGCCAATGATGATGATGAGATTTTTAGGGTTCTAGGTTTTGATTGAGGAGAAGGAGTTTTTCTTCGTAGAGAACAGTTGAGAAAAGAAAGTGTAGGCTGTGAAGTGAGTAGTGTGTGTTTTGTCTAAGTGTTTTGAGTAAAAACCAAACGATTGCAATTCAGAGGGGACAAACAAACACAACATTAATGACAGTTTGGGGCGCGAGAATAGTACATTCAAAGCATGACATCATCATATCCCTATTAAGTTATACACCAATACAAATAAGCCACGTCAGATAACTTCAGATGCGCTGTCAAGTTAGTGGGGCAGGTGTTGACAGAAAGTAACTCCGACGATTCCACTAGCTTTGTTATTCAGAAGCACAAAATCCAGGTTATGAAGTTGAAGTGCTGATGTCATTTTCAGAAGTACATTTTCCTCAGAACCTCAGTTAAGAGCTTCTGATGGACCATAGCTTCTGAACTAACTTCAGAACCTAACTTATAGTTCAGGAGCAAGCAATTTTAATCAGACACAAAGTGCATGTTCAAATTTTTCTTTATAAAATCAAATCTTTCCACAGTTAAAGGTTTGGTGAATATATCAGCCCACTGATGTTCAATATCAATGAATTGTATACACTGAAAGGCCTAGAAAAAAGGATCCTACTGTCTGGTCTCCAATTCACAGTCCTTCCAAATGGTCGAGAAAAAATTATCCTATTGTGTGTTCTCCGATTCGCACTTCTTCAGAATCATCAAGAAAAAATGATCCTATTGTGTGGTCTCTGATTCACACTTCTCCAGAATCATCAAGAAAAAACGATCCTATTGTGTGGTCTCCGATTCGCACTTCTTCAGAATCATCAAGAAAAAATGATCCTGTTGTGTGGTCTCTGATTTGCACGCCTTTCGAAACATGGAGAAAAATTAGTCCTGTCTGATCGCCAATTTGTTGGCCTTTAGAATCATCAAGAGAAGGTGATCAAGTTTAACAAAGGGATAGCATTGAAACGGGCAAGAATGGAAGCATAACCCCCCAACCACACATATGTTTTCGAACTTACTACTACAACGACTTAATAAAATCAGTAGACGCTGCAATTGAAAGTTCACATGTTGACTTAGACTTGAAGGATGTTGGGCGTGAGTTAGTACCTGTTGTAACTGTTGTTACAAAGCAATCTTCACCTTCTGCTATTCTTCACAATGAATCGGAAGACGATCTTCCAGAATACAAATTTGGAACTTCACCGAAGAGAAGATTGGATGATATCACAGAACAATCTTCATCGTCTGTTATTCTTCAAAAGGAGCTGGAAGACGATCTTCCAGAATTTGATTTTGGAACATCAACTTCAACTTATCCAACTTTGCAGAAAAAGATTGGATATTGCGGCAAAGCAAACTTTATCTTCCGGTATTCTTCGAAAGGAACTGGAAGATGATCTTCCAGAATATGAGTTTGGAACATTAAACACAAGTTGTCAAAATTTGGAGAAGAGAAGATTGGAAGAAAGCATGGAACAGGATATGGATATATCCCCAGAGCAGTCCCCACAAAAGAAAGTTTGCAAAATAGATGAGAATAGCAATATGTCCAGCAGCATTACTCTCTTTGCTGATGCACCCCCAATGAGTCCTGTTAATGCTTCTTGGTATCCCTCTGTCTAATATATGAACCAATTGAATGCCCAAGTGACTCAGGAAGCCTCAAATATACCAAATTTTACATATCTTGGTTCTGTTTCTAATTTGGTGCAACAAAATTTCATACCACCAGCATCAACTTTTCAAATCCACCCACCATTTCAAACCCTAAAACCCGATTTTACATATCTTGGTTCTGTTTCTAATTCCATGCAACAAAATTTCATACCATCACCATCAGCTTTTCAAATCCACCCACCATTTCAAACCCTAAAACCTGATTTTACATATCCTGGTCCACGACCACATGCACATTCACATGTACATGCAAAACCAAGACGAAATGATGTACGCGTTGGAAGAGACCACATGAACGAGTTTAACCAAAACTTCACATTCAACCCTCAGAAAGCTGCCAATAAACAATATCAGGTTTGGAAAATGTAACTTTGCATGTTAAACCATACATGTTTTCCTTTTCTATTGTGGTTGTAATTTAGTCACACTGCATGTTGGATTATCACATAACTACTAATTTAATTTTTCTTCACTGATTATTTGTTTGGAGACAATAGCCGCAAATGTTTATCTCTTTTATCATATGTTCTAATTTCTTTGGAAAGTATTCTTTACTGCAAGTTATATTTCAAGATTAAGATAATTTACGATTTTACTTTTTTCACAGTCACCTGGACAATAAGCAGTGCATTGAGAGGTTCAGAAAATATTTCTGTGGCAAAAAACATAATGGAGGTAAGCAAAAATAGCCATAAAAAGGGATATGCAGAACTTTCTCTTTTTACACAAATATTGTCTACTTTTCATGCTACATTTGTTACAGTATGATAGATTCCTTGATTTAGCCATGTAGACCGCATTGTGCATACCTTGGTGAATATCTTGAATCAGTTCATTATTATTGAAAGATTCTGCAATTTCTATTTATATAACTTAGATCACACAACTTGTATTTATAATGGTGTCACAATAAATACATTGAATATTGAATTGAGTAGCACTAACTTAGGAAGTTGTATAATCTACGAGACAAATTTATTTAATTCTATCAATTATTTAGCTTTACTACATAATTAACCTGTATATAAGTTATAATTCTGCAGTGCACAGTCTCTAGTTTTCACTTCAACTTCTCTTTTTCTTATTTATATTGATCCATATTCAAGTAAAGCATTCATGTTTTAAAAATATTAGAGTCAATATAAAGTGCCGTTAATATACTTTTAGACTGATTAAATGAAATACTTCAATGTTGTATATATGTTGGTCGCCATGATGTTGTAACATACGGGAATTGTAATGTCCTGCACTTTTTTAATCCGTTGTGTATGCCTATTTTGTTTAGAATTTGTTCCCTCACTTGTTTGATATACGCTAATGACATCTCTAGTCATACATTCTTAGAATATGTAATTGTAGAGTTCAGGTTAACGTGTGCAATGAACTATTTTGCATTTGCAATGTTAGTGAAAATGAAGAGAAGAATTTAAATAAGACTAAATGTTGTTAGTGTCTCTGTGTCTACATTTGTTTTGGTAAAACAAAGATCAATACAAGAAACATATATAGATGCAGCGCAGGAATAATATGAATAGCCTATTAAGTACAGTAATAAATAACTATTAATATTTCAGAAACTAATCCATGCTAGGATATGTTTGTTGTGCAGGGTGCCTTGTTTCCAGTTCTATGTTGTTTTGGTCGTAGGTTTTGAAGAGCAATGCTGCAATGGATCGAATTCGCTAGCTCTTTTCAACCTGTTCTTTGTTGTTTAGACTTTGTTTACACTTTGTATTAGAAATGAATTCTGTTTTTACGAGGGTGCTGACAGTTTTTTACCTTTTCAATCTCATTGATATTGTACAATCTGTTTGCTTCTAATTTCGTAATTAAATCCGAAAATCAATAGATCTATTTTAGCAGCAACTCATCAAATTATTATCTTGAAAGGCCCAATCTTTGTCCCTGCGAAGCTCAGCTTTTTCCTCAAGTGTGAAATTGTTTCGAATGTTGAAAAGATCAAGTATTTTGTCGTTCTCGATACTTTTCTGACACACCATCGACGCATCTAACTCTTAGTTTTCAATCTAAAAGACTTCACATTTTTTATGGTGAGTCAAAACACTTCTCATCTAATTAGTAGTAGTGTAAATTAATACATACATAGATACTTTATGTTAAATGTTGAAACTCTCATTTAACTGCAACAAATACAATTTAAATCACTACTTCGTCTACTCAGCTATTATTTTTTCTTATCCCACTTATATATTAGTTGTAACAGATACAATTTCTAGCACCAGATACTAGTTCACTATTTCTGTTCAGCCATACTCACACTTTTAGTACTGTTTTCACTTATCATCTTTGAAACACCAACAATTTTGATCGAAAACATGTAAGCTGTTAAACATGTATCGGTGTCCAACACCGATAAATGATACATTCAATTAATTCATTTTCTTAAATAATTACTAATGTCTTGTCAGTGTCGTGTCTGGTGTCAATACTTTATTAGGTCATCATCAAATTACAATGCATTGCCTTATGAAAATATCAAAAACATTATATTGGTGAACATTAACAACTTTCAAAATACTAAAGTCTATTAGCTTATATGTGATAGTCTTTACGATCATGCCATATAGTTTATGCTCGAATTTAGATTCCTGTGTGACGCGTGAATCAAAAGACTATATAGGTATATTTTTACGATAAACAAGTCTAAAAACCCTCAAACTTTATGTTTAGAGGATATTATTTCACATTTTCATCAAAACAAAACAAAAATAATAGAAGTGTTAATTTAATAATTCAAGATCACAAGAGTTGGGCTCAATGGCAATAGCTTTTTTAGTCTGTCGACGAAGTAACATGTATCCCCTAAAACTGAAATAGATTCGAATATAATACAGAACTGCTATATCTCGAGTTCGAACTTGAGTGATGATGTTGCCTAAAAATATCGACATTGTCAGTTTAGCCATACTGATTTGCAATACTTTATTTTTATTAAACTGAAAAGTAGAGAATATAAAAAGAGATATTGTGAAATCAACTAGGCAGAGAAGTACAAAGAGTACTTTACCAGGGAAAAGTACAAGCGGTACTCGCCCCACAAAAAACCTTTATCTGTTTAATTAAATCAAAGAATTCCTACATCTGATTCCAAGCTGCCAAGCAAATTAGTCTTTATAAATATCTTCAAAAGACCAACCATTCTCTTTGTGGTCATCTTCTTCATCAAAAAACTCACGCACGAACTCCTTGTCAGATATCTTGGGCAGAGGAAGAGATTCTTCATGTCATTGCACCTGAGTTCCTTCACAAATTTGGCATCAAACTTATCCTTTGCAAAATTCGTCTCTACTACTCCATGTTTCTTGCAGTAGTTGACAATCGTAGAAAGTTGTTTGCTGAATACCTTGGGCAGAGGGTTTGCTGCGACGGCTTTGGACTCGTCAATGAATGACTGAACCTTTTTTTTATCTCCATTGCGATGTTGACATTGTCTTGATAAGGATGAAAAGGAGAAGGAAGAGTGCGTCTTCTGCTAAACCTTGCATCAATTTGTGAACCTTGATTAGAAGTTTCACCTTTAGTAAATGGATCAGGTGATCTACTTCTCTTGAACAATGAATTAGCTCGACACAACTCATCATTCCTAGTACCAGTAGTAGCGGTGTTAATTCCATAGTTGAATGACGAAATGGAATTAACATTACTAGTATTTCCTACAACAACTCCACTTCTTTGATAATCAGATCCAACAACAGGTGCCACTTCAGTTTGTCCTCCAATAGCTGGATATAAGGAGAACAAACTGAAGCTGCACCTGTTGTAGGATCTGATTATCAAAGAAATGGAGTTGTTGTAGGAAATACTAGTAATGTTAATTCCATTTCGTCATTCAACTATGGAATTAACACCGCTGCTACTAGTACTAGGAATGATGAGTTGTGTCGAGCTAATTCATCGTTCAAGAGAAGTAGATCGCCTGATCCATTCACTAGAGGTGAAACTTCTAATCAAGGTTCACAAATTGATGGAAGGTTTAGCAGAAGACGCACTCTTCCTTCTCCTTCTCATCCTTATCAAGACAATGTCAACAACATGTCTTCTTTACCTACAACATTTTGGAATCCGTTCACGATGGATGAAGATGCTGATGTAGACGCAGGACTAAGTAGTACTACTACTACTCAGTCTGAAATTCATAGCTCTCCTGGTGGTCCAATAGGCTTTGGACACGACTATGCCTTTGAAAGATAACTTGTTGGAAGTATGACCTAGCAGACCATTAGTTGTTCATTAGGCCTTATGTGTTGTGTATACGATGGGTCGGAAGTGAATAAATTAGGGTTAGCCAATAACCCTTTATATATTGGCGAAATAAATATAAATAAATAAGAATATATAAAAAAAATTGAGGAAAAATAAATTCAATTCATTCATTAGATTAAAATTTATTTTAGGAAACCGTTTATAAATAAACAACTTAAAATGAAATAAACAGAATAAATAATGTTTTATTGATAAACGGTTTCCTAACAAAAAAATTATAAACAGTAAGAAACATTAATTTTAAAAACAAAATCAATAATTCCCAAAAAAACAAAATAAATAATTTTTATTTATAAACGGTTTCCTAAAAAAATTATTTATAAACAGTAAGAAACACAAGGCAACAAAATAAATAATATTTTATTTATAAAGAGTTTCCTAAAATAATTATTTATAAACAGCTAGAAACACTAGTTTTATAAACAAAATAAATAATCCCCAAAAAACAAAATAAATAATTTTTATTTATAAACAGTTTCCTAAAATAATTATTTATAAACAACCAGTAAGAACTAGTATTATAAACAAAATAAATAATTTTTTATTTATAAACGGTTTCCTAAAAATAATAATTATTTTTTACAAATAAAAATAATTATTTATAAACAGCAATAAATGAATAGTCAATTTTTTTTAGGGAGAATAGTCAAATTTGTTAGTATTGACTTCTAAAATATAAAAATTGTTAGGATTGATGATTTCCATTTTTTGTTTTGAAAGAGGGTTGATGAGTTCCTGTAAATTGTAAAGTGCTAGTTTTGCACCTCACGTCTTTTCCTTAAGGAATAAAAATATTACAAAATTTGTTACATTATTTTTTTGAATTCAAAAATAAAAAATGAGAAGTCTAATTGGCAAAAGTCTACAAGGAAATTGCCTAACAAAAAAAAAAGTCTAGAAGGAAATTTCCTAACAAAAAAAGAAAGTCTACAAGGAAATTGCCTAACCAAAAGAAAAGTCTACAAGGAAATGTAGATTTTATATACATTTATTAGAAAATCCTCATTAATTTTTTTAAGCAAAGTTTATTTTAGGTACACTTAAACAAATTTCGTCCAAAAGGACAATGTATTCTATAAGATTTATAATAATTTTTGTATAATATTTATGACTTAACATTGTCAAATTTTAAATTTATTCTTTTACACTAAACGAGTATTGTATTTATGTAGTATATGTGTCATCAGATTTATCTTTAGTCTCCCTAAAAAAAAGATTTATCTTTAGTCTCCTTCAAAACAAAGATTTAGTTATAGTCATAAATATTTATGCTACATGAAAAAACTATAAATATTCTTCTTCTTTTTTGGTGGTTTAGGATATTATTGGTAAGAATTTTTCATCGTCATTTTAGCCGTGATTAATATTCGTTGGAAAACCCGAGGAGCACATAAGGTGGGTTATCTTATTCCAACCAAATTGTTTTTCTACACAATAGTCGGGGATTAAACCCCTGGTCATTTGTTTATGGAGTCTCAAGTCCATTACTACTTGGACTATAATCCATTGTTGGTAACAAAGTATTTTGAGAGCCATTCTTGTTAAGACTATAAATATTCTAATATAAAATTAATTGGTTAAGTGGTTGAGCAGCTGATATCAATTGAAGTTGAGAAAAACACAAAAAGCGGGGGTTTAATTGTGTTGGGTTTTTCAAAAAAAATTTAAGTGTTATGCACATCAAAGTCTGAAAAGTGTTCAGAGCCTCTGTGTTAGGGGTGGGAATGAGTTGGGCATAGCCGAGCCGGGCTTTGCTTAAATAGGTATGACCTGGTTGAAAAAACTAAGGCATAAGCCTTGGCCTTTTACATGTCAAAGGATTTATTTTAAGTCTCGTCTGGCCTATTAGCCTGTCTAAAAGCCTAGTTTGTGTTACAAATTTCAAATAGAGCTCATTCATCCATTTTTCTTTCTTTTCAATTTGTGCAACATACTTAATGTAGAGATAAACATTAATCACATTAAACTAATAAAACACAATCGTAAAACTTATAGATGGATAGAAACTCAAGAATAATCATGTCTGATAACAAGAAGGATTTCAAACTTAATCTGACAATCATACTTAACCTTAGGCATATTAGTACCAGGTCTCAAAAGTTCACACAAATCAAATAACAATATGGGTATTTAATGATAACTTAACAAACTTTCAAACAGTAAAAAACTGAAAACAAAATCAGCACTTAAGCAGAAAAAAATGCATAAAATCTTTAATGTGATAAAAAAAATCACCAACATGATATAAGAATTTGAAGAAACTGCAATTTTTTTTTTTGTATTACTATATAAATAATAAATGTGGGGAAATGTAATATACTAATATATGGGTCGGCTTGATAGGCATGATAGGCATTTTTATAAGCCTAAGCCTAGCTCTTTTAAATTAATAGGCTTTTTAAAATGCTCATGCTTGGCCTATTTATTGAACGAGTTAGGTCGGGCCGGGATTTCAGTAGGCCGAGCCATAGGCCTCTGACGAGCGGTCTGGCCTATTCCGACCCCTACTCTGAGTATGATTCAGTGTCTGAGTGCAATCGTTAGAATTAAACGCAAAGATAAGGAGAGAGGGAGGGGGAGAGAGAGAGAGAGAGAGGGAGAGAGAGAGAGAGGGAGAGGGAGAGAGAGAGAGCAATTATACCGATTCCTCCTACAATCCAGGAGTAGTTCAGTCCCCTTGCACCTCCAAGGGATTTTCACTATAATCACAACTGATTACAAATGCTCAAGGACACAACAAAGAGACTTCCTATGCTCAAGCACACAAGCAAGATACTTCCAAATACTCTATCACAATTAAAAGAGACTTCTAGGAGTTTACAAATAAAAGTGTTTTCTTACACTTGATATACAATCAAAGGTGTAAACAATTACAAAACAGAACATACTATAAAAACTTAGAACATCTAAGATATGAACATAGTAAGAAATTCTTAAGTGTTCTATGCACCTTTTAATTTGACAGAGTAAGGGCACAGTTAAAATTGCAGAGTCTTGTTTTTATTCTTCAAGTCTTCAGCTACTACACAGGCAAGAATTTAAGAACGTTGGAGAAGTGTCAGCGCATTAAGAGTCGTTGAGAAGCTTCAAATCAGAGACGTTAGAATATTGTCTGATATGGATAATGTCGTTGATTAGACATTTGAAATTCCTTTACTGTAACTAGAATTATCCGTTCATTCCTTTTGTCCTTGAATTTCTTTGTTTGTTTATAAGAGCACAAATTGTAGTATCAGAGTCTGATAAAGACAACTTAAAAAAAAGAAGACAAAGTCATATGTGGCTTCTGGGTTCCTCCGAGTCTTCTGTCCTTCAGAATCTGATTATCTTCAAAGTCAGGTAGTCTTCGGAGTCTGGTAGCCTTCAGAGTCAGCTACTCTTGTTTCTTAAAGCTTTTGAATACATTATTCTGAAGACGAGAAAAACACAACTATGAGATGTTGAATTGTGCTGGCTTTTTCAAAACTTTTCCTAAATGATTCAAAACTGGTATGAGTCTCATGAGTTTAGAGTTTGACTCAAATTTTGTTTGCAACGGATAAAACGAACATATATATATATATATATATATATATATATATATATATATATATATATATATAAGTCAGGATCTGTTAACATCTGGTGTCAACGGATTCGTTGACACCAAATTTCAACTGTCTGTTTTGATTAATCCAATGATTTATCTCACACTAGATTTCCTTAACGGTACACCCTCATTTTTTTTGTTCAATCTGCGTCAACCCCAAATCCTGAATATTGTCTCGCTCATGAACCCTAATCTTTTGGTTTTCTCTTTTCGATGGTTGAAGAATCCTAATCTGATTCTTGTTTCAATCTATTTCCTATCAATTATTTGTTGTTTGGTAACATTGTCTTTTCCTTTTATGGTGTGCATGTTTGACATCAGCAAGAACCATATAGCAAATTAAGTTTATTATCACTTCCAATCAAATTGTTTATAACTTAATGATATCAATGGTGATCTTTTTGAGAAACAGTTTATGGATATTTTATCGCCAATATTTGGGCCTACCACAAACAATGGACCTTTTTAGGGTAAAAAATTGAAAAGAACGGAATATGAAAAATGGGTGAAATAAAATATTGAAGAAATTTATAACAAAGGTGGAAAATGATGCAATCAAATTGAAGTCTGGTTGATTCATGCATAGTGGGCCAAAAGTTGGCCTACACTAAGGCCCAACAATAAACCAAGACAAAGTGGGGCTGGGCCTAATAAAGGTTCAACTAAATGGGGCCAAATAATATGGGGCTTAACATGGGGCTCAACTAAGGGGCTTTTTTAATATAGGACATTTTTGACAGTTCTATCTTCATCCCTAGCCTAGGTTATCGCTCTGATACCATGTTATGAATCATGGAATCCCAGGGATAAAGGTCATAATGATCATCAAGAGAGATATCATATGAGTATTCATGTGGTAGATACCCATAGTGACTCATAGTAGAGTAAACTAGATTTGATAAAAGATAATGTTAGTACAATAGTTGAGACTTATTTATAGGGGGAGTTAGTCTAACTAACTCCTAACTACCTAACTAACCATAATTTACATATAACCTAACTATGGTTTATTCATTATACTCTAATAAGTTGTGTCATAGTTAGTCACAATAGAGAAAATGAAGAATTGACTCAGTTGTTGTGTAACAAATGCAATGTCAGATCTAGTTGTTGTTAGGTACAATAATTTCCCAACAAGTTTTTTATAGCTTGGAACATCTTCAAAAGGCTTAGCTGAATCTTGGTGTACGTAACTTTACATAAGGATCAAGTAGTGTTTTAGCAGGTTTAACTCCAAGTAAACCAGTGTCATTCAATATATCCAAATAGTACTTCCTTTGGAAAATGGTGATGCCTGCTATGGAGTGTGCAACCTCTATGCATAAGAAATACTTAACTTTGCCAAGGTCTTTGATTTGGAATTCAACATCAAGTTTAGTTTTGATCCTCTCAATATCATCCACAAAGTTTCCTGCTAGGATAACATCATCTACAGATACCAATAGAGTAGTGAAACTTGATTAATTGTGAAGTGTAAAAAGTGAATGATCTGAATTTGACTACTTATAACCTTGATCAATCAAAAAGCTTGTTAATTTCTCATACCACTTTCTTCTTGCCTGCTTCAAACCATACAATGATTTCAACAATTTACACATTTGGCCTTGGGCTAGTTACTCCTTCTGGTACAAACATATATACTTCCTCATGAAAATCTATGTGTAAGAATGCAATATTGACATCCAACTGTTACAAATGCCAAGAACTGATGGAAGCTAATGCATATAGAGTTCTGTAACATCCTGATTTTCAAAGAGAGAGTACATTTTTTTTAAAATAATTCAAAACCTTGCACTAATTTATTTCACGGTCGACTTTAATTTAAAATTAGAGTAAATAATCATTTTGAAACATTTTTCACTATAATGATCTGAATCAAATGCCACCTTTTACAGAAACAATTATAGACAATAAGTTTTAAACTTAAAAACAAAAACCTAAAAAACGTACAATAATGTATGAGTATTCATTTCTCATAGTAGTATCATTTACAAAGGTGCCCAAACAAAAGTATAGAAAATTACACACAGACTCCACAAGTAAATAACTTAGTTGATCCTTAACTTTGAACTAGGACGATAGAGTACAAGAACTCACCAATGACATCAAGCCTAACTGCCAAACAACCACACCTCCAAAGCCTTAGTCAATCCCGCATAACATACTTCCTATTTGGATGTGGGGCAAAGCCCGATCCACGGATTCAAGTAAAGCATCACAATCTAAAAACATCAAAATTACAAAAAAAAAAAAAAAAAACATGTATAGCATATACACATGGTAAATGACATCAAGATAAACATTCCTCATACAAAATACAATGGTGCACAATTAGCTGGTAAATGCAGACTCTACATGCGTGATACAACATCCACTGGCCTATCACACGCAAATGATTCTTGAATTAACATCTTTGTAGAGGGTCGTAGGAAAAACCTACCAAGAAATTCATGATTTTCACAAATTCACAACAGAAAAATGACGAAAAATCAAACTTCCCGCGCACATAGAAGGGTGTACGGTCGTGCCACAGGAGCGTACAATCGTGCTCTCCAAGTGGGAGCCACATGCACGGTCCGTGCCATAGGGGTGCACGGTCGTGCGTGTCCACCATACACAGGGATTTTATAATTCTTCGTTTTTGCGCGTAAAACTCCATTTTCAAAACTATTTTTGATCCCGATCACACCAAATTCGTTCTAAACACTTAAACCTCTAAAAACATACCATTTAACATCATTTACAGCTCAACAATTCAATTCAACTTATCTCAAAATAGCTTAATTCTCTTAATCACTTAAATCGACTTAAAGCTTAAAAACCCATTTTCCTCCAATTCAATCTCACACCCAAAAGTTCACAACCATAACAGAATTTCATACCCATTTCATCACAAGAAAAACTTTACCAACACCATTATATAATCTAATTTATCAAAACACCACTTTCATGATTTATCGCTCATTTCTCATAAAATTCACAAACAACCACAACTTAATCCAAACATCACATTTAACATAATCATTTCAATGGATTTCAACATAAACACATACCCAATAACATGACAAGTAATTAAAACATGGTTTGAGCATTAATCATCATCAATATCATGATTTTTACATAATTAAGCTAAAATATCAAAAGCACTTATTCCATATAATCAACCATGAGTTTTAACACAACAACAACATTTAACAAGCTTTACCATATTCAAAATTAGCTTAATAAATGGAGTACGAAAATTAACATGATTCATCAATATCTCATGAAAACACAACAAAAACACAAAACCAAGTTTCTACCCATATCTCCAATCAATCCTATGAAAAGTTATTCTCACACCCATACCTTAGATTTCAAACTTTAAGCCTTCTTTGCTCCTAATCTTTCCCTCTACTTGATCTTCAAGCGTGTTCTATGTAACACCCCGTTTTCCCAACATAAAAATTTCTCAAATAATAATCAGAGTATTCACAACTTAAACAGAATGCTACATTTCTCAAAAATCATAAATGAAATAAATAATAATTTATCCTTCAAAACATCTCAATAAATTCTTAAATCTCTTCGCAACGGAATTTAATTAGAAAATCTTAAACAACTTTGGCACGAAGGCCTCAACGTAAAATCTCATCAAAATACTCAACACCATGTTCATAATATCTCATAAATAAATACGTAAAGAATAGAAAACATTAACAAGGTTCCCCATCCCGTTACGTATCAGAGCACCTAAGGACACAGTGAGAGGTAGCCACTCACAACAGCAAAATCAACAACTAGTCTTGATCACCTGCAAGTTACCCATACGAAGAGCAACATTTTCAAGCAGAAGGGGTGCGATTTCACAAACATTAAAGTTAAGCATATAATTCATCAATTACAGCTAACAACTTGAAACATCATCAAATCAACATATTCTTCAACAAGTACAATCATAAACAACTCATCATAATTCGTCATATTCATCAACCAATATAATCTTAAACATTTCATCACAATTCATGTAAAAGAAACATCTTAGCATCTTGACAACTCAACAACTTGACAACTCGACACGACTATGCAACTTCATCTTCTTAAACATCTTAACATCTTATATGCATATGGTACCATCCGGGGCATGAGCCCCCTTCTTTAAGAGCATAAGTACATTCACAGGGCATAAGCCCTCAACATAAAGAGCAAAAGCTCACAGGGCATGAGCCCTTAACGTATTGGGGTAAATACCCCTAGGGCATAAGCCCTCAGCAATGAGTATGCAAATGGACTCACAACTTACAACTTAAAACATCTTAGACACTACATACGACTTGACTTCGTAGACAACTTCATCATACATCTCATTTGCAATTAATTAAAAGAAGAATTGCATATCAAATCACAAGTACTAGAAAGACAATTCAAATACTAGCAAATCACATATTCATATCGAAACTCAATTAATAAGTCAAACAACTCAAAACAGCACATGAATCCAACTTAAACAATTTTGGAAAACATATCTCGCGAGGCGTGGGGTTTGCTCGCTGTGGCGAGGAACTCAGCGTTGTTCGCCAGGCGGAAGGTTTGCTCGCTGTGGCGAGGGACTTAGTGTCATTCGCCAGGCGGAGGGTTTGCTCGTTGTGGCGTGGGACTTAGCGTCGTTCGCCAGGCGAAAGGTTTGCTCGCTGTGGCGAGGGACTTAGCGTCGCTCGCCAGGCGGGGATTAACGCTCGCTACGGCGAGCGATGAACAGCAGCACGGGCAGCAAACCTAAAATCGCCAAAACTCACCTAATCTCATGGTTCTAACCTTAAAACTAATCCCAATTAACATCCTACGGATTATCTAAGGTTTGTACCACATTTTTACATCAAATTAACAACTTTACATCATTAAACCATCAAAATCATCATTAACCCTAATTCTCAAAACTTTCAAAACTAATCCCTAACATGTTAATTGTAATCTCAGCAATCATACACTTAATTTTAATGAGAGTTAGTCTCATCCTTACCTTAATTTTGCAGAAATCGCAGCCCTCCTAGGTTCCTCTTCTCTTTCTCTGGTTTTCTCCCTTTTTCCAAAAACGTACGTAAAACACAACTTTGACCTAATTTTCCTTATTTATACTCCCATCAAATCTTATCTTATTTACTCTTTCTCCCCCAAACTCTCTAAATTCTCAAAACAACCCCTTATCTCTATATTTATTTTATTTTCATATCTTATTCTATTAAATAATAAAATAAGTCACAACATCTCATAAAATCACATAAATCGCATAAATCATACTTCTTCACATCTCATAAATCATATAAATATATTCTAGACCCAACAATTATATTAAATAATTAAATAATTCAAACGGGCGTTACAACTCTCCCCAACTTATAAAATTTTCGTCCTCGAAAATTTACCTTGTGCAAACAACTCTGGATAAGACTCCAACATCTTACTCTCAAGCTCCCACGTCAAGCTTTCACCAGTCGCTCCTTCCCAAACGACTTTCACAAGAGGTATCTCTTTGCCTCTCAAATGCTTCACCTCACGACCTTCAATTCTCACTGGTAAGGTCTCAACTGTAAGGTTATCTCCAACTTGCACATCATCTCTTTGGATCACATGAGATGGATCCGGAATATACTTCCGAAGTTACGACACATGAAACACATCGTGCAAATTCGAAGATGCGGTGGTAAACCCACTCGGTATGCCACCGTTCCAACTCTATCTGATATCTGATACGGACCAATAAATCTCGGAGTCAACTTCTTTGACTTCAATGCACGACCCACACCTGTCACCAGAGTGACTCTCAAAAACACATGATCTCCTTCTTGAAACTCGAGGTCCTTCCTTCGCTTATCATGATAACTCTTTTGTCGACTTTGCGACGATTTCATCTTTACCTTCTTAGTAGTCTGTTGAACAATCTCTGGTCCTAAAACCACATTCTCACTCGACTCAAACCAACACAACGGAGTTCTGCATCTCCGACCATACAAAGCCTCAAAAGGTGCCATTCCAATACTAGAATGATAATTGTTGTTGTACGTGAACTCTATCAACGGGAGATGACTATCCCAAGTTCCTCCTTGCTCAAGTACACAAACTCTCAACAAATCTTCCAACGACTGAATCGTCCTCTCCGACTGACCATCTGTCTGCGGATGATAAGCGGAACTCAACCTCAACTTAGAACCTAAAGCCTCTTGCAAACTCTTCCAAAATCTAGAAGTAGATCTCGGATCTCTATTTGATACGATGCTCGACGGAACACCATGTAGCTTCACAATTTCACGGAGATAAATCTCTGCTAACTGAGCTACAGGAAAACTGATATTAATCGAATTAAAATGAGCTGACTTCATCAATCTATCAACAATCACCCAAATGGCGTCATTCCCTCTCGGAGTATTCGGCAAACTCGTCACAGAATCCATGGAAATACTATCCCATTTCCACTCTAGCACATCCAAAGGTGTCATCAACCCTGCAAGTTTCTGATGCTCAACTTTTGACTTCTGACAAACCAAACACGAATATACAAACTGTGCCACATCACGTTTTAATCCAGACCACCAAAATAACTTCTTCAAATCCTGGTACATCTTGGTAGCTCCCGGGTGAATACTCAAGCTACTCCTATGACTCTCTTCAAGAATCATCTTCTTCATCTCATCATCGTCTGGAATACAAATTCTACCTCGAAATCTCAACACACCTTGATCATCGACCTTAAAGTCACTATCCTCAGTCTGATTACTATCAACCAACAAGTCCACAAACTTAACATCCACTTTCTGCGCTTCTTTAATACTTTTCAAGAAATCACTATCAATCTTCAGCATCCCTAGCTTCACACTTTGAGGTGACAATTCGCAAACCAAACTCAAGTCTCTAAACTGTTCAAGCAACTCGAACTCCTTCACCATCAAAGCAGACATATGTAAAGTCTTCCTACTTAAGGCATCTGCAACAACATTAGCTTTACCTGGATGGATGATAATTCAACCCCAAATCATAGTCCTTCAACAACTCTGGCCACCTTCGCTGCCTCATGTTCAATTCTTTCTGGTCGAACAAATACTTTAGACTTTTGTGATCACTAAACACTTCAAATCTGGAACCGTACAAGTAATGTCTCCAAATCTTAAGCACAAAAACAATTGCAGCTAATTCAAGATCATGAGTAGGATAATTTCGTTCATAAATCCTCAACTGTCTTGATGCATAAGCAACCACTTTACCATCTTGCATAAGCGCACCACCTAAACCCAATTTGGACGCATCACAATACACAACAAAAGGTTCATCGGACTTTGGTAAAATCAAAATTGGAGCCGTCGTCAAACGCTTCTTCAACTCGTTAAAGCTGTTCTCACACTGAACATCCCACACAAAAGCTTTACCTTTACACGTCAACTGTGTTAACACAAGTGCCAACTTAGAAAATCCTTCTATAAATCTGCGGGAATAACCAGCTAAACCCAAAAAGCTTCTAATTTCTGTAACTGACTTAGGGGTCTCCCATTGTGATACTGCTTCAACTTTAGACGGATCAACTACAATACCACTACCAGAAATAACATGGCCAAGAAAACTCACCTCTTTCAACCAGAACTCGCACTTTGATAACTTGGCAAATAACTTCTTCTCTTTCAGCACTTGCAAAACGATCTTCAAATGCTCAACATGATCCTCTTCAGTCTTAGAATATATCAAGATATCGTTGATAAATACCACAACAAAAGATCCAAATAAGCATGAAGGATTCTATTCATGTACTCCATAAATACACCAGGTGCATTAGTAACACCGAAAGGCATCACCGTATACTCATAATGCCCATAACGCGTCCTGAACGCAGTCTTCTGCATATCCTCATCTTTTACTTTGATCTGGTGATAACCTGACCTCAAATCAATCTTGCTAAACACACGTGCACCCACTAACGGATCCATCAAGTCATCAATTCTTGGAAGTGGATACCTATTCTTTATCGTTACTTTGTTCAACTGTCTATAGTCAATGCACAACCTCATACTGCCATCTTTCTTCTTAACCAACAATACCGACGCTCCCCAAGGTGAAACACTCGGTCTTACAAACTTCTTATTAAGCAAATCTTCCAACTGTTTCTTCTACTCAGCCAACTCGGACGCCGACATACGGTAAGGTGTCATAGACGCAGGCCTCGTACCCAGAACAAGATCAATCGAAAATTCAACTTCTCTCTCTAGCGGCACATCAAGAATCTCATCAGGAAAAACTTTTGGAAAATCACACACAACTTGCAATTTATCAATCGCGGCTTGATTCTCAATAGACAAAGACGCCATCAAGGAAAACATCGTAATTCCATCACGTTCTAACTGCTTCAGCTGCTTAGTAGACAAGAACTCTGCTCCACTCTCTTCTTCAGCAGAAGAAAAATACACCGACTTACTAAAACAATTGATATGGACATGATTGTATTCCAACCAATTCATCCCCAAGATTACATCCATTCCGATCAACGGTAAACAAACCAAATCAATCTCAAAATATTGACCAAACATAGACACAGGACATCTTAAACACACAGGAGAAGTAGTTACCGAACCCTTAGCTGGAGTTTCGACAACCATTTCTTCGTTCATATCAGACATAGCTAGATTTAACTTAGCAACACAATCAATAGCAATAAAGCAATGCGTAGCACCAGTATCAATAATAGAAATTAAAGGAGTACTATTAAAGTAACAAGTACCTATGATCAAACGATCCTTGTTCTCTGTTTGCGTACCAGTCAAAGCAAACACTCTCCCATTAGTCTGAGCCTTCTTAGGCTTCTTGCACTGCGAACCAATATGACCTTCTTCATTTCAATTAAAGCACACCACATCATTATACTTATATTCTGTAATGGTATGTCCTTTCTTACCACAATGGAAACACCGTTTCACATCTCCAGTACAAGCATTACTCTTATGGCCCTTCTTTCCACAAGTGTAGCAAACAATCTCAGCATTAGCATCTCTCTTTCTAGGCCTCCTCTCATCATTAACTCTCTGTTTCCTTTTATCAGCAGGAGCACTGTAAGGCTTGGCACGACTCTGTTGCCCCTTACCTTTCCTCTCATTCACAGCCTTGTAATGAGCCTTCGTATCTTCCTCATAAATTCTACAACTACTCACCAGCTCGAAAAAGATTCTGATCTTCTAGTAACCAATGGCCCGCTTGATCTCAACACGCAAGCCATTCTCAAACTTAATGCACTTAGAAAATTCAGTAGTCTCAGGAGTGTAGTGTGGGTAGAACTTACCCAGCTCCACAAACTTAGCAGCATACTCAGTCACCAACATGTTCCCTTGTTTCAGCTCAAGGAACTCGATCTTTTTCTTCCCGTGAACATCTTCCGGAAAGTATCTGTCTAGGAACTCTCTCCTAAACACAGCCCAGTTAACCACTCCACCTCCTTGTTCTAGTGTCGGTAGGATACTCACCCACCAATCATCGGCTTCCTCTGCCAGCATATGCGTACCAAAACGCACCCTCTGCACCTCATTGCACTGCATGACCCAGAAAATCCTCTCAATCTCCTTGAGCCACGTCTGAGCTCCATCAGGGTCGTACCTTCCTCTGAAAGTAGGCAGATGATTCCTCAAAAAGGTCTCCAACATCTTCACCTCAGCATTCGCACCAGCGTTAGCATTGGGCTGTTGCTCCACAGCTTGAGCCACGACTTCCAATGCAGCAGCAATAGCAGCGTCGTTTCTTCCAGCCATCTTAGTTCTCTACATAACACAAAACAATCAGTATGACATATAATCAATACATCAACTGATACTCGACATAACAAGACTCTTCTACTTGGTCGGACGGACCAACCAGCTCTGATACCAATTGTAACACCCCGTTTTCCCAACATAAAAATTTCTCAAATAATAATCAGAGTATTCACAACTTAAACGAAATGCTACATTTCTCAAAAATCACAAATGGAATAAATAATAATTTATCCTTCAAAATATCTCAATAAATTCTTAAATATCTTCGTAGCGAAATTTAATTCGAAAATCTTAAACAACTTCGGCACGAAGACCTCAACGTAAAATCTCATCAAAATACTCAACATCATGTTCATAATATCACATAAATAAATACGTAAAGAATAGAAAACATTAACAAGGTTCCCCATCTCGTTACGTATCAGAGCACCTAAGGACACAGTGCGAGGTAGCGACTCACAACAGCAAAATCAACAACTAGTCTTGATCACCTGCAAGTAACCCATACGAAGAGCAACATTTTCAAGCAGAAGGGGTGAGATTTCACAAACATTAAAGTTAAGCATATAATTCATCAATTACAGCTAACAACTTGAAACATCATCAAATCAACATATTCTTCAACAAGTACAATCATAAACAACTCATCATAATTCGTCATATTCATCAACCAATATAATCTTAAACATTTCATCACAATTCATGTAAAAGAAACATCTTAGCATCTTGACAACTCAAAAACTTGACAACTCGACACGACTATGCAACTTCATCTTCTTAAACATCTTAACATCTAATATGCATGTGGTACCATCCGGGGCATGAGCCACGTTCTTTAAGAGCATAAATACACTCACAGGGCATAAGCCCTCAACATAAAGAGCAAAAGCTCACAGGGCATGACCCTCAACGTATTGGAGTAAATACCCCCAGGGCATAAGCCCTCAACAATGAGTATGCAAATGGACTCACAACTTACAACTTAAAACATCTTAGACACTACATACGACTTGACTTCTTAGACAACTTCATCATATATCTCATGTGCAATTAATTAAAAGAAGAATTGCATATCAAATCACAAGTACTAGAAAGACAATTCAAATAACATCAAATCACATATTCATATTGAAACTCAATTCATAAGTCAAACAACTCAAAAGAGCACATGAATCCAACTTAAACAATTCTGGAAAAATATCTCACGAGGCGAGGGGTCTGCTCGCTATGGTGAGGAACTCAGCGTCGTTCTAGTACTTGTGATTTGATATGCAATTCTTCTTTTAATTAATTGCACATGAGATATATGACGAAGTTGTCTAAGAAGTCAAGTCGTATGTAGTGTCTAAGATGTTTTAAGTTGTAAGTTGTGAGTCCATTTGCATACTCATTATTGAGGGCTTATCCCCTGGGGGTATTTACTCCAATATGTTGAGGGTCATGCCCTGTGAGCTTCTGCTCTTTATGTTGAGGGCTAATGCCCTGTGAGTGTATTTATGCTCTTAAAGAAGGGGGCTCATGCCCCGGATGGTACCACATGCATATAAGATGTTAAGATGTTTAAGAAGATGAAGTTTCATAGTCGTGTCGAGTTGTCAAGTTGTTGAGTTGTCAAGATGCTAAGATGTTTCTTTTACATGAATTGTGATGAAATGTTTAAGATTATATTGGTTGATGAATATGACGAATTATGATGAGTTGTTTATGATTGTACTTGTTGAAGAATATGTTGATTTGATGATGTTTCAAGTTGTTAGCTGTAATTGATGAATTATATGCTTAACTTTAATGTTTGTGAAATCTCACCCCTTCTGCTTGAAAATGTTGCTCTTCGTATGGGTAACTTGCAGGTGATCAAGACTAGTTGTTGATTTTGCTGTTGTGAGTGGCTATCTCTCACTGTGTCCTTAGGTGCTCTGATACGTAACGGGATGGGGAACCTTGTGAATGTTTTCTATTCTTTACGTATTTATTTATGAGATATTATGAACATGATGTTGAGTATTTTGATGAGATTTTACGTTGAGGCCTTCGTGCCAAAGTTGTTTAAGATTTTCGAATTAAATTCCGCTGCGAAGAGATTTAAGAATTTATTGAGATATTTTGAAGGATAAATTATTATTTATTCCATTTGTGATTTTTGAGAAATGTAGCATTCCGTTTAAGTTGTGAATACTCTGATTATTATTTGAGAAATTTTTATGTTGGGAAAACGGGGTGTTACATTCTACATCTCTCTTCTTGGGGTCTCTTTCTTCTATCTTTTTTCTTCTCTCTCAATTTTCTCTCTATTCTCCCTTAGCATATTTCTAGTGAACTCACCAAATGAATTTCAAAACTAGGGTTATGACTAACACTAGCCTTATATACTCATCCTATTGGACTTTGTTAACTTAAAATCTAATGAGCTCAATCTTATTCTTACTAATAAGCGACTATCCTCTTTCTAATTCACTTAATTATACATTTTTTTACCATTTACCTCATCTCTAGTAATTCTACAAAGTTACCACTAACCTCGTAAAATAACCTTCACCTATACTTTACTTAAATGCCCTTCTCTCCCAAATTATCAAAATATCCTTAATTTCTCTATATCTAGTAAAATCTAATTAACTCGACAATTAAAACACATCAAAAAATTAAATAAATAGTAAAACATTTAAATAAATAATGTACTAAAAATCGGGTTGTTACAAGGTAGACCCTCCACAATGCTCGAGCAATCATGTCGTTCCCATTCTGGTACACCTGAGGTAAACCCGCCACAATGGTCGAGCAACCAAGACTCAATAAATCTCATAGAATTTGTGTGTCTCAACATATTAACATGTATTATGAAATGCAAGAGTATATATTGTCCACTCAATATGTGCAAAATGCAACTCTTACAGATCATTCAACATATGTACTAATAATAATATGTCTCAACTAGTAATTCACAAATCAAAATTTATTTCATAAATTTATTCACAAATCATATGAAAGCAATGCACATCAACATATCATAATCGCATTGATGACATACAAATCCCATATTGGGCAAACACATTCACTCAACATATCATATTCACAATACACACAATAGCACATAAACCATCCAAGCATTTGAGTAACTATGGTCTTTCGAGAAAGTGCCCTTACCTCAGAAAAGCATTCCTTAAAATGTATTGCTTTACGTACTCGTAAGCATATACAACAAGAACAACTCTAAAACTTTCTACCCATCCTAGGTAAATCTCAACAACGTTAAAAAATATCATCAACTTCAATATTTCCAAAACCTCTAGATAAAATATTTATCAAAATATCTTTCGTCTAAAAAATTCTTCAAAATACTTTTAAGTCCTCTAATGGTCTTAAAGTTGACAAAAGTAACTCTTGATAACTTTTTCTCATCAGAAAATTTTCTTTCTAACATTTGACTGCTCAAAACATTTTGTTTTCAAAACCAATCTCAAAATAGTCGTGTTTAAAAAATATCTTCAAAAACTCTTATGATATTGAATAAAATAGTGATTTTCCTTAAAATCACTCAAGGTAATATTTTCTCAAATACTTTAAGTCATCCGAGCGACCTTAAAGATTTCAAAACAATTGATAAATTATTCCTCATGTTTAGATGAATCCCAAAATATTTTTTGTTTTGAAACATCTTTTCAAAACTACCAAAAAAACTAAGTCACAATGAGTCTGACTAATTTTTGACAGAGTCTCTATTGTGATTACATCGTATACCAGAGCATCTAGCTCAGTCAACCTAACACAATTTCACAGACAAAAATACTTTCATAACTAAGCAGTTGAAACATTTAAAATTTGAACTCTGAATGTGTCAACAGTCACTTACAGAACTAGTTTAGACACAAATTACTTTGAAAAAAATGACAATAAATTCATTCAGTCTCAGAACATCGAGAACCATAGGTCCATTTCGACGACTCAAAGACGTGAATTCATTGGTTAACTACTTTCACATTTCAACAATTTGAAAATGATAAAAATGCCCTTACACGACTCGGCCCTTTTGTCTGGACAACATTTTTGAAAAATCAATCGGTTGAATTAACTCATTTACTCGTCTAAAGCATATATACCAAAGAAAATTCACCTTTTAACACTTTTCTTAGAATGTAAAAATTTTAAAATAGTCGGATCGACAATTTTTTTCCAGATCTATATTCATTTGGACTTACCCAACAACATTGATGAAGCATATATACCAATTAAAGCTTTTCTCTCTTTGTTTTTGACATATATTAATCACTTTCAAAATATTTAGAATAGTCTAAAAAATTAAATTTATATAATTATGTAATTAAATACGAAAATTATAATGAATTTAATTGATGAAGTTATGGACTGAAAGAAGAAAAATCTGTATTTTTCAATTAAAAATGAAAAGAATGTGATTGGAAAATATATTATTAGGAAAATTAGAAAAGTAAATAATAAAGACATGAATTAAGGAGAACAAACAACAACAAAGTGATAAAGTAAAGGAAGACAGGTTATATATTGTTGTACTTTATATGATAGTGACTGCCTTGAGTTTTGAAATTTGGGTAGCGTGAGCAAACAGTGCACTAAGTAAACTTCACATCCCATCCCATCATCATAGACGAAGGAAGAGAGAAGTTCAGTTACAATATGTTCGAATCTCATTCATCCCATTTCATATCATGATCTAAGTCTGAGGAGGTAATGAAAATAAACATAATTTATTCTGTAGTAATTCAATTTCAATCGTTTAGCTTAGTTTTCATTTACATCTTATTTACACTCGAAATGTAGTCATGTCTATGTGTTTTGAGTAATATGTTCCAATCGATTTCATTTCTACACAAGCCAAAGTTTTGTCATTTATTTAAGTAATTGATTCATCGATTAACATGATCTTTTTAATTAAATCAAATTTTCTTTCAATCAATTTCATTTCTTCTCTTATCTTGACGTCCCACTCTTGGGCTTTAGTTGAACCCGTTAGATGGCTTAGATGGTTGTTTTCCATATAAATCCATGAAAATTGTTGTTTTCACATCATTTTTTTTGGAGAGAACATCCAATGTTTTTAAATCACATGAAAATGACCAAAAAATCTCAGTGGTTGTTAAGCTTATAAACAGGAACTCTGTGGTAGTTAACTACCACTGAATTTTTTGGTCATTTTTATGTGTTTCTAGAAAACTATTGTTGTAAGAACAACAACAGTCTAAATCCATCACGATAAAACCCTATCACAACATGCTTTCTATGTTTTTTAAACTTTATTTTACCGATTCATATTTGCTATGCTCTTTAGTATTAAAAATGTACTGATGAAACATATAAATTGCCAACTAGTCTCACTTTTGAAAATATTAATTTGTGGGTATGCTATAAATAAAAAAGCCATATGATAGTATATAATCGGGTCGATGTATTTACTGAGTAATGCGTTATTTTTTATTGATTTATGCACTTCATTGTAAAAGGAATTTATAATCTCAATAAGATTTAGAATACTATAACAAATTTAATTTATATTATAATTGAATGTAATAAGAAAATTATAATAAGATAATTTAAAAAAATTGGATTGAAAGAAGAAATGTATATATTTTTCAATTTCAAAAGAAAAAAATAAGATGAATATATATTTATATGATGGAAAGTTTTCATAATGATGGAAAGTTTTTCTTCCTCGTTTTTGACATATATAATTACAGAACGAAATAAGAAAATTATAATAAATTTTATTTATGAAATTTTGGACTGAAAGAAGAAAAGTCAATATTTTTCAATTAACAATGAATGGAATGTGATTGGCAAATATATATTATTAGGAATATTAAAAAAGTAAATAATAAAGACAAATAAATTAAGGAGGAAAAAATAAAAATAAAGTGAGAAAGTAAGGGAAGATAGGCTATATATTGTTGTATTTTATATGATAGTGACTACCTTGGGATTTGAAATTTACACAGCGCGAGTAGACAAAACACTAAGTAAATTTCACATCCCATCTCGTCATTAGAGACAAAGGAAGAGAGCATTTCAACTATAGTACGTTCAAATCTCATTCATCTCATCTCATATCATAATCTAAGTCAGAGAAGGTAATGAAAATAAGCCCAATTTTGTTTTATAATAATTCAATTTCAATTGTTCATCTTGGTTTTCATTTTCATCTTCTTTACACTCGAAATGTAATCATGTCTATATGGGTTTTGAGTACTATGTTCCAATCAATTTCATTTCTTCACAAGTCAAAGTTTTGTCATCTACTTGAGTAATTGATTCATTGAGTGAAATGATTTGTTTAATTAAATCATGTTTTCTTTCAATCAATTTGATTTCTTCTCTTATCTTGACGTCCCATTTTTGTGCTTTTTATGAATAATAATAATCAAGTTTTTAAGCGTTTATTATTATTGTTGTTGTTGTTATTATTATTGCTATCATCATCGCCATCATCATGAAATCATATTCGTTGTGCTCATGTTTTTCAACTAAATCAAATTTATGTAGGAACTCATTGTTTGATTTTGTTGTTGTTGTACTTATATGATAAATATCACACAAAAATGTTTCCCATCAAATGTTGCGTGTTAAAAAACGGATCTGATTTGTCTTTAGTTAACAATGCCGAGAGAAGAAGAGAGTTTTCTCATGAAACTAAATCAATAATTTATTAAAGTCTTTTTGTCAAAAAAAATTAATTAAAAACTTTTTATTCTTGGTTGTAAAGGTGAGTAGTTATTTTTCTATTTAAGAGAGGATTAAATCCAAATTGTTTAGCGTGCTTCTGGATCGAAATTGAAAATATTTTAGAAACATTAACATCTATTTTGTATTTTATTTTTGTACAAACTTTTGTTTTTTTAAATGATTCCATAATCCATATGTACCTTGTGTCTATGTTTAAGTATGTTGATTCTGAGCTATCATGTATAGGTACGAAGTTTTCATCGTCATCTAACAATGGCTGATATTCATTGCAAAGAATGTGGGGCACACAAGGTGAATTCTCTTCTCCAAACTAATTATGTTTTATATGCAAGTGAAAAATGTTGAATATCATTTTCTTGAGAGACCAAAATCCCTTACTTAATTAACAAATTCATTGTTTAAGTATGTTCTACAACATTTTTATATAGACCAGATTTACTTTATCACTTAACATAAAAATTAATCACAAATAAAGTATGTTAATTTTTTTATTACATAAACAAGTGCGCTGAAAGCACATGAAACTTTTAAACGAGGAGTGCATTGATTTCAAAATTTAAATGGCGGCAATAGTTCATGTATTGGTGAATTGAGGATGATATAACACTTTAATTTTCCGTACATACAAAATTTGATTACATTCCTAAAAAATATATATATTACATTTTGAAGAATTTAGAAAAATTGTTATAGATTCCCTAAAAAAAAGAAAATTGTTATAGACTAAAATCTTTTATGTGTAATAATGTGACTTAGTTGTTTGAGCGACATTAGGGATAAAATTGTGATAAGTCTCCATTTTTTTAGGCACCAGTGACTATATCTCAACTGTCATCGACAATGCATTATTATATTATTATATGCATGATGGTTTCGAACCCCATATATCTCATTTATTCACTTTAAAAACATGAATTATATAGTCACTACGACTAATAAAATTTGTGATATATAAATATATATATTCAAATCTAAAACTCCCACTGATTAAAGTAACACAACTAATAATACTTCCAATAAAAAAAGGTTTTAAATATGAAGATATCACTAGTAAGTAGTGAAAGTTTTTATTTTATGATAACCCTCTGTTTTTTAAGAGAAATGTGTTGTTGTAATCTGGAGTTTGATCATGAAATAAAATCTAGTAATGAATAGTTCCATCAAGAATCAAACTCGGGTTCCTTCAAACAATTTATCTTAGTGAGAGCTCATTAACCACTTAAATGAAGTTGAAGATATATTGATTTAATAGATGCTTTTTTTATCTTTATTTTAATTTTATTGTTTTAAAAACATGTTAATAGTTAAATTGTTAAAGCAGCAAATATGATAGCATATATTGAACTCTAAACCATCAAGAACTCAAAATTATTCGATAAAAATGAAAGAATTAAATCAAAATGAATTAATAGACACCTATGTGGTGGTTCAAATAACTAACAGAAAAACAATGCAACAGCAAAAAAAAATTTGAAACAACTTTTTTTTTTAGACAACTTATTAAACTTGTCATACGACATATATATATATATATATATATATATATATATATATATATATATATAAGTGTTTGATAGAACTTGCAAACCTAAGTGATGATTTACTTTACCTGCACGATTCCCATCCACCCCAATTTTTGTTCTTAAAACAGAAATCGGATGTTTAGATTGCAAGTAACTTTTTATTGTGCATATCCAACTGTATCGAATTTGAAGCATTTATGTTATTAGACTATTATGTGAATATTGTCTATATTTACGAATATCATTATTGTATATTAAGTGTAAATTGATTAGTCATGAACGTATAAGATTTGGTCAAACTCTGATCGTATATATACAAACCACCATCTACCTTTACCGCTTCATCTACTGAGTTATGACATTGTCGTCTAGGACATCCAGGAGCTCCTGTTTTAAATTCGTAAATATAAAGATATTCACGTAATAGTCTAATATATGTCATAATTAACTAAGACAAAATTGACAGATGATAAGCACTTATGGTTCTAATCATTAACTTAATCTTTTTCAGCTGTCCCCAACTCAAACAGATGATAAGCTCTGGGATGGGTACCTACAATTGAACTCTACTCCAACTATTTCTGCAGTTGCCTTCTTTGAAGGGTAATTAATTCTCTACATTTGAAGTTAGTTTGCTTGTGTAACTTTAAATTTTATAATATGACAAGAAATAATATCAAAGTAATTTTATTTTCACAATAGAGAGTTTACATGAATTGCTTCACATCACATATCCAAGTATTTCCAAAGTGATTCATCAAGAGCATATATATATATATATATATATATATATATATATATATATATATATATATAGGGTTTTTCTAGAAGACACCTGTTATGAAAGTGTCTTTTAGCAAGTTTATAACTAAAAAGTGATAATCACACCTTAAAGTATGGATTGCTAAAAGACATCTTCATGGGTGGCTTCTAGCAAGACCCATATATATATATATATATATATATATATATATATATATATATATATATATATATATATATATATACTTCTAAATGCAATAATAAATTGATAGCAGAATCAATAACAATATTTGCGACCAATAAATGTGTAGTAATTTTAACAAAATGATAGTACCAAACTTGCCCTAATACTGCAACATCTATTGAAAACTAAAATATAAGTGCTACAACACTTGTGCTTATACCGGATATGAGAAACGGTTCAACACACACACACGATCAAGTGAAAATACTTTTCTATTGTGAGAAATGAGAACAATAAAGAATGGTTGTGAAACACAGATTAAAACACAGGTTGTGGCCACTCCCACACAGGTATTTTTATTGTATCTTTTCATAAGTGCAAACTTTCGACGATAATCGAGTTTCTTATAGTAAGCTAAGTTGGTAACAAGATGAGATCAATGCTTTAATCCTCTATAGATGATGAAACTTCATGTTACTAGTGACTCTTTTCTCTCCAATCAGTCTTATCTTTGAATTTACTTATTCAATTGTGTAGTGGCGAAAAGATGCCGGATGTCAAATGGTCTCGATCTATTGTAGTTAAAGGGACTGTCAAAATACAAGATTTTGAAAAATACATTCAAGAACTTCCTCTCTCACGCAACAAAGAGCTTATGGTAAGAAATTCTCCTAATTATATTTATTTATTACAATATTAGATTTTTTTACTTACAGTCTAAAATTTGTTGCATCCCAAAATATATATTTTTTTTTTTTGACAAACCCAAAAATTTATCTACTATTATGCAATATATGAAGTTCTATTCATGTGTGTTGAAATAAGAAAGGAGAAAGTTAGACCCGTCATTATTATGCAATATATGCAGTTCTATTTTGGGATCTACTGTTAAATTTTAATAATGCTAATTAATTTCTTGGTCACTAGAGTATCTAAATTTACAATGCCTTGCATCTCATGATTTTGTAATTTGCACCATATATTTTATTTTAATGAACATGTGATTAGAACCATGCAATTAATTTCAGGTAGTCTCCCTGTATTGCAAACAAGAATCTTCACAAGTTGGATTGGAAGGCATGGAAAAGGTGAGTATGAGTATGGATGACCTCAAATTTAGGGTTGTATGAACCTAGTGCCATATATTATCAATATTTTGAAAGGATCATTGCAATTGTAAAATGTTAATAAAGTTTAATCCAATGTTTGAATTTTCTTTCAAATACATCCCTTACATTATTCACCTAGTTCAAATTTATATGCCAAATTACCAACTAATTTGATTAAAATTTTGCAATTTTGGATATCATTTTGAAATATCAATAATGTGACGGACTAGATTGATAGCCCTAAATTTTCAAGAACCAATTTGAGTATCAGTCATGAATTCTCCCATGTATGGTTTTAATAAAAAAATAAATTCCCTTGGATTTAACAGGTTGCAAAGAAATATGTTGAAGATGGAAGAGTTGGGCTTGCCAAAGTTATAACTGGAATTGATCTTTATGTGTGTCCACCTAGTGAAACAATAATCACCATACTTGAAAAATATGGATACCTCGACGGAACCACACATTTTAAAGAGAACAAAGATTCCTTAATTGGTTGTGTTGTATGGAGAAGAAATCAAATTAATCATCTTAACTCTGTTCAGAAATCATCAAGAAAAAATGATCACGTTCAAGTGCGGTCTCCGATTAGCACTCCTTCCGAAAGGTCTAGAAAAAAGGATCATACTGTCTGGTCTCCAATTCGCAGTCCTTCCAAATGGTCGAGAAAAAATTATCCTACTGTGTGTTCTCCGATTCGCACTTCTTCAGAATCATCAAGAAAAAATGATCCTACTGTGTGGTCTTCGATTCGCACTTCTCCAGAATCATCAAGAAAAAACGATCCTACTGTGTGGTCTCCGATTCGCACTTCTTCAGAATCATCAAGAAAAAATGATCCTGTTGTGTGGTCTCTGATTCGCACGCCTTCCGAAACATGGAGAAAAATTAGTCCTGTCTGGTCGCCAATTCGTTGGCCTTTAGAATCATCAACAGAAGGTGATCAAGTTCAACAAAGGGATAGCGTTGAAACGGGCAAGAATGGAAACATAACCCCTCAACCACACATAAGTTTTCGAACTTACTACTACAGCGACTTAATAAAATCAGAAGACGCTGCAATTGAAAGTTCACATGTTGACTTAGATTCGAAGGAAGTTGGACGTGAGTTAGTACCTGTTGTAACTGCTGTTACAAAGCAATCTTCACCTTCTGCTATTCTTCACAATGAATCGGAAGACGATCTTCCAAAATACAAATTTGGAACTTCACCGAAGAGAAGATTGGATGATATCACAGAACAATCTTCATCGTTTGTTATTCTTCAAAAGGAGCTGGAAGACGATCTTCCAGAATTTGATTTTGGAACATCAACTTCAACTTATCCAACTTTGCAGAAAAAAAGTTTGGATGCTGCGGCAAAGCAAACTTTATCTTTCGGTATTCTTCGAAAGGAACTGGAAGATGATCTTCCAGAATATGAGTTTGGAACATTAAACACAAGTTGTCAAAATTTGGAGAAGAGAAGATGGGAAGAAAGCATGGAACAGGATATGGATATATCCCCAGAGCAGTCCCCACAAAAGAAAGTTTGCAGAATAGATGAGAATAGCAATATGTCCAGCATCACCACTCTCTTTGCTGATGCACCCCCAATGAGTCCTGTTAATGCTTCCTGGTATCCCTCTGTCCAATATATGAACCAATTGAATGCCCAAGTGACTCAGGAAGCCTCAAATATACCACATTTTACATATCTTGGTTCTGTTTCTAATTTGGTGCAACAAAATCTCATACCACCAGCATCAACTTTTCAAATCCACCCACCATTTCAAACCCTAAAACCCGATTTTACATATCTTGGTTCTGTTTCTAATTCCATGCAACAAAATTTCATACCATCACCATCAGCTTTTCAAATCCACCCACCATTTCAAACCCTAAATCCTGATTTTACATATCCTGGTCCACGGCCACATGCACATTCACATGTACATGCAAAACCAAGACGAAATGATGTACGCGTTGGAAGAGACCACATGACCGAGTTTAACCAAAACTTCACATTCAACCCTCAAAAAGCTGCCAATAAACAATATCAGGTTTGGAAAATGTAACTTTGCATGTTAAACCATACATGTTTTCCTTTTCTATTGTGGTTGTAATTTAGTTGCGCTGCATGTTGGATTATCACATAACTACTAATTTAATTTTTCTTCACTGATTATTTGTTTGGAGAAAATAGCCGCAAATGTTTATCTCTTTTATCATCTGTTCTAATTTCTTTGGAAAGTATTCTTTACTGCAAGTTATATTTGAAGATAAAGATAATTTTCGATTTTACTTTTTTTACAGTCACCTGGACAGTAGGCAGTGCACTGAGAGGTTCAGAAAATATTTCTGTGGCAAAAAACATAATGGAGGTAAGCAAAAATAGCCATAAAAAGGGATATGCAGAACTTTCTCTTTTTACACAAATATAGTTTAATTTTCATGCTACATTTGTTACAGTATGATAGATTCCTTGATTTAGCCATGTAGACCGCATTGTGCATACCTTGGTGAATATCTTGCATCAGTTCATTATTATTGAAAGATTCTGCAATTTCTATTTATATAACTTATATCACACAACTTGTATTTATAATGGTGTCACAATAAATACATTGAATATTGAATTGAGTAGCACTAACTTAGGAAGTTGTATAATCTACGAGACAGATTTATTTAATTCTAACAATTATTTAGCTTTACAACATAATTAACCTGTATATAAGTTATAATTCTGCAGTGCACAGCCTCTAGTTTTTACTTCAACTTCTCTTTTTCTTATTTATATTGATCCATGTTCAAGTAAAGCATTCATGTTTTAAAAATATTAGAGTCAATGTAAAGTGTCGTTAATATACTTTTAGACTGATTAAATGAAATACTTCAATGTTGTATATATGTTGGTCGCCATGATGTTGTAACATATGGGAATTGTAATGTCCTGCAGTTTTTTAATCCGTTGTGTATGCCTATTTTGTTTAGAATTTGTTCCCTCACTTGTTTGATATACACTAATGACATCTCTAGTCCTACATTCTTAGAATATGTAATTGTAGAGTTCAGGTTAACGTGTGCAATGAACTATTTTGCATTTGCAATTTTAGTGAAAATGAAGAGAAGAATTTAAATAAGACTAAATGTTGTAAGTGTCTCTGTGTCTACATTTGTTTTGGTAAAACAAAGATCAATACAAGAAACATATATAGATGCAGCGCAGGAATAATATGAATAACCTATTAAGTACAGTAATAAATAACTATTAACATTTCAGAAACTAATCCATGCTAGGATATGTTTGTTGTGCAGGGTGCCTTGTTTCCGGTTCTATGTTGTTTTGGTCGTAGGTTTTGAAGAGCAATGCTGCAATGGATCGAATTCGCCAACTCTTTTCAACCTGTTCTTTGTTGTTTAGACTTTGTTTACCCTTTGTATTAGAAATGAATTCTGTTTTTACGAGGATGCTGACAGTTTTTTACTTTTTCAATCTCATCGATATTGTACAATCTGTTTGCTTCTAATTTCGTAAATAAATCCAAAAATCAACAGATCTATTTTAGCAGCAACTCATCAAATTATTACCTTGAAAGGCCCAATCTTTGTCCTTGTGAAGCTCAGCTTTTTACTCAAGTGTGAAATTGTTTCGAATGTTGAAAAGATCAAGTATTTTGTATGATGCACTGCTAATTTTTTTTTCTCCCATGTCGTTCTCGATACTCTTCTGACACACCATCGACGCATCTAACTCTTAGTTTTGAATCTAAAAGACTTCACATTTTTTATGGTGAGTCAAAACACCTCTCATCTAATTAGTAGTAGTGTAAATTAATACATACATAGATACTTTATGTTAAATGTTGAAACTCTCATTTAACTGCAACAAATACAATTTAAATCACTACTTCGTCTACTCAGCTATTATTTTTTCTTATCCCATTTATATATTAGTTGTAACAGATACAATTTCTAGCACCAGATACTAGTTCACTATATCTGTTCAGCCATACTCACACTTTCAATACTGTTTTCACTTATCATCTTTGAAACACCAACAGTTTTGATCGAAACCATGTAAGCTGTTAAACATGTATCGGTGTCCAACACCGATAAATGATACATTCAATTAATTCATTTTCTTAAATAATTACTAATGTCTTGTCAGTGTCGTGTCTAGTGTCAATACTTTATTAGGTCATCATCAAATTACAATGCATTGCCTTATGAAAATATCAAAAACATTATATTGGTGGACATTAACAACTTTCAAAATACTAAAGTCTATTAGCTTATATGTGATAGTCTTTACGATCATTCCATATAGTCTATGCTCGGATTTAGATTCCTGTGTGACGCGTGAATCAAAAGACTATATAGGTATATTTTTACGATACACAAGTCTAAAAACCATCAAACTTTATGTTTAGAGGATATTATTTCACATTTTCATCAAAACAAAACAAAAATAATAGAAGTGTTAATTTAAGAATTCAAGATCACAAGAGTTGGGCTCATTGGCAATAGCTTTTTTAGTCTATCGACGAAGTAACATGCATCCCCTAAAACTGAAATAGATTCGAATATAATACAGAACTGCTATATCTCGAGTTCGAACTTGATTGATGATGTTGCCTAAAAATATCGACATTGTCAGTTTAGCCATACTGATTTGCAATACTTTATTTTATTAAACTGAAAAGTAGAGAATAGAAAAAAGAGATATTGTGAAATCAAGTAGGCAGAGAAGTACAAAGAGTACTTAACCAGGGAAAAGTACTAGGGGTACTCGCCCCAAAAAAAACCCTACATCTGTTTAAATAAATCAGAGAATTCCTACATCTGATTCCAAGCTGCCAAGCAAATTAGTCTTTATAAATATCTTCAAAAGACCAACCATTCTCTTTGTGGTCGTCTTCTTCATCAAGAAACTCATGCGAGAACTCCTTGTCAGATATCTTGGGCAAAGGAAGAGATTCTTCATGTCATTACACCTGAGTTCCTTCACAAATTTGGCATCAAACTTATCCTTTGCAAAATTGCTCTCTACTGCTCCATGTTTCTTGCAGTAGTTGACAATTGTATAAAGTTGTTTGTTGAATACCTTGGGCAGAGGGTTTGCTGCGACGGCTTTGGACTCGTCAATGAATGACTGAACCTTTTTTTATCTCCATTGCGATGTGGACATTGTCTTGATAAGGATGAAAAGGAGAAGGAAGAGTGCGTCTTCTGCTAAACCTTCCATCAATTTGTGAAACTTGATTGGAAGTTTCACCTTTAATGAATGGATCAGGCGATCTACTTCTCTTGAACGATGAATTAGCTCGACACAACTCATCATTCCTAGTACCAGTAGTAGCGGTGTTAATTCAATAGTTGAATGACGAAATGGAATTAACATTACTAGTATTTCCTACAACAGGTGCCACTTCAGTTTGTCCTCCAATAGCCGGATATAAGGAGAACAAACTGAAGTTGCGCCTGTTATAGGATCTGATTATCAAAGAAGTGGAGCTGTTGTAGGAAATAGTAGTAATGCTAATTCCATTTCGTCATTCAACGATGGAATTAACACCGCTACTGCTGGTACTAGTAATGCTGAGTTATGTCGAGCTAATTCATCGTTCAAGAGAAGTAGATCGCCTGATCCATTCACTAGAGGTGAAACTTCTAATCAAGGTTCACTAATTGATGGAAGGTTTAGCAGAAGACGCACTTTTCCTTCTCCTTCTCATCCTTATCAAGACAATGTCAACAACATGTCTTCTTTACCTACAACATTTTGGAATCCGTTCATGATGGATGAAGATGCTGATGTAGACGCAGGACTAAGTGGTACTACTACTACTCAGTCTGAAATTCATAGCTCTCCTGGTGGTCCAACAGGCTTTGGACACGACTATGCCTTTGAAAGATAACTTTGAAAGATAACTTGTTGGAAGTATGACCTAGCAGACCGTTAGTTGTTCATTAGGCCTTATGTGTTGTGTATACGATGGGTCGGAAGTGAATAAATTAGGGTTAGCCAATAACCCTTTATATATTGGAGAAATAAATATAAATAAATAAGAATATATAAAAAAAATTGAGGAAATGCCTCTTCCTGAGGAGGTCTCTAAAACGTGTCTTAGAAACGCGTCTTCCCGAGGAGGTCTCTGAAACATTTTTTCCTTTAAAAGAGGCGCCTTCGTTCATTTGGCCCCTTCATTTCCACTGCAACGTTTCTAGCTCTAGATCTCCTTTCGTCACTTGCAGTTCAAAGCTTTTTTTACAAGGACGATCCGAACTTTATTATCTCACCAGGTAATCTCTCTATCCAGTTTTTTGTTTCCAAGCTTTTTTCATTTTGCGCGATGGTTGTGATTCGGGAGTGTGATGAGAGGGGGAGGGAGATTCTCCCCGTAGATCCTTTAGAAACGGCTAAGCTTCAGAGGGAATGTCTAAGGCATGCGACGCGGCCAAACGGCGTTATTGACTAGGAAGCGTATAGCTCGAGCTACTTTGGTCATTTATCTATGTCAGATTTGTCCAGTGAGAGCGATAGCGATGATTCTGATGATAGTGATTGTGTTTTCCTGTATTCAACTTCAGGAAAGGAGGTCTTCGCTTACGCTAACCCTCAGATGACGCGTGGGAAGGGGTTTTTTGGATCGGACGTTGACACTGAGACTTTTTACGACGACGTCCAAAGTTATAATTCCATGTACAATGATCAGGCGAAGGTGGAGCTTTTTAGAAGCAAAAACGCGGTTTCCTCGACCGGGCGAGAAGAAGATGTAGACATGTTGCCTTGCCCGCCAGGCAAGATAGTCTATGTGCTGCGTCCTAAAGGCGTGAAGGAAATTTTTCACATGTATGGGGCCGTTCTGGAGGAATTCGGCGTGAAGATTCCCTTTACCCTCTTCGAAATGGATGTTTTACGCCTCCTAAATGTAGCCCCTACTCAGATTCGACCAAATAGTTGGGCTTTGAAATTCTTTGTGAAGCATTGGACCTGATTCCCTCCGCTGGTGCATTTTTCCACTTATATGGGTCCAAAGAGGTAGATAAAGGTACATAGGTGTCTCTCAGTGCTCATGCTGGTAAGCAGCTGTTTCCTTCATATGCCTCCAACTTCAAAAAAAATTGGAGGGTGAGCTTCATGCGGGTTCGTGCATCGAAAGACTCGACGGTGTTTATTGCTAGTATAGGTGGCGATCTACAATTCCCGCTAAGTTGGACAAGTAGCCCCCGGGCGATTGGCGGCTACGACTAAAGGATGTCGGCCTATGAGCAGGGAGTGGTTGGCTTTTTAGACCGCATGAAGCTTACCGATATTCGCATACTTCTTAATAAAGAGACAGATCCAGAGGATTTAGAACTTTAGGCTCTGTCTCTCTAACTGTTTATTTTTAATTGTTTCTAACTGAGCAACTTCCTTTTTGGTTTGTAGTTCCGATGATGCCTCTTACTGGGAAGGAAAGGCGAAAGTACCTCGCCGCGCTTAAGGAGAAGAACGCTGCTGGGCAACATATTGCCAGCGATCCCGCCGGCTTACAGCTCCGGAGGGGAAAAAGGGATCTCTCGGCTGTCTCTGAGGCTCCCGAGGGCGACATCGTGGCGGCTGGCTCGTCAGTAAAGGGCGCTGCGGATGAGATCATTGATCTAGCTATTTCGCCGCAGAAAAAGAAGCTTGAAAAGATGCTAAGAAATTGGAGAAGCTTGAAGAAGATGTTGTTGCAAAGGTTGATGCTGCTTACCGCCAAATAAGTGGTGGAAGATTGCAAAATGGCGCTGGTCAGCCAGTTCGAGGATGGTTTTGACAGGGCCAAGTCTCAAGTGGCCTTCCTGTTTCTAGAGCTGGATTTATCGGCGTTGGACTCTCTGAAGATTATCCATGAAGGCGAGCTCATTGATTAGCCTTGATTTTTGTAACTTAAGATTGTTTATTCTTCATTTGTGGGCGTCTTGTCTAGGCGCATTTTTTGTAATATTATAACTTTGACTTGGTGACTCTATTTTGCTTGATATATGTATTTTCACGCTTTGTTCTTATTTCGGAGTATTGTTGCCTTCTTTTTTTTACCTTGTCGAAACAAATGTTCGTTTGTGTCTCATACTCTATTTTACGGCCTAGTCTTGTTCTTTTTATGGCGTCAAGCTAAAGCTAGAGCTAGCCCCGTTTAAACGCTTTATTTTAATCTTTATCACGCCGAGTTGGAGCCTCTACGAAGGTTAACCCAGTTTAGGCATTCGATTCGAAGACGCCGAGTTAGAGCCTTTAATGAGGTCAGCCCTGTTTAGGCGTTCTGTTTATTTAACGACGTCGTGTTCGGTCACTGTTTAGGCGTTCAAATTTTAACGACGCCAGGATCCATCCCTGTTTAGGCGTTCCCATTTATTAGATGCCAAGTTAGAGCCTTTAATAAGGTTAATCCGTGCTTTGGCGTTAGGTTTATTTAACGACGCCGGGTACAATCCCTATTTAGGCGTTTGCGCCGAGTTATTGCCTTTAAGAAGGTTAACTCTCGGGCGCCCAGTTAGAGCCTTTAGATAAGGTTAACCCTTTAAAAGTCGCCGAGCTAGAGCCTTTATTTTTAAGGTTAACTCCGTTTTAGGCGTTCGCGCCGAGTTAGAGCCTTTGATAAGGTTAACCTAGTTTAAGCGCTCTGTTTATTTTGTGCAGCAATGATAGTAGAGCCAGAGTACAGAAGAACAAGATGTTTTTAAGAAAATAGGGTGCCTTATTAAAAACCCTGCCCTTGCAGGGGAAAAATAGTGCTCCCCTATCCCTTTATTGAATACTTTGAAAAATTAAATCATAATCTGAGGCGACAACTTTGTGCCTTGTTCTGCAGGAAGATAAAAAACAAAAAAGAATAAATAAAGAACTTCTACTTTTAACTATAGTAATGGCGCAGGGTAGCCATATTCCAGGTTCTTGGCACCGGAGTCCCATCCAACTCTTCCAGCTTGTAAGCTCCATGCTGCAGCTTCTCCTTTATTCGATATGGTCGCTCCCAACTTGGTAGTAGCTTTCCAATTCTGGTCGGGGCGACGACCTGTTTGAGGACGAGGTCGCCCTCCTTCATGCTTCTGGGGATGACTCTCGAGTAATACCTGCGAGCTGCTCTTTGTTTGGCGGAAAATTCTCTGATATGAGCTTCTTCTCTTATCTCGTCGATCATATCCATCGTGCATTTGACACCTATCTCATTCGTTTTTGTTTACATAAATCAAAGTATTTGTAAGATACCAAAGTGCGTATCTGTTTACATAAATAGAAGGGAAGAAGAAATGTACGGGGGCGGGAACCTGAAAATAAATGGTTGTTAGTTTGAAGTTGGATGAGGAACTTACCTTCTTCCAAAAAATTATCACGTCGCCAGGTTGGGCTGTCGATTTCGACGGGTAGAATGGCATCTGTGCCGTATACCATAGTGAACGGGGTCTCTTTGGTCGTTGAGTGTGGAGTGGTATGTAACACCCTCTTTGATTATTTGATTAATTTGTTGAGTTTAGAGTATATTTATATGATTTATGTGATGTAAATAATTATGTGATGTGTTGTGGATTTATTAAGTGACTTATTTTATTATTTAATAGAATAAGATTTGAAAACAAAATAAATATTGAGATGAGGGGTTGTTTGTGAATTTAGAGAGTTTAGTGGAAATAAGAGGAAATAAGATAAAGTGGATTAGGGTTATATAAATAGGAAGAGTCCGAACTTAGAAAGAAAAAGGAGAACACGTGAAACAAGTTTTGGAAAAAGGGAGAACAAGAGGAGAGAAGAACCAAGAGGAGAGGCTGCCAATCGATAATCCTAAGGTAAGGGTGGGACTAACATTCAATAATCTTGAGTCTATGATTCTGAAAATTTCATTTAACATGTTGTAGGTTTAGTTTTTGAGAATTGGAGAATTAGGGTTAAGAGTGATAATTGATGATTTATGTTATGTTGTTGTTGATTTGTGGTTGGATTCATGATTATGAGTTGTGGTTGTTGATGATTGTTGTTGTTAATGTCATATTATGAATTGCGTATGAATTATGTTGAGTTGTTGTTGTTGATTGTGCTGATTTTGAATGAATGTGAAGTTTGAATAATATAAGTTGCTTTTTCTGATTTTTTTTATCTCTGCCCCGAATTTTGAAATGAAAACTGGTATTGATCGATGCGGAATTTGTAACGCCCATTTTGATTAATTAATTATTTGATTTATTTGAAGAGTCTAGAATATATTTATATATTTTATGAGATGTGAAGAATTAAGATTTGTGTGATTTTTAGTGATTTTATATGATGTGGTGACTTATTTTATTGTTTAATAAAATAAGATTTGAAAATAAAATAAATATTGAGACGTTGGGCTGTTTAGTGATCTTAAAGAGTTTTGGGGAGAAAGAGTAATAAGATAGAATTATTAAGGGGTTATAAAAAGGAAAACTAGGTTAAGAGTTGTCAGTACGTACGATCAGTTTTGGGAGAAAAGGCTAGAAGAGGAGAACACGAGAGAACTCTAGGAACGAAGAACGCAGCTTTGGATTTCAGAAAACAATCTAAGGTAAGGGTGAGCCTAGCATACAATTATATTAATCTATAATTCATACGATTGTAATTAACAAGAGTAGAAATAGTTTTTAGAGAATCTGTGAATTAGGTTAAAAGTGATGAATTGATGATTAGATGATGAACAACCGTAGAATTGATGTAGAATCTGGTTACAGATCATAGCATAACCTTAGTGCAAACAATTCAGTTGATTTAAGGATTTGAGAATTAGGTTAAGGTGATGAATTGATGATCAGATAATGAGAAATCGTATGAACTAGTGTAGAATCTAGTTACAGATGATAAGACAACCTTAGTGCGGACGTTTCAGTCGAATTTGGGGTTAAGAATGGTGTAAAATGGGATTTCTGGTGAAAAGTTTCGTAACCCCATACCCAGTTTTGTTTCAGAACAGTTTCGCTCCTGAACAAGCTTCTAAACAACCAAGCTTTTGAACAAGCTCCTGAGTAACTGTGCTCCTGAACCTCTTTGCTTCTGAGCAACTGTGCTCCTGAACAACTTAGCTTCTGAATAGCTTAGCTCCTGAACAACTTAGCTTCTAAAGAGCTTAGCTCTTGAACAACTTAGCTCCTGGAGAGCTGTGCTCCTGAACTAGAGGTTTAGCTTCTGAACAATTCTGCTTTGCACAAGACTTTGAGAGTTGATCCTTGGGTAGGAATGGAGGCTAATTACAATACTAATGATAATCTGTAAAGATGTTATAAGATGATTAAATGTTGTTGCTAATTGATTCGTATTACATGTATTCTATTATGTGAAATATATGTGAAGTATATGTGATGTTTGAGAAGACAATTGTATTTGATATTGTTATATCCTATGATTGTTTATTGATGCCATGTTGTTGTTAGTGATTTATGAATCATATGAAATATATGTGAAATATATGTGACGTTTGAATGATGATTTCATTGATATTTTTATATCTTTTGATTGTTCATTGCTGCCATGTTGCTGTTTATAATTGAGATTAAGCTGCATATGTCAGTCTAAGATGTTGTTCCAAATTGTTGGATTCATTAAGATGTTCATGATGTCTAAGATGTAAGAGATTGAGTCTCATGCATACTCATTTAAAGATGAGGGCTTATGCCCTTGAGTTTTTACTCAACAGAGATGAGGGCTTGTGCCCTGGAGCTTTTGCTCAATAGCGACGAGGGCTTATGCCCTAGGAGTATATTTATGCTCAAAGCGACGTGGGCTTATGCCCTGGATTGGTACCACATGCATGATTAAGATGTTAGAGTTACATAGTCGATTTAGAGTTGCATTTTCATGTTGTCAAGTTGATTATGATGTTGATCATGATGTTGATTATGAAGTTGGATTCCAAGATGCTAAATGATCATTTTTATGACATGTTTGACTATGTTTAGATTGTTGAATTATATGCTTAATATTATTGTTTTGTGAATCTCACCCCTTATGCTTGAAAATGTTGCTCTTCGTATGGGTAACTTGCAGGTAATCAAGAATAGGTGCAGTCGTGTGAGGACTTCCCTTGGTTGTGTCTTAGGTGCTCTAATACATAACGGGATGGGGATCTTTGTTATTGCTTTCTATTCCTTACGTATTACTTATGAAGTTTTATGACAAATATGTTGACTTTGATTTATGAGATTTCTATGATGAGGCCTGCATGCCAATACTTTTATGTTATTCCGTTGCAAAGTTTTGAATTATTACGATGACTAATTTATGAAGGAATAAATTGTTATTTATTCATATTTGAGATTTTTGAGAAATATGACATTCCGTTATGTGATTACTCTGATTTATTTAAGAAATTTTTTATGTTGGGAAAACAGGGTGTTACAATTGGTATCAGAGCAGGTTGGTCCGTCCGGCCAAGTAGTTGAGTCTTGTAGTGTCGAGTATCAGTTGATATATTGTTATGTGTCATAGTGACTGTTTTGTGTTATGTAGAGAACTAAGATGGCTGGAAGAAACGACGCTGCAATTGTTGCCGCATTGGAAGCTATGGGGCAACAACCTAATGCTAATGTTGGTGCTAATGCCGAAGTGAGAATGTTGGAAACCTTCCTGAGGAATCATCCTCCTACCTTCAAAGGAAGATATGATCTTGATGGAGCTCAGACGTGGCTCAAGGAGATTGAGAGAGTGTTCCGGGTCATGCAGTGCACAGAGGTGCAGAAGGTGCGTTTTGGTACGCACATGCTAGCTGAGGAAGCTAATGATTGGTGGATTAGTCTTCTACCTATCCTAGAGCAAGATGGTGCTGAAGTTACTTGGGCTGTGTTTAAGAGGGAGTTCCTAGACAGATACTTTCCGGAAGATGTTCGCGGGAAGAAGGAGATTGAGTTCCTTGAGCCGAAGCAAGGGAACATGTCGGTGACTGCCAAGTTTGTGGAGCTGGCTAAATTCTATCCACATTATACTGCTGAGACTGTTGAGTTCTCCAAGTGTATCAAGTTCGAGAATGGCTTATGTGCCGATATCAAGAGGGCAATTGGTTACCAGAAGATCCGTAACTTTTCTGAGCTGGTGAGCAGTTGTAGAATTTATGAAGAGGATACTAAGGCTCATTACAAGGTTGTTAATGAGAGGAAAGGTAAAGGTCAGCAGAGTCGTCCTAAGCCTTATAGTTCCCCTGCTGATAAGGGCAAACAAAGAGTTAATGAAGAGAGGAGACCTAGAAAGAAAGATGCTCTTGTTAAGATTGTCTACTATACTTGTGGTGAGAAAGGCCACAAGAGTAATGCTTGTCCTGGAGAGGTGAAACAGTGTTTTCGTTGCGGTAAGAAAGGGCATACTACTGTAGAGTGCAAACATGATGACATTGTGTGCTTTAATTGCAATGAGGAAGGTCATATTGGTTCGCAATGCAAGAAGCCTAAGAAGGCTCAGGCTACTGTGAGGGTTTTTGCTTTGAATGGTACTCAGACAGAGAATGAGGATCGTTTGATCAGAGGTACTTGTTATTTTGATAATACACCTTTAGTTGCTATTATTGATATTGGTGCTACGCATTGCTTTATTGCTATTGATTATGTTGCTAAGTTGAATCTTGCTATGTCTGATATGAATGAGGAGATGGTTGTCGAAACTCCAGCTAAGGGTTCGGTAACTACTTCCCTAGTGTGTTTGAGGTGTCCTGTGTTTATGTTTGGTCGGGATTTTGAGATTGATTTAGTTTGTTTACCGTTGATCGGGATGGATGTAATCTTGGGGATGAATTGGTTAGAATACAACCATGTCCATATCAATTGTTTTAGTAAGTCGGTATATTTCTCTTCTGCTGAAGAAGAAAGTGGAGCAGAGTTCTTCTCTACAAAGCAGCTGAAGCAGTTGGAACGTGATGGAATTATGATGTTTTCTTTGATGGCGTCTTTATCTATTGAGAATCAAGCAGTGATTGATAAGCTACTAGTGGTATGCGATTTTCCAGAAGTTTTTCCTGATGAAATTCCTGATGTGCCTCCAGAAAGAGAAGTTGAATTTTCAATTGATCTTGTTCCTGGAACGAAGCTTGTGTCTTTGACACCTAATCGTATGTCAGCTTCTGAGTTAGCTGAGCTGAAGAAACAGTTGGAGGATTTGCTTGATAAGAAATTTGTTAGACCAAGTGTTTCACCATGGGGAGCGCCGGTGTTGTTGGTTAAGAAGAAGGATGGTAGCATGAGATTGTGTATTGATTACCGTCAGTTGAATAAAGTAACGATAAAGAATAGGTATCCACTCCCGAGAATTAACGACTTGATGGATTAGTTAGTGGGTGCACGTGTGTTTAGCAAGATTGATTTGAGGTCGGGTTATCACCAGATTAAAGTGAAAGACGAAGATATGCAGAAAACTGCGTTCAGGACGCGTTATGGGCATTATGAGTATACGGTGATGCCTTTCGGTGTGACTAATGCACCTGGTGTATTTATGGAGTACATGAATAGGATCTTTCATGCTTATTTGGATCGCTTTGTGGTGGTATTCATTGACGATATTTTGATTTATTCCAAGTCCGAAGAAGAGCATACTGAGCATTTGAAGATTGTTTTGCAAGTGTTGAAAGAGAAGAAGCTATTTGCCAAGTTATCAAAGTGTGAGTTCTGGTTGAACGAGGTGAGTTTTCTTGGCCATGTTATTTCTGGTAGTGGTATCGCGGTTGATCCGTCTAAAGTTGATGCAGTATCAAGAGGGGAGACTCCTAAGTCAGTTACAGAGATTAGAAGCTTTTTGGGTTTAGGTGGTGTGCTCATGCAAGATGGTAAAGTGGTTGCTTATGCATCAAGACAGTTGAGAATTCATGAACGAAATTATCCTACTCATGACCTTGAGTTAGCTGTTGTTGTATTTGTGCTTAAGATTTAGAGACATTATTTGTATGGTTCCAGATTTGAAGTGTTTAGTGATCACAAGAGTCTGAAGTATCTGTTTGATCAGAAGGAATTGAATATGAGATAACGAAGGTGGCTTGAACTATTGAAAGATTATGACTTTGGTTTGAATTATCATCCGGGTCAAGCTAATGTTGTTGCAGATGCTTTGAGTAGGAAGACTTTACATATGTCTGCTATGATGGTGAAGGAGTTCGAATTGCTTGAACAGTTTAGAGATTTGAGTTTAATCTGTGAATGGTCACCTCAGAATGTAAAGCTAGGAATGTTGAAGATTGATAATGATTTCTTGAAAAGTATTAAGGAAGCGCAGAAAGAGGATGTAAAGTTTGTAGACTTGTTGGTTGCTAGTAATCAGACTAAAGATAGTGACTTTAAGGTCGATAACCAAGGTGTGTTGAGATTTCGAGGTCGAATCTGTATTCCTCACAATGATGAGATGAAGAAGATGATTCTTGAAGAGAGTCATAGAAGTAGCTTGAGTATTCACCTAGGAGCTACGAAGATGTATCATGATTTCAAGAAGTTGTTTTGGTGGTCTGGATTGAAACGCGACGTGGCACAGTTTGTGTATTCTTGTTTGATTTGTCAGAAGTCGAAAGTAGAGCATCAGAAACCTGCTGGATTGATGACACCTTTAGATGTGCTAGAGTGGAAATGGGATAGTATATCCATGAATTTTGTGACGAGTTTGCCGAATACTCCTAAAGGGAATGACGATATTTGGGTGATTGTTGATAGATTGACGAAGTGGGCTCATTTTATTCCGATTAACATAAGTTTTCCTGTAGCACAGTTGGCAGAGATTTACATTCGTGAAATTGTGAAGCTGCATGGTGTTCCTTCGAGCATTGTGTCAGATAGAGATCCAAGGTTTACTTCTAGATTTTGGAAGAGTTTGCAAGAGGCTTTAGGGTCTAAGTTGAGGTTGAGTTTGTGTACTTGAGCAAGGAGGAACTTGGGATAGTCATCTTCCGTTGATAGAGTTCACGTACAATAACAGTTATCATTCTAGTATTGGAATGGCACCTTTTGAGGCTTTGTATGGTCGGAGGTGCAGAACTCCGTTGTGTTGGTTTGAATCAGGTGAGAATGTGGTTTTAGGACCAGAGATTATTCAGCATACTACTGAGAAGGTAAAGATGATTCAAGAAAAGATGAAAGCGTTGCAGAGTCGACAAAAGAGTTATCATGATAAGCGTAGGAAAGACCTTGAGTTTCAAGAAGGAGATCATGTATTCCTAAGAGTTACTCCCATGACCGGTGTGGGTCGTGCATTGAAGTCAAAGAAGTTGACTCTGAAATTTATTGGTCCGTATCAGAGATCGGAAAGAGTTGGAACGGTGGCGTATCGAGTGGGTTTACCACCGCATCTTTCGAATTTGCACGATGTGTTTCATGTGTCGCAACTTCGGAAGTATATTCCGGATCCATCTCATGTGATCCAGAGAGATGATGTGCAAGTTAGAGATAACCTTACGGTTGAGACCTTACCAGTGACAATTGAAGGTCGTGAAGTGAAGCGTTTGAGAGGCAAGGAGATACCTCTTGTGAAAGTCGTTTGGGACGGAGTGACTAGTGAAAGCTTGACGTGGGAGCTAGAGAGTAAGATGTTGGAATCTTATCCAGAGTTGTTCGCTTGAGGTAAATTTTCGAGGACGAAAATCTTATAAGTTGCAGAGAGTTGTAACGCCCATTTTGATTATTTAATTATTTGATTTATTTGAAGAGTCTAGAATATATTTATATATTTTATGAGATGTGAAGAATTAAGATTTGTGTGATTTTTAGTGATTTTATATGATGTGGTGACTTATTTTATTGTTTAATAAAATAAGATTTGAAAATAAAATAAATATTGAGACATTAGGTTGTTTAGTGATCTTGAAGAGTTTTGGGGAGAAAGAGTAATAAGATAGAATTATTAAGGGGTTATAAAAAGGAAAACTAGGTTAAGAGTTGTCAGTACGTACGATCAGTTTTGGGAGAAAAGGCTAGAAGAGGAGAACACGAGAGAACTCTAGGAACGAAGAACGCAGCTTTGGATTTCAGAAAACAATCTAAGGTAAGGGTGAGCCTAGCATACAATTATATTAATCTGTAATTCATATGATTGTAATTAACAAGAGTATAAATAGTTTTTAGAGAATCTGTGATTTAGGTTAAAAGTGATGAATTGATGATTAGATGATGAACAACCGTAGAATTGATGTAGAATCTGGTTACAGATCATAAACCTTAATGCAAACAATTCAGTTGATTTGAGGATTTGAGAATTAGGTTAAGGTGATGAATTGATGATCAAATAATGAGAAACAGTATGAACTAGTGTAGAATCTAGTTACAGATGATAGGACAGCCTTAGTGCAGACGTTTCAGTCAAATTTGGGGTTAAGAATGGTGTAAAATGGGATTTCTGGTGAAAAGTTTCGTAACCCCGTCTCCAGTTTTGTTTCAGAACAGTTTCGCTCCTAAATAAGCTTCTGAACAACCAAGCTTCTGAACAAGCTCCTAAGTAACTGTGCTCCTGAACCTCTTTGCTTCTAAGAAACTGTGCTCCTGAACAACTTAGCTTCTGAAGAGCTTAGCTCCTGAACAACTTAGCTTCTAAAGAGCTTAGCTCCTGAACTAGAGGTTTAGCTTCTGAACAATTCTGCTTTGCACGAGACTTTGAGAGTTGATCCTTGGGTACGAATGGAGGCTAATTACAATACTAATGATAATCTGTAAAGCTGTTATAAGATGATTAAATGTTGTTGCTAATCGATTCGTATTACATGTATTCTATTATGTGAAATATATGTGAAGTATATGTGATGTTTGAGAGGACGATTGTATTTGGTATTGTTATATCCTATGATTGTTTATTGTTGCCATGTTGTTGTTAGTGATTTATGAATCATATGAAATATATGTGAAATATATGTGACGTTTGAATGATGATTTCATTGATATTGTTATATCTTATGACTGTTTATTGCTGCCATGTTGCTGTTTATAATTGAGATTAAGCAGCATATGTCGGTCTAAGATGTTGTTCCAAATTGTTGGATTCATTAAGATGTTCATGATGTCTAAGACGTAAGAGATTGAGTCTCATGTATACTCATTTAAAGATGAGGGCTTATGCCCTGGAGTTTTTACTCAACAGAGATGAGGGCTTATGCCCTGGAGCTTTTGCTCAATAGCGACGAGGGCTTATGTCCTGGATTGGTACCACATGCATGATTAAGATGTTAGAGTTGCATAGTCGAGTTAGAGTTGCATTGTCATGTTGTCAAGTTGATTATGATGTTGATCATGATGTTGATTATGAAGTTGGATTCCAAGATGCTAAATGAGCATTTTTATGACATGTTTGACTATGTTTTGATTGTTAATTATAATTGTTGAATTATATGCTTAATATTATTGTTTTGTGAATCTCACCCCGTCTGCTTGAAAATGTTGCTCTTCGTATGGGTAACTTGCAGGTAATCAAGAATAGGTGCAGTCGTGTGAGGACTTCCCTCGGTTGTGTCTTAGGTGCTCTGATATGTAACGGGATGGGGATCTTTGTTATTGCTTTCTATTCCTTACGTATTACTTATGAAGTTTTATGACAAATAAGTTGACTTTGATTTATGAGATTTCTATGATGAGGCCTGTGTGCTAAGACTTTTATGTTATTCCGCTGCAAAGTTTTGAATTATTATGATGACTAATTTATGAAGGAATAAATTGTTATTTATTCATATTTAAGATTTTTGAGAAATGTGACATTCCGTTATGTGATTACTCTGATTTATTTAAGAAATTTTTTACGTTGGGAAAACGGGGTGTTACAGAAATGGTCTTAGGTGTAAACACGAAAGGTGTAGGTATGGATGTTAGTTTTCTAATGTCGTTGGTCTGACGTCAAAACGATTTATAGAACTTGAGTTATGGTCAAATTACTGCACTTAGGTCACAGTGAATTTTTATTGACTTTCTGCACAACTTTTTCGAATTTGAAACGAAAACTGGTATTGATCGGTACAGAATTGGCCTTGGGTGTAAACATGAAAGTTTTAGATAATTTTGTTAGCTTTCCAGTGGCTTTAGTTTGACATGAAAATATGTTATGTATAATTTATTATGTTTTTACAAAGATGCATGATGAATTGTTGATGTTTGAATACGATGTTATATGATGAATTGTTTATGTTTGAATACGATGTTATATGATGAATTGTTGACGTTTGAATAAGATGTTATATGATGAATTGTTGATGTTTAAATACGATGTTATATAATGAACTGTTGATGTTTGAATACGATGTTATATGATGAATTGTTGATGTTTAAATACGATGTTATATGACGTTGTTTATGATTGATGAATATGAAATTATGATGTGAAGTCGATGTCGTTGTCGTTACCTCAGTTGTCATCAATGTCTTCAAAGTTGTAAGTAGTTTGTCAATGTCGTTTAAGTTGTAAAGTTGTAAGATGTTGTCCAAAGTATTGGAAATAAATAACAAAAAATCGGGTTGTTACAAGAAAAACACAAGAAGGGGGAGTTGAATTATGTTAGCTTTTTCTTCGTTTTCTCCTACTGAAGTCACTGATTAGAAGCAGTTAGAGTACAGCTTCTGAAGTGATGTTCAGATTCTAGATGCAGCGGATAAAACACACACACACACACACACACACAGAGAGAGAGAGAGAGAGAGAGAGAGAGAGAGAGAGAAACTTCCAAGGAGAGTTTACTATAATGTAATATCTGATTACAAATGCTCACTGCTAAACTTAGCAAGAGACTTCAAATGCTCAAGTACAACTGCAAGAGACTTATAATCAAACAGAATAACAAAGAAAAAAATGTTTGACGTTGAACACTTGATATACAATCAGTAGTGTTCACAATACAAATTAGATACAGACTTTTAAGACTCTAGAATTTCTAAGATATGAACTTTGATAAGAAATTCTAAGTGAACTTTTTGATGTAGGACAATTTCAGCAGAGGTTTGGGTCTTTTAAAATGTTGTGAGTCTCACACAATTCTTCAAGTTTTCACTCATTTATATAGAGGTGTGAAAGAGACATTGTGAATTGCCAGCGCATCAAGATAAGAGTCGTTTGAAGCTTTGATCAATCACCAATGATCTTTTGCCTGATATAGTTGTTGTCCTATGAAGGATCAATTTCAAATCCATTCCAAGTCTGTAGGAACATCGTTGCAGGCAGAGCTGTAATTCTTGTCTTGTAGTAGAGACAAAAGCTGAGTAGTGGAGGTAGTGGTTGTACACTTCGTACAATTGTACTTTGTCAACGCTCTTCAAAGAACAAGCATCCAATGCCTTCAAGTTCATTTGAGTTAGCAGTTGCTTCACTCTTCTGGTCTTCTGCAATGCTTAGACGAGATTAAATCCATTGAACATCCTTTGAAGCTTTCAGTCTTGCATCTTCTGATGAACTACAACTTCTGGTGATCTTCAGCTTCTGATGAGACGCTTCTGATGAACTTGCTTATGATGACGTCATCACTTCAGGAGCATTTTGTCTTCAGGAGCACTTTTGACTTCAGGAGCAGTTCTCTTCATACGCTTTAAGCTTCCTTTTTGTTGATACCTTTGCTCTCTTTTGTTCTTCCAGAACCTAATGATTATCTCAAATTTTTGTCTATGGTCCTGTACACTTGAACAAATATTAGCATATCCAATTGACAATTTTTAATACCTTGTTATCATCAAAACTCTCAAGAGGTAGTGTTAAACACATTTTGTTCCAACACATTCTCTTGAAACCCTTAGTAAGGTAGACGTATATTAGGGTTGCCCCTATGTAGAACTACTAAGAGCATAGAGAGGGTGTGCTACGAGTTACCTAAGATTCATAGTTGGGCAGACCTAATGGAACCTTGACCTTCATTGCCTTGGAAAACACTGAAAAGCCAATTTAGGTTTATGTTTCAATTACCTTTGAATTAACAAGACCCTTCACGTAAGGATCACCGTGCGATCAGCAGGTGCAGTTAGCCATATGAGGGATAGACCAAATTAGGTTAGTAACATCCCAACGACCTCATCACTTGTATAGTTTACCTAAGATAAATAAATGCGACATTGATGTTACTTAATATCCAACAATATAAATATGGGGGATTCAAACAATCATAACCGCTGCTTACTTTTCTGCAACCAAAAGCAGGTAAACTTGCTCTATTGCAAACAGATAAATATTGCAACTTTTCTAACTCTTTTATCTTTTATATCGTCAACTTACAAAAATAAGTAACGCAAGTTGTTTGGACGAAACGACAATCCCTGTGGATATGATACTCTACTTATCACTTTATTACTTGGCAAACGATTTGGTACACTTGCCTAATCCGCACATCAGTTATACATGTAGTTGGCGCCTTCGGTCATGAACGCCATGTGTTTAATGTCATCTTTATGCATAGGGATCTGGTTGTAGCCGAAGTAGGAGTCCACGAAGGATAATAGCTTGTACCCAGACGAGTCGTACACCAATTTGTTGATGTTAGGGAGCAGGTAAGCATCCTCTGGGCAGGCTTTGTTAAGGTCTGTGTAGTCAACACACATCCGCCACTTCCCGCTTGCTTTCTTTACCAGGACCACATTGAAGAGCTATTGGGTATAATTGATCTCGAAAATGAACTTGTCTTGGAGTAGACCTTCGACTATCTCAATGGCGGCTTGTAATTTTTCCGGGGATTGATGGCATCTATTCTGGCTCACAAACATTGCTTCTGGGTTCACGTTCAGTTTATGCCACGCAACGCTGGGTATATCCCAGGCATTTCCTCTAGGGAGCAAGCAAAGAGGTTTGTGTTGGCTCAGAGACATTCGATGATATCCTCTTCGACTTGCGAAGGCAAGTTCACTCCATTCTTTACCTTCCTCAATGGGTTATCATCTAGCTGGACGGACTTGAACTCCCCGTCGGGTGTGGGCCGTTCGAAGGGTAGCTTAATTTGCTTCCAAGCGAATGGCATTTCCTGTATTTTTTCGTTTTTTGGATGTTTCTCCTCTTGGCGGGCGTCAAGATCGGTGTTGTTGCAGTTCATCACCGGGCGTCGAGGGATACTGGTGGATTTTCTCGTTCCTTTGATGTTTTTAATTTATTATAACACTTCATCCTATTCAAATAAGTGGAAAACAAAAAAGAAAGGGGGAAACAACAAGAGCTAGCTGAAACATTTTTATATTCTGTTCTCATTTTTTTTCGTTACCAAAGGTTAAGAAATTAGTTTGCACTTTGCAACTAAGGCAAGTAGGAATGGATTCATCAAATTAAAAATGATAATGAAGGATGTTCGAAGCAACGATGACGACGGTTCATGCTAAGAAAAACTAACTGAAAATGACTGAAAAATATGTTAAGAATAATGTAAAATGACATGTCATCAATTACCCACTTCCATGGATCATTTACACTACTTGTTTTTCTCCGTAGTCTACTAAAATGAAATTAAGCAATGTAAGTAAAGATAACAAAGATGGTTCTTGTTTTTATTATATTTGTTTTCTTTTGTTTGTTTCTCCTTTTTGTTTTAGTTCATTGCTGACGTGTATGTCATGCATGCATCCATTCTTATTTATGAATAATTAATTTTTGACTTTTCCCCTTATATGAGTATTTTATTAAGTGTTTTAATCTCTTCGATTTTATTTATAAGAGAAAGTTGAGTCAACAAAATTTTATGTATATGGTCTGAAACTATGACCAGGTACATTAACCTTCCTTGACTAAACTTTCTCATATACTTATAGGACCGAAATGAGTATTAAATAGGGGGAAGGGAGTAGTTAATAGAAGCACTCTTGCAATTAAATCATCTCCACTATTTATTACTACAATTTCTTCTCCTTCTCTTCCCTTGATCATACACCACTGCTAGCAATCCCAGAAAAACACATTTGCGTGAAAAACAAGCAGTTTTCTTCAATGAAACAGAATTAAGGAGTGTAAGTAAAAGCTACAGCTATACACGACGGTTAGCAAACATAGTTCATGTTCTTTTTATGTTTGTTTCTCCGTTTCTTTTTGTTTGTTTGTAATGTGTCCAATTTTATAAATATTTTGTTTTTGAAGGAATTTTATAAATATTTAAATATTGTCTTTTAATCTTTAGTTTTAAATTATACATTTGTATTCAAGTTAGTATCCTCTTTATAAATTATAGTACTTCTCTCTACTAATCTTCTCAATAATTATATATAAATTTTCCTAGTACTTTATGTAATTTTTAAATGTGTAAAAAATATAATATTTAAAAAAGTTGATTTTTTTTAGATTTTATAAAATAAACTTCTTAATTTTAAAAAAAAAAAAATATCAATCTAATTGAAATGAATAATATAAAGTTTCTTCATAAGTTTCATTTTGTTTGAATTTTTATTACTCTTGTTTGATTGGCTTATAACAAATATTGTATAGGTGGAGATGCTGCATTGGTTTGAATTTTTTTTTATTCTAGTTTGATTGGCTTATAACAAATATTGTTGAATTGGTTTGAATTTTCTTTACTCTAGTTTGATTAGCTTATAACAAATATTGTTTAGGTGGAGATACTGAAGAGAGAACTTCTCAACCGAAGCCAAGATGGATTCCAAAGCTTGAGCAAATTCACAAGTCTTTTACTGGTTTCAAAATCACAAGTCTTTTACTGGTTTCAAAACCACAAGTCCAGAAGCAGCAAAAGAAAAGAATCCCATACAACAAGATACCAGAAACACAACCAAACGCAACTCCTAATAACTCTCTCACACAAATTAACACACCCCCTTCCAACTCATCTTCATCATATTACATTGATCATCAAAAAGCCTTTCCCAATGATATCATAATATATCATTCATGATCAACTTCAAGGTAATTAATATCAATATTTGCAAAGTGACTAAACGCATAGTTAATAGTTCTGATTAAATACAAATGGTTTAAAACAAACTGAATTCAAATTCTAGTTGGAACAATTTTTTAATCAGACTTTACTTACATTCCGATTGTACATAACTCTAAATTACATAGTCCCTTCTTAAAAACCAAAGGGTTAAAACAATGTGTGTGTGTGTGTGTGTGTGTGTATATATATATATATATATATATAAGTTTTTACATATATGATTGTTAAAAAAATGCACCCAAAAGTTAAAGCACCAAGGATGATAATGTGTTATATTACTCCATGGACATGTGCAATGTGCATGACTTCATTTAGTAGATGTTTGTGTTTTCGAGTTGCATGTGACTGATGAATTGTTGTGTTTTTCAGGTTTTTATAAGGAAGATGGTATGGCAAAATGTAGGGTGATTACTGAAGTAGATAAAATAGTCACAAGGAAGGGGGGGTTTGAATTGTGACCCTTTAAAAATTATCCTGAAACTTAAAAGTGCTTCTCAAGTTGTTTACTTGGAATGGTTAAGTTAACTTTCTGAACTCAGAATGTTCTGAAGTTCATACACAAAAACTGATTAACAAAGTAAATGTGTTGGTGTGTGTTGTGTATACTGAAAATAAAGAGTATAGGGAAGAGAGAAAGAACACACAGAGATTTATAGAGGTTCACCCAATGTGGGCTAGTCCTCTCCTCACAATTTTGTGAGAGTTTCCACTATGATGCCTTGAGATAACCTCCCAAGTCCTGCACCTTACAATCTTTGTTCACCTGAACAATTACACTTCTGTATTCTCTAAGCCTCAGCAGGCTTGCACCTTCTTGCTAAGTTACCTACTTAGACTTTTACACCTTTGCTCAAAACTAATACTTTAGTACCCCTAAAGCTAGATGAGACTTTGTTACAATTTGTAAGAGATGTGAATGTTTGAGAATCAAACAAAGGAGGGAGAGGAAGAAGAAGTTATCTGCGAAAGAGATAACAAAGAGTTATTGATTTACACTACAAGAAGGGATAAAGAGCCTTCAGTGATGATCAATTTCAAATGCAAGAGCTTCAAACAAAATCAAGTTGTTTTCTTGTATGCTTTGCAGTGGTGCAAGTTTTGCTAAGGCCTTGATCTCTTTTTATAGAGCCATGGGACTCATATAGCCGTTGTAGGATGTCCAATGGTGTTATGCCATGTGTCCTTGGGTCCCACAAGCTTTAACTTGAAAATCTGGGTGAACATTCTGATCTCTGATGAACATCAGAATGTTGTTGCGTTCATGATGATCTTCATCTGGGTTCATCATGTTCTTCATCTGGGTTCATCATATATGAATGAACATATGAAGTTCTGGGCGTGCCATGTGTTTTTTACATGAATTTCTGGGCAATAGCCAAAGTATGAACTTTTCATCAAACTTCAAAAAGTTCATTTCCCAGATCTGCCTTGGGACTTGGTGCAGGATTGAGTTAGTGGATTCTGCATCTTCATGCCCATGCTTTGAGAGATTGTGTTGTCCTTGTATAGTACCAACTCCCATGCGTGTCTATCTCTGATTGATCAGGACAGATTTGCTTTGCTTTTTGCTTTTCACCTACTGTACTGTTCATAAAGTAAGCATGTGCAGAGCCTGAACATTCTGATCTTCAGAATGTTCCTTTGTTTCACTTAGGGATGATTTGTAAGACTACCATTTGATGTAATCAAATCCTAATAGTGAAACAATAATGAAGAGCAGTGAATATAACTCCTAGGATGATATTTTCCTTTGGAATATTCCTAATACTTTAATGTTCATAGTCTTTAAATGAACATTAAGTATCCTTTTTGACATAATCCTTGTGTATGCCTTTATTGCTTGATTGATCCATGCAGAAGTACTTTCCTTGACATATATTTATGTCACATGTGCCTTGCATGACCTTGATTAATGTTCTTGAGATTCTGGGCTTGTATGGAAGCAACCTTCTGATCTCTTATGCGAACATTCTGATCTCTGAGCAACATTCTGATCCAACTTTCTGACCTCAGTGTTAGATCATGAATTCAAATGTACTTTGATTCTTTGAATCTTGGTATGATTTAAACCTTGTTCCTGTCTTAGTAAAACACTCAAGAGCACAAGTTAAATACCAAGGAATTAATCAAAGTCCATTAACTCTTTAATCATAATGGTTTATTATCTTTAAAATTAATTAGGGATTTTTCCTCAACAATTACTGATGGTGCCGTATTCGAGGTTTAAAGTTCATGAATCCTTTAGTGATGAAGCAGTTCTACTTGACTCCTCCAGTACCCTAGTTCTAACCGATGAGTGGGGTGTCACCCTCAACTCACTCCACCATGGGGTGAATTATTACGTAGTCGCAATTTTTTCTTATAACATAAGCCTTATTAGTTTACTTTTAGTTAAAGTGTACTTTTGACCCCTTATATTTCTCAATGTTGTGATTTTGGCTCCCTATTTAATAAATTGACAAATATAGTCCCCTGTCTTTAGCCCCTTTTTAAATATTTGTCTTATTGTCCAATTTTTTACTCAGTTAACGCCAGTGTGGCAGCTTGACACTTAGTTGTATGCCATACATGTATTTTTTTAATAAAAATAAAAATTCTATATCTTAGGAATTAAAAAAATTAAAAGAGTAAAATAAATAGGAAAGGGTCATGTAATGGATATCAAACCCAAACCCTAATCAATCTTCTTATTCGTTCTTCCTCTATGCAATGCCGTTGAAGTTGTTGGCGGTGGAAATGAGACAAAATTCAAGTAAATGTTTCATCATCACCAATTGTAGTGATTTTAAGATCTTCAAGGTGTTTTAATTATACTACAACATCCTCATGTTCGCTTCTTACCTAACCTTCTTAAATGACTTAAAATTTTCATCTCTTGAATGCGGTCTACTCCCCTATGTGAATAACAATCAAACATATATTCACTCCAGGACAAGATTATACTATCATCATGCAATATATTACTTATCTCTCCAGTGTCTCGGCCTTATAAATTAACAAATAATCCCAATTTCAATAATATGTTGTAGGTTCTATAGTAATGGAAATTGAAAGCTTCATTCAATAAAATTTCCATACAAAATAGATACAGTAAAACTTTTGAGATTTTTTCTTATATTTCTTCTTCTTCTTCCTCATAACCCATATGTGATAACTGCGTTCCTTCTCAGCATATTCATCTTCAAATTAACAACCCTCACTGTGGTGACAACCACCACGACCATGGTCATCTCGAAGGTCTGTTTGCTTGTCTTTTCATTCACGAGAACCTTAAATTTCTAAAGGTTAACCCGTTAACACAGAGTTTCAAAATCCAAACTTTAACCAAACCCACTTCTCAAAAATCGTTGCTTTCATATGCCTAAAAAACTTGCTCTCAAAATCCTTGATAATTTATAATATGGGTTTTCAATTTTACATCCTTTATCCCTAATACTTATTTTAATGTCTTTGATTTCGGGAACGAAAATAGATTTCAGGTGGAAAATAATGAGTGTGATTGTGTGTTGATTAATGAATTGAATAAGAGATGGGATTGATGAAGTTATTTCGTTAAGAAGATGAAGGAGAATGAGATTGATGAAGGTGCAGTACTTTAGAGAAAAAGGTTTGAAAGAGGAGAAACTCTTATTTGGATACAAACACCACGCATCAACTTTGGGCACATCCAATAAGCTTTTTTCACGTCATTAAAGTTAAATAGTAAAAATATTTTTCTCTCTCCACTCTCTCTTATTTCTTACTCAATTTCTGCAACACAACATTTTTACTTTGGCACCCCCCCCCCCCCCCCCCACCTCACATTCCAATTTCAAGATATATGTAACGCCCTCTTTAATTATTTGATTTATTTGTTGAGTTTAGAATATAATTATATGATTTATGTGATGTGAAGAATTATGTGATGTGTTGTGGATTTGTTGAGAGACTTATTTTATTATTTAATAAAATAAGATTTGAAAACAAAATAAATATTGAGATGAGGGGCTACTTTTAGAATTTAGAGAGTTTAGAGGAATAAGAGTAAATAAGATAAGATAGATGAGAGGAGATATAAATAGGAGAAATTAAGTCAGAATAGTTTTACGTGAAACATTTTGGAAAAAGGGAGAAAACCAGAGAAGAGGAAAAATCAAGAGGAGAGCTGCGATTTCATCACTCTAAGGTAAGGGTGAGACTAACTTTCAGTAATTTTAAGCCTATGATTCTGATAATTGCAATTGACATGATTAGGTTTAGTTTTTAAGAATTTGGAAAATTAGGGTTATGAGAGAAATTGATGAACAAATGATGTAGAACTGTAGAATTGATGTAAAAACTGTGTACAGACCTTAGATAATCCATAGGATGATAATTGGAATCAGTTTTAAGGTTAGAACCATGAGATAGGGTGAGTTTTTGAGAAAAACTGCATTCTGCCCGTGTTGTCATTCATCGCTTGCCCTCGCGAGCTTTGACCCTCGCCTCGCGAGTGACGGCCTTCATCGCTCGCTTCGCGAGTAAAACCTCCGCGCCTCGTGAGTACCGCTTTGTCGCTCGCCTTGAGCGCAGATCACTCGCCGTAGCGAGTTGACCAGAGAGAAAAACCTGATTTTCGTGAATTAACGTTTTGGGTTAAGTTTTAGATGGCTTTGAGTGTCTTAACACATATAAGAATTATTAGACAAGTTTTTAGATTGAAACTGGACGTAGGAGAGCGAAAAATGGGATTTTTGGTGAAAAATGGTCACAAAGCCGTAGCTGCCCAGTTTTGTTCACCTTAGGCGAGTAACCTTTCTCGCCTCGCGAGTTGCTTCTTAGGTGAGCTCGCCACCGCGTGAAGATGACCTCGCCTCGCGAGTTGTACTATACCAGATTGCCTAAGTTGGTTTCTCGTGCTATTTTCAGTTGTTTTCGTTTTGAATTGAGTTTTGATATAAACATGTGAATTGTTGGTATATGAATTATCTTTCCAGTAGCTTTGAAATGATATGCAAATCTCTTTTGATTTATTTTATATGAATTATATGATGAAGTTGTCCAAGATGACAAGTCGTGAAATGTTGTCTAAGATGTTGAAGATGTAAGTTGTTGAGTCCATGCATACTCATTTCGTTGGGGGCTCATGCCCTGTGAGCTTTTGCTCTTTATGATAAGGGCTTATGCCCTGTGAGCTTTTGCTCTTTATGTTGAGGGATTATGCCCTGTGAGTGTATTTATGCTCTTATGATGAGGGCTCATGCCCTGGATGGTACCACATGCATTGATTAAGAGGTTGAAGTTGCATAGTCGAGTCAAGTCGTTGTTGATAAGATGTTAATCATGAGTTGCTAAGTTGTTAAGTTGTTTTCAATTGTGAGTTGTTGATGATTTATGATGAATTATTTATGAATGCATTGTTTGCTAAATCTGATGAAATGATGATGTTTATGTTGTTAACTGTAATTGATGAATTATATGCTTAACATTATGGTTTGTGAAATCTCACCCCTTCTGCTTGAAAATGTTGCCTTTTACATGGGTAACTTGCAGGTACCCAAGGATAGTCGCGGTCGTGAGTGGATTTTCTCACGTGTGTCTTTAGGTGCTCTGATACATAACGGGATGGGGATTTTGTTATGACTTCTGTTCCTTTACGTATTCTTTTATGATTTTCATGAATTGATGTTAAGATGTTTTTATGAGATTTTATGATGAGGCCCTCGTGCCGAAGAATGTTTTAGATTTCCGAAATAATTCCGCTGCGAAGTATCAAACAATATGTTGTTGGATTTTGGAAGAATGAATATTTATTTATTTATTTTCGTTTAAGATTTATGAAACGAAGTGTGACATTCCGTTTACGTTGAAAAACTCTGATTTTATTATGAATTTTTTTTATGTTGGGAAAACGGGGTGTTACAATATACACCTACTTCCTCCTTGTTAACTCATACCCTAGGCGCATGGCAACTGTAACGCCCGTTTTGAACTATTTTATTTATTTAATTATTTGATTGAGTTTAGAGTCTTTTTAAAATAATTTATTTGATTTATGGTGATGTGTGTTATTTTTGTGTTATATGTTGGTGTTTTAGTAGCATGTTATATTATAATATATATGTTATTTGGTGTAGAGATATTATGTTATTTGGTGTAAAAATATATTCGTTATGTGGTGTAGAAATACTATGTTATTTGTTATAAAAATATATATGTTATTTGGTGTAGAAATATATATGTTATTTTGTGTAAAAATATATTGTGTTATTTGTTATAGAAATATGTTTGTTATGTAGAGATATATTTGTTATAGAAATATATTCGTTATTTGGTTTGAAAATATATTTGTTATTTGTGTAGAAATATATATATATATATATATATATATATATATATATATATATATATATATATATATATATATATATATTATCTAGTGTAGAAATATATTTGTTTTAGAAATAATAAGATATGATGATATAATATAATATATATTTTGATGATGTGTGCTTTTATGTATTTTTAGTATTATCTTATTTGATTTATAATATAATATATTTAATTAAATATGGGTTGTTACATAATTTTAGAGAATTTGAGGGAAGGAGTAGAAATAAGATAAGATGAGTAAGAGAATATTAATAAGAGAATTAGGGTTAGAATTATTTAGTACGTGATATAACTTTTGGAGAAACCTAGAGAAAAAGAGAGGAGACACGAAGGAGAGAAAAAAAACCTAAGAAGAACGCAGCTTGATTCAGGAGACTAAATTAAGGTAAGGGTGAGCCTAGCTTTCATTATATTAAACTGTAATTCAATTCAATTATGATTAACAAGAGATGGATGACTTTTTGAGAGAATTAAGAACTAGGTTAAGGTGAATGAATTAAAAGATAAAGTTGAAAGGTGAGAATTAATGAAAACTAGTTTAGGTTTCGAATTGAGTTTCTAGTCTTAAAAATAGTGGATAATCTAGTAGGTTAATGAATAATTAATGTTCTAATGATAGGATAATCATAGGGTGATGTTTAAGGTCATGTTTTGAGGGTATTGGATCGAAAACGGAGTAGAAAAGGTTTCCCCAAGGCGAAACCGCAACTGAACTGCGATTTTGCTGTCGCTGTGCAAAACACGTTACTTGTTGTCTCAGTTGGACAAGTTTAAGTTCCGAACTGGGTTTAGGTGTCTTCATGAAAGTTGTAGATATAGATGTTATCTTTCACTAGCCTTTGGAGTGACTCAATTTAAGCTTTTAGAACTCTAGATATGATTAAAATACTACAAAGGGCTCAACAGGCTCGTTCTCTTTTCGATTTTCTGTAACTGAAAAACTAAAATAAAAACTGGGACTTTTCTGTTCATAATTAGCTTTTGATGTCTTCACAAAAGTTGTAGATAATTGAGTTAGCTTTTTAATGGCTTTAGAGTGACTCAAAAATGGTTTGTGAATCTTGAGTTATGATAAAAACACTCCAAGTAGGTCTTGGAAAAAACAGCATTCTCTGTTTCACGTTCTTGTGTCTTTTTCATACATTTCCGTTCCGAACTGGGTCTTGGTGTAAACATGAAAGTTGTAGATAATTGAGTTAGCTTTCTAATGGCTCTGGAGTGACTAGAAAATTATTTGTATATTTTGAGTTATGATGAAAATAGTCCAAGTAGGTCTTGAGAAAACTTTAAGAAAACTTAGCATAACTAATCCCAAGTTAGTCCAAAGACTTAGGGTTGGTTTCCAAACTTCAAACTTAGGTATTAGGGATTTAGTTGAGGTGTTTTATGAGTATTTGGCTTATGTCTTATTTAATCATACTTGATTACTTTTGAAGAATGTTATTGCTTATGAATTATGAATGATGAGTGCATAATGTGCTATACTTATAAAGTTAATGTGATGATTTGATGTTGTTGATAATGATTATGAATCATATGTGCACTATGTGAACTATATTGTAATATACGTGATGCCTAAATGATGAATTTTTGATGTTGTTATATGATTGATGATTTGCTGCCATGTTGCTGTTATTATTTAATTAAAGCTACATGAGTCGGTCTATGATGTGAGATGTTGTCCAATTTGTTGGAGTCATATGAGAAGTGTCGTGATGTCTAAGACGTAAGTGATTGAGTCTCATGCATACTCATTCAGAGATGAGGGCTTATGCCCTGGAGTTTTTACTCACCAGCGACGAGGGCTTATGCCCTGGAGCTTTTTCTCACTAGCGACGAGGGCTTATGCCCTAGGAGTATATTTATGCTCAAAGCGACGAGGGCTTATGCCCTGGATTGGTACCACATGCATATAAGATGTCTAAGATGTTTAAGATGTTAAAGTTGCATAGTCGAGTTGCATAGTCGAGTTGCATTGTCGAGTCGAGTTGTCTAAGATGTTTTGTGATGATGTTCTTTGATGATGTTTAAGATGTTTTGTGATGATGTTCTTTGATGATGATTAAGATGTTTTGTGATGATATTCTTTGATGATGTTTAAGATGTTTTGTGATGATGTTCTTTGATGATGATTAAGATGTTTTGTGATGATGATTCTTTGATGATGTTTAAGATGTTTAGTGATGATATTCTTGATGTTGCTTAAGTTGTTATGAGATAAATATTTGAGACGTGCTTATATGTTAATTGTTGTTAAACTTAATTGTTGGATTATCTGTTTATTATATTGTTTGTGAATCTCACCCCTTCTGTTGGAATTGCCGCCTTGTGGGCAAGTGCAGGTAACCAAGATTAGGTGCAGTCGTGTGAGGCATTCCTCACTGTGTCTTAGGTGCTCTGATATGTAACGGGATGGGGAATCTTGTCAAATGTTTTTCTGTTCCTTGCATGTCAATTATAATTTTATAAAGACTAATTTTAGATGAACTTTTGAAATGTTATGAAGAGGCCTGCGTGCCAAGACTTTTAAGATTCCGCTGCAATGTTTTGAGAAGTTTAATAACTATTTTTATGATGAATGAATTGTTATTCATTTTCTTTGAGATGTTTTAAGAAAGTGATACTCCGTTTATGTGAAAACTCTGATTTAATTTACGAAATGTTTACGTTGGGAAAACGGGGTGTTACAGCAACCCCCATCCAGGAAATCATGTGCCTCCTTGTGAACAATTCTCATCTCCATTGCTTCCTCCGCCCTAACCTTGATCCATTCGACAAAATATCACAAACTTGTTAGGACAATTGGAATACTAACATATGTTCAAGTGTGCAAAATCAAAGAATGAATATATCATGAAGAACGAACATATAAAGAGCATCAGAAGGATTAAGAGAAGCTTAGAAGACTATGATAGGATATATACAAAAGGGTCAACCAGAAGTCAACGTCCTTAGAAGAAGGACGCATCACAGAAGCAGGAGAGTTGCCTCATAAGTTGACTAGCATACTTGGATGACCTTTAGATTTGAGAAAATACTGAGGGACCGAGAATCCACCTAGGCTTTGTCTTATTTTGTGACCTGTCTCAATCATAGTATCTGATAGAGAAGTTCTTATCTTCTTCTGTCTACATGTACAAACAGACAAAGGGCCTTAAGAACAAAAGGAATGCAACAAATAATTATTCTTTCAACAAAGGAATTTTAAAGAATTTTTCAACGGAATTATCCATATCCAGCAAAAGGCCAACGTTCTTGATTGAAGCTTCTCAAAGACTCTATTTACGCTGATACTCTTCTCAAACGTCTCTCAAATTATTGCCTATATAAGAAGCTGAAGACCTGAAGAAGAATAACAAGAATCTACTATTTTCGTGTGTCATTACTTTGTCAAATCAAATAGTGCAAAACACTTAGGATTTTTGTATCCAAGTTTATATCTTGAAAATTCTAAAGAGTCTGTTCATTTTTCAGTTTACACTACCATTGTTAAATCCAATGTAAGAACAAATTAACTTGTTTACTTATGTAACCATTTAGAATGTATCTCGCCTGCATGCTTGAGCATATAAGTCTCTTGGTGAAACCTTGAGCAACTAGGAAGTCTCAATCAGTTGTGATTGAGCAATGTCAAGTCTCTTGGAGTTGGAGTTGTCATTGAGCAGGATGTCTTTAGGTAGTGACCTGGAGCAAGGAAGTCTCTTGCATGTGTGCTTGAGCATTGAGAAGTGCTTTGGAAGTGTCCTTGAGAAATTTGTAATCATGTGTGATTATAGAGAAACCCCTTAGAAGTGTAGGGGGACTGGACTACTTCTGTTTGTGGGAAGAACCAGTATAAAATTGATTTATGTCTGCTCTCTCTCTCTCTCTCTCTCTCTCTCTCTCTCTCTCTATATATATATATATATATATCTTTGTCTTATGTACTTACTCCGCTACATTCAGACTCCGAGGAAACCGTCAAAAGGCAATACAATTCAACCCTTCTTGTGTTTTTCTCAACTTCAAACCAATGTCATCGTCCCGACCTTCATCCTGAACACGACGGCAAAGAAGTTCCAATCTGTGATTCCAAAGTCCACTCAGACATGAGGAAAACCTTGTGGTCACTTCTTAAGAAGACATTGTTGTACACCATGGTGAGATGTCGGTGGTGATGATAGCAGTATCAGCGGTGGCTTGGGAGTTTTGAAAGAAATTTGATAAGATAAACGTTTTTTTTTTTACTATGAACAACCTTTTTTTTTTTTTTTACAATTACAAATTACAAACATTAGTTTTTATCTTTATTTTATTTTAATGATGAGGTGTAATGATTTAATTGGATTTTCTCAAAATTGATGCGTTGGGCATGTGACCAAGGAATAATTTATCAAAAGAGAGAGAACGATTGATGAAGGCGAAATTCTTCCTTAGGAACAAACCCAGATTAAAAAAAATTGGACACACTCGCACAAATACCTTTTTATTTAAAGATTAAATTGTTTAATGATGTTGAATGATACGACTAATTTAGTTATCTTTTATTTCTTTATTGTGTGTGCCGAAATATTTTAATTTATGATTGTGCCTAGAATAAGTATTTTAACAAGCGATAACTAAAAAATGGTTAAATACATTTGTGTATTATACTAAAACACTTGTTCATAAAAACTATTATGTGTATTTATGAAAATCTATCTATCAAGCATTTTACTTGGACATTTGTCCCTGCGAGACACAGATGTGACCATTTGGGTGGTCCTCTTGCATAAGATCCAGACTTGCAGATTAGGATATGTTGGTCTAGACCATTTTATAGTAGAATTTACGGTGTGTCCATCGTATGGCGTCACCTGCTCCCGGGTCTAAGGTCGGACCTGAGTCCAAACTGAACGGGCCTTAACCCAGTCCGAAACAGTGTGTACGGCAAAGTAGAAGTAGGAAAGAAAGAAATATGGGATATAAGCATGGCCGACCCTATGCATAGGCCGAGCCGAGGGTGCGACGACCTAGGGCTCATGTCTATAGGGGTCCAATTTTTTTTTTTATAAGGGGGTTGTATACAGAAATAATTGTCTAGAGAGAAGTATATAGCAAAAGCCACGTAATGGGCCCAACATTTATGAGAAATAATAGTCCAGCAACCCTTAACCCTCTTTTTTTACAACTCAACAGTGTTTAATTTCACACCCCCCAACCTAGGCAGTAAAACACAAATCTGAAGGGGAAAAACACATAAACAAGTAAAACGCAAAAGAAGCAAAAGATAAAACCCTAAACAAAGCAAAACGAAGATGCAAAACATAAAAGAAGGAAAAGTGCAAAACATAAACTTCCACACCCTCGTGTCACTATGTTTTGCTCTAAGCACCACCTCACGAGGAGGGGTGTGATGTAAGTAATTGACCTATGATTGCGCTTTGGACTGTTCCAAACATATGCTTTTGGGTAGTGCAGGACATCTCTCTTCTTAACTTCTTATAAAAATCATGGTGTATAGGGGTTTAATTCATGTAAGTCGCACCAAATTTAAACACCATCCACGTAATCTGGTAAGATTCATGAGAGTTATAACAAAAAGAAGAAATTGTCTTAGAATGAGTGAATTAGAGAATGTGTTATTGACCTTATTAATGTTACTACTTTCATTCTTTATCATAGAAGACAATTCATTTTTTAGTTTATTGATTAACCAATTTATTTTTAGTTTTTGTAATAACCCATTCAGTTTTCAAGAAAAAAGGTTTTTGTAAATTCAGAATTCGACTTTGATGTAAATATAATCTAACCAAGAATTATTTCACTAATAAATCAATTTCAAATTCTTTCGAATGATTCATCATTTATTAAAGCTCATTAACCATTTGAATCTAATTTCTTAGATTTGTCAACAAAAAAAAAAATCTAATTTCTTAGTTTAATAACTGATGTGTATGATCTATTGAATTACTAATGTATTTGATGTATAATATAAATCAAATGCATAAATTATAATATAAATGATTTGTCTCATATAATAAGATTAGAGTCATGTAAACTTGTACTCTTAAGACATGTGTTAAATATCCGACAAATAAAAAATATTTATTGACAAAAATTCTTCTTAAAAAAATATTATTGACAAAAATTCATTTTCAAATTTTTGAGAAATAAATTGCTAGATTTATTCCGTGTTGAGTTCTTTAAAAGGCTAAACTATACGAGAAGTTTTTAAGTTATTTAATTGTAATAAATTGGTCATTTAAGTTTTTTTCGTACTACTTAGATCTTTTATGTTAAATAATTATAACAAATTGGTTTTAAGTTTTTTTCCGTATCAATTAGGTTCGTTAAGCTATTTAACAGTAACAAACGAGAGTATTTTAGATCTTAAAAATGTAAATTAGTCGGGGCGTAACTAATTAAATAACTTTAAGGATATAATTGGTATCGAAAAAACTTTTTTTTACAAAAACAAAATGATATTTATTCATTCAAATCGATAGATTACATCATTCAACACCGCTAAAAACGTAAAGGATGAATCTGCGAACAAACTCACATCATCTAAGTTAATAGCATATAACGACATAATGCCTACAAAAATATATGATAAAATTAAAGTCACCGGAATATCCATTGCCTCCGGATCTGCAATGTTGACGCCCAAATCTTTGATTGAATAATCAATCTTTAAATATGAATCAAATGAACACCGCAGGAAGACGGAAAATCAAACAACGCCGCACAAAGACGATGAACAACAAACCACCACACTTAGGTGATGAAATCACAAAGAAAAAAACCTAGATCTATGTGAAAAATCACTTATTTAGATTGAAATGGAGAAAAAGATGAAGAAGGGTGATTTCAGGTCAAGAATTGACCAAAAACCACCCCCTCAATGAAAAATCTAGAAGAAAAAACCTAGAGAGAGAAAACTAAATAGTCTTTGTATAACATATTTCAGCAAAGATTTGATATGAATGGCTTTGGTACCGAAAAAACTTAAAACCAACTTGTTACAATTAATTAATATAAAAGATCTAAGTGGTACGAAAAAACTTAAAAACTAATTTATTAAAATTAAATAATTTTTTTTTAACAATTATAATTAAACAACTTAAAAACTTCTTGTGTAATTTAGGCCCCGTTTGTTTCAAAAAATTTTCAAAATAAATCTATTTTTTTCTTTTTATTTTTAAGTATTTGTTTAGGATTTAAGAAGAATTATTTTATCAAAAAAAAATATATTTTGACTATAAAATGAAAAGCTATTAGGATTAGCTTTTCTCAAACTCTATTTTTTTCAAAAGAAAGAGGCAACGTATGTAAAAGTTAAAACTCATTTTTTTTTAAATGAATTTTTATGGGTAATAGACAAATAAAAATAATTTAAGATAAATTGTTTTTTAAAATTGATTTTCTTTATAATGTTCCTAGGAAAGAGCGATATTGTTTTTTTGAACAGAAAAGAAAACGAAAAAGCGCTGCAAACATTTCCCACGCAGTTGCAGTTGCAGTGGCGAGGGTGAGCAATGGCAGAAGAGAGCAACGAGAAGGAAATTCAAATCCGAACCTTAACTGGTGAATCCATCACTCTTCACATCACTCCCACTTCCACCGTTCATCACCTCAAACTTCTCCTCAACCACTCGTTCCCTCCCGCCACCAATTCCCCCAATTTCCATCTCTTCTTCAAGGTACTCTCTCTCTCTCTCTCTCTCTCTCTCTCTCTCTCTCATTTTTCATTTTATACTAATCTTCATTGCTCATTAATTGTCATCATTTTTTATTTTTATTTTCTTCAATTTCAAAAGTTTGTAACTCATAAATTAGCGTAGCAAACAGTTATTCTGATCCTGAACGCGTGATACACATCACTATAGTCCTAAATGTATCAAAATTGCAGACACTTACAAAAGGCTTATGGATGTGTTTGCAATTTTGTTACCTTCAGGGACTATAGTGACAATGTCTTACATGTTCATGGACCGAAATGATTGATTCAATAGGTTCTAATTCACAATGTATTGTAGAAACAATAGTACTCTCTCCGTTTCAAAATGAGTGTCGCTTTAGCCAATTGCACACAAATTAAGGAATTGAATGAAATAATCATTAGACATAACACTTTTACTAAAATGCCCAAGAAAAAGACAAAATTAAAGTTGCATTGCAAAATTGTGCGAGAGAAAAGTTTGAGTATTTATTAAGGGTAAAGTTGGGAGAAAAAAATTAAAGTTGTATTGGAAATGTAAAGCGACACTCATTTTGAAACATTTTTTTGGCTAAAGCGACACTCATTTTGAAACGGAGGGAGTAAACAATATCTTGGTACCTGTGTGATACACCGTCACAGTAGTTCCTAAATGTATCAAAATTGCAAACAACTTCCTAGTGACACGTCCAAGGACTAAATTGTTTACCTTAAAGAAAATTTGAGCACCAAAATGACGAATAAAAGAGACACTTTTGGTTGTGTTTGCAATTTGATTACATTTAGGGACTAAACTGTTTAACTTTGAATGCTGTAATGATGCGTGATCATCATGCATTTTTGGTTTCAGGGAAATAAATTGCAATTGCATGATCAAATTGGTTCTTATCACATTAAAAGCGGGGACTTTGTTGTTTTGATTCCATTTGTCAAGAAGGAAGCAACTCAAAAAGAGAAACCGAATTCACTTTTCTCTTCTCCAAATGTTGCTTGCAATGCTTCAACCTCTAGTTTCGCGGATACAACGTGGTCGAATATTATGGAAGATTTGTCAGAATTACGCGAAACCACTGAAGAAATTGATGTTAATAAACAGAAAACTGTGGAGGTTGAAATGAAAAGGGGTTTAGGTTCTGAAAAGGAGATAAATCTTCCTTATCATATGATATTGAATACATTGGATTATACTAGTGGGAGTGCAGAGGTTTTTCCGAAGGTTTTGGAATCGGTGAATTGTTTATCTGATTTGCCTCTTGGATACTGCAAGTTGCTGAAGAGAGCATGTTTGAAGGGAAATGATGGTGGTGGTGTTACTTGCTTGTGTCCACCTTGGTTGAAGATGGTTCTGAAGTCGTTTGCTTTCATAAATATTTTTTCCGCGTTTCTTCATTTGCAAAGTAGGAAGGTAACAACGAGTCTACTGGGTGAAGCACTTGACCAGCTGGCGAAGCTTGGTGTTAAACTTGGCATCCATGACATGAAGCGTCTTTCCCTTCTTTGTCCTCATGTAAATTGGTTGATTTATCTTACTGTTTCATTTATTTAATTTTTTTTTGTTTATGAATTTCTTTCATTTAAAAATCATATTTTGAATTTTGTACATGCTCACTTTATGAATCATTTTGAGATGTGTTGTATGCCTAATGTAGTATAAACTATAGGCAAGGCCTTAGAAGTAATAGCACTTGTTCTATGAAATAACATTTTTGTAGGCTTGCATTATGTGCTCTAATTTATGGATTGAATCCTTTACAGCTTGTATGTTTTATAAATGACATAGAGAAGGCAAGTTTTGGTGATGTCATTGTCGTAGTAAATAATTCAACTACCAATGACGACCGAATTGAAGATAATCCTAAAAAAGGTGCATCTAAAATGTGTACTGTTGTTTTGCAAAGTTCAGTGATATTCTTTTCCATAATGATGATCTTTTTCTTTCTATTTTGCTTGACATGTCCTGTTTAATAGCCCGCAAGTCGCTGTATGTTTCAAAGATTGTCAGTACATTGGAGAGAAGGGACAATTCTTTCCGAAAATATCTGGGGTTGGCTTTTGAGCAGCTTCAGGTACTTTTTTTTTAACATTAACCAGCATGAATGATCCACCATAGACTTATTTATACTGACTGTAAGTTTGCATGTGAACTTATTTTACTAACTTATTATAATAACTCTTAACAATTATAAATTTACAACGCTCACTAGCAAATAATTGGCTTTGTATTCTTTTTTTTTTTTTTGAAAACTCGGTATCCGGCCCAAGGACCGACTAATTTGTGGGGTCCAATCTCACTATCCACTTGCAGGGGACCCCTATAAAGCCAGAGCATAACTCTGTATGGAGTATGGACTAGCCCACTGAAATTGGCATCGGAAGGAATCGAACCTGAGACCTTGAGAGAAACACACTCCAAGGTCCCAAGCCAACACATATAATTGGGCATTTGAATTGCATCTGTATGGTAGTTGATGTTTAGAACTCTGGTATTGGGTGACATACAACATTCCTTCTGGAGGAACTGATGCTGTAGGATAAGTTGATGTGGATTGTTCAACAGGGATGGGTCCTTGTATTTAAAACCACTTGGATCTGAAATTGTGATATGTATGACATCTTATGATATGACTATCTTTGAAAGGACTAGGATTATAAGCATTCACTTAACTTAGATGGATTTTTGAATACAAGCTTACGTGCAAAGCTCATTATAAAGTCACATGCTAGTTATGTGAGCGTGACCACTTTATATAAAGAACAGTGCGTTAAATTCAAATATAGAAAATTAAAATAAAAACATAAAATCAAATAAACTTCCCATGTCGTTAATATTTGTGATGTTGAATAATCAGCATTGGCATCGATCTCATTTGCAGTTTGAAATTGGAGATGAGATGAACATGAGAATTTCGTTCGAAACACTGCTTGCAGCAGTGAAGGACCTTGATTTTACCAGAAAAGAAAGCAAATCAAAACGTGTAAAGAGAAGCTCAACTTCCTCTAGATCTGAGATGGACCGCATTGGGTGTCATGTGTGTATTTATCTTGTGACATTCATTTTAAATTTTATAGCTCAATGCATATAATCAAATTATGAAAACTCTTCATATGTTAGATCGTAAAGAAAAACAGCATTTGAGGAAATTAAAATGTTGGTTTTTATATTCTAAATCTAAAGCAATTTTTCCTAATTTAAAGGTTTGGCTGCATTTGTTTTTGTCAATTTGCATTCAATGCTATGATAGTGCATCCTTTTCCTTTTTCTTTATTGGTCAACTGGTTATATACCATGATAATCACCAAGCCGAAATAAAATAATATGGCTGGGGTAAGAATTCAAAATTTGAACCTCCCAAGTTCATACTTGTTTTATATAATAGTGAAATTTCTGACAGATATTTGGTTGATTTTTAAAGATATGGGTGGGAGAAATTGTTGCATGTCAAAATAGATTGCTGGGAAACTAGTATATGGATTACGACAAAAATAAATCAACCATACTTTATAGCTTCTTTTTGTTGTGTTTCTTAAACTGTACTTACTTTTCTGTTGCAACCCATAGACGTTTAAATTATATGCTGTTAGAATATAATGAACAGTGTTAGTTCATATCACTCATTCTTGGCTTGGCAGGACACAAAGTCATTAATGGCTGTCGACATGGTTGAACATCTTAAGAAAGGAATTGGATCTGAAGGACAGGTTTTCTTTTTTACTGTAATCAATGTTTCTTGCTTTTGAAAGTATAACACATGAAATCCTTAATTTCTCTTGATTTCTGGATCTGGTGCCAATAGTCTACTGTAAAATACACAACCAATAATGTTTGTGTTTGAAAATGAATACGATAAAACATTTGAGTTAATCTGCACATCTCAATTACACACTGGAGAATAATATATATAGTCAAGTGCAGAGATTATAATTTCCCAGTTTTTTGTAAATGCATAATTATCCTATTTTAACATATATAGTCAAGAACAGAGATTATAATTTCCCAGTTTTTTGTAAATCCATAATTATCCTATTTACATAAATTTGAATACGCTTCCTCAAAATGGACTTTATAAATTATATGCACCAATCTTGTTAAACATAGAACCAGTCCAAGGACCTCTCTATGACTCAGTGAGGACATCTGCTGGTTGGTTATTTGATTTTACAAAGCTTTTCATTATGTGACCCGCAAAATCATCTCCTTAATAAAATGGCGATCTATCTCTGTATGTTCTCTCATGGAAGTTGGGTTCATCGGGTGAGCGCACAGATTATAGTTTCTCACTGGGCTTTAGATACCATACTGAGAAAGCGAAAACAAGAAAACATTTGATTGAATCTGTTCATCTCAATTAGACATCAGAGTAATATATATATATATATATATACAGCGAGTCATGATTACAAGGACTCTAATTTTTCTAATTACATGATTATCTTACATATAACAATCCTAACTGTTTAAGTCCAACTTGATTTTCTTTTTATCACTAAGTAAGATGTATCAAGGCATGACTTACTTAGCTTAGCCCTAAATTATGAATGTGTGGTTAATGCAGATTGTGCATATTGAAGACATATGTGCCAGAAAAGCCATTCACAGTGATATCCCAGCTGAACTATCAGAGAAAACGAGATCTGCACTAAAGTATATTGGAGTTTCCAAATTGTATAGTCACCAGGTATGAAATAAATATGTGCAAATGTGCCTTTGTAGATAATAGTTTCTAAAATATTATCTGCTGCATGGTTTACACAGGCAGAGTCTATACAAGCCTCCCTTCTCGGGAAGAATGTTGTTGTGGCTACAATGACATCTAGTGGAAAATCTCTTTGCTACAACCTGCCCGTTTTAGAAGAGTTGTTTACGAATTCATCATCATGTGCTTTGTACATATTTCCTACAAAGGTTTGTTTTCAGTCTGTTATTTAATTTCTCATTCTGAGTTTTAAGTGCTTGGAGATAGTCATACACTCCCTCTTCCTTACTTTTTGTCGCCTAGAGGTTGTTGTAATTAGATAACTGAATTATTTCATGCTGGCAGGCGTTGGCTCAAGATCAACTAAGATCTTTGTTACACATGACAAAAGAATTTGATGTTGACTTAAATATCGGTATATATGATGGTGACACTTCTCATAGTGAAAGGGCACGGCTGCGTGATAATTCTAGACTGGTAATCTTAAAAGCAGTAACCGATTTCTTCTTTAGACTAGACAGAATATGGTGAAAAATGCTTCACTTTATATTATATATTGCAGTTAATCACAAATCCAGACATGTTACACATAACAATCTTGCCCCACCATCGGCTATTTCGCCGGATTTTATCAAATCTAAGGTATTTCTATGGAATATTCATTCATATTATTAAAACCATATTAGTTTGATTTTTATATGGAATATTGCTTAATGCATTGTTATTGCGGAGAGGTTTACTCACTCTTAACCAATCAGGTTTCTGGTAATTGATGAAACTCATACCTACAAGGGAGCATTTGGAAGTCATACTGCTCTTATATTAAGGAGGCTTAGGCGACTCTGCTCACATGGTTTGTGGAGCTTCAGGAAATATCTTCATACTTGTTGTTTTATAGTTCTATTTAAATTTTAAATTGAAATGTGAATGCAATTTGTCTCCATTCCAATTGCAGTATATGGAGCTGTTCCTTCCTTTTTGTTCTCTACTGCAACTTCTGCAAATCCTCATGAGCATTCTATGGTAAATATTTCTCTGAAATAATAACTTTTTTATACAGTAAGTATTATACAGATAGACACTGGTATCTATGTTGAAAAATTTATAAGAAATCGACAATTTTAATTGTAACAATCTCTGCACTGCTGTCTCAGAATGGAAGATGATTTCTTTTAAAATAAAACACCCTAGGAGATAACATAGAAATTAAGGAAAGCGATAGTATGTGGTTGCAAGGAAATTCTTATCCAAGAAATTCATGAGTGTCGGTCTACAATAAATACATTGAATGCTTATTTAGTAAGCACTAGCCTAGGAAGTTGTATACCCTAGGAGTAATAACAGTCAATCTAGGAAGTTGTACAATTAAAGGAATATCTGAAGTTTTTAATTTTAACAATATGAATCACATGGTCTAGTATTTTCAGTCTCCACCTTCCATTATCTGCAATGCTACAAATTCTGCAAGTTTAATTCACCACTATCTGGGCCATCTAAGTTTAAATAAGTTGAAGACAATAGTTCCTTGTCTCTTTCGTCGGAAGTCCTTGAAATGTGAGTCACGTCAGTTAGGAAAACGTGTTCATTCTATCATTCCAAGTCAAGGTCAGATCGGCCTGATTCTCCCTTTAATCTTGTTCATTACAAATACAATGTCAGGAGTCCAAGTCAGGAAGGGGTTGAAAGATTGTAACTCATGGGTACTAATTTAACCCACTATCATCTCAAACCACCAACACAACACCTAACCTTTCAGAGCCTTGCACTATATTGTTTGAATTATTACTCAACTATATTAAGCCACCAACAAGCATCGTCCCTATTAAAATCGAGACCCCCAACTTTCTTCCTCCTCATTACATATTGGAGGGCTATTCCCCCTAGAGGGACCCCTTCCATGTCTGGTAGGTGAATCCCACCCTGTTTTGCGCTACCCCCACTATCAGGTCATATAATCGAAGACAGTAGAGGTCTCCCAGTCCAACTCTCCCCATCCTTGCCAACTCAGCAATTAGTTACATAAGCGGTGATGTTTCCTTCTCTCTTTGCTTGCCATGATTCCCTATACTCCCTCTTTGACTTCTCACATTACATACACTGTTGTTTATGTTGTCTTTTCTGGTATTATAAGTTTGTTTGGTAATCTTCTCAAAACTGCTATACTGCTGCACTAACCATGAATTTCTATGTCTAAGGAACTTGCAAATTTATCCACAGTGGAGGTATTTCAGAAAGACGGAAGTCCATCTGCAAGAAAGCTCTTCATCCTTTGGAATCCTGTTTTACACCCAAAAGCTGTGAGTCGGACCTTTGTTACTTTAGTTTAGCGATGTATCTCTGGTAGTGGTAACTGAAGACATATTTTTAACAAACCAAATGCCATTGCTACTCGACTGCTGCAGACATTCAATAAAGCTCGCTTGGCTATGGATAACAATGAATTGGCAGATGAAAGTGCCAATTTTGTTCGTTCAAGGTGATAATCCCCACATGTATGACAAGAAATTTTGATGCATGCAAGCTATTTTGACCTGCTTTTTTTATCAATGAAAATTCAGTTCCAGCTTGAGTTAAGTGCGTTATCGACCAATTTTTCTTAAAGCTTAAGCTAATACAGGCTAAAGAATTATTTATAACTTTAATATTCCAAGTCACATCAGTTCAGTCTTAAGGATCAAAACTGTGCATGCTACCTTAACCTTGGACTGATACAACTACAGAACAACCAAGCTTGTTCCTACAAGGTGGTGTCGGCTATATGGATCAATCAACACCATAATGTCCTGTCATGTATTTGTTTCAAAGATAGACTATTTACCTGTACATTGCTCTTAATGACCTTGGGCTGTTAATGGAGACGAGAATTTAACATTTGGAACCTGGTCTTAAACTCTACTACCATGTTGAGGAAAAATGTTTCTATAAGCTTAAGTTGTTATGTGGAAGCTTAAGAATAGTTTTATATCTAGTTTTTAAGGATACTCTCTAATTACCAAGTAGTTGTTGAGGTTTGTTTGGTTTAAACATGGGTAGGGGATATATTTTAATGAATGGGGGAAAAAGATAATCTACATTTTAAACCCTTATAATGCTTAATGTGACATTTCTTGCAAGGTTATTTTAGTCAATGCATATCTAAGTTTATAAAAACATATTCTCTTCCATCCAAGTGCCCCCAATACTGGAGAGGAGCTAAAATTGACTCATGATGAATTTTTCTCCATTGCCCTCCAAAATATTGATCCCAACAACTAAAGTTTAAAATAATCCCTCCCCGTCCCTCCATTTTCACCTAGCCAAATAGATACATTCAATGGACTTGAGAAACAGAACACGTTAGTGGTCAATTGGAGCCCCATTGACTAGACATTTTATAGGTTGGTTTCTTGCCTCTCATTGACTAGAAATTAAAAGGTGCTTTGTGATTTGGGTTTTAGGGATAATTCACCTAATATGCTAGCTGAAGAGGTGCTGATTGTGTAAGGCATACAAAGATTATTTTTGCTATATCTATTGTTGATGTGGGGTCTCAGCATACCCTCTCACACTTAGGAGTGGACATCATCTGGAGCATGGACAAATGGTGGTGACCACCAACTCTGTCTCATGCTGAGGACTGGACGTATACAGTGTGAAGAAATGCGGGTGGCTCAATAACAGATCTAGGATAAGCAGTGATAGCATCTTAAAACTTGGGTTTTAGGCCTGAACTCCAAAAGGAAGCTCTAGAGGTGAGGGTTGGGCTGTTGTTTTTTAATAATGTAAGATTTTTAATGTTGGCAAAATATGTGCTCGTCGGCACCCATTTTGAATTTTAAGTCATGTCAACTGTTTCCTGTATATTTAAATGATATGTTATATTCTGTTTTACGATCCCGTGATTTATGACTTTGGCTCCCCTTCCTGACTGTAGGTAGGATCTCAATTTTTAACTATCTTGCATCTAACTATTCATTACTATCACGTCAATCATCCCACCGCCAATCGCTCTTTGAGAAGCTCTGGCCAAGCACTCTCAGTCAATCACCTTCGTGTCCTCTTCTTATGGGTCTTTCATGACTTCACTGTTAGATTGTCAAGCAACGCCTTTGTTCTATTGACAATCCTTCACAATTTTCAGAGACTCAGTCGAAAAATTACATGTTATCGTTGCTGAAGTGAAGACATTACAAGATAGTGGAAGAGGACTCAGTTGGTTCCTCTCCCACGGAAGTCCATGGACCCAAAATTACTGGTTCACTTTTGTTCTTATAAGACATGTTATGGAACATGACCTAACATAGTCCACCATTGAAGAAGTTAATCGTGACCGGTGATGAACTTTCAAAGATGCTAAACAAGCTTGATAACAACTCTATGATATCCGTCTTTGTGATCTCACAAAGTAATGGAGTTCATTCACAATCTAGTTCTCAAGTCTCAACAATCTCAGATAGGACATTGACATGGATAGTTTTTCTCCCCTTCTAATTGTTTTATCTTTAATGTTATTGGACCGAGTCTCTTTTGAACTTCAATCGTCAAATTTAGAGTTGTTAACTTTGGGAATGAAGTATATTTTATAGTGACCACCAGATTAAATGTAGTTCACACCATCAACTTAACATACTGTGTAAATTGAAATTGTTGATACTGAATAAGTTTATATTTATACACATTTCGTCAGTATAAAGTAATCTTGCATATCTGAAGTTGTAATGCATTGTGCCCTGTTTCATGTGCAGCCCAATCATGGATGTTTCACGCCTTCTTGCAGAAATGGTTCAGCATGGTCTTCGCTGCATTGCATTTTGTAAATCAAGGAAACTTTGCGAGCTTGTTTTATCCTATACGTATGTAAAATCAATTCCATCTACTTGTGTAGTTTGCTAGAATTGATGTTTGGATAGAGTTGTTTGTTTTTCCCAAATTCTACTTGTTATCGGATATCCATTAGAATTTAAGTTAATGTCTACTTTGTTGTTAAGAAAGGAAGGTTTTCTTGCAACTGAAATGATTTAAAATGACACAGACGTGAAATTCTTCATGAGACATCCCCTCATCTACTGGATTCCGTATGTGCATATCGTGGTGGCTACATTGCAGAGGTCAATTTTTCACTCTGTCTTTTCTGGTTACAAAACTCTACATTTAATATATGTTTGTGCAATTCCATACTTCTGTGTATGCATACAGTCTGTCCGCATGTCATGTTCATGTAACTGGTACTCATATTAGTCTGTCCGCAGATCATTAGTGAACAGGTGTCTAATATGATCTGATTTCATCACTAGTGAAGTCCTTATGTTGTTGTTTTTTTGGTTTTCTCCTTCTTTTTATCATTGGAAATATTTATAGTATTCCATTTCATAAAGAATATACCCTCAACTTGATCCTTCAATGATTAGGGTGCCATTATATTATTCCTCTAACAATTTTTGTGCCCAATGTAGTCACTCAAAAATTTAAAAGGTTCTATTATTAGTCCTCCAAAGAAATTTTCATGAAATATCTGGGGATTGGATGGGCCTAATGTTCTGATTCATAAGCTAATGCCTTAATGATGCTTTTTCTAGATGATATAGTCCTAGTTCATGAATTGAGTTAAAGGGAGAATTTTTAGGTTCAGTTGTTCAGAGAAGTTTTGAAATCAAAGGGTTTTTGATTAAATAGGAGCAAAACATAGGTTGGTGTTGTGCAAATCCAAAAAGATGTGATCCCAGCATGCCTCTAAAAGTTAATATATTCAAACAAGATGGTTGATATAGAGAGATTCATTACTAGTGATTTGTGATCCCAACATGCCTAAGACTCAAGAAAATCCTACCGTAAAATTGCTAAACCAACACTTCTCTATAGTAATGAATGACCGACAACGAAATGCTAACTAAGTCAACATATAGGAACATACACGATTAGGAGCAAATAGTATTATAAAGAAAGTTGGAATTGAACCCTATGACGAGGTGATGACAAAATAATTCCTTTGGTGGTTTTGTAAGTTGAACATATTTTTCTACAACATAATATCTACAAAGATAGTATCATCACATAATGTTTCAAACTAAACATCTCTACAGTTAAAAACGCATTGAGGGGGACATAGGTGGTTATTGAATATTTTGAGGAAAAGGTTTGGACAACCTTAGCAGCTTGAGGGAGGAGTCATCTATTTTATTCTCTAGTTTTCTGCATCTCTATCTTTCATACCCAGTTTTACAGCGGAACTGCTGTTTGTTTTTAATAACGAAAGCTCCATTACTTTGTAGTTCTAATACCGATACATGTCGTACCTATCAATTTATTTTTGGAGCATACCATTTTTTTTTTAAAATAAATCTTTTATTGCAGAACTTGGCATTGTTTATTAGATTCCATGTTTACCATTACTTCAATGTATTTTTTAATATTATGGTTATGAATCTTGAAAGCAATAAAATATCCCTCATTCAAGTTTGATTCATGATTCGAACATTTCTCATTTTGATCCAATAGTAGTGCAGTGCTCATTCTTTTGTTTAGATATACGGGGTGTTCAGTTATGGTGATTAAATGGTATGAGACTCAATACTGGTTTCTTCAAATGGACAGGAAAGAAGAAAAATAGAGAGTGCATTTTTTGGTGGTAAAATTTGTGGTGTTGCTGCAACTAATGCTCTTGAGTTGGGCATTGATGTGGGAGAAATTGACGTCACTCTGCATCTAGGATTTCCTGGTAGTATTGCAAGGTATTCACCCTTATTCTTTGTTATCCTTACTTGTCCTTTTTAATAGCTTCTTGTGTGCAAGGTTGTCGGATTTCCGTTTTATTTTCCAATTAATATTTTGTATTTTAGCTTGTGGCAACAAGCTGGTAGGGGTGGGAGGAGAGATAGACCATCTCTTGCTATATATGTTGCCTTTGGTGGACCACTTGATCAATACTTCATGAAAAATCCTAGGAAACTTTTTGAAAGACCAATTGAATGCTGTCATATTGATTCCCAAAACAAACAGGTTCTTAATTTTTAGGAAGTCTTTTCAAGATTATTTATTGAGTTGTTCTACAAATGGAACGGTTTGTTGTGCTGATTATGACAGGCTCTCTCTCCAGGTTCTTGAACAGCATTTGGTCTGTGCAGCTCATGAACACCCTCTGAGTGTGCAGTATGATGAGCAGTATTTTGGTGCTTGCTTAGAGAGTGTTTTGATTTCTCTAAAAGATAGAGGATACTTATGTTCTGATCTGTCCGATTCTTCTAGAATTTGGAACTACATTGGTCCTCAGGTTTACGAGATTCTTAAACAAATTAGGTTTACTGTCTTTCTGGTTTAGTTTACTTCTTTATTATCAATCTCTTTGAAATATTTGGATATTTCACGATAGAATTGTTTTCTTGTTTTTCATTGTACCTTGTTTTTTTTCTTCCAGAAATTACCTTCACAAGCAGTCAATATCCGAGCAATAGAAACTGTTAGATACAGTGTCATAGATCAGAAAAAGGAACAAGTCCTAGAAGAGATAGAGGAAAGCAAGGCTTTCTTTCAGGTTTTGACTTCTACCTATGTGAGCTTTGCTACCTTTCAAAGTTCATAAAGTTTATTTATGCTGTACTCGATTCAGGTATACGAAGGTGCAGTGTACCTGCGTCAGGGGAAAACCTATTTGGTTGAAAAATTAGATCTATCTAGCAAAACTGCTTTCTGCAAAGAGGCTGATCTGAAGTATTATACGAAAACTCGAGATTACACTGATATCCATGTCATTGGGGGTAATATTGTATGTGATCTTCAGTTTTGTAGAGATCCTTTGCATTATATTTTTAACCTATTTCTCTCGAAAAAATGTGGCAACCAATTTTAATTTAATTTGTTCTTTCATGAAATAGGGGATTATAGAATGTATGGAATGTTGTTTGATTATCAATACATAACTTCATTTGTTGTATATCTCCAAATTTAACACTGAAAAGTGTTGTGCAAATAATCTCACAACTAGTAATGCCAACAACGCACTCTGACAAGTTTCAACTCACACTTCATTACAATTGAAATTCATGTGGATCCTCTAACAAATTTCTACCCTTGAAGTTATGTTCTCCAATTAATCTTATAAAATGCTAGTAAGACACTAACAAATGATCTGCAATTTAATCCTTGAACCTTATTCAAGTTATTATTCTAGCATTCATGCCTGACTTATTCTAACTAGGAAAAATATACTTCTGAAATCATTGTCTGTCACAAAAACTGCTAAAAAGTAGTATCAATGAAAATCAAGCTGATTAAGGCTCGGTCATTTAACTGGAATCTATAAAATCTTCAGGTATATCATCCGTAAATCTAGTGAAAAGTCTCTTTATGCATCAAATTTAAAACATATACTTCCACTTATTTCTGATGGATAATGCCTGTGATGTTAAGGTGTTTGAAAAACTATGTCCCTACTATTTTCAGGCTTATCCAGTAATTGATTCCACCATGTTTCCAAACACAAATGTCGGTGCTAATGTATGCCAAGTGAAAACTACTTGGTTTGGATTTTATCGTATTTCGAGAGGAAGCAATCAAATCATTGATGCTGTTGATCTAGCACTTCCGCCATATTCATACCAGTCACAGGTGAACTTGGGCACTGTTAGGATTTTATATGGCAGCTTTCTTTTTAGTATCCATTTGTGATGTGTTTGTCTAACTTTGTTATGTTCTTTTGCTGTTTAAAGGCAGTCTGGGTTCCCGTGCCACAGTCAATAAAAGAAGCAGTTGTGAAGAAAAATTATGATTTTCGTGGAGGTTTGCATGCCGCTTCTCATGCCGTTTTACACGTAGTACCTTTGTAAGTTTCGTATAAATGTTAGTTATAATGTTTTGGCATCAGAAACATGAGATAGAAAATCCTAATTCCTTCCATCCATGCTCTGTTGATTGTTCGTTTTAATTTGCATTACCTGTTAGGTACATATTTTAAGGCTCCTCTAAAGTATTTTTCGAGTTATGATATATTGACATCTATTTTGTGACAACTTTTCCTTTTACTTTTACAAAATACCCCTACATATATAGGGCTGTCAAAATAGTTTTTTTTTTTTTTTTTTGACACAAGGGGCTGTCAAAATAGTTGTTGCTAAAGAGATGTTCAAATATCATTTCTCTTTAATTTTTTACTTTTTATAGGAATATTTTAAGGCTCCATTAACATTAATAATTGATATCATTATTATGATCATCATCATCATCCGTCTTCGTCGTCATCGTTATCATCATCATGTCTTCGTCGTCATCTTCATCATCATCATCATGAGTATATTATTCCAGCAGAAGACATATATGTATCATAAAGGTTTCCTCAGAGCCAATGTTTGGGGATCTGCATGTAAATCGTACATTACTGTTAGCATTATGAGTTTTTATGATATGAATGTAACTTATATATGCATGAAATTTGGTTGCTAGTTATAAGTTCGCCGATTGGTACCTTGGGAGATGAATTACTTGTGGCAACTGGTTGTCAGTGTGTTTTCGGATGCTTCCTGTTTATTGGATTTATGCATGTATTTTGGGGAAGGAGTGCGGCTTTGAATTTTCCTGTTTTTAAGATATCAGTGAACTTAATATATAAAACTTTTTCTGCACACTGGACCTTGTATTGGTCAAATTTAACATGGAAGTTAATTTTTTTATTTGAGCAGTCTCTATTACATGTTGTCGTGCTACACGGTTTTGCATTTCAACCAGTAGGAAATTAAAACATGTTTCTCTTTCCTGTTGACGAAACTGTTATTCCTGTTCATACTTATATACTATGACGTCTGTGCTTGCAGACATATAATGTGCAACTTGTCTGATTTGGCTCCTGAGTGTCCAAATCCTCATGACAGCCGATATTATCCTGAAAGAATCTTGATATATGATCAATGTCCTGGAGGGTCTGGAATTTCAGTACAGGTAGATAACATGAGAAGTCTGGCAATCAAATGATAATTTGTTTCCTTTTTCTTTAGTTTTCATTAATACCTATTTAATTTGATTATATAGCACGAAATGTTGGGAGTTAGCAAGAAAATAAACTCAATCTCATAGAAATGAGAATATTACAATGATGTGTAAAGTAGTAAACCATTGTACAAAATGAGGTGTCTGGGGTGTTTTAGGTGATAAAAATGTACCGCTCAATCTTACAGTAAAGTTTTAACTCGCAACTGTAAGGCATTATTTTCTGACATAGTGTTGGGGGGGTCAAATGGCAACACATGAGTATGCTCAAATCTCAATGTATCAGAGATGAGAATGTTGAGTCAAATGTGTTGAAGTTTTAACGAGTTAGGATATAAATTATTCATCTTTAGATTTCATATATGAAAATATATTAATTCATGTAGCAAACTTTCAATTGTGCAAAATTTTTTGTTGTTTGTTGGTGTAATACTTGCACAATGCTTGCGTTCTTGGATAGCAATGACCTGTTGTAATGGAGTCATTTTTTGTTTAACGAATCTTCCCAGGTGCCAATCAATGGCAACATTTTTGTTTAATTTTGTGATTTGTTTGTTTAATAGGCTCAACCTCATTTCATAAAGTTCCTGGCAGCTGCTCTAGAAGTGCTCACATGTTGCCGCTGTTCGGCTGAAGTAGGTTGCCCTAATTGTGTTCAGGTATGGAGCAAACATTTTCTGATACAATTAATTTTAATCATTTTTCAGTTTAAACTAAATTGTATTTAATAGGTTTAAATAGTGAGATTACAACTTAATTATATCAATAACAATAGAAAATACTAGAAATATTCTAATAAATATTTCAACATGCTATATTAGTAGAATGTTGAGTCATATGTTTATTGTGTGTGTGTTTTTTTTTTGTTTAATAAAGTTCTTATATTTTGTAGAGCTTTGCTTGCCATGAGTATAATGAGGTTTTGCACAAGGATGCGGCCATTATGATCATTAAGGTGGTGGCTTAATTCAATTCAACCTCATGATTTTCAGTATTTGAATTTTCATTTTGGTAACCGTTATTCTTACAGGGTATTCTTTTTCTTTTTTGGGTGAAATCTTGCAGGGTATTCTAGATGCAGAGAACTAGTACTCAAGGAATGTGCTGGCTATTCTAAAGTCTCTAGGGAAATGGATTTTTTTTTTTTTCCTTTTCAAAGTGACTTGAAAAGGTATCCGCTTCTTTTTTATTTTATTTAGATTAATAGGAACTAAAAATTAATTTAAAGATGTATGATTTTCTGATTACATCTGTATTTAAGAGACCTGTTTGTGTACTTTGGCAAAATTGCTTACTTATGAGAAAAGGAAGGCAAGTAAATGGCAAAATTGCACTGTTATAAGAAAAGGAAGGGAAGTAAATGGCAAAATTGCACTGTGTTTATGCTCCTTTTGCAGTAGTGTCATTTATGCTGTATTTTATGACCGTTCAAACCACAACTTTTGTTACCCAACAAAAGATGAACGATATTCAGGTGTCCATTTATCACATCTCACCCTAGAGATGAAAATTACTCAATATTTGGGGTTAGTGAACTCAGTATTTCTTAAGGGATAACATTGTTGTGAAAAATTAGATACTTTGTTTCTAAGGTTTTTGGATTTGAGAGTTTAGACTTAAAAAAGTTATGGGAGTTATTCCAATATGACATGTTTATACGACTTGTTCAAACGGTTAACCGTGCAAACATAATATAACATTAAAGGTCAATTTAAAAAGGAAAAAAAATTAAAACACTAATTCGGAAAAATGGATAAACTTAAAACCGTAAACATAATTTTGCCAATGTAAATTCTTTTGGAATTGGAGCAAAATTGTAAAATTAGATAGGAGCTCCATTTTAGTTTCGAAGGTTGCTATTTGGTTCTTATTTTTATTCCTTTTATTATTTCTTTTTTTTTTTTACTTTGATCAATCTACCATTGCCCCATTATGACATGTAAAACCTCATATTTTGCATGCAAGTATTTAGTGGAGATTTGGTTAAATTACAAACATTTGTATGGTAATGCATATTTTGTGAAAATTTGAGTTGAGTTTTCCTAGTAAAACTCAGAGACAGTGAGATAAGTGGAGTGAATCATCAACTTCGTTCTTGAATTTTCGCGGGCCGGTCAAATTTGTCCCTCAATTATGTGAAATATCAATTTAATCCCTGAATTTGTTAAATGTCAATCAAGTTAGTCCTTTTGTTCAAACGTAGCATTAATGGGGCTGATGTGGTCGTTAATCTCTCACATGTCATACGTCACGTAGGCAAGGACTAATTTGGCTGATAATAACAAACATTTTGAAGGACTAAATTGATTCATTTGCAGAAAATGTTTTGCCTTTCTTCTCAAATGGCTCTTTTCTTCCTCGACGACTCTTTCTTCCCAAATTGTATAAAATTGTAACCCTAATTTACACAATCTGCAATCTACACTTTAAAAACAATGGAATTGATGTTGGTCATGGAAGAAAGACAAAATTGATGGAGAAGGTTTAGTCCATGGTTAAGGCTAAGGCTAAGGAAAGTGGCAATGAAGAGGTTTGTAAAGGAAGGTTGATGGACAAAGTTGAGTGTGTAGGAAGTGAGCTTAGGTTGATTAAGTTTGTGATGGTCATGATTTGCTTGTTTGAGGTTTTTAACATGGTACTGTATTGTTCTAGGCGTGTGTAAAGTTCTAACGAAAAGAGGTTGAAGATGATTGAGAAATGTAACCTTTCTGTAATCATATTACCATCAAATTAGTCTTTGAATTATTTCTCTATCTATCAAATAGATCCCTACGTTATATTAAAAAACCATCAAATAAGTCCCTGAATTGTTTAATCAGATATCAAATTGATCCTTTAAACATATGTGTACAAAATAAACTAAAAAAGCCAGAACACACAAATTAAAACTGAAATATTGCAGCCTCCGATTCTCATTTCGCACTAAATCACCACTGTGATGCACTATTAGTGTGATATTGTCTTCCATCCTACAGATTTCGGCAAGTTTAGTTTTAATCACAAACAACAACAACAACAACATACAAACCCTAAAATACAAACCCTATTCAGAAACTGTTTTATTCAACTTGTAATTTCCTTCATTACAAAGTTAAATGTTCATCAATTTTAGAAACCAACCAGAAAAAAAATCAAATTTTCAAATTTTCAATCACAGCAGAACACAGAAACTTCATAAACGTGAGAATCGTCGGAGATGATGATGATTTTGGAGGGGTGAGAATGGAGAAAGTTTTAGCGGGAAGGAAAAGGGCCAAGGACATTTTCGGTGTTTCTGACTGAAATGTGAAGAAGGAGGTATGGGTAATGCAGGGACAAAAATGGGAAAAGCAGAAGAAAAAAAAAACTGAAAAGTGAAAACTAAACTTTTTCCAATTCAATCAAATTAGTCCTTGAACACGTGACTTCCTTCTTGCCATGTGTACAAGACAACACAACATGCAGTGCGACAGATAAGCATGGCTAACGGAGCACTTGGACAGATGAACCTTTTTGATGGACGTCTGACAAATTCAAGGACTAAGTTGATATTTCGCATAATTGAGGGATGAATTTCGCCAACCCGTGAAAATTCAGGGACGAATTTGATAGTTCACACAAGATAAGTGACATAAATTTCTAATTGGGCAACCTTTTAACACCCTATATGTGCTTTTACTGTTTGTCATTGTTGCTTATAATTTTGGATCTCTCTTAATTGCCTGCCCTAATGATTTATTTGAAAATTTTATTTATCTATGCAAATTGCTTGAGGACAAGCACAATTTATTTTGGTCGAAAGGCATCACATATGTCCCGTTTGGATTGGCTTATTTTGAGCTTATGTGAGCTTATCTACTCCTATAAGCCTTTTTAAAGGTGTTTGGGTAAATAAATAAAAATAGCTTATCATAGTTTTATAAGCTGGTTATGCCATATTTTAATAAGCCTAAATTTTCAGCTTACCCTCCGGCTTAACAAGGAGCTTATGAATTTATGTAACCTCCTTCAATTCTCTCTGGATCCACTTTTTCAAAACATATATTTTAATTATAATGTTAGTTATCTTTGGCGGTGCATGAGTAACAAAATTGCTATATACTTATCTTACTAAAGTAACACACGTAACAAAGATTTTTATTATTATTTTTTTAAGGAAGATTTTTTTTTTTACGTAACAAAATGAAACTGAATACAAAAAACAAACTTAACTTGTCTTTTTTTGGTAACAAACTGCACACTAATAGGTTTATTTTATTTTTGATTTTAACTATTATTCATAAGGATTTTTTCAACAATGGTGTAAGACTATTAAACTTTTACATACGTGATTATTTCTTACTATTATATTTATATTATTATACTCTTAAACTTTTTATAATTAATATATTATAATATTGTTTTTTACATCTTGATTAATTTTATCAAAAAAAATCTTGATAATTGTGGTTCAATTCTTTGATTTTTTTTGTTAAATTAATAATATTTAAAATTTCAATAATTGCTTATGTAATGTCACATCCAACCACTTTAATTTATGTAAGTACTTTTTAGTGTATATATCCAAACATAAATAGCTTATCAAGTATAAGAGCTTATGATGTAAAGCTCTAATGCTATAAGCCCTAATGCTATAAGCATCTATATAAGATGTTTATACAAACGGGACCATAGTTGATAAGCTCTAATTTAGTGCACATTTGACGATATCAAAACTTTGATTAAAAAACGAGTTCATTGAATCCAAGGGAAAACCACATTTGTCTGGAAAGGATCCCATTAAGACGGACATGACTGAAGTTAAGAAACTTCAAATTTTGATCGAGTGGAGCCCCAAGAAGCTGTAAATTCACACCTCCATTGGTGCAGCAGACTGGTCAAGATTTTCTCCATTTATAACTTTTTTCATTTGTTGCAATTTGGATAGAGATAGACAAAAAATAAAATAAGTGATGGGTCTTATTACTAAGTGGATTCCACCATCATTATTTTTGTTGTGTCTATCTCTCTCCAAATTACAACAAATAGAAAAAGTTATACATGGAGAGAATTTTTACCCGCGGCAGACCCCTTTAAAATTGAGTTGCACATCATGAATGAATAGCCATGAAATCAGCATGTTGACAACGGAGAACGGATCCCCTCCATTTCTCAATGTAATGGTGGTTTCCATCAGTATAGTTTTGTAGTACCAATCATGTACCAAAATGGAAAATTTTCCAGCACATATTCTTAAACCCTATACATCAAAGAAATTGGGTAAATTGAGGAAACGTAAATTTACGAGCCTTCATGATTAAGTTCTAAATAATAGAACGAGTGTCGCTGCCTTGGTTCCAATAATCAGACCTAATACCATATATGTGACTCATATTCAAGACCCAAAATTTCTCTGTGGTGTTGTATGCTCCAAATAATTTGTTCAACATGAAAGTATTAGCCTCTCTAGCTTGTCTGAGATTAAGGCCTCCATTGTGCTTCTGCAATATGAGTTTATCTCATTCTATTCTTTATTAGTTAAACAGTTTGTTCGATAGAAGAAATATATTGTATTTTTTTATAACTTATAAATACATCAATTATCAAATTTCTTTAATTAAATATTACTCCTTAAGTTCATATTTTTTTTTGGTTACAACCTTAGGTTCATATTCAATGTCACTTTATATTTTATATTTTGGGTTAACAGTACTTTTCATTCTTGTTATATGTTATTTCCGGTTTTCACTATTGTAAAATGGTTTGATTACCCTTTTGGTCCCTTAATTTTTTCAAAGTTGTGATTTTCGCCCCCTAAAAAAAACAACTTTTTTCAGGCCCCTTAAGTTTACTTTCTGTTGCAATTTTGGCCCCCCATGCCAATTTTGACCCGGTCAACGGACACGTGGGCGCCACATATGTAAATTATTTTATTTTTGGTTTTTTAATTATTTTTTAATTTAAAAAATATTTTTGTAATTTAAAAAAATTGTTTTTTTAATTACAAAAATAAAAAAATAATAATTTTATTAATTATTTTTTGTTTTTTAATTAAAAAAATTAATTTTTTTTGTTTTTTTATTACAAAAATTAAAAATAAAAAATATATTTATTTTTTAATTACAAAATAAAAAATAATTAAAACATTACACACGTCCACGTCAGCGTTGATTGGTCAAAATTGGTGTGGGGGCCAAAATTGCAACAGAAAGTAAACTTAGGGGGCCTGGAAAGAGTTGTTTTTTTTAGGGGTTCAAAAGTGTAATTAAGCCTTGTAAAATTTTCGGTTTGATTTGCACTCTTGTAAAAAAAAAATCCGGAAAGCCCCTCCCCCATATGACTGTGCATATTTGCTGACGTGGTACACTGTGTTGCACGCTAACTGTGCACATATGCTTATCTGACACGCTGAATGTATAATATTTTTTATTTTTTTAAGGGTACACATGACATTTGTACCAATATTTTTTTAAGAGAATTTATATTAATTTAAAAAAAACGGAAAATTAATTTTCAAAAGTAAAACATCGTAAACATTTGTTTTTTTTTTAAAATAAAAAAATCAATAAATATTCATTTATATTAATTTGAAAATAAAAAAATTAAAAAATAATATAAATTCACTTACGAAATTTTTTTTACAACCAAATTTTTTAAAAATTTAAGAAAAATCAGAAAAAAAAACTATAAGATTTTTTTTTGAAATTTAAAAAATCAAGAAATATAATCAGATTTTTTTTTTTAAATTAAAAAGATTGTAAAAAATTCTGAAATTTAATTTTCAAAATAAAAAAAGTAAATTTACAAAATTTTTAAAAAAGGTCAGATTTCTTTTCAAAATTTTTAATTTTAATTTTCAAAAGTTCTGGATTTTTTAAATTAAAGAAAATTTCAAAAGTTAAAAAAATGGTCAAATTTTTGTTCGGAAAAAAGTTTTTTTAAAATTTTTTATACAAAAAATAATTTCTGGAAAAAATTTAAATTTTTGAAAATCTGGAAAAAAAAATCATTTTAGAAAATTCAGATTTTTTTTTCCAAATTTTTTATAAAATCTTTTTCAAAATTAAAATATTGCAAAGAAATCATATTTTTTTTTCTAATTTTTACAAAAAAAATTATTTTCAAAAATTTATTTTGGAAATTTTTAAATTAATATAAATGAATTTAAATTATTTTTTACAATTTTTAAAAATTAATTTTCTGATGTGACCTACAAAAAAAAATTAAAATTTAAAAAAACCAAGTCAGGCCACATAGGGGGATTTAGTGAGTTGGATGGGGAGGGGGTATTCCGGAATATTTTTTTTTACAATGATGCAAATCAAACCGAAAATTTTACAGAGATAAAAATCGAAAATGACATATATTACGGGGTGAAAAACACTATTAACCCATAAAGTTTTCATACAAATAGAGAAAAGTTACAAATGATTATGAATAAAAACATTAATCCTATTAATTATGCGTTAATTACTATCGTAAATGTATACTGGAGAGTGATATATTGATTTGAGGGTATCCAGCATAGTTTTAAAAACCGGACCGGTGATCGACTCGGTAAAGGTATTGAGTCATTGGTTCATTGGTTAAACCACTGGGTCACTGGTCGAACCGCATGACTGAATCGGATTAAATCGAATGACTCGGTTTATATAAAAAATTATTTATGTTAAATTAGACTGAGCTGAATGATTTTGAACTCAAACAAATATTATTTTTTTTTACACTTAATAGAAGTACATTTTTATGACATAAATCTAAACGACTTGATAGATGTCCCATGAATTTAGCTGCATATATTTTTTATGAGATATAATACATATTGAAATAAATATTAAAAAAGAAAAAGTGTGCTAAAAAATAGTAGTAATCAAGTAAAAAAAATATTTATTAAAATATATGAGATGTTCAACGATAATATTTTAAATGAGAAGAGTGTGGTCGGTTACTTAAAAAAATAGAGTGTACTTGGTTCCCCTAAAAATAAATCGTTCAGTTATTACATATAAATTATAAGAAGCAATTTTAAAACAAAAGAATTTGAAGTTGCACTGGATAAGTGATTGCCTTGCAAGTTGGAGGATGTAGGTTCAACACTCAATGCTGCCATTTTTTGGCAAAATTAATACAGTTAATTTCTGCTTTACATCAAACCGGTCCGGTTTGTCAAACCCGCCGGTTCATCGGTTTTTCCCGAGTTTGACCGAGTCACACCGGTTCATGCCGGTTTGATTACATGACCGATCCGTTTAGCAACTCGAACTGGTCACCCCACCGGTTCCTGGTCGGACCAGTTCAACCGGCCGGTCCGACCCGGTTTTCAAAACTATGGTATCTAGTATAGTCAACCGATTATTTTATGAAAGAAATCACAGAAGATTTCACAATTTTCTTCTCTTCATTCTTTATTAAAAATACTTTGCTAGACCCCAAATATATGCTACAAGTAAAATAAAACTTCAATAGATCAATCGCATCACATCACAAGCGTACAATTTGTCAACCTTCTAGGAAGAAGGGTTAGAAAGCACACCCAATCATGTACAATAGATTAAATTATTACAACAAAAAACAGCAGTCAAAGCTATTTTTATATAATTTTTTTTTTGAACAAGCCAAAATGAAATTATAAATCACAGCAATCCCAAAAGCACAAGGAGTGCCTAAGCGACTGCAAAAGGAACCAAGAGTTTACAACAAAACAGACCAACCACAAGGGGCACCATTAGCCAATGCCCAAACAAACAAGAGGGCATGATCACCACTGATGGGTGTCGTAAACAAAGGTAGCTTTTCTAGCTTTCAACCAACCTAAAGACAACATTTTCACCTTATCTAATAATCGGGGTACGAGGGTTACAACATTATTAAACAGACGATTATTGCGTTCATTCCACACAACCCAAGCAGCCAAACAAGTTGAATAAAAGAACGTCTAGACTTAGCAACACTTGTCAAATAAGTAAACTGTAAAAAATGGTCGGATATATTATCAGCATCAACCCCACAACACCCAATCCAATCTCGAACCAAATGCCAAAGGGAACCAAAAGTGTCACACAATAAGAATAGATGTTGAGCCGTTTCCTGTTGTCCACAGCCAGCCACACACAAGGACATGTCAGCCACCAACACCTGACGATGAATCAGATTAGTCTTCGTTGATAACCTGTCCCGAAGAAGTCTCCATGCAAACACCGAAACCTTCAAGGGAACCTGCTTATGCCACACCAAATCTGAAACTGAAGCCTCACTAATCTGGTTCTGAGATGTTAACAAATCATAAGCTCCACAAACTGTGTAACCAACTGTTGGATCAGGAATCCACACCCACCGATCTGTAACATTAGGAGACAAGAAAACATCAAGCAATAAAGTCCTACACTCTCCTAACAACACCTCATCCCACTGCCACAAACTACGCCTCCACCTTAACACCTCCCTCACCTGCTCCGAGTCCACAGATAACACATTAGCCACTGACACAAATTTGTTCTCAAATAACTCAAACAATCTCTTGAAACGAACACAAAAAGGAGCATCTCCTAACCACCTATCCAACCAAAACAACATATCAGCCCCATCGCCAACCCTCCTCACCACCTGACTCTCAAACCAACCACTATCCCCGACACCAGCCCTATCAGAAAGACTACTTACCTCCCTCCACCAACAAGAAACACTTCAGCCCCCTACCTCCAACCTGCCACCTAATTCGCCATACCTGGCGACTAAAACCCTATACCACAAACCCCCTCTGTCAACCAACATCCTCCAACACCACTTACCCAACAAAGCACAGTTAAACTCCCTCAGCTTTCTCACACCCAGTCCTCCATACTCCTTTTTGGTACAAACAGACTGCCAGGGTATCCAAGTAATTTTCCTATGATCCTCACTCCCCCCCCCCCCCCCCCCCCAAAAAAAAAAAAAATTATTAATCAAAGAATCAAGGGTAGAGATGATACCTGATGGAGTTTTGAAAAAAGAAAGAGTATAGACAGGCAGAGAAGTCAGGACAAATTTTAAAAGTACCAAGCGACCGCCACAAGAAAGAAACCGACTATTCCAACTAGAAAGTCTATTTTTTATTCTATTCACAATAGGTTCCCAAAAACACAGACGCCACAGATTACCCCCAATAGGCAGGCCCAAGTAAACAAAAGGAATCTTACCGACTTTACAACTCAACACCGCCGCTGCCTCATGAAGCCAAGAATCAGATATATTAACCCCAACCAACAAGCTTTTATTAAAATTCACTCTCAACCCAGACATAGCTTCAATAATAAGCAAAGTAGCACGGAGAGTACGAACATTCCCCCAGCTTTTAGTACCAAGTAACAAAGTATCATCCGCAAATTGAAGTTGAGACAACACCACCGAGTTTGCCGCCCCCACCCCATAACCATGAAACAACTAGGAATCAACCATAGCTTTCATCAACATGTTGAGCCCTTCTGCCGCCAACAGGAACAAGAAAGGGGAGAGGGGTTCCCCTTGACGGAGACCCCTAAACATCTTAAACTCTGCGGTGGGACTACCGTTCACCAACACCGAAGCAGTAGCAGTACTAACAAACTCCCTAATCCACTTTCTCCAGAGCACCGGGAACGCCATCCTCTCCAAAACAGCATCCAAATAACCCCAATCGACCGAATCATACGCTTTCTCAAAATTGACTTCAAACAACATAAGATCCTTCTTACCTCTTCTCACCTCATCCACCACCTCATTAGCAACTAAATAAAATTACGAGTGAAACCTCACGTTAATTCTGTACTTCAATTATTTACTAATAAACATTAAGATCATTTTTTTTCAAATAAAAAGTATCCTCTGCAATGGAGAGACCAATTTTCTTTAGGTAACTGACATTCATTTGAAGAGTTGAAATTTTTCAACAAATACTTTCCATACGTCTCCATAAAACAAAAAGATTGGTTATAAATTTTTTCTAGTAAGTAACTTTAATAGCTTATTCAAAATACTAACTTCGTCTCAAAATAATAATCTTTTTAACATTTTTCCTATTTTAAAATAATTGTCACTTTAAAATATGGGTCACGTTAACCAGTGCCCCCTGGACACTAGTTAAAAAAACCATAAAGAGAAAGCTTTAATCTAAAAAAGACACTTTATTGACTTATTTCCAATGCAATACATTACTATATTTTCTTCTTAACTAGTGCTCGGGGGCACTGGTTAACATTACTTTTAAAATATCAATACAACATTTTATTTTTAATATGATACCCCTATTTATTGAATTTCATACAGCTTAACTAACCCATTAAATACAATTAATAAGAGTATTTTATTAAATAATATTAATTTTATAATTGAAATCAACACAATTAACTATTTTCTTAAAATCGTACATATACCTTAAACGACTATTATTTTGAGAGAGTGACTATACTAAAATAATTAATAGTTTACAATTTTAATAACAATTTTGTCAACTTCTAGGAGCCAAACACGGATCCATATAATGTCTTAGAAATCAAATCATATATTTGAATCAGTGAGTATCTTTAAGATCTTTAAACATTTGCCTAAGTTCTCAAGTATTTAAAGAACAACAACACCACTAGCTAACATCACCCATCAACACAGCAATGGCTTATCAGAACTACTTCATCTTCTTTACACCCTTCTTCTCCTTTTATTTTCTAATCTCTAAAACATTTGCAATCCAAAACACAGTGGTTTTCGACATACGAAACGACTTGCCGAGCAACACCTTGGGAGATCTAGCAGTTAGTTGCAACCAATCTGATTATAGGTCTCATATCAATGTGGGAGATCACTACAACCGAACATTCCAAGTTGGTCAAAGTTGGGAGTGTGATGCTGCATGGTCTAGGTATTTAACTTTTGGTTGGGAGGTGTATCAAGAAAAGAGGGACAAAGGTTATTCAACCATTTACTGGTCTGTGAGAGAGGATGGTTTCTATCATAGCTTGGATGCATCTCACTGGAAATGGCTTGCACAATGGTATACTGAGTAATTATATAGATAGATTATATGTTATATAGCTTGCAAACAATTTTATTCTACAACTCCTCTCTCTCTTCTCCATCTCTCTTTGTGAGCCGTCGTCAAAACACTGGTTTCTTTTCCTTCATCCATTAAAAAAGGGTGATTTAAGATCAATTTTTCTTCATCTCTCTTTGTGATCAATTGGTGTTGGAAACATAATTGTTGAAGTGCCGTTAACAATGGAAGAATTTGATTTTATACTTTTTTTAGTTACTGATTTTATATTATACAGTAGGAAACAAAATCAAAGAGACCATAATGCTAATGCTAATTAATACTCTTAAATCACATTCAAACGGCAAGATCGATCGCTTAAAGGACAGGGTTTTTTCCCCACTTGTTCTCTAGAGTATGTTTTTATTTTCTTTTGTTACGTCGGTTACTATGAGCAACTAAATCTTTGAGATTAAGGTTATAAGATGAACCATATTTATTTGTTGGATTAAGTTAATTTCTTTATTTATTATGATTTGAGTTATATTTTCTTATCACAGATTTTGCCATTTAAATCTTTTGTAGACTAGGTTAGGGTTCATAAACTAATTCTTGTGCTTTAACTGAATCGGTACATATGACTTTTGCTAAAGAGTCTTTAATTTATTAGGAACCCTTAGGGTACGAGGTTTATATATCTTCATGGCGTGTAATTCCCCTAAATGAAAATTTAGGAGGCACACAAGATGTTGACGTTAAAGGATATGTCTATGGCTTTCATAATTGACTTAGGGAGCAATCCGACATATGTAGACATATTCTTTCTATGACGAAGCCATTGTTTATATAATCTGTAGGTCTTAATTAATAGTTTCTTTGAATTAATTCAACAAAGAAGATAGAGGGGATTGAAGGAAACCCTAATCATCGTTACTTATCTGAGTCGTTCAAACCTAATCTCGCATTAGGCAGGACAATTAAAACCCTACAAACCACTTCATCTCTTTTACTTATTTTATTTAAATAAAATCCGTTAATTACCAAGTTGAACGACATTTCATAAGAGACAATAACTTACTACTTTATTACCTGTGTACAATTTGGCGCACTTGCCAATTTTCGTCATCAATTACATAAAAGCGAAGACCAAAAGTCGTAATAGAAAATATTTGGAAGACTGAAACTTGTTGAAAATTTTTAGATGGATTAAAAACAAAAGTCAAAACTTTATTTAACCTTTTTTTTTTTAAATAATAATAATAACGATCTCCCTCTCACTCATCCTACTTTTATTTCAGTTTTGACAACATTGACTGATTTTGGAAAGAAAAAAAAAATGACAAGGATACTAATCATAGAAAAATTATTTGGATTACTTTGGAGAAATATACGCAATTTTTTTAACACGTAGATCATGTTTTTCCAAAATAATAAAATTTCTTTTTTGGCATTCTAATTTCATAAATAGAAACCATATTAGTCTGTATCTTTTCAATTTTTCATTATTTCGTTCCAACTGAGACAAAGTTATAGCTGTATCTGTTGTAAATAACTGTATCTGTATATGTACCCTTAATTTTGTACAAGTAAAACAACAAAAACAATCTTTTTCTCTAGAAAAAAACAAATAATCTTCTATTTTAAGATTTGGTATATAATATATATAAGATCTTAACATCATTCACCATCTTCATATATGTTGTGCAACCAAAAATGTTTATTTTCAAAGTTTTTATGGTTATTTATCTTCTAACCCTTCAACTTTTGTTGGCAAATTCTTATTGTACAAAGAGCCTTGTGCCTGCTTTGTATGTTTTTGGTGATTCAACCGTAGATGCCGGAAACAATAACAATTTGAATACACCTGCTAAGGTTAATTCATTTCCATATGGCATAGATTTCAATAATTGTTTAGCAATGGCAAAACCTTTGCGGATATTATTGGTAAGTTTGAATTTAGTTAGATTTAGCGTTTAATCTTTCTTCATCTAGCACAAGAAAATTAAAGAGTAAAATCATGTATGAACCTAAAACCTTTAGAAAGGTACTTCCTTCGGTCTCAAATATAAAATAACGATAGAGTAAATAAATAAAGTCTCAAATAAGCGAAACTCTATTAAATTATTATGTTTAATGTGATTATTCTAATTTGATCTTTAAATTATATATTGATTCCAATATTCTACACTTGTCAAGAAGGATATAATTGGAAATGATGTCATTTTTCTCATCAATCATTGAACTTAATCTAATTTCTTAAAAGGGGTTCTTTTTATTTTTTATTTTTTCTTGCATACAACACCAGAGGGAATATACAATTCCTTTCCTCCTAAAAATTTCATTGCTTTAATGTGTTGATCATTTTATTTTGTGATGAGTGCTCTTTAGGCCAATGTGTTGCTCAAAACAAGCAAAATACATTGTTGGAAGATATATTCCAATAGGAAAAAAAGAGTAAATAAATTACCATTTGAATATGTCTTCTGATAAATCTAAGGGGCCTCACAACAACATAGATGCCAAAATAACGATCATCTTCCTCCCGACTTCGGTGATTTTACTAGCCTTCTATGTAGATAACCCATTAATTTTATGATACAACAACTTTTATTTGATACCTACCTAACAAAATATCTATATGCAAATTTCTTTTGCAACATCATGTTGAGATAGCTGACAACTCAACTCTTCTTCAAGAAAAAAATAATCGGTTTCAATTTTTTGAGTTGTCTATATGATAAGTAGTCAAATCCAAATAATAAAAATATGGCGTCTCATCGACGATTTGAGGATTAGTCTTATAGTAATTCTAAGGATTTGTCAACTTAATGTCTTAATTATCTTCTTCAGATGGTAAAACACCGAAACATTTGATATTTTGTGTCGTGTGTTTAAACTTATAATACACATTTTCTTCGCACTTTGTGTGTGTGAATTTGGCTGCTCAACTATTTAAAAAAATCACAATTTAAATGTAAAAATTAAATAATTAATTAACAATAAAGTAAAAAATAAAACAACACATTTCCTAAAAAATAATAATCATTTACATCATAATAATATTCTCTATTCTCGTTAAGATAGCATTGAAGCTATTGCATACATATAGAATTTAAAGTTAATCAGCGTTATCACATTATGATTTTTCTAATGTGACCAAATTATTACTATTATATAATACATAAATTGAATCATTTTCAAATTATGATGCATTTTTTACTTACTAGAAACTTTTTTGAAATTACTTTTTTGTAGCTCTTAAATTGGGTTTACCAATGCCACCTCCATACATGGGTGTTTCTACAATTAAGAGATATCAAATAGTCTCAGGTATCAACTATGCATCAGGATCGTGTGGAATCTTGAATTCAACAAGATATGTAAGGAAATATTCTGCACTACTTTATTATTCAATTTAAAAAATTTGGTTACTAATCATATATATATTGTTTATGTCAAAGGGTGAATGCTTGTCATTGAACAAACAAATTGAGTATTTCACCTCAACCGTGACAAATGATCTTCCAAGAAACTTTCGAAGCAAGGCAAAATTGAGTCAATACTTATCTAAATCTATATTCCTTTTATCCATTGGTTCCAATGATTACATGCTCAATTATTTTAAACAAGAAATGGTAACCAACCAAAAGGGAAATCCCGAAGAATTTGCAAATTATCTTCTTAAACAACTTGGTTTCAATATAAAGGTAACTTATGTTTGATGACTTAACATTGTGAAGAAGGAAAGTTTGAACATATACATAAATTTTTAGGCTTAAATATAAATATGTTTTTTTTCAAGTAGTCTAATGGCTAGAATTTATATTTTTTAAGGAAAATAAATAGGACGTCTGAGGTTCGAACCCCAGTCTCTGCATATAATAATGCATGTCCCTGCCAAATGAGAGTTATGCTCACAGGGACAAGATGTTCTTTTTTTATATCCCTCAAACATGTTTTCTTTAGTAATCTCTAGTTCGAACTTGTGTTGCAACATATCAAGTATCCCAATAACTATTATTTGAATTATAATTATGAGACAATTAATCTCCATTTATATGAGCCTTAGGCTTTGTTTGGGAGTTTGAAGAGGAGGGATTTGGAGGGATGAGATCAGAGGAAAAAATAGATAAATCTTTCAAAAAAAATTAGAGTGTTTTTTTAGTGAAGGACAAATAAATACTTATGATTAATATAATTTTAATTTTTTGAGTATTATAACAATATATTTAGGATTTGGAATATTTAACCAAACCCCCAAAACACTCATGCAATACAATTTTTTAGCTCCTAAAATTAGGGAGATTTTGTATCTCTTCTCTTATTCCTAAACATAATGCTGTCGCCCTAATTACTCCTTAAACTCTAACCTAAATTTTTTCCCTCCTTTTAAAACCTAACTATCTATCCTAATTTTCCTCCTCTAACACATGACTTAATGGCTAGGATTAAATCTTATGCAAAAACACTCAATACATGACTTAATGGCTAGGATTAAATCTTATGCAACACAACACAACCCACACATTTCCACCCTCACAACAGAAGCCCGCGTTCCTTCTGCTTCCTCTTATCCTCATGAACACCGCCAACCTTCTCCTCCCTCGTCCATCGGTGGCGACCAAGCATCTCACTTTCTCCTTTCTCAGTCACTGAGCTTTTCTTCATCCTCATCCTTTCTCCCCCGCCACTGATTCCGATTCCATTCCCAAGGATAAATCATGGATCGATTCCAAAACCCATGATGAACTTGAAGACCTTGAAGATGATCTTGATGATGATCGCTTTCTCCAAGAATACAAGTACTCAACATTCTGGGGTTTCTAAATTTTCAATTTTTTTATGTGGGTTGTTTTTGTTTTTGCTTGAAATGATGAAAAATTGAATAAAGTTGTGATTTTTTATCTGGGTCATTTTTGTTTTTACTTGAAATGATGAAAATTTGAATGAAATTGTGATTTTGTTTATGTGGGTCGTTTTCGTTTTTCCTTGAAATGGTGTAAAGTTGATTTTTTTTTTTTTTGATGTTGTTTGTTTGAGTTTTTGATGTTGTTTGTTTGAGTTTTTTATTTGATGTTAAATCCACAACCATTTTCACAATTTGATGTGTTTTTTATTTGTTAATTGAGGCCATTCCACGCTTGGAAAATTGTGGTAATCCAATCTCAGCTCCTGTATTCATTCGATGGCTTCCAATTCCTGTAGCAGTGACATTGTAAGTGGATGCTATATTCACAATGATATTACCTTCTCTATTCTATCAAAACTCCCAATTAAATCTTTGAAACGATTTGAATGCGTAAGTAAATCATGGTCTCGCCTTGCAGCCAACACATTGGATGTTTCTATAGCTAATGTTGATCTTGATATAGCTTGGGATCGTTTGGATAATTCCACAAGGTTTTCATTATTTTGATGTCATCACACTGGATGTTTCTAGAGCTAATGTTGATTTATTTGCATATCAAAGTTTATTGCAATGATTTAGTTGTCTTATATATTTGGCACCCTATATTATGTTTCTTTTAATAATCTAGAACTAAAGTTTTGGTCTCGGGTTTGGTTTTTTGTTTTTCAACTGTGTTCTTTCCTTTATCTTAACACGAGAATGATGTCTAACTTTTCAGGTGTGTCTATTTTGTTAAATGGCACGTACAAAAGGTTATGATGGAGTCATTGGTTGTGCAGTGTACTCACAGAGAGATTATTTAACCAATCAAGGTATATGTAGTTACAATAATATTTTGAATTGTACTTAAAGCTATAATTTCAAGTAGTTATTGGTGAGCGATGATATGAAATCCTTTATTCTTATTGAAATTGTTGAATAGCTGCCGAGAAAAATTTAACAGTTTTCTTCAACGAGTTTACTAAGTTGAGATTTTTTATATGTTGATGACAATATATGTTGTTTCATATTCTGTTAAAAATAAGTTCTTTTTTGAATTCACAGGTGGCTCTCTCTTTTAAGGTTCAACTCCCCCACTTATATTAAATCCTGAAAGTGCTAATAATAAAATTTCCGCCAGTAATAACAAATCCTCTCAAATTTTAGGTTATTAGTAAATGGATTTGTTTATCCTCTGTTAATGAAACATTTTAGTAACATTGCTTTTGCTAACATTATTACTAACATCTGTGTTACTGAAGCATTTTAGTGACATTTGCTTTTAGTAACATTATTCGTAATATCTATGTTACTGAATATGCTCCCTTCCTTTATTCATCCACATCTCTAAAATATTTATGTGTTCTAAACAAATCATTGCAATAAGCTAGGGTATGCAAAAAAATTAACATTAGCTCTAGAAACATCCAGTGTGACGACATTATATTTTTGGTCTGCCAGCAATTGGGTGGGATCAATGGAATTTGCTTTTATGCTAGCAGTATTTTTGATCTAGCAGGTATTTCTCTAATTTTAACCCGACATTCAAAGTCCGACAATTGCATATAACCTATAATGAAATCATGTTTTAAAACTTAACTTCATGAAGAACTCAGATTTTTATTTTATTCAGGCGTATTTGTGTATTTTTGTTGTAGGATATCCTTCCACAACCGGGACCAGACTTTTTGCTATCTTCCACGTCCTTATTTTCAACTTACCCAATAGTTCATGGAAAATTTGATTTTTACCAACTCAATTATATTTTTGAATTTCGCAGATTGTGATCACAGGTGCTGGAGCAGCCTTCATAGATAAAGCAGGAAGGAAGCCCCTAATTTTGGTAATTCCAAAGCACAAACTATAATCTTGAAATCCTAATTCTGCTCATTCAAGTAACTAATATATTTTTATCCATATCTCTAATGTATGTTTTGGGTGGAAACAAACAAAAATCCTAAAACCCTAATTCCTCTCATTCAAGTAACTAACACATTTTCATCCATATCTCTAAAGTTTTTTTTGGATGGAAACAAAATAAAATACTACTTTCTCTCATTTAAATAAATAACAGATTTCATTCACATCTCTACATTATCTTTTACGGCAAACCATCTAAAATCCTCATTTTTCGCATTTAAATAACTAACAGATTTTCATCCAAATCTCCAAAGTAACTACTAGATTTTAATCCACATCTCTAAACTAGAATCCTGATCTCTCATTTATCTTTATCCTACACCCCTAAACACAATTTGCAAACCAATCTTTAAGTAAAACAAAATGCCCTATCAAAAATATTAATTTCATTTTATTTATATTTATCTGTTGCAATCATAAAATGTGCCATATAATACTCTTTGTTGCCCAACTATTTTGCTAATTTTGCTCCCTTATTTTGTACTTATCCTCATAAGTACAACTCTTTACTCCTCAACCATCATAAATACATCATGATATGTTAGCCAACCCATCTCAATCTAAAAAAGCATCCTCTTTCTTGGAAACGAAAAACCAGCCAACGATGTCTACCAAATACACACCAATCTCAGCTGTTTCTGGAGGAAGAAAGAACCTCAAAATGTGTGTGCGAGTTGCTCACATTTGGTTGATTCGAGAGAGGAAGGTCCCACTAGCATCATTTTCATGAACATGTTATTGGTCGATGAAAAGGTTTTTTACATTTTTGCACTCTTAACTTTAAAATTAAACTAATTGTTTTTTAGTTATTTAATTTAACAAACTGTTTACTGATGTTGTTGTCGTCAATAGGGTGGACGTATTCACGCCACAGCTAGAAAAGATTTGGTTGCAAAGTTCAGGTCCATGGTTGAAGAAGGGGGTACATATCAGCTAGAAAATGCCATTGTAGGTTTTAACGAAGGTCCTTATAAGGTAACTTCACACAAACATAAGCTTAGTATGATGAACAATTCGACTTTTACCAAAGTACACGCCCCTGCTATCCCTATGAACGTTTTTGAGTTCAAGCCATTCAATGAAATTCTCGATTCAACTGTTGAGGAAGTATCTACCGGTAAGACTTCAATTCTGAATGTATGTTGTACGTTATTTCTACATATAACCATTTGTTTAGGCATTTCATACATTTGTTTTTGCTTTTGTATACATAATTTCAGATGTTATTGGTCATGTAATTGAAAGAGGTGATATAAGGGAAACTGAAAAGGACGGAAGGAAAAGCAGGGTTATTGATCTCACTTTGGAGGATCTTGAGTAAGATTTGTCCATTTCTTTGTGGCTGGTTCGTCTAATATAATTTTAATATACCTTATTTTCCTGAATTGATATTTTGGTAATATTTTATTATAGAAACAACCGCTTGCATTGCTCTCTTTGGGGTGAACATGCTGACAAAATTGTGACCTTTTTCGGCACCCATGATAGCGACACACCTACTGTATTGATATTGCAGTTTTGCAAGACACGCATGTATTTACGTATGTCATGTTTTAAGTTTGTGCTTTCTGCTGATATCAAGAATGAAATGTGAAATTATGTTCATTTCCTGTTGATTTTTTAAAAAATTAGGTGCTATGGGAGTTGCTAATGCCTTTAATGGAAGTAAGCTGATACTTAACGGCGATTTGCCTGAGGTCGCTGCATACATGACAAGGTAACCATTTATTTTTTAATATGCTTTAGAATAAAGGCAATTTTTTTTTTGGTCGTAATTAAGTTGTCTGGATGTCCTTCCATCGTTTATGGGTAGCTTATTTGGCATACTACCCTAGAGATATCCAAGAACAATAGGGCAGAAAAGGAATAAGTAAGGATTTCTATTGACATTGGTGCCCTTTTATTAGTATGAAAAATGCATCAATACAGTTGACTCGAGGTGTCAGCCAGATTTCAACGAACAGCTCCGCCTCTTTATCAGATGACTTGCTCAACTCCAACCGAATGACAATTGAAGGCATGATTGAGTCAGCTGAGGTACATATGTGTTTAATGAAATTTTTAGACGCCTTTTTGGATTCAACTTTGTAACCTTTTTGTTCAAGATTTTTATGCAAAAAGCTATGAATAATTTACAGATCTGTCAAGGTACGGTGCTTGCCACTATATGTGAGATCGAAACTGGGGTTGATTGGTACTTTCGATCATGCACACAATGTGCTTCATTGGCCACCGTTGACAACGGAGTGCTCCGTTGTCGCAAGTGTAAAACTTGCAAGGGTGCAGTCCCAAGGTAAACAAATTTTATCCGAATATAATTTTTGTTTTTCAATCCGTGGAATTGTATTGATATGTTTTATTATTTGATAGGTTCAAGCTGCATGTAATCGTGATGGACGACACAGGGTCCACTACTTTTGTTCTTTTTGATCGCCAAGTGACCCAGTTTATTGGGCGTACTGTGCAAGACTTGATCAATGAACGTAATGAGGTAGTTGTGTATTATATAATTATATAATTGTGTGGTCTATATATGAGGTATATCTTCCGACGAAAATGTGTACTAACTTGATATTATTTCTGAGCAGGGAGCAGTAGCCTGTGATTATCCTGCTGATTTTAATGTGCTTATTGACAAGCAAGTTCTTTTCAAGGTTGAGGTTGGTGAAGGAAATGTTGTAAAGAAGTATCAAAATTATGCCGTAAAGAAGGCGACTGATGATGTTGGTGTCATAGAGCAGTTTATGGTTAAGTATAATTTGAAGGTAGAACTTAACTAATATTACACCCTTATAGTTGTTACAGAATTATGCACATTAAGGAATAATCGTGTTGCTAATTGCTCTCCTTTATCGATGTATTCGTGATAGAATCCTGACGATGGATCTGTTGCCGAGCTTAGTGCGGATGGTGCTGCGCCAAACAATTCAAATCTTCATATGGTAATTATTAGATTAATCTTTCATGAGTCCGTAAGTGTTTGGTCCGTAACACATTTGATCAAATTGTGTTCCGCAAATGTCTACAGGATGTACCAGAGGTTGAGGACTCATGCAGCAATACATGTGTGGTTGACACACCAACAACCAAAACAGGTGCTAAGCGGTCCTCTGATAGCATTCACTCTGTGGCTGTTGTAGATGGTGAAGCTGGCCAGGCGTCGGTCACAAAACCAGCCAGATTTGTGCGTGTCAAAATTGAGCCTACGGACAAAAAAGATGTTTAGCTTGCTCGAATGCTGGAACTGTTTGCTTTGTTATCTAATTCCTTCAATCTGCTTGAATCAGACATTTAATAATCCGTGGTTTTTCCTTTTGTTTTTTACAGTTTGGTTTTTAATTTCCTTCATGTTGTTGTGTCGGCTATATTTGCTTAGCTATGGAAACTTCTTTTAAACTACCTAAATACATTTATTCATTGGCGTAAGTATTAATTCAAAAATTTATTATCAGTCTTTTATTACCGCTTCGACCTCTAAATGTAGAAAATTTATTTTCTAATCTACCTCTAGAGGCTGTTAATATTGTTCTGAATGTTAGAAAAGCAGTATATATGGTGAATGCCAGATTTTGTAGTTCTTGGTGAGGAAAGAGCGACCGTAACGTTACACGTTACCAAAATTCCCTATATTAGAGAATCAATTCCCTAATTTATCTCCATTTCTTAACTTATCTCTTATTCCATTGCAATCAAACCATTCCTTATTTTTTTTTCTTTACTAACTCCTGAATGAAGATATCAAATAAATAATTATAAGCAAGATCTTTCCTAAATAATTCGAAATAAACGTTCCTAACATAATTCAAGTTTTCTTTTGAGCGTTGCTTTTTCATCTCATGTTCCCTTTCCTATCATGGAGAATAGGAAGAGGCAAAAAATCATGCATACAAGTAACAGGAATTCTTTATCCCACATCACAAATGGTTAAAGTGAATTGAGAACACCGCAATACTATTAATAATTGTTTCACCTATATTGGTTAAAACCTCTGTTTTTTTTTCTTCACAAATACCATTTTTTGAGAGCACCAAAGAAAATATATGCATATGTGTGTGTATCGTGAATTTACTTTAAAGAAAATTAAGAGGAATGTTTGGAGATCAAATTAAATGAGTACACACCAATGTATTGAGAGCTCCTCCTTTGTATCTATGAGGAACATGTGTCTTTTTTCACGAGAAACATAAACACACCAAAGAAAATATATTTGAAAAAAATTATTTAAATACTATTTATATTTTTCACTTCTAATATTGTTGACTATGCAGAAATAAAGTGAGCAAATCCCTTTGTAACCAAAATTCCCTATATTAGAGAATCAATTCCCTAATTTATCTCCATTTCTTAACTTATCTCTTATTCCATTGCAATCAAACCATTCCTTATTTTTTTTTCTTTACTAACTCCTGAATGGAGATGTCAAATAAATAATTATAAGCAAGATCCTTCCTAAATAATTCGAAATTAACGTTCCTAACATAATTCAAGTTTTCTTTTGAGCGTTGCTTTTTCATCTCATGTTCCCTTTACTATCATGGAGAATAGGAAGAGGCAAAAAATCATGCATACAAGTAACAGGAATCCTTTATCCCACATCACAAATGGTTAGTGTGAATTGAGAACACCGCAATACTATTAATAATTGTTTCACCTATATTGGTTAAAACCTCTGTTTTTTTTCTTCAGAAATACCATTTAGGCGCAGTTCTAACAGGCCAACCAACAGAATTATTCCACCAGGTAGACATGTTTTAACAAATGCCAAACACCAGGTAGACATGTGTGGCGAAAACCGCGAGGATTCAGATGTACCCGACAATGAAGGTACGTTAGCAAACAACAAGCTTGATTTTCATACTATTCTATTTAGATTAATATTGGATTTTAAAAATTATTTAGTCAGTTTGCTTTCTTTCTTTCACCTTGAATGATGTTTGCATACTATTCCTTGCTATTTCCTAAAGAATATTGTCATATCATCTTTGGCCTTTGATGGGTTGCCAATGTAACATACAATCTTCATCAAGGAATCATGCACAAGACTTTTCTCTTGCTTTAAAAAATATTCATCACCCCAAAGTATGCTTTAAACATCAAGGTTCAACTTTAAGTTGAAACAAAATGAATTAAAAAAATTCTCAAATCTTTGTTAAACATTATAGTAAGCATTAAGTTGTAAAACAGGACCAACTACAGTTTTACTACTACATTTTTGTAGCAGATTTGTCTGTAAAGAAACAGTAGCAGAAACAGAATTACTATACCTAATAAATATGCAGATTGGTAGCTAAGTCTAGACAGATTTCGAAGCAAACCACATGAAATTTTAGTTTTATACAAAATAAGGAAAACACATTGTCACCACATAGTTGACACAAAACAAACTTCAATGCAAAAGGAATAGGGCTTAAAAACATAAAACGTTATAACACCACAAAGGTAAATAAATACTCCACGCCGCGGAGGTCAATAGGATTTCAGTTTTGGCTTTACCTTAATAGGATTTGTCTAATCTATAAGCACCTTATATGCATAACGAAAAGAAAATATATTAGAAACAGTAAAAAAAAATTGAAGAACATATTTAATTTAAATAATTTAAATCTCGAAATATGATATGATATATACATTCACTTACAAAAAATGATACGACAAACAAACAATTTATAATTAAAAGAAATCACTATTTGTTATATGAACCTGAGCTAAACATAATTTTCATTTTGATCTACAGACAAACACATAGTTAGGAAAGAACACAAATGTTTTGGATAAAATATAACGGTTTGTTAACTTTGGGATTATAAACCTTAAACTTTTTTAAGAGAGTCACTTCCCTTACAGTAAAGAAAAAAACACATATTCATATTCAAAAACAGAAAGTGCAAGCAATTCCATCATGTTGACTTCATATGCAAGTGATGTACACATTTTAATCAAATTTTACGTAAATTATTTTTTAATAAGTGGGAGTATTTCATCACTGAATTTTCCATTCCATTTGGGGAAAATACTTGCTGCCCTTTTCATATTTGTACTGTAAGATTGATGATATAAATAACATTATAGTTGTTCCTTATGATTATTCAAAAAACACGATTCCATGTGATTATTTAAAAAAAACAATCAAGTTGAAAATAACATTAACATCCTCTCAAATGTGTTTATTTTATTCCATTCAGTAATTCATTTGGATGATTTTTTAATTTTCAACCAGAACCATCTGCTTCAAGACACACGCACACAGTTGTGTCGTACGTCACAACAAACCATGATGAATCAATCGTTGCAAATTGCCTTCAAAATCAGGAACACGACGATATTCCACCAATTTTAGGTAATATTGCTTTTTGTCTATTTAAGTTTGTATTTATACTATGTTGCTAATATCATATTGGATGCATTTGAATTTTCGTCCTAAGATTATATCATTCGAACAATCATTTTTTTAACGTATATGTTTGTTGTATGTGAACAGACATCATCTCTGACATTGTGCAACAAAATTCAACCGATATGTTGTTAGACATTCCTTCATCATCTCGATCAGGTACCATTATTTGTAATTTATAAATAAATATGTTTGCTTCCATCCAAAACATCGTTAGTATATACAATTAATGATACGTAAATTATTTTCAGATTTTGTTGAAAGTGTTTGTTACGAGGATTTTGGTCAACCAGATTGTATATGCAAAGATTGTGGATCACACATGTGGTATGGAGAGAGGACTCACAAGGATTATAAGCCAACGGTGCCAGGATTCTCTATGTGTTGCAGGGAAGGGAGGATCAAAATTGCGAACCCACCACTGCCTGAACCTCTCGCTGATTTGTATTACTCTGACGATAGAAGAAGCAAGTACTTTTTGGAAAATATTCGATCTTTTAACAGTATGTTTTCCTTCACATCGATGGGTGGCAGGATTGACACCTCAATGAATGATGGGAACGGTCCTCCAACATTTGTTCTGAATGGCGAAAACTATCATCAGATCGGTAGCTTGCTGCCAATGGAAGGAAAGGACCCGAAGTTTGCTCAGTTGTACGTTTATGACACCGACAATGAAATAAAGAATAGAATGGCAGCTGTAAGGTAAAAGGTCTCATACGTTGGTGATTTTCCTATTTAACTTTCGTTGCACTCTCTAGGGTATAGTTTTCTTACCATCCATATTGATGCTTCGCTCATATTTGTAGGATGGATGACGATGGTGATTCTATCAAATCGTCAATAGTTACTTACCTAAGGGACATTCTTGATAATTTCAATTCCTACGCCAAACAATATCGAACTGCAAGAGATACCTTGAAGGCCAGCAATGCCCCAACTATCAAGCTAAGAATATTGGGTAAGAGAAATAGGGATGGTCGGAGGTATAATTTGCCTACGGCATCAGAGGTTGCAACTTTAATAGTTGGCGACTTTGATTCTTCTGATTTAGACAGAGATATTGTTGTTGAACAAAGATCCGGTCTTTTGAAGAGAATTTCAATTGTTGAGCCAACTTACTTCCCATTGCAATATCCGCTTTTGTTTCCAAGAGGAGAGGATGGTTATCGAAAAGACATCAAGTACAATGAAAGATCCATGATGGCACAGATACAAAGGTTATTTGTTACTCTAAAAGAATGGTTGGCTTATATGATCCAGCATCGAGAAAGGAGCTTTTCAACTATTGTTTTTTCAAGGAGGTTACTACACCAATTTTTGGTTGACGGATTTAGTATGATAGAGTATGCCAGGTTAAGGTATGCAAGAGATCACCAAAAAGAGTTAAGGGCGCATATGTACAAAGGATTGACCGAAGCAGTTCTAAGAGGAGAGACAAATCCGGCTACTACTGGTAAAAGAATTGTTTTGCCGTCGACTTTCGTTGGTGGTCCACGGTACATGATTCAAAACTATCAAGATGCAATGGCTATTTGTGGATGGATTGGTTATCCCGATTTATTCATCACGTTTACTTGCAATCACAAATGGCCGGAGGTTGTTAATTTTCTAAAATTACATAATCTTAAACCAGCGGACTGACCAGATTTGTCTTGCAGAATTTTCAAGTTAAAACTCGATCATCTCATAAAAGAGATCAAGAAAGGCCAGATATTTGGAGAAGTCCGTGCAAGTAAGTAATTTAAAATCTATAGTTTTGGTCTCAATGATATGATTTTATCTATATATTTTATGTTCCCCTATAAGGCATATAAAGTTAATTTGCATCTCTATTTTGTCTTTTTATTGTATATAAAACATGATGCAAACGCTTAAATGTACTTCAATTGATTCCATACAGCACATCGATGAAATGGTATGGATGTATTTCAATTGATTCCATACAGCACATTCATGAAATAGTATGTTAATCCATGTCATGTTTTTAGCGTATGCAACGTAAATATAATGTTTGTAAGAGGTATTTTATGCACAGTAGTTTATAGTTAGCCACAACTCACAAAGTTTAATGACATTTGTACAGTCCTTTATTTTTTTGGGGTTAATTTACAATGAAGCTAGCTTATATCGATCTTCCCTGTTATGTTTACAGTTATATATACTATTGAATTTCAAAAGCGTGGACTCCCGCATGCACACATACTGGTGTTTTTGAAGCCAACTTATCGGTGCAAGAAGCCTGAGGATCTTGATAAGATCATATCAGCAGAGATTCCAAACAAAGATACGGATGGGGAGTTATTTAATATTGTCACTACGCTCATGATTCACGGTCCATGTGGTGACCAAAACACAAGCTCGTCATGCATGCTAAATAATAAATGTACCAAGCACTTTCCAAGGAAATTTGTTGATCACACCGTGATCGATAAAGATGGATATCCAGTTTACCGGAGGAGGGACAATGGAGTTTATGTAAAAAAAGGGGAGTGCTTTGCAGATAACAGGTTTGTTGTGTCGTATAATAGAACACTCCTCTTGAAGTACAATGCCCATATAAATGTAGAGTGGTGCAACCAAGTTCGGTCAATCAAGTATCTTTTCAAATATGTAAACAAAGGACATGATCGCGTCACCGCAAACTTTTACGGTAATGGAAGTGAAAATACCTTGGATGAGATAAAGATGTATTATGATTGTCGGTATTTGTCCGCGTGTGAAGCGGCCTGGAGAATATTCTCTTTTGACATAAATTACAGAGAACCTTCTGTGGAACGCTTAAATTACCATTTGGAAAATGAGCATTCGGTTGTGTACGAAGAAAACGAGAACATTGAACAAGTCATTGAGAGATCACATAGAAAAACTACAAAGTTTTTGGCTTGGATGAAAGCAAATGAAAAGTATCCAGAGGCTAGAAATTTGACATACAATCAATTCCCGACCCAATTCGTGTGGAAGGAAAAAGACCACGAATGGACTCCTAGAAAGTTTGGTTTTTCGATAGGACGGGTCCATTTTGCTCCTCCTGGTTCCGGGGAAAGGTTTTACCTGAGAACTCTATTGAATTACATCAAAGGTCCTACATCTTTCAATGACATCAAAACGGTTGACAGTGTCAAATATAATACTTTCAAAGAAGCTTGCTTCTCTATGGGGTTACTCGATGATGACAAGGAGTTTATAGACGCGATAATTGAGGCAAGTCTTTGGGGCACTGGTACTTATTTACGTAGACTCTTCGTAGCATTGATGGTGACAGATCAGTTTGCCAGACCGGATGTTGTGTGGAATTCTACGAACGAAAATTTAATTGATGACATACTCCACAAACAAAGGCGGCTTCTTGGAGCTCCAGGTTAATTTTAGTGCATATTTATTTTTTGTAATTATATAAGAATTATATTGCTTGCTTCTTTATTCTCAAATAATTATCCATTTCTTACCTTACATGTGTATGTGTTTAAACCAATGTAAATACGGCTGTTTCTTCAAATTACATGCAATGAAATTCGTGTATCTCATGTTGGTTCCATGTTTGTGCCAAATATTTGTTCTAATGATAGGTTGCTTATATTATGAGAGAAAAATTATTTACACCACATAAAGTTATTTCTTGAAGTTTTTAAAAAAAAATTACATGCATCAACAAGTCTGTTTTTTATTTTTATGAGAGATGACATTACCATTATTGTTTTTACATCGTTAATTTCAATTTACAAGTCTCGCTGATTTTTAACAAACCTTATTTTGTCTCCCAGAATTACGGTTGACTGATGAGCAATTGCAGGCGTATGCGTTGGCCGAACTAGAAACAATGTTGCAAAGTTCAGGAAAGAGTTTGTCTGATTTTGCTCCAATGCCAAAGGCGGATGCATCTTTGGTATCGAATGTCGAGAGTAGGTTGATTCACGATGAGATGAGTTATAATAGGCCTGTACTAGCTGCTGAACATGACCGGATGATGTCAACCATGACTTCAGAACAACGTAGTGTATATGATAAAATAATGACAAGAGTCAAGGAAGACAAACCTGGGCTGTTCTTCCTGTATGGTTATGGTGGTACTGGGAAGACATTTATTTGGAGGGCTTTATGTGCTGCCTTGAGGTCGGATGGTGAGATTGTTTTGGCATGTGCATCAAGTGGGATTGCTGCCTTGCTTATACCCGGTGGAAGAACTGCACATTCAAGATTCGGTATCCCTTTTATAATCGACGAATGCTCTATGTGTGGAGTTACCCCAAACACACCGTTGGCATCGCTGGTGATCAAGGCTAAACTTATCATATGGGATGAAGCGCCAATGATGCACAAGCATTGTTTCGAAGCACTTGATCGATCTTTGAGAGATGTTCTAAAGACCGTTGACGAAAGAAACAACGACATACCATTTGGTGGTAAGGTTGTTGTGTTAGGTGGAGATTTCAGACAAATATTACCGGTAATGACAAAGAGTACGAGGCCAGAAGTTGTCTATGCTTCAATTAACTCATCTCATTTGTGGAGGTACTGTGAGGTCCTTACGCTTACAAAAAATATGAGGCTTCTAAGTGGCGCATCTGAAACAGACATTGAGGAGAGGAAATTGTTTTCTGACTGGGTTTTAAGAGTGGGAGATGGTACAACTGGGGAAATCAATGATGTCGACATATCTGTTGTTATCCCGTCCGACTTGCTTATTCCAAGTTTAGGTAATCCTATTGCATCTATCGTTGACAGCACTTACCCAAATCTGTTAGCAAACATTGGTAAAGCAGAATATTTTCAAAGTAGAGCAATACTGGCACCAAAGAATACCATTGTTGAACAGGTTAATGATTATGTGTTAGACTTGATTCCTGGTGAAGAAAAATTATATTTGAGTTACGATACACCTTATCATAAAAACATAAATGGTGATGCAGTAGATGACATCCACACTCCTGAATTCCTCAACACCATTGTGGCGTCCGGATTGCCAAATCATCAGTTACGACTGAAAGTAGGAGCACCTGTCATGTTACTGAGGAACATAGATCAAAGTTTGGGCTTATGTAACGGTACGAGATTGATCATTACAAAGATGGGAAAATTTGTGCTCGAGGGACGGGTAATATCTGGTTCTAATATTGGTGAGAAGGTGTTTATTCCAAGGTTATCTCTAACACCATCTGATAATAGAATTCCTTTCAAATTTAAACGAAGGCAGTTTCCGATATCTGTCTCATTTGCAATGACTATTAACAAGAGTCAGGGTCAATCGCTAGAACATGTTGGTGTCTATCTACCGTCTCCTGTTTTTTCACATGGACAATTGTACGTCGCAATATCACGGGTTACTTCGAGGGGTGGTTTAAAGATATTGATTAATGACGAGGACGGCGATGATATCAATGTTGCATCAAATGTGGTCTACAGAGAAGTTTTCCGTAATGTGTAGGACTTTTTTATGTACTATTCATTTTATTAGTTATTGAAACTATTTGCATGTCAAAGAACTCCAGTTTTCCTTTTCAAATTATATGTTATGTTAGAGAAACACGAACTGCGTACTAGAAATATGGAACAATAACAAAATCTATGGTAATTAACATTATGTTTTGATTTACGACAATTTTTACTTTCAAGCGAACTACATTGTCTAAATTTTTATTGAATATTATCTTCTTAAAATGACCCGTAAGCACGGGTCAATGGTCTAGTTATGAATAAAACTAAGCCCCTCAAAACCCTATCATCCCAAAACTCTATGTTATTTCCAATTCTTTCTTCCTTTTTATTATTTTTTTTTATTTTTTTTATCAAGTCCTCTCTTTCCGTCCCCTCCAAACTCCTAAACAGAGTCTAATTAATTAACAAATATATTGCTAAAAAAAAAATTAACAAATATGTAAAATACCGTAGCCAAATTAGTTGTTACATAATGATTAATAACTTTTTTGATAGAACATAATCATTAATAATGTTACAGGTATAAAATACCGACTAAAATTAAAGAGAAAAACATGGTTTCCGCTCAACTGTCTAGAAGTTCTAGCTCAACTGCCAAATGTCGAAATTACCTGAGACCTCGCAGTTGTGTGTGAGTTTTAATTTCAGTGAATTACCACTTCATCTAAGACAAAAAAAAAAAAAAAAAGAGAAAAACTATTGATGTTTAAGTTTGGCGTCTATAATATTTGAAGAAAAAATTTGAAATGAACTTCATAGATTTACGTTCTAATTTTTAGTCACTAATTCAATTTTTCATTGATATTAACTCAGTTCACCAACTTTGATTTTCCAGAAAATTTATGATCTTGGTGGACGAAAATTTGTTATTATTGCCATTGGTCCAATAGGGTGTATCCCAGATTTTATTGATAAAAAATCACGTTCAAAAGATTGCAATGAAGATATGAATGAAATGGTTAAACCTTTCTCAAACAAACTCCCATGGAAGCTTCGAGAGTTAACGACGCAACTCTCAGGTTCAGTGTTCACTATTTTAGACAGTTTCAAAATGTTCAAGAAAATAAAAAAATTCCCCCGAAAAATTTGGTGAGTTAATAATTAATTTTATTCAAAAAAAAAAAAAATTGTCAAATGGTTTTTCTTTATTGTTATCGTTTACTAAGTACAACTTATTTTTAAATTTTCAGGATTGACAAATATTTGGGATTCGTGTGTTGGTGAAGGCGGAAAACCATGTGATATATGCAAATACGTGTTTCAATGAAAGACATGCATGCTTTCCTCTAAATATTGAACAATTAGTTCATGCACATTAATATATTTGGATATTGTTTTAGATGTATGTTTATCCGTAATTGGTGTAGGAGATTTTGACCAATCATTTTATTCCATTCATTCTATATTTGTTTGTAATTTTGGTTTTCACATAGCATTGCTTGTGCTTTGGGTCCTCTTTTTAATGTTTATTTGCATTTAAAAAAATGCAGTGGATTTGGGAACTCAAAGTTCAAATTCAAGTCAAGTTTTTTTTTTCTTCTTCTTTTTTTTAACAAGGCAAAATGGAATATATTAACAATAAAAAGCATTCTTCATAGTACAAGTTGTACTAAAGAGGAAGACAAGAGTGATAGAAATGGAATATAATTGAACCAACTAAAGAAAAAAGGAAAGATAGTTATTAACCAATGCACAAACATAAGAGTGGATAAAGCCGCCAACCATGATAACCAAAAGTTAAATTGATGTACTTTGCCTTCAACCACCAGTAGAATAAAAGCTTGACTTTATCCACTAGAATATGAACAGAATCCTCCTTTTGGTTAAAAATCATATTATTACGCTCTTTTCGAGTCACCTAGACATAAGAAAACCAAATTACATGTTGTTAACCAGTGTTTTTGGTAAACAAGACACCAGTTTTAAAATGTTACTTGCTGGATCAAACTAGAAATCCTAGGACATGTTGTGCCATATTTTTTTTCCAAAAAATGTTTGAATGTTCATCATGTTCTTAAGATGAAAACATGAAGGAGATGAAAATCAAAGTTTAATTCGACATAATTAAACAAGGTTTTAGGATTTAAAAGTAGAACTTAAACTTTTAAAGATGAAAACAAAGAATTAAAATACAAAGATTCGAATTGCACTATGTAAATTTGTTCATCAAATCAGTTACATACATTCTTGTTAGTTTTTTCTCTCTGTGTGCTTGGATAATTTGAGCGTAAGAACTTTTGTATATGATTTGTGACCCCTCTTTCCTATGAACAACTATTACATATACATAAGTAAAAAAACAAACGGTCCTAAACTTCATATCTTCGACATACTTGACTTTCTTCCACGTGTCTTGGACCCTTGACCTTCCCTCTTCAGAGAGAATTTTAATTTCATTCAGTCGAACTCAAACACTTTGTAGGCCCGAACACTAAGGTCCATGAAGGGTGGTACCTAGGGTTGCACGATTATAAATAGAGAGGCTAGGTCCCCTTTGCCATCACTCTAACTAATATGCTCATTAGTGGTTTGTTCCTTTGAAAACCCTAAATTCTGGAGAATGTGAAATGTAACAGCCCGATTTTTCGTTATTTTATTTTCGATTATTTTATGTGTGTTTATATATGCTTGTATGTGATTATTTATCCTTAAGTGTAAATTTTTGGGTTTCGTGTTAGAAGGGCATTTTGGTCTTTTGGTGAGCAAGGGTAAATTAGTAATTTTGGTTGAGGTTTATTTGTAGCGTTTTAAGTGAGGACCATTTGTTTATTAAGTTGTTAGTGTGTTGTAGTCATTAAAAAAAATTAGAGACCGGTGGTTACTCGTTATTTTACCGTTAGTGAGATAGAAACTAGAGAATTGGATTAATTAGAGTTTGAGCTCATATAACATTTGGAGAGTTAGGCCCATTAGTGGTGTGACTAAATAACCCAACTCTTATGAGGAAATTAGGGTTAGAACAATTCATTTCATAACACAAGATAGAGGTAGAGAGAGAAAGGCTAGAGAAAGGGGAAGAGAGGGTTTGAAGAGAAAGATGCTTGAAGAGCTAGAGGGTGAAGAATCTAGGAGCTAAAGTGAGGCCAATGCTTGGATTATTGGAGTTAGAGGTAAGGGGGATAGTATTCAAGCATAATCTTTTTCTACCCATTTCTCATAAGTGCTTAATTGAATAAGTGATTATGTGGATAAGTGATTATTTGAGTTTAATTGTAGAAATTCGTACTTAGATGTTGATGATATGATTATGTATATGAATTGAATGATAATTGTATTGTTGATGATGAATTTGCATGCCAAAAGTTATATATGTGGGTTTATTATGTTTTTGTGTAAAATTGATGAAGAATGAAGTTGTGGTTGTTGAATTATGAGTAAATTCATGATTATTTGTTGTTGATGTTGTTTTGGAGCATGTTGTTGATGAATTGATACAATGGGTATCCTTATTTGTGAATTGGTGATGAGAATTGTAACGCCCCATTTCTATTTAATTATTTTTAGTTAATGTTTGAGTATTTTTATTTATATATATGATTGAAATGAAATATATGACCTTTTGGTGTGGTGTGTGTATTTAAATAATTAATTGTGATTTTAATATTTTTGGTTGATTTTAATATGTTTTATGTATTTTATATGAAATGTTGAATTATGTGATTTATTGGTGGTTGCCATTTATTATATAATTATTTGTGCTATTTAATAAATGGGAGAAATTATATTTATTTTAGATAAAGAGGGATTTAATTGATATTATTAGAATTAAGGAGGGGGTTACATTTTAATTGGGAGAGTTAAGAGGGAGTTAAGAGAAAGAAGGAAAAAAAAAAGGGTTTTGGTTGGTAAGGATAGAAAGAGTCAGACAAAAACAATAGTACGTATCAGTAAAAGAAAAGAATAGCTTTCGGGAAAGAAGAGAGAAGAGCCAAGAACCAAAGGGAGATTTCTAGGATTGCTGTAGCTTTGTTTAATTCATCTGATCAGGTAAGGGTGAGGCTAACCTTCAACTATTAATATATGTATAATTTCTGAAATTGAATTGAAAGTTGTGTTCTTGAACTAGGGTTAAGATGAATTTGTGATGAATTGATGAGGGTTTGATGTGTGAGACTGTAGAACTTGTTACAGAACCTAGATTATCCCCTAGGATGACATTGCTGATGATTTAAGGGTTTGATTTGGAAGTTTGGGATGATTTGGTGTGATTTAGGTCTGAACCCGTGTGGGTTCTGAGATCGCTCGCCTGTGGCGAGTGATCACTCGCCGTGGCGAGTAACCCTTGGTTGCTCGCGAGGCGAGCAGTATAGCTCGCCGTGGCGAGCTTGTCCCTTAAATTTAAGATTTTTGCCAAACTTTAGATGGTTTCGAGTGCCCTTATATTTATAGAGATGACCTGTGAAGTTGGTTTAGCCAAATTGGATTTAGAGAGCTTAAAAAATGAAGTTTTGGTGAGAAAAATGTCAAAAGGCCGAAGGACCCAGTATTTCTCGCCTCCAGCTCGCCCCCAACTCGCCTTTGGCGAGTGAGCTAATGTGAGTACTCGCCTATGGCGAGCAGGTACTCGCTGTGGCGAGTTAGTTAGTCGTTTGGACTGTTTGTTCCGTTTTGCGATCTGTTTCGCATGGGACTTTGAGAGGAGACCTTTGGGTAGTAATGGAGAGGTTTTATATCCTTGGATGCATTCTGTAATGAAGATCGTTGAGGATCCTTTTATGTTGTGAATAATTGATGTATTGCTGAAATGTAAGTCATATCTCGTTTATGCATTTGTTGAGTTGTTATTGTGTCGTCCAAGTTGGGGAGTGTGTCATAAATAAATTAGGCACAGTTGTTGATGTTGAATTGTCGTGGTGTAAGTCATACGTAGATGTATGCATTGTTGGCTGGTGGTTGTTGTCGGTGTTGTCGTGTTGTATGTTGATATACACAGTTGGAGTCTGATGCATTGTCATTCAAAGCGGTGAGAGCTTATGCTCTGGAACGCCTTGTCGTTCAAAGCGGGAGGACTCATGTCCTGGAACACTTTGTTGTTCAAAAGCGGTGAGGACCTCGGTCCTGGAATGCAATGTCATTCAAAGCGGTGAGAGCTTATGCTCTGGAACACTTTGTTGTTCAAAAGCGGTGAGGACCTCGGTCCTGGAATGCAATGTCATTCAAAGCGGTGAGAGCTTATGCTCTAGAACACTTTGTTGTTCAAAGCGGTGAGGGCTCTGCCCTGTATTTTGGTACCACAAGCATGTTTAGTGTTGCATTGTCGATGTTGTTGATGTGTCGTTGGTGTTAAGTCGTTGCCGGTGTGTCGTCATCAAGAATGAAGTTGGTTTCGAATTGAATATAATTGAAGTAGTGTTGATAATCAAGTATGATGATATATCTATATGTATATTTCTTATTGATGTTGATGATGTGAATTTGCTGTTGTTTCTATGCATTTGATGAATTGTATATATATATATATATATTATTGTTGTTCGTGAATCTCACCCCTTCTGCTTGAAAATGTTGCCCTTCGTATGGGTAACTTGCAGGTGATCCTGAGTAGTAGGTGGTGGCTCAACGTCTAGGACTTGTTACGTATGGGATGGGACTTCTATAATACTTTCACTCCTATGTATTGAATTTTGAGACATGATGATGTAGCTTTTGTTGAAAACATTTTGATGAGGCCTTTGTGCCAAGATTTTACTTGAGGATTAATTATGATTGAAAAGAATATTCCGCTGCAAATTTCTATAAGTTGGTTGTTGAAGTTTAATAGTTGTATTTTCTATTAAAGAATTTTTATAAGCAGTGTAATGCTCCGTTTGTGGTTAAACTCTGATTATTTTATTTAAATTACGTATTTTTGGGAACGGGGTGTTACAAGAATTGTTGTTGTTGTTGAAAATTGTGAAAGTTTGGTGAATTGTTGAATTTTGATGAAATGATGTTTTAATCTCAAGTTTTATGCATCATTGAGTGTATTTTCATGTATATGACCTGTAAACATTATTTGGAACGAGTTTTGGGTTTTGGAAAGATCAAAATTGGGATTTTGGGGGAAAAAGGGTTTGAAACCCGAAGGTTTTTCTTAGAACTGATGAGCGTTCGCTTAAGCGAGCCATCAGCGAGCTCTAAGCGAGCGTGCCCAGTAGGTTTTAGACACAGTTCGCTTGAGCGAGCTGTAAGCGAGCTCTAAGCGAACATGACTAGTGGGTTCTAGACACAGTTCGCTTGAGCGAGCTCCAAGCGAAGGGTGACCAGAAGCTACTGGAACCTGGTCGCTCAAGCGAACCAGACTTCGCTTAAGCGAGCAGTGTCCTGTTCAGCAACTTTGATTTTTCGTTTCGTGCACTTGGGGACCAATCCGAACTTCCAAAAATGTTTCTTTTGACTTAGTTAATCACTGTTTATACATCTAATCCTACTTGAGCATCATTTGAATCAAATTGGACTTTTTTTTATGAATTAGTTTTAACGTTTGGAAAATGTCCAAGAAACTCCGTTTTTCCGAAATGCGTTTTCTTAAACGAATGATGTAGGGCTAGTTATGCATGATGTATATGTGATTACTAAAAATGGTTTTGATCGAATTCATTTGGAACTACCATGTCTTACTTTGAAAATAGCTTCATTTTGAAAAAGTGGCAATATGATACGAACTTTGTGAATTATGAGATTTCTTGGTAGTTGGCCGGTGAAACGCACATGTATGTACACCTACACTCATAAGTGATTAGTGTGCATGCATAGTTGAGGTAATTGAATCATTTTGCTTTGTTTTGATTCATTGACCCCAATTGTTTAAAGTTGTGAAATTTATTATACGAACTTGGTTGAAAATATTCATTGTACCCGTTTACTTTGAAATTCTTTCATGAATGGTTTGATATGAATATATAAGGTTATGTGAATGATGGTTGGGTGATTGAATATGATGATTGTTATAATATGGCGTATTTTCTCCGTTAACTAAATTGTAAGAATTATGTGAAGTTGTGGAATTAATATGATGGTGTTGGTGTTTATATATGTTATGTACATATATGTTGTTGTTGTTGAGTTGTCGTACATGCTATTGTTGTCGAGCCGTTGGTGTAAGCATGTAACAAATAATGTTGGTGTTGATTGTTGAGGTTATTTGCATTGTTGTCGATTGTATCATATGTTCATGCATCATAACATGTTGGTGATGAATACTTTTGTATTCAATTATTCAGGGTGATTATGATGTTCAGTTGGCATCAGGGGCGGCAGCCTCGGAGGTGATTTGGTACCATATGCATATAGGTGTCGTGTCTAGGCGCATTACATAAGAATAACATGATTAATAATTGTTAAGTGCTTGGTGTGTAAACGTCTAATGGTGTGCTTGGTGATTACTTGCATTTGATGAAATATGTATTTGTGCAACAGTTATTGGTGATGATTTGGTGAATGTGTGAAGACGTGTTATAATAATGCTCATTATGAAATATGTAATTCTATAATGCATGTTTAATCCTGTTTATAATTTATTATTATTATTGATGTGAAGCTAACCCCTAGTGGTCTGTGGTGGACCGCCTACATATTTGTATGAATGGGTAGACGGCGTGCATGATTAGTTGATTTGCATTGCTTGGTGAGTTGCTTGAGGATAGCGGGAGCTTCCTCCGTTTATTTCGCTTTTCGTGTTTTAGAGAGGCTCTGATCTAGGACGGCGTTTATTTTATGTTTTGGATTTTATCTGTTGTTGAGATATACCTTATGTTGGGATTTATTATTATTTGGATGTATTCCCTGAGTTTTATGACATGACTATATTATTGAAGTGTATGTGATATTCCGCTGTGATGTTTTATGTTGAGATATTCTATGCATGTCTAGCTGGTGAATTATTCGAAGACGCGACATCTATTTCTTAATTATTTATTATAATTGCGTGATTTATCGCTTATTTAGAAATAGGGCGTTACAAGTTGGTATCAAATTCATGTCGGTCTTGTCCGGACCAAAACCCGGTGAATTACCTGTTGTATTTGAATGGTACTTTGAGTTGCCTTCGATACTTGTGTGTGCTGTTTTGTTGTTGTTCTTACCTGTTGGTTGGTTTTGTTGTTAGAGTGAGATGGCTGGCATAAATGGTAGGAATGATGATGCGATTGCAGCAACTTTGACTGCAGTGGCTCAAGCTTTGGCTCAGAATCAAGGGAATGGTGGTCATGGTCAGGAAGACCAAGGAGAAGCGAAGGCTTGATCGTTTCATGAGAAACAAACCGCCGACGTTCAAGGGGTGGTTCGACCCGGAAGGAGCTTTGACTTGGAAGGAAAGCATGGAAAGGATCTTTCGTGCTATGGTGACTAATGATGATCAGAAGGTTAGGTTGCCTACTCATATGCTTGCTGAGGAGGCTGAGTACTGGTGGACGAGTACCAAGAGGAGGATTGAGGCTAGTGGTGAGGCTATCACTTGGGTGAGGTTCAAGAATGAGTTCTTGAAGAAGTACTTTCCGGAGGATTTGAGAAACAAGAAGGAAGCTGAGTTCTTGAATTTGAAGCAAGGGAGCATGTCTGTTGCTGAGTATGCTGCTAAGTATGAGGAGCTTTCGAGGTTTTGCCCTTACATCAATGCGGAAGATGCTATGGTTTCTAAGTGTGTGAAGGTTGAGAATGGCTTGAGGCCGGAGATCTATCAGTACATCTGTTTCCATGAGATCAAAGACTTTGACACTTTGGTGCATAAGTGTTGCATGTTTGATGACGCCGGAAAGGCTAGGATGAATTATTACAAAGCTGTGAATGACAAGAAAGGAAAAGACCATGGATTTGGGAAGCCGTACAACAAGGATAAATGCAAGAAGAAAGATGTTGGTGGAGATTCCAAGGTGAATGTAGCGGAAGTCAAGTGCTTTAAGTGTGGTACTCTTGGTCATTTTGCTAATGATGGTAGGAAAGGGGAAAGTTGCTACAAGTGTGGTCAGAAGGGTCACAAGGCTTATGAATGCAAGAGGGATATTACTTGCTACAATTGTGGTGAAGCGGGTCATTTGAGTTCTAAGTGTACCAAACCGAAGAAGCCAGTGGGCAAGGTGTTTGCTTTGAATGCAGAGGAAGTGGAGCAGCCAGATAATCTCATCTGAGGTATGTGTTTTATCAATAGCACTCATTTGATTGCAATTATTGATACTGGTGCTACGCATTCTTTTATCATAAGTAGTTGTGTTAAGCGTTTGGGCTTGGTTGTAACTCCATTGTTGCGTGGAATGGTCATCGATACCTCGACCAATGGCTCGGTGACTACTTCCTTGGTGTGTGCTAAATGTCTCGTTAGTTTTGGTTGTGTTGACTTTGAGTTGGATTTGGTTTGCTTACCGTTGAAGCATATGGACGTGATTTTCGGAATGGATTGGATGTTGACTTTTGGTGTTAACATCAATTGTTTAACCAAGAGTGTAACATTCTCTAAGCCGGTGGATGAAGTAGGTGGGAAGTTCTTGACCGCGGAGCAATTGAAGAAGTCCTTGGATGGCGAAGCTAGTGTGTTTATGATGTTTGCTTCGTTGAAGGAAAGTAGTGAGAAAGGTGTTGGCGATTTGCCGGTAATGCAAGAGTTTCCATAAGTGTTTCCAGACGACATTACCGACTTACCACCGGAGAGGGAAGTTGAGTTTGCAATTGATTTGGTGTCAGGAACGAGTCCTATTTCGATTGCGCCGTATCGGATGTCTGCATCAGAGTTGGGAGAGTTGAAGAAGCAGTTGGAAGAGTTGCTCGAGAAGCAGTTCATTAGGCCGACTATTTCTCTATGGGGTGCTCCTGTGTTGTTGGTGAAGAAGAAGGATGGTAGTATGAGGTTGTGTGTGGATTATCGGCAGTTGAACAAGGTGACTATCAAGAATCGGTATCCGCTTTTGAGGATTGATGATTTGATAGATCAGTTGGTTGGTGCGGAAGTGTTCAGTAAGATTGACTTGAGGTCAGGATATCATTAGATAAGAGTGAAGGCGAAAGATATATCTAAAACTGCGTTCAGGGCAAGGTATGGTCACTATGAGTATTCTGTGATGCCATTTGCTGTGACTAATGCGCCAGGTGTTTTCATGGAGTATATGAATGGGATTTTCCATCCTTATTTGGATCAGTTTATGGTGGTGTTTATAGATGATATTTTGGTGTATTCGAAGTCGGAGGAGAATCATGTCGAGCATTTGAGGATTGTGTTGCAAGTCTTGAAGGAGAAGCAGTTGTTCGCTAAGTTGTTGAAGTGTGAGTTTTGGTTGCGGGAAGTGAGTTTTCTTGGTCATGTGATTTTGAAAGGTGGCATTGCGGTAGATCCGTCGAAGGTTGATGTGGTGATGCAGTGGGAATCGCCGAAGTCTGTTTTTGAGGTTAAAAGTTTTCTTGGTTTGGCAGGTTACTATCGGAGGTTCATTGAGCGATTCTCTAAGTTAGCGCTGCCAATGACGCAGTTGACTCGGAAAGGGCAAGCTTATGTTTGGGATTCTAAGTGTGAAAATAGTTTTCTTGAGTTGAAGAAGAGGTTAACTTCAGCGCCCGTGTTGATTTTGCCGAATCCGAAGGAATTGTTTGTTGTGTATTGTGATGCTTCGAAGATGAGTCTTAGTGGTGTGTTAATGCAGAATCGTCAGGTTGTGGCTTATGCATCGAGGCAGTTGAAAGTGCATGAGAAGAATTATCCGACTCATGATTTGAATTGGCAGCAGTTGTGTTTGTGTTGAAGATTTGGAGGCACTATTTGTATGGTTCTAAGTTTGAAGTGTTCAGTGATCACAAGAGTTTGAAGTATTTGTTTGATTAGAAAGAGTTGAATATGAGACAAAGACGGTGGTTGGAATTTCTTAAGGATTATGATTTTCAATTGAGCTATCATTCAGGAAAGGCGAATGTGGTGGCAGATGCTTTGAGTAGGAAGTCTTTGCATATGTCTTCTTTAATGGTTAAAGAATTGGAGTTGATCGAGCAGTTTCGAGATTTGAGTTTGGTTTGTGAGTTGACGCCTGAAAGTGTGAAGTTGGGAATGTTGAAGTTGACAAGTAACATTTTGGAAGAGATCAAGGTTGGTCAGAAAAAGGATTTGGAACTTGTAGATCGTGTGGTATCGGTTAAGTAGGGTAAAGGTGTGGACTTTAGATTGGATGAGCATGGTGTCTTGATGTTCCGTGATCGAGTGTGTGTGTCGGATGTGCCTGGACTTAAGAAGCGTATTTTGGATGAAGGTCATCAGAGTAGTTTGAGTATTTATCCAGAAGCGACGAAGATGTATCAGGATTTGAAGAAGTTGTTTTGGTGGCCTGGAATGAAAAAGGATATTGCAGAGTTTGTGTATGCTTGTTTGGTTTGTTAGAAGTCAAAGATTGAACATCAGAAACCGCCGGGTTTGATGCAACCGTTGTTTGTGCCGGAGTGGAAGTGGGATAGTATCTCTATGGACTTTGTTGGAGCTTTACCGAAGACTGTGAAGGGTTTTAATTCGATTTGGTTGATTGTTGATCGGTTGACGAAGTCAGCGCATTTTATTCCTATCAAGACCGGTATGTCTGTGGCATAGTTAGCTGAGATCTACATTGAGCAGGTTGTCAGGTTGCATGGTATTCCTTCTAGCATTGTGTCAGATCAAGATCCGAGGTTTACTTCTAAGTTTTGGGAGAGTTTGCAAGCTGCTTTGGGAACTAAGTTGAGGTTAAGTTCTGCTTATCATCCTCAGACCGATGGTCAGACGGAGAGGACGATTCAGAGTTTGGAAGACTTGTTGAGAGCTTGTGTTTTGGAGCAAGGTGTCAGTTGGGTCGAATGTTTACCGTTGATTGAGTTTACTTATAACAACAGTTTTCATTCTAGTATCGGGATGACACCGTTTGAGGCTTTGTATGGACGGAGGTGTAGGACGCCGTTGTGTTTGTTTGAGTCAGTGAAAGTGCTCTATTAGGACCGGATGTTGTGCAAGAGACGACCGAGAAGGTCAAGATGATTCAAGAGAAGATGAAAACGTCTCAGAGTAGGCAGAAGAGTTATCATGATAAGAGGAGGAATGATATTGAGTTTCAAGTTGGACATCATGTGTTCTTAAGGGTGAATCCTGTAACCGGTGTCAGACGTGCTTTGAAGTGTCGGAAGTTGACACCACGTTTTGTTGGACCATTTGAGATTGTGGAGAAGGTTGGAGCTGTAGCGTATCGGATTGCGTTACTGCCGTCGTTGTCGAATCTTCATGATGTGTTTCATGTGTCCCAGTTGCAAAAGTATGTGTATGACGAGTCTGATGTGATTCAAGTGGACAAGTTGGAAGTTAGAGATAATTTGACAGTTAAGACTTGGCCAGTTAGAATTGAAGTTCGCGAGGTGAAGCGTTTGAGAGGCAAGGAGATCGTTTTGGTGAAAGTGGTTTGAGTTGGACCAACTGGTGAGAGTGCTACTTGGGAATCGGAGAGTAGGATGAAGGATTCGTATCCGGAGTTGTTTCCTTAGGTAATTTTCGAGGATGAAAATTCTTTTTGGAGGGGAGAGTTGTAACAGCCCGATTTTTCGTTATTTTATTTTCGATTATTTTATGTGTGTTTATATATGCTTGTATGTGATTATTTATCCAGTGTAAATTCTTGGGTTTCGTGTTAGAAGGGCATTTTGGTCTTTTGGTGAGCAAGGGTAAATTAGTAATTTTGGTTGAGGATTATTTGAAGCGTTTTAAGTGAGGACCATTTGTTTAATAAGTTGTTAGTGTGTTCTGGTCATTAAAAAAATTAGAGACCGGTGGTTACTCGTTATTTTACCGTTAGTGAGATAGAAACTAGAGAATTGGATTAATTAGAGTTTGAGCCCATATAACATTTGGAGAGTTAGGCCCATTAGTGGTGTGACTATATAACCCAACTCTTATGAGGAAATTAGGGTTAGAACAATTCATTTCATAACACAAGATAGAGGTAGAGAGAGAAAGGCTAGAGAAAGGGGAAGAGAGGGTTTAAAGAGCTAGAGGGTGAAGAATCTAGGAGCTAAACTAAGGCCAATGCTTGGATTCTTGGAGTTAGAGGTACGGGGGATAGTATTCAAGCATAATCTTTTTCTACCCATTTCTCATAAGTGCTTAATTGAATAAGTGATTATGTGGATAAGTGATTATTTGAGTTTAATTGTAGAAATTCGTACTTAGATGTTGATGATATGATTATGTATATGAATTGAATGATAATTGTATTGTTGATGATGAATTTGCATGCCAAAAGTTATATATGTGGGTATATTATGTTTTTGTGTAAAATTAATGAAGAATGAAGTTGTGGTTGTTGAATTATGAGTGAATTCATGATTATTTGTTGTTGATGTTGTTTTGGAGCATGTTGTTGATGAATTGATACAATGGGTATCCTTATTTGTGAATTGGTGATGAAAATTGTTGTTGTTGTTGAAAATTGTGAAAGTTTGGTGAATTGTTGAATTTTGATGAAATGATGTTTTAATCTCAAGTTTTATGCATCATTGAGTGTATTTTCATGTATATGACCTGTAAACATTATTTGGAACGGGTTTTGAGTTTTTTAAAAGATCAAGATTGGGATTTTGGGGGAAAAGGGGTTTGAAACCCGAAGGTTTTTCTCAGAACTGATGAGCGTTCGCTTAAGCGAGCCATCAGCGAGCTCTAAGCGAGCGTGCCCAGTAGGTTCTGGACACAGTTCACTTCAGTGAGCTGTAAGCGAGCTCTAAGCGAACGTGCCTAGTAGGTTTTGGATACAGTTCGCTTGAGCGAGCTCTAAGCGAATGTGACTAGTGGGTTCTGGACACAGTTCGCTTGAGCGAGCAGGAAGCGAGCTTCAAGCGAAGGGTGACCTGAAGCTACTGGAACCTGGTCGCTCAAGCGAACCAGACTTCGCTTAAGCGAGCAGTGTCCTGTTCAGCAACTTTTGATTTTTCGTTTCGTGCACTTGGGGACTAATCCGAACTTCCAAAAATGTTTCTTTTGTCTTAGTTAATCACTGTTTATACATCTGATCCTACTTGAACATCATTTGAATCAAATTGAACTTGTTTTTTTTATGAATTGGTTTTAACGTTTGGAAAATGTCCAAGAAACTTCGTTTTTCTGAAATGCGTTTTCTGAAACGAATGATGTAGGGCTAGTTATGTATGATGTATATGTGATTACTAAAAATGGTTTTGATCGAATTCATTTGGAACTACCATGTCTTACTTTGAAAATAGCTTCATTTTGAAAAAGTGGCAATATGATACGAAGTTTGTGAATTATGAGATTTCTTGGTAGTTGGCCGGTGAAACGCACATGTATGTACACCTACACTCATAAGTGATTAGTGTACATGCATAGTTGAGGTAATTGAATCGTTTTGCTTTGTTTTGATTCATTGACCCCAATTGTTTAAAGTTGTGAAATTTATTATATGAACTTGGTTGAAAATATTCATTGAACTTGTTTACTTTGAAATTCTTTCAAGAATGGTTTGATATGAATATATAAGGTTGTGTGGATGATGGTTGGGTGGTTGAATATGATGATTGTCATAATATGGCGTATTTTCTCCGTTAACTGAATTGTAAGAATTATGTGAAGTTTTGGAATTAATATGATGTTGTTGGTGTTTATATATGTTATGTACATATATGTTGTTGTTGAGTTGTCGTACATGCTATTGTTCTCGAGCCGTTGGTGTAAGCATGTAACAAATAATGTTGGTGTTCATTGTTGAGGTTCTTTGCATTGTTGTCGATTGTATCATATGTTCATGCATCATAACATGTTGGTGACGAATACTTTTGTATTCAATTATTCGGGGTGATTATGATGTTCAGTTGGCATCAGGGGCGACGACCTCAGAGGTGATTTGGTACCATATGCATATAGGTGTCGTGTCTAGGCGCATTGCATAAGAATAACATGATTAATAATTGTTAAGTGCTTGGTGTGTAAACGTATAATGTGAAGGTGAGAAAAACACAAGAAGGGGGGATTGTATTGTGTTAGCTTTTTCTTCGTTTTCTTTTAAGCTGAAATACACAGACTAGAAGCAGTTCAAGAACAGCTTCTGAAGTGATGTTCAGAACTAGGTTGCAGCGGATAAAAACAGAGAGAGAGAGAGAGAGAGAGAGAGAGAGAGAGAGAGAGAAGGAAGAAAGACACAAAGCAATTATACAGGTTCCTTGCACAAACCGGAAGTAGTCATGTCCCCCTTGCACTTCCAAGGAGAGTTTACTAAAATATACTATCTGATTACAAATGCTCACTACTAAACTTAGCAAGAGACTTCAAATGCTCAAGCACAACTGCAAGAGACTTCCAATGCTCAAGAACACAATCAAGAGACTTTTATGCTCAAGCATATAAGCAAGAAACTTCTAATCAAATAGAATTACAAGAAAAATGTTTGACACTGAACACTTGATATACAATCAGAGGTGCTCACAATACAATCAGATACAGACTCTTTAAGACTCTAGAATTTCGAAGATATGAGCTTTGAAAAGAAATTCTAAGTGAACTTTTGGATGCCGAACAATTTTGACAGAGTTTTGGCGCTTTCAAAATAGTTGTTGAGTCTTTTTTTGTTCTTCAAGTCTTCACTCCTTTATATAGAGGTGTGAAAATGAACGTTGAGTTGCCAGCACATCCAAAAAGAGTTGTTTGAAGCTTTGATCAATCACCAATGATTCATTGCCTGATATGGTTGTTGTCCTATGATGGATCAATTTTAAATCCATTCCATGTATGAAGGAACATTGTTGCAGGCAGAGCTGTTATCCTTGTCTTGTAGCAGAGACAAACTCTGTGTAGTGGAGGTAGTGGTTGTAGACTTCGTACATTTGTACTTTGTCAACGCTTAACAAACGAACAAGCATTCAATGATTTTGAATCCTTTTGAATTAGCCGTTGTTCCTCTTTTCCACTCTTTCGCAATATTTAGATGACATAGAATCCATTGAACAACTTTTGAATCTATAAGTTTACATCTCCTGATGAACTTTAGCTTTTGGTGATCTTCAGCTTCTGATGAACTTGCTTCTGATGACGTCATCACTTCAGGAGCGCTTTGTCTTCAGGAGCACTTTGACTTCAGGAGCAGTTCTCTTCAGATGCTTTTAAGCTTCCTTTGTGTTTATTTCTTTGCTCTCTTTTGTTCATCCAAAACCTATAAATGATCTCAAAAATTTTGTCTATGGTCCTGTACACTTGAACAAATATTAGCATATCCAATTGACAATTTTTTAATACCTTGTTATCATCAAAACCTTTAAGGGTAATGTTAAACACATTTTGTTCCAACAATCTCCCCCTTTTTGATGATGACAAACATTAGTATTTAAAAATGTTCAATTGTTCTTAATCTAATTAACAAGTTGACTATATAGGGTATGAGGTTTGTAAGCTCCCCCTGAGTCCAATAGTACTTTAAGGTGAGGTTTGTAAGCTCCCCCTGAGTTTTATTCTTGTTAATTAAATTCATTTAAAAACGAATTAACTCTCAGTATAATCTCACAATAGAAGTTATCAGAGAAAAAATGAGGTGAGAAGATGGTTCTATTAATTTAAATTTCTTGAAAGAGTCTTTAAATTAATGGGGCTCAGAGCCTTTAAATACTATCTACTACTCCCCCTTTTGTCATTAACAAAAAGTAAATAATAAAACAAAAAGAAGAGTTGAGAAAAACAAAGTAATTATATGAATATAAAGGTTCAGAGTCATAAAATAGTTTAGAATCAATCAGAGCACATAATATTTCAGAACACAAGATATTCAGAAGCATTAATTAAACAATACAACTACAGAAGCATTTATATTCAAGCAATGTATCAGAGCAATGTATAAGAGCGAATGACAGAGTAGTATGTCAGAAGCATTTAACAAAGTTCAGAAGCAAGTAAAAATAAAGAAATTCAAAACAAGCTAAGGTGTGCAATCTAGGTTTAGGTTTGTTTTTGTTTCATCATCTCCATTAATTGCTTCATCATCTTCTGAGTTTCCTCAGCTTGTTGCTTCATTTCCATTTTGAAATCTTCATTGCTCTTAATAAGCCTTTCCTTTCTAATTCTTGCTTCTTCCAGTTTAGCTTCAGTCTGAGTCTTGTACTGTAATAGTATCAGCTTCTACTCTAGAAGCTCTTTCTTCAACTGATGATTCTCCTTCTCTAGAAGAGTATTCCTTTGAAGCAGAGCCAGTTCAGAAGAGGCTTCTTTGATGTTAAGCTTGGTTAGCCAGTCCAGATTGAGCTCTCTGGAGTTTTGAGACAAGTTTGAGACAACACCTTTCAGCCATTCTTGGAGTTTTGCTTGTGCAAGCTCTTGTGCATCAAAGCATGATCTTTGAAGCTCTGAAAGGACGAATTCCACTCTGTCCTTCAGTCTAGTCGACAGCTTCTCATAGCTGTCCTCATGGATGAGGTTGTTCCTTGCTTGAACAAGACTCTTGAGCTCCTGAAAGATATTATCACATACATTTGCAAGAATAGTTGAATTTAGGAATAAGGTGGGTGGAGAGGGTACATTTGTTTTGGCTGGGGCTATAGGTTGTATAGCTAGGTTATATGATGAGGGTTGGTCATTTGTGAGGGTTTCAGGTTCATGAATATTGGTTGTTGTTGATTGGCTTTCTGTGGTTAGTTCAGATTCAGTTTGTTCAGATGCACTCTGTTTAGAAGCAGTTTGTTCAGGAACGGTTAGTTCAGGAACAAGTATTTCATGAGTAGGAACAGAGTCATTATTAGTTTATGTTGTCATATCTGAGTTTGGTGTTTGTTGTGGGGGGCATTCTGTCATAACTTCATTAGAAGCTATGTCAGAGGCTATTTGTGAGATTGACATATATTCAAGCAGTTCACCTGAATAATGACTTTCTAGGTTTGATATTATTGATGGTTCAGGAATGTCAATGTTTTGGGTTGTTGGTGAGTTTGGTTTAGATGATACAATTGTTTTTGCAAGATCTGTCCCTACATGGTCACTTTCACCCTCTGCAGCAGCAGATATAAATTGAATTGGTTCAATTATAGGTGGTTGCAATGGGTGATCTGTAGGTAGATGCTTGTATGCATCAATCCTTCTTTGTTGCATACTGTTTAGTCTCTCCTCAACAGAGGGATACATAGGCATAAAGGTATCATCTGGCTTTTGAGTGGTTTTGGTTGATGTTGATGGGGATAAAGTTTTGTTGAGAGAAGAATAGGCTTTGCCAAGTAGCATATTATCTGAATCAGATGATGTGCTTGATGATGAAGAAGATGGTGAGTTTGTTCTAGTGTCAGATGAGGAAATAGATCCTAATTCAACTATTTCTACATCTGTATGCAAAGTTTCAAACATACCTTCAGGAGCTTCTGATATAGCAGCATTTCCTTCCTTAGCTTCTTCAGATGCCGCCAAGGCCAGGACTTCAGCTTCAGTTGCTGCAAGTTCTTGCACAACTTCAGCAGCCTTAATCACTTGTTGAGCAGCTTCTGCAACATCTTCCCTTGCTATGCTGGAAGCAAAAACTTCTATCTGTCTGGCCAGTTCTACAGCTCTTTGCACAACATCATCATTTACCTTCTTCCTCCTAACCTCCCTTGATACAAGTTGTGTAGCTTCTGCAACTTGTTATTCTTCTTCAACATACATAGATTCCTTTAGTTTCCTTACAACATGTTTTCTCTTCCTCTTTGGAATAGAAGGTTGTTCAGGAGCAGTCATTGAAGTAGTAGCAGCCTTACCAATTCTGGTTCTATTAGGTAGGATCTTGTCAGCTTCAAGATCTTCAACCTCTTCTTGAATAGTTGCTACTCCAGAACCGGTTGATTCAGAAGCTTTGTCCTTCTTGGCTTTCTTTGCCTTCCTGGCAGGTTGTTTAGAAGCACCTTCCAAGTACTCAGCTTCTGACATAGGCTTTCTTTTGGTCTTCCTACTCTTGGCCACCTTGACATTTCCACCATACATGGTTTCTGGGATGTCTTCCAAATGAATTTCTTCTCCCGTGCTTTGCAAATGATCATGTATGTAGAATAGCTGAACATCCAAGGGATCTTGCTTTCAAATTGGGGGGAAACCTTCCATCAGGTTTGAGGAAATTCTTGATTCTTTCAAATCTGTTTCAAGCTTAATGATAGCTTCTGGCTTAATCAGCCTCATGTTTGCTAGAGTTCCTCCATTGATGATCTTGCCAGTGACTGTGCCCAGCATATCATCTGTGAAACCTCTTGTTTCACTTAATCCTCTTAGCAGACCTCCTTGATTGAAGATTTCAGAGATTGGCCTTCCATAGGGAATTCATGCCATATTGATTAGCTGACTTTCCTTCAAGGTTTTGATCATGTACTTGAATTTGTATTTTGGCACATTAGCTTTCTCCTTTTTGAGGAAGAAATGCAGAAACACTTTGTGCTCCAATGAGGGTTGATCAGAACCTCCTCCCTTGGGCAACAAATTCTCGTTCTGAATTTTCAGCATCATTTTCTTTTCCATAGAAAGGTTGCTGTATGAACCTTTCTTCTTGCTGTTGAACATTGTTTCGTTGACCACGTCATTCTAAGGGCTCTTCTTGTTGTTGTCTAGTCCATCCTCGTTGTTACCTTCAGAAGCCCTCCCAATCACGTAAGCTATAATTTCTTGATTGATGAAGACTGGAACACCCATTATGCTGGACCTGATCTCAGTGTCCACAAATGGTTCCAATCCCATTTCTTCTCTTGACATGCCTTCTAGAGAGGGATCAATCAAGACTTTCTCAGCTTCTTCCAACTTGGTAGCGTGTTTATCATAAACAGAGGCTCTTACCCAGAAATGCTTTACTAAGTTCTCATAAGTTGGACCGTTGAGCATGATGAAGTAATGACCGAGGTCCTGAGATTCGTAGTATTCCATGATGTCACAGCCATGATGAAGTAGAGATGCAAAATCAATAGGTCTCTCAACTTGAACTGTTAACCCCCATTCTTCAAGAGACATTGTTCTGTCTTTGATCTCATAAGCTGGAGCTTCTTGTTGAGTAGATATTCCCTGAGTTGTTTCTTGAATAGTTGATTCTGGAATTAAGCTTGAAGATGCCATTGATGATGATGATGAAATTTTAGGGTTCTTAAGTTTGAATTTGGGGATAAAGAGTTTCACTTCGCAGAGAGTGTTTGAGAATAGAAAGTGTAGGTAGTGAAGTGAGAAGTGTGTGATTATCTAAGTGTTTTGAGTAAAAACGATTGCAATTTCACAGGGGACAACACAAACACAGCATTAATGATAGTTGGGGGCGCGAGAATAGTACATTCAAAGCATAAACATCATCATTGCCCTTTAAGTTACACACCAATACAAATAAGCCACGTTGGCAAACTTCAGATGCGCTGTCTAGCTAGTGGGACAGGTGTTACCAGAAGCAACTCCAACAATTCCACTAACTTCTGCTATTCAGAAGCACAAAGTCCAGCTAATGAAGTTAAGATGCTGATGTCATCTTCAGAAGCACATTTTCCTCAGAATCTCAGTTAAGAGCTTCTGATGGACCATAGCTTCTGAACTGACTTCAGAACCTAACTTCTAGTTCATGAGCAAACAATTTCAATCAGACACAAAGTGCAAGTTCAAATTTTTCTTTACAAAATCAAATCTTTCAACAGTTAAAGGTTTAATGAATATATCAGCCCACTGATGTTCAGTATCAATGAATTGTATATCTAGAATTCCTTTTTGAACATAATCTCTAATAAAATGGTGTTTAATTTCATTGTGCTTTGCTATTGAATGTATAATTGGATTCTTTGACAAACAAATAGCAGCAGTATTATCACAAAAGATGGGAATATTGTTAGCATTAATTTGATAATCTTCCAACTAATGTTTCATCCAGAGTAGTTGTGTACAACAACTTGCAGTTGAAATGTATTCTGCTTCTGTTGTAGACATTGCAATAGTTGCTTGTCTTTTGCTAACCCAGGATATCAGATTCTCTCCTAGAAACTGACATTTACCACTGGTTGAGTTTCTTTCAATCCTTTCACAAGCATAATCAGCATCACAGAATTCAATCAACTTATAATCTAAGGATTTTCTATAAAGGAATCCAAGATTAGTTGTTCCTTTCAGATACCTGAAGATTCTCTTAACAACTGTTAAATGAGATTCCCTAGGATCTGACTGGAATCTTGCACACAAGCATACACTTAATAAAATATCTGGCCTAGATGCAGTGAGGTATAACAAAGAACCAATCATACCTCTATACAGCTTCTGATCTACCTTTGATCCAGTATCTTCTTTGCTTAAGGTGCATGTTGGATGTATTGGAGTGTTCATCAATTTACAATCTTCTAGCTTGAACTTCTTCAAAAGCTCCTTTGTGTACTTTGTTTGATGAACATATACTCCATCTTTACATTGAGTGATTTGAATGCCTAGGAAGAACATCAATTCTCTCATCATGTAGAGTCTTGCTGAATAATTTTGACAGACTTTTGGCGCTTTTAAATTGTTGTAGAGTCTTGTTGTTCTTCAGGTCTTCACTCCTTTATATAGAGGTGTGAGAATGAACGTTGAGTTGTCAGCGCATCCAAAAAAGAGTCGTTTGAAGCTTTGATCAATCACCAATGATTCATTGCTTGATATGTTTATTGTTCAATGAAGGATCAATTTCAAATGCATTCCATATATGAAGGAACATTGTTACAGACAGAGCTGTTATCCTTGTCTTGTAGCAGAGACAAACTATGTGTAGTGGAGATAGTGGTTGTACATTTCGTACAATTTGTATTGTGTCAACGCTTAACAAAGAAATACGCAGCCAATGCTTTTGAATCCCTTTGAGTTAGCCGTTGTTACTCTTTTCCACTCTTTCACAATGTAAATACGACATTGAATCCAATAAACAACCTTTGAATCTTTAAGTTTGCATTTCCCGATGAACTTAAGCTTCTGGTGATATACAGCTTCTGATGAACTTTCTTCTAATGACGTCATCACTTCAGGAGCGCTATGTCTTCAGGAGCACGTTCTTCTTCAGATGCTTTTTAATCTTCCTTTTTGTTCAATTCTTTGCTCTCTTTTGTTCATTCAGAACCTATAAATGGTCTCAAAAATTTGTCTATGGTCCTGTACACTTGAACAAATATTAGCATATCCAATTAACAATTTTTAAATGCTTTGTTATCACTCAAAACTTTTAAGGGTAATGTTAAACACATTTTGTTCCAACAACATACACTGAACAAAATATTTGGCCTAGATGCATTGAGGTATAACAAAGAACCAATCATACCTCTATACAGCTTCTGATCTACCTTTGATCCAGTATCTTCTTTGCTTAAGGTGAATGTTGGATGCATTGGAGTGTTCATCAATTTACAATCTTCTAGCTTGAACTTCTTCAGAAGCTCCTTTGTGTACTTTGTTTGATGAACATATACTCAATCTTTACATTGATTAATTTGAATGCCTAGGAAGAACTTCAATTCTCCCATCATGCTCATTTCAAAATCATCTTGCATTAACTTAAAAAATTCCTTGCAAAGAGATGCATTAGTAGAACCAAATATTATATCATCAACATATATCTGCACAACAAGAATGTCTTTCTCAAGGGTCCTTCTGTAGAGTGTTGTGTCAACTTGACCTCTTTTAAAATCATTTTTAATCAAGAAATTACTTAGTCTATCATACCGAGCTATGTGAGCTTGTTTCAAGCCATATAGTGATTTCTTAAGTTTATAAACATAGTTAGGATGCTTAAGATCCTCAAAACTAGGAGGTTGCTTGACATACACTTCTTCTTCTATGAAACCATTAAGAAATGCACTCTTGACATCCATTTGATATAATATTATGCCACGATTAACTACATAGGATAGAAGTAACCTAAATGCTTCCAATCTTGCAACTGGAGCAATGTTTCAGTGTAATCAATGCCTTCTTGTTGACTGTAACCTTGTGCAACAAGTCTAGCTTTGTTTCTAGTTACTTCACCTTGTTCATTCAGCTTGTTTCTGAACACCCATTTTGTTCCAATAATTTTCTTCTAAGGTGGTTTGGGTACCAGATCCTACCTTGGCTGTGTTGTATGAATACTTGTAATCCTCAAAGTATGTTAATACCTGGGCACCGCATTCCTAGATTGTTTGCATCTATTACAAAACATACACCCAGCAATAATCGTCACCCTTCCTGCGCACTTGGTACATGCCTCATAATACCAGCTATGTTCAGATTCAATACCACATATTGTCCCCAGAACAACTCCAAGACATTTCTGAATTAACACATATAATGCAAGGTTAAAAATTATGCATCATATTAACGTTGCCAATTAGGAAATCTAGACGCAGGCATTGTGTGTTAAAACATACCTCATTAATTAAAATTTAGAGGTTAAAAATAGATATCAAGGTTTTTTTGCAACTTAAAAATAACCCAAAAGAGTGTTCAATATATTGGTTGTGTTCTGAGCTTGGCATGTGGATATCTGTTTTGTGATTTGAGTAATGAATTTGAGTCCTGAATACCTGGTTCCACCGTTTATCATTGCAATGCACGCAAGTAAATGCCATTAAAGATTAGATGTGTGCACAGTCTAATTTAAATAGATGAATACAAATATCTAATGTATCCATTAAAGTTTTATTCATTTTTTTCTATCCGTCATTGCACAAAAAAGGATAGCCATTCACTTACTATTGATTAATTTAGGTTGCTTATAGCTCTTGCACAAGTATATTTTGCTTATCAATATTAGACTTAAGTAAATGCCACATCTTTCTATCACGTTTCCAAACTAAATAAAACATTAACACAATACCATAACACATTACATTGAAAAGGAATTGTAAACAACAACTAAGGATATAGTTTTGATTAATTTAAACTTAACATAACCATCATAAATCTCACAATTTCATACCACATTACACTGAAAAGGAAAAACATAATAAAATAAAACATATAGATAAAGTCTTGTTTAACTAAACATGAACATAGCCAATCAATTTTCTGAAGCACGCGCATCAAATTGGAGTCACAGATCCTCAACGACGAATAACACAAAAGTATAGAGTTAAATTCATTCCAACTCCTGGAGCACCAGCCACCACACGCGCGCCTTCCCTTATCATTCTAGCCTAGACCATCCGACCCCAACCACCACCAATCTTAAAGTGATCATGAGGAGTCTCTGAAAATTCGAGAGTACAGTTCCATATGTTGCCATTCTCGTCCACCATGTCTACTGCAGTCGTTCCTCTATCCAAAGCCATGTGAGCAAATCCAAATTCAGCAATCTCCTATGGCAGAAAAAACAAATTGTTTGAATACTCTTGATACATGTAATCCGGAAAAGCAATTGGCATATATGCACAATAAAAATATTAAAAATACCAAATAACCAACCATAATATCTTCCAAACACAGCCTCTTCTCATAAGTCAGTTGAAAGTTCAACTGATCATGCATAAATGGTCTTGGAACAAACCAATCGACATTGATTGGCACTGCATTGTGCTCAACCCGGAAATCCATTGGTGGCGCAAAAGTTGGGTACCTAAATCTCTTGCCAAACCTAGTCTTGAGTCTAATCTCTTGCTCAACCCGGAAGAAACAATGAGTTTGATACCTTGGCTGTGTTGTAAAATATATTGAATTAAAAACTGCATACCATTGGTAATATCTGACAACGGACGTCTTGTCTTAGCGACTTTGCGCCTTTTTCTTGGCTCCATAAGAAACCTGTAAGATGCCTGATTATTAATTATCAAAATGAGGCTACTATATAATTGTGCATGACTCAACAGTTCTATTGGAAGTATGGTATCGTCAAATCTTAGTAAGTGATGCAATTATAGAGTTATGATTATCTTGCTAACTAAAACCAAATAATAAATACTCTCATAAAGGCACGCTAATATATGTTCCTTGAACATCAAACAGTCTTGATAATATAAATTTCTGCAATGGGTGATTCACATTCTGACATTGAGCACCGTAAATTTGATAAAATGGTGGTTAATGGTAGATTAAATGCATATGTGCCAACCAAATGTCAATTTAATGTCCAAGGTAATTTGAACAGACTTTCACTATATTGAGACATATGTCACTGCTAACAATAAGGTTTAATTCCAATGAATACCATTATCATTGTGCTACCATACTTGTATAAAAACTTACACCCTCCGGTCACTAATATAAGAAAAATTTTACCTTTTAGATACATTCAATTAATGATGTATGTGGTCTTTATTATATGTCACATACATCATTAATTGAATGTATCTAAAAAGTAGATTTTTGCTTATATTAGTGACCGGAGGGTGTATCCCTTTTCAATCACTTACCAGATGTTATTAGCACATTGGTAATATATTAAGGAAAAAACTTTACCAGTCCCCTATGCATTTTGTCGTCTACCAATAAGTGACACAAACTTAATCTCACATTTCCTAGAAACAGAAACCAAGTTGAAAAGAAAGATCAATTTGAATTTTTTTGCCCAACTAACCTGTACAAACGGAATTCAATCATCAATGCAAAATAATATACCTTTCTAGAAGTGTTTTGAGTAAAAACGATTGCAATTTCAGAGGGGACAAACAAACACAACATTAATGACTGTTGGGGGCGCGAGAATAGTACATTCAAAGCATAAACATCATCATTGCCCTTTAAGTTACACACCAATACAAATAAGCCACGTTGGCAAACTTCAGATGCGCTGTCTAGCTAGTGGGACAGGTGTTACCAGAAGCAACTCCAGCAATTCCACTAACTTCTGCTATTCAGAAGCACAAAGTCCGGCTAATGAAGTTAAGATGCTGATGTCATCTTCAGAAGCACATTTTCCTCAGAATCCCAGTTAAGAGGTTCTGATGGACCATAGCTTCTGAACTGACTTCAGAACCTAACTTCTAGTTCATGAGCAAACAATTTCAATCAGACACAAAGTGCAAGTTCAAATTTTTCTTTATAAAATCAAATCTTTCAACAGTTAAAGGTTTAATGAATATATCAGCCCACTGATGTTCAGTATCAATGAATTGTATATCCAGAATTCCTTTTTGAACATAATCTCTAATAAAATGGTGTTTGATTTCAATGTGCTTTGCTCTTGAATGTATAATTAGATTCTTTGACAAACAAATAGCAGCAGTATTATCACAAAAGATGGGAATATTGTTAGCATTAATCTGATAATCTTCCAACTAATGTTTCATCCAGAGTAGTTGTGTACAACAACTTGCAGCTGAAATGTATTATGCTTCTGCTGTAGACATTGCAATAGTTGCTTGTCTTTTGCTAGCCCAGGATATCAGATTCTCTCCTAGAAACTGACAGTTACCACTGGTTGATTTTCTTTCAATCCTTTCACAAGCATAATCAGCATCACAGAATCCAATCAACTTATAATCTAAGGATTTTCTACAAAGGAATCCAAGATTAGTTGTTCCTTTCAGATACTTGAAGATTCTCTTAACAACTGTTAAATGAGATTCCCTAGGATCTGACTGGAATCTTGCACACAAGCATACACTTAATAAAATATCTGGCCTAGATGCAGTGAGGTATAACAAAGAACCAATCATACCTCTATACAGCTTCTGATCTACCTTTGATCCAGTATCTTCTTTGCTTAAGGTGCATGTTGGATGCATTGGAGTGTTCATCAATTTACAATCTTCTAGCTTGAACTTCTTCAAAAGCTCCTTTGTGTACTTTTTTTGATGAACATATACTCCATCTTTACATTGAGTGATTTGAATTCCTAGGAAGAATATCAATTCTCTCATCATGTAGAGTCTTGCTGAACAATTTTGACAGACTTTTGGCGCTTTTAAATTGTTGTAGAGTCTTGTTGTTCTTCAGGTCTTCACTCCTTTATATAGAGGTGTGAGAATGAACGTTGAGTTATCAGCGCATCCAAAAAAGAGTCGTTTGAAGCTTTGATCAATCACCAATGATTCATTGCCTGATATGTTTATTGTTCAATGAAGGATCAATTTCAAATTCATTCCATGTATGAAGGAACATTGTTATAGACAGAGCTGTTATCCTTGTCTTGTAGCAGAGACAAACTATGTGTAGTGGAGATAGTGGTTGTACATTTCGTACAATTTGTATTGTGTCAACGCTTAACAAAGAAATACGCAGCCAATGCTTTTGAATCCCTTTGAGTTAGCCATTGTTACTCTTTTCCACTCTTTCGCAATGTAAATACGACATTGAATCCAATAAACAACCTTTGAATCTTTAAGTTTGCATTTCCCGATGAACTTAAGCTTCTGGTGATATATAGCTTCTGATGAACTTGCTTCTGATGAACTTGCTTCTAATGACGTCATCACTTCAGGAGCGCTATGTCTTCAGGAGCACGTTCTTCTTCAGATGCTTTTTAATCTTCCTTTTTGTTCAATTCTTTGCTCTCTTTTGTTCATTCAGAACCTATAAATGGTCTCAAAAATTTGTCTATGGTCCTGTACACTTGAACAAATATTAGCATATCCAATTAACAATTTTTAAATACTTTGTTATCACTCAAAACTTTTAAGGGTAATGTTAAACACATTTTGTTCCAACAGCATACACTGAACAAAATATTTGGCCTAGATGCATTGAGGTATAACAAAGAACCAATCATACCTCTATACAGCTTCTGATCTACCTTTGATCCAATATCTTCTTTGCTTAAGGTGAATGTTGGATGCATTGGAGTGTTCATCAATTTACAATCTTCTAGCTTGAACTTCTTCAGAAGCTCCTTTGTGTACTTTGTTTGATGAACATATACTCAATCTTTACATTGATTAATTTGAATGCCTAGGAAGAACTTCAATTCTTCCATCATGCTCATTTCAAATTTATCCTGCATTAACTTAAAAAATTCCTTGCAAAGAGATGCATTAGTAGAACCAAATATTATATCATCAACATATATCTGCACAACAAGAATGTCTTTCTCAAGGGTCCTTTTGAAGAGTGTTGTGTCAACTTGACCTCTTTTAAAATCATTTTTAATCAAGAAATTACTTAGTCTATCATACCAAGCTATGGGAGCTTGTTTCAAGTCATATAGTGATTTCTTAAGTTTATAAACATAGTCAGGATGCTTAAGATCCTCAAAACCAGGAGGTTGCTTGACATACACTTCTTCTTCTATGAAACCATTAAGAAATGCACTCTTGACATCCATTTGATATAATATTATGCCACAATTAACTGCATAGGATAGAAGTAACCTAAATGCTTCCAATCTTGCAACTGGAGCAATGTTTCAGTGTAATCAATGCCTTCTTGTTGACTGTAACCTTGTGCAACAAGTCTAGCTTTGTTTCTAGTTACTTCACCTTGTTCATTCAGCTTGTTTCTGAACACCCATTTTGTTCCAATAATTTTCTTCTAAGGTGGTTTGGGTACCAGATCCTACCTTGGTTGTGTTGTATGAATACTTGTAATCCTCAAAGTATGTTAATACCTGAGCACCGCTGTTATCGCGATTTTTGGGTGTCAAGTCATTAATTAGGCTTGAACCTTTCAATCATTGATATCTCTATTTTTTTTGGGGAAGGGAGAAATTGAGAAAACCCTTAGAAATTCTTAGCTCGGGGGCAATTTTCGCTATGGGAAGGTGTTAGGCACCCATAACGACTATAGTACTCTATAGGAACCGTTTTTCTAGATTTACGTCTACGCTTTATTATTAATGCTACTTTTTGAGAAAAAAATATAGTTTATTTTAAGAATGGGGGAAGAAGTGTTTGGATTTTATTTTTATTGGACTTGGGGAGGTTTTTGACCTCTTGCCTACATACCCTTTTAAGGGATCAAACTCCATGTAGTTCTCTCTCAAAAAGGTTTTTTGTGAGTTTAGGTTGATTTTAATTTTTGAAAATAGTTTTGAAGAAAAGAAAGAGGCCGTAAAGGCTTGAGAAAGAAAATAGTGAGGTTGGTTCAATTATTAAAGAAAATGGTAGTCTAAGTAGGAATTAGTTTGCATTTAAATTTTGATTAAGAAAATAAAAGAAAAAATACAATGGAGTTTTGACTCCAAGGTTTATTGGAAAAAAATTGTTTTTCAAGTGATGAGATTGTTAACACTTTTTGAAAAATGGGTTTTTTCTAAATTTTGCGTTCTTAAACATACATCTAACGGTAAATCATACAACGTGTGTGCGTGTCGGTGCTTGTGTCGGCGTACATCATTATAGTGTCCATTGTCCTTTACATTGGCCCTAGTTTACATTCTATGGTCTTGCAAAAATTAAAAGAAAGGAATAACCACCTAAAGATTAGAAAATTGAATAAAACCTAGACTAAAGGATGGAGATGAGGTGGTAGAATACATAATATGTATGAAACATGAAATGAAATAGTTAGCAAAACAAGATATAAAATGATAGTATAAAATTATAAACTAATTGACAAAAAAAGCAAGATATAATAATGGCAAGAAAATGCACAAAACTAGTCACAAGGTTTTAAGCAAGCACATGCCCTATAATTCTCATTCAAAGCAATTTTTAAGAGGTTCATTTCAAGCACAATATGAGAATTATGAGACATGCCCAAACTTCATCTTAGCACACATTCACAAGCATATTCCACACTTTGTTTTCAAATGAACAAAATCCACATTATTTGCAAAGCAAGAAACTAACAATTAAATTTGCAAAAAAACAAGGAACTTAATAATTAACATTGTAAAATTGGAAACTAACAATTAACATTGCAAAAATTGGAAACTAACAATTAAACCAACAAAATTGGAAACTAACCATTAACATTGCAAAATTGGAAACTAATCAATTAAACTAACAAAATTGAGCTAACAAGTAAATTTGCAAAATTGGAAGAATTAGCATGAACTCAGAGGTAAACATATCACAAAGTCATGTATCAGGTATCAACATCATATGGCAAAAATTAGATCACAAGTCATGCAAGAAACTTCACGAGAAATACACAAAGTACACAAATCAATAGAAAAATGAGCGTATATTTTCAATTGATTTTAAACATGTAAAAATATCACAAAACAATCAAAAATGCATCAAGAAACACATAGCAATTTTTAGGAATTTTTTTGCAAGAAAACTAAAGTGCACAAGGGTTCAGGTAGCAAGAACAGAGGTGTGCATAGCAAAAACTCAAGAAAAATCAAAAGAAACCCAAAGCCCACGGTTATGAAGCCCAAACCCACGCAGCCTGGTGGATCCGGATCTCCAGAATGCCTCAGAGGCGTTGGATCAATCCGGATCCTCTAAGACCTAGATCTAACGGCCAGAAACGCGGGAAGGCTGGATCGGGTCTGAACCGACCCGGTCCAGCGCCTATACAAAAGGAAAAAGGTCCGGCTCGCTCTCATTTCTTTCTTTCATTTCTCTTTCATCTCTCTTCTTCTCTCTTCTTCTCCGTTGTTCTCTCTACTTCTTACGATGAACCCTAACCCTAATCTTGACCTATACTACCCAGAATCCAATCAAACATGGTTCAAACGATTCGTCTTGTTGTTCCAAACACGAATCCACCATTGAAGTTCACATGCATGCTGTAAATCGATGTAGATCTTGAAAGTTTTTCACGGTTTTCAAACTATTTTCTGTGCTTTTGTTTGAATCTTTTTGCTGAATGAAATCCTTTATGGATTCGTAGGTTTACAACAGTTGATACTCGTTGTAGACCGTGGAATCTTTACGTTTTCAAAGATTTTTTTTTTTAGGGTTTCATGATTTTGAACAAAGCTCTTTGAACTTCTACGGATCTACATCGATTTGGATTTGTTGATGTTCTTGAGTAAGAAAGAGGTAAGTTTACGTATTCACCTGTGTTTTATTCGGAGATTCGAACTGGAATCTTCAAGAACTCTTGAATTTGATTCTGTTTGTTGATTTTTTGGCTTGAATTCCAAAAATAAATCGGTGATTTCTCTTCTTCTTCACCGGTCCAAATCCTTTGAATTTTCTTCCTTCTTCTTCTCACTCTTCCCTCTGTGATCGTGTTGAATTCGCCGCTTTCAGTGGTGAATTCACGCTTGCATTGCAGGGGAAATGGTTCGGTGATGATGATTCAGTGATGAATCTCTGAGAACCGTGGTGAATTTCACTGCATTGTGCTTGAATTTGATTCTGGAAAATTAGGGTTTGTAGAAGTTGTTCTTCGTGTTCTTGAGATTTTTCTGAGTTTTGTGGATTTTGATTGTAACTGAATAGAGAGAGAAAGTTGTGAGGTGTTTGTGATGTGGCGTGAATTATGTGGCTCTTCTTTTTGACTTCTACAGTAGCTGGCCTTTTATAGGCTGCCATGTGTACCTTGGACCAATGAGACGGTGACATCTGGCCTTGATTGCTTGCGTGGCTTTTTGGACTAAAAATTGACTTAAGGACCTTTCTACAAAATTGTAAAACTAAAGGACTAACCTGCAAAAAAGTAAAAATGGACCAAACTGCCAAAAAAGTAAAAATGGACCAATCTGCAAAAAAAAGTAAAACTAAAGGACCAATCTGCAAAAAGAGTAAAATTGGACTGATTTGCAAAATAAAAAATAAAATTGGTAAAAAATGTAATTTTGAAAATAACGTAAAGTGAAACAGTTAAAAAACGACAAAACGGACTAAAACGAACAAACTACCAAAATGAGGTATTTTAAAATACCTCTCTGTCAAAATTTTGATATGAAAAGACCAAAATGCCCCTAAGGACTAAAACGACTCAAAATGACTCAGATGCAGTGCTGAAATGATTTTTAGGCAGAAATTGATAAATAATTTGTACAGACAAATTGAAAAGACTCAGAGACAAATGTAGGGACTAAAATGGGTTCCACTGCAGGAAATGACCAAAATATCCTTTTGTATGATTTTATGCAAATGTTTGGAATAAAATGCAAGAAAATGTACAGTGGTTTTAGAAATTTTTCAATGACTTGTAATGCAAGAAAAGCACTTTAAATGGCCTTATAAGAAAATTAAAGACAGAAATAGTAAAAATATGCAGTTGAAGCACGGTAGAAAATTGCAGAGTAAAACGTTGTGAATTGAAAAGTATCAGAAGTAGAAAAGAATTTTGAAGGAGTATTTTTAGGTCCAAAATGAGGGTATGACAACCGCATTCCTAGATTGTTTGCATCTATTACAAAACATACGCCCAACAATAATCGTCACCCTTCCTGCGCACTTGGTACATGCCTCATAATACCAGCTATGCTCAGATTCAATACCACATATTGTCCCCAAAACAACTCCAAGACATTTCTGGATTAACACATATAATGCAAGGTTAAAAATTATGCATCATATTAACGTTGCCAATTAGGAAATCTATACGCAGGCATTATGTGTCAAAACATACCTCATTACACTCAATCAAATCTTCAATCATCATCTTTCGAGTCTGGAGAAGATCATCGGGCAGAGGCACCGAAAGGGAACTTGTTGCCTGACTTATACCTTGCGTGACTTGAATATCAACTTCATCAATCCTTAATAACAAAATATAGTCGTTAAGTTTAATGTATACATAAACTAAATTACAAAAAACGATGCATTGTATAGGTACCTCTTACGATACTCAATGATTTCGGGAAGCTCACTGTCATACAAAATCTTTGTACCATAGAATGCGTTGCAGACTCCCATTGTGCGAAAATACTTCTTTAATTTGGCCAACTGTATCACGACAACCAGTGGATTATTTTGGTCTTTTGTTGCTAGTAACTCATTGATCTTCAATGCATAGGCTCCCCAAAGAGAACAATGGACACGGTTGCCTCTGTTTTCGGTCAATAAATTACACACTTATTGCTAAAGGGATTAATTTATTCTCAGGAATATGGATAAAAATGCATAGTTATATAACTTACTTTGTATCTTCCAATGTCAAGTCGATTAGTTTGCTGGTCCTACCATTAACAACCTTTTCTTTCATTTCATCCGTTTCAACAATGTGTCCAATATCATCTGTCATTAAAAATAGTCTTACAATCAAGGAAAAGCTTTTCATAAAGTTCAAAAAGTCAAGTTTTTAGCAAGAGTAACCATGCTTACCTACATACTGCCCTTCACTTTCAGACACCAAAATATCTTTGAAATCAGCAAAATCAAAATGATTAACAGGGATAGCATTCTCATCCAATCTAGTCCACCTGGTATTAGGTAGCAGATTAAGCTTAAAAATATGGCGAGTGGTTTGGAACTTTGGATCATTATGGGTCACCAAAACATTCTCAACCTCGTATGTCGCTCCTTCTGTCACCAGACCCTTAACTTTTGGTATCAGATGTTTTTTCGCCGTTGCTTGTATCTTCCCATTCTGTCAATAAAGGTTGGAATATTGTTAGCACATAAAACTTTGCGAAATTATAAAATACGTATATTGTAGCACGAAAATAAGCACAATGTATTACCTTGTCATCCAGTAGTAACATATGAAGAAAACAAGAAAATTGATCTTAAGCTTAAGCTGGGATTGTTGAAGTCTGTAACGGACCATAAGTGAACGACACGGACCTTAAGCTTCAAATTGATCTTACCTGCAACGATCGCTGAAACAGGAGTGTAAACTGGTGCCATGACACTGTATAATTTTCGCAACTTCAAATGGGTCGGTCTAGATGACAGATGCGTTTGGAAAGCTGATATATATAGAAGTCTATTTTACTTAATATGGAGTCTCCTCAGATACTGTGTGATCATTAATTGCTTTGGTGGTTAGTTCAGTACCTAAGCACATTGCAAGCACAACTGCAATGCTAACTCTTTCAATGAGAACTACATATCCAAAGGTGAATACCCATTCAACTTAGAATCCTGATTCACATTAACATTTGGCTTATGATATTATCGACATCATCTAAAGTATTTTTGTGCTAATAAAATGAAGTTTAGCTTCCAAACATATTCAAAACAACCATAGACATCAAAATTATTGGTAATTGCTTGTCAATGAAAAACCAAAATGTTCAAGCAAATACTACAAAACGGAAACATAAACGCACACACAAGCTAAATTACCACAGTTTGACAACAGACGCAAAAAATAAACACACACAACACATCCTAAGATCAATTCACTCTAACTTCTCAGTCTTGACTTTTGCCAACTTCTGATTCCTCTTAGTTGTTGAAAGGCTCCCTTTCTCCGACTCCATGGCAGATGGTTCCACGTCCTCAACAGTCCTTTTAGCATTCACCTTGCTACACGGCGTCTTGTCGTGCTCTTTTTGGTTGTTTTCACTTCTAGTTGAATCACCCGACTCAAGCAGCAATTTCTGAATAAAAAATGTAAAAATATATACAATTTCCAAAATGAATATACCATATCAATCCATAGCAGTGTTGTAACTGAACTACCTCAGATGGGGCAGAATCACTAAGGTTCTGATCTAGTTCTGGTAAACGATCATAATCATTGTCCTCTTCTTCAGATGACTGAAATATTGCCAATCTTTTCATTAATTAACACACATGTTTTCAGTCAGTTAAACACTACAACCACCAAAAAACACAGCCATTACCTTAATGTTGTGAAGAGTCTTGAAACATTTGATTAAATCAACATCATCAGAAGTCCTTTTAACTGCATAATTACGCCACCCGTGCAATAATTTGCCATCCGTGATTTCAACCTTAAACAACATTTCCTTCCCCATAAAAATGTCAAGCTCTCTAGCGTACTGCTGGATTTGGTCTCCAAAATCATGTGAAAACATCATTGGAAGCATAATAGCACCCTGTATACGTCAAATTAGAAAAGGATTTAAAAAAAGACGAAGAAAAAAATACAATTTGAATATGAATTGAACAACGTACATATTCAACGTCCATCTCGACCATGTACGTCCGATATTTCAAACGAAGCTCATTGATCCTCCGCTCAAGCTCAGTTGTTGGATTGGGGTTCAGAGGTGCTGACAATGTTAGAAACGAAAAATTAATCAGAATACAGTATTACTATCATATTAAAGCACATGATAAAAACAGTACAGCTGAATATCTACCAATTAGCGTGTGATAAAAAAGCATAGCTTGTATGTTGTGGTGATGAGCCATATCTGATAACGTTTAATGATAGATGGAGCAAAAAATGAATGGAATCTTCAATATATACACGCACATAACCCTTCATATGATAAAGCCAATCCTTGGAAAACTGCAAAAGCTTTGAAAACATAGTATGATACCAAGGGATTGTGGGGGTCTGTTTAATTTTAATCAACTTTAAAGGTTTTAGAAGATGTATCACGTTGTTGTGACTTGTGCAAGCAATAATGAGTTGATTAAAATTACTTGAAACTCTATGACTGAAGCTCTGGCGCCAAATAATTATAAGATTAGAGTTGCCACGTAATTTGATGACTGTGTGTAAATCAACACAGATTGATCAAACGGCCACCACCGTTTGGAGCCAAAAACATAAGGAATTAGGGTTGGCACAATTTCTTATAATTGTTATTCGTATTAGAAATAAGTAAGATAATTCTATGTCTAATTTTTCCAACAATCTTAAGAGTATTTTCGTTGACATAGAATTATTATTATAAAGTTAATTATTGCAATTCTAATTATGATTTGCTTATATTATCGTGAATGAGAAATTGTTGTCCCTGGCATCGTTTTTTGATTTTGAAAGGCAGTATTCTTTTAACAAAGCATTATTATTATTTAATCTCAAAATCTAATTATATTTTATTTCTATGAATTGGAGAAGGTTTGTAGATGCTGGAAATTTTGGTAGTGGTGGTGAACTTTTGATATAAAGGGAATGGCGAATTAGTTGCTGAAAATTATATAATGGATGTGTCACCCAGTTGTGCCAGATGCTTGTAAAACTCAACTTCAACGGAACTAATGGTGAATAAGTTTTCATTAATTTTCTGGTGTAATAAATGGTTCGTTGAATTTCTTGATTCATTCAAAGTGATCGATTTCTTTGTAAGTTTTAAACTCTTCTCCCTTGAAATCATCCACAAGGCGTCAGGTACATGTTCTAGACTTTCAACTCCCAAATATTAATCTGTGTTGAGATAATGATTACATGTTAAATATGTTTGAAAAATAGTGACTTTATGATCTTTTAAAATTGTGCTCTTGAAGCTTTCATTTAGGCCACTACATTTGTTATTGAGTTCAATTTTTATAATGAGTTTATTTTGAGCCATGGTTGTTTGAACTTGCATGATATTTTTAATCATGTTGAAAATTGATGTCTTACTTAATCGGAAATAAAGTCTTATTTTGATGAAAGAAGCATTTTGAAGATTGAAGCAAAATTTTGAAGCATTTTTTGTTTGAGAGTGATTACTTGTAATTCTGAACTTTGAATTTCTAAAATGTTTCATATTGTTTTATTGTATCACTCTTTGTTTGGCATTGATTTATCGAAGTTGAAAACTTAATTTCACAATGCATTATATGCCTCACAAATATATTTGTTGGATACTTGTCAATTTTTTCCTTCTCGGACACATGTATTCAAGTAATATTTTCTTTGAGAATATATTTATGTGCGTATATAGTCTGTCCATTTGATTAATGCACGTCTCATCTGTGTATTTAATCATTAGAAGTTTGATGCCTAATAAAATGGATGCTTATGTAAAATTGTGTATTGGTTTTCTTGTGCCATTATGCTACATGTATAGTTCAGATCTCTTTCATCATATCTGTGTCATTTATTCTAATTATATGACAATTTGTTGTTTTGGTCGATATTTATTCTAATATTTTCTATGTCTAATTTTTCCAACAAAATATAGATGGAATTTACGATGATATTTAATTTATAATACCACAGAAATAACAAAATCTTAATATCACACGTTACATACCACAGAGATGATGAAGCCATGGAATGCAATCGCAGAAAAAACGCAACTTGAAAGCTAGAGAAATACTTTGGATAGTTACCGTGAAAATGAAAATAAGGAAAATGATCAAGTATATATAAGGTAAAATGTAAAGCACCTAACACGTGATGTTAAAGTGGGTTGTTCAATGAATATATTACTTAATTTACGATAATACAAAATGAATATTGATTTTCTCCAATGAACCACATACAGAGAAATTCTTAAATATATCCCAAAATCTTTATATATCTTTACATTTTTAAAAAAATTTAATGATTTGCTAAGATTTATTAAATGTAAACCATTTTTCGTGACAAAATATTAAATGTAAACCACAAAGAAGTAAAAAGAGTGGGTACTTTCTTATCAACTGTTCACATGTAATCAACCATATGTTGTATTTTATAATGTGTCTATTTAATGTAATTATAAATAAATAAAACACGCACTATTGTGGATGATCCTATTAATTTGATGGTTAAATGTCTTTAAAAATATTACATTCTTAAAAAATTTGTACACCTCAAATCCAAATTAGTTTTTCTTCACAAAAAATTTACTAAAAAATTCAGTACTCAACTTTGGAAGAGAAATCACGAGGGACAGTTAAAAATAGTTCAAGTAGATTATTACAGTATTAACGACAAATTATTTAATTAAATATATTTTACAATAATTGTAATTTAAGCAAACCAATAGCTATAATTTATTTCCCATTGATAAACTAATGAAAAAGCCTCAAAAAAATCCAACTCAGATGGATAGTTTTTTCATGTACTAAAGCAAATTTACGCTGGTTTTTTTTTTTCTACTCGAAATCAAAGTAACCTAGTCTAAAATATTAAGAGCATCTACGATAGAGACAATCGCATTTTAGTTCTTAAACGGCTTTCAATGGACACATGATTTTTTTATTATTTTTTCATAGTATTATTTAATAGAAACTCAACAACTCCAATGATACTGTAGATGTGGATGAGATCGAGAATCTTTTGGACGAAATCTCATCTCTTCGAAAGAATATTTTTTATTATTTATTATCTTTTTATTATTTTTACTACTCTAGTACTGCAGATGAGATCCAGAATCTTTTGGACGTAATCTAATCTCTTTAAATTTTCCTCAAACTAACAAGACAATTGGTATGTATTATTTTTTTAATTTTGACTTGTGCTGTCTTATCTATGTAGTTGAATGGACCAACTTGTGGATTTGTCATGATGAATATTTTACTGTATCTTTGATTTATATTTAATATCTAATTTTATTTTCAATCAATGATCACAACATAAACAGAACACTAGATTATCACTATCATAGGTCATAATGTTTCTCGAAGTTGTAGCATTGCCCATAAGATACGCTATTTTTAAAGGTAGTGTTAACTTGTGCCCTTAGGGCACATGTTAAGAAAGGCAAAAGAAGAAATATTCTCTAAAATTTTGTGCATTTAATGGATTAAAAAGTTAAAAATTAAATAGTTAATAGTGTTTTTTGCCCTGTAATATAGTGCACTTTTGGGTTTAGCCCCTGTAAAAAAAACAAAATTTAGATTTCACCCTTGAAAAATGGAGATTCTTCAGGATTGACCCTCGACCTTATTGAGTCAGCAGAATCTCCTACGTGGCAGTGACGTGTCATGTTTTTTACCATGTCACGTGTGTAAATAACTGCCACGTCATTTTTTACTTAAAAAAAACTGAAAAATTTTAAATTACAAAAAAATTGTTTTTTATTAAAAAAACATATTTTTAAAAAACGAAAAAAATCTTTTTCTAATTGTTTTTAATTAATTTTTAAAAAACTAAAATTACTTTGATGATTTTAGTGTATTTTAGAGGAAAGAGAGTGATGATTGAATGATTAAAATAAATTATTTTGATGAGAGAATTATTGATGAGCAGAGAGATAGAGACAAAGGCATCCAAAGGCACCGAAGTCAAAGACACTGAAACCCTGCCTAATTCTTTGATAGAAATGAACAGCGATCAAAATCACTCAAAAATTCATTGATAAGTAAAATTTGCACCAATAAAGTAATAAATTGATGAAATATGTTTCATCTACTCTATAATTAATTTATTTATATATACCGAATATATCCATTATCCAAGTTCAGCATCATGCAATGCTCAACTCAAACAAAAATCGTAGAAGTGTGTACATCCACTATTCAAACCCAAATTGATGGACAAAAGAAATATCTGACCACACCAGAAAGATTAAATGTGCATGACAGTAGGTATTGATCGTACAGCAAAAGACCTATATTAGGTTATGATGACGCATCTCAAGTGCATTCTCATGTGTCATCATAACCTAATATAGGTCTTTTGCTGTACGATCAATACCTACTGTCATGCACATTTAATCTTTTTAGTGTGGTCAGATATTTCTTTTGTCCATCAACTTGGGTTTGAATAGTGGATGTACACACTTCTACGATTTTTGTTTGAGTTGAGCATTGCAGGATGCTTATCTTGGATAATGGATATATTCGGTATATATAAATAAATTAATTATAGAGTAGGTGAAACATATTTCATCAATTTATTACTTTATTGGTGCAAATTTTACTTATCAATAAATTTTTGAGTGATTTTGATCGTTGTTCATTTCTATCAAAGAATTAGGCGAGGTTTCATTGTCTTTGGCTGCCTTTGGATGCCTTTGTCTCTATCTCTCTCCTCATCAATAATTCTCTCATCAAAATTATTTATTTTAATCATTCAATCATCACTCTCTTTCCTCTAAAATACACTAAAATCATCAAAGTCATCCAACACAAAGTCATTGAAGCTCCACCCCAAAGAATATTACCTTTTAATTTTTTGTTTTAAGTAAAATGTTACCGTATATTTTATATTTCGTATGATGTATATGTATAAAATGATAGAGTTTAACTTCTAAATTTATATCTTCCTCGCACGTTTACTTCTTTTGGAATCAAAACACTTGTTGAGTTCAATCCAAAACCACCAATTTGAATGGACAATACGGGAAACAACGAAGGACTGCACACTGATTCCTTTTTGGTTTAAATTGAATAGATTTGATTCAACCTTTTTCTGATTACTTTGTGCAAGAAACCCAATTTTCTTTATTTTTCTGACAAACCTTTGACTTGATGTTTAGTTTCCTTCCCAAAGTTTTTAAGTTTCTTTACCAATGTTTTTTATCTTAGATTAAGAGATTACTCTACAGTCAAAACAGAGAAAAGTAAGAAGGCTTTTAAAAAGCAAAAATATACCATTAATAATCGCAAAAAATTAATTTTTAACCAACAAGGAAGAAAAGACCAGAGGCATCCAAAACGAAAGTAACTAATCCAGGAAGAAATTCATATCCAATTACACGCAATGCTTTATTACCCAAACCTTGGTGAATATCGATCTTATTTTTATTTTTGTATTAATAAATCACAACATCGTAGATATTTTTGATTTTGACATTGATTCGTATAATTCAATCAAGTGTAGTCTTACCTGTGCAACGCACAAGTAACGGTATCCTAGATAAAAAACCGGAGTAGATGCACTTACCTAAGTTCACATAAGTAAAAAACCGGAGCCCTTAAACAAAAAAAAAGAAAAAATTACTATTTAAGTCGAGTGCCAAACCTTCAAAAAAAAAAGGTCTGGTTTCCTATTAATAATTATGCTAAGAGAAAAATATAATGTTATTAAAAATGCAAAGAGGCATAGCGTCATATCTGAGATCATAGTCAAGCACTCTAGTTATGTACAACATGCATACAATACATGCTGGAAAGTAAATATTCGTCACAAATCAAAGGTTATGTGAGCATCACATGTACAGTAATATTTTATCTATTAAATAACTGTTTTTATAAATTATACATTACTATCGATGATCATACTGAAAAACACTGATTAAAATCACGATGGTTCAATCATTCAGCACACATTTACATGAATAAAATACACCATAATCAATAGTCTAATATTTAATTAGCCCCTTCTTCTTCTTTTTTTTGAGGTCCTTTCTATCATGAATAGAATAATAACATGTACAAACCCACAAGGAAAATTAGACAATGTAGATAAACCAAACAACAACCACTTACAAAATATTAAAAATTATAGGACACATAGAACAATCCACACATGCATACAACACACATAAATTACAGACCTTTGGTTAAACATTACTCGTTGAGAATGAAACTAAACTAAATACAAAAACAGAAGATGAAAGACCCACACATCAGACACTCACCCATCTCCAAAGATGAACAATTTTCAAAATACGATTCATCTACCGTTGGACAATAATAAAACAAACCTAACTTATAGAAAATAGTAACATATAAAAAAAAGGAAAGAAGATGCATCCGGATGGACATTCACTCATCTTCCCCTCAAATTACATTCACAACCACCATGTGGAAAAAAATCCAAATCTAGTCGAGCATTCTGCACAAAAAACAAAACATAACGCTCAAAGCTTAGGAAAAATAAACAGTAGATAACAATTACATCCAACATTATAATTATAACAAAAAAATCTACCTTTCCATTAAATAAGTTAATGATCTCTGGGTTATGGCAAACCCTGAGAACCCTATAGCAACAATCCGAAGTTGGATTGGAAGTAGATTCTTTATCAACCAAAAAAAGAAAGTTCTTTCCAAACAGCGACTGAAATTCAGATGGGTACATTTTCGATTTTTTTCCATGTTTGTTAATCATCGAAATAACAAAAAAAAAAAAAAATTCTTAAACGTCATCAACAAATAAGTGGAAAATAAAACAACCAGTAGTAAATGGGAAACTGACCTCCATCTCAGTGACTAAATAAGAACAATTTTCTTTGAGCAATTCCCTAAGATCATCATCAAATAACACAAACACAGCCTCACCGGTATCATCAAAGACATTAAACTTTGCCCTAAAGCTATCATTGCAATAAAAACGTTTATTAGATCACAGCAAATTAAACTAAATAAACGAGATAAAGTCTTGACAAATAATCTATGGAAACATACACAAACAAAGCACTTAAAAAACCAATCTTACCTTGAAATTAAATGGAGTTCATAATCATTACTATCGCAATCAGTTGTCAAGCTTGATGCATCAATTTCAGCATCATTGATTGAGAGAGAAGGAAACCACCAATCTTCACAGTCAATAAATCCAACTAAGACCCCCGATATAACAAACCTCCCATCTTCAATAATAGATTCAAGTTCAGATATTGCCTTCTTCGGGTAAAACAACAAAAATTCAGCTGCACCATATTCTTTCATCTTAGGAACAATCGCATCGATAGGTCCATATGCAGGAACTCCACGAATACTCATTCTGCGAGCATTACAAATTGATAAATCATAATGAAATTCATAACTATAACAAAACAAAACAACGATACAAAATAAAACCAACTGCTTCTTAAATTCAGTGACTTGCGAGATCTCCGGATCAACAAAAATCTGAGAAATTTCCTTGACGTTTTGCACATAGGGGAATCCTGATTAAATTTAATAAATACAAGTAAATCAACATCAGAGATCCATACATTATTCAACAATAGAGTACATGAAAACATTGCAAAGATTGGGCAGACAATCTAGAACATTACTAAATCATGTAAAGGAGGACAACAAGTTCACAATCCGAAATGAAAATTACAAAGTTAATGACAAACCAGAAGCAAACAAAGAGTAACAAACATACCAAGATACATTCTAATTTTAGCAAAACGAAAAAGAATCACTGGTCTATCAACATTGCAATCAGACAACGCCTGTTCCAACCTACTGGTACAATCTTCGGCAACGAGACAACGGATTCTACCACTGCAAGTTTTTGAGAAACTTATGAGATCAATTTGCCACGGAAGAAAAGTAAATTCCAAGCAAAATCGAGAAAAACCTGGCTTCCAACAATTCAAGGATCATGGACATGCAAAGTTTCCCTTCGACAATACCTTCCTTTGGCTTAGACTTCCCAACCAACATACCAATCACATCTAGTATAGAAGTAACAGAGTACTTTAAAAAGGAAGCAAGATTATAAATATTATGGACCGAAACAAATATGTGAAAGAATGCATACCAGCCAAAAAATCACAATCACTTTGATGTTTGGATATTGTGCTTGAGTCAGCAAAACAAAAGTCATTCATGCGATTTAACAACCAACAACGACATGAACAGAAGTTTCAGCCATAAAAACAAGTCGATATTTGTGGTTAGTAACACGATAAGACCCCAGATTCTGAATAACTTTAAAACTCGAAATGATGTAAACACAGCTAGTGAATAATTTGAATCGAAACAGATGAATCAATTCTTCTGGAACAGACGCTTGAATGCTACATCCCTGTACAACATTAAAAAAACAAATCACCCAACAACGAAATAAGGCCATGATAAATTTTGAAAAACGACAGTAACAAAGATAACTAATCGAATCACCTCTTCATCAACAAGAACCATCTCAAACGATGAGATGACCTTTACATCACCATCAAAAGTATAAGGTTTCCAAACACGAACGATACCAACTTTCAATCGGATCTTTCCGTTCAAGGGAGAAACATCTCTCAGTTTATGCATCAGAGCATCCATCTCTCAAGTTACCAGGTACAACAATGGAGCAACTTTATCAGTGTACAGTAAAGCAAGAGAGTAAACTTTTATCGAAGTACGTAGCCAAAGTTTAATCCATGTGCATCTAGAGGATAGTTGGGGACATTATAACAAAGAAAAATACGGGTAGCACTTGGGTGACATTGATGACATTGACCAATCACAATGTCACAATCCATGTGAAGGAGAGAGAAAAAAACCACATGTGACATAATGGTTGGTCAATGTCACCAATGTCACCAACTCTATGTCACCTAAGTGCTATCAGAAAAATACAAAAGAGAAGTAACATCGATGCAATTACAATCATATCCTTTGATTATAAATGACAATATAAGTAAAATGTTTCAATTTATATCAAAATGTCAATTAAATCATAGATAACTTTTCTGAATTTTTAAAGCCTATAATAAGAAACTTTAACATACTTTTTTTGAAAGGAAAAAACTTTAACATACTCTTACAAATAAATTTAAAATAAATTGGTATGATTTTCCCAAAAATATTAAACGCCTTTATCGCTTAATTTAGTTCATATTTTATTTGATTACAAGTATAAGTACATCTTAATTCATGAATAAACCACACAGATTCTCTTTATTGTAAAAATAAAAGCAACTCTAATGCATAAAATACAAAATATTTTAATGAATTTCAAGCATCCAAAAACAAATATATAAGTAATTAACAAAAGATTATTCCATTAGAAACGAAACAAAGATAAAACTTTTTGGAAAACTTTTCACCATAACCCACTCCAATTTTAAAGTTAACAAACTTGAATCCATCTTTCCATGCTACCCGAAAAATCAACAATGCTATACTCGCTCGATAGTTTGGTAAATTAAATTATGATAAAAGAATGTACATTGAATGAAATATTGAATAATGGAGTAGACATGTCAATTTATGCGTCTCCATATCCAAAAAAAAACCTAAAAATTTACGTACAATTACTCAATCAAATTTATCTAGAGTGCAACTACGTCGATTCATGCGGAATTTATCAAGATAAACAATGTTCATCGGCCCAAATTATGCAAAAATTAAACAACAACAAACAGTATTCATAGATGTTGATAATTGGCAAACACACATCAAGTTGCCTAAAAGTTTATACTCAATACTAACACAACATTGTTCTTTTTTCCAATCCACCAATTTGCTTAAATTAACTCAAGAAACAGACCATCGCAATAAAATTCAACACTACAACCATCATGGATGTATTTCTTCCCTCCTTCTTCCTCCAATGTAACAATAGTAGATTTGTACGGCCTCATTTGATCAGGATCCACTAAAATAATTGAAGCCTGACCTCGTATTGCAAACTCAGTTGAGACCTCCTCAGGTAAAACCTGCAAACAAACGAACAGATATAACCACATAACCAGATTTCAGAGTTGTTTAAAATATTCAACCACGTTAGTAAAAACTAACCAAAGCTGTTCGAGAAGGAATACAAGGGTTGACAATTTCAATTTTCCAAGATATCTTAGAACATACTTCATTAATTTTGATAACCTTCAAGTCCTCTGCAACCAAACCTAAGAGTTCAATATGTGTATCAAATATAGAACTACCATCGTCTTCAACAACATTCTGCTCAGCGCTATCGTCATCAAGGTCCAAATGTCTACAAAATTGAAAACGAAATCAGCCAACATAACCTATGATATTTTACAATTAAAAATTATACAAGATAAAAATGAGCTTACACATCTGGAGAATTGAGAATGATAGGACCAAAAATAAAGGATCTTGTTTATATAGAAATTTCCCTCCACCAAACTGAGAATGATAGGACCAAATATATAAAAATATTATATAGCTCTATGCGATATAAGACAAAGCATATAAAAAAAAGCTTTGTAAGAAAAAGACACGACTCCCAACAACGAAAAGACACTACGTAAAATAAAATAAGGTAATAGTCCCTTTTGTCTCTGAAATTGTAAAGAATAGTTAAAATAGTCTTTCAATGCATCAAAATTTCAAAGTAGTCTCTGATTGTGCACTTTGTTAGTTAAAATAGTCCTTAATGTTAAAATACTTCATTAATATTGTCAGATTAGTCCTCCAATATACTTACTTATTGTCACATTAGTCCTTATAAATACATTTTTATTATCATTTCAGTTTCTATATGAAAAGAGTTACTGTGAACATTGAGAAGTTATTTTAGTGTCAAAGACTGTTTTGACTAACAAAACGTACAAACAGGGACTATTTTGAAATTTTGATACAATGAAGGATTAAATTGACTAATCATTACATATTCAGGGACTAAAGTGACTATTACCCCAATAAAACAATATGATACATTGCCAATATACATGATATTACTTGATCAAATTATATGCTTTTATCTAATCACCCAAACTAATGCATCTAAATCTTATTTTCATTTTTCATATTATTTGAAATGACGAATAATTTCATTAAATAAATAAAAATAAATATCACATAAATACAATTGATTGGATAAAGAACGTTCACTAACACAACCAATCCTCGAAATCAAGAACCATTGGCTAATGGTCCGTAGGAGGACGAGGACAAGGACAAAGTAAAAAAGAGACTAAATTTTAAAAAACACTGTACATAAGAATCACACTTTCGTATATCATTTTGTAAATTTTTTGATTGGATTCTTATGAGAAGAAACAATAATTCGATTTTCCTAATAATTTAATCTGACAAATAAAACGACAATGCAGTATTTTTTTTCTTCAAAACTACCAGGTATCAGTAAATTAGTTTTCAATAAAATATTAATCATCAATAAATTCATTTATTATCAAAATACTAATTAATTAAATTTTGATGATAACTATCATTTTTAATTTACAAATTACCAATTTTTATCTATTTCTTCTGTAGTTATCAATTTAACAAATATACTCTATATCTCATATCCTTCTTTCTTCTCACCATCTCATATTTCTTATTTTCTTATGATCATTCTGGTTCACAACCAAACACATTGTTTCTTGCGTTTCTCTATCTTTTAATCTCACCTTACAATTAACCAAACATGTCCTAGATAAATTTAACCTCGCAAATAAATAAATGGTTTGCTGCGATAAATATATGGCAGAGTATTGTTAGATATTGTTAGATCAAAAACTGGCAGAGTATTTCTTGAGTTGTAGTTAGAGCTTCGAATTTTAGTAAAACCTAGGAAATCCATCAATTGATATTTTTTAGATACACTCACCCTAAAAGATATACCCTACATTTATATATTATAAAAAAAATTAATAAAAAAATGCACCTGAACACGCAAAGGTGAAGTTATTTTCTCAAAATATTCATTTATTTAATTAATTGAAATCATGAAATTTGAATTATAAATTTTTTAAAAATTATCCTCAAGATATACCAAGGATAACAAATTTTTCCAACTTAACTTGTATATAATCTATTACGATACAATCCCTTTGTTAGTTCTACCAATTCATTCATCTTTAATATACTATAAAAACGAAGCTTATACAACATAAATAGAAAATGATTGAAATCCGAAACAAGAAACATAAGTTATACACAATAATATGTTTTCATAAACAAACCACAACTGTCTTTACGCGAAATCAAAAACAACCAAGCAACAGCTAACATCGCCAAAATATAAAAATTTAACTGATTTGGAAACCTGAATCACAAAATCAAACAGAATAAATTATCCCATTACATAGACCATTAAGTCGCAAGATCAACAAAAATCCACACTTGAAATATATTTTAGCCTCGGTAAACTTTACCTATCGGATGAAGTTAAACTCAACCACCAAATAATTCTAAGATTTTTTCATCATCAATCACCTGTTGGAATATTTGGTTATAATTTATTTAATTATAATATTCCAATAATTATTTTGTGGGCATATATATCTAATTTAATTATATTAGCTATTTATCTTTAAGGAGCCTTAATTGATTAGTGATCATGAAAAAGGCTTATTAGGTTTCTATTAAAATAATAATTAATTATTTAAGTGATATGGGCTTGGATCGGGTGGATGTCTGGATGGTCCATTAACGGAATAATGGGAAACCCTAATGGCCATCCAATATAAAAGAGGCTATGGTCGCCAATATACCGGTACACAAGCAAAACCGCTCTTCTCCCCATCTTAAGCGCATTAGGGCATAAAGGTACCGGTTGAGGAAGAACCAAGGTAGCCACTGCTGACTTTGCTTTTGTTTCAGATCACTGCTGCCGGAAAACTCTTTTGTCCAGGTATTCCTATGACCTTGAACTTTAATTTCAGTAAATCAAACATGTTGTATCTGATCATAAACTTGTTCAATAATTGCTTCCGCTGTTGATTGATAAATTAAATAATATATATTGAACTGTTTATGAAATTTGCTGGTATCAGAGCCACTTCATGTTTGGTTTATTGGATTTTATGCATATATATATTGTTCGATTGACATGTATATATCATCGATGAATGACCGTTGCCTTATTTCTTCAATCGATGACTTGTTATGGTTATTCAATGAAGCAATTTTTTTTTAAATCGATGTAGTTTTGTGACTTTGGTTCATCGATCCCATATATATATATATATATGATTCAATCAGTTTGTGCATGACATATATTTGAGACTTGTTGTTTTGTTTTGTCATGAATGGCCTTGGTTTTGGTTTTAATTTGCATCGATACCAATTATATATTTGTTTTGATTCGATGATTTAATTTTTTTTTTCTCTTGGCATATTCATGTTCACTTGTAATTGTCATGCCTTCTATGTGACCCTTAGTTGTTCATATGATCCATGTTTTTTATTTTGTTTTGTTCCACGTTTTATGAACCAGTAAAGCAATCAGTATCAAATTTATTTTGATCCAGATTGTCACCTACAATTGACTCAGTTAAAATTAGGTTCAAGTTAATCCTATTTTTGTCTCTCAATTTCAAAACAAATTCCTATATGATTGGAATTGATAGCTTTGACTGTGGTCCATTTCCTTAATTTTTTGCCGGACTGATATTTTAACTTTAAGATTGAGTTAATTTTTTTTTTCTCTCTAAATCGTGAAACAAATCCCTTATTATTTGGAACTGTTATGATCTTATTCCAATTTTTGGTCAAAATAATTTTTGATTGGATTCTAAATGAATAAATATTTTTTTTTCATTCATTTATTTTTTTTCTGAATTATGAATCAGAACTTTGATTATTTATTTTATTTTAAAATAATTTGAAGTGTCCTTGATTCTAGGAGTAAGCCATGCATCTAGCAAAATTTTGTGGAACCATATGATTCTGTTGTGATTTTGCATACACGTGTGGTAGTTTCCTAATTTTTTTTAATCATATTGTTTCAATTTTTTTTTATTTTCGTGAAACAATTTTATTTTTTTCCGTAACATTAGCAATAAAGCTTCGGCTACTTCTTTAATTTTTTTTTTTTTGGGTAGCCTATTGTGTTATAATATATATATATGTGCATATATTATTTTAATTTATCATGATACATGCATTCATGCTATAGACTAGAGATAACATGTTACTTTGTTCACTTCCCTGCACAATACAATGCACGTATGTGCGCTGTCATTTGCTTACTTTCAACCTGCGAATTCCTTCTCGCATTAAGGATACCTTAATAATCATGAGATTATTAAAAGACAAATATAAACATACAATCTGCATTACATTTGTGAGTATTGTTCCTTTTGTGAATTTTAAGACTTTCCCATTTAATTCTATTGAATTGTCTAGTAAAATTAGTTGAGTTGGTTGAAACAATAATGTTGCCCAAGTAACCTCTGTTGTCTAAATTGATTTCAATTAAGTTTACAAAAGATGTGTGTATAATTATTCATGCGAGTTGTTGTCGGCCCAAAGGAAGGCGCAACTTGGCCGGATAATTGTGCACTTGCGATGGAAAATGTGTGTCGATTATAAAGTTTTATCCATGTGAATAATGGGATGCCCAAAGGTGACTGTCATACCCCATTTTTTGACCGTTTGTTTTCTTTTTATTCGTCATTTAAGCTCGTTTTATCGAGTTGTTTTCTCCAATTTCTACATTTTATTTCACGGTATTTTATCAGTTTTTTTTCAACATCCTACATATCTATATCTCAGCATTTTATTTGTACGCTTTGCAAACATTTTACTCGTCTTTTCTCGAATTTTTATCTGCTTAGATTTCATTTTATCTTGTCATTTTTTACCAGCTTTCCGCTGTTATTTTCTCATTTTTACTTGCTTTTATAAACTGAGAGGTCTTTTCGTTTCAGACGAAATTTCGGCAGAGAGGTTACTTTGAAGTACCTCATTTGGGGTTCCGAAGGGACAGTTTTAAGTGTTTTATTTATTCTTTTCTTTAATTTTAGTTTGTTTTATTTAAAAGTTTTACTTATTTTATTTTTGTTATTCTATCATTTTTATTCTATTATTTATTTCTTTTTCACTTTAATTTTCGTTTTTTATTTAGTTAATATTATTTTGGTCCAAGTTTTGTCCTTGTCCATGTGTCAATCCAAGATTGGTCCATATTTTTGTTGTCTTCTGCATCAGAGACCCAGGGGGCAGTTTGGTCATTAGTTCATGAAGCAGAGACCCTAGAATGACAGCCTATAAAGAGGCTGTCAAATCCTTCACAAAAGGGAGGGAGAGAAACAACTGTAGCTGTAACGCCCACTTTCGTTTAATAATTTATTTAAATCGAGTTTAGGTGATTATATTATATTTATATAATATATGTGTGATTTTGGTAGGTTTTGATGATTTTGGATGATTTAGTTGACGTTGTGATAAGTTATGATTTTTGTGGATTTGATAAGATTAAGAGACTTATTTTATTGTTAAATAAAATAAGATTTGAAAATAAAATAAAATATTTAGTTGTGGGTTAGTTTTGGATTTTAGAGAGTTATGTGGGAGAAAGAGTAAATAAGATAAGATTTGTTGGGAGTATAAATAAGGAAGTTAGGTTTAGAAAGTCAGTAACGTATCAGACTTTTGGGAGAAAAAGAAACGCGCACGTGAAGAGAAGAGAAGGAGAGGAGTGCTGCGATTTTGCTTCTAACCAGGTAAGGGTGAGACTAATGATTCTGTCATATTGATTAACATGATCCTGATGATTAATTAGCAAGAATTAGGGTTGAATTGGAAAAGTAGAAAACTAGGTCTAATTGCTAGAATTGATGATTAAACGGTTAGAATGGGTTTAATTCGTGTAGAAAGTGTTCCTAGACCTTAGAATATGTTTAGGATGAATTCTGGAATCAATGAGGGGCGTAGAACCATGTTAATCGTTGAATTTTGGAGAAAATAGTAAGTCTGCCCGCGGCGACATTCATCGCTCGCCACGGCGAGCAATGATCCTCGCCTCGCGAGTGATGAACTTCATCGCTCGCCATAGCGAGCCTTTTCCCCGCCTGGCGAGTTGTGCTAGGCAGCTCGCCATAGCGAGCATGCTTACTTGCCGTAGCGAGCTAGGGCTGAGATCACGTAGGTTTTGCAACGTTCGACCTTAGTTGATCCCTGAGAGCCTGCGAGTACCTGAGCATATCTGATGATAAATGGGAATGATTGTAGGATAAGATTGAGCCTAGAATGACTGTAGTTGGAAGCTAGCTCTACTCGCCAGGGCGAGCAGAAACACTCGCCTCGCGAGCACTACCAGATTGGATGTATTTAGTGTTTGTGCGATCTGTGTCGCACGTTTGACCAAGAGTGGACCCCTAGGCGTTTATGAGACCTAATAGTAATGTTGAGAGTATCCTGTAAAGCTGTTTAAGATATGTTAATGTTAACTGAGTATGAATTAAAGTATTTTTACATTATGAAGAACATGGATGAATGATTATGTGCCATTGATTGCAATTGATATCATTCTGTTTTTGTTGATATTTGACTATGCTGCTGCTGTTATTTAACTGAGTCGCATGACGTCTATATATATGATGAATAAGATGTTGTATAGCTCCAAATTATTGGATGCATGTTGATAAGGTGTTTTGTGATTAGAGTCCATGCATTAGCATTCATTGAGCTTAGTCCTCACCATGATAGGAGCTTTGTCCTCCGCACGACTAATAAGAGCTTTGTCCTCCACACGTTTTAAAGTATATTAATACTTATGATGAAGTTTGGTACCACATGCATATAAGGGGTCTAAGAGCATTGTCGCATTGTCATGTTTATGATGTTATGCTATTGTTGATGGTTGAATATGTGATTATGTGATATCTGTTTACCAATTATGCAAGTGATTAAGAATGATATGATGCTATTTATGAATTCGAATTATATTGATTAATATTATTGGATTATGAAATCTCACCCCTTCTGCTGGAATTGCCGCCTTGTGGGCAAGTGCAGGTGATCGTGCTTAGTGTGCAATTGCTTCATGAGTGGCCTTGCCTCACTGTGTCGTCTAGGTCGCTCTGATACGTAACGGGATGGGGTTATCTTTTATGCATGCTTCATTCTTTTACGTGGATCTTTATGTTATTTTGTTATATTGCAACTAACTCTTTTGAGACATTTTTATGGGGCCTGCGTGCCAAACGTTTTATGGTTTATAAGTATTTTTCCGCTGCAATGTTTGAAGTTATTTGGTTAAATTATTATTTAACTATTTTCGGATTATGTTATATGTGATATCCCGTTGTTTGATGTGTACTCTGATAAATGTTTTTAAGAAATTTTTAAGTCGGGAAAACGGGGTGTTACAGTAGCAGCCGCAGCCACCACAACACAAAACCCTAATCCACAAATTTTTCTCATTTCACAGAATCAATACCAAAAAATGATGAAAAAAATCAAGAACATCAAGAACATGAAATCACATAAATGAACACATAAACTTCTCCAGCAACACTAACTCGAACCAAATCCGAACAACACAAACAGAACCAAATCCATAGCAACACAAACTAAAACAGAATTCGAATCGAGCAACACACAAACTTAGAACAAATCCGAACCCTCTACACACAAAACCGCAAGCAAACCAAGTCATAAGTGGATAGCCGTAACCGAATCATAACAAGAAAAGAAGGAGGAAGGTAGTTTTTCTCTCAAAAATCCGAATCTTCAAACTTAGATCTAGGGCTTTTGGTTGCGTATTTGTGAAAAGTGGTTTCGGATTCGAGAAGAGAAAGGAGAGACGAATCTTTTGACACAAAAATTTTAAAAAAAAATGAAGTAAAAGCTCCGGCGCGGCGGCGCTATGGCCGACCACCGCGCCGGAGGAGCTCCGACCACCCTCTCCTTTCTTCTCCGGCCTGACTTAAGAAGAGAGAGGGGAGAGCTTCTCTCTCTTCTTTCCTGAAATGTTTCTTTTAGAGAGAGAAAGAAAAGAAAAAATGAGAAAACCGGACCCATTATTGCCTTTTATAGGTGTAGGTGAACCGGCCGGTTCTCCTGAACCGGACTGGTTCACACGGTTTTCCTTCCTTTTCCTCTCTACCCTCTGATTTTGATCATATGGCTGTGTTTTGTTCCTTTTTTTTAAAATCCTGTGCATATTTATTTATTGTGTAGCCATGTGACCTCAAGACTAGGCCGTTGGATCTTAGATCCAACGTCCCAGGATGCTCTTGGGAGGATTCATGTGTTTCTAAGCTACGGTGCTGCCTTGTGTTCTTTATTTGTTGCACCTTTTGATTAATCTAGAGGCTGTGATCAAGGACTCTATGATTGTATTTGAGCCTCATGATCAATCTTACGGCTCATGTTCAATCTGGACATTTGAGCCACTTTTTTATTTATTTTTATTTTTTAGCTCTTTTAAATATTTTCTTTATTTTCTATAATTTTGTTTTTATTTCTATATTTTTTCTAAACTCCACAAAAATTATCATTGTTTGTTTATGTCCTTTATTTTGTTATGTGTTTATGCTCTTGTTAACCATGACATTTTTAGCTCATTTTTATTATTGTATATTTCTCTTGCATACTTATTTTTTGTTATGTTTGCATACATATTTATTTATTTTCTATCATTCATAGTTATTTATCGCTTTCATTTTAGTAGGTACATAGGATTAGATGTAATGTAATTTATTTCCGCATTTTATTTTTTCGCAAGACTTTAGCATGTATATAGGGACCATGTAAATTATGCAAATAAAATATGCACCGACACACACACCGACACTATCACTCACTTTATTTATTTTTTTACCGCTTTATGCCGTTACCGCGATCGAGGACCAAAAATGAATTAGGGACAAAATTAGGTTAATAATTGGACTTTAATTATTTTCTTAAAATCAAATTATTAGTAATTTTAGGTTCATTTCAAACTCGAGGATTTGCTTAGGATCCAACGTCCTTTGGAAACTTCTCGCTTTTTATTACCTCACGCCGTTACGTATAGTTTTTTTAGTTTACGCTTAACTTAAAAAAAAATCAAATTTCCAAAAAATCAAAAATCAAAAATCAAAACTCCAAAAATATTTTCTTAACAAACCTTGGGAACAAACCAAGTGATCTTTTTCTCTTTTATTTTCTTAATCAAACTTCAATCAACTTTAAATGTTCTAGACTTTATTTTCTTTAGTTAAAATTGAATCAACCTCACACTATTGTTGTTCCTTATGCCTTTGAGGCCTCTAATCTCATTCTTAAAACGTTTTTTTCAAAATTGTTAAAATTAACCCAACACACAAAAATACTTTTTGAGAGAGAACTACTTGATTTTGATCCCATCTTCTTGGGTAAGTAGGCAAAGGATTCATCCTTTCAAATCAATAAAAACAACAAAAAACATACTTCTTCTCCCTCCATTCTTTCATTTAGATTTTAGGCAACATTTTTTACAAATAATTAAGCGAATAATTAGCACAAGTTTAATTTAGGTGAGAGGCTCCTTCGGAGTAACGAAGTCGATTAGGGTGCTTAACACCTTCCCTAGTCGAAACCAACCCCCGGACCTTAATCTCTAAAAAAGGGTTTTTTACTCGTTTTTTCCCTTCCCGCGGATAAAAATTGAGAGTTCAAAGATTGACGGTTCAAAACCAATAAATGGATTGATACCCGAAAATCACGAGCACAGAAATGGCGACTTCACTGGGGACTTTAATTTCCTAAGTGGGTTAAGCCCACCTTACCTTTCTTTACTTGTGCTTTATTTTCGCTTATACACCTTGTACATACATACTTGTTTATTTTCAAACGTGAGTGGTGAGATAAGTCCTACACCCGGGCTTGAGTGAAATTTAAGATAGGACGGGGTATAATCAAAGTTCCACTCCAAGAGTAATCTTGAGTTTTGGTTCATGTGATAACCCCACTCAATGGAGGGATCTTGGAAGTAATATTTGTTGACACGAGTAATCATGTTAGCTTTATTATTTTTAAGTGACCGTCGAAGTTGAGAACTTTAGTTACCTTTAACCCCTCCTAGCCTTTTAGGACGTAGTGCGGTGGCTAATCAAGAGTAATCTTGAATTGGTTGATACGCGATGCTACACCCAAACGAGACTTTCTTACGAGTGTTGTTGGGTCAAGAGTAATCTTGCAAACCAATGACGTTTGGAAGTGGTTGACAACGTTGGGAACTTTTTAGAACCTTGTTACATATACTCGTGAAACCATAGTTCTTACCTTGTGACGATTTCACCCTTGGCTCCATCATGTTGAACCTTACCTCACTTTATTTTCTTTATTCTTTAGCACAATCATGCATACATGCATTCATGCACAAACTTTTTTCCTCATATCTAAAAATATCGAAGGACTTAAATAAAAGATTTTTTTGTAAACATTATAGGGTATGGAGCAGGTAATCTGAAGGACTAGGCAGTTCTATTTTAGAGACCCGGACACGTCTGAACTAAGGAAGTTGGCATCTAAAGTAGCTTGTCCGGAGGATTTCCGAGCTCGCCATGGAAGATTGCTTAACCTCTTCAAGATCAAAATGATACCAGGAATTCTCGACACATTGGTCCAATTCTACGATCCTGTTTGCCACTGCTTCACGTTTCTCGACTTCCAGCTTGTCCCCACTCTTGAGGAAAACTCTTATTGGATTGGTATCCCGGTATCTAACAAGGAACCTTTCAATGGACTCGAACCAAAACTCAAACCCGCAACCATTGCAGCAGCTCTCCACCTTGATACATCTGCCATCAAAGCTAATCTCACCCCCAAAAGAGGCCTAACCACTGATTTCCTTTACCAACAAGCCCATATCCACGAAGAAATGGGCAGTTATGAAGATTTTTACTCTCTCCTTGCTTTACTCATATATGGCCTCATCCTATTCCCAGATGTTGGCGGTATTGTTGACGAAAATGCCATCAAAATTTTCATTTCCAAAAATCCCGTCCCTACCTTTTTAGCCGATACTTATCATTCCATCCATGATCGAACACTAAAAGGCCAAGGAACCATTCTTTGTTGTATTCCCCTACTATACAAATGGTTCATTTCACACTTACCCGATAACTTTGAAGCTAACCCAGAAAACGCCCAGTGGTCCCAGAAAATTATGTCCCTTACCCCGACCGATATAGTTTGGTTCGTCCCAGCCTGTAATACCGAGACCATCATTGACAGTTGTGGAGGATTTGGTAACGTGCCTCTCATTGGTATTCGTGGAGGAATCAACTATAACCCTATTTTGGCCAAGCGACAGTTCGGTTACCCTATGGAGAAACCTCATCATCTTGCAGTAGACCACATATTCTACCTCAATCAGCCGGATAGCGCAGATGTGAGAGGAATGTTTATATCATCTTGGCGTGCGATTCATAGGAAGACGAAAGGACAGCTAGGAAGGAGATCTGGTTTAGTGCGAGAGTCTTATCGTCAATGGGTTGTTGAAAGATCGGCTAAGTTTGGGATGTCGTACCAGTTGCAAAGGACCCCATCTACATCTACCTCATCTACACCTACCCTAACGTCATCTTGACCCATCACCTTTGAAACCAGAGAAGAATTCCAGGACCAGTTGACGAAGTTGCAGCTTGAGAGTGCCGCTTGGAAAGTGAAGTATCAGACCTCGGAGCGTGAGAAGGATACCTTAATGGGAATACTAGAGCAAACAGCTTGGGAGTTTCATGAGAAAGAGCGGGAGGTTGTCGAGTTGAAAGACCTCCTCAAGAGGAAAGATGCTATTATTGACCGGATGCCCGGGAATAGGAGGAGACGCAGGGAATTTTTCGCCGGTGCAACCTCAGATTTCGAGGAGTAGTGTACTTCCAGGACTTTTGGGAGCTTTTCAGTTGTTTTCTTTACTCTATTTGTCGCTATTTTTCTAAATTCTGTTTATGTACTTTGAAGTCTATCCCTTGTCTTTGTTTTTAGAAAGGGAATTATCTTGTATTTGTTTAAGTATATCCCTTGGCTTCATTGTTAGAAAGGGAATTTTCATGTATTTATTTCAGGTTTTCCTTTTGTATTATGCTATTATAATGTTTGCAAAAGTCCTTTTATAAGTCCTTCGATAAAAAATGAAAACACACATAAAAATTGCATTTTTCTGCATCCTGTACATCATGCATCATCACTGCATTCATAAGTGTCAAAACCTTGTCTCACATGTTCCTTCTTATCTGCCACAGAGAGAAAGTGGCCCCGCGAATCAAGTACAAAGCTTCACGCATTCACTACACTCGAGCGAACGTCAAGAAGAAGATGGAACGTTTGGAACAAGAAAACCAAGAGCTCCGAGAAGGGATGACTGCTATGCAAGCAGAGATGGAGAAGCTAACCACTTTGGTGAGTACTCTCCTGGCCGCTCAGAGCCCGGTCTCTCAAACTTTTGACACTGCCCTGGAGTCCGTCACATCAGCCATTCCTAGCTCAACTGTGGACACCAGTATCTCTCATGCCATCATACCTGAAGGTTTCTCTTGGGGCATGCCACAAGGGTTCAATGAAAAATTCTCATTCTACTAGCACAACGAAGCCCATGCCGTCAGGAGGTTTTCCATGGGGCATGCCACAAGGGTTCAATGAAAATTCTCATTCTACTAGCACAACGAAGCCCATGCCGTCAAGAGGTTTTCCATGGGGGATGCCACACGGGTCCAACAGAGATCCCCGTCCTTTTGGTTCTACTAGCACGACGAAGCCCATGCCGTCAGGAGGTTTTCCATGGGGAATGCCACACGGATTCAATGAAGGTTTCCATTCTACAGTTTCAGAGGTGCCCACCCTTGCCTTTCAACAGTCAGCATCGGTTCCTCAACCCGGTGCAATCATTCATGAGCCTGTTGTGACTTACTCTGCCCCATTGGTTCACGCCAACCGACAAGAGTGGAAGCCTGCTTTTCCCACAGAAAATGTTGAAGCCTTCGATAGGGTGGAAGGTCTACAAGACACCATTGATGAAATGAAGCGGGAAATGAAGGCTCTGCGCGGAAAGGATGTTTTTGGACAAAATGTACAAGAGCTCTGTTTGGTACCCAATGTGGTGGTGCCACCCAAGTTTAAAGTTCCAGAGTTTGACAAATATAAAGGGAATACTTGTCCCAGGGTTCATTTGACGATGTACGTGAGAAAGATGTCTACACAAGCATACAATGATAAAATGCTTGTCCATTTCTTCCAAGACAGTTTGGCAGGGGCGGCTCAAAAATGGTATATGAGCCTAGACAGTGCCCGAATCCGTACCTTCAACGATTTGGCAAATGCCTTCATCCACCAATACAGCTACAATTCAGATATGGCCCCGAATAGGGAACAGCTCAGGGCAATGACCCAAGGAGACAGAGAGACCTTTATGGAATACGCTCAAAGATGGAGGGGATTCGCTGCTCAGATTGTCCCGCCATTGGAAGACAAGGAGTTGACTAGAATCTTTCTTAAAACTCTCAGCCCGTTCTACTACGAGAGAATGATTGCTAGCGCGCCGGGGAATTTTGCCGAAATGGTAGGAATGGGAATGCGCCTTGAGGAAGGAGTTCGAGAGGGACGATTGGGAAAAGAAAGTGCTTCGTCCAGCAATCCCAAGAGGTTTGGAAACAACTACCCGAAGAAAAAAGAACCAGAGATCAGCATGGTGGCACACGGAGGTTACCAACCCGGATACTCAGACTACCCCTATATTGCCCATATATCACCTACTACCCCTACCCCTCATAACCCCTACTATAACCCACAAATGCCCCAAAGGCCCCCTCCATTTTACCCACCACTTTACCAACCACCTTATCAACAATTCCAACAACAACCATATTACCCACAAAATCCACCCCAATACCCTCAACAACCATATCGCCCACCACAAAATCAACCACGACCCCGAGATCAAGCCCCCAACAACAAAATCGCCAAAGACCACCAGTATACGCCCCTATACCGATGACCTATCTACAATTTCTGGAAGACCCTTTGCCAAACCATGGGCAAGCTGTTAATATGATACAAGATTGTCAAGAAGATGGTCTCATCCTTAGTGCACAAGACATCAGGACTCCCCTGGTCCCGATACACGCCAGAATGTGTCTGGCGGCTTTGTTCATCCATGACCACAATGCTTGTGGAGTATGTTCTGTGTACTCTCAAGGATGCAAAAGTGTGCAAGACGACATCCAAGGATTGCTGGATAGTGGGAAGCTTTTAGTTATGAAGAAGGAACAAAATGTTTGTGTTATTACTCCGGAGTTTGATGACCCTGAATCGCTAGAAGTGACATATAACAACAAAGAACCAGGAGACACCCCTTTGATTATTTGTGTGCCTGGGCCGTTTCCATACACATCCAACAATGCCATACCATACAGGTATAGTCCCACGATCTTAGAAAATGGTCGGGAGATGCCTATACCTCCACTGGCTTCAGTGAGTAATATCGTGAGTAGCAGCAAGGTTTTGAGGAGTGGACGCATCCTCCCCACTTTTGTCCAAGAGAAAGTTGTTGAACCGGTTTCGAAGCTAGTACAAGTGCAAAACTCTGGTAAAGGGAAGGATGTCGGTCAACCAAGTGGAATCGTGTATGAAGACAGCGACGAGATCATGAAGCTGATCAAGAGAAGTGAGTATAAGGTGGTAGATCAACTCTTACAAACTCCTTCAAAAATCTCAATTATGTCTTTGTTGTTGAACTCCGATGCCCATAGGGAGGCTCTGATGAAGGTGTTAAGTCAAGCCTATGTGGACCATGATGTGACCCTAGGGCAATTCGAAAGCATAGTAGGGAATGTGACCGCATGCAACAGCTTGGGATTCAGCGACGAAGATCTCCCATCTGAAGGAAGGAACCACAACCTGGCGTTGCATATCTCAGTCAATTGCAAGTCGGATGCCATTTCTAATGTATTGATCGACACAGGCTCATCCCTGAATGTGATGCCCATTGCCACTCTGAGGAAGCTTTCGTACCCCAATGTCCAGCTGCGGGCTACGTCTGTGTCAGTAAGAGCGTTCGATGGATCCAGGAAAACAGTGCTAGGCGATGTGGTTCTGCCTATCTCAGTCGGGCCCCAGGAATTTGAAGTATTATTCCAAGTGATGGACATTCCGGCATTGTACAGCTGTTTACTAGGTCGACCTTGGATTCACGAGGCTGGGGCAGTCACATCCACTTTGCATCAAAAGCTGAAATTTGTCAGTCACGGGAAGCTGATAACTGTTAGTGGGGAATCGGCGATGTTGGTTAGTCATCTGTCGGCCTTCTCGTATATCAGTGGGGGTGATGTAGATGAGGCATCAGTTCAAGGTTTCTCTGTCGAAGAAAATGCTAAGAAAGGAGGGACATGCATGGCTTCCCTGAAGGATGCTCAGAGGTAGGTACAGAAAGGTAAGACCGCAGGATGGGGTCAGCTCGTACAGTTGCCAGAGAATCAAAGGAAAGAAGGTTTGGGTTTCTCTATCCACAAGACAAAAGTAACCAGTCCAGCAGGAGGTACATTCCATAGTGCCGGGTTCATCAATGTTCCGCCGGAAATCAATGTAATTGTGGAAGGCCAATCCCAAGAGGAAGTTTCTCCTTTCGTCGTACCTGGAGGAATATGTTGCAATTGGATCGCAGCCGATATCCCTTCTGTGACCTTTGTAACACCCCGTTTTCCCAACATAAAAATTTCTTAAAAACATTTATCAGAGTATGCAAACATAACAACGGGATATCACATATAACTTAATCCGATAATAGATAAATAATAATTTAACCAAATAACTTCAAACTTTGCAGCGGAAAAATACTTATAAGTCATAAACGTTTGGCACGCAGGCCCCATAAAAATATCTCAAAAGAGTTAGTTCCATTATTGCAAAATATCATAAAGATTCACGTAAAAGAATGAAGCATGCATATAATACAACCCCATCCCGTTACATATCAGAGCGACCTAGATGACACAGTGAGATAAGGCCACTCACGAAGCAACAGCAACTACGCACGATCACCTGCACTTGCCCACAAGGCGGCAATTCCAGCAGAAGGGGTGAGATTTCATAACAAAATAATATTAATCAACATAATTTAGAATAACAATTAACATCAAAACATCAATGGCATTCTTGCATAATTTAATAACAATTAGCACGTAAACACATAATCAACTTCACGTAATCATATATTCAATCTTTATCAACAACATGACATCATAAATATGACCATGCGACAATGCTCTTAGACTCCTTATATGCATGTGGTACCAAACTTCATCATAAGTATTAATATACTTTTAAAACGTGCGGAGGACAAAGCTCCTAATAAACGTGCAGAGGACAAAGCTCCTATCATGGTGAGGACTAAGCTCAATGTATGCTATGCATGGACTCAATTCAAAACAACATTTATCCTTAATCATCTTTTCAACATGCATCCAAGAAATTGGAGCTAAACAACAACTTATCATCGCATATATAATATATACACATATCATGACGGTTCAGTTTAATAACATCAGCAGTATAATATAGACATCAAAGCAGAATGATATCATCACAACAATTACTAATCAAGCAACATAGGCTTTAACATTTTAGCATAAGGTTTAATACTTAAATTCTTGCTCACTCAACAATCCATACTTAGAACAGCTCTGTACAGGACTCTCAACATTACCACTAGGCCTAAATAACACCCAGGGATCATCTCCAAATCAATCACACGGAACAGATCACACTAACCCTCACAACTCCCAATCTGGTAGTGTTCGCGAGGCGAGGGAAAGCGCTCGCTATGGCGAGCTGCCAGAAGCAACTCGCGAGGCGGGGAAAAGCACTCGCTATGGCGAGCTGCCAGAAGCAACTCGCGAGGCGGGGAAAAGCACTCGCCGTGGCGAGCGATGATGCTCATCACTCGCGAGGCGAGGATCACTGCTCGCCGTGGCGAGCGATGAATCTCATCGCGGCCAGAACTGCTATTTTCTCAAAATCTCACAATTCTCATGGTTCTAAGCCTTCTACTGATTCCAGAATTCATCCTAAACATATTCTAAGGTCTAGGAACACTTTCTACACGAATTAAACCTAAACTAACCGTTAGATCATCAATTTCTAAGGTTTTGACCTAGTTTTCTCATTCTCTCAATTCAATCCTAATTCTTGTTAATTGTTCATCAGAACTATGCTAACCAATATTACAGAGTTATTAGTCCCACCCTTACCTGGTTTAGAAGCAAAATCGCAGCACACCCTCCTTCTCTTCTCACGCGCGTGCGTTTCTTTCTTTCTGTTTCCAAAGTCTGAAAGCGTTACTGACTTCCTAACCCTAGTTGCCTTATTTATACTGCCAACAAATCTTATCTTATTTACTCTTTCTCCCACATAACTCTCTAAAATCCAAAACTAACCCACAACTAAATATTTTATTTTCTTATCAAATCTTATTTTATTTAACAATAAAATAAGTCTCTTAACCTTATCCTTAGCATTAAATCTTACCACAAAAATCATTCCAAGCATATCAAAACACATCAAAACATATCAAAACATATCAAACACTTATATATTATATAAATATAATATAATCACCTAAACTCGATTTAAATAAATACTAAAACGAACGTGGGCGTTACAACTCTCCCCCACTTAAAAGATTTTCGTCCTCGAAAATTACCTCAAGCAAATAACTCTGGATATGACTCCAGCATCTTACTCTCAAGCTCCCAAGTCAAGCTTTCACCAGTTGCTCCCGACCAAACGACTCTAACGAGGGGTATATCCTTGCCTCTCAACGTCTTCACTTTTCGATCATCAATCCTTACCGGTAAAGTCTCCACCGTAAGGTTGTCTCTAACTTGCACATCATCGCTCTGGATCACATGAGATGGATCCGGAACATACTTCCGAAGCTGCGACACATGGAAAACATCATGTAAATTCGAAAGATGCGGTGGTAACCCAACTCGGTACGCCACCGTTCCAACCCTCCCTGATATCTGATACGGGCCAATAAATCTCAGAGTCAACTTCTTTGACTTCAACGCACGTCCAACACCAGTCATAGGTGTGACCCTTAAAAACACGTGGTCTCCTTCCTGAAACTCAAGATCTTTCCTTCGCTAATCATGGTAACTCTTTTGTCGACTCTGCGACGCTTTCATTTTCTCTTGAATCATCTTAACCTTCTCAGTAGTTTGCTGAACAATCTCAGGCCCTAAAACCACTCTTTCACCTGACTCAAACCAACACAACGGAGTTCTGCACCTCCGACCGTACAAAGCCTCAAAAGGTGCCATTCCAATACTAGAATGATAACTATTATTGTATGTGAACTCGATTAAGGGAAGATGACTATCCCAAGTTCCTCCTTGCTCAAGAACACAAACTCTCAACAAATCCTCTAGCGACTGAATTGTCCTCTCCGACTGACCATCTGTCTGCGGATGATACGCCGAACTCAATCTCAACTTAGAACCCAAAGCCTCCTGCAAACTTTTCCAAAATCTAGAAGTAAATCTTGGATCTCTATCTGATACTATGCTCGAAGGAACACCATGCAATCTCACAATCTCCTTGATATAAATCTCTGCCAACTGGGCAACAGGAAAACTAATATTAATCGGTAGAAAATGAGCCGACTTCGTCAATCGATCAACAATAACCCAAATGGCGTCATTCCCTCTTGGAGTATTCGGCAAGCTAGTCACAAAATCCATGGATATACTATCCCATTTCCACTCTGGCACATCTAAAGATACCATCATGCCAGCCGGTTTCTGATGCTCAATTTTCGACTTCTGGCAAACTAAACAAGCATACACAAACTGTGCCACATCACGTTTCAATCCAGACCACCAAAACAACTTCTTCAAATCATGATACATCTTCGTAGCTCCCGGGTGAATACTCAAGCTACTTCTGTGACTCTCTTCAAGAATCATCTTCTTAATCTCTTCATTGTCAGGAATGCAAATCCTACCTCGGAATCTCAACACTCCCTGATCGTCAACTTGAAAATCACTATCTTCAGTCTGATTACCAGCAACCATTAAGTCCACAAACTTGACATCTTCTTTCTGCGCCTCTCTTATATTCATCAAGAAGTCACTATCAATCTTCAACATCCCTAGCTTCACACTCTGAGGCGTCCTTTCACAAACCAAACTCAAATCTCTAAATTGATCAAGTAATTCGAACTCCTTAACCATCATAGCAGACATATGCAAAGTGTTCCTACTCAAGGCATCTGCTACCACATTCGCTTTACCCGGATGATAATTCAACCCAAAGTCGAAGTCCTTCAAAAGTTCTAGCCATCTCCTCTGCCTCATATTCAATTCCTTCTGATCGAAAAGATACTTCAAGCTCTTGTGATCACTGAACACTTCGAATCTCGCACCATATAAGTAGTGCCTCCACATCTTCAATACATAAACCACAGCTGCTAATTCCAAATCATGTGTCGGGTAATTCTTCTCATGAATCCTCAACTGCCTTGAAGCATAAGCTACCACTTTACCTTCTTGCATAAGCACACCTCCTAAACCCAACTTGGATGCATCACAATACACTACAAAAGGCGCATCAGACTTTGGCAAAATCAAAACTGGAGCAGTCGTCAAACGCTTCTTCAACTCGTTGAAACTGTTCTCACAATGCACATCCCAAACAAAAGCTCTACCTTTACAAGTCAACTGGGTCAACGGAAGAGCCAACTTGGAGAATCCTTCAATAAACCTTCTATAATACCCAGCTAAACCCAAAAAGCTCCTGATCTCAGTAACTGACTTCGGAGTCTCCCACTACGATACGGCTCCAATCTTAGACGGATCTACTGCAATACCATCACCAGAGATGACATGACCAAGAAAACTCACTTCTTTCAACCAGAACTCACACTTAGACAATTTGGCATAAAGCTTCTTTTCTTTCAACACTTGCAAGACAATCTTCAGATGTTCAGCATGCTCTTCCTCAGTCTTGGAGTAAATCAAAATATCATCAATAAATACAACTACGAACCGATCTAGAAATGCATGGAAGATGCGATTCATATACTCCATAAATACTCCAGGTGCATTAGTAACTCCAAAAGGCATAACCTTGTACTCATAATGGCCATAACGCGTTCTGAAAGCTGTCTTCTGCATATCTTCATCCTTTACTTTGATCTGGTGATAACCCGACCTCAAGTCAATCTTGCTGAAAACACGTGCACCCACTAACTGATCCATCAAATCGTCGATTCTCGGTAGTGGATACCTATTCTTGATAGTTACCTTGTTCAACTGCCGATAATCAATACATAGCCTCATACTACCATCCTTCTTCTTTACTAGTAACACTGGCGCTCCCCAAGGTGACACACTTGGTCTAACGAATTTCTTCTCGAGTAAATCTTCCAACTGTTTCTTCAATTCAGCTAATTCGGAAGCAGACATATGATAAGGTGCCATCGACACCGACTTAGTTCCAGGAACAAGATCAATAGAAAACTCGACTTCCCTCTCTGGAGGCACATCAGGAATTTCATCTGGGAAAACTTCAGGAAAGTCGCATACCACTTGTAATTTATCGATCACTGCTTGATTCTTTAAAGATAAAGAAGCCATCAACGAAAACATCAACATACCATCACGTTCTAGTTGCTTCAGCTGTTTAGTAGATAAGAACTCAGCACCACTTTCCTCTTCAGCGGACGAGAAATGCACCGTCTTGCGAAAACAATTAATAAGAACGTGGTTGTACTCTAACCAATTCATACCCAGAATTACATCCATACCGCTTAAAGGTAGACAAACTAGATCCATTTCAAAATCGCGACCAAACATGGACAAAGGACAACTCAAACATACGAGAGAAGTAGTCACCGAACCCTTAGCTGGAGTTTCGACAACCATCTCTCCATTCATACCAGACATAGCAAGACTCAAAGCAGAAACAGTCTAAAGCAATAAAGCAATGTGTAGCACCAGTATCAATAATAGCAACTAAAGGAGTATTATTAATATAGCAAGTACCTCTGATCAAACGATCATCACTGTCTGTCTGAGTACCTGTCAGGGCAAAAACTGGACCCGTAGTAGGCGCCCTCTTCGGCTGCTTGCACTGGGAACCAATATGACCCTCTTTGTTGCAATTGAAACACACGATATCATTACGCTTGCAATCAGCTACTAAATGACCCTTCTTGCCACACCGGACACACTTCTTGATCTCTTCTGGACAAGCATTGCTCTTGTGGCCCTTCACACCACAGTTGAAACACACGATCTCAGCAGGGGTACCCTTCTTCGCAGTCTGCCTATCAACGACCATCCTCTGTTTCCCTTTATCAGCGAGGGCACTGTACGGCTTAGGACGACTCTGCTGGCCCATGGCTTTCCTCTCATTCACTACCTTGTAGTGAGCCTTCGTATCTTCCTCATATATCCTGCAGCTATTCACTAGATCCTGAAAAACTCTAATCTGCTGGTACCCAATCGCCCTCTTAATGTCGGGCCTCAAACCGTTCTCGAACTTGATGCACTTCGAGAACTCAGCAGTCTCGGCAGCATAGTGCGGGTAGAACTTTGCCAATTCCACGAACTTGGCAGCATACTCGGTTACTGACATATTTCCTTGCTTCAGCTCAAGGAACTCGATCTCTTTCTTCCCGCGAACATCTTCCGGAAAGTATCTCCTCATACACTCTCTTCTGAACACGGCCCAAGTCACAACAGCCCCATATTGCTCGAGGCTAGGTAACAGGCTGACCCACCAATCATCAGCTTCCTCCGACAGCTGATGTGTACCAAAGCGCACTTGTTGAACTTCAGTACACTGCATCACTCTGAAGATCCTCTCTATCTCCTTAAGCCACGCCTGGGCTCCATCGGGGTCATACCTTCCCTTGAAAGTTGGAGGATGATTCCTCATGAAAGTCTCCAACATCCTCGTCTCAGCATTCACGCCAGCATTTACATTAGGTTGTCCCACAGCTTGGGCAACAGCTTGAAGTGCAGCATCTAATGCGGTATCGTTCCTCCCAGCCATTCTGATATTCTACAACAGCAGTAGCAGCAACATAAGATTAGTAATACAAATATTACTAAGACTCAACAAGACTCTCTAGTTGGCCGGACAGACCGACTTGCTCTGATACCAATTGTAACACCCCGTTTTCCCAACATAAAAATTTCTTAAAAACATTTATCAGAGTATGCAAACATAACAACGGGATATCACATATAACTTAATCCGATAATAGATAAATAATAATTTAACCAAATAACTTCAAACTTTGCAGCGGAAAAATACTTATAAGTCATAAACGTTTGGCACGCAGGCCCCATAAAAATATCTCAAAAGAGTTAGTTCCATTATTGCAAAATATCATAAAGATTCACGTAAAAGAATGAAGCATGCATATAATACAACCCCATCCCGTTACATATCAGAGCGACCTAGATGACACAGTGAGATAAGGCCACTCACGAAGCAACAGCAACTACGCACGATCACCTGCACTTGCCCACAAGGCGGCAATTCCAGCAGAAGGGGTGAGATTTCATAACAAAATAATATTAATCAACATAATTTAGAATAACAATTAACATCAAAACATCAATGGCATTCTTGCATAATTTAATAACAATTAGCACGTAAACACATAATCAACTTCACGTAATCATATATTCAATCTTTATCAACAACATGACATCATAAATATGACCATGCGACAATGCTCTTAGACTCCTTATATGCATGTGGTACCAAACTTCATCATAAGTATTAATATACTTTTAAAACGTGCGGAGGACAAAGCTCCTAATAAACGTGCAGAGGACAAAGCTCCTATCATGGTGAGGACTAAGCTCAATGTATGCTATGCATGGACTCAATTCAAAACAACATTTATCCTTAATCATCTTATCAACATGCATCCAAGAAATTGGAGCTAAACAACAACTTACCATCGCATATATAATATATACACATATCATGACGGTTCAGTTTAATAACATCAGCAGTATAATATAGACATCAAAGCAGAATGATATCATCACAACAATTACTAATCAAGCAACATAGGCTTTAACATTTTAGCATAAGGTTTAATACTTAAATTCTTGCTCACTCAACAATCCATACTTAGAACAGCTCTGTACAGGACTCTCAACATTACCACTAGGCCTAAATAACACCCAGGGATCATCTCCAAATCAATCACACGGAACAGATCACATTAACCCTCACAACTCCCAATCTGGTAGTGTTCGCGAGGCGAGGGAAAGCGCTCGCTATGGTGAGCTGCCAGAAGCAACTCGCGAGGCGGGGAAAAGCACTCGCTATGGCGAGCTGCCAGAAGCAACTCGCGAGGCGGGGAAAAGCACTCGCCGTGGCGAGCGATGAAGCTCATCACTCGCGAGGCGAGGATCACTGCTCGCCGTGGCGAGCGATGAATCTCATCGCGGCCAGAACTGCTATTTTCTCAAAATCTCACAATTCTCATGGTTCTAAGCCTTCTACTGATTCCAGAATTCATCCTAAACATATTCTAAGGTCTAGGAACACTTTCTACACGAATTAAACCTAAACTAACCGTTAGATCATCAATTTCTAAGGTTTTGACCTAGTTTTCTCATTCTCTCAATTCAATCCTAATTCTTGTTAATTGTTCATCAGAACTATGCTAACCAATATTACAGAGTTATTAGTCCCACCCTTACCTGGTTTAGAAGCAAAATCGCAGCACACCCTCCTTCTCTTCTCACGCGCGTGCGTTTCTTTCTTTCTGTTTCCAAAGTCTGAAAGCGTTACTGACTTCCTAACCTTAGCTGCCTTATTTATACTGCCAACAAATCTTATCTTATTTACTCTTTCTCCCACATAACTCTCTAAAATCCAAAACTAACCCACAACTAAATATTTTATTTTCTTATCAAATCTTATTTTATTTAAAAATAAAATAAGTCTCTTAACCTTATCCTTAGCATTAAACTTACCACAAAAATCATTCCAAGCATATCAAAACACATCAAAACATATCAAAACATATCAAAACATATCAAAACACTTATATATTATATAATCACCTAAACTCGATTTAAATAAATACTAAAACGAACGTGGGCGTTACAACCTCGTTGTCTGAGTAATATGTTTGTCCTTTGTTTGTTTTTTATCTTTAAAGAAAAATCCTTTTGCTTTGCCCAGAGCGAAAGTAAAATCATGTAGGGCTGCTGTTTTTCTTTTGCTTCAAGAACTTATATTAATCAATGAAAAGGGTCGTCTCTATCACGACCTTTTTTACTCTTTTTATATAAATATTCATACTTTCGTTTTCACTTTTTTCGCTTTTTCTGGAAAAATGGTAACACCAAAAAAAAAACCAAAAAAACTTTTCTTCTTCATTATTATTTTTATCAATTTTCAAAAGTTTGCATTCACCTTTTAGCTAAAATCAATCACAATTTATATGCACACTGAACATAACTGAACCCGTTGAACATGGTAACTCTACACCCTCTCCCAACTTTGAATTCCCCGTCTATGAGGCTATGGTGGAGGAGAATGAAGAGATACCTGATGAGATTCGATGGATGCTAGAACAAGAAAGGAAGGTCATTCAACCGCATCAGGAAGAAGTGGAAATTATCAACTTGGGTACAAAGGAGGATAAGAAAGAAATCAAGATCGATGCGTTACTCGATGTGACTGTTAAGGAAAGAATAATCGCGCTTCTCAGGGAATATGTTGACATATTTGCATGGACGTACAAAGACATGCCGGGTCTAGACCATGAAGTTGTGGAGCACCGTCTACCGTTGAAGCCTGAGTATCCTCCAGTCAAGCAAAAGTTGAGAAGATCCCATCCCGAGATGGCCCTGAAGATCAAAGAAGAGGTACGGAAACAAATTGACGCAGGTTTCTTGATCACGTCAGAATATCCACAGTGGTTGGCCAACATAGTACCTGTTCCGAAGAAGGATGGTAAGGTCAGAATGTGCGTAGATTACCGAGATTTGAACAAGGCAAGCCTGAAGGATGACTTCCCTTTACCTCACATTGATGTATTGGTGGACAGTACTGCTAGATGCAAGGTGTTCTCCTTCATGGATGGTTTCTCCAGTTACAACCAAATCAAAATGGCTCCCGAAGATAGGGAGAAGACATCTTTTATCACACCGTGGGGTGCTTTTTGCTATCTGGTGATGCCGTTTGTATCGATAAATGTTGGTGCCACTTACCAGAGAGGCATGACCAAGATTTTTTATGACATGATGCATAAAGAAATTGAAGTCTATGTAGATTGCATGATCGTCAAGTCAGGAACTGAAGAAGAGCATGTCGAGTACTTATTGAAGATGTTTCAGCGGCTGAGGAAGTACAAGCTCCGTTTGAATCCAAACAAGTGTACTTTCGGTGTAAGATCCGGGAAGCTTTTGGGTTTTATTGTCAGTCAGAAGGGCATTGAAGTTGATCCCGACAAAGTCAAAGCCATTCAAGACATGCCTGCTCCGCAAACTGAAAAGCAAGTTAGAGGTTTTCTCGGAAGGTTGAATTATATCTCCAGGTTCATCTCTCACATGACTGCCACGTGTGGGCCCATATTCAAGTTGCTCCGTAAAGATCAAAGGATTGTTTGGACAGAAGACTGTCAGAAAGCTTTCAACAGCATCAAAGAGTATTTGTCAGAACCTCCGATTCTTGTTCCTCCAGTCGAAGGGAGACCTTTGATTATGTACCTGACCGTGTTAGAAGACTCCATGGGTTGTGTACTTGGACAGCAAGACAAGACTGGTAAGAAAGAGCATGCAATTTACTATTTGAGCAAGAAGTTCACTGATTGTGAGACCCGATACTCTGTACTTGAAAAGACCTGTTGTGCTCTAGCCTGGGCTGCCAAGCGTCTTCGTCATTATATGGTCAATCACACCACTTGGTTGATATCCAAAATGGACCCAATCAAATACATCTTTGAGAAGCCTGCATTGACTGGTAGAATTGCACGATGGCAGATGTTGTTGTCTGAATATGACATTGTGTACCGCACTCAAAATGCAATCAAAGGTAGTATCCTCGCTGACCATCTGGCCCATCAACCGATTAACGACTACCAACAGATTAAGTTTGACTTTCCTGATGAAGAGATTATGTATTTGAAGATGAAAGACTGTGATGAACCCTTGTTCGGTGAAGGCCCTGATCCTGAATCTCAATGGGGTTTGATTTTCGATGGAGCCGTTAATGTTTACGGGAATGGAATTGGAGCAGTCATCATCACTCCCAAGGGAGATCACATCCCTTTTTCTGCAAGACTGCGTTTCGAGTGCACAAATAACATTGCAGAATATGAAGCTTGCATCATGGGTATTGAAGAATCTATCGACTTGAGGATCAAGAACATCGACATATATGGTGATTCAGCTTTGGTAATTAACCAAATCAAAGGAAAGTGGGAGACTCGCCACGCTGGTCTGATTCCTTATCGAGATTATGCTAGACGATTATTGACTTTCTTCAACAAGGTAGAGTTACACCACATTCCCCGTGATGAGAATCAGATGGCTGACGCTTTAGCAACTTTGTCCTCAATGATCAAAGTGAGTCGCCACAATCGGGTGCCTTCGATCAGTATCCGTTTCCTTGAAAGGTCGGCCTATGTGTTTGCAGCCGAAGCAGTTTTTGACGATAAGCCGTGGTTTCATGATATCAAAGTGTTTCTTCAAACTCAAGAGTACCCTCCTGGAGCGTCTCGCAAAGACAAGAGAACCTTAAGAAGATTATCTGGTAATTTTTTCCTGAATGGGGAAGTGTTGTATAAAAGAAACTTTGATGCAGTACTACTTAAATGTGTAGGTCGACGAGAAGCAGACTTATTAATGCACGAGATTCATGAAGGCTCGTGCGGAACTCATTCCAGTGGATATGCAATGGCTAAGAAGGCGTTGAGAGCAGGCTATTACTGGATCACTATGCATGCAGATTGTCATCTTTATGCCAAAAGGTGCCACAAGTGCCAGATTTATGCGGACAAGATTCATGTACCCCCGTCTATGCTCAATGTCATTTCTTCCCCTTGGCCTTTCTCTATGTGGGGCATTGACATGATCGGCCGAATTGAACCAAAAGCTTCTAATGGGCATCGTTTCATACTAGTGGCTATTGATTACTTCACTAAGTGGGTTGAAGCCGCATCTTATGCTAATGTGACCAAGCAAGTGGTGGTCCATTTTATCAAGAACAACATCATTTCTCGCTACGGTGTTCCTAACAAGATCATCACGGATAATGGTACAAATCTGAATAACAACATGATGAAGGAGCTATGCAGCGAATTCAAGATTGAACATCACAACTCTTCTCCTTATCATCCTCAGATGAATGGTGCGGTTGAGGCTGCGAACAAGAACATTAAGAAGATCATTCAGAAGATGGTAGTCACTTACAAAGATTGGCATGAGATGTTGCCCTATGCTCTATATGGGTATCGCACCTTTGTGCGCACATCAACAGGGGCAACCCCCTTCTCTTTGGTATATGGCACAGAAGTTGTGCTCCCTGTGGAAGTTGAAATCCCGTCTTTGAGAGTCTTGATGGAAGCCGAATTATCAGAAGTAGAATGGTGTCAGCAGCGGTACGACCAGTTGAATTTGATTGAAGAAAAGCGCATGACTGCCCTGTGCCATGGACAGCTATACCAAACAAGGATGAAACAAGCGTTTGATAAAAAGGTTCGCCCTCGCAAGTTCCAAGAAGGAGATCTTGTGGTCAAGAGTATCAAATCCTTTCAACCAGATCCCAGGGGCAAGTGGGCACCTAATTACGAAGGTCCTTATGTGGTCAAGAGAGCTTTCTCCGGTGGTGCTTTGATTCTTACAACTATGGACGGTGATGAACTCCCTCGTCCTGTGAATTCGGATGCAGTCAAGAAATACTTTGTCTAAAAATATGTAAAAAGAACAGCTCGGCAGGTCGAAAACCCGAAAGGGCGGCTTGAACCAAAAATGAGCGTCTCGGTGGACTGAAAACCCGAAAGGGTGGTCCAGGCAAAAATTAAAGACAAATATATAAAAAAAAGTTATCCTGATAGGTTGAAAACCCGCAAGGGCGATCTATGCAAAAGTTAAGGATTTATGACAAAGTAACTGCATCAGAACGAGCACTACCCGTTCAAGGCACTGTAGCTGTCACAATTTCTCCAAAGCGAAGCATCTAGGCGGCGGAATTTGAAGTTGTTAGGGAATGTAGCAGTTATTCATGTTCAACGTACCTCACAATATAATTACCATTTTCCAAAACTTTGTAATCCGTGGAGCCATGCCTTTGGCCGGTTACCACTCTTCTAAATCAATTTGAGCCTATGCTTTTTTTGGAATTCCTAGTTATTTCTATGTGTAGTTTTCTCTTCCATTGTTAATATTAATACTTGAAGCAAAAAAAAAAAACTTTGAAAATACTTTGAAAAAACTTCTTTTACATTTTCTTAAAGGAAAAAAAACAAACAAAATGACAAGCATGTTATCTTAAAACTCTTTTATCACAGGAACGAGTGTCGGTTTGCGTCTCAAGAGCAGTTAGATTCAGCAGTACGAACCTAGTCATCGCTTCAAAAAAAAATATGTATATACATGTAAAAAAAAGAGAGCTCGCTAAGTCGAAAACCTAAAAAGGCGGCTTAGGCAAGAATGAGCATCCCGGTGGATTGAAAACCCGAAAGGGCGGTCCAGGCAAAAGTTAGGGATTCAAAAGAAAGAAAGGAAAAGAGAAAAGCATCACTAGTGAAATGTACCCATGAGGGAGGGCTTAGGATTGGTTCGGAAATGGCGACTTCTGCCAAACTCTTGATTAACGGATTTTATTCCCACGAGGATGTTTACTTCATACTAGGCTTCACCCTGGCAATGACTTGATCTCTCTCCAGTGTTACTATCTTCAAGGAAGTTTGCCGAGTGTTTGTGTTTGCGACTTGGCTCCGACTCTCACCTCAACCGTCCAGTTTTGTCTTATCAAGTTGTCTACCGTCACATATGTTCATACATACATGCATACATACATTTATACACATACAATGCATACATACATACATTTATACACCTACATTCACACATTCATACAAATCATACATACATACATTTATGCACATGCGAGTACATATTCATGCATATACACTTTCATGCACATACATATATACAAAGGTCATCTATACCCAATTGCATCGACTACCTTGAGTCTTGATTCAACGAAATCCAAAAACAAACAAAACAACAAAATATCATCCCCAGTGTATCTAACCCAAAGATACCACCAAGTATACAGTTCAAGTGTGACAGGTTCCACCAACTGTCAGTCTGCAAATACATTTCTTTGTCCCCAGTATCTTATCGAGTTTTACCTATCCAACACTACATTTACTGTTTTTTTTCCGTGTCTTGCTCTCCAACAATGACAGCAAACACAACCCTACATTTACTGCTTTTTATCCGTGTCTTGCTCTCCAACAATGACAGCAAACACAACCCTACATTTACTGCTTTTTATCCGTGTCTTGCTCTCCAACAATGACAGCAAACACAACACTACATTTACTGCTTTTATCCGTGTCTTGCTCCCCAACAATGACAGCAAACACAACCCTACATTTACTGCTTTTTATCCATGTCTTGCTCTCCAACAATGACAGCAAACACAACCCTACATTTACTGCTTTTTATCCGTGTCTTGCTCTCCAACAACGACAGCAAACACAACACTACATTTACTGCTTTTTACCCATGTCTTGCTCTCCAACAATGACAGCAAACACAACCTTACATTTACTGCTTTTTACCCGTGTCTTGCTCTCCAGCAATGACAACAAACACAACCTTACATTTACTGCTTTTTATCCGTGTCTTGCTCTCCAACAATGACAGCAAACACCAACATTGCATTTACCTTTACGATTTTCAAGCTTTTGTTCCCCAGAGAACTTTTGTCCCCAGTCAGGTCATCTTAACATCTTGCATTCACAACACTGCACTTAACATTACAGTCACAACATTGCGCTCATAACATTGCATTCGTAACATTTTGTAGTTAATGCGGATCAAAAATGGTGTACTCTGATATTTAAGTCTCCTCGACCCATCAGTCTGAAACTTTCGTTTTCAAACCTCTGTGGCGAAGAAACTTAAATAGGCGCATCTGTCATACCCCATTTTTTGACCGTTTGTTTTCTTTTTATTCGTCATTTAAGCTCGTTTTATCGAGTTGTTTTATCCAATTTCTAAATTTTATTTCACGGTATTTTATCAGTTTTTTTTAACATCCTACATATCTATATCTCAGCATTTTATTTGTACGCTTTGCAAACATTTTACTCGTCTTTTCTCGAATTTTTATCTGCTTAGAGTTCATTTTATCTTGTCATTTTTTACCAGCTTTCCGCTGTTATTTTCTCATTTTTACTTGCTTTTATAAACTGAGAGGTCTTGTCGTTTCAGACGAAATTTCGGCAGAGAGGTTACTTTGAAGTACCTCATTTGGGGTTCCGAAGGGACAGTTTTAAGTGTTTTATTTATTCTTTTCTTTAATTTTAGTTTGTTTTATTTAAAAGTTTTACTTATTATTTTTGTTATTCTATCATTTTTATTCTATTATTTATTTCTTTTTCACTTTAATTTTCGTTTTTTATTTAGTTAATATTATTTTGGTCCAAGTTTTGTCCTTGTCCATGTGTCAATCCAAGATTGGTCCATATTTTTGTTGTCTTCTGCATCAGAGACCCAGGGGGCAGTTTGGTCATTAGTTCATGAAGCAGAGACCCTAGAATGACAGCCTATAAAGAGGCTGTCAAATCCTTCACAAAAGGGAGGGAGAGAAACAACTGTAGCAGCCGCAGCCACCACAACACAAAACCCTAATCCACAAATTTTTCTCATTTCACAGAATCAATACCAAAAAATGATGAAAAAAATCAAGAACATCAAGAACATGAAATTCTCAAGCACATAAATGAACACATAAACTTCTCCAGCAACACTAACTCGGACCAAATCCGAACAACACAAACAGAACCAAATCCATAGCAACACAAACTAAAACAGAATTCGAATCGAGCAACACACAAACTTAAAACAAATCTGAACCCTCTACACACAAAACCGCAAGCAAACCAAGTCAGAAGTGGATAGCCGTAACCGAATCATAACAAGAAAAGAAGGAGGAAGGTAGTTTTTCTCTCAAAAATCCGAATCATCAAACTTAGATCTAGGGCTTTTGGTTGCGTATTTGTGAAAAGTGGTTTCGGATTCGAGAAGAGAAAGGAGAGACGAAGCTTTTGACACAAAAATTTAAAAAAAAAATGAAGTAAAAGCTCCGGCGCAGCGGCGCTATGGCCGGCCACCGCGCCGGAGGAGCTACGACCACCCTCTCCTTTCTTCTTCGGCCACACTTAAGAAGAGAGAAGGGAGAGCTTCTCTCTCTTCTTTCCTGAAATGTTTCTTTTAGAGAGAGAAAGAAAAGAAAAAATGACAAAACCGGACCCATTATTGCCTTTTATAGGCGTAGGTGAACCGGCCGGTTCTCCTGAACCGGACTGGTTCACACGGTTTTCCTTCCTTTTCCTCTCTACCCTCTGATTTTGATCATATGGCTGTGTTTTGTTCATTTTTTTAAAATCCTGTGCATATTTATTTATTGTGTAGCCATGTGACCTCAAGACTAGGCCGTTGGATCTTAGATCCAACGTCCCAGGATGCTCTTGGGAGGATTCATGTGTTTCTAAGCTACGGTGCTGCCTTGTGTTCTTTATTTGTTGCACCTTTTGATTAATCTAGAGGCTATGATCAAGGACTCTATGATTGAATTTGAGCCTCATGATCAATCTTACGGCTCATGTTCAATCTGGACATTTGAGCCACTTTTTTATTTATTTTTATTTTTTAGCTCTTTTAAATATTTTCTTTATTTTCTATAATTTTGTTTTTATTTCTATATTTTTTCTAAACTCCACAAAAATTATCATTGTTTGTTTATGTCCTTTATTTTGTTATGTGTTTATGCTCTTGTTAACCATGACATTTTTAGCTCATTTTTATTAATGTATATTTCTCTTGCATACTTATTTTTTGTTATGTTTGCATACATATTTATTTATTTTCTATCATTTATAGTTATTTATCGCTTTCATTTTAGTAGGTACATAGGATTCGATGTAATGTAATTTCTTTCCGCATTTTATTTTTTCGCAAGACTTTAGCATGTATCTAGGGACCATGTAAATTATGCAAATAAAATATGCACCGACACACACACCGACACTATCACTCACTTTATTTATTTTTTTACCGCTTTATGCCGTTACCGCGATCGAGGACCAAAAATGAATTAGGGACAAAATTAGGTTAATAATTGGACTTTAATTATTTTTTTAAAATCAAACTATTAGTAATTTTAGGTTCATTTCAAACTCAAGGATTTGCTTAGGATCCAACGTCCTTTGAAAACTTCTCGCTTTTTATTACCTCACGCCGTTACGTATAGTTTTTTTAGTTTACGCTTAACTTAAAAAAAATCAAATTTCCAAAAAAAAAAAATCAAAAATCAAAACTCCAAAAATATTTTCTTAACAAACCTTGGGAACAAACCAAGTGATCTTTTTCTCTTTTATTTTCTTAGTCAAACTTCAATCAACTTTAAATGTTCTAGACTTTATTTTCTTTAGTTAAAATTGAATCAACCTCACACTATTGTTCTTCCTTATGCCTCTGAGGCCTCTAATCTCCTTCTTAAACCTTTTTTTCAAAATTGTTAAAATTAACCCAACACACAAAAATACTTTTTGAGAGAGAACTACTTGATTTTGATCCCATCTTCTTGGGTAAGTAGGCAAAGGATTCATCCTTTCAAATCAATAAAAACAACAAAAAACATACTTCTTCTCCCTCCATTCTTTCATTTAGATTTTAGGCAACATTTTTTACAAATAATTAAGCGAATAATTAGCACAAGTTTAATTTAGGTGAGAGGCTCCTTCAGAGTACCGAAGTCGATTAAGGTGCTTAACACCTTCCCTAGTCGAAACCAACCCCCGGACCTTAATCTCTAAAAAAGGGTTTTTTACTCGTTTTTTCCCTTCCCGCGGATAAAAATTGAGAGTTCAAAGATTGACGGTTCAAAACCAATAAATGGATTGATACCCAAAAATCACGAGCACAGTGACCATTATTTGACCGGACTTATCGTCAATATTTGATCATTGCATTGAGATTACCGCTTGCAATTAAATCTTAGCAGTCCAAAGACTGTGTTTTAATGATGCGTTTGGTATCTTGTTTAAGTCTTATTTAATTTGCATATAAAGATATTGTACATGTCCGTTGGTTATTTTATGACATGTCTACTAAAGTTATTGTATGTTTGTTGTTCTCTTCTTTTTAGTTGCTGCTGCCACCGCTCCCAATTTTGTTGCTCAAGTTAACTCTATCCCTATGCTGAGTGGATTGAATTTCAAGTCTTGGAAGGAATCTGCTGAGATTGTTCTTGGATGCATGGACTTGGATGTATCCTTGAGGGAGAACCGCCCTGTTGCTACTCTCGAGAATCCGAATGAAGCTAAGATAGAAAAGTGGGACCGTTCAAACCGTATGTGCCTTATGATCATTAAAAGATCCATACCAGAGATTATTAGGGGCTCGATTGATGAGAGTGAGAGTGCTAAAGGGTTCCTTAAAACCGTTGAGAAGTTCTTTGCTAAGAATGATAAAGTTGAGACTAGTAGTGTCCTGTCCAAGCTGGTTTCAATGAGCTACAAAGGTAAAGGGAACATAAGGGAGTACATCTTGGAAATGTCTAATCTCGCATCAAAACTCAAGGCACTAAAGTTAGAACTTCCTGAAGATTTAATTGTGCACTTGGTTTTAATTTCACTTCCACCACACTTCGGACAGTTCAAAGTGAGTTATAACACTCAGAAGGAAAAATGGACACTGAATGAGCTGATTTCTCACTGTGTGCAAGAGGAGGAGAGGCTGAAAAGAGAGAAGACTGAAAGTGCTCACCTGGCCACCAACTCTCAGAATAAAAGGAAAAGGGCTGCTGGAAATTCTTCACAAAATAAGAAGGCAAAGGAACAACCAGCTGGGGTGAAATGTTTCTTCTGCAAGAAATATGGTCACATAAAGAATGATTGTTCCAAGTTTGCCGCATGGAAAGAAAAGAAGGGTAAGTTTCTCACTTTTGTTTGTTCTGAAATTAATTTAGTTTCTGTACCTATGGACAGTTGGTGGGTAGATTCTGGTGCTACTACTCACATTAGCATGTCCTTGCAGGGTTGCCTGTGGAGCCGTCCGCCAAATGATGCTGAAAGATTCATCTATGTGGGAGATGGCAACAAAGTTGCAGTTGAGGCTATAGGAACTTTTAGATTATTATTTAAGACTGGTTGTTATTTGGATTTGTTTGAGGCTTATGTTGCACCGTCTATTAGACGGAACTTAATTTCTATTTCTGTTTTGGACAAATTTGGTTTTTCTTGTTCATTTGGAAATAATAAAATTAGCCTTTCAAATAATTCAAATATTGTTGGTTACGGGTCTTTAATTGATAATCTATATATGCTTGATATTGAGCGTTCCTCTAGCGAAATATTGCAAATAGAGTCACGAGGTACAAAACGTAAATTAAACAATAATTCCGCCACTTTATGGCACAAGCGATTAGGTCACATCTCTAAACAGAGAATTCAGAGGCTTGTGTCGGAGGGAATTCTTGAACCCTTAGATATGTCAGACTTTGAAGTTTGCATTCAATGTATCAAGGGTAAGCAAACAAACAAAAGGAATTTTAATGCCGAAAGAGCTAAAGATGTCTTAGAACTAATACATACTGATATATGTGGTCCTTTCCCATCAAGTTCTTGGAATGGACAAAGGTATTTTATTACGTTCATAGACGATTACTCGAGGTACGGCTATCTGTATTTAATTCATGAGAAATCTCAATCTCTGGACGTGCTCAAATCATTCAAAGCTGAAGTTGAACTTCAGCTTGGAAAGAAAATTAAAGCTGTCAAGTCTGACCGTGGTGGTGAATACTATGGTCGATACGATGGATCAGGAGAACAACGTCCAGGACCCTTTGCACTTTTTCTCAAAGAATGTGGAATTGTTCCGCAATATACAATGCCGGGAAAACCCAGCATGAATGGAGTTGCAGAACGACGAATTAGGACTTTTAAGGATATGGTGAGAAGTATGATTAGTCATTCTTCTCTTCCAGAGTCACTTTGGGGAGAGGCATTAAAGGCTGCGGTCTATATCCTAAATAGAGTGCCTAGTAAAGTAGTAGCTAAAACCCCTTATGAGCTGTGGACTGGGAAAAAGCCCAGCATTAAGCACTTGCATGTTTGGGGATGTCCAGCTGAAGCAAGGCCTTATAGGCCTCATGAAAACAAGTTGGATGCAAAGACAGTTAGCTGTTATTTTGTTGGGTACGCTGAACACTCTCGCGGGTACAAGTTTTATAACCCCATTAGTAGAACAATTTTTGAAACGGGAAATGCAAGGTTTCTTGAGGATGTAGAATTTGGGGGGGAAGGAAACATAAGGAGTGTTGTCTTTGATGAAGAAACTGTTACTGAAACTGAAAATGAGCAAGTTATTGTGCCTGCTTTTGTTCCGGAAACAGATTCAGAAACAAACAATGATGTCATTCATAACATCCCTCAAGAACAAGACAACGCTGAGTTTCTTCCTCAAGCACCACTTGAAGTTCAAATTCAACAACCTCAAGAACCGCCATTAAGAAGATCCACTAGAGAGAGGAGGAGTGCAATTTCAGATGAGTTTGTTGTATATCTTCAGACTCATGAGGATGGCATTGGGTTGACGACGGAAGATCCAATCAACTTTAGTCAAGCTATCCAAAGTCCTAACTCTCTTAAGTGGGTCAATGCCATGAAGGATGAGATAAAATCGATGGCTGACAACAATGTTTGGGATCTCGTTAAATTACCTGAAGGAAAGAAACCCATTGGTTGTAAATGGATATTTAAAACTAAACGAGATGCAAAGGGTAATGTTGAGAGATATAAAGCCCGACATGTCGGCAAAGGTTATACTCAAAAGGAAGGCATTGATTATAAAGAGACTTTCTCTCCGGTTTCTTCAAAAGACTCTCTTAGGATCATAATGGCATTAGTAGCTCATTTCGATTTAGAGCTGCATCAGATGGATGTAAAAACAGCTTTCTTAAATGGAAACTTTGAGGAAACAATATACATGGTGCAGCCAGAAAATTTTGTGTCAGGTGGCCCAAAATCTATGGTTTGCAAACTTAAGAAATCCATCTATGGCCTTAAACAGGCTTCCCGTCAATGGTACTTTAAGTTTCATCAAGTTATATCCTCATTTGGTTTTGAGGCAAATCAAGTTGATGATTGTTTGTACCAAAAGTTCAGTGGGAGTAAATTTATCTTCTTGGTATTATATGTAGATGATATCCTTTTAGCAAGCAACGATATAGGCTTATTGCACGAAACCAAGAAATTTCTCACAAAGAATTTTGAGATGAAAGATCTTGGGGACGCCTCCTTTGTCTTAGGAATCCAAATACTTAGAGATCGCTCTCAAGGTGTTTTAGGATTGTCGCAAAGGAGCTATATCGATACAGTTTTGGATAGATTCTCCATGAAAGATAGTAAACCAGGAGACACACCCGTTGCTAGAGACAAATTTTGTCTTAAACAGTGCCCCGTTACGGATTGTGAAAAGGAAGAGATGCAAAAGGTTCCCTACGCTTCGGCTGTGGGGAGTCTCATGTATGCTCAAGTATGCACCCGTCCTGACTTAGCTTTCATTATAGGAGTTCTTGGGAGATATTTAAGCAACCCTGGTATGCAGCATTGGAAGGCAGTGAAGCGTGTTATGCGTTACTTGAAGAGAACAAGAGACTTTGTGCTCACTTATCAGAATTCAGACAACTTGGAGATCGTCGGATATTCTGACTCTGATTTTGCAGGATGCCCGGATAGCAGACGTTCCACATCTGGTTACATCTTCCTCTTGGCTGGAGGAGCCGTCTCCTGGAAGTCTGCTAAGCAGACTTTAGTGGCTCCCTCTACCATGGCAGGGGAGTTTGTGGCTTGCTTTGAGGCATCAAATCATGGAACTTGGCTGCGGAACTTTGTCACTGGCCTGCGCATCGGTTGGAGCATTCAGAGGCCCTTGAAGATTTATTGTGACAATAGTGCAGCTGTACTCTACTCAAACAACAATATGTGTGCTACAAAATCGAAATTTATCGACATCAAGTATCTTGTTGTGAAAGAAAGAGTCCAAGAGAAACAAATTTTGATAGAACAAATAGGAACAAACTTTATGCTAGCTGATCCACTAACTAAAGGCTTGGCACCTAAGGCTTTTCATGGACATGTTGCAAACATGGGTCTTGGTTTTTCGATTGCCTTAGATTAGTGGGAGTCATTTCCTATTCTTTATTTTATGTTCTATATTATTGATGTAATTTTGGTTCAAACTTTCAGTTATGTTTGATTTTCTGCAGAAATAAAACTTATGTGGTATTATTGTTATAACAATATCAAGTTTAATTTTATTATGTGCAACTACTGTAAGTTTAATTGCACCTATTGAACTACATTATGATCTCAATAAAGACTTATGTAGGACCAGTTGGAAATAGACATGATTAAGAGATCACATTGCATGAAATTTCCATGCCACTCACCCATATTGATCTATGTCATTGAGTACATTGATATGGTGGTCGTCGGGGTTCCGTCACGTTATATGTTAGTGACGACAGCCGCGGTGGTCCCATTTTTAATGTATGAGATGGACCAGATTGTAAAGTTGAAATCTAATGATAGATAGCATTCAGATGTGCACCTTAAGAACCATGATATAATTATTGTTAAGATATATTGCCCAAGTGGGAGATTGTTGGAATATTTGGTTATAATTTATTTAATTATAATATTCCAATAATTATTTTGTGGGCATATATATCTAATTTAATTATATTAGCTATTTATCTTTAAGGAGCCTTAATTGATTAGTGATCATATAATGAAAAAGGCTTATTAGGTTTCTATTAAAATAATAATTAATTATTTAAGTGATATGGGCTTGGATCGGGTGGATGTCTGGATGGTCCATTAACGGAATAATGGGAAACCCTAATGGCCATCCAATATAAAAGAGGCTATGGTCCCCAATATACCGGTACACAAGCAAAACCGCTCTTCTCCCCATCTGAAGCGCATTAGGGCGTAAAGGTACCGGTTGAGGAAGAACCAAGGTAGCCACCGCTGACTTTGCTTTTGTTTCAGATCGCTGCTGCCGGAAAACTCTTTTGTCATGGATCCAGGTATTCCTATGACCTTGAACTTTAATTTAAGTAAATCAAACATGTTGTATCTGATCATAAACTTGTTCAATAATTGCTTCCGCTGTTGATTGATAAATTAAATAATATATATTGAACTGTTTATGAAATTTGCTAACATCACCTTGATAACATTAAAGTACCCTTTACGAGAAAATGCAACACAATCCATGTTGCTCACCATAAAAACAAATTTCTTTCCTCTGATATCGAGTAACCCAGGGGGCAATTGAAAGATTTTTTTTTCTTTGCCCTACGCATGGACTTGTTGGGAACCACCTTCAGTCCTTCATAATCAGGCCAATATGCCTGATGGTGAACCACGTCGAAGTGGATGTTGTATAAGGCGTACACACACTCATTTGTGAATTTGTTATCGACAAAAGTCTTGTAGTCGTGACAAAAGCTAGAACATGCGGCAATGACATGTGAGCATGGTAGGTGTAACGCTCTGAATCGTCCACAGTCACACCATTTATTTTGCAGGTCCACCTTGTATTCTCCCTTTGGTAATCCTTCTTTATGGTCGATGGTTTCACGGACGAAGAAGGTATACCGATCCCGGTGAAACTGAGTGACATGATCACTGTTGGTTTTAATCACCTCATCCCTGAGATATTTCATGATGTTTTCTGAGAATGGCTCACCAGAATTTACCCTTGCCGCTGCCTCATGTTCTCTTTTAGCAAACAAGGCCGCCAACCTGTAATATGATGCTTTCACAATAGCTGTGATCGGGAGTCCTCGAATACCCTTATACATGTTGTTTTATGACTCTACCAAGTTACTTGTCATGTGGCCCCATCGTCGACCATCATCATGTGATTGAGTCCACTTTTGTTTGGGAATATTGTCGACCCATGTTAAAGCCCTTCGGTCTGCAACAACAATTTCAGAACGGTAGTATTCGAATGTAGGGATGTTCATGGCGTAACCTGCATTGTTTTGAAAAAAGTTAAATGTGTCTTTTTAAACAAATAATATGTTGAATTTACGAGGAATTTAAACAAAGAATATGATTTTTACCCATGCCTTCAACTTTCTTCTTAAGTTCTCCATCCTTGAATGATCGCATAAAGTTCTGTGCAATGTGTCGGACACAAAACACATGGGTTGTCGGAGCATTGTGCCATCAATTTTGTGGATCATCGTACGCACTCTTTATCGACACATGTCTATTAGAAATCAGGCATATGTTCGCCTGTGGGGTGACATGCTGCCTTAGATTTTTCAAAAAGAAACTCCATGCCTCCTTGGTCTCGCCTTCCACAATTGCAAAAGCAATGGGAAATATCTTGTTGTTCCCATCTTGCGCAACAACTAACAACAATGTTCCTCTGTATTTACCATACAACCAAGTTGTGTCAATTTGGACAATTGGTTTGCAGAATTCGAAACCTGAGATGCACGGACGAAAGGCCCAAAAGAGACGCTTGAAGACGGTCTCATTTACCACTTCTATTGATGGGTCCGTTTCCGTTTGAAAATCAATTACTGTTCTTGGTAAATCTTTTTCCATGACCATCAACCACTGTGGTAGTTCTTTATAAGACTCCTCCCAATTACCATAAATTGATTCAATCGCCTTATTTCTTGCTCTCCATGCCTTTCTGAATGAAACTGTGTAATTAAACTTCTCTCGGATGTGTGCAATTATAACCTTCACTGTAATTGAAGCATCCATATGTAGTAGTGATTTAACACTTTCACATATCACATTGTAACTAAGTTTTTAATGATCTTGCGTCATTTCTGTTGAGACACATGTATGATCATTCATCTTCTCAATCTCCCATTTATCAGTTTTTTTCCTCCACGAGGCCTGCAATTTGAAACCACATTTTGTATATTTACATTTGATGACATACCTTTCAGGATCTGATTGTTTCACACTATAATCCGTTGATTTTTTCATGTGATAAAATCTAATTGCGAGAATGCAATCATTTTTGTTATGAAATTGCATCCCCGGGGCAATACCTTGATCGACCGGAAGAGCCATTGAATGATAAAGTTCAGTTGAGTGGTCATCAATGACGTTGCACATGGACCTTGGTGGGTTGTAAGAAGCTCTGATCGATAAAATTGGTAGTTGTGGCACGATGTCATTTTCGTCTTCGTTTTCTTCGTTCTCATCACTGTTTTGTGCGGCAAGGAGTTCTTCATCATCATCGTCTTCATCATCTTCAACTTCATCATTTGGTTGGTCTTGGAAGTGGAAGGTGAATATATTGATTTCATCGTTTAAAGTTTGGGGTTGTGTCGAACGGGATGATGTTTGAGAGGGATGAGGTTAAGTTATTCTTTGTGACCACTGTGTCTGAAAAGATTGCGATAAGGATGCATCATAAATGGATGACGGGTTGTAGTGTGGTTCAGACGATGACGGGTTGTAGTGTTGTTGCGACGATGACGGGTTGTAGTGTTGTGGGTTATATTGTTGTTGTGGTATAATTTGGTGTTGACTAGAACTTGATGGGTAGTTTAAATCGAAATTAGATGTAGGATTCTTCATCTCAAACGTAACATAAAGCTCTATATAGGACAAATAACTATGACTTTTATGTACGTCAAACATAAACTCGACATCGTCGTTATCAGTTATTCTTAACGACTGGTAGTGAATTGTGGTAGTTCCAACAAACATGGGATTCCGACATATAATTTCAGGCACAACCATATTATCTCCGAGACATACTTTTTTCGCTATTCTTTTTTTGAGATGCAAGTAAGTACTAGGCATGCTCACTTTAAAACCTTTGGTAAACTGACTTTGAAAAAAAATGTCGGATTCATTTTGTTTAACTTCTCCGTTATAGTACACAAAAACGTTTATATTTGGTGCCATTGAATGGTTTGGTCTTAAGAATGGGTTGGTCTTAAGAATGGTTTGATACAAACGTAACACATCTTAAGAATGGGTTGTTTATCTTCCCTTTTTATTTTTGTTAGGATGCAGTGGGTGCACCTCTAACCACTCATACACGCAACACATAATACCAAGTCCTTTTATTGAGGATTATCTACGTCAAGCTGGATTTTTTGAGGTTTCTAAAATAGGGCGTTACAAAATTGATAGGTACGTCATAACCGCTCTTGTAGAAAGATGGCGTTCCGAGACTCATACTTTTCATTTTCGAACGGGTGAATGTACAATCACGTTGGAAGACGTATATATTTTACTCGGCTTACCTTTTGGAGGACAAATTGTTACGTCTCCTCCAAATATTCCGTGGAATAATTGTGCTCAATTGTTGGGAATAACTCCTCCAGCACACAAAACTGATGGTTTTACTCTCTCGTTGTCGTGGTTAAAGGATAATTTGGTCGATAATAACTTCAATGAACAATCTCCTCCGGAGGTAAAAATACAACACACTAGGAGGTACCTACTATATCTCATTGGAGGGTTCTTGTTTCCTAATACTATTGGATTATTTGTGCACAACTCTTGGTTGTATTTGTTAATGGATTTTTGTGAAACAAGAAAATATAGTTGGGGATCGGTAGTTTTGGCTTACCTTTATCGTGGCTTGTGTGAGGCAACACACCAAAATATAAAAGCACTAGCTGGATGTCATTTCCTGTTACAAGTTTGGGGATATTGTCGGTTGAGTTATATCGCTCCGAGAAATGATAACCCACTGTAGTGGCCGCTAGGATTAAAGTAAGCGTGGTCACTTCATTTTTTTATATTAATTCCCTCACATATTCTCGCTTCTTATTAATATTATTATTTGATAAATTAGCTACTAATTTGTTTATATTATTTGTTAGATGGAGAGGTGTAGGTTCAAGATACTACGAGAATCCAAGCCATGACACTATATCTTACAGAAAACAGTTTGATGACATACTAGAACATCACGTAATATAACATTAATTTTTGAAATATGAGTTTATATATATATATATATATATATATATATATATATATATATATATATATATATATATATATCAAAATTGTTAACCTCGTATGTAAGACAAGTATTCTTTATGTAATGTATTATTGAAGAAGAGTACAGGACAACGAGGATAGCCACGAAGATCTAGCTAAGAGAAGTATAGATTGTTCATAGGTTTAGCTTAGGTTTTCTCATTAGCTTGACGGAAAAATTGCGCTAGGGGCCATAACCATATCATTTTATTATTATGTACGTTGATGCATGTTTGAGAGATGATTTTATGTGATACATATGTCGTGGTGAGGTGAGATCTAACTAATTAAAAATCCCTCAAAATAAATATTAATTTATATGATTTCCAAAGAATAGCACTCTTCAAGCCCAGTATCGAATAATGTAGGTTTCGTCAATGTGATATGCATTTTCTATATTGGTAAGTTGTGGTGAGGTAACTCGTTTACCTGACTACTATTTTTTGGTTTAACTTAACTAAACTAAATATAAAAAGATTATAAAGTTTAGAAGCAAGAGTTGGGAACAATCCATATGATGGCTTAGAATAAGGAGTTATTCACCCAACTGATAAATATATGAGAGTTGTATGAGATACTAGTGGAAGGAGTTCCTACCTAAATAATCGAGTTGTGTGTAATCGGCCAAACAGTGACTTAAAATAAAGTGAAATATGGATCTATACTGTTGGAACAAAATGTGTTTAACAATAAACCCTAAAGAGTTTTGATGATAACAAAGTATTAAAAATTGACAATTGGTATTGCTAACATTTGTTCAAGTGTACAGGACCATAAACAAAGTAATATATCACATCAAGGTTCTGAACGAACAAATAAAGAGCAAAGGAAGTATCCATTTGTAACTTAAAGCGCTCCTGAAGTCTAGCGCACCTGAAGTCTAGCGCACCTGAAGTCAAGCGCTTCTGAAGTCTAGCGCTCCTGAAGTCAAGCGCTTCTGAAGTCTAGCGCTCCTGAAGACTAGCACTCCTGAAGACAAGAGCTCCTGAAGAGTATGACGTCATCAGAAGCTGAAGGTCCTCAGAAGCTGATTCTTCGAAGCAACAGTATTTCACCAGATTTCAAGATTCAAGTGTTGTATTTTAGAGCGAAAATTATGGAGCATTGGCAGAAGATTAGTGGATTTAAGCAACGGTCATTTCAAAAGGATTTGAAGTCATTTTGTTGCAATTAGACAAGAAGCGTTGACATTGTACTTTGTACGAACTGTACAACCACCTTCTCCACTACTCTGTTAATTGTCTCAGCAAACAGACAAGAATAACAGCTCTTATGTACAACCAAGCCTGCATCCTTGTTCCTTCTCAACTGGAATGGATTTGAAATTGATTCTTTATAGGACAACAACTAAATCAGGCAAAGAATCATTGGTGAAAGATCAAGCTTCAGTAACGACTCTTTTTGAATGTGTTGGCACTTACAACGTTCACTTCACACCTCTATATAAAGGAGTGAAGACTTGAAGAACAACAAGACTCTACAATATTTCAAAAGCGCCAAAACTCTGTCAAATTGTCTAAGCATTCAAAGTTCACTTAGAATTTCAGTTTTCAAGTTCATATCTTTGAAATTCTTAAGTCTAAAGAGTCTGTATCTGATTTGTATTGTGAACACCACTGATTGTATATCAAGTGTTCAATCTCAAACATTTTCTGTGTAATTTTGTTTGATAGAAGTCTCTTGCTTGTGTGCTTGAGCATTAGAAGTCTCTTGATTGTGTTCTTGAGCATTTGAAGTCTCTTGCTTGTGTGCTTGAGCATTTGTAATCAGATATTACATTTAGTGAACTCTCCTTGGAAGTGCAAGGGGGACAGGACTACTTCCGGATTGTGGAAGGAACCTGTATAAATCTTTTGTGTCCTGCTTCTTCTCTTTTCTCTCTGTTTTTCATTCCGCTGCATACGCTCCTGAACAGTGTCTTCAGAAGCTGTCTATCTAGCTTCTGATCATTCTGATTCTGAGTTTTGGAAAGAGAAAACGATTTATTTTAAAACACAATTCAACCCCCCCCTTCTTGTGTTTTTCTCCCCTTCAATTGGTATCTAGAGCCTTGGTTCTGTTGTCAAACACCTAACAGTGTAACAGTCCAAGATCTGAGAAAAACATGTCTGCTGATTCATCTGTTTCTGGTTCTGCTGGCTCTAGTGGTAATCATCATGCTGTTGCATATGATTATAGTGAAAAGAAAACTGACTCAGGGAAGGTTCCAAAGTTTAATGGAGATCCTGAAGAGTTTTCTTGGTGGAAAACCAACTTCTACAGTTATATCATGGGCTTAGATGAAGAACTATGGGATATTCTGGAAGATGGTGTTGGTGACTTAATTCTTGATGAAGAAGGAGCTGCTGTTGATAGAAAAATACATACTCCTGCTCAGAAGAAGATGTACAAGAAACATCACAAGATCAGAGGCTCTCTAGTTTCTGCTATACCACGAGCAGAGTACATGAAGATGAGTGATAAGTCAACTGCTAAAGCTATGTTTGCATCTTTATGTGCTAACTATGAAGGAAGCAAGAAAGTTAGAGAAGCCAAAGCACTGATGCTTGTTCATCAGTATGAACTGTTCAAGATGAAGGATGATGAAAGTATTGAGGAGATGTACTCAAGATTTCAAACCCTAGTCTCTGGACTCCAAATACTGAAGAAAAGCTATGTTGCTTCTGATCACGTGAGTAAGATTCTCAGAAGCCTTCCTGCCAGATGGAGACCAAAGGTGACTGCCATTGAGGAAGCTAAAGATTTAAACACTTTAAGTGTTGAAGATCTTGTTAGTTCTCTCAAAGTTCATGAGTTAACTCTAAATGAACATGAGTCTACTAAAAAGAGTAAATCAATAGCTCTTCCATCAAAAGGCAAGTCATCCAAAGCTCTTAAAGTGGCTGAGTCTGATGAAGAAGATTCACCAACTGGAGATTCTGATGAAGAGGTTACTGAGATGATGGCTATGCTCTCAAACAGACTTCAGTATCTAGCCAAGAAGAACAAGAAGTTTGTGTCCAGGAGAGGTAGTTTCAGAAGCTCAAAGAAGGAAGATCAAAAGGGATGCTTCAACTGCAAGAAGCCTGGTCATTTCATTGCTGATTGCCCTGATCTTCAGAAGGAAAAATCAAAGGAAAAGTCAAAGAAACCAACATTCAAGTCAAGCAGGTTCAAGAAACAGTTAAAGCAGAGTTTGATGGCTACATGGGATAACTTGGATAGTGAATCTGAATCTGACAAAGAAGAGTCTGATGAAGGTGCAAAGATAGCTGTTGGGTTAGTAGCTACAGCAACTTCAGAAGCTGAAACTGAATCAGATTCAGAAGATGAAAATGAGGTATATTCCAAAATCCCTAGAGAAGAACTGATAGAGTCACTTAAAGAACTCCTCACTCATTTTGAATTAAGAACCAATGAGTTGAAAGCTTTGAAAGAAAAATATGTTGCTTTGATGAAGCAACAAGAATCAACTCTATTGGATCTAAAAGCTTCTGAAGAAGGACTCAGAGGTTTTGACTTCATATGCAAGACATATGAAGACAAACTTAAGTTCTTGTGTCAGAAGCTGCAAGAAAAATGTGATGGAAAATCTTTAAGTAACCATGAGATTGCTCTTGAAGATTTCATTATGTCTGGTATTGACAGAAGCAGAATTGCTTCTATGATTTATAGCATTTACAAAAACAATGGTAAAGGGATTGGATTTTCAGAAGCTAAGTCTAGTGAAACCAATCTCAAAGCATATTGTGAATGCATAAAGGAAGGACTGAAAACCTTCTTTGTTCCTGAAGGTGCAAAAATGGGAACTGTTGCTCAATCAGAACCTGAAGCTTCCAGTTCTAAGGCTAAGATTACATCAAAGCCAAAGAATTTCAAGCCTAAGGATATGATAAATTCTGAATCTAAGACCACAAAGATTAAGATTCTGAAGAGATCAGAACCTGTTCCTCAGAGTCTGATAAAATCAGAATCTGATGTCCTAACGTCTAAGGTTCAGAAGGGCAAGGCAGTTGGCGCTCCTGAGGTATCAAAACCAAAAGTTGAAAAACCTAAGGTAATGATTAATCAGAAGCTACCCAAGAAGAATCTAAAGGATCAGGAAATGGTGAGTAAATTCTCCAGCTCTAACCCCAAAGGACCCATAAAACAATGGGTACCTAAATCTGAAATTGTCAATACTGCAGATTTGTCTAAAAGCAAGAACAAAACAAAAATCATGGTACCTGGACAGCGGTTGCTCAAGGCATATGACAGGAGAGAAGTCAATGTTCCTATCCCTCACAATGAAAGAAGGAGGAAATGTAAAGTTTGGAGGCAACCAGTCTGGGAAGATTATTGGTACGGGGACTATTGGTAACTCCTCTACCTCTATTAATAATGTATGGTTGGTAGATGGGCTTGAACATAACCTATTGAGCATCAGTCAATTCTGTGACAATGGTTATGATGTTTTATTTGAAAAAGCCAACTGTACAGTAATCAACAAGAATGACAAGTCCATTGTGTTCAAGGGAAAGAGAGTGGAAAATGTCTACAAAATCAATTTCTCTCAACTGGCTGATCAGAAGGTAATTTGCCTTCTATCAATGAATGATAAGAAATGGATGTGGCATAAAAGGCTGGGACATGCTAACTGGAGATTAATCTCTAAGCTTAGCAAGTTACAGCTTGTCAAAGGCCTTCCTGACATTGATTATCATTCAGATGCACTCTGCGGTGCATGCCAGAAAGGAAAAATTGTTAAAACATCTTTCAAAGCAAAAGACAATGTTTCCACCACAAGACCCTTAGAACTGCTTCATATTGACCTATTTGGACCAGTTAGCACTGCATCCTTATATGGAAGCAAGTATGGATTAGTTATTGTTGATGATTATAGCAGATGGACTTGGGTGAAATTTCTGAAAAGCAAAGATCATGCATACGATGTATTCAGTAACTTCTGCACCCTTATTCAATCTGAAAAAGAAGCCAAAATTTTGAAAATCAGAAGTGATCATGGTGGTGAATTTGAAAATGAGCCATTTGAAGCTTTTTGTGAAAAACATGGAATCCTCCATGAATTCTCTTCTCCTAGAACTCCACAACAGAACGGAGTTGTAGAAAGAAAGAATAGAACGTTACAAGAAATGGCCAGAACCATGATTCATGAAAACAATTTGGCAAAACATTTTTGGGCAGAAGCTGTGAATACAGCGTGTTATGTCCAGAATAGGATCTATATTAGACCTATCTTGGAGAAAACAGCATATGAATTATTTAAAGGAAGAAAACCCAATATCTCTTACTTTCATCAATTTGGATGTACATGTTACATTCTGAATAACAAGCTCTACCTAAAGAAATTTGATGCCAAGGCCCAAAGAGGAATCTTTTTAGGTTACTCTGAAAGGTCAAAGGCATACAGAGTGTATAATTCAGAGACACTCTGTGTTGAAGAATCTATACACGTTAAATTTGATGACAAAGAGCTTGAAGATAAAACTTCAAAGCAAGGTGAAAGTTTTGCAGAGATACAGGTTCCTGAAGACATTCCAGAACCTGGTCAGTCAGTTGAATCTGAAGATAGTTCAGAAGCAGCACCCACATCAGTTGCTCCTGATGAAGTTGCTCCTGATGAGGTTGCTCCTGATGAAGTTGCTCCTGATGAAGTTGCTCCTGATGAAGTTGCTTCTGATGAAGCACATAATGGCTCACAGCAAGCAGATTCATCCAACTATACTTTCAAATACAAGTCTTCTCATCCTCAAGATCAAATCATTGGAAGTAAAGAAAGTCCCAGAAGAACAAGATCACACTTCAAACAAGAAGAATCTATGATTGGACTAATTTCAATGATTGAACCAACAACTGTTGAAGAAGCACTTTCAGATGATGGATGGATCATAGCTATGCAAGAAGAGCTGAATCAATTCCAACGGAATGATGTGTGGGATCTGGTACCCAAACCTCCTCAGAAGAACATTATTGGAACAAAATGGGTATTCAGAAACAAGCTGAATGAAAAAGGTGAAGTAACCAGAAACAAAGCCAGACTTGTTGCTCAGGGGTACAGTCAACAAGAAGGCATTGATTACACCGAAACATTTGCTCCAGTTGCAAGATTGGAAGCAATCAGGTTACTTTTATCTTATGCAATTAATCATGGAATAGTATTATATCAAATGGATGTCAAGAGTGCATTTCTTAATGGTGTCATAGAAGAAGAAGTGTATGTCAAACAACCTCCTGGCTTTGAGGATCTGAAGCATCCTGACCATGTTTACAAACTTAAGAAATCACTATATGGCTTGAAACAAGCTCCCAGAGCTTGGTATGACAGACTAAGTAATTTCTTGATTAAAAACGATTTTAAACGAGGTCAGGTTGACACAACACTCTTCAGAAGGACTCTTGAGAAAGATATTCTTGTTGTGCAGATATATGTTGATGATATAATATTTGGTTCCACTAATTCATCTCTTTGCAAGGAGTTCTCTAAGTTAATGCAGGATGAATTTGAAATGAGCATGATGGGAGAGCTGAAGTTCTTCCTGGGCATTCAAATTAATCAAAGCAAAGATGGAGTATATGTTCATCAGACGAAGTATACAAAAGAGCTTCTGAAGAAGTTCAAGCTTGAAGATTGCAAACTGATGAACACTCCAATGCATCCTACATGCACCTTAAGCAAAGAAGATGAAGGATCAAAAGTGGATCAGAAGCTATACAGAGGTATGATTGGTTCTCTGTTATACCTCACTGCATCTAGGCCAGATATTTTATTCAGTGTATGCTTATGTGCAAGGTTTCAGTCAGATCCTAGAGAATCTCATTTAACTGCAGTTAAGAGAATCTTCAGGTATCTGAAAGGAACAACTAATCTGGGACTCCTTTATAGAAAATCCCCAGATTATAAGCTAATTGGATTCTGTGATGCTGATTATGCTGGTGACAGGATTGAAAGAAAGTCAACCAGTGGCAATTGTCAATTTCTGGGTGATAATCTGATATCCTGGGCTAGCAAGAGACAAGCAACTATTGCTATGTCTACAGCAGAAGCAGAATACATTTCAGCTGCAAGTTGTTGCACACAACTACTCTGGATGAAACATCAGCTGGAAGATTATCAGATACACGCTAACAGTATTCCTATCTTTTGTGATAATACTGCTGCTATTTGCTTGTCAAAGAATCCTATTCTGCATTCAAGAGCCAAGCATATTGAGATCAAACACCATTTTATCAGAGATTATGTTCAAAAAGGAATTTTAGATATACAATTCATTGATACTGAAAATCAATGGGCTGATATATTTACTAAGCCTCTAACTGTTGAAAGATTTGATTTTATTAAGAAAAATTTGAACATGCACTACGTGTCTGATTAAAATTGCTTGCTCCTGAATAAGAAGTTCAGGTTCTGAAGTCACTTCAGAAGCCATTGTCCTTCAGAAGCTCCTGAGTGAGGTCCTGAAGAAAATGTGCTTCTGATGAGTCATCAGAATCTCAACCTTCAGAAGAGAATCTTTGTACTCCTGAATAGCAGAAGTTAGTGGAAGTTCTGGAGTTGCTCCTGGCGACATCTGTCCCACTAACTTATACAGCTCGTCTGAAATCTGACAGCGTGGCATAAATGTATTGGCGTATAACTCAAAAGGGCAATGATGTTAATTTTACTTTTCGTAGTACTATCTCGCGCCCCCAACTGTCATTAATGCTTTGTTTGTTTGTCCCCTGTTATTCAAACGTTTTTCGCTAAAAAGCACTTAATCAAAAACACACACTACTCACTTCACTTCCTACACTTTCTGTTTTTGTTTTCGTATCTGCTAAGAAAAGTTCTCTCTCTCTCTCAAAACCCTAAGAACCCTAAATCTCAAACTTTTTCAAACATCAATGGCTTCATCAAGTTCTATTCAAGAATCCAACGCTCAACTCACAGTTCAGCAAGCTGAAGGTCAGCAAGAAAGGGCTGCTTACGAGATCAAAGGAGTCACCATGAGCCTAAAAGAATGGCAACTCAAGATTCAAACTGAGAATCCGGTAGATTTTGAATCTCTTGCGTATCATGGCTGTGACATCAAGAGGTTTTATGAAGTTCAAGGGCTGATGAACTATTTCAATATGCTCAACGGTCCTACCTACAAGACGTTAGTAAGACACTTCTGGGTAAGAGCATCAGTCTATGATAAAGCTGCATCAAAACTGGAGGAAGACGAAAAAGTTTTGATTGATCCCTCTCTTGAAGGGAAAACCAGAGAAGAAATGGGTTTGGAACCCTTTAAAGAAGTTCAGATCAGGTCAAGCCTGATGGGTATTCCAGTCTACATTTCTGAAGCTATAATTGCTTTTGTCATTGGAGCAGAAGCATCTGGAAAGTACTCCGGTGTAGATATACCAAACTCTCAGTCAAGCTCCTGGAGTGATTTGGTGAATAAAACTCTCTTCAATTCTACAACAGCTGGTAAATACTGTGACTTGAACATGATCAACAAGATGCTCCTGAAGATTCTCAACGAAAACCTGTTGCCTAAAGGAGGTGGTGGTGATCAACCATCTTTGGCTCACAAGGTATTTCTTCATCATCTCATCACTGGAGAAAAGATAAATCTGCCTAAGTACATCTTCAGGCATATGATAAAAGAGCTAAGGGAAAGCCAGAATAAGTGCAGAGTCTGGGTTCCCTATGGAAGACTGATCTCAGAAATCTTCCATCAAGGAGGCATTATTAAAGCTCTGAATGAAGTAAATTACTTCACTGATGAACAGCTGGAAACTGAGACAGGAAAGGTGATAAATGCAAGCACCTTGAAACATATGAAATTGATTCCTGAAGTGACCAAGCTGAAGACAGACATCTGTGAATCAAGGGTCATATCTAATCTGATGGAGGACTTCCCTCCCATCTGCAAGAAGGACACCCTGGCTGTTCAAATGGCTCTCATTGCTGATCACTATGAGACCCATGGAAAGCTGATCAGTCTGGATGAAGTTCCAGAAGAGATGTATGGTCAAGAACTTCCTGTAGCTAAAGGAAGAAAATCTAAAAGAAAGGTACTTACTCAAGAAGAGTACTTAGAAGGTGAAAATCCTTCCAAGAAGGCAAAGAAGGAAAAGGCTCCTGAAAAGTCTTTATCTGGTGCTCCTGGAGGATCATCAATTCAGGAAGAGGTTCAGGATCTGAACCCAGGAGCTATTATTCCTCAGAAGACAAGAAGTGGCAAGCAAATGGTTTCAGCATCTACAACAACGAAAGTGAAACAGATTCCTCAAAAGAAGAAAAGGACTCAGAGGCTAAGGAAACTGAAGGAATCTGTATACACTGCTGAAGATTGTGCAGCTGCAGAGGCACAAGAAGAAGAAGAGGCTACCGAACTGGTTACCAGGGAGGTAAGAAAGAAGAAGAAGGCTGAATCTGAAGCTGTTCAGAAGGCATTGGAGCTGGCTAAGGAAATAGAAGTACCTACTGAGGTCTTGCTCAAGGAAGATGCTGCTAAGGTTGCTGAGCAAGCTCTGATGAGCTCAATAGAACTGCAAGCTGAAGTTGCTACTGAAGCTGCAAGTATTCTAGCTACTCCTGGATCAGATTTTATATCAGGTACATCCTCCTCACAACCCTTAATACATATAGAATCTGACTCCACTCCCTCATCACCTTCTCAATCCAAAACCTCATCATCCTCATCTTCTGATATTCCTATTAGCATCCTCAGAAGAAGCCTATCACCATCCTCCAAACTCCACAAAAATTCTTCCAAACCTATTTCTCCTTTCAAACCATCTGAACCATCTATCCAAGCTAGGGTCAGTAGTTTGCTAGAGTTACAATGCAGCAAACTACCCCCTAATCATCCACTTCAACCACAAACCATTAAACCTGTCAACATGATTTTACCTGCCAAACCAGAAGATGACTCTGTTATAAATAATCTCAGCAGTCATCTATCCGGTGAACTTCCAAACTTTAACCTAACACCACAAAAAGCCTCTGAAGTAACAACTTCACCAGTTGCTTCAGAAAGCCCCCATCAACAAGCACCTGAACCACTTGTATCCCCATCTGTTTCTGAACAGTATGTTCCTGAACAATCTGTTCCTGAACAAGTTGTTCCTGAACAAGCTGTTCCTGAACCCACCATTTCTGACCATACTTCTGAAATTCTTTACACTGAAAATGCTATGGAGATTGATGATTCTGTCATTGATCCTGATGCACAAACTGCTCAATCTTTTCCTATGGAAGTTGACCAGTCTGCTTCTGATCAGGCACAATCACAATCTGAAAGCAATTCTCAATCTTCAACCATAAATAACCTACAAATTCAACTCTGTGCTCCTCCCAAGCCTAGAAAACAACCTTCACCACCCACCAGATTCTTAGATTCTAATGTATTAAAGGGAGTGTGTGAGGACATAGCTGACAAAATGATCAAGCTCATTTCATCTAGAAGTGACTTGAGTCACAGAGAAAGCTATGAGAAACAATGGAGTAGGCTCAAGGAGAGAGTTGAGTATGTCATGCAAGCTCTATCCTCAACATGTGTAGAAGCTCAAGAGCAAGCTAAGCAGAAGCTTCAGGACTGGCTGAACGGCATCAATGAAGATCTTGAAGAGGTTAAGATAACTGGAACTTGGGCTAGATCGTCTTTAAGTATCAGAGGAAGAGAACCAACTGATTTTCTGCCTCAGTACATTCATCCCAAGGACCTGGACTTATCCTTCCTTACAAAGGTCAATCTAAAGGCATCAGCTCCTGATCTAGCTTTAGCTCAAGAGAACAAGATCTTAAAGGAAAAGAATAAGAAGCTGGAAAAAGATCTCCTTGAGCAAAGGCTACTGTTTTTAGAACATAAAGCTGAAACTGATGCTAAACTGGAAGAAGCCAGGATCAGAGAAGAAAATATGGCCAGAAGCATAGCTGAGATGAAGCAGAAGCAAGAAGAAAACAATGATCTCCTGAAGAAGATTCTTGAAAACACTCTCAAACAAACCAACCCATAGTTGCACACCCTTTGTTGTTTGTTGTGTCTTTCAGTTTGTTCTTTTATTAACTGTGTATGCTTCTGAATTCAAACACTTCTATATATTTCTTTGCTCCTGATCTTATTAATTGCTTCTGATTATTTATTTTTAACGCACTTTACTTGTGATATTGATTATGCTCTGAATCCTTTTACTATGTTTTTCTCTTTCTTTTGTTGATTTCTTTTTGTTAATGACAAAAGGGGGAGTAAGTGTGATAGTATTTAAAGGTCCTGAGCCCCATTAAGTTTATTTTGAAATTTAATTCTCGCAATACTTTTTGTTAGGATGAATAACTTTATTTCAAAATAACTTAACTGAACCATTATCTCTCTCTATCACTTCTATTCTCTTTGATTATTTTACTAAGCGTTAAATGAATTTAATTAACAAAGATAGAACTCAGGGGGAGCTTACAAACCTCACCTTAAAGTACTATTAGACTCAGGGGGAGCTTACAAACCTCATACCCTATAAGTCAACTTGTTAATTAGATTAACAACAATTGATCAAATTTTTAAATACTATGGTTTGTCATCATCAAAAAGGGGGAGATTGTTGGAACAAAATGTGTTTAACAATAAACCCTAAAGAGTTTTGATGATAACAAAGTATTAAAAATTGACAATTGGTATTGCTAACATTTGTTCAAGTGTACAGGACCATAAACAAAGTAATATATCACATCAAGGTTCTGAACGAACAAATAAAGAGCAAAGGAAGTATCCATTTGTAACTTAAAGCGCTCCTGAAGTCTAGCGCACCTGAAGTCTAGCGCACCTGAAGTCAAGCGCTTCTGAAGTCTAGCGCTCCTGAAGTCAAGCGCTTCTGAAGTCTAGCGCTCCTGAAGACTAGCACTCCTGAAGACAAGAGCTCCTGAAGAGTATGACGTCATCAGAAGCTGAAGGTCCTCAGAAGCTGATTCTTCGAAGCAACAGTATTTCACCAGATTTCAAGATTCAAGTGTTGTATTTTAGAGCGAAAATTATGGAGCATTGGCAGAAGATTAGTGGATTTAAGCAACGGTCATTTCAAAAGGATTTGAAGTCATTTTGTTGCAATTAGACAAGAAGCGTTGACATTGTACTTTGTACGAACTGTACAACCACCTTCTCCACTACTCTGTTAATTGTCTCAGCAAACAGACAAGAATAACAGCTCTTATGTACAACCAAGCCTGCATCCTTGTTCCTTCTCAACTGGAATGGATTTGAAATTGATTCTTTATAGGACAACAACTAAATCAGGCAAAGAATCATTGGTGAAAGATCAAGCTTCAGTAACGACTCTTTTTGAATGTGTTGGCACTTACAACGTTCACTTCACACCTCTATATAAAGGAGTGAAGACTTGAAGAACAACAAGACTCTACAATATTTCAAAAGCGCCAAAACTCTGTCAAATTGTCTAAGCATTCAAAGTTCACTTAGAATTTCAGTTTTCAAGTTCATATCTTTGAAATTCTTAAGTCTAAAGAGTCTGTATCTGATTTGTATTGTGAACACCACTGATTGTATATCAAGTGTTCAATCTCAAACATTTTCTGTGTAATTTTGTTTGATAGAAGTCTCTTGCTTGTGTGCTTGAGCATTAGAAGTCTCTTGATTGTGTTCTTGAGCATTTGAAGTCTCTTGCTTGTGTGCTTGAGCATTTGTAATCAGATATTACATTTAGTGAACTCTCCTTGGAAGTGCAAGGGGGACAGGACTACTTCCGGATTGTGGAAGGAACCTGTATAAATCTTTTGTGTCCTGCTTCTTCTCTTTTCTCTCTGTTTTTCATTCCGCTGCATACGCTCCTGAACAGTGTCTTCAGAAGCTGTCTATCTAGCTTCTGATCATTCTGATTCTGAGTTTTGGAAAGAGAAAACGATTTATTTTAAAACACAATTCAACCCCCCCCTTCTTGTGTTTTTCTCCCCTTCATATACCACTAGAAAATCTTCCAACGGTATTTTCTGAATCAAATGTCGAGGGTCATTTGGTTTGAGTAAAATAGTGAGAGCATATTCAATGTTGTGAATAGTGAAGTTTTACCATTATTATTATTAGCCATTAGTCAGACCCATTAGGTTAGAATAGCCCGTATAAACACATTAGTGGTTGTACATTATTTATCTCTAAAATATAATCTTCAATTTTCACATGGCATCAGAGCTCTCGATCACTAGGGGCCTTGCTTCCTCATAAACCTTAGCCACCTTAATTGTGGCCTCTTTTGTTGCCTTCATTGCAGTTTTAGCCTCGAAACATTGTTCCCAAAGCACGTATTGTTCACAACTGTCGACACTATTAATCGCGCACTGTTCACAGTTGTTGACATTGTTCATCATGGCACTGTTCACAGTAGCAAAACTGTTCAACGTGATACTGTTCATTGTTATCGGTAATGTTCATTTGTCCAATACTATTCACTTGTGAGTCACTATTAATAAAAAAAAATGTGAAATGAAAAAAGAGATTATTTACTTTGGTTAGAAACTTGTTGTTTCAAAGTTTTTTTTTCTCTTCAAAGCCATATGACATCAATCAATATGTCAAAAGAAGTAATTATTGAACCTTTCTATCAAGATGTGAGAACTTTTCTTCAGGTTTTGGATAAACGAACATGTACATCTCTGGCATAAGCATTACTAGATTAAATGCTTCAGATAAATCGTATAACCATTACAGCAACAAGAAAATATACGGGCTATTCACCTTATCCTAGCAGCAAGAAAATATATGAAGAATGGTTATGACACCCTTACCCACACACTTCTCCACTTATTCACCTTATCCTAGCAACAAGAAAATATCCACAACAGATGGTTCCCTTATAACTGTATGAGGTGAGAAAAACATAAGAAGGGAGGGGTTGAATTGTGTAAGCTTTTTCTTCTCCTAAAACTGAGTTCATTTATCAAAGTCTGATAGAGTTCAGAGTCTGATGCAATGTTCATAATCTAAATGCAGCGGATAAGTAAAGAGAGATAGAAAGAAGAAAGACACAAAACAATTATACAGGTTCCTACCACAATCTAGAAGTAGTCTTGTCCCCCTTGCACTTCTAAGGAGAGTTCACTAAAATCAATATCTGATTACAATTGCTCAAGCACAAAAGCAAGAGACTTCAAACTAACTCAAGCACAAAAGCAAGAGGTTTCATATGCTCAAGCACAACTGCAAGAGACTTCCTATGCTCAAGCACAAAAGAAAGAGACTTGTAATCAAACAGAATTACACAGAAAATGTTTAAGGTTGAACACTTGATATACAATCAATGATGTTCATAATAAAAATCAGATAAGACTCTTAAGACTCTAGAATTTATAAGATATGAAAGTTAATAAGAAATTCTAAGTGAACTTTGATGTGAAACAATTTCAGCATAGTTTTGGCACTTGTAAAATTGTTGTGAGAGTCTTGTCAATCTTCAGGTCTTCACTCCTTTATATAGAGGTGTGAGAGATATGTTGAGGATTGCTAACACATCAAAAAGAGTCGTTGTAAAGCTTGATCAAATCACCAATGTTCTGTTGGTTGATTTGGTTATTGTCCTATGAGGGAACAATTTCAAATTCATTCCATGTATAGAGAATAACCAGTGTAGGTGCAGTTGTATTCTTGTACTATTGCAGACATGAAGAGTGGAGTAATGGAGTAGTGGTTATACAAATGTACTATTGTCTTTTTTCTGCGCTCTTCAGTGGATAAGCATCCAATGCCTTCAAATTCCTTTGAATTAGTTGTTGCTCCAGGCTTCCATTCCTTCTGCAATCAAAAGCATTCAGAATAACAACTTCTAACAAATTGAAGCTTCCAGTCTTCAGACTCTGATGAACTCCAGCTTCTGATGATCTTCATACTCTAATGACGTCAGCTTCTGGAGATAGCTTCTGATGATCTTCAAACACTCTCTTCTTCAGACTCTCTTTTCTTCAAATGCTATCTTGCAACACAAGCTTCCTTTTTGTAAATTCTATTGCTTTCATTTGTTCTTCCAGAACTTATACTTAATTTAAAGACATTTAAATTTTTGTCTATGGTCATGCACACTTGAACAAATATTAGCATATCCAATTGACATTTTTAATACCCTGTTATCATCAAAACTCAAAGTGGTATTGTTAAACACCTTTTGTTCCAACACTGTAGAACAATCTATACTTCTATTAGCTAGATCTTCATGGCTATCCTCGTTGTCCTGTACTCTTCTTCAATAATATATTACATAAAGAATACTCGTCTTACATACGAGGGAGTGAGATGAGAAAAGAATTACATATAGAGATATAAGAGAAAGGCACGACACGCATGTCGTATTTTAATAATTCCCAAAAGAAAACAAAATAAAAGACTAAGGCCATAACCATTCTTCATGCTATTTAATAACAATAAACACACAAATATTATTATTAAAAATCGAATTAATTAACTAATTAATTAATTAAACATTGATGACTGATCACACTACGTAGAGTTAGTCGGGGGTTCCGCTACCCGATAAACAGATGGTGGTTCCAGGACAGCGCCCCTTGCAGGGACTTCCGGAGCAGCCCTCTAGAAGCTAATTCTTAATGAACACTTCATCAAGAATCTGCGCTGTTGTGTAGCCTAATCACATCAACTTTCTATATGATTGAGTAAACCCTAGCCGCATCGTGTTTTCCATAACATTACAACTCTTGTATAGGTATGAACCCTAATGCGGCAATCAAACATCCAAATTCAAGCTATCAATCATCCAAATTCACACCAATCTCTTTAAAACAATTGAACAAAATGATACAATATGTATATCATATATATATATATATATATATATATATATATATATATATATATATATATATATATTGATGTCGCATCAGAATCATAAGTCACATATGAGATCGATCAACCAATTTTTATTAATTTTATTATTATTATTATTATACAGATTCAAAATCATATTAAAATTGTTATAACATAGAAACCAACTCATGGTTTCGTAAGTAGCTCTGATACCACTGAGGAGAAATCGTATATCAAAACAGAATACGCAGCAGATAAAAAAAAGAAATTTTTCTTTCAATGGATCCTTACGAATGAACATGATTAAGAATCGAAGTATTACCTCTTGTAGTATAGTTTCTTTAATGTCAAATTTCTCCATATATATATATATGAGTTCATCATCATCTGTCACCATTATATTGTCTGTTGTGTGTTGAAAATTATGGATCTAGTTTGAACTCTAGAAGTTATTGCAAAGTTCTTGCGGTCATAAAGGCCTTAATTAGCTTTCATGAAAGTATGATAAAGAAGACTTAACTGGCATTGATGTTTAGCTCTCCAACCACTACCTCTCATGACAAATAGTAACTGGCAATGCATTAGATCTTGGCTATATCTTAGACAATGTTGTAAAAAAGGCTCTTGATTTAATTTCATTCACGTGAACATATAATGCAAGACAGAATAACTATACATACCATTTTCAGAGATTGTCTTGTTTCTAAAAAGAAGAATGTGTATCTATAAAAAAGAATGTGTCAAATGGATCCGTCGAAGTAAGGATTCTATTCAACAAAAGAAATAGATATCTATATTACTATAATGTAGATGTGTAACGATATACCTTTCTAAAATTAGTGACAAAAAGTATTTATAACCTAAAACTATAGTAATGAAGCTCTCAAATTTATTTTATTTTTGAAAAATATAGAAGATGCCCACTTGTTCCGGAGAGAAACCAAAAAGAAGCAAAAAATGAGAGTGATGACAAAGAAAAAAGACATGAGAAGGGAAAATGGGTAACATAATCAAAATTGATTGTCCAATGTCATACCAAAATTACTTTCCCTTGAAATATTTATCAAAACAAGAAGAAAGACGAGCACTAGGTGCTCTTCTCTCCACCTTTTTATCTATACTTACTGTGTATATGTATATGTATATATAAAGAAAATTACCCCTTTCAGCATATTTTTGGGTTGTAATTTTCTTTCCAAAAATACCCTTAGTTTTAAATACAAGTTAATAAATAGATAAGAATAAATTTAAATATTAAAATAAATGTAAAAAACACAATATGAATATATGTTTATCTGTTTTTTTCCTTTATTATTTAAAAAGTATATCAAACTAGAGTATACTTATATTTACTTTTTCAATATTTCAATTATACTCTTAAACAATTTTTTCTATAATAAAGATTATTGTTCGTGTCATTAAAAAAAACAACAAACATTTGTATTTTTATTTTTAATCAAAACCAAAATTTCATAAAAAAAATACCATTCATAATTTTCAAACGTTGGCGCAATAAAAATAGCGGAAAGACGGGCACCGTGCCCGTCTTTTCGCTAGTTATTATAGTAATGACTAATGAGATTATATGAGTTTATTTGATCTATTGAATCTATTTGAAATATATTAATTTTATTTGTTTGTTCTATATTATAATAACTATATTATTTAAATTTATTTGAATTTCACTTTTAATATTCTATTCATATGTTTTTAAATTTGAAAAAAAAAGTTTAGGATAAATTCATAAAAAAAAAAAATGTTCAACTGAAATATGTAGTTAGTTCTTTTAGTCAAGTAAGTTAGTGGATAGAAATTCACCATTGAATAAGTGGAAAATCGAAGTTGGAACCCCGACTCTCCATATTATATGTTATGTCATTGCCAATTGAGTTATGTTACGAGATTGTAGTTAGTTTTTTAACCCCCTATGACTGGTTTGAATTCCTAAAAAAAAAAAAACTATGGTTTGAATTATGTCAAAAAAGAAAACTATGGTTTTGTTATGAATATTATAAGTGGATGTCCATATAGCAAATGGGTTAATGGGCCGTACCACTAGGTTATTGGGCTTTGTTTATATGCTACTCTATTTCCCTATAAATAGAGTTCATTGTAACATTCAGATATACATCAGTGAATAAGAATACTTCTCCTTCTTCTCTCTTCTTCTCCTTCTCTCTATTACGATCTCTGTTTACTTATTTTATAACACGTTATCAGCACGCTCTAACCAATTGAGAAGGTAAGTACATAACTCTTTTTAATCTATCATAATAAATTGTAACTCTAACCAATTGAGAAGGTAAGTACATAACTCTTCTTAATCTATTATAATAAATTGTAATTTTGTATCGATGATTATAGGCTATTGTTACAATTCCATCAATTTGAAATCAAAGCCGTATAAATACGTTACTGCTGTTATTTGTTATTTTTAAATCGTATGATACATATCTGTGTATGTGATATGTTTGTTTTCAATATTATACGTTGTGCAACTATTTGAATTGGTAATCCCATATTTCATACGATTCATGTTTGAATTTGAACCATTAATTATGCCTATTTTTTTCTTTCTTTTGATTATATATATACAAAAGCTAAAGTGAATATTGAGCCGATCATTGATGGCTTACAAAAGGAGATCAACTTGATTCCTTCTTGCAATTATAACCCATACAAAAGATTAAATAAAAGAATCAAATAAAAGGATTTTTTTTTATCTTTTAATTGATTGGAAAAGTAAAGAGACAATATGATGATTCATACACCACTCAAATATGCTCCTGAAGTTGCCAAATTGAAAAAACATCTTCAAGAATACTTTTTGAAATATAAGTTAAATTTATAATTTAGAAAAGAGTTGTTATTGATTAAAATAGTGAATGATCACATCATAAATTGTGGTTATGTTAGTTGATTTAATAGATATTACTATTGATATGATACATTTTAAAGTCATAAAGTTCCAAATATGAACTTAGATGAGTTGGAAAATTTGTATTTGATAAAAAAAAAAAATTATTCTATTATTTAATAAAATAAAATAAAAAAATTATGAGGTAATATTTTAAACTTCTATGCTTTGTTTTATTTTATAATCTTGCGAGATTGTTCTCTTATATTCTATAAACAAATATATTTGATTATGATTTTCTTCTTTCTTATTCCACAATTTTTATTTCGTAAATATTACATGCAAGATATGCATATTTTCTTAACAATTTTTATTTATTTTGATCTTACATATAATATAAACTTTGTAGATGTTAAACTTTGAAAGTATATCTTATTGACAATTTGCGTTGTCTAAATTACTCACTTGAGAAATGTATGATTTATAAAGTCTTATTCTTTATATATCTTCATGTGGATATAATATTTTGTGGTCATTATTGTTTCAAATGGATAAGAACAAATAGAACACATACTATTGTAAACCGGAAGTTTATAAATCATGTTTTAAATGCTCATTCTTAAGTGTATAAACAATCCCTGAAGGATTGCTCAAATAATGATTTTTCTTGATCATTTGTGATATAATTACCGAAGAACTACAAGCTTACTCAAAACTCCTGAAGAGCTAATGTATTGTTACACAGAGTAACAAAGTTACACATTGAGGTTTTATTCTAATATAATTTTATTAAGTTTTAAGATATTTTTCTAAATGAATATAATATTGAAAAGAAAATAGGAAGATGTTAATATCTCTGTATTATGAGAGAAATTAAGTGTAGTGAAAGAAAGAAAGAAAAAAAATATTGTCTCTGATTTGTAATGCACTTATATTAGTGCAATGAAAGCACATATTAATGTAAACCGGAAGTTTACATATTATATTAAGTTTTTCGTTGGCAAGACCGGTAGGGTTATCCCGAATTCATTATGATGCAAAAATTTAAATTTTAATGGATTTATGTTGAAAAACCAGAAGATTCTTCAATCAAATAATTTGTGTCTTAATTTTTTTTTTTAAGGAAGTAGAAAATTTGAGGATTTTAGTCTCTCAATATATGTAAATGCATATAAGGTGATATTTTTGAATATATACACCGAATATGGATCAACTAAATGACATTTATAGTTATTGCTAACTTACAAACCAAAAGTTTGTGAGATTATTCTGTCAACGAATTTGGCAGAGTTTATTTTCTGAATTTTTCAGAAAATATTTGATAAGTATCATTTGTCAATTGAAATTGATATTGAATAGTTGCTAGCATATGCTTAAAAAAATGGACTTGAAGATTCATTCTTAAGTTAATTGTATTAATGATACTTATGAGAGCATAACTTCTAAATTCTACTTTGGGAAAATGTATTCTTGTATGTTAAGATATTGTTTCGCATCAAGCCAGCAAGTTGCTACATGTAAGTCCTCCCCTTAATTTATAATTTATTTTAGGTCAACAACTTATTATTTCTCATCTAAGTAAATTTTAGATGTGTTGTGTATATCACAATTGCTCCAATATAATGCACTTAGATAGATCTTGAAAGAATATTGAGAAAATGTATTGATTTGAATCTTCATCTATTATAAATTATATTGGGCCAACTTGTTTACAGCCCAGTAGGCTGATTATCAATTGATGAATTAGTTTTCTCAATATTCGGGGGAGAGAATAAGCAGCTCAAAAATGTGAACATGAAGTTCAAATAAATTATTTGAAAAGAAATATTATTGTCTCTTCTTGATCCTCAGATATAACTCATTTGCAAAGTTAAGAAATTAAAATAGCAGCTGCTAATGCTCCAAGTAAAATAGATGTCCCTGTCGGATAATATAATGTTGCAAATGAGCCTCAACCATGCATGAAGCGTGGTAGACCAATCAGTTCCAAATATAAAAAAAATCCTCGAACAATAAAATGAGCTAAAAAGAAAGATAACCCAAATGAGGATGTGGAAACTCTAAAAGAGTCGTTTGACAAAATTGAATTTTAAGTTCCAGAAAAACTGACACCTGAAATTTATGAAAAAGAAAGAGATCTCGATAAATTGTGTCATGAATAGAATGAGGTGGAACCAAAATGAAAGTCAACGTTGATGATGTTTTTGCATATAATATAGGGCTATATGTGAAAAATAATGACGAGGATCATGAATTAAAGCCAATTAAAGGTTATAGATAAAGAAAATGTATTCAGATGGAAAAGGACAGTTTTAGTAAAATCAAATTCACTTTGTAAAGCAAGACTTTTAGGACTTGTAGTCCCCACACCGGAAGATGTGAAATTAATTAGATATGTACGATTCTTCGCACAAAAGAAATTTTGGAATGATATAATACATCTATATATATAAAGTTTGATATGTTCACCGGAAGTGAATTGGTAAATGCTCATCATATATTTTTAAGAGACATTTTCACCTGAAGTGAGTTCAAAAGCTTTTTCCTGCTTGATAAAAGCTCAATTAATATGAAAGATATGTTACAATGTATTTGTATGGCTTATTTGAAATTGATGATTATATGAAACTCCATGAAGGAGTTAATTTTCAAGAGACATTGAAGAAATGACATCATATGTCCATCCTAAATATTTTAAAATTAATTTGTTATAATCATTTTAATGTTGATGGTGTAAATATTATTGAACTCTTGAAGAGATTTTAATATCTATCAATGATAGAAATATTTAAAATTAAATATGTTGCATGCACAAAGTTTGTTTGGATTTAGATTTTGTACATCAAGAAACTTATATAGCACATGTATTTGACATGGACAAATCTAGTTGATTGTATACTAGAATGATTGTGATGTCACTTGATGTTAGTATATATAACGTCCTCAAGAAAATGATAAACAATTTGAATTGGTCCTGAAGTACCGTATCTTAGTTCAAACAAGGACATTAATGTAATTTGTTAATTATATATATATATATATATATATATATATATATATATATATATATATATATGTAAATACAGATATCGAAACAAAGTCAAGCATATGTTTTGTATCTTAAAGAAGCAACATAATCAAGGAAGTGAAGAATGTTCTTTTATCAAGGATGATGATTTTACAAATACAAGAAACTTATAGATTTCTTAAAGGGGGTCTTGCAAATACTCAATATGAAGAAACTTCTCAAACACTACTAATTTGAAGACTACGAAGATAAACCAAGATATTTCAACAAAGTTTATGCAAGGAAACTTTTGAGTAACTAGAACAAATATTATTTTACTTTCTTCGTCTCATATATGATTGTCTTTACGAGGGGGAGACATAAACGTGTTCTGCACTCTTTTTCTCTTAACCATGGTTTTGTCCCATTGGGTTTTCCTGATAAGGTTTTTAACGAGGCAGATTATCACACACAAAAGGGATATTGTACTCTTTTTTCATTCACTAGATTTTTTTCCTATTAGGTTTTTCTCTAATAAGGTTTTAATGAGGCATATCCTCGATGGACATCCAAGGGAGGGTGTTATGAATATTATAAGTGGATGTCTATATAGCAAATGGGTTAATGGGCCGTACCACTAGGTTATTGGGCTTAGTTTATATGCTACCCTATTTCCCTATAAATAGAGTTCATTGTAACATTCAGATATACATAAGTGAATAAGAATACTTCTCCTTATTCTCTCTTCTTCTCCTTCTCTCTGTTACGATCTCTATTTACTTATTTTATAACAGGTTTAAATTTAAATTTGTCCAAAAAAGTCCGACTAAAAATTAGTTAACAAGTGGTTAACTCATTGGTTACCTTTATATAGCGACAGATTAACTCTTAAGTACCTGTGTTAATTAAGTTTCCATATAAACCTGAAACAATTTAAACATGTAGATTTAAACTTAATCTTCTTACTTACTTGGTGTTAAGACATAACACGCGGAAAATTTTCTATTTCAAGGAACTGTACGTGAGTGCAAAATCAAAGCTAAAAAGGAAAGAAAAAAACAACAATGGCAAAAACTTTATTCTTTTCTATTTGAAGAGATTGTGATTTCAAGTCAAAAATATCTAATTCTGACTCTACAATAATTTGTGATTGCATAATCTATAAGCAATCAAGAAGTAGTGCATTTTAACCTATAGCACATTCTTGAAAATAAGGGTGACTTTGATTTATGTACTTATGCCATAGTGGCCTATACCTGCTTATAGATAATCTCAACCATGGTTTCATGTTCCCATTGAAGTGAATAACAGCCGCACTTTCAATAAGTCGATTATCAATATTTAGGTCATAACCTAATCCTAAAACATGCCATCTCCGGTCAAGCGGTTCGGCCAAACCATAAAAACTAAGAAGTGCAGGAGGAAGTGTACCAAGCTTCCAGAGTGATCCGTCGGCATTCTTCTCTTGCCAATAGTGATATATTGCGGTCACGTTTGCTTTCTTCCATTGAATCAAGTCAAAAACATTCATGCCTAACGACCACGCGCATGCTTGTGGATCAAACTTTGAGCTTATGATTGAATTTGAGAAGTTGAAATATTTGTAGTACCGGTGAAATGCTTCAAGACAGGTTTCGACTGCACCGATTACGTTTCCATGCAATTCAAGTGAGAAAAGTGGTGTTATGTCTTTTTGGACAACAACATCATCATCAAGGAAAACAATCTTCTCAAGTTGTGGATAAATCTCGGGGATGTAAAACCGAAGATGGTTTAGTAATAACAAAAATTTGGAGTTCCGCAGTTTCGGTTCAGCATTTACATCTGGATATGCCCCAAAATAAAAGGCTCGGGATTCTGAATCGAGCAGCTGTTTGACAATTGGAGAATAAGATCCGTTCAGCCAATGAAATTCTTCAACATTCTGGACCTCTATCGTTGCTCCTTTAAAGTCATTACTGAGAAACCATGCTTGCATTGTTCCATAGTTGACACCATCAGTTACAATATGAAAAACTAACTTTATTGGATATTCAGCATTGAGAACTGTTGAGTTAACAACGACCGATGTTGCCAGTACATTATCCGAAAAGATGCAGAAATGATATAGATGCTGATCCGTTAGCCGGAGGGAGTTTCTCGTCTCATCCGAGAGTTTTTGCAGGGAAGGTTTCTTTAGCCAATCAGAAGTAAGTTTCACATGTAAGCAATGAAGACTCTTCGGTAGTGCTTCAGCCGATATTTGAGCAAACACATTGCTCTGAACTGTAGCTGCAATCGCTCTCTCTTCAAGTGCTTGAATATGCGATTTCATTGTAACGATAGTTGTTGCAATGTCATAATGGATATCTTGCGCCTTGAAGATTAAAGTTGAAAGGCTTCTTATAATCGGTTCGGCTTCTTCCTTGTTAACAGGCTTTCCAGTCATGGCGGCTTTTGAAAGCAAAAGCTGACAACTTCTAATCTTTGAGCTAAGCTCCCATGCAAGGTGAAGATTATTGTGTTCTTTTGCAATAACCACATAAGCCTTGGCAAGAACCATTTCCTCTGTTAATTGCCTTGAAAAAGATGTCGCACTTAAAATTTCTTCAGTAAAATTCAGTCTATCCTTAGAAAAATGTTCAACCTTTTTATTCCTCTCCTGCAATATATCACTTACTCGGTAAGTACACACGAGGCATAGGTGACAGAAATAGTTTTAACAGTAAAAAGCAATATCACCAAAAGCGTAACAAGTAACAACAGTCATTATTTTATATAAGCAATGTCACCTAAGCTGTTACGGCAATGTAAAATTGTTGTAGAATTTACAGTTACAATTACATTGCTTTGAGATATCTGGATTATTTTCTCATGTATCACTATGAAGCCACACACTTGACCATGTTTCCTACGTCACGATTTAAGCCTCGAATGACAATACTCAACTTCAATTTTTGATCCAGAAACACAGATTATACTTTTATTGCATCATTTATCATGTATAAAAGCAAATCAGACCATATTCATGAAGATTTCAAGAATATACTTCAAATATTTCCATTGATGTTGCAAGACTGAAATGGGAAAAAACTATAGAATTGCTGTAATAATAAACACAATCTTTACAGTTTTAACACAATCTAGAAAGGTATATTTTCTATGCTACATTGTCAAATGAACTAAATGGGGGATAAGTTGATATTTAAAATCAGAAGACAGAAGAAAATGAGAAACTATGGGCAGATTCTACGAGGAATTGCGAATGGTATAACCATTTCGCAGTGTGTTAGTGAACACCTAATAGCTGCAAAAGGTAACACTTAGTTCCTGTTTCACATAGTAGTAACAAATTACTAAATGATAAAACCATTTTAACGACAAGAAATCTTTCTCGACTCCCTCTCTGTATGAATTCAAACCCCTAATGTTAAAGAACGTGATTGAAACTGGTTCGGATTCATAATGAAAAAGGAATTATAACTAACATGTACACAAAATCATGAATTTAAATGGAAATTTGCGTTAACAAGTGATAAGAAAAAAACTCATTTTAAACAGGGAACAATTACAAAAGCCGCTTATAACAAAAACTATAAGTTGAAATCTGAAAATTACAAAATCAATTACTTATGACCAAGACAAGTTTAAGTGTTTAACTGCAGGACTATGATAAAAACAATGCAGTTATTATGATCAAAACAATGTAGACAAAATGTCAAATGTATTTACTCCAAATTTGGACCAAGTACATTTGACCTTTTGCTTAAAATATGAAGGAGTAACACAGATAAAAACAACAAATACAATTACAAAATAAAACCATCCTAATAAATGAATTAAAATTTAAAACAAAACTACACATAAGATGAATAACATTAATTAAAAAAAATGTAAAATATAATCCTGCAGAAAAAGACTATCCTGCAACACCATAACATACCACATCACATCTATAGTTCTAAATTGTGGTCTGCAACCATAATTAAAGCCGCGGCCCGCGGTATAAAGGTTTTAGACGTGTCTGCAACGATACTAGAACTACAATTACGGTCGCATTTGCTACAATATCAAGATTTATGCAATTTAGAGTCATGATCAGTTGATCACATCCCCAATTAAAAATCACCAATAAAAAAAAAGGGAGAATGTAATGTTACCTGAAGGGTATGTTGGACCCGATCTTGATGGTAATTATGTTGAACAAAAACCATAACCAAACCGACAACAGAAAATGCTCCAAGAAGAAAACAGATCCCATAAGACAACTTCCGTCGAATCGGGCGCCGAAACTCGGCAGCCCGACGCCCCATTTCCTCCTTCTTCCACTACAACAAAAACAACTACTCAGCTCAAAACTTAAAATCAATGAATCATATGAATATATATATTGTCTTGTATATGTAATAACCAATGTTCACTCACTCTCATATACTCACTAGGCGTTACTTGTGAAAGAAGTGAGAGCAAAAAAACAAAAACAAAAGTGAAAATAATTAAATGATGATGAGATCATCAAACATGAATTTCTGTGTGAGTAAATAGTGACAGTAAAAATTGAGTAGTAGAGAATAATGAATGAAGCCGACAAATGGAGAAAAAAGGGTGAGTGTGGTTTTTTTCTCTTTTCTTAAAATGATAATTAATTAATGTGATGTAAGGACAAGTGTACACGTAGGATGAAAAAAGTAACCAAAGAAGGAAAAAGGTGAAACTTGAAGGTTATTGATAATGTTTGCTTTGTATACACCGTTGGATTGATTAGGATGAATAAGGAACTTAAGAAATATCAAAAGTGTATCAAACACAAAATGTTTGAGGATGGAAGATATAGATATGTCAAATGGATACGCTTGTACATGATCTCGCACGTGAGTCTCATATGGTATTTGTGTGGTGACATTTGTTAATTTTACTACGACGATCTCTAGCGTTAAGAAAAAATGTTGAAAAACAATTAAATGAGAAGTAAAATTAGAAGAGATAATGTTACATTAAAATACAATATTTCTTTACATAAGTTTAAAATAAGGTTTTTTTATGGTGTCCAATTTTTTTTTATTTTGTTGTGGATTGTTCCATTTTTTAATGGTTTTTAAATAATTTTTCATTTATAATTTAAATAATATTAGAAATATGATAAAATTGTTTAAATCAAAACAAGCAATATGAACTCAAATGGCTAATCAGCTCCATTAAATGACGAATTATTCAAAAGAACTTAAGTTTGATTCCTAGGTTAAAACATTTTTTTACCATGCTTTACTTATTTCTATGTCGAATTTCATATTACTAGGGTCTTTCCCCATCGAAACAGGAGGTTAACACACAAAGAATTGAATGTGTAAATTCTTTATATATTGGTATAGATAGATAAAAACATTAATGGGTTGTCCATGTTAGTATAACTCAATTCGGTTGGTAGAAATAGAATATTACAATATGTAGAGGTCGTAGTTTGAACCTAAAATTTTGTACTTATTTACGTTAAGGTGTGAAATTCTAGCACTAGGCTAATTGACCAAGAAAAAAACATTAAGGGGCATATACTAAATAAATTCACACTAACATTTAATGAAATTAAAAGATATTTTAAATAAAAAAAATTATTATAATATATTTTAGATAGAAATTTAAAATCTTCCTTAAAATAATTAAATATTAATAAAGTATAATTATTAATTTTATAAAAAAAAAAAAAAAGTAATGATATGGTCTCCGTGAACTTAGCCCAATTGATAGAGACATTTCATAATATATGCAGAAGTCAGGGTTCGTACCTCGGACATCCTACTTATTCACCTTGAAAAATGTGAATCTACAGCCATTAGGTTACTTGACCAAAAAATATATATAATAAATAAATAAATAATGATATGAAATTATGAAATATTAATATATTTTTTTGAGAGGTTAAAATATTGATAGTTAACTTTTCAAGGGATGATCTTTCAAAAAAAAACTTTTAAAGGATGTGTACGTTTACATCATAAGATGATTTTCGTCATTTTCTATAATTAAACAAATACTTATATTAATACACATTTATCTTACATGTTAAACAGTTTTTCGACGAGAGAGAGTGAGAGCGAGAGAGAGAACCGGTTTCAGTATCATCCCTGGCCACACCGGTACTCCGTTTCGCCGGTTGTGAGAACACAAGGGGGGGGGGGGGGGAGGGAGCCAGGCTGGGGAGGGAGCCAGAGAGGGGTTTTTTGCTGACAATTTACAATATGGTTTTAGGGATTCTCGTGGGGTTTACAGCAGTAGTGAAGCGGATTACGTTCGTGATAGGGGGGCTGAGCGTTACTATGAGAAATCCGAGAACCACTGGAATCAATTTGAACACAAGAGACGCTTCACTGGTATCAGGAATCGGTTCACAGGACTTAGAGGGGCGGAGCAGGGCAGTGGCGACAGAGTTGTTCCCTACAGGGATGGTGGCGCGCGCCCAGGCTTGACTGGAAGGAAGGGACGGGTGGCGGCTGGAGACGCACAGGGAACAAACGGGAATGGCAGGAGGATGGCGGCGGTGGGTAGAGGAGGTTCAGCCGCTGTGACCGAATCCAAGATGGCCGCCGGCCATGGCTCCTATGTGGAGGTTGTTCGCGGCTAGGATTCAAGGGTTCGCGGACAAGAACACGCCATTCCAATTCGTAAGCCTGTCACCTTTTATTTTACTAATTTTCCTCCGTACATTTCGAATTTTTATTTACGGAAAGGCTTAGAGGTATGTGGAATGTTAGAAGAAGTGGTAGTCCCGGCTAGGCGAAACATGGCCGGAGATGTGTATGGTTTCGTGCGATTCTCGAATGTGCGTGATGTTTGTAAACTTCTGAAAGCAGTCAACTCTGTCTATTTTGGTAATTTTAAAATTGTTGCTAAGGTAGCTAGGTTTGATAAGGCGGCGACGTTAGAGGTTGAGAAGGTTAGCAAAGAAGTAGGAGATATTGTTAGGGCGAGGAAGGAGGAGGGGTATGTCGGTGGTTCGAAGGTTATACCAACGGCTGTTAAGGTTGTTACTGTAGGGAGTGTTTCGGACGGAGACATGGGCAATGGTAACGAAGGTGGTGGCGTTAAAGCGGTCTTAGAAAAATAGGGGCCGTTAGTTGAGCTCTCGAATAATGAGAATTTGAGGGAGGGTGTCCGGATTGGTGATGTTTTGGCTAAAGTGAGTAAGAGTAAGCAGTATACGAAGGAGAGAGGTGGCGGACCGAAAGGGTTTTCCAAGGAAGTGAGAGGTTATATGACAGATCATAGAGGGCAACCTTCAATCCAAAAATTGGTTCGGAAATACAAGTCCCGCAAGGAGGATATTTTGTGGGCCAACAGAGGGGTGGTGGCGTCTATGATTAATGGTGAGTCTATACCGGGTGTGCAGAATAGAATTGCGGATGCGGGCTTCGTGGATATTGAGATAACGCCAATGGGAGCGGATAGAGTTATGATCCGTAGTTTATCAGAGGTTGACGTTTACAGTAGTATTAATGAAGCTAAGGATTTTTTCAATCATTTCTTCATGAATTACGCCCGGTCGAAAAAGAAAATTTTACTGTTTCAGAGAGGTGCATGGCTGAGGATTTATGGGGTTCCGATTCACGCGTGGAATGTCAGTTTTTTTAAATTGTGTATTTTCGAGTGTGGTCGTTTTTTACATATGGACGATGACTCGATGGAGAAGGAAAGGTTTGACTATGCTCGAGTTTTAGTAGCTACATCGTCGTTTGAGATTATCAACTGTAGTGAGGAGACCTTGATTGATGGGGAGCTGGTTAGGGTGAAGATTGTCGAGGAGTGGGGGTTCAATATCGGTGATGACGCATGTCTTTATGAAGAAGAGGAGGATGTCAAAGAAGCTCAGATTGAGCAGGAAGATGTGCAAGTGGATAATGGAGTGGATCCTAGAACGGATGAGTTGGTAGATAAACTTGTGCATGACTTGGTGGGTAAAGAAGGGCAGAGTAAGGTAAGTCAAGAGGTGGAGTTTTCGGCAGGTTTTCAACCTGATGGACATGCTTGTAAAGGTAGTCAAATCAATTTTAACAATAGTGGTCCGAATGTTAATGTTAGCTTGGGACAGAGGGTCCCTTCGGAACCAGTGGCTTCTGCTCCAACTGAATGTGGGTCGTCGAACAATGATGTGGTGGTTAAGGGTGTGGAAAGGAATAGTGGTGATATTTTTGTGGATAAATCAGGGTTTGGTGTTGAAACGGAGGTGGAACGATGGGGTGATCGTCATGTAACATTGGAAAGGAGTCATAGATGTACTAGGACGGTGTCGTGTCCCCCCAGGCAGTTAGATCAGTTGCTTCTGGACCATGGAGTTTGGAATGGTTGTGTAATCAAAATCACAGTGAAGCAGGAGTGGTTTCTTCTTCTAGGAAAGCCTTTCGGAAGGGACCTAGGACTAAAGGAGGAGTTTCTCACTTAGATGCCATTGACCAGAAACGTAAGAAAGTAAATGGCGTGTTGAGTCACACAATTCATAGTTTGAAAAAAGTGGCAAGATTGCCTACCAAGGATCGGACTACGGTTGTGCATATCCTGAAGAAAAGGGCGCACAAGTTTCAAGGATCACAAAAAATGAAGAAAGCGGTGACGATGGCTTCTAAGGAGGCGTCTGATGATACAACTTCTTCTACTTCTATGTATATTGATTGGAAAATCTGGGTGCTTCTGCATGGAAGTGAGAAGGTGGTGAGTGAGGACATCAAAAATATAGGGGAATCGATAGGCATGCAGTTTAATGGGTCTCATAACAGTTTTGGTATTTTGGCTAAAAGAGTTAGAGGGAAGAAGAAAGAGTTAGTTGAGGGGGAGGGAGGATCAAGGGGATCTGGGAAGGTTGTGAAGTAGATGGTGAGCGAGTAGGGGTGTAGAGGGGTGAGGGTGTGGAAATGAAGTTGGTTTCCTAGAATATCAGGGGGTTAGGAGGACTTGAGAAGAGAAAGGAAGTTTGTTTGTTAGTGAAGGAGAAGTGTCCGTGGATTCTTTGCATTCAAGAGACTAAATTACAAAGGTGTGACGAGGGCGTTTGTATGTCGATATGGGATGGAAAACCGGTAGCATATTCTTATCGTTCGTCCTTGGGGGCCTTAGGAGGGTTGTTGACTTTATGGGATTCGTTAGTGGTTGAGGTGTGGTCGTCTAATAGTTTTGTTCATGTTCTTAGCATTCACGGGAGATTTATATCGTCTAATGAGGAGTTTCATTTGTTTAATGTTTATGCCCCTTGTAATGGTAATGATAGACAGGAGTTATGGGAGTCTTTGTCAAGTCGGCTTCAAGTGCTGAGAGGTAAGAAGGTGTGTGTTTGTGGTGATTTTAATGCGGTTAGATGTAGGGAAGAAAGACGATCAGTGAATGCTTCTGGAGGGGTGGTAGACTTCGGTCCTTTCAATAATTTTATTGATGAGAATGGGTTGTGTGACTTGTCGTTGTGCGGCCGTAATTTCACCTGGTTTAAAGGGGATGGAAAGACGATGAGTCGTATTGATCGTTTTCTTTTGTCGGAAGAATGGTGTATAGTATGGCCGAATTGTGTTCAAGTAGCTTTTTTGAGGGGGTTTTCAGATCATTGTCCTTTGTTTTTGACGGTGGATGAAGAAAATTGGGGACCTCGGCCAGCAACGTTCCTCAAGTGTTGGTCAGAATTACCGGGTTATAAGCAATTTGTTAAGAATGCGTGGAGTACTACCCAGGTGGATGGGTGGGGCGGTTACGTGCTTAAGGAAAAGCTTAAATTAATTAAATCGGCATTGAGAAACTGGCATGTGGCCCATGCGCATAATTTATCTGCGCAAATTGGCATGCTAAAAGAGAAGATGGCGATGCTGGATGATAGAGGGGAATTTGAGGAGCTGTCAGTGGATGAGTGTAATGAGTTATATGAAGTTTCAGCTAATCTGCATTCTCTATCGAGGCTTGAGTCGAGTATTTATTGGCAACAATCGAGGAATAAATGGCTTCGTGAAGGTGATGCGAATACTAAATATTTCCACTCAATCTTATCTTCGCGACGTCGGGGTAACGCTATTCTCTCAGTGTTGGTGGACGGGGTGGGAATTGAAGGTGTTCATCCTATTAAAGAAGATGTGTTCAAACACTTTGAACAACACTTTAAGGTGCAAGAGGTGGATAGACCTAGTATTTCTAATCTTCAGTTTCAGACCCTGTCTGTGGGGGAGGGAGGGAGTCTTATCAAACCTTTTTCAGAGGTTGAAGTTAAGGATGCTATTTGGGACTGTGATAGTTTTAAAAGTCCGGGTCCAGATGGAGTCAATTTTGGTTTTATTAAAGACTTCTGGTTTGAGTTGAAAACTGATGTGATGAGGTTTATTACAGAGTTTCACAGAAATGGAAAGTTGACGAAAGGTATCAACGCGACCTTCATCTTGCTTATTCTGAAGGTGGATAATCCGCAAAGATTAAATGAATTCCGGCCTATCTCGTTGGTGGGTAGTATGTACAAAATTCTTGCAAAAGTGTTAGCTAATAGATTGCGGCTGGTTATGAGTAGTGTGGTGGCTGACACGTAGTCTGCATTTGTTAAAAATCGTCAAATTCTAGATGGTATCCTTATAGCTAACGAGGTGGTTGATGAGGCTTGTAAACTTAGGAAGGAACTTATGTTATTCAAAGTGGATTTTGAAAAAGCCTATGACTCGGTTGATTGGGGTTATTTGGATTCGGTAATGAAAGGGATGTCTTTTCCTGTTTTGTGGCGGAAGTGGATTCGAGAATGTGTAAGGACTGCAACGGCAGCGGTTCTTGTCAATGGCTACCCTACTGATGAGTTTATCTTACAAAGAGGTTTACGTCAAGGGGATCCTCTATCCCCTTTTTTGTTTTTGCTTACAAAGAAGGTCTTAATATATTGATGAAAGCTTTGGTAGAGAATAATAGTTTCACTGGGTATGAAGTGGGTTCAGCTAACCAAGTTGTGGTTTCTCACCTTCAATTTGCTGATGATACTCTGTTATTAGGTACTAAAAGTTGGGCAAATGTGCGGTCCATGCGAGCAGCTCTTGTGATCTTTGAATTGATGTCTGGTTTGAAAGTGAATTTTAATAAAAGTTTACTGGTGGGTGTTAATATTACTGAATCCTGGTTAAGTGAGGCGGCAAGGGTGTTAGGTTGTAAGGTGGGAAAGATTCCTTTTATGTATTTAGGCCTACCCATAGGTGGTAATCCGCGGAGACTTAAGTTTTGGGAACCAACCGTGAATCGTGTTAAATCTAGATTGTCGGGTTGGAATAGAAGATTTCTCTCCTTTGGTGGCCGGTTGATTCTCCTCAAATCTGTTTTGAATTCTCTGCCTGTCTATGCTCTTTCATTCTTCAAAGCTCCAACAGGTATAATCTCTTCCATTGAATCTTTATTAAATAATTTTTTTTGGGGTGGGAGTGAGGATTGTAGAAAAATTACTTGGATAGGTTGGAAGACTTTATGTTCTAAAAAGAAGCATGGAGGTTTGGGGGTGAGGAATTTGAAGGAGTTTAATGTTGCTTTGTTAGGTAAATGGTGCTGGAGGTTGTTAGTGGATAGGGATGGGTTGTGGTGTCGTGTTTTAGTCGCCCGTTATGGCGAAGTAGGTGGGAGGTTGGAGGCGGGGGGCTGGAGTGTTTCTTCGTGGTGGCGGGAGGTTCGTAGGATCCGTGACAGGGAGGGTGACATAGGTGGAGGGTGGTTCGGTGATAGTGTTAGGAGGAAGGTTGGTGATGGGGCTGCAACGCTCTTCTGGTCGCATAGGTGGTTGGGAGAGACCCCGTTGTGTGTGCGGTTCCCGCGTTTATTTGATTTGGCCGAGAACAAATCTATCTTTGTTGCTACTTTGTTCTCTAGGGGGTTGGAGTTGGATGGGGAGGGGTGTAGGTGGCGGCGTCGGTTGTGGGCATGGGAGGAGACCTGAGTAGAGGAGTGTAGGGCTTTACTTGTTGATTTTTCTTTGATTCCTAATATTTCAGATACTTGAGAGTGGATACCTGATTCGACATAGGGTTACTCAGTGAGAGGAGCCTATGAGATGTTGACTGGTGATGTTGAAACTCAGCTAAGTTTAGCTGACGAGATGGTGTTGCATCCTCAGGTCCCTGCGAAGGTCTCGGTTTTTGCGTGGTGGCTGATTCGGGACCGTCTCCCAACGAAAGCCAACATGGCTTATCGTGGGGTTATTCCTACGGATGATATGTTTTGTGTGTTTGGATGCGGTCACGTGGAGACGGCTGAACATTTATTTTTATCTTGCTCTACGTTTGCACCTTTATGGCAGCATGTGCGCGGATGGATTGGATGTGATGGGGTCGACTCTATTGTTATTACAGATCATATGGTGCAGTTCTCTCTCTCTCTCTCTTGACAGGTGAGGGTAAAGCAAAAAGGTCGTTTATGCAGCTCATTTGGCTCTTGTGTACTTGGGTGTTGTGGAATGAACGTAATAATCGCTTTTTCAATAATACTGTCTCTATTGTGCCCCGGTTGTTAGATAAGGTTAAATTGCTAGCTCTAGGATGGTTGAAGGCTAAAAAGGTTGTATTTGTTTATGGCACACATATGTGGTGGTCGAGCCCTTTACATTGTTTGGGTATTGGCTAATTTTTGTTTCTCTGTTTTGTTGAACTGAACATTTGTATCTTTTAGTAGTTTCCAAGGTACACCTTGTGCTTGGGATCTGCAGTTGGTTCAGGTATATAATTCCATTTTGATTTCTTCAAAAAAAAATTACACATTTATCTTATAATACATATTTTAAATAAAATAATTGAAATCTTCCCTTAAAAAATTGAAATAATAAAGTATAATTATTAATTTTAGAAGAAAAATAATATGAAATTATTAAATATTAATAATTAGCTTTAAAAGGATGTGTATGTTTATATCAAAAGGTGATTTTCATCATTTTATATAATTAAATAAATATTATAAGTTTTTTAAGTTAGAGTATATAAAAATATGACAGTAATTTTTTTAAAAAACTAATATAATTTTTTTGCAAGGATAATTTATCATTTACAAATAATATATATTATATTTTTATTTAGGAAGTCATGAATTTTTAAAATTTAAATTTTTTATTTAGTAGTGTCAATTATTATTATTTTAATTTATTTCATTATTTTATATTTTACATTTAAGTTAATTTAAAAAATTTGAAAATAATTTATTTTTTTGTAGAATCAAAATGAAATATATTAATACAAAAGGATTATTCCCCAGCACAAGGTGTGCCTGCCAGAGAAGATAGTCAAAAGTTACAATAGGGGTTCAAACAAAATGATCACAAATTAGCCGACTCTGAAACATAAGAATGGGTTTCGACACCAGTCATGAAACTGATAATGAAAAACAGAAAAATTAGTTTTATACCACCAAAAGGTCATGATTCTCGCATTTCTCGCCAAGAACTAGCAAACAGAATTAAAAACATGAAAGAAGGTCGTGATTTTGCACGACCTGAAGAGGTACCAAACTGGAAAAAGTGATCCACAATAGTTGCTGGATCTGCTGAATGAACACCTAACCAATTGCGAACAAGTTGCCAAATCAGCCCAAAAAAGCCGCAAGTTAAGAACAAATGAACACTTGATTCGTGCACCCCGCAACCACTGACACACAATTGGGCCTCATGCAGAATAACCCCCGTCCAAAAGAGCCGTCAAGCCAATACCGAAACCTTAAGAGGAACATCCTTCCACCAAAGAAGATCCGCGGAGACTAAAACAACATTATTACTATTATTATTGGGGGGCATTCCACCTGTGAGGGTGCGATATGCCCCTCTAACCGTATACCCCACTATTGAGTCAGGAATCCACATTCACACATCGTCATTATCAACGTTATTATTATTATTGGAAAATGTAGATGTTGAGGTAAAATAAATAACAAGTAAAGTAAGAGATAAAAGAATGAGAGAAATAAATAACAAAATTACCCTTTGTATAACGACCTTTAAACCCAAGAGATATCACCGCTCTTGAAACCTTGGGATCGCAACCAATACAAATAAGAATTACAATAATAAAATAATACACCAAATGTGTAGATATAACAAATTGAACACCAAATACTACTATAAATCATTGATTCTACTATATAATTATAAAATAGTTGGTAATGATGAAGATAGTAAAAACACTAAAATCTTGATGCATGCTAAATATATTTTTAAGTTCAAAAGTAATTATGCAATTTCAAAATTAATTATAACTTTTCATGAAAAAATATTTTCATACAAAATCACATTTAGACGAAAATTATTGTGAGTGTGATTTATTTTCATGAGAGGTTTTTAACCACTAGCAAAAAATCCTAATACAAATAAAAAAAAAACCAAAACACATGACTTGAATCTTTTCTGCTTTTTGCATCATTGTTCTTCTAAGATTTCTTTTGTCAATCATCAAAACTAAAGCATTGATGTCAAGGCTTATAATCACAACATAATGAATAAAGTGAGGAGTGTCCCTCCTTTTATAGGGCCAAAATGAAAGGAAACCAAAATGTCTCAATCCAACGGCTGGGGGACAGCCTCGAACAACAGAATGTACTCAAGCGACACGCACATGAAACACCTTATCCATCATGCGTGTGACCCACGAAGCTGACACATGGAAAGCAGAACTGAATAGCCATCACGTCCAAAACGTTTCCGTTCAAAGCATTAAATGCGAACTACTCCGACTCACTGACCCAGGCCGTCGATCCCTCCAGCACGGAACGAAAAAGAAATTTTCACAAGATCCTTTAGGGCGCCAAATATTTGAGAGTTCCTCGATAGAACGCCTTGCATGATTAAGCCACTGCACCATAAAGGCAGTAAGACTTGGGGGAAACTATTCAAGACCAGCTAGAAGGCCAATCCAACGGTAACAGGTGGACTAAACGTCCACCAAACCAAGGTGCATCACCTGAAGGAATATACTAGAAATTGTGCACCCTACCCACTAGAGCAGACCTCCGCGCATCAGACACTGTACATGTGTCCACCAACAGCCTCCTGATGATGTGTCGCATCTCACGGGGACGGTTATTCTCACACACGACTATATAAAGGTGACTCGGCTTCACCTCCAACGTATGATTCAATTTTCCCACACTTTTCACACATTTCATCTCATTTCCCAAACTAACTTGAGCGTTTGAGTGCTAACATTCCTGCAGGCACCTTTTGTCCCACCGTGAAGACTCATCGCCACCGTACCGGAGCACTTTCCTCCGTTGTTGCCTCCATCAATTCCTCACCGGATAAATTCATGAGTAATATTCATATAAAATTGACCCGCCATGAGAATACTACATTGAAAATTATGTAAATGTAATAAGTTATTCTTATAGTGATAAATGATGTATTCCACCTTCGACCTAAAACCACAATGTGTAACACCCTAAACCCTTTAAAGTGATAAAACACGCAAATGATACAATCATATAAAGAATTTAGATGATACTTCTTCTATAAGTTCAAAATATGCATAATTGATTTTTCAAAACATCGCAGCGGAATAATTCATAACATCTAAAAACAACTAAATAAATCTCCAAAGTAGCTATATCAAATATGACATAATACATCACCAAAATAAAACTCCAACCTCAACATACTGAGTAATAAATATCTCATACAAACATAATGTAAAAGACAATAAACAGACACCCCTAATCAGAGCCCAACACACTAAGACCCCAAGGTAGCATCAATGCTAGTCCTCAAGCAAAATGCTCACCAAGCCAAGCAAACTAATCATGCACACCGTTTACACATTCACACGAATAAGGTAGGCGGTCAACCAAACAACCAATGGGGGTTAGACATCATTCAAATCAATTAAAACATAATCAAACATAAGCATTCAAGGATTTCATGCATCACACATATACATACTCACCACTCCCAGAATACTATAATTACATGAATATTATTATTTCCCCCCATAGCATGTTAGCATATTCAATCTTTAATCAACATTATCGACAAAAGTTCATCATTTAAAAAACACAATCATACATGCAATTTTACTTATCTTACATAAGGCACACTTCTCACATTTTACATATAATTCATCTAATTCATATTTATCGTATAAATCACACGAACTCTTGCCTAATCAACTCAATAAATATAATTCATCATTTCAAAAGTATAGGCAAGAAAATCATCATCACAAAAGAAAATCACCAATTCAAAATACATATGATTCACACTTCATCACTATCACCAAAATAATCAATGTAACGACCCAGATTTTTCAGACGTTAATTAGCAAAATTCTTAGTGAAAAGACGAATAATTTTTTTAAAAAATAATAATATCAGTAACGTGAAACTCTTCAACTATAAAATAAAACAATAATAATTTTCTCTTTGAATTTTCAAAATAGTAAATTTTACATCAAAAATATAATATTCCTAATATCAAGACACTTAGCCTTTTTCTACCCAAGACTACACCTAGTTGGTCAAAGTTCTAGATACTTGTGAAAAGTTTTCTCAACAAGGCTAATACCAGTGTCGAAATATATCAAGCCTCCAATTATGCACCACCATTTTACTTGGGTCTTCATCTACTAGATCACTTTACCTCCATGGCGTCACCGCCGAGGAGGAAAGACGGATTGACGGTCATCTGTCCAAAAGTAAGGGTCATCTCCAACTAACAAACATAATACAAATAGGCATGCAGATATATATTTAAATAAAATATAACCAAAAATAAATAAATAGTACAAGATACATTCCTCATTTTCTTAATCACCACCCCTAGTCTTAAGTTACAACTTGACTAAAATGCGTTAATCCCTATTGGCCAGTCTATATGCCAATGCTCATGATCCGGATTTCACCTCTAAGCGGAGCCAAATGTCCCACCGTTGGACAATATACCTCACCATTGGGCAATACCCAACCATTGTGTAATAACTCCTAAAAATTCGATGTTCAGTACCCCACCATTGGACATTATTCTGAATCATCTAATGCATATGAATCGCCATTACCCCATCGTTGGGTAATAACTCCTAAAACTAGATGGTCAGTGCCCCACCATTGGGCATTTGTCTGAGTCATCTAATGCATGAATGTCCCCGTAAATACCCCACCATTGGGTAATCTCCTCAAATCTAAAGTCTAGTATCCCACCTTTGAATATAGTTTTGAATCACCATTTTAGTTACTTAAGGTTATTCACCCATAAAACAAATAGTAACAATACCACACAAATAAGAACACATAATATTCATGCCAAAACAAAACCACCATGATAATTATCACAACATCAGTACATAACACATAGCCAGTCATTTCAAAACAACACCACTGTATTAATTATCACAATACAAATATATATAAACATATACGTGTACGGAAGCGCGTGGAGTGATGCCCTTACCTTTGCAACAACAGTTCTTAAATTTCTTACTTCAGTAGTCTTTGTCCCTCTACCTCTATACCTTCACAGTTAAAAATTTACTTAGTTCTGAATTCTACTAATCTTTATTCCTACTCAATTTAGGTTCGGTAAAGGTATGATTTCTAACTAAATCCTACTGATTTGTTTTTGTTGATGGAAATAATAGTTGTTAATTATCAAGCATGTTTAACCCATCAAAATAAACCCTACAACATTATATTCTTTTAAATTTAACAAATAAAACACAATCAGGATATTTAAATTAAATAGGATGTTAGCTTTATAGAGTATACTTTGATATTTTGAATCCAATTTGAACCAGTATTGTTACAAGAAGTCCCTTGTCGACCAACTATAGCCATTTCAATAAAATAAAATAAAAACAATATTAACCATCAAGATATGTTAATTAATGAAAATAATTTTGACAACTAGTTCTCTGACTCTAAAACTTAACTTTGACTCCAATCCGCTCAAAATTATATCTATCTTGTATATCCTTTATTATTATTATATCTAATCCTTGCTAACAATCCCACCCTAATTCCAACCCTAATCCTAATTAGCTTTGCCGCCACATATTTGAAATTCAAAATGAAAATTTGGTTCCACAAAATCTGCAATAAATATTGGTCATTTACATAACCCTTCCTTTACATATTCTAGTGACTTTTACTCAGTTTTTATTTCCCATGCACCACACACCCTCTCACCCGCCTTTGCCTACTTTCTATATATACCCTCATTTTTTTTTAATTCATAACACAAATTCTTATTGAATCTTAGAATGGCATATTGCCTTGAGTTCAACGCTGAGAATGTGAGTTTCAATGGACAACCATTTTTCTTTAGTGATCTATACACTGAGATACATCAAATTCCTAACGATTTATATCCTTGCGTGTTTTACAGGTTGTGGTGATGCTACCCACAATGTTTGACAATGACTTTGGAGACCAAATTGTTCGTTACGTAACGTTGGTCGACCCACACCATAATGAGTTTGAGGTATTGGTTGAGAGGAGTGATGGGAAAATTTATCTGACAAAGGGCTGGGGTGTGTTGCGAGATTTCTACGACATCAAACTTGGTGCTTGGGTCCCGACTGTTTTTGTTGGTTTAGGGAAGTTTGGTATCAACATCAAAAATAGGTTTGGGAACTTGACCCATTATCCTTCGTTTGTGCCTCAGATGAAATTCAAAATTGAAAGGGAGTTCATGCCTTACAACGTTTTTGGTGCCTTTCCAGCACCTTTTGAACATAATGACTGGAACTTTCAGTTCACTTATGAAAGGTAATTACTGCAGATGAGATTAAGTATGGTTCTATGGTTAGTTCACTAAATCTTAACTTTACTTGATTTGTAACAGATGATGTGATTGACTGTTTAAAATTATTGCTAATTATTTTCAATGTTTCTTTCTTTTAGAACCTGTTATATCCTGGATTCTGTGACTTGGGTAGAAGTGATGTGTAACGCCTCGGATTTTGATCCAAGACATTACGCCTAATTCATTTTCATCATTCGAAAAACGCTACTATTTTTTTTATCATCAATAATAAATAAATTATTAGGAAACTTATACAAAATTCTTAACATAATTTAGCTAAATTTTTTAAAATAATTATCCTTCAAAAATTTCTTCTAAAGTTACAATTCAATCAAAACCCAATTTTAGTCCCCGCGTACGCTTTCATCACACATCAAACTTCATATATCATCTTTGGTACCTACAATATTATATTAATGTAAGGGTCAATTTCCTTATCCAAATTAGTTCATACTCAAAACACCAGAAACAATGTCATAAAATAGATAGTATCAAAACTTCTCAATCAAAAAGAATTAAGAAAAATACATCCAAGTCATATTCTTTTAAGTAAAGTTCACACACATTTCATTTGCATTATAACATTTAAATCAATTATAAAGTCACAAATATACAACTGACTCAATAAAATTATGCGTAAGATGCATGCTCTTATAACTATATGATCCGGATATAATTTCCGCCACACAGGCATCCACACAGAATATAATTGTAATCCCGCAACTAAGGCATCCACACAGATGCATATGCCATGCATGATCATGAAAATGCAGACTAAAACCCACCACTAAGGCACCACATAGAATATAATTATAGCCTGCCACTAAGGCACCACACAGACATTTAATATTAACCCGTCACTAAGGTAATTGCAGTCAAATATTAACGCATCATCAAACACATAAGAGAATCAAACTTCATATAAAAAGTCATAGACACACATGTCTTCATGAATAATAAGCACGCACCATTTTTATAGACCATCAACTTAGTTGCACACGCATTCAAAATAGGAAAGCATAATATCATCAAATTTAGTTATGTGACTATATAACTGCCAAGATCCTACTAAAAGTGGCTCCCGAAATGAAAAATAATAAGACTATAGTATGTTTGCTCTAAACAATAATTAGTCACTCATATACTACAAATTTAGACATCTATTAATTTATTCAAGAAGGATTTCGAGCACTGTATCATTATTTTTAAAATTTATACCTTCATCACAAAAATAACACATAAACATAGAAAAATAAAATAAATGTCATTCTACATCACATTATCATTCACACATCATATAAACTATAATTAAAACTAATAACTTTTATAAAGATTAAATTTTATCATATAAATTCATATCTTAATTGTTTTTCTTTTCAACAGACAAGAATCTCTACCTCTAATTCATAACATCATCCTAGTACTTAGTATGGACGTATGGGAAAAAAGCCCTTACCTTATGGTGTTTTTCCGTTGAAAGACGTCCGTAAGATTAATTCTGAACAAAACGCACGAGCATGCCCTAAGATTGATTTCGACCAAACGCACGAGCGAGTCTTTGAAGTGCTACACGAATATAGAGATACAATTGGAGCGGTTGGTAACAATGAGCCCAATCTTCAAATGAGAAAAGGACTTAATAATCATATAATATGAACAAGAATGGAAAAGGGACAACACCATGACTTTACCTTAAGATTTTATACACAGACGAAGTTGTCGAATGAGCAAGAGTTAAGTGAGAATTTAAAGTGATGGTGGAGAAAGAAGGGTTCACGTGTTTTCTTTCTTAGGGATACAGAAGTTGTTTTAGAGTAATAAAGGGATGAATATATAGTATCATGATGATTGAAAGGAATTAATCGATGGAAATTCAAAACAATTTAATCATTGTTCCCAGATTAATACGGTGCAGCACAAAGGAAGGCAATTAAGGTTTCTAAGACCTTTGGGTTATTATGAGGTTAAATGCGAATCAGTTTGGCTACATGGCTGCAATGCTTGCACATTACCCCTCTATAAATAAAGATGTTGGAAATCAGTTACTCTTGTTTCTCTCAAGACCTAGCTGCACGTGGGTCCTAATAAATGGGTATTAGTGCAAGGATTCAAATGAGTAATTTTAATGTACCACCTAGTAGTATTTGATACGTGGAGGGTGGATTCCTTATATTTGGGAAGGCAACTCATTAATAAGCTAACCACACTCAAGATAACCAATGAAGAGAAATGTGTGGGGGAAACATATGGTCAAATAGGTAGAATAAGTTGAGTACAAACCGGCATTGACTAAACAAACAATAACCCACGTATAGTAAGTGTAACAGTCCAATTTTCGTTATTTGGTTTTTAATTAATTATGTGTATTTATGTATGCTTGTATGTGATTATTTACCCTTTGATGTATTTTCTCTAGTTTAGTGATTAGGAGAGTATTTTGGTCTTTTGGCGAGTAAGGGTAAAATAGTAATTTTTGGTCAAGGATTAGTCGTAGCATTTTAGTAAGAACCGATTGTTTAGTAATTTATTAGTTAGTTGGAGTAATTAGAATTAGTGTCAGTAGTTGCTAAATATTTTATTGTTAGTAAGATAGAAAACTAGTAACACTAGTACAAAAAATACTTTTTAGATTCGTGCTTAAGTCAGTTCGTTCTGCCACCCGTCTTAAGAAGTGATGCGGTGGCAGTTTCGTAATTCTTTTAAACTTCCTTAAGTCGGTTATAAGGTTACCCAGCTTAAGGTTGATAGAATAATGAAAAGAATAAATTCCTTAAGTCACTAGGTTGACCAACAGACTTAGGAAGTCATTTACTTAAATCAGTTTGTTGACCACCCGACCTAAGCATTTTTTCCCTCTTTTATTTATTTATTAATTATTAATTTAATTAATTTAATAATTATTATATTTTGTTGCATTAATTTAAGTAATTTAATTAAATTGATAGTTACATAAAAAGCTTACCTAACTCTCTCTCACACTGAACTTTCTCAAGCGCTTTCTTTCAACCTTTCTTCTTCCCTCTGAATCTCGATCGAACCTTCTCAGTCCCTCCGGTTTGCTGAATCACCGTCATCACTATCTCCGGAACCTCCGCTGCTGTCACACGCTGCCTTTCTCACTCGCTTCTGTCACTCTCTCACACAAATATCGAACCTCCGCCACTTCCTACTGTCATCGAACCTCCGCTGTTGTCACTCGCTCCCTCTCTCCCCCACAAGGTATTTTTATTCTTTTTATTCTTTCAGAATTTATTCTATCATTTGGGTATTAGGGTTTGCTGAAATTGTCATACCTTTGAATTGATTTGATGAAATTGATAATTCTAGGGTTTGATGGTTTTGATTTCTATTAAGTTTGGGATTAAGAACAATGAAAACAATTTTCTGGATAATAATATTGCTGGTCCACTACTTGATCCACAAGGTGATTCCGCACAAAACAATGCACAAGTGTGAACTCATTTTCTAGAATCATTCATACTTAAGTTCCTATGAGAAAGCATACTTAGAATCATTCACTTTTTTTTTTGTTGGAAGGCACATAATTAGGACCATTGGCACCCCATTGCCTACACATATTATTTCCACTAGCTTCAGTCCTTTGGACTGATAACTAGACTAATCTCTGCGTAGGTGTTTTAGGTCTTAGCTTAAAACTAGTCACCATGAATGTGTTGAGTGGAGATTCAACTGTAAAATTCCCCAACAAGCTCAGTGATGGTTAACAAATTGAACCACACCCATTATATTGGGTATTATATTAGTGACAATTTTTTTTATTAAGGCCTCATAAGCCATCAAAAAGTCCAGCCTATAACTCTATCACTTAAGATGAAAAGCTTTATTTCAAATTTGATTTATCCCTCACTCAATTTTAGCTATATGACTTCATAAGTATATCAGATATCAGATTCTGAACAGCTAGACAAATACATGATAATCAATGTTATAAAACAAAATTGAAAGAGGGATAGATTTGAATTGAAAAGCCAGATCATGGTCAACTTAAGTAAGAAAAAGTAGTAAATTTTATACCTTTCCTTATCCACCTCTGGCACTCCAACCACTTGTAGCTCCATTAGACCTGTAAAGTTGGAATTGATTTCTATTTAGTGTTAATTCATGGAATTGAATAAAAAGGAGTACTATCTAACTTGCAATTTATGCCATGCCTGTAGTTTCATCTCAATTATTAAACCCTGTGGATTATTGAAGTTATATAAATCTTGTAACAGGATCATCATATATTAAAATAGTTTAAATTCTAACTAAAGAGAATACCAATAGGAGGTGATTTACATATTATAAGCAATACTACCAAATAGCATTCTCATTGGAGGGTAGAACTTAAAAGGTCATGACACGTAACATGTTGTAATGCTTCCACAAAATAATCAAATATATACAGTAAATAAATCGTTTTTGAAATATAAGGTGTAGAGTTATAGGTGGACCAATTCAATAAAAGTTTGCAAATGTTGGATTATAGGGATGCGATACTTATTAGGTATTAAACCATGAGCAAATCTATTCAACTATGTTGATTTTCTTTTTTGATCATGCAATAAATTTAAGCGCAAATTTAAACAAAAACTTATCCAAATTTGGATTTAATAATTTTTGTTTTTAACTAATTGTTACGTATAGGAGAAATACTAAAAATTAGTTTTTATCTTGACAGTAATAGAAGCACTTTTCTATCACATTTCTGTTGACTGTTTTAAACATTCAGCTTGAGTCGACTTAAATGTAAAATATCTTTGCGAGTCATATCGATAGATTAATTTTCTAGATTTCTTTTGCCACAACGTTAGCACTTGGGTAATCATGCTTTGATGCAGAACACACATTTGTGTTAATATAGTGAAGAATGAAAACAATCACATGCTTTCAGTACACTCACTTTTACATATCAGTTACTGCTAATTGAATGGCTTCATGACCCCAAACCCCATAACAAAATAGAAAAAAAAATTCAGAATAAGAAAAAAAAGGTGGCAGCATTTGTTGAGGCTGTCAACACTTTCATTAAATGGCCAAAAAGACTTTTGCGAGTTATCGCTAATAAGGTATTTATTATCTTTGTGTCTATCACAAAGATAATGGTTTACACTTAATACTATTTAGACTTGTGTAATGTTTTATTATAATGGTTTAGGATGTTAATATACCTATGAAAGTTGATGTTCCTCAAAAAAAGTCAGAACCTATTTGTCAAAAATTAATAGTGAAAGCAATGTATATGGAACAAGCTTTGAAGTTTAAGGCTGATCATAGTGGGATTGATATTGAGCTACCAAGGGATGATATCATGGACTTGTGTTTGGGTAAAAAAGAATTACACTTGACTATTTTGCAAGCGTGGCTCACGTAAGTATATTTTGTTTGTAAATTTAATGACCATTCAATTACTTAATTTTATTTATAATGAAATTTTGTTTCACTATCTTAGATATCTACATCGTCGTTGTGTTGAATTGGGTAAAAGTGGCATGTACGGATTTCTTGATCCATATTACACTACTCTTGGTCAAAATGACCAAGTTAGTGTTCAAACTTACATTCTAAACACGATAGACCGTAATAAAAAGGATTTGTACCTAGCTCCTTACTTTAACAAGTACTTTTTTCCCTCTCTTTATATCCAATCACTTTTAATATAGAGATTTGAATTTTACAAATAATTTAATTGTTTAATGCCCTTGTAGTCGTCACTGGCAGTTGCTCATAATTAATCCCAAGAAGCGTGAGGTAACCTTTCTATGTTCGTTAGGAAAGAAGCCGCCAGATAAAAATTTATCACTCATTGTTGATTCATAAGTATTCAATTTATTTATCGTACATGTACTGTGATATGTTTAATGATATAAGTTTAACGATTAAGTATTGATTATTGTAGAGCTTTGGAAGGTTATAATAAGCTACAAGGGGTGAGAAAGCATAGTAAAGTAGTATGGTTTTATCCCATCGTAAGTTGTTTACACATGCTACTACTTCATCTATCATCTTTGTGGTGTTTCTATATTAAATATCATCTATTTTTAATAGTATTTTACCGACTAATCAGTCACATTTGATGATCTTCAATTTCAAAGTCGAAGGCAATCTGTTTGTTACGAGAGCGGATACTTTGTCATGCTACATATGTTGAACATCGTATCCAGTGGTATTGTGGATTCATGGATGCAAGTACGTAGAAGATTTTTTTTTAACAAATATTATAAATTAATTTTATTTTTACATGCTAATATGATAAAACTAATATTATGTCATCGTTTATTTATTTAGATATTTGCGGATTCAACTCCCTTTCAAAAGGATGAAGTTAAAAATGTTCAAGAACGCTGTGCAAATTTGATTTTGGAACTTATTGAAGCAAATGCGCATGCGGATTCATCTTAGTGCGAGACTGGTTTTTGGAGCAGGTGGGGGGAGTATAAGGTTTAGTGAGACTGGTTTTTTTTGTAGCAGTTGGGGTTTTAGCTTAGTGTTAGTCCTGTTTTGAGTTTTTGTACTATTTGCATTTTGGTTCTAACATTTACTTTAATCTGGCAGTGCACAGTGACAATATTTACTTTCGTTTAACATTGTAGTTCTATGGATTATTTTAATTAGTACATGTGGATTTTGATTATGGTTGCTATTGACTAGTACATGCATTTTTGATCCAACACTTTAGTGTATCTTTCTATTCATTGGATAGACCAAAAAAAAAAGGTTTGCAGGAAAAAAAATTGAAGCATATTCTGCATATGTGCTATATAAAAAAAACGAAAAAAAGCATTAACTTTTTAAGACGGTTAAAACTGTGCGACTTACGAAATTAATATGTGAGGTCGGGTTAATATTAACTGACTTAAAAAGTGAGGGCTTAAGTCAGTTGCTAAATCCGACTTCAAACGACGAAACTTCTTACTACGGGAGTTGTTAGGTCGGATGCGCGCCTGACTTGAAAAGACTTTTTAACCGACTTAAACAATGACTATTAGGTCGGATGCGTGCCCGACTTAAAAAGACTTTTTAACCGACTTAAACAATGACGCCTTAAGTCGGTTGCCATATCCAACTTAAAAGGTAGAAACTTTTTACTACGGGAGCTGTTAGGTCGGCCACGCGCCTGACTTAAAAAGCCCTTTTTAACCGACTTAAAAAGGGTTTTTTGTACTAGTGTAAGTGGCGTAATTAGAATTGAGTCCAATTATCATTTCATGGGTTAGGCCCAATGGGTATGGATACATATTTCAACTTTAGAGAGAGAACTAGGGTTTAGAAACTTTGTTCATTTCAAAGAGGCTAGAAGAGGATTGGAGAGAAAACTTGGAGAGGGGAAGAACTTGGAGCTAGAGTGAAGCCTAGGAATCTCTTGTAGAATATTAGAGGTAAGGGGGCTAGACTTTAATCATAATCTCTTTTCCTACCCCTTTCTCAATAAGTGATTATTTAATTAAGTGCTTTTGAAAATAAGTGATTATGTGAAATTTAGTGAATAAATTCATGTTTAATTGATGATGATATGTTGGTATATGTGAATTGGATGATTAATTGTTGTTGAAATTGAATTCACGTGTCAAAAATCATATGTATGAATATGTTGTGTTTTTGTGAAAAATGATGAATAATGAAGTTGTGGTTTGATGAACTTGGAATGAATTCATGAATAATTGTGTTGATGATGTTTGAAAACTTGTTGTTGATGAATTGGTATGATGAATTGATGATGAAAGTTGTTGTTGATGTTGAATAATTTTGAAAGTTTGATGAAATTTTGAATTGAGACAAAATGATGTTTGATTCAAAATGATGTTTGAGCATTCTTGTGTATGTGTTTATGTACATGACCTATAAACTTTATTTGGGACGAGTTTTGAGTGTGGGAGGATCAAAATTGGAGTGTTTGGAAAAAAGGGTTATGAAATTCGAAGTTTTTTTTTTTTCTGGATTGATGAGTGTTCGCTTAAGCGTACGCCAAGTGAACCTCAAGCGAACGTGCCCAGTTCATTTCTGGACGCAGCTCGCTTGAGCGAACCGTGAGTGAAGCGTAAGCGAACACAAATGTAGGTTATGTCAAGGGTTCGCTTGAGCGAGCCGTAAGCGAGCTCCAAGCGAACACGCCCAGAATGCTACTGAGACCTGGTCGCTTAAGCGAACCAGTCTTCGCTTAAGTGAACAACACCCTGTTCAGCCACACTTATTTTTCATTTCGTGTACTTGGGAACCAATCCTAACTTCCTAAATGGTTTATTTTGATTTATTTAATCATTACATGTGTACCTAATCTTTTGGAAACATTATTGACATGAATTTGGACTTAGTTTCATAAATTGTTCATAACGTTTGGAAAATCATCCAAGAACACAATTTTCCCAAAACTTATTTTCTCAAAGACAACGATGTGGGATTACATACATATGCTGTCTAGATGATTAAATAAATGGTCTTGAACTGTTTCTTTGAGAACTAGAATGTCTTGCTTTGAAAATGGACTATGTTTTGAAAAGTAACATTTTGAGACGAACTTTACCAATTTTGAGAATTCATAGTATTTGGCCGATGAAATGCTTATGTGAGTACACCTTCCTGCATATGTGATTAGTATACTTCCTTAGTAGAGGCAATGGAGTCATTTTGATTTCATTTTGGTTCATTGGTCTAAATTGTTAAAGTGGTGAATCATATCATACGAAACTAGTTGAAAATACATTCATTGAACTTTTCTACTTCAAAATTCTTCCGTGAATGAGATTGAATGTGAATATGTGTTGATGGTGATTATATATGTTGTGTGCATATATGTTGTTGGTGATTATATATGTTGTGTGCATATATGTTGTTGGTGATTATATATATATATATGTTGTGTGCATATATGTTGTTGGTGAAATCTTTTACATGCTATTGGTAGTGAATTGATGGTGTAAGCATGTATTGGAATGTAATTGGTGTGGACTTGTGAAATTACATGAAGTATGTATTTTTGTTGTCGAGTCCTAGTTCACACACAGTTGGTTTGGTGACTTTCATCTCCATGTTGGTGATTGGATACTTATGTATTCATTATTCGGGGTGTTTATTCGGGGTGATATGATGTGTTTATATGCATCGGGGCGACGGCCTCCGAGATGAAAGGAAATTGGTACCTCACATAGTTGAGTCGGTCTAGTCATATTGTATGTTTCTAGGAAGTGTCATGTTTGTTTATGAGCTTGGTGCGAATACGTGTTGGTACTTTGTGTGCTTGATGATTGTTGTAATTGGAACCTTGTGCTTGGATATTCATTGTTGAGAATGTTTGAGTTCATGATTATTTATGCAAGATATTATTAATGATGCATGCTTAATCCTGTTTGTTTTTTATTATGATTAATGTAAGACTAACCCCAGTGGTCTTGGTGGACCGCCTACCTATTTGTATGAATGGGTAGACGGCGTGCAGGATTAGTGATCGCATTGCTTTTGGTGAGTTCTTGTGGTAGTGGAGCTTCATCCTTTTATGTTGCTCGTTGTGTCTTAAAGGCTCTGATCTAGGACGCGTCGTTTTTATATTTTGGGATTTTATTCTATCTTGAGTTGTATCTTGTGGAGATTATTTATGTTGTTGGATTTATCTTATGTTGATGACATGACATTGTTGAGTTGTATTTGATTCCACTGTGACTTTATGTTAGAGTTACATTCATACATGATTTACTTGGTGATTAGTTGTAGGCATGACGACTATTTCTTATGTATTTATTTAATTTGCATGATTTATCGCTTAATTAGAAATAGGGCGTTACAGTAAGTATATTGCAAGGACATCCCAAAACATAAAACAAATGGCTTCTAGTGCATATACACATTTTGGCAACTAAAATCTCTAATAGTTATTGAAGTTACGGCAAGTAGACAATTAAAATAATTACACTACCAATAATTGTTTAAAATAAATTATACTAAGGTTCCTACTTAAATAAGGATAGTGGGTTATATTCCACCCTTATTTAATTTATTTTTTTATAAAAAAAAATGTCATATTCCACCAATAAAATAAATAGGCATTGACGTCGCAGATTTTTCTTACACACCTTATGCATAACATTAATAAATTATATATCTAGTAAAATACTGTGAAGAACATAAATAATGTATAAAAATATCGAGATGTTACATTATTACCCCCTTAAAATAGTTTCGTCCTCGAAACTAGAAATTCAGAAACTTATTAAGGTAAAGTTCCATAATAAGAACAAGATAATAAGAGAATATAATCATTTTATAAAGAATGAAGACACCTATTCTTTAACATAGCTATAATAAATAAAAACTTAAAATTTTCAGCTCTTATATTTTACTCACCTATAAATAGTTTCGTCTTCAAAACCAGAAAATAGAAAGACAAAAAAACATATGATAGATTTAGCAAAACATTTGTTGTAAAATCATTCAACATTTTTTTTTCAAATTAATTTTTCAGCCAAAATACTTTCAAACTATTTTCGAAAGAGTAATAATTGTAAAACAGTTATTCATGTAGATAACGACAAGTAAGTCAATTTAAGAAATGGAATAAAGTTTCTAGTATCACTTAAAATAAAATATCATGTTTCCGTTGCGCACTCTGATATCAACTAGTTAGTTATCAATCATAATAGGTGTACATACTATCCAACCCCAACAAACATCCTATTTTCCACATCTTCCACTTGGTATTCCTCGAGTTCATATTAATATTCATCACTCTTGGTTTACTCTCCTCCACAAAAATAATGTGACTTATCAACGCTAAAGCTAAGATTTTTACGAATTGATACCTGAAACAACAGACACTTTTCGTCAAGGGATGACATTAAGACAAAGTTCGAGTGGTGGTAGAACAAGCACACACCATCTCTTGAAGATGAGACTTGAATCATCTAAGTTCTACAATTTATTTGATTTAGAAAAGATATTTACAATTAGTCTTAGCTCTATGAGCTTCCAAAAGTAACATCTAACTTGCAACCAATAATGTCTTACCAAAAATTAAACCACAAAATCACTAACAATTAAAGAATCAAACAATTTAACAACAATTTGTATGCATGCAACACGCAAGATACACAATTTATTATTATTATTATTTTTAATAGAATACACCAGTTACACACTTTTTCAACTTTTTATTTCAACTCTTCCCTTTTAACCACACTCAAAATTATATCAATACAAGAAATACATTTACACAAACTCATCAATTCTTTAGTTCCTCTCAACCAGTTCATATGAAAATCAATTTAATACGGAAATGAATTATTTTAACTACTTCCCTTTCTTAAAGATTATTTTATCTTTTTTTTTTTTGCCAAAAATCAATCTAGATACATTAGCATCAAAATAATAGATATTCATACACATAGATAACTAAAATAGAAATATCAACAAATATTTAACTGAAAATAGAAACAACAACAATTTTAGAGCTTGTTAAAAAAAACAACAATTTTAGAGCATAGACAACAGTTTTCACATCACAATTCTCCATAAACAAAAGCAATAAAATATATAATAGTTTTAATGACAAATGCTCTAGAAAAATAATAGAGTACACATACAACTATACTTAGTGACACATTAAAATATAATAGCTTTTAGTATCATACAACAAAGAACCATTCATGTCCAAAATCAACTTTTAGTGACAATAAATAACAAGCACAAATTTACAACACTCTAAAAAATGGTTTTTCTTCTTATCATTACTTTTTTTGAATGAATAACACAACTATGATATTGTACTTTTCACAAAATGAAACAAAATCATTGAATCCTATAATTAAAGGCATGTAAAGATAAATAAAATGCATAATCCATATTTATCAACAAACACAAACAATGAATTAAGGTTGCAACTTTTATAACTATCAGAAAAATGAGAAATAACCTAATTGTTGTCTTCTCTTAACCCCCTATGTTTCATCCATTACACAAGTGCTTAAAAGTATTATTCTTCAAGTAAATCTTGTCGTTTAAGATATGTAAGTACATGCCAAACACATTAAACCATAAGATTATTTTAAATTGATTTTGTTTTAGCTAGTTAGGTATTATTAATTCACAAGGATTTTTTTTTGTTGTTGTGAGAATATGATATATAGCCTACTATTTACTCATACATGCATTTTAAATTTCTAATATCATGAAATTATTATTTTTTTCTTTCGATAAGCCATGTGGACTACTAAGTTAGGTTCTTGAGGTTCTCATGCAATGCATATTTGTCCACAATGACATGTATTTTCAGGAAGAAGAGATCATAACAGCAAAAAGAGAAGTTGAAATGAAATAAAAAAACAAGTAGAGGTAGCAAGGTTGGGCAAAAAGCTAAAAAAAAAAAAAACAAGTGGAGGAAGAAGTTTCTCAACTTCCTGCTAAGCTCAAGGAGGAGGAGCCAAAAACTATCTACATTAGGCTATAGTAATGGTAACGGAAATTAAAGAGTCATAGCTAGAATATCAGTTAGTAGTCAACCTCAGAATACATGACTTTATACCTTTCCTAAAACCATAGTTTTCAAACTCGGCTCGGACATCGACTCGGCAGGGGTACTGGGTCACTGGGTTAATGGTCGAACTACTGAGTCAATGATTGAACCGCATGACTGAACTGGATTAAACCGAATAACTCGGTTAGATGACTCGGTCTTAAGATTATATTTTTATAAGTATTGAACTAGATTATATCAGACTGAATTGATGACTCGGACACTTAAAAACTAAAAAAATGACATCTAATATATATATATATATATATATATATATATATATATATTAATATATGTTATAGCTATTTTTTTTTTTAAAAAAAGTATATATTTTGTTAGCAGAAAATATATTATATTTTGCATATCTATTAATATTAATATAATTTGTAGATTTTCTAAAAATAATTATATGTAGATTATTTTTTTAGGGGAGAGATGATAATATTATTTTTATTATTATTGCGTAAATATTATATTTGAAAAATGATGTGCTCGTTTTGAAAGTAAAAAAAATTATGTGTTTCTTTGTCCAGAAAAAAATGAAGATGCAATATGTTTACATATGTAATCAATTTCATTAACAAACATAAAAAAGTAGTTTATGTATTGGTTAAGGTTCTATTTAATCATTTTAAAGTCTTCGGTTTGATTCCTATAACTTTAAGTTTTTATCAAATTCTGATATTTTCTTCAAATATTAAGAGTCAAAGCATGCAATTACTATAACTAATTGGCAATAATTGATATTAATTGATATTACTTAGCATTAAACGTGCTTAAATGTATCCAATTAATTATGAAGTATAACTTAAAAGCCTAAAAAAAAACAAAGAAGAACCGGTCCAACCAACTACTCAGCCGAGTCACCGGTTTTCGCTGGTTTTGACCGATTTTCACCGAGCTATTTACATGGCCGATCCAAAGTCCTGCTCGAACCGGCCTACTCACCGGTTCACGGTTCAACCGGCCGGTTCGAGCCGAGTTTCAAAACTAAGCCTAAAACAATGTTACACCTACCTTCATCTTTGAACATTAATTAGTTTATTATCATGGATGTGTACTCAACAAACTTTGCTAAGAGAAGAATGATAGATGAAAAATATATAAGGAAGCACATAGTTAGATTTTTAGGACCCCATCAAAAATATAATTTACAAACACAACAGCTTAAAAAAAATAATTAAACCTATAACACAAGTAACTTTTAATCACCACTTTAACAAGTATATACAAAGACAAGGCCAACACCAAGAGATTCAAAACATTTACACATCCATCAAGCATACGTCAAGCAAAGTCATCCCATTCCAAGATATTTGTCCGAGGATTATTGCTCTGATACCATAATGTAACACCCCGGATTTTGATCCAAGACATTACGCCTAATTCATTTTCATCATTCGAAAAACGCTACTATTTTTTTATCATCGATAATAAATAAATTATTAGGAAACTTATACAAAATTCTTAACATAATTTAGCTAAAATTCTTAAAATAATTATCCTTCAAAAATTTCTTCTAAAGTTACAATTCAATCAAAACCCAATCTTAGTCCCCGCGTACGCTTTCATCACACATCAAACTTCATATATCATCTTTGGTACCTACAACATTATATTAATGTAAGGGTCAATTTCCTTATCCAAATTGGTTCTTACTCAAAGCACCAGAAACAATGTCATAAAATATATAGTATCAAAGCTTCTCAATCAAAAAGAATTAAGAAAAATACATCCAAGTCATATTCTTTTAATTAAAGTTCACACACATTTCATTTGCATTATAACATTTTAATCAATTATAAAGTCACAATATACAACTGACTCAATAAAGTTATGCGTAAGATGCATGCTCTTATAACTATATGATCCGGATATAATTCCCGCCACACAAGCATCCACACAAAATATAATTGTAATCCCGCCACTAAGGCATCCACACAGATGCATATGTCATGCATGATCATGAAAATGCAGACTAAAACCCGCCACTAAGGCACCAAACATAATATAATTATAGCCCGCCACTAAGGGACCACACAGACATATAATATTAACCCGCTACTAAGGCAATTGCAGTCAAATATTAACGCATCATCAAACACATAAGAGAATCAAACTTCATATATCAAGTCATAGACACACATGTCTTCATGAATAATAAACAAGCACCATTTTTATAGACCATCAACTTAGTTGCGCACACATTCAAAATAGGAAAGCATAATATCGTCAAATTTAGTTATGTGACTATATAACTGCCAAGATCCTACAAAAAGTGGCTCCCGAAATGAAAAATAATAAGACTATAGTATGTTTGCTCTAAACAATAATTAGTAACTCATATACTACAAATTTAGACATCTATTAATTTATTCAAATTTAGACATCTATTAATTTATTCAAGAAGGATTTCGAGCACCGTATTATTATTTTTAAAATATATACCTTTTTAAAATTTATACCTTCATCACAAAAATAACAAATAAACATAGAAAAATAAAATAAATGTCATTCTACATCACATTACACATCATATAAACTATAATTAAAACTAATAACTTTTTTAAAGATTAAATTTTACCATATAAATTCATATTTTAATTGTTTTTCTTTTCAACAGACAAGAATCTCTACCTCTAATTGATAACATCATCCTAATACTTAGTATGGACGTATGGGAAAAAAGCCCTTACCTTATGGTGTTTTTCCGTTGAAAGACGTCCGTAAGATTAATTCTGAACAAAACGCACAAGCATGCCCTAAGATTGATTTCGACCAAACGCACGAGCGAGTCTTTGAAGTGCTACACGAATATAGAGATACAATTGGAGCGGTTGGTAACAATGAGCCCAATCTTCAAATGAGAAAAGGATATAATAATCATATAATATGAACAAGAATGGAAAAGGGACAACACCATGACTTTACCTTTAGATTTTATACACAGACGAAGTTTTCGAATAAGCAAGAGTTAAGTGATGATGAGAATTTAAAGTGATGGTGGAGAAAGAAGGGTTCACGTGTTTTCTTTCTTAGGGATACAGAAGTTGTTTTAGAGTAATAAAGGGATGAATATATAGTATCATGATGATTGAAAGGAATTAATCGATGGAAATTCAAAACAATTTCCACCCTTATTTTATTTATTTTTTATAAAAAAAATGTCATATTCCACCAATAAAATAAATAGGCATTGTCGTCGTAGATTTTTCTTACACTCCTTATGCATAACATTAATAAATTATAGGGTTAATATGTCTTTACCCCCCTGTAATTTGGACGAGTTCCGGTTTACGCCCCTGTAAAAAAAAAAGTTTAGATTTCAACCCTATAATATGAAGATTCTCCACAAAACACACCTGTAATATAAAGATTCTCCACAAAACACCCATGACCCCATCCAGACGTTGACGTGGCACGCCACTGTGTAATTATTTTTATTTTTATTTTTTTAAAAACCTGACACGTGTGTAATGGAAGCTGACGTGGCACACCACTGTCTAATTATTTTAGTTTTTATTTTTTAAAAAACTGACATGTGTGTAATGGTTTAAAAAATTATTTTTAAAAAGATAAAAAATAAAAATAAAAACTGAAAATTTATTTTAAAAAATTTTAAAAATAAGAAAAAAAACGATTTTTTTTTAAAAAACGAAAATAAATTAGACTTTTTTAAAAAATAAATAATTTTTTATATTCATTTAAATTTAAAAATAGAAAAAAAATCAGATTATTTTTTCTAAAATTGAAAAAATCGGAAGAAAAAATCAGATTTTTTTTAAATTTAAAAAATCAGAAACAAATTCAAATTTTTTTAAATTTTTTTTCCTAAAATTTTATAAAATCCTTTTCAAAACTAAAATATTAGAAAAAAATAATTATTTTTTACGAAAATGAAAAATTTTGGACCTTAATGTATTTCAAAATTTTCGAAAATAATTAGAAAATATAATTCGAAAAAGTTTAATTTTTTTTTCAAAATTAAAAAGCTTGATTTTCATTTTTATACAAAAAATAAAAATTTTTGAAAATATTTTTCGTAGTAAAAAAATTCCTGAATTTTTCAAAATTTTATTTTTTTCATATAATCAAAATTCCAGATTTTTTTTTCTTCTTATTTTTAGAAATTTTTTATTTTCCTGAAAAAAAATTTAATTTCAAATTTGTTTTCCTAAATTTTGGATTTTTTTAATTTTAAAAATTAAACTCCAGAATTTTTTATTTTTTTCGAAAATATTTTTTTTACGATTTTGTTATTCTAACAAATTAATTTTCTGATTTTTAAAATATTTTTTGATTTTTCAATTAATAAAACTTCATTTATATTATTTTTTATTTTAAAAAAATAAAATAAAAAATTAATTATACAATCAGCGTGCCACATAATCAAATATGCACAGTCAGCGTGTAACGCCATCTCTAATTATTTAATTATTTTATTAGATGATATGGTATATGTTTATATATTATATGATTTTGATGATTATGTGACGTATTTGTGACGTGTGACGTGTTATTATTTTATTGTTTAATAAAATAATATAAGTGATGTTTATATGGATATTTATTTGGAAAATAAATAGATTTGTTGGAAAAATATAGAATTTTAAGAGATGGGGTTATATTTATAATTAAGAAGAGTTGTGTGGGTTGAGCCTAACTTCAGTAATCTTAATTGTAAATCATCTGTTCTTGATTGGCATAGAGTTTGAGAGGAATTGAGATGGGTTTTATGAACTAGGGTTTTGGTGAATTATGATGAATTGATGAGAGATTGAGTTGTAAGGCTGTAGAAACCTGACACAGAACCTAGATTATCCCCTAGGATAACATTGCTGATGAATTAGAGGTTTAATTGGAGAGATTGGAGATGTTTTGGTGAGTTTTGGTCTGAACCCGTGTGGGTTTTGGGATCGCTCGCCTGTGGCGAGTGACTACTCGCCGTGGCGAGTACAACCCTATCGCTCGCGAGGCGAGCAGCATAGCTCGCCGTGGCGAGTTTGTCCCCTAAATTTTAGGACTTTGGCCCAAATGTTGATGGTTTTGAGTGCCCTTATATTTATAGAGATGACCTGTGAAGTTGGTTTGGTCAAATTGGATTTAGAGAGCTTAAAAATGAGGATTTTTGGTGAAAAATGTCAAAAAGGCCGAGAGCACCCAGGATTTCTCGCCTCCAGCTCGCCCCCAACTCGCCTTTGGCGAGTGAGCTGATGTGAGTACTCGCCTGTGGCGAGCAGATGCACTCGCCGTGGCGAGTTAGTACCTCCCTGAACTGTTTTGTTGTTTTGCAAGCTGTTTCGCATAGGACGTTTAGAGGAGCCCTTTGGGTAGAGTTAGTGATGTTTCATACCCTTAGATGAGTTATGTAAAGATGAATGCTGATGGTTCTATTAGGCCATTGATAAATGATGTGTTGTTGAATATAAGTGATGTATGAATATGATGCTATTTTGAATAAGATGATGCTATGTGTTGCAAGGTGTATGTATAATGAGTTGATGATCTGCCATGTATTATTATAACTGCATGTGTCAGTCTTTAAATTGTAAATGACGTATGAGACGGTGTATTAAGTTGTTAAGTGACGAGTCCATGCATTTGCATACTATGAGACGGTGGAGCTTTATGCTCAAAGCGACGGTGGAGCATTTGGTCAAAGCGACGGTGAAGCATATTAATGCTATAATCATACGGTACCACATGCATGATATTGAGACGTTAGGTGTTGCATTTAGTCGAGTCATTTGTGACATATATGTGATGATGTTTGAGACGTTGAGGCATGATGTGATGTTGTTTATGATGATGCTTATGATGATGTTATGATGTGCTATAATGTATATGATTATGAAATAGATTTATGATTGTCAATCTTGATGTTTGATTTATACATTAATTTTATTGTTGTGAAACTCACCCCTTCTGCTGGAATTGCCGCCTTGTGGGCAAGTGCAGGTACCCAGTCTTAGATGCGTTGATGCGAGATGTCTGTGTGACGTAGGACTGCTCTGATACGTAACGGGATGGGGTCTTTTGTAGAGTCTGTTCCATTATGTATCATGTTTTCAATAAATGTCAACTTTAAGACTTAGTGATGTTGAACCATTAATGTTTTTGAGATGTTTGATGGCTTTTAAGCCAAGAACTATTTATGAGATGAGACTTTGAATTCCGCTGCTTAATTGAATACTTTTGTGATTTGATAAATTATTATCTAAGTTGTTCTTAAAGAAGAAATGTGACACTCCTTTGAGAAGTACTCTGATTTATATGATTTATTTAATGAAATTTTTAAGACAGGAAATTGGGGTGTTACAATTGGTATCAGAGCAGGTCGGTCCGTCCGGCCAAGTAGAGAGTCGAGTGACGTTGTCTTAGAGTTAGAATAGTATTATCGTATTATTCTAACTTATGTTTGTTTTCCAGAGAACTAAGATGGCTGGTAGAAATGATGCTGCTCTTGCTGCTGCTTTGGAAGCAATGGCTAATGCTGTGGGTAATCAGAACAATGCCGGTGGAAACGACGGAACGAGGATGTTAGAGGCGTTTCTGAGGAATCACCCGCCTACCTTCAAGGGGCGTTATGATCCTGATGGAGCTCAGATATGGCTCAAGGAAGTAGAGAGGATCTTCAGAGTCATGCAGTGTGATGATGTGCAGAAGGTGCATTTTGGCACGCATATGCTAGCGAATGAGGCCGACGATTGGTGGGTTAGTCTCCTACCTATTTTGGAGCAAGATGGAGCTGTAGTGACGTGGGCTATTTTCACGAGGGAGTTCCTTAATAGATACTTCCCAGAAGATGTTCGTGGGAAGAAAGAGATCGAGTTCCTGGAGCTTAAGCAAGGGAACATGTCGGTGACCGAGTATGCGGCCAAATTTGTGGAGTTGGCTAAGTTCTACCCGCATTATACCCCTGAGACGGCTGAGTTTTCAAAATGAATTAAGTTCAAGAATGGCCTGCGTGCTGACATCAAGCGAGCCATTGGTTATCAGAAGATCCGCAACTTTTCCGAGCTGGTGAGTAGTTGCAGAATTTATGAAGAGGATACGAAGGCTCACTACAAGGTAGTGAATGAGAGGAAAGCTAAGGGCCAGCAGAGTCGCCCTAAACCTTATGATGCCCCTAGAGATAAAGGGAAGCAAAGAGTGAATGATGAGAGGAGGCCCCAGAAGAAGACTGCTCCTACTGAGATTACTTGTTACACTTGTGGCGAGAAAGGCCATAAGAGCAATGCATGTACTGTTGATGTGAAGAGGTGCTACCGTTGTGGTCAAAAAGGGCATATCACTAATGACTGCAAATTTGATGATGTTGTGTGTTTCAACTGTAATGAGCAAGGACACATTGGTTCGTAGTGTAAGCAACCCAAGAAGACTAAGACTACTAGGAGAGTGTTTGCTTTGAATGGCACTCAGACTGAGAATGATGATCGTTTGATCAGAGGTACTTGCTATATTAATAATACTCCTTTAGTTGCTATTATTGATACTGGTGCTACGCACAGTTTTGTTGCTTTAGATTGTGTTTCTGCTTTGGGTCTTGATGTTTTTGATATGAATGGAGAGATGGTTGTCGAGACTCCAGCTAAGGGTTCGGTGACTACTTCTCTCGTATGTTTGAATTGTCCTTTATCTATGTTTGGCCGTGACTTTGTGATGGATTTAGTGTGCTTACCTTTAAGTGGTATGGATGTGATTTTGGGTATGAACTGGCTAGAGTACAACCGGGTTCTTATCAACTGTTTTAGAAAGACGGTACATTTTTCTTCTATCGAAGAAGAGTGGGGCGCAGAGTTTCTATCTACTAAGCAGCTGAAGCAACTAGAACGTGATGGGATGTTGATGTTTTCGCTGATGGCTTCGTTATCTTTAGAGAACCAAGCTGTAATTGATGGGCTGCCTGTTGTGAAAGAATTTCCTGAAGTTTTCCCTGATGAGATTCCAGATGTGCCACCAGAGAGGGAGGTTGAATTTTCAATAGACCTTGTGCCGGGTACGAAGCCGGTGTCGATGGCACCTTATCGTATGTCTGCTTCTGAGTTAGCAGAGTTGAAGAAACAGTTAGAAGACTTGCTTGAGAAGAAGTTTGTGAGACCTAGTGTTTCACCATGGGGAGCTCCAGTGTTACTAGTGAAGAAGAAAGATGGCAGTATGAGACTGTGTATTGATTACAGACAGCTGAACAAGGTGACGATCAAGAATAGGTATCCACTTCCGAGGATTGACGATCTGATGGATCAATTAGTGGGTGCACGTGTTTTCAGCAAGATAGATTTGAGGTCAGGTTACCACCAGATCAAAGTAAAAGACGAAGATATGCAGAAGACGGCTTTCAGAACCCGTTATGGTCACTACGAGTACAAGGTTATGCCTTTTGGAGTTACCAATGCACCTGGAGTGTTTATGGAGTATATGAATCGTATCTTCCATGCATTTTTGGATTGGTTCGTGGTGGTGTTTATTGATGATATACTGATTTACTCCAAGACTGAAGAGGAGCATGTTGAACATTTGAGGATTGTTTTGCAAGTGTTGAAGGAAAAGAAGTTGTATGCTAAACTGTCTAAGTGTGAGTTCTGGCTAAAGGAAGTAAGTTTTCTTGGCCATGTTATTTCTGGTGAAGGTATTGCGGTTGACCCGTCTAAAGTTGAAGCGGTATCACAATGGGAGACTCCTAAGTCGGTTACGGAAATTAGAAGCTTTTTGGGACTAGCTGGTTACTATAGAAGGTTTATAGAAGGATTCTCTAAGTTAGCTCTTCCGTTAACGCAGTTGACGTGTAAGGGTAAGTCTTTTGTGTGGGATGTACATTGTGAGAATAGTTTCAATGAATTGAAGAAGCGCCTGACAACGGCTCCGGTGCTGGTTTTACCGATGCCTGATGAACCTTTTGTGGTATATTGTGATGCGTCCAAGCTGGGTTTAGGTGGCGTTCTTATGCAAGATGGTAAGGTAGTGGCTTATGCTTCCAGACAGTTGAGAATTCATGAGAAGAATTATCCGACGCATGATTTAGAGTTGGCAGCTGTGGTCTTTGTATTGAAAATATGGAGACATTATTTGTATGGCTCGAGGTTTGAAGTATTCAGTGATCATAAGAGTTTGAGATATTTATTTGATCAGAAGGAGTTGAATATGAGGCAGAGAAGGTGGCTTGAGTTACTTAAAGATTATGATTTTGGTTTGAATTACCATCCTGGTAAAGCAAATGTGGTTGCAGATGCCCTGAGTAGGAAAACTGTGCATATGTCCGCGTTGATGGTGAAAGAATTTGAATTGTTGGAACAGTTTAGAGACTTGAGCTTGGTGTGTGAAAGGACACCTCAGAGCATTAGACTGGGGATGTTGAGAGTCGATAATGATTTCCTGAAGTATATCAAAGAAGCACAAAAAGAAGATGTCAAGTTTGTAGACTTGTTAATTGCTAATAATGAGACTGTGGATGGTGACTTTAAGGTCGATGATCAAGGAGTGTTGAGATTCCGAGGTAGGATTTGCATTCCTGACAATGAAGAGATTAAGAAGATGATCCTTGAAGAGAGTCATAGAAGTAGCTTGAGTATTCACCCGGGAGCTACGAAGATGTATCATGATTTGAAGAGGCTGTTTTGGTGGTCTGGTTTGAAACGCGATGTGGCACAATTTGTGTATTCTTGCTTGGTTTGTCAAAAGTCGAAGATTGAGCATCAGAGACCGACTGGTATGATGGTACCTTTAGATGTGCCAGAATGGAAATGGGATAGTATATCCATGGATTTCGTGACGAGTTTGCCCAATACTCCTAGAGGGAACGATGCTATTTGGGTAATTGTTGATAGATTGACGAAGTCTGCTCACTTTCTACCAATCAACATTACTCTTCCTGTGGCTCAGTTGGCGGAAATTTATGTTAAAGAGATAGTAAAGCTGCATGGTGTTCCTTCGAGCATCGTATCAGATAGAGATCCAAGATTTACTTCTAGATTTTGGAAGAGTTTACAAGAGGCGTTAGGATCTCAGTTGAGGTTGAGTTCGGCTTATCATCCGCAAACAGATGGTCAGTCGGAGAGGACGATTCAGTCGTTGGAGGACTTGTTGAGGGTTTGTGTACTTGAGCAGGGAGGAGCTTGGGATAGTCATCTTCCATTGATAGAGTTCACGTACAACAACAGTTACCATTCAAGTATTGGAATGGCACCGTTTGAGGCTTTGTATGGTCGGAGATGCAGGACTCCGTTGTGCTGGTTTGAGTCGGGTGAAAGAGTGGTCTTAGGACCAGAGATCGTTCAACAGACTACTGAGAAGGTGAGAATGATCCAAGAAAAGATGAAAGCGTCGCAGAGTCGACAAAAGAGTTATCATGATAAGCGTAGGAAGGACCTTGAGTTCCAAGAGGGGGATCATGTGTTCCTGAGAGTGACTCCTATGACGGGTGTTGGACGTGCTTTGAAATCAAAGAAGTTGACTCCGAGGTTTATTGGTCCGTATCAGATTTCAGAGAGGATTGGGCCGGTGGCATATCGTGTTGGATTACCACCGCACTTATCAAATTTGCACGATGTTTTTCATGTATCTCAGCTGAGGAAGTATGTTCCGGATCCGTCTCATGTGATCCAAAGTGACGATGTGCAAGTTAGGGACAACCTTACGGTTGAGACCTTACCCGTGAGGATTGATGATCGAAAGACAAAGACGTTGAGAGGCAAGGAGATACCTCTTGTGAGAGTTGTTTGGGACGGAGAGACGGGTGAAAGCTTGACTTGGGAGCTAGAAAGTAAGATGCTGGAATCCTATCCAGAGTTGTTTGAGTGAGGTAAATTTTCGAGGACGAAAATCCTTTAAGAGGGGGAGAGTTGTAACGCCCTCTCTAATTATTTAATTATTTTATTAGATGATATGGTATATGTTTATATATTATATGATTTTGATGATTATGTGACGTATTTGTGACGTGTGACGTGTTATTATTTTATTGTTTAATAAAATAATATAAGTGATGTTTATATGGATATTTATTTGGAAAATAAATAGATTTGTTGGAAAAATATAGAATTTTAAGAGATGGGGTTATATTTATAATTAAGAAGAGTTGTGTGGGTTGAGAGAGAATTAATTAAGTTGTGAGGGAGTATATAAGAGAAGTAGGTTAAGGGAAAACCTTTTTAGAAACGCGTACAGACAATTGCGAAAAGAGAAGAAGAACGGTTCAAGAGAGAAGAGAAGCTAGGTTCCAATTCTGCACAATTTTCCAGGTAAGGGTGAGCCTAACTTCAGTAATCTTAATTGTAAATCATCTGTTCTTGATTGGCATAGAGTTTGAGAGGAATTGAGATGGGTTTTATGAACTAGGGTTTTGGTGAATTATGATGAATTGATGAGAGATTGAGTTGTAAGGCTGTAGAAACCTGACACAGAACCTAGATTATCCCCTAGGATAACATTGCTGATGAATTAGAGGTTTAATTGGAGAGATTGGAGATGTTTTGGTGAGTTTTGGTCTGAACCCGTGTGGGTTCTGAGATCGCTCGCCTGTGGCGAGTGACTACTCGCCGTGGCGAGTACAGCCCTATCGCTCGCGAGGCGAGCAGCATAGCTCGCCGTGGCGAGTTTGTCCCCTAAATTTTAGGACTTTGGCCCAAATGTTGATGGTTTTGAGTGCCCTTATATTTATAGAGATGACCTGTGAAGTTGGTTTGGTCAAATTGGATTTAGAGAGCTTAAAAATGAGGATTTTTGGTGAAAAATGTCAAAAAGGCCGAGAGCACCCAGGATTTCTCGCCTCCAGCTCGCCCCCAACTAGCCTTTGGCGAGTGAGCTGATGTGAGTACTCGCCTGTGGCGAGCAGATGCACTCGCCGTGGCGAGTTAGTACCTCCCTGAACTGTTTTGTTGTTTTGCAAGCTGTTTCGCATAGGACGTTTAGAGGAGCCCTTTGGGTAGAGTTAGTGCTGTTTCATACCCTTAGATGAGTTATGTAAAGATGAATGCTGATGGTTCTATTAGGCCATTGATAAATGATGTGTTGTTGAATATAAGTGATGTATGAATATGATGCTATTTTGAATAAGATGATGCTATGTGTTGCAAGGTGTATGTATAATGAGTTGATGATCTGCCATGTATTATTATAACTGCATGTGTCAGTCTTTAAATTGTAAATGACGTATGAGACGGTGTATTAAGTTGTTAAGTGACGAGTCCATGCATTTGCATACTATGAGACGGTGGAGCTTTATGCTCAAAGCGACGGTGAAGCATATTAATGCTATAATCATACGGTACCACATGCATGATGTTGAGACGTTAGGTGTTGCATTTAGTCGAGTCATTTGTGACATATATGTGATGATGTTTGAGACGCTGAGGCATGATGTGATGTTGTTTATGATGATGCTTATGATGATGTTATGATGTGCTATAATGTATATGATTATGAAATAGATTTATGATTGTCAATCTTGATGTTTGATTTATACATTAATTTTATTGTTGTGAAACTCACCCCTTCTGCTGGAATTGCCGCCTTGTGGGCAAGTGCAGGTACCCAGTCTTAGATGCGTTGATGCGAGATGTCTGTGTGACGTAGGACTGCTCTGATACGTAACGGGATGTGGTCTTTTGTAGAGTCTGTTCCATTATGTATCATGTTTTCAATAAATGTCAACTTTAAGACTTAGTGATGTTGAACCATTAATGTTTTTGAGACGTTTGATGGCTTTTAAGCCAAGAACTATTTATGAGATGAGACTTTGAATTCCGCTGCTTAATTGAATACTTTTGTGATTTGATAAATTATTATCTAAGTTGTTTTTAAAGAAGAAATGTGACACTCCTTTGAGAAGTACTCTGATTTATATGATTTATTTAATGAAATTTTTAAGACGGGAAATTGGGGTGTTACACAGCGCGCCACTCAGCATGCCACGTCAGCGTCAGGGTCTAAAACGAAAGAATCTTAAATTACAAGGTTGAAATCTAAACTTTTTTTTTTACAGGGGCGTAAACCGGAACTCGCCCAAATTGTAGGGGGGTAAAGACATATTAACCCTAAATTATATATCTAGAAAAATACTATGAAGGACATAAATAATGTATAAAAATATTGGGATGTTACATTATTACCCCCTTAAAATAGTTTCGTCCTCGAAACTAGAAATTCAGAAACTTATTAAGGTAAAGTTCCATAATGAGAACAAGATTATAAGAGAATATTATCATTTTATAAAGAATGAAGACACCTATTCTTTAACATAGATATAATAAATAAAAACTTAAAATTTTCAGGTCTTATATTCTACCCACCAATAAATAGTTTCGTCTTCAAGACTAGAAAATAGAAAGACATAAAAACATATGATAGATTTAACAAAACATCTGTTGTAAAATCATTCAACATTTTTTTTTAAATTAAATTTTCAGCCAAAATACTTTCAAACTATTTTCGAAAGAGTAATTACTGTAAAACAGTCATTCAACGACAAGTAAGTCAATTTAAGAAATGGAATAAAGTTTTCTAATATCACTTAGAATAAAATATCATGTTTCTGTTGTGCACTCTGATATCAACTAGTTAGTCATCAATCATAATAGGTGTACATATTATCCAACCCCAACAAACATCCTATTCTCCACATCTTCCACTTGGTATTCTCCGAGTTCATATTAATATTCATCACTCTTGGTTTACTCTCCTCCACAAAAATAATGTGACTTATCAACGCTAAAGCTAAGATTTTTACGAATTGATACCTGAAACAACAGACACTTTTCGTCAAGGGATGACATTAAGACAAAGTTCGAGTGGTGGTAGAACAAGCACACACCATCTCTTGAAGATGAGACTTGAATCATCTAAGTTCTACAATTTATTTGATTTAGAAAAGATATTTACAATTAGTCTTAGCTCTATGAGCTTCCAAAAGTAACATCTAACTTGCAACCAATAATGTCTTACCAAAAATTAAACCACAAAATCACTAACAATTAAAGAATCAAACAATTTAACAACAATTTGTATGCATGCAACACGCAAGATACACAATTTATTATTATTATTATTTTTAATAGAATACACCAGTTACACACTTTTTCAACTTTTTATTTCAACTCTTCCCTTTTAACCACACTCAAAATTATATCAATACAAGAAATACATTTACACAAACTCATCAATTCTTTAGTTCCTCCCAACCAATCCATATGAAAATCAATTTAATACGGAAATGAATTATTTTAACTTCTTCCACTTTTTAAAGATTATTTTATCTTCTTTTTTTTTTGCCAAAAATCAATCTAGATACATTAGCATCAAAATAATAGATATTCATACACATAGATAACTAAAATAGAAATATCAACAAATATTTAACTGAAAATAGAAACAACAACAATTTTAGAGCTTGTTAAAAAAAACAACAATTTTAGAGCATAGACAACAGTTTTCACAGCACAATTCTCCATAAACAAAAGCAATAAAATATATAATAGTTTTAATGACAAATGCTCTAAAAAATAATAGAGTACACATACAACTATACTTAGTGACACACATTAAAATATAATAGCTTTTAGTATTAGACAACAAAGAACCATTCATGTCCAAAATCAGCTTTTAGTGACAATAAATAACAAGCACAAATTTACAACACTCTTAAAAATGATATTTCTTCTTATCATTACTTCTTTTGAATGAATAACACAACTATGATATTGTACTTTTCACGCAATGAAACAAAATCATTGAATCCTATAATTAATGGCATGTAAAGATACATAAAATGCATAATCCATATTTATCAACAAACACAAACAATAAATTAAAGTTGCAACTTTTATAACTATCAGAAAAATGAGAAATAACCTAATTGTTGTCTTCTCTTAATCCCCCCTATGTTTCATCCATTTCACAAGTGCTTAAAAGTATTAGTCTTCAAGTAAATCTTGTCGTTTAAGATATGTAAGTACATGCCAAACACATTCAACCATTAAATTATTTTAAATTGATTTTGTTTTAGCTACTTAGGTATTATTAAACCAACTACTATTTTTGTAGTTGTGTGAATAGGATATATAGCCTACTATTTAATCATACATGCATTTCAAATCTCTAATATCATGACATTATTTTTTTTCTGATATATCTTAGCTAAAACAGTTACTCATGTTTATTTATAATATCATGACATTATAAATAAAGATGCTGGAAATCAGTTACTCATGTTTCTCTCAAGACCTAGCTGCACGTGGGTCCTAATAAATGGGTATTAGTGGAAGGATTCAAATGAGTAATTTTAATGTACCACGTAGCAGTATTTGATACGTGGAGGGTGGATTCCTTATATTTAGGAAGGCAACTCATTAATAAGCTAACCACACTCAAGATAACTATCGAAGAGAAATGCGTGGGGGAAACATATGGTCAAATAGATAGAATAAATTGAGTACAAACCGGCATTGACTAAACAAACAATAACCCACGTATAGTAAGTATAATTCAAGGACATCCCAAAACACAAAACAAATGGCTTATAGTGCATATACATCCCAAAATCTCTAATAGTTATTGAAGTCACGACAAGTAGACAATTAAAATAATTACACTACTAATAATTGTTTAAAATAAATTATACTAAGGTTTCTACTTAATTAAGGATTGTAGGTTATATTCCACTCTTATTTTATTTATTTTTTTATAAAAAAAAAGTCATATTCCACCAATAAAATAAATAGGCATTGACGTCGTAGATTTTTCTTATACTCCTTATGCATAACATTAATAAATTATATATCTAGAAAAATACTATGAAGGACATAAATAATGTATAAAAATATCGGGATGTTACATGATGTGTTACTAGATACCGCTCATTAGCTCACTATTTATAATATTAAATATGATTTAATATTATTGCCAACATTACAAGAACGTACAGGGTCATACACAAAAGAACAGTTAAACGAGAGAAATATGTAAGACTCACTACTAGGGTATATTTAGTAAGTGAAGCTAATTAATTAGTTAAAAATACTTATTAACAGGGGTGTGTTTAGTAAATGAAGCTAATAAGTTATCAGGTCAAGCAAATGGGTTAATGGGCTTGTGCAAACCCAATAACACATGACTTGGAGAGCACACAATAATTTATATAAATAGAGGCATTGTGTGTGGAAGCAACAGTTGCAAGCTTGCAGCAAACCCTGTTTTTCTTCTACCCTAATATCACCCCATCTTTTCTCTCTCTAAGCCTTCATCTTTTAACTTCTAGCACTTTGACTGGAGGAAGCTGTTCGTGTGGACTAAGTAGAAGCATCACTACTTTGCTTTGCTTGTGATGAGAAACGAACTAGTTCTGCAATTCAGGAGGTAAACACAAAATCCTTAAACTGTTTAAGCTTGTGTTGATTTGTGATTAAAGATTTAATCAAGATATGTTCATCAAGATTTATTCCGCTAAGAGGATTAAAATTTTGAAAAACCCCTCTTGAAATCCTGACATTGGGGTGGGGTGTGAACGAAGAGGCATGGAAGTGGCATAAGACGCTGTTTACATGGGAGGAGATGGTGAGGGAGTGTGTTGAGAGGTTAACCCCGGTTGTTTTGCATGTGTTTGTGGACGATCGATGGTTTGGAAATTACATTCTTCTAATTGTTATACAGTTAGTAGTGCATATAACAACTTCACTGTAGTGGATAAGGATAATTCTATGTCTTTCACTCTGATGGTGTGGATAAAGGTTGTGCCACTTAAAATATCCATATTTGCTTGGCGTTTGATTTTGAACGGTATTTCGACAGAAGATAATCTGATCAGATGACGTATTATTGCTCATGCAAATCATAATTGTTCGGAAAACTGCGGCATTATTGAAGACAATAATCATTTCTTTTTTCAATGTGACTTTTATGGTCAATTTGGCTTATTATTTATGTATGGCTAGGATTTTGCTCAAATGTTTTGGATTATCTATCTTAGTCTGAAGGGTTAGGGGGCTTTTGGAAAAATAGTTCGCCTCGACCTTACTATTATTTGACTCTTTTGTGATTTGGGTAATTCGTAGGAATACAACAAACATATTTTTCAACATAAGGAGAGGGTTTGCAGGCGTTAACTGAAAGGATTAAACATAATCTTCTTGGTGGTTGAAGTTGAAATTTGTTATTTTTGACTTTAATTATCTGTTTTGGTGGCTTAATCACTTACCATGTTTAACAAGTTATTATGTAGCTCACTTCTTTATTTCGCTCTCTGACACTTGGTTGTAATTATAATTTTAACAAGTACGATAACGTCATCTTCATCATTAATTTTTTTTTGGTCGCTAGAATTTATTTTTTAAAGTGAATAAGTGAGTTGTCTGAGGTTCGAACCACGACCCCTATATATAATAATGCATTGTCTCTGCCAACTGAGGTATACTCACCGACATTTTTTTCTTAATTCTAGATGCAAATAACATTGCAAATGCCTTATGACGCATGATCCGTGCTTAGTTCTAAGATATTAACGTTTAACGAGAAATCGTACGAGAAATTAATTAGGGAGGACAAGACAACCACGGATTGTCCTAGTAGCACCTCTGTCCAATCCCAACTCGACAGCAAATACGTAGAAAACCACTCTGGTTTCACAAACCCACCTTTCTCTATCTGTTTTTCAACTTTCACTTTTTCCTTTTATTTTCGTCGAATATGATAATGCCAACTAATGAATTCTCCGACTTTTTGTTTTCTTTCTAAGTTCTTTCCAATTTATAATCAATCAAGTTTTTCTACCCCTCCTCTAGTTCACGTACTTAACATAGAAGTTTATAGAATTTAATAATTAGAAAAGGAAAAAACAATACATAATATATATTATAGATAGAGGGAAATTGACGGGTGCATCTTTATTGGTGTGTCGTGTACTAATTGTAGAGAGTATATAGTAAATATTAAGGTATGGGGAGAGGAAGGGTGCAATTGAAGAAGATTGAGAACAAGATCAATAGACAAGTGACTTTTTCAAAGAGAAGATCTGGTTTACTCAAGAAAGCTCATGAGATCTCTGTGCTTTGTGATGCTGAAGTTGCTCTTATTGTCTTCTCCAACAAAGGAAAGCTCTATGAGTATTCAAGCGACCCCTGGTACTTTATAATAATTACCTATTTCTTTACCATTTCTTACGTACTACAACTCGTTTTTTCTTTCTCTAGGTTTCTTTAATTCTTTCTAATGTTTACTATATATGTATATCTATGATGTTGTGGTTGTTTGTGCTTGTGTTTTGTTTCTTTTTCTATAATCATATAATTTGATATCTCTAATGGATCCACTTAAATTATGTATGGCTGATGTTCTAGATGTTCCATATGTTTTATGATATGATTTTAATAGGGAGATGCAATTTTTTTATATATAATAAGGGAGATGCAAATTTTACTAATGTCCAATTTTTTTTGGTATAATTATCTCTTTTTTTGATAATTTCTATTATAATTATATTTTTTTTACTTGTTAGTTGATGATTAGGTTTAAACCTTTATGTTAATGAGGTTGTAAATAAAATCTTCAAAAAAACACCTAAGAAATTGGATTATACAAAAATGAATTTTAGTGTAGTATATTTTTATTTTTCAATGAAGGAAACTTTAGATTTTAAAGGGAAATGAGTGTAAATATCTTTATATTGTTATAAGGGGGAGGGTGTAATTTTATCTGTGTTTTTCCCTTTTGCTAGAGCGATAATGGATATATATATTTATCGATAGTAAGTGTTCATTTTTAGCTCAATGTACATACCAACCCAATCCTTACTATTGAGCGAGGAAGTGAAGAAGTGTCACATGTGATTTGCGGGGGTGCGGTTATGGTGCATAAGAAAATCCTTATGCACCCTGCTTAAATTCAGAAATGGTCTCTGTGAGTTGTACTCCAAAATCATTAGATGTATTTAATGGTTTCCAGCAGGTGAAAAAACTAAGGACTCATTTCAGTGAGTTGTACTCCAAAACCATTAGATGTACTTAATGGTTTACGTGAGTTGTACTCCAAAACCATTTCTGGATTTATACAGGGTGCATAAGGATTTCTTTATGCATCATAACCGCTGCCGATTTGCGGTGTATTGATACTTGACTACTAAGCGAGGAAGTGAGGAAGTGTCACAAGTGATTTGCGCTGTATTGATACTTGAAAATCAGGAAAAAAATTAATGGTGACCTATGTTGGCCCCTTTTAATGTGACATATGACTTAGAATAAGTTTTTTTTCAAAATATTGAAATCAGTGTTGTTTCAACAAAAATAAGATAAAATATATCCAAATTGTGTTTTGAGGATTTAATATTACCATTCTTAGTTTTGTTATAGACTTTTTATTTAAGAAGTCAAATTAGTCCACTAAAAATGACAATAGAGATAATTAAACCTAAAATCTTGAATAAAATACATTTCATGATCTCAAACCAACACTAGAAAACCAATTCAAGTGAGTTATGTTTCTTTATAGACCGACAATGATGTGTGGTCATATCAATTGTGAGAACAAGTTATATAACGACTTTCTACTTGTAGATAGTAGCATCAATCGTTATTAGAGCTTTGAAATATTTTTAAGTAAATATTTTTAAGTTGTATCAATTGTGAAAACAAGTTATATCAAGAGTTTTTACTTGTAGATAGTAGTATCAGTCGTTACTAGAGTTTTGAAAGATTTTTTAACCCTAGAAACCATCATTCTGATTTACTATTATTTGTTCCGATTCAAATCAACAACTCAGCGTTTCTGATGTATTATCCTTTTGAGGGCATTTCATTGGATTGTTTGATTGTGAGTTTTTAGTGTAGAGACACTATTCTTTGTATACACATGCAGTTTTTGCATAACTTATTTATGTATACTTGATGTGAAAATCTTCACAAACTTGTCGTGCGTCAAGAGAGAGAGAGAGTGTGATGAGAGTGATGAGTTGACATTGATTGGAGCAAAGAAGTTATACAGTTGAGTAGTATTTTGTGATGGGTGTAGGGGCCGTTACTCCCGCATGGCCAAATAAAGCATCGTTGATTCGCTATTTGAGAGCAGCACCTTGTTCTGACATATTTTACCTCTTTCATAAATATGATAAAATAACAGAGCAGAAAAAGTGACTGATCACTATCACACTAATAGTATCATGAAAATATGATATAATGCCAATTCAATATAGAAACAGCAGAAACTATATCAGACTTGTTGTTAGTGCTAGTTGTTGCTACCTGGTAGGCCAGTCAAAGTCCAAAATAAATCTCTCTAGGTAACTGATTACTTTGATGGGGATGTGAATATATCTACCTAACTTATTATAAGTTCATTTTACTTGTTTTAATGTAATAAAAAAATAATTATGTGTTTCTTTTAAAAAATATATAGTATATATTTATAATGTTTATTTTATGGATAAATGCTTTTAAATATTTTATTAACTAATATATAAATGTATTCAACTCTAATCTATCTTAGAAGACTCTTAGTAGTATTAGTTAAAAATATACTAAAAAAATTAATAAATATATCTAACAAGTTACAATTGACAATGAAATTTATATTTAAGTATTTTTTTAGAGAGGGCATATATCTATACTATTTATAAAGAGAATATATGATTTTAGATCGACCTTTTTACTTCTAATTATACGCTTAAACAAATTTACCGATAAGAATATTATATTACCGGTGTTATTGAAAAAGACATGTAAAGATTGTTACAACATGAAATGCAAAATATATATACATATACTTTTTCATCAAAATTAAAATTTCATTTTTTAAGAGAAAAAAATAATAAGATTTTATAAAAACCAATGTTCGCAATTTATGCGCATTAATTAACACAATAAAAAGAGCGGACAAACTTGCACAGAGTGCCCTTCTGAACGCTGGTATATATAAAGACAAACCAACCTCCTTTTTTAGAGTAAAACAAATAAAAAAAATATATCAAATATGTTACCTTATTATTCTATTAGATTTTCTACATACTTTGATTTAATTTTTTTTATTTTATATGTTAATTTAAGCATATATACTATGCTACACCACAAAAAAAAAAAAAAAAGCATACTAATCTGCGTCAATTTTTTACATAGTTCACTATATTATTGTAAAATAAATTCCATAGGAGGTTATATAATTTATATAATTCAAGATTCTCTATAATATCATGGCAGATCTAAAAAAAAGATTTTAATCTCATTGGTCTATTTTCTTGTTAATCTATTTAAAGATGTGTTACATTGATCTTTAAAAAACGTTAGTATAAAATAAACTTATAAATTTGTTAGAAGATCCTATCAAGTCAGATCACATGAGTCTTGGATATTTTGTTTGGATCATACTTAACTTTTAGAAAGTCTAACTCAACATAACTTATTTTGTCATCATATAACTATTGTATCTTGTTATATTGAACATTTGATTATTAATGAAATGCTATAAACACATTTTATTAAAAAAATAAAAAATAACTTTACCAAGCCTAACTCGCCATAAGGTCATTTTTACCTTTATTTGCAAGTATATTAAACTTTGGGCTTATTGGAGATGTATTTTAACTACTTGGTTTATTTATTTATTTTGGGTTCATTAACTATAACTTGAAATTTGTATTAACACAGTCAGGGTTCAATTGTGACAACTTAACATATACGGATAGAATTGAAATGGAGAAAACGCAGAGCTTGAAAAGTTGAGTTGTAGATTAAAAGTAAAGACATTTATACGTACCAGTTGAAGCTTTGGAAAAGGACTTCTCATATGTATACCATCGGCGTCTAGCACAAGTTGTTGCATACATATTAGATTCGATAGTGTGTCCTAATTTTGTCAACCTTGTGATATAGTGTGTCTAAATTGCGATCTCATTTTGCATTAAAAAAAGAAAGAAAATTTTTGGGCCTTTGGCCCTCTTTTGTAGAAAAAAAAAGAAGGGAAACATCAGATTCTATAACATGTATTGAAAGTTTCTATAGAACTACTAGAGCCAAAGATAGACTAAATTACTAGAGCCAAAGATAGACTAAATTAATATAATTGCATGTATAGTAGCCATGCTCCTTTACGTATCTACTCCATGTGATACAACATTGACAAGTTGCAAGATGCATGAGAAGAAAGTACATGTTGCAGGCACACTTGGTATATTGCATGGAAAATATTCTATACTGCATGAGGATAAATGACTTGTTGCATGTAAGAAAATTTGGTTTGCTTCTCCTATAAATAGCAAGATCATTTGTATCACATTTGTTCATCCCAACTAAGTAAGTAGTAACAAAACAACAAGTATTATAGCTTGTTGAGAATGAGAAAAAAATCAAATAGTTTCTCCTAAGTTTCTCGTATTGCTAGTTTGTATTTTCAAGAGAGAGAGAGAGTAATTGTATCTCTTTGTATTTAGAGATAGATTTTAAAATTTATTTCACTCAGTAGAATTTCTTCACTAAGTAGATTTTATAATTTATTTTCACTATAATTTATTTCACTTAGTAGATTTTACAATTTATTTTCACTATTGTACGTAGGGTGGGAATAGGTGATCAGGCCAGACTTTGATAGACCTGAGTTTGGCCTATGAATTTCTTTGCAAGTCTGGCTTTGGTCTATGGCTTTTCATAGGCCTTTTTTTTTCGTCTGGTCTGGCCTGAAAGCCTATTTACATGTCTATTTCAAATTAAAGTCATTAAATAGTCTATTTTATCTATTTTTAAATAGGTTAAATTGGTCTTAAAACCTATTTCACTGTGAGACATGTCTATCACTATAAGGCCTTAAAAACCAATTTCACTATAAGACATTAAAGCCTGTTTAAAAAGTCAACTATTTGAGTTTTTTCTTGATTTTTATGTTTAATATAAATTATATTTTAATATAAATAAAAAATAAATTTTAATAAAATGCATAAATAGGTTGGCCTATCAGCCGTAGGCTTTTTTGATAGCCTAAGTCTTGCCTATTTACTTAAATAGGTCTATTCCAAAAAGCCTAAACCTAATTTTTTTTTTCATAAATAGGTCAGTCATGTCCAAACAAGTCATTCCCCTGGAGTATTTTATTTTAGTTGCGTGATAATATTTTGTTATTCTAGTGCCCAACAGTCATGTTCGAGTTGTTGGTTCATGGTCGTTGTTCCGCTGGAATAAACTGGTATGGTGTCAAATTTGTAAGAAAATTCTTAGTATGCTATGTGGTTGGAGTATAGTCTAATATTCCACCCCAAAAACGAATTCTTACTATTATGGTCTTGATGAAGAAAAAAAAATAGTGTAAAATCATGTCAGCAAAATTTGAAGATAAGGGTGATTTTGTGATAAGACATTTTCCTAGACGCAAAAGAATGCAGACCTTAAGATATCACTGGTGAAAAAATTAATGAAATAGATGATAATGTTATTGCCACTAGGGAAGAATCCTTGTTGAGATAAGGTAGATGATCCATCAAAAGAACCTGAATCCAAACTACAGAAAACTGCTCATTTAATCTAGTAAGAAATTGAATAATCTAGGCTTCAATGTGATAATGTCTTCCAGCACAAATGGATTGACAACGACAAGGATGCACACCAGTGTAATTAAGGATGGTATATATGAGAATTCAATTTATCCCAGAGGGATCTCATTTCAGTGAAATACTCCAAAACATATCTTGATCCTTGTTTGAGATTGTTAATAGTAGATCTTAAAAAAGAAATACAAATACAATGTACTTTAGAAAATCATTCCTTAAGATTATCCCAAACAGAAATTGCAGTATCATGAAAAACTATTGTTTGAGCAATAGACTCAGAAACATAATTAAGAATCCAGAAGTGAATAAGGTGATTGCAACATTCTCAGGCACCTATATTGAGATCAAGAAGATCAGGAATGAGAATAGTGCCATCCATGAATGCCAATTTGTTCTTGGCTCCCAATGCATGTTGCATAGAGTGACTCGATGCAAGGTAGTTCAAACCATTAAGCTTTGGGGAAATGGTGAGAGAATTTGCTCCTTCACTAGGATGGACGTAAAAAATTGAATCAGTGTCAGAATTTGAATGTCGAATTTGTCGAGGAACCATGGTAGAAAATGAATGAATGTATTATGTATCTTGAAGTTGCAATGAGAAAAGGAGAACTTGAAAAACTTGAGAAGACAAAAATTGAATGAATTAAGATAAATTCGTCAAAGAGCATATATAAACGAACTAAATAGCATTAGAACACAATTGAATCAACAAAAAACATGAAGAATCATAGAGAAATCCTCAAGAAATGAGGATTGAAAGAAAGCTTGCAAAGCAAGAAATAAGAGAAAATCATGAAGAAAACACGATCAATCAAAACAGAGAAAGACAAAGATGAAGATGATGAATCTTCATATATAGAAAGACTATAACAAAGCATGAAGCTTGAGAAGACGCGTCAATGGAGAAAACGTGTAACTAAATCGTAACTAATTTTCTCTCTTGTAGAGAATATTACTTATACCATATTATGAATAGAGAGAAGCTAGTACGGGTTGTATATTTACACAAGAGTGTCTTTATGTTAGCCTATCATGTGTAACGAGCACAAGATTACTAACTCTTAACTAATTCTAGCTATCTAATGATTACTTATTGCATAAGTAATCATTCTCTAACTAACTATCAAATGATTACTTGATGTGCAAGTAATCCTTCCTTGTTAGAACTTTTAGAACTCAAGTCAGACATTTGGGCTTGATTCTCTTTAATTCTCTTTAATTCTCTTTGGAATTTTACCAAACTTGTTTCCCTAGTAGGCTAATTGATTAAGAACAAACTCAATTTTAATAGTCCAACATTAATTCGATCAATAAGTTTGTTTATAAATAGGAGGAATCCCTTACTTTATAAACCCTTTTAAGAGTTATAAACCGGTTTTGTATGGTTGCATGTGATTCAATCCACATTTTAATTAGGAGGCATACCTTACCAACAATGTGTACAATCATAGCTAACTTTTTATTTTCTTTTGTCAACAGTATGGAAAAAATTCTAGAACGGTATGAAAGGTATTCATATGCGGAGAGGCCGCATGTTGCAACTGATCAGCCACAAAATGTAGGCCATCAACTCCTATATTAGTCAATTTTTGACTCATTTTATTGGTTTATTTGTTATTATAAATAATTGGTGTTAATTGGAGATTATCCTTTGCTTTCTCTAGAGCCAACATTCCACCATTGTAGAGAAATGTACTTATTTAATTTAACTGATTGATTTATTTTTATTTTTGTAAAATCTCGGTATCCAATCCAAAAACTGATTAATTCAATTGATTTATTAATTTGATCATATGATCAATTCTATGTTATTCTTTCTCATTAGCAATAATTCATAAATATTATAGAAATTTATTACAACATATTGTATCTTATTAGAACATTAACTTAATTGTTTACTATTATGTTAGGAAAATTGGATTATAGAACATGCAAAGTTGAAGACAAGGTTGGAAGTCATTCAGAAAAATCAAAGGTATAAAAGTTTTGTTGTAAAAAAGGGATTGCATTTGCACCATCTAATATAATTAAAGAAAGGGTTAAAGATTTCTGGTTTACACCCCTGTAAAGTAAATTGTTTAGATTTCAATCCTGTAATTTGAAGATTTATGGTTTTAGATCTTCATGAATTTTGACTGTACAAAATCGATGATATGAGAGGGGGTAAACCGAAAATCTCTCAAATTACAGGGGGCGAAAGTACCTTAAATTTTGTAATTTGATGTCCTGAAGGTCCAAAATCAAAAAATCTTCAAATTACAGGGTTGAAATTTAAACAAATTTTTTTACAGAGAGATAAACCGGAAATCACAGGAGTAAACATATATTAACCCTTAAAGAAATATATGTAACAAATGTTTTACCTTGCTTAATTATTTATTTTGAAGGAATTTTATGGGTGAAGAACTTGATGGCCTAAGTATGAAAGAGCTTCAGCATTTGGAGTATCAACTTGATTCTGCTCTCAAACAGATTAGATCAAGAAAGGTAGTTAAAAGAATGTAAATTTTTCCAATAAAGTTTTAACTAAGAATGTAACTTATTTTGATTCTTTAACTGTAACTTGCAGAACCAACTCATGTATGAATCCATTTCAGAGCTCAGTAAAAAAGTAAGTCTAGTTACTTTCATTTGACAAAGTCTCCTTCTGAATTGGACATATGCTTTATTCAACTTGTGGTTTCTATGAAAAAATCCATAAAAATTAAGGTTATATCAAAAGTAATGTCTTGTTTTCATATTTCTGATTGTATAGTAGTATTTTTCTTCTTCTTGGCTTGTTCTCAATGGATCTGGAACATGTGTGAACATGTACTCTCTTTAGACCCCTTATTTGCTCAACCTATCAGAACATAACTCTTGATAGGCATTTTTTTTCTTTTACTAAAAGGTGAACATGAAGTAAACTCCAAATAGTTATTTCCTCGAATTTTTGAGAAATTGATGGGACTAGTTGTGTTGTCAACTAGGCATTGATAGCTAAAAAAATTAGATCGGGAGTAACAACCCGATTGTGGTAATATTGAATGCCTAATTGCACACAAATTCTTTAATTAGCATTGTATACAGTTTGGTTTTAATTTTGAATTTATTTTTTGTAAATTATGAAAAATAATTTCCAAATTATTTTAGAAAAAAATACTGTTAATTTAAAAAAAGATTTTTTTTTCCTAATTTTTGAGAAATATAATTTATTTTTGGTTTTTTTATTCTGAATTTTTTTTCCAGATTTTTGAATATGTATTTTTTATTTTTTTAAAATTAATAAATTCTTTTTAATTTTTAAACAAAAATCTGAAGATAAATTTTCTAATTTTTTAAAAATTTTCAAAAAATGTTATGTAACTTTTTGTTTTTTTTTAATTTACAAAAATTAATTTCCGAAAAAAATAAAAATAAACTTTTATTTTAATTTCGAATTTGTTTTTAGAATTTTTGAAAAATATTTTTTTATTTTTAATTTGGAAAATTAAAATCCATATTTTTTTTATTTAAAAAAATAAACTGATTTTTTTTATTAATTTCGGTTTTTTTCTATTTTTTATTTCGAAAATTAATTTCCAAATATTTTAAATTGTTTTTACATTTTTAAATCAATTTTAATGCCACGTTAGATCCCACGTGTGCAATTATGTATAGTCAGCGTGCGCCACGTCAGCATCTGAGTGCCACCTTGCAACATCAATGGGCCCAAGAACTTTTTAAAAGACTCAAAATTTTGCGAGGATGAATTTCAAAAAAAAAAATTTACAAGGACCAAAACTTAAACGAAACATATTTGCAGGGACAAGTCAAATATTTAAGCCTATAATCAATATAATTTAGTATCTTTTTTTGCAATCCATTCATAAATTAGTTATTTCAATGGAATCACTAATTATTTTAGTGTTATTTGTGTAATTATAAAAAATATATTGATTTAGAATAACCTGTGCAAGTTTGAGCTGTGATGCGATGTGCTCTCTGGGTTCATAGCAGGTTTGTTGGTTTATTTTCCCGTTCTGCTATCTGTAGTAGCGCTGCTGTCTTAGGTTCTGCCTGGGCCTTTTTTCTATCTGGCTTGGGAGGGAAGTCTTTTTTGTTTGTGAGGCCTGTTTGTGTTTTCTGGTTTGCTGTTTGCGTCCCCCTTTTTTCTTGTTTTTCGTGTTTCTTGGTTGGGGTGTTCCGCCTATATACGACACCCTGTTTGTTTTTGTATTGTTGTTTTTGCTGGCCATTGTGCTTTTTGCGCAGGTTATGCGCAATAAATTTTTTTGTTTAAAAAAATAAATAAGGATAGGGATAATTGTAATGTCTAATTGTATCAGAGTAATTTTAAATTCAAATTCAAATTTATACTTTTGTTATATAAACCCTTAAAACAATCACTAGATCATCTATCACATATCACAATAAAAGTTTGTTATTGTTTATCACCAATTAATTTTTTTATTCAATGCAGGATAAGGCCCTCCAAGAAAAAAACAAATTGCTTACAATAAAGGTTATACTAATGTATTTATTTTTTTTGTCAATAGCTCTTTGTAGACGGTAGTTCGGCATAAATCTTAATTGAAACTAACTTGACATGATTATTTTGAGTGAAAACTAGATAAAGGAGAAAGAGAAGGCAATGGCCCAACTTGAGCAGCAGAATGAGGATATGAATAACGTCTCCACAGTCCTTGTACCTCAATCATTGGAGACACTGAATATTGGGTAAGTGTATTTTCGCGATGTAGCACCGATAATAATTTGAGTAAATGACATAATTTATATGTGTCAGTGTATTGTCGTTGTCAGCCATCGACGCAAATCCGACACCAGCACATGCCCTTATCCTAGAAATTTCTATGCTTCATAATATTTTAGTTTCAACATCCCTTGAAGTCTCATAACCATATTCTCCTTTTATTTTGCTTCCTTGGATGTTTAGATTGCATCTTCATTAGTTTTACATAGTACGTGTTATAACAGTTGAACTATTCTAAATACTAGATGGTCTGCTTAAAAATGGAAATACGTTATGTTTTATAAATAAAGATAGAACCGTATCAATAAAAAAAAGATAGAACTAGAAAAAGTTTAGTTAAGGAAGAAAATTAGAGATGAAAAAAATTGATCTCTAACTTTGTCGTCTCTAATATTGAATGATACTATTAGACACAAATTTCATGTTTTCCGTTCTAATTACCTGTTGCTAATTCAAATTTTTGTAGTAGTAAACCATGACTTTTGGGTTGTAATATGTATCATGAACAAATATTTGTATGAACAAAATATATACTGTAACACTTTTTTTTTTTAAGGAATATTGTAACACTTAGATGCGCAATTACTTCATGCAGAGGTTCCACTGAAGATAGAGATGATGGAGGAAATAATGAAGAAAGTCAAACCCATGGCAACGCCCATCTTCCACCTTGGATGCTTAATTAGTTCTATAAATGAGCTAAAACTATTTATTCTATACAACATTTCCTCTTAAATATAAACATATATATATATATATATATATATATATATATATATATATATATATATATATATGAGTCAGGATCCGTTGACACCAGGTGTCAACGAATTCGTTGACACCAAATCTCAACCGTCAATCTATTTTAATCAAAGGCTAATAATATTCTCTAAATTGACTCACGCTAATATATCCTTACTTAATCACTTTTGATGGCAATTTAAAATCACAATGATGCTCAATTGTTTTTTCTGGACGGCGCTGCTCTCCACCACATCCACTTCTTGATTTATTTCTCATATAGATTGCAACCTATACAAATAATTTACCTATTATTCATGAAATCGATTGGAATTAAAGGAAGCTGATGAATTCATGGTATTTTGGATGGCTTCGCTTTGATTAGTGGAATTTTAGGTGTGAAAATTGACTTTTGAAATTCATATACTTCCTCTGGTCACTATTATAAGCAAAATTTAACTTTTTAGATACATTGAATAGTTAATGTATCTAGTCTTTATTATAGACTTGATACATTAATTATTCAATGAATCCAAAAAGTGAAATTTTGCTTATAATAGTGACCGGAGGGAGTATGTGAGAGGCAAAGATTGTTTTTATTTGTGCTCTTGGGTTCTTTAAATTCAGACAAAAAAATTTGTTTTTTAAATTGAGTTCTTGAGTTTCACCACTTTTAATTGAGTTCTTGAAATTCAGACCGAACAATTATTCTTGAAATTGAGTTATTCAATTTCTAAATTGCTTTGATTGGTGAAATTAACATGAAAATTGTGTTTCTAAGGGAGGTGTATTGGATTAGGATTTTGAAGGATAATTTTTGCTTAAAAAAGTCTCGAGGATTTTAAAAGATTTTGTGTGATTTTAATGACTTTCAGGATTTTAAAAGACTCTCAGGATTTATAATTTGGATTTCAATGGATTTACATCATGAGATTCTTAAAGATTTTAAAGGATTTCAAATGATTTTATGGATTTATAAGATTTCAAAAGATTTTATCAATTTTAAAGATTCATTGAAATAAAATGATTACGACACATTCTCTATCATAATATTTTCACTATATACTTTTTTTTTTAGATATAGAGAGATGAAGAGAGAGAGAGGGGGGGGGGAGGGAGAAGAGAGGAGAGAGAGATAGAAGGGAAAGGGGGAAGAGAGGGGAGAGAGAGAGAGAAGGGGAAGGGAGAAGAGAGAGAGATGGTAAAATTTTAAAAGAAAAACAATCCCAAGAAATCTCATGTTTTTATGAAAGACTTTTTCATGCTAAAATTTTACTAGAATATCCCACAAAATCCATCAAAATCCAATTTATTAAACAATCCTTCAAAATTTGAATGATTTTGAATACCACAAGACTTTTTTTAAATGATGAAAAGTCTTGATTGAATACCTCAAGACTTTTTTAAAATGACAAAGAGTCTTGATTGAATACAACAAGATTTTTTTTAAGTTGCAAAGAGTCTTGATTGAATACCTCGAGATTTTTCCATCATTAAAAAGTCTTTTAAAATCCTTTGAAATCCTAATTCAATACATCCCCCTAAATTTTGGATGGGTTTGCATTGATCGATATTGGATGGGTTGATTATTTTATGTGTGTTGGAGAAGATGAAGCTGGGGCATGGGATCAGGTGAGATAAGGAAAAAAAAATACACAAGTTAATTGAACTAATAATTTCTAACTTTTAGATCAAATGATATGGACGGTCAGGATTTGGTGTCAACGAATTCGTTGACATCTGGTGTCAACGGATCCTGACTACATATATATATATATATATATATATATATATATATATGAACATGGGTATTTAAATATATATACAACAATTCACATGAAGACTATTAGATATACAACATATATATCATATGTATTGTCTATATATTTTTTTTTAAAATTTTTGATGCAAAGAGCATCAAATTAATATAAAAACCAAAAAAGGAGTACAAAAAAGAAAAGGGGGACTATACCAAAACTTTTTCAAAAGGTATTAAATCTAAAATTGGGCATTCCCAACCTATTCCTAGTGTACTCTCCCCTAATGAAATCAGGGATAGTATCAGACCAAAATAACTCAAAAGATGACAAAGAAAGACCAAGGTTTGCAAGGCTATCAGCACAAACATTACCTTCTCTATAAAATGTGAGACACAACAAACCTCATATCTCTAAGTCTAACTGTACAATTATACCATCTATTCCGTAAGCTCCAAGGTATCACAGAAATAGATTTGAAAGCCAAGATAACTAACTGTGAGTCAGATTCAAGCCAAACATTTTGGTAGCCTTTAAGATGAGCAATTTCAATTGCAGTCATGGCAGCCACCAACTCAGCATACAACGCATTTTTAGGACCTAAAAATTGAGAGAAACATCCAATGCAGATGCCTTCGGCGTTTCTAAAGATTCCACCTGCAGAAGCTTTAAAGGGATTTTTTGTAGCCGCACCATCAGTGTTTACTTTTATCCAAGATGCCAGAGGTGGGCACCAGATAACTTCTTTAATAGTAGGAGCCCTAGGAGGTCTGATAATAACTTTACAAGCCTTAAGAATGCTAAACTCCTGCATATCCCCTCTAGCAGATTTTTTAGTGTTGTTACCCACCATAGAAGTTTGAGCAACTATGAGATTTATAGCAGATTTCCAATGCAAAAACTTATCTTGGAATCTAACATGGTTCCTTCTAAACCAAATGATGTTAATGATATTAATGATGCAAGCTTTAATCACTAGAGTGCACTGTGGAGACCAATTTCTATCTAATAAAGACCAAGCATCATGCACTGATGAGATTTGAATGGAGATGTTTAGCATATATAGGAGCCAATTCCAAAGCTTCACAGCAAAAGAACATTCAAAGAAAAGATGAAAAGAAGATTCAACCTGAGAATTGCAAGATGAGCACATAGATGGAGAATGAATGCCCCTGGTCATTAGGTTGTTAATCATGTTATCACCACTCATGAGGGAATTAATATGTTTGGAAGAGTTTTTAATTTTGGCTAGTCTTTGAAAGTACTTAGTGTTCCTGTCACCGTCAGAGTGCCATTTCACTTTAGATTTTTCTCTCCAAAAATCTTCTTCAATTTTTAAAGCATTCTCCAGCTGAATATGCGCAGATTTTTGTTGTTCCAAAAGAGAATCAGAGATTCCTAGCAAGTCAATATCAGATTGAATGAGAGAAAGGTTATGTTCAGCATTTTTAACCATGTTATGAACATTACCAAACACTTCCTTGTTCCACAGTTTCAGCTTCTGTTTGAGAATTTTGAGTTTTTGTGTTAAAATGAACATAGGGCAGCCAACTACATTACTATCCCAGGCTTCTTGAACCAAAGTTTTGCAATCAGCATGTTGGATCCACATTTGCAAAAATTTGAATTGAGACATAAAACTTTGGGGGCAAGAATCAAACTCCATCAGAAGGGGAAAGTGATCTGACTTGTGATTAACTAGAGTGGAAACATTAATGGAGCTGCACAAGTCCATCCAAGATTGGTTGCAGATAGCTCTATCCAACCTTCTTTCAATATGTCTATTTCCTTGTCTACCATTTGACCATGTGAGTTGAACCCCTCTGGTGGGAAGGTGAATGAAGTTATTGGAATCAGACCAATCAAAAAAATTAGTCATTGGAGTTCTAGCAGGAGCAAGGGAGCCTCTATGCTCATGAGAGCCTAGAATAGAGTTAAAATCACCTATTGAGCACCAAGGGAGGTTGAGGCTGGTTTGAAGGTTTTGAAGAGTATTCCAAAGTTGTCTTCTGATAATATGGTTTATGGAAGCATATATGGCTGATATACTAAAAGGTTGGTTATTTTGTACACAAGTAAAAGTTACTTGTTGGCTATCAGAGGAAATAATGACAGGATTTAAATGATTAGAACAAAAACACCAGAGATTAGGGATATTGTTAGGTCTAAGGTTGAAGGCAAAAGGTTTAAAGTTGAGTCTATGAAACGAATTTCTAGGGAAATGATTAAAGTGCATCCAAGGTTCAGCTATAAATATGAAGTTAGGTTTATTATTAACAATTATATTTTTGAGAGCTAATCTAGATGGGCGGTTAGCTATCCCTCTAATGTTCCAATATAGGCATTTCATTTGAAAGGTTTAGGCTGAACCTTAGCTCTAGTAAGGTGAGATGTACTAGCTTTGAAGCCTGGTGATTTGTATGGTTTCTTCCTATTTTTTCTAGTCACTAATTGGAAACCTGAATTAGCAATATTAGATTGTACCTCTTTTTCAATTTGAAGCTCTATGTCTGCTTCAGCATCAAAGGATTTATTTAGATTTTCTTGCTGCAACCTTATCTGCTCCTCATCTGCATCTGCAAGGACTGCCCAAGACTCCTTCAAAAATTGCATGTCTTGTTGTATCCTTTGTGGTGTAGGCTGATTGATATTCTGATTGTCTGATTCAAGCCTTTGGGTAGCATCCACAAACTTTGAAGCTTCTGAGCTATCATCTTCCATTTCTGATTCATCCACAAGCGCAGTTTGCGTGGTACCATTACCTTCCGTAGCCATTCCCCTGTTATCTCTGCTCCCCGGAGTTGGTTGCAAAGTGTGGGATTTGTCTTGTATTTTTGTGTTGATATCAGCTACCTTAACCAATTGCAAGTTATCCACATTGTCTTCCACTTCCAAAGTAGCAAATCTGTTTCCTTCATCAGTCTCTAAATCTACAACATTGACCTCCTTAGGGATCCATTTCTTCTTCTGAGCAAGTTCTGCTAGAGGTTGGTTTCTGTTATGTTTCTCAGGCAGAGCACCCTCCTCTGATATCACAGGAGCCTTACCTTTTAGAGTGGTTTCCATTTTCTTCGCTTTCCTACACACCGAAGCATTATGCCCCACTAACTTACAAAAACCATAAAACTCAGGAACATTCTCATATTCTAATCCAACAAAGAAGGCAAATCCCTTTCTTTCAACCAAAACCTCATGTTTCAAATCTTTTGACAAATCTATATCAACTAATACTCGAGCAAAATGCCCAAATGTTCTTTCAATGGCTGGCTTGCTGGTGACTGAATCAACACAAATTGGTGTTTCGACACTACTAGCTATAGCAAATATGATTCTCTTTCTCCAATATTCTTGGGCCAAACCATGTATACGCACCCACACTTGCACAGAGGTGTTAGATTGTAGACTAGGGCTGAAATCCTTAGTCCAGGGAAACAATTTCAAATAACCAGGAAGTAACTGACCTTACCCATCTGGCATCCTCGATCGACGAGAAGACAAACTCGTAAAATCCCTTTCCAATGGAAGTGACTCCCCAAGGGCTCAAATCCTTCCATAATGGCTTCAGCTTCTCTCTCAAAGCAACAACAGTAATCGGAGTAGTTCCTTTAGGCCAGATTATGCGCGCGTGAAGATTATTCTTGCAATCATCTAACCCTAGGTCGTATTCATCATCAGGGATCAAAATTGAGAACTTATCACCCTTTAGAGTGGGCTTAGGCAGCTGGCTGAAAGGTGTATCGCAGACATTAGAGAGTACTTGCGCAAAGGTTTTTTGAATGGGTTGGGTTTTTGATGTGGCTGGAGCAGTGATTGAAGCAGGTGTTTTCACAGGTTAAGAGAAGTCCAGACATTTCCATGGAATTTGAAAGGGTTTGGGGGCTGAAGGGGTTGGAGAGGGCAAATCTGTGGAATGGATTGGCATGGCGGTGGAGTGGATTTACGATTTCAAGAGGGTGATGAACAGTGACAAAACTCCAAAGGATATTTAGTCATCGCTTTTTCTGTCTATATATTGACTTGCTTGTGTAATTGGAGACTAGTTGCAGTTTTATTTATTTTTTTAACAAGAATGTTCATACTTAACTACAATGTGAGGGTTCGCCGCCATAAACCACCTTGCATGGTGTTATACAAAATTTACCATGTCGGGATATATTATACCAATATACATTCCGCCCACAAGAATAGTCTTGATCACTTTTTTGGTTGGCTGCAGCGGCAGAGCCAGGAAATTTATGAAGCTCGGGCAAATTTTTTTTCCAAATTCACATGTGACATTATATGTAAATAGTCATAAATCGAAATAAAAGAGGGTTCTCATTTTATCAACAAAAGTACAATTTAAAATAGGGTTATTAATTGAAATTGACCGTGTAATATACGTGAAGTCTGAAAATTGATGCTGTAATTAAATAACATCTATTATGACCATGTAATTCGAGATTTTTATTATTTATAACCTGTAATATACGCGAAGTCCAAAAAAAGCAACCAAGAGATTGAATTTTTTCATGATTTCTTAGAGGCAAGTTAAGAACGTTAAAATATGGCTTTACACAAAAAAATATATAAATTTTCGACAAACGACAAATTAATTATGAATTTTTAAAGTGTCAAAAACGAAAAAAACAAAACAACGGAAATCTTGACCTATAAATCGAATTTTGAACTCATTATTTGCAGAGACATCTATAAAAATACATAAAAAGGATCTGTAAAGTTTCATAGCATTTCAAAGTCGTTTAAATTTATTTTGATTTTTCAACCAAAACGTGCAAAATTGAAATTTTGTTCCGCGTAAGCGTATACTCACAAGTCAAATTTAGTTCCCTAATTTTGTAGGCATGACTAGAACATGATAAGAACCTTCACAATGGAATTTTGTAGTTTTTAAACGAGATACAAATTAATTATAAATTGTTTAAGAAATTCATAATTATGAGGGCATAAATATTCATAATTAATTTATCCCTGGTCGAAGAAATTTAATTGTTTGTGTAAAACTATATTTTTATTTTTGGTCAAGTAGCCTAGTGGCTAGAGCTCACACATTTTAAATGTGGAGAAGTGGGGTGTCAGGGGTTCGAACCCCTGCCCCTGCATAAATTATGCATTGTCCCTACCAACTAAGCTAAGCTCACGAGGACGTGTAATAACTATATTTTAACGTGCTAAACATGTATAATAAAATAGTGAAAAAAATCAATCTGAAGATCACATTTTTAGACTACGTGTATATTATAGGGTGATAAAAAATAAGAAGATATTTAAGTTACAATGTTAGAATATATGTTTTGTATTTTACAGGGTCATTTTTCAGACATGATGTATATTACAGGGTCAATTTGAATAATTAACCCGTTAAAATAAAGAGAGATGAATTCGTCAATAGTGTTCTAAATAAAATTAGGAGGTAAATCCTATTTGCGTGTGAGAATTTTCAGATTTTACCCAAATTTTTCTTTTTGTAAGTGTGTTAATAGGCTTTTGAGTTGGGTCTAATGTTCAAAAATCATCGATCGAGCCCGGACGACCGCCCAGGGTCGCCAGGCAGTGAAACCGCCCACGATTGGCTGCTAGAAAGAAGTGAAGGTATTGCTCTAGACATTTGTTTAGTGCCTCAATATGTTTAAACGTGAATCGTGATAAGTGTTAGAACATGTGTTGGAGGACTGTTGGCCCTTTCAAAAACCAGAATAAAATGTGAATGGCATTTTTTGTAACAAAACGTGACAAAAATAGTCTTCAACCTGTTGCCTTTATTTCATCTGAACCGCTTACAAAAAAAAAAATCTACAACAGCAAAAACTTTTGTCTGGCTTGTAATGACCACCATTATCATCTCCTAAAGTGACTCTGCAGAAATATATTTTGCATAATGCAACCCTTCAGTGTGTGTGAGAAAATATCTGTTGGTTTTGGCTTTGCGTCAAAACATTGAAGTATTGGATAACGTAGCAATTTAGCCTCTCAATTTCTGCATCTATGTTGTTGATAGCTCACAATTTGTTTCCCAATCTATTTTGGTTGAGTTGGATTATGCCATTGATTCCTTCGGTTCCTTTTCTGTGTACCTGCTGCTCTCTCATATTCTTGCTGCCATTTGGTCTTTTGCCGGGTTAACCATCAGAATTTTACTTTGCAGTTTGTGGAGAACAAGTTGTGGATTCTAACTAGCTCTTAGTGATAGTATGAATTTTGCTCTTCACCCAACACTTTTCACTCGCGCACTGCAGCCATTCTGAAAATGCCCCTGCGCTACTTAACTGGCGCAAGTGCTAAATATTGCGCTAGTTAACGTATGCTGCGCTACTTAAATGCCGCATGTGTAAAACATTGCGCGCATTAACTGGCGCAGCATTTAGCACATGCGCCAGTTAACTGGCGCACATTCTGTGCATACGGCACAGACAAGGCAGAACCTCTATTTTCCCTGATTTTTCAATCCTTCTTTCATACATTCATTCAAGCATGCATTTTTCATCATTTATTCAAACATTCATTCAATCAACGAAAAATAGTAGAATAAAACAACGGGAAAAAGTAACGAATAATGTTATAAAAGGGCAAATGTTATAGGATTACAATCAAATCCTTCAAACTGTCATAAAAAACCTAGAAAAACCTAGAATAAAACCCTAGTCCCGTGGACTCCTACTCCTCCTCCGGGGAGGCGGCATCTGCTCCATCATGCTCCACTCTGACTAGATGCCCTGCATCATGCGAAGAACCTCCAGATTACCAAACACATCAGGATGCCCCATTGCACTGTCCACTCTGGCGCTGATGTTGTTAATGATCTGGTATGGGTCTGGAGGATGTCTGGCCCACTGCTGCTCAACAATAACCTCCTCGTAAGGAGGGACAGGACGAGGAGGGGCAATAGCTGCATAATCAGGAATGACCGTAGGGGGTTCACAATAGGATGTGACACTGCAACGAACCATCTCATGTAGCCTCTAGTATGAGCCCACGGCTGGTTATCCGAAACCTGATCACCCCTCTGCTAATGGCTGAGGACATGTAGAGCAAACTCCGTGAAGGCATGGGCCACGTCATCCGCTGCAAGAACCTCGATGTCTGTAGGAGGCCTGGGAATCCTCTGGACATACCCGTACTGCCTAAGAACCCGCTCTGGCAAGTGACGGACCATCCTGTCGCGGCCGGCCATGATCCATCCGGAGTACCAACATATGTCCTAGAAGGGCGTGATGTGTCGTCGTCTCTCGTACGGCCTCCAAGTGACATGTGAATGGTCCAAGGAATTAATGGCAGCTCGGTAGTGTCCAGGATTAGAAAAGCCCCTGGGAGGTCTCCATTGACTCACAAGCGGGGAAACAATAGGGTCGTAGTCCTCATCATCAATCCTCGGAATGATGTTCCTGAAGTGCGCCAAAGTCCATCCCTGCAAACACAAAGAAACAAATATTTATATCACCGCAAGAGTTATACAAACAACTAAACATTTACGATCAAATAAGTAAAGAAGAAGAAAAACAAATATTACCACAACCAATGTAATGTAACCACCACAGGAGGCCACCGATGAGTCGGAGGTAAGTGATAGCTGCTCATATAGGAAAGCAAGTCCCATCCCACCCAATGACCAGCTGCCCAACTCGTCCATATCTTGCAGCGCAAGCAGCCAGAGAAGATTAATGTTTTTGCTGTTCTTGGTGGAAAAAATGGTCCAGCCAAGCAAGAGCAACAAAAACGCCTTAATGCAGGCCAACCTAACTAGAGCTCGCTCGTGTTGCTCCTCCTTGGTGTCAATCTCAACCAGTTGATTACACCTATGCAAGAGCTCCTCGTAGAGCCTCTTCAGGACACCAAAACTGACGTGACAACCACCCTGTCTTGTCAGCTCCTTAGCGGCATCCTCTTCTGTAAACAGTAGGTCCGCCTGCATCATCTCTAGCCCCTCATCACGGGTTAATTCTATCGGGAAGGAGCCTCCCAGTGATGGGGATGCCTAAGAGACACGCCATATCATCTAGTGTGATGGTCATCTCTCCAACAGGTAGGTGGAAGCTGTTGGTCTCCCCATGTCATCTCTCGGTCATCGCACAAACGAACCCGTGAGATATGTTCTCATATCCACTACTCAAGAGGGGAGTAAGGCCGGACGCATTCACTTCATCCCAAAACCAATCATTTCCTTCCCCGGGCATAGGCAATGCCAAGTTTGTAATGCTCAGCTTCTTCCCGTGCGATATGCCTTTCACCCTATGTTTTCTTCGAAACTGAAATACAAAAACAAAACACAAGTTAAATAAATAATAAGCAAAACAAACATTAATTACATGCTAACATTAAATAAATAAGTAAAATAATAATTAGATTAAGTTGTATAAATAGTAAAAGAAATAAAATAAACATTAAATTATACTTACATCGGCATCGACCCATATCCTGCATGCCACATGTCCACCAAAGTGAGGTAGAAGCCTGAGGTCAGAAGGCCCCCTTGCATAGCCGTCCGGACCGACCTCGTACACCACCCTCGGCACCCCCTGAAAACGAGCCGGAGGTTCGTCAACAACAGCCTCCTAATGCTGCTGAGGTTCCTCAACAATAGGCTCCTCATGATGATACAGATGCTGTTGATAAGCATGAAACTGATACTGGTGAGGCTGAGGGTCCTGAAACTGATACTCATGACCATGCAGGTGCTCATACATTTGATACTGTGTTGGGTCCACCGTCTGGGATGGACCCGTATGCGACGATGACCCTCCCTGCCCTAAGTCTGTCGCTCCTATCTTGCTCAGACGGTATCTGAGAAGTATTCCTCTAAGACATATCTGCACAATATTTAACAAAACACAAATTAAATGATACAATTTCACACGAACATTGTGTCATTTCCAACAATTCAACAACAACACTAAAATTCCAACAATGACATTTCAATCCGTAAGCTACCACATTGCAGTCAAACATATTATAATCAAAATTAACAAACCATATGCTAACTAATTTCATAAGTCACAATCCAAAAAAAACAAAACAATTACCATTGAGACATTTTACCAAACACTTGATGTGCAATTTTCAAACAACTACGTAATCTAACAATTTGTAAACCCTAAACTACCATAATGTAGACATTTTCTATTCACTTAAAGTGTTTAAATCTTTAGCTTCCTCAATGGCAGTCACCTTTGGTCTCCATCTGGCAGGCAGACTTCTGAGTATCTTTCTTACATGATCAGAAGCAACATAGCTTTTCTTCAGTATTTGAAGTCCATAGACTAGGGTTTGAAATCTTGAGTACATATCCTCAATACTTTCATCGTCCTTCATCTTGAACAACTCATACTGATGAACAAGCACTAGTGCGTTGGCTTCTCTAACTTTCTTGCTTCCTTCATAGTTAGCACATAAAGATGCAAACATAGCCTTTGCAGTAGATTTATCACTCATCTTCATGTACTCTGAACGTGGTATCGCAGAAACAAGAGAGCCTCTGTTCTTGTGATGTTTCTTGTACATATTCTTCTGAGCAGGAGTATGAATCTTTCTATTAACAGCAGCTCCTTCTTCATCAAGGACTAAGTCACCAACTCCATCTTCCAGAATATCCGATAGTTCTTCATCTAAGCCCATGATATAACTATAGAAGTTGGTTTTCCACCAAGAAAACTCTTCAGGATCTCCATTAAACTTTGGAACTTTCCCTGAGTCAGTTTTCTTCTCATTGTAATCATATGGCACAACATTATGATTACTTACAGAACCAGCAGAACCAGAAACAGATGATTCAACATACATGTTTTTCTCAGATCTTGGACTGTTACACTGTTAGGTGTTTATCAACAGAACCAAGGCTCTAGATACCAATTGAAGGGGAGAAAACACAAGAAGAAGGGGGTTGAATTGTGTTAGTCTTTTTCTAAGTTTTCTCAAAAGCACTAGAACACTGTGATCAGAAGCAATGTGGATAGCTTTTGAAGAAGGTAATCAGGAGCGTGAGCAGCGGAATAAAAACAGAGAGAAAAAAGAAGAAGAAAGACACAAGCAATTGATACAGGTTCCTTCCACAAACCGGAAGTAGTTCTGTCCCCCTTGCACTTCCAAGGAGAGTTCACTAAATGTAATATATGATTACAAATGCTCAAGCACACAAGCAAGAGACTTCAACTGCTCAAGAACACAATCAAGAGACTTCTAATTCTCAAGCACACAAGCAAGAGACTTCTATCAAACAAAATTACAAAGAAAATGTTTGAGGTTGAACACTTGATATACAATCAGTGGTGTTCACAATACAAATCAGATACAGACTCTTAAGACTTTAGAATTTCAAAGATATGAACTTGAAAACTGAAATTCTAAGTGAACTTTTGGATGCTGAACAATTTGACAGAGTTTTGGCGCTTTCAAAATGTTGTAGAGTCTTATTGTTCTTCAAGTATTCCCTCCTTTATATAGAGGTGTGAAATGAACGTTGTAAGTGCCAGCACATCCAATAAAGAGTCGTTGTTAAAGCTTGATCTTTCACCAATGATTCCTTGCCTGATTAAGTTATTGTCCTATGAAGGATCAATTTCAAATCCATTCCAATTGTGAAGGAACATTGTTACATGCGTTGTTGTATTTCAGAGTTGTTTTCCTTGTCTTGTAGTAGAGACACAAAACAGAGTAGTGGAGAAGGTGGTTATACAGTTCGTACACAATACTTTGTCAACGCTCTTGTAACTTTGCAAGCAAATGACTTCAAATCCTTTTGAAACGACCGTTGCATTATTCCACTAGTCTTCTGCCAATATTAAATAAGTTTCTAGGTTCAGATGAACTTCAACTTCAGGTGAAATGTAGCTTATGATGAGGCAGCTTCTGATGACGTCATCACTTCAGGAGCACTCTGTCTTCAGGAGCGCTTGTCTTCAGGAGCACTTCTCTTCAGATGCTTTAAGCTTCCTTTTTCTTGGTTTCTTTGCTCTCTTTTGTTCATTCAGAACCTTTGTAAGATATAAAATTTTGTCTATGGTCCTGTACACTTGAAAAAATATTAGCAATACCAATTGTCAATTTTTAATACCTTGTTATCATCAAAACTCTTTAAGGTTTATTGTTAAAACACATTTTGTTCCAACAATGTCTTTTTAGATGAACCAATAAAAATGAGAATGATTCAAATTGCATTTGATGACAAGAACTTATTTAGAAGTGCATTTTAAGAATATCAGAATGATTTTATTAAGAATGCCGAGAGATGAATTTTATATCTTCTTTGAGCTTGTGATACTACTGTTTTGGTATTCTTTCAATGAGTATATATATGCACTTGTAAGAGACTTCTTTCTTGTCAACTTCTGTGAAAAGACTCGAGTGCAAACATCAGTAGATCAACATTCATAAAACTTAGTGTTTATTCCATAAGGTTTGTTATCATTAAAACATTCATCAAAAAGATTTTTGTTTCAACAATTTATTCGAAGTTTCCTGAAGATCCTGCTTTAGTTTCAGAACGATTGCAATGGTTAGCCCGCGGTCCAAATTCACATGTCTATTCTTACACTAGATATGCAATTAACGGCTACACATTCTATACCAGAGAACAAGATGATAAAAGCACTATGCAAAATAGTGGTGTCACCCTAGTAGTCGAATCGATGCACATCTTAAGTGCCAAGGAGACAAACCCGACATACACAAATCTATCATATTTTGGGGTTATCAGGTGCATTTGGGAGTTGGATTACACAATGTTTTGAGTTCCTATATTTGGGTGTATGTGGGTTGATAATAAAAATGGTGTTCAGAATGATGAGTCAGGTTTCTTGAAGGTGGATCTTAATAGAGTGGGGTACGAAGATGAGCCTTTCATTTTAGCCTCACTAGCTAAACAAGTGTATGTAAAATAGTCCATGGTACTTTTGACCAACAAAGTTAGAGATGATAGCAATATAAATCGAGATGATGAGGACGTTGAGGATGATCCTTTCTTAGTAAAACCACGATCACCTGAAACTAGTCCTTCTATAGATGATGATTTGTATGTTAGTGATGATCATGCTGAGGGAATTTTCATCGATCCATCATTACATGTATTAAAGTAAAAAAAAAAACGTACTGCCACAAAAAAAAAATCTAAAAACTCTTAAGATCCACATTTCTTAATGGGAAGATAATATTTCTTTATACTCTTCGGGAGTAGCTTCTTTGTGTAATAAAATTATCTATTTATTGTTTCTTAATGAATGTTCATGCTACCATTTACTTGTCACAAACAAACAAAGCATGGCCATTTGCAAACCATCATGTTATTAACTTATTATTAATAACAGTCACGTAGTTACACAATTTTGCACATACATGATACTTATACATGATACTTATACTATTATTCATGATACTTATACTATTATTTTGCGCAAATATTTTTTTTTTGATTCATATGCTACTTACTTTAATTTGTGATTAAAGTATGCCCACCCTTTATGTGGTCTTCTACTTTTGTTTGAAGAACATATTTCTGTTATGAATATTCATTAAACCATGATTATGTAATTTTTTTTCTATTTGCTCATTGTAGATCATTAGAGTATTATAATGAATACATTGACTATGATCCTGACAATGAGGAAAATGACTCCCATAGTGATGAAAACAACTTTTGAACATGAGATCATGCGTGGACCCTTATGAAGAAAGTCATCCACGCAAGAGATAAATGAGTAAAATATGAGGTTGTTCAATAATTTGTTTAAAATTAAATTATATATGGTTTCTTTCTTCTAGACATGCCTACAACTGTTTTATAAAATTATTAGGTATTATGGAATGATCGAAATCAACCAATTGGGCCTTACTTTGCACTATTTGCAAGTTTCGTTGATGTTGTTGTTCGTAGACACATTCCAATCACTTGTGATCATTAGAACCTCAAAGACAAATAAATGGTTTCCCATAAAGACTTTGTTTATAAGGAAATAAAGGTATCAAATTGTTGTTGACGTTTGATTGCATAAAAATGCTTTTACTTATACATTTGTTTTTTATTTTTTTATTTTGTAGAGTTTTTTCCTTAATGTTGATGATTCACAGAAGAAATATGTACTTCAACTTGCTGGAAAAATACATAGATGTTTTCAATCTTATTTAACAACAAAGCATCTTAAAGATGCTGATGGCAATTTTAAAGGTCGTCCAACACTTTACGAAAGCCTGATATCTTCAGAGGAATGTGAGACTTTTGTAGCTAAATGGAAAACTGAGAAATTCTAAGTTAGAATAATTTATTGAGAAGTGTTTTTCATGATATATATATAATTGAATACCATGTTATGATATGATTGAATGCTACTTGTTTGTACACAAGAGTTAAGTGAAAAAAATAGAAAAAGAGCATCAATTGGAAAAGGTCAAAAGTGTAAGGGGTATTGAATGTTTGTGAGTATTCTGGTCGTGTAAGGGGTATAGGGTTAGGGGTCGCTCAAACAGTTCTTAATAAAGATTAAATGAAAAGTGAAAAAAATCCAAGTAATAAAGAATTGTTGGCCATTATGAAAAGGCTAGAATCTGAAGTTGATCAATTGAAAAAGGAAAAGCGAAAAAATATGTCAGGAAGTCAACACGATATGCATATCCCTAGTGACAAGGATAGTTCCAATATTGATGTTTTGAAGATCATTCCCGAGGTATTTAATTAGTCGTATATATTACATTTTGTAATTTAATAATTATATTTGTTAATAGTTTTATGTTGATTATTGGTTTAGGGTATATCACCTTGTTCACTGTACCTGTTGTCTCCTACTTATTGCATAGTCGCTGAGGGAAGGGTACGCTATATCTTGGGAGATAAACTTCACCATAAGTCACTCCATGTTGGCTATTTAAAAGTATTAGTTGATATTGCTTTAGAACATGATGCAGAGTTGCCTATACCTGATGATGTTGTTGATATAAGCTTGGTTGGAGATGCAATAGGATCAAATGTGGCATGGCCAAGAAAACTCATTTCCCTAAATCTTGAGGTATATGTTGGAACAAAATGTGTTTAAAATTACCCTTAAAAGTTTTGAGTGATAACAAAGTATTAAGAAAATTGTTAATTGGATATGCTAATATTTGTTCAAGTGTACAAGACCATAGACAAAATTTTTGAGATCATTTATAGGTTCTGACTGAACAAAAGAGAGCAAATAATTGAACAAAAGGAAGCTTAAAAACATCTAAAGAAGAACTGCTCCTCAAGTTAGAAGTGCTCCTGAAGTGATGATGTCATCAGAAGCAAGTTCATCAGAAGTTGTATATCACCAGAAGCTCAAGTTCATAAGGTTATGCAAACTTGAAGATTCAAAAGTTGTTAAATGGATTGAATGTCGTATTTACATTGCGAAAGAGTAGAAAAGAGTAACAATGGCTAACTCAAAGGGATTCAAAAGCATTGGCTGCTTATTTCTTTTTGAAGCGTTGACAAAGTACAAAATGTATGAACTGTACAACCACTTTCTCCACTACCCAAAATTTGTCTCTGCTACAAGACAAGGATAACAGCTCTGCCTGCAACAGTGTTCCTTCATACATGGAATGGATTTGAAATTACTCCTTCATAGGACAATAAACATATCAGGCAAAGAATCATTGGTGATTGATCAAAGCTTCAAATGACTCTTTTTGGATGTGCTGGCAACTCAACGTTCATTTTCACACCTCTATATAAAGGAGTGAATACTTGAAGAACAATAAGACTCTACAACAATTTAAAAGCGCCAAAACTCTGTCAAAATTGTTCAGCATCCAAAAGTTCACTTAGAATTTCTTTTTCAAGTTCATATCTTAGAAATTCTAAAGTATCAAAGAGTCTGTATCTGATTTATATTGTGAGCACCTCTGATTGTATATCAAGTGTTCAAGTGTCAAACATTTTTCTTGTAATTCTGTTTGATAGGAAGTCTCTTGTTTGTGTGCTTGAGCATTAGAAGTCTCTTGATTGTGTTCTTGAGCATTGGAAGTCTCTTGCAGTTGTGCTTGAGCATTTGTAATCAAATATTACATTTTAGTGAACTCTCCTTGGAAGCGCAAGGGGGGCAGGACTACTTCCGGTTTGTGGAAGGAACCTGTATAAATTGCTTTGTGTCTTTCTTCTCTCTCTCTCTCTCTCTCTCTCTCTCTCTCTCTCTCTCTGATTTTATCCGCTGCATTTTTGGTTCTAAACATCACTTCAGAAGTTGTTCTTAACTGCTTCTGGTCTGTGTTCTAAGTTTAGAGAAAACGATGAAAAAGCTAACACAATTCAACCCCCCCCCCCCTTATTGTGTTTTTCTCACCTTCAATTGGTATCTAGAGCCTTGGTTATGTTGATAACACCTAACAGTGTAACAGTCCAAGATCTCAGAAAAACATGTATGTTGAATCATCTGTTTCTGGTTCTGCTGGTTCTGGTGGTAATCATAATGATGTACCTTATGATTACAATGACAAGAAATCTGACTCAAGAAAGGTTCCTAAGTTCAATGGAGATCCTGAAGAGTTCTCATGGTGGAAAACAAATTTCTACAGTTATATCATGGGTTTAGATGAAGAACGTTGGGATATTCTGGAAGATGGAGTTGGTGACTTGGATCTTGATGAAGAAGGAGCTGATGAAAATGAGTGACAAAGCTACTGCTAAATCCATGTTTGCTTCACTTTGTGTAAACTATGAAGGTAGCAATAAAGTGAGAGAAGCCAAAGCACTTATGCTAGTTCATCAATATGAGCTGTTCAAGAGTAAGGATGATCAAAGTATTGAGGATATGTACTCAAGATTTCAGACCCTAGTCTCTGGACTACAAATATTGAAGAAGAGCTATGTTACACTCTGAATAACAAGCTCTATCTAAAGAAATTTGATGTCAAGGCTCAAAGAGGAATCTTTTTAGGTTACTCTGAAAGGTCAAAGGCATACAAAGTGTATAATTCAGAGACACTATGTGTTGAAGAATCTATGCACATTAAATTTGATGACAAAGAGCTTGTAAATGAAACTCCAGAGCAAGATGAAAGTTATGCAGATATACAGGTTACTGAAGATACTCCAGAACCTGATCAGACTAGTGATTCTGAAGTTAGCCCAGAAGCTGAACCTACTTCAGAAGCTGAACCCACATCAGAAGCCCAAGATGAAGTAGCTTCTGATAAAGCTCAAGATGGATCTCAGCAACCGAATCAATCCAAAAGTACGTTCAAGCACAAGTCTTCACATCCTGAGGATCAAATCATTGGAAACAAAGATAGTCCTAGAAGAACAAGATCATACTTCAGACAAGAAGAGTCTATGATAGGATTGTTATCAGTGATTGAACCTACTACAGTTGATGAAGCACTTTCAGATGATGGATGGATATTGGCTATGCAAGAAGAGCTTAATCAATTTCAAAGAAATGATGTGTGGGATCTGGTACCCAAACCACCTTAAAAGAACATTATTGGAACAAAATGGGTATGCAGAAACAAGTTGAAAGAACAAAGTGAAGTAACTAGAAACAAAGCCAGACTTGTTGCACAAGGTTACAGTCAATAAGAAGGCATTGATTACACTGAAACATTTGCTCCAGTTGCAAGATTGGAAGCAATCAGGTTACTTCTATCCTATGCAGTTAATCATGGCATAATATTATATCAAATGGATGTAAAGAGTGCATTTCTTAATGGTGTCATAGAAGAAGAAGTGTATGTCAAACAACCTCCTTGTTTTGAGGATCTTAAGCATCCTGACCATGTTTACAAACTTAAGAAATCACTATATGGCTTGAAACAAGCTCCCAGAGCTTGGTATGATAGACTAAGTAATTTCTTGATTAAAAACGATTTTAAGAGAGGACAAGTTGACACAACACTCTTCAGAAGGACCCTTGAGAAAGACATTCCTTTTGTGCAGATGTATGTTGATGATATAATATTTGGTTCTACTAATGCATCTCTTTGCAAGGAATTTTCTAAGTTAATGCAGGATGAATTTGAAATGAGCATGATGGGAGAATTGAAGTTCTTCCTAGGCATTCAAATCAATCAATGTAAAGATGGAGTGTATGTTCATCAAACAAAATACACCAAGGAGCTTCTGAAGAAGTTCAAGCTGGAAGATTGTAAACTGATGAACACTCCAATGCATCCAACATGCACCTTAAGCAAAGAAGATAATGGATCAAAGGTAGATCAAAAGCTGTATAGAGGTGTGATTGGTTCTTTGTTATTCCTCACTGTATCCAGGCCAGATATTTTATTCAGTGTATGCTTGTGTGCAAGATTCATGTCAGATCCTAGTGAATCTCATTTAACAGTTGTTAAAAGAATCTTTAGGTATCTGAAAGGAACAACTAATCTTGGACTCCTTTATATGAAATCCTTAGATTACAAGTTGATTGGATTCTGTGATGTTGATTATGCTGGTGATAGGATTGAAAGAAAATCAACCAGTGGTAACTGTCAGTTCCTGGGAGAGAATCTGATATCCTGGGCTAGCAAAAGACAAGCAACTATTGCAATGTCAACAGCAGAAGCAAAATACATTTCAGCTGCAAGTTGTTGTACATAACTACTCTGGATGAAACATCAGTTGGAAGACTATCAGATTTGTGCTAACAGTATTCCTATCTTTTGTGATAATACTACTGCTATTTGTTTGTCAAAGAATCCAATTCTACATTCAAGAGCCAAGCATATTGAAATCAAACACCATTTTATTAGAGACTATGTTCAAAAAGGGATTCTGGATATTCAATTCATTGATACTGAACATCAGTGGGCTGATATATTCACTAAACCTTTAACTGTTGAAAGATTTGATTTTATAAAGAAAAATTTGAACATGCATTTTGTATCTGATTAAAATTGCTTGCTCCTGAACAAGAAGTTAGGTTATGAAGTTACTTCAGAAGCTATGGTCCATCAGAAGCTCTTAACTGAGAGTCTGAGGAAAATGTGCTTCTGAAGATGACGTCAGCATCTGATCTTCAGTAGCTGGATTTTGCGCTTATGAATAGTGGAAGTTAGTGGAATTACTGGAGTTGCTTCTAGCAACACCTGTCCCACTTAACAAGACAGCGCATCTGAAGTTTGCCAATGTGGCGTGTTTGTATTGGTGTGTAACTAAAAGGGCAATGATGATGTTTATGTTTTGAATGTACTATCCTCGCTCCCCCAATTGTCATTAATGTTGTGTTTGTTTGTCCCCTCTGAAATTGCAATCGTTTTACTCAATACATTTAATCACTCACACACTTCTCACTTCACTTCCTACACTTTCAATTTTTCAACCTTTCTCTCTGCAAACAAAGTTCTCTCTTTCTCGAATTTGAAAAACACTTAGAACCTTAAAAACTTCATCATCTTCAATCAAATTGCAACTTCAAGCTCAGCCGCACAAGACATGGTTCAAGGTACCTCATCCAATCAAGAAGCTCTTGCATACGAGATCAGAGGAAGAACAATGTCTTTAGAAGAATGGGATTTAACAGTACAAGTAGAGAGACCGGTGGATTTTACCTCACTTATCAAGAATGGCTGCGACATAGTGGACTTCTATGAAGCACAAGAACTTGGTCCGTACTTCAGCATGCTTAATGGACCAACTTATGAAAGTTTGGTAAAACACTTCTGGGTTAGAGCTTCAGTTTACGACAAACACGTTGCCAAACTTGAAGAACAAGAGAAAGTACTTATTGATCCTTCTCTAGAAGGAAAATCGAGAGAAGAAATGGGTTTAGAACCCTTTGTGGATACTAAAATAAGGTCTAGCATCATGGGAGTTCCTGTCTTCATCAATCAGGAAATTATCTCGTATGTAATAGGTAGGGCTTCTGAAGGATCTTTCAAGGATGGGTTAGACAACAACAAAAAGAGCCCTTAGAATGATGTTGTTAATGAAACCATCTTTGGTAGCAAGAAGAAGGGATCTTATAGCAGTCTGTCTTTGGAAAAGAGGATGATGCTGAAGATTCATAATGAGAATCTGCTTCCAAAGGGAGGAGGTTCTGATCAACCCTCCTTGGAGCATAGGGTGTTTCTCCACTTCTTTCTCAAGAAGAAGAAAGTCAATGTTCCAAAACACCTCTTCAAGCTTCTTATTAAAACGCTTAAGGAAAGCCAGCTCAACAATAGAACTTGGGTTCCTTATGGAAGGCTTATCTCTGAGATCTTCAATCAAGGAGGTCTGCTAAGAGGACTAAGTGAAACCAGAGGCTTCACTGACAGCATGCTAGGAACTGTCACTGGCAAGATAATCAATGGATCAACACTGACCAACATGAAGCTAATCAAGCCAGATGTTGTAGTCAAGTTGGAAACTGACATGAAGGAGTCAAGAATCTCTTCAAACATGATGGAAGGCTTCCTACCAATCTGCAAGCAAGATCCTTTAGATGTTTAGCTCTTATATATTGCTGATCATTTACAAAGCACTGGTGAAGAAATCAGGCTAGAAGACATTCTTGAGATCATGTATGGTGGTAATGTCAAGATAGCAAAAAGCAGGAAATCCAAGAGAAAGCCTATTTCAGAAGCAGAGTACCTCGAAGGTGCTTCTGAACAGCCACCCAAGGCCAATAAGCCCATAAGGGACAATGCTTATGAAGGCACCACTTCTGGCTTACCGTGTATTCAGGAGGAAGCTGAAGACCTGCAAGCTGATCAAGTCTTACCTGAAAGGACAAAGAGTGGAAAAACTGCAACCACCTCTTCTTCTGCACCTGGACTACCTGCTATCCCTAAGAAGAAAAGGAAGCATGTGGTCAGAAAATTAAAAGAGTCCAAGTACATTGAAGTTGAAGTTGAAGAGGAAGCTACTGAACTTGTGACTAGAGAGGTCAGAAGGAAGAAAACTAATGATGAAGCTGTACAGAGAGTTGTGGAACTGGAAAGTCAGATTAAAGTTCCAGCCTCCAACTTGGCTAGGGAAGATGTTGTTGAAGCTGCAAAGCAAGTTATTGAAGATGTTGCAGAAGTACAAGAACTTGCAGCATCTGAAGCTGAGGTTTTGGCATTGATAGGATCTAAAGAAGCCAAGGAAGGAAATACTGGCACTTCAGAAGCTCCTGAGAATCCAAAAGCTCCTGAAGGTAAGTCTGATGCTTTACATACTAATATTGACGTTGTTTAATTAGGATCTAGCCCAGACACCCTTACAAACTCACCTTCCTCTTCTTCTTCATCACCCATGTCATCATCTGATGAAGATGACATTCCACTAAGCAAAGTCTATTCATCCATAAATAAAACCTCATCAACATCAACCAAAACCACACAAAAGCCAGATGATACGTTTGTTCCAATGTACCCTTCTGTTCAAGAAAGTATAATTGAATTGCAACAACGAAGAATTGATGCTTGCAAACATCTACCTGCAGATCACCCTTTGCAGCCACCAGTGATTGAAGCAATTCAATCCATACCTGCTGCTACAGAAGGTGGTAGTGATCTTGTAGGGACATATATTGTATCTGAGGCTAATGTATCATCTAAACCCAACTCACCATCAACCCACAACACAGAAATTCCTGAATCTTCAATTTTTTCTAATCTAGAAAGCCACTATTCAGGTGAATTACCTGAATATGTATCAAACCAACAAACAGCCTCTGAAATAGCTTCTGATGAAGTTATGACAGAAAGCCCCCAATGTAACACCCCGTTTTCCCAACATAAAAATTTCTTAAATAAAATCAGAGTAATCACATACGGAATGCCACATATCACAAGAATCATCTCAATATGAATAAATAATAATTTATTCTTCAAAAATAGTCATCGCAATAATTCAAAACTTTGCAGCGGAATAACATAAAATCTTGGCACGCAGGCCTCATCAACATCTCATAAAAATTCAATTAGTAGTCATGAAAATCGTAAAAAGCAATACGCAAGGAACAGAGAAAACATAAGCAAGTTCCCCATCCCGTTACGTATCAGAGCACCTAGACACAACCGAGGAATGCCTCACACGACTGCACCTAATCTTGGTTACCTGCAAGTTACCCATACGAAGAGCAACATTTTCAAGCAGAAGGGGTGAGATTCATAATCAATAACATTAAGCATATAATTCAAATAATTATGTTTAACAACAACAAATCATCACATAAACATGTCATAACAAATATCAATTAACATCACAAGCATCATCATATCATTAAATCTTTTAATAACATATAACATCATAACAACATTCTTAATCAAATTCTTAGTCAAACATCTTAGATCGACTCAACACTGGACTCGATAATGCGACTCAATCAACTATGCAACTCTTAACTTCTTAAATCATCTCAAATCATCTTAAACATCTTGACAAATGCAAATGCATGTGGTACCATTCAGGGCATCAAGCCCCCAACATATATGAGCGTGAAATGGCTCTTCAGGGCATCAAGCCCCCAATAAAAGTGAGCAAAAGCTGCCGGGCATCAAGCCCCCAACGTAGTTTGAGCAAAAGCTGCCGGGCATCAAGCCCCCATCTTTAATGAGTATGCAATGGACTCAACTTCTACAACTTTAGACAACATCATGAACATCTCTTATAATTCCATTAGCATGGACAACCTCTTAAATCTTTATAACCTGGACCGACTTATACAATTTTATGTCATTAATGGTCATCAGCATCAAACAACAACAATTGCAGCATATGACAGTGTTTAAATATCACAACATCATTATTCATCATTTAGGCACCACATATAATTCACATATAGTTCACATAATACAAACATGATCCACAAATCATTCTCAACAACGTCAAAGTATCATAAGGTATCATTACAGATTGCATTTTATATCATAACTCACTTCTAATACTACCCAAAGGTCTACTCTTAAAGTCTCATCCAAAACAGATTTCAAAAACTCAGGTTATAGCAGTCTGAACTGCACTTACTCGCTATGGCAAGTGGATCTTCTCGCCTCGCGAGCTCATCAGGCTACTCGCTATGGCGAGTTGGGTTGCTTGCCTCGCGAGCGCTCAAGGTTACTCGCTATGGCGAGTGGGTCTGCTCGCCTCGCGAGCTACTAGGGTTTACTCGCTGCGGCGAGTTGGTCTGCTCGCCTCGCGAGCGATGATAAGAGTACTCGCCCTGGCGAGTTGGTCTGCTCGCCGTGGCGAGCTATCGTAGAACAGGTACGGGTTTGCAATTTTTCTCACCCAAAGTTCCAATTCACACCATGTTAAGCCTCTAAATAATCTGAAACATCAGTATATCGATTAATCTAGGTTCTGCAGCTAATTTCTACGTCAATTCCATGGTTCCACATCACATAATCATCAATTCTATCATTAAACCTAATTCTTAAACTCTCTCAAAACTCATCTCACCTCTTGTTAATCATGATTAGATGAATTACAGTTCAATGTTATTGAAAACTAGGCTCACCCTTACCTTAATTATGCAGAAATCGCAGCTCCTAGGTCTCTTCTCCTCTTATGCCTCTTTTCTCCCTTTTTCTTCAGAAACGTACGTACTGCGTTTCTCTTAACCTAATTCCCTTATTTATACTCCCAACGAATCTTATCTTATTTACTCTTTCTCCCACATAACTCTCTAAAATATCAAAATTACCCCACATCTCTATATTTATTTTATTTTCAAATCTTATTTTATTAAACAATAAAATAAGTCACCGCGTCACATATAATCACCAAAATCACATAAAAATCACTAAAATCTTATTCTCCACATCTCCTAAAATATATAAAAATATATCTAAACTCTTCAAATAATTCAAATACTTAAATAATTAAAATAATCAAAAGAGGGCGTTACACCCAACATCAACAACCAAACTCGCCCACAAACACTTTTGTTCCTACTTCTGATATCCTTGTTCCTGAACTGAGTGTTTCTTCTGAACAAATCTCTACTGAACAAAGTGTCCCTAAACACAATGCTTCTGAACAGACTGCTTCTGTTCATAATGCTTCTGAACAACCTGAACCAACTCAACCATCAATCCAAATCATTCATGAAACTGAACAAACTACAAATGACCAACCCTCGTCATCAAATTTGGCCATTCAACCAATTAAACCAGCTAAAACAAATGTTCCCTCTCCACCAACCCTGTTCCTCAATTCAACAATATTGTCAAATGTATGTGAAAGCATTTTTCAAGAGCTCAACTATCTAATTCAAGCAAGAAATAACCTAATCCATGAGGACATCTATGAAAAGCAGTGGACTAGACTCAAAGAAAGGGTTGACTTCATTCTTTCAGAACTTCAGAGATCATGCTTAGATGCTCAAGAGATTGCTCAAGCCAAACTTCAAGCATGGTTAAAGGGAGTTGTGTCTAATTTGGATGAAATTAAGATTCTGCGTCCATGGGTGAAGAATCCTCTCTGCTTGGAAGCAAGAAGTCTCATTCCATCAAGCATCCATCTCAAGGAGCTGAATCTGGATTGGATAACAAAGCTGAACTTCAAGGAAACGTCTTCTGAACTGGCTCTACTTCAAAGGAATACACTTCTGGAGAAGGAGACTCACCAGCTAAAGAAAGAGCTTCTGGAGCAAAAGTTGATGTTCCAAGAATATAGAACCAAGACTGATGCACAGTTGGAAGAAGCAAGAGTCAGAGAAGAGAGACTGCTGAAAAGTAATGAAGATTTCAAGATTGAAATGAAGCAACAAGCTGAGGAAACTCAGAACTTGATGAAGCAATTGATGGAAATGATGAAACAAAAACAAGCCTAACCTAGAATGCACACCATTATTTCTTGTTTTATTTCTAGTTTTATTTGCTTTTGTACGTTAATTAATTGCTTCTGATCATCTATCTTGTCTCTCCTTCTTTGCTCTGATGTATTGCTTGGGATAATGCTTTTGAACTTTACTGTTTGTTTAATGAATCTGAAGTACTATATTTGTCTTTGAATATTCTTTTTTTGCTCTGATTATCTGTGTCTTATATATTTTGCTCTAAATCTTTTTTAACTCTTGTCTACGTTTTTCTCAACTCTTCTTTTTGTTTCTTTATTTACTTTTTGTTAATGACAAAAGGGGGAGTAGTAGATAGTATTTAAAGGCTCTGAGCCCCATTAAATTAATTTAATTTCAAGGAACTTAAATTAATAGAACCATTTTCTCATCTCATCTATGCTCTGATATCCTTTTATTATGAGAACTTAATTTAATTTGTGTCTAAATGAATTTAATTAACAAGAATAGAACTCAGGAGGAGCTTACAAACCTCACCTTAAAGTACTATTAGACTCAGGGGGAGCTTACAAACCTCATACCCTATATAGTCAAATTTGTTAATTAGATTAACAACAATTAAACATTTTTTTTAAAATACTAATGTTTGTCTTCATCAAAAAGGGGGAGATTGTTGGAACAAAATGTGTTTAAAATTACCCTTAAAAGTTTTGAGTGCTAACAAAGTATTAAAAAAATTGTTAATTGGATATGCTAATATTTGTTCAAGTGTATAGGACCAAAGACAAAAATTTTGAGATCATTTATAGGTTCTGAATGAATAAAAGAGAGCAAAGAATTGAACAAAAGGAAGCTTAAAAGTGTCTGAAGAAGAAGTGCTCCGGAAGTGATGACGTCATCAGAAGCAAGTTCATCAGAAGCTGTATATCACCAGAAGCTCAAGTTCATAAGGTTATGCAAACTTGAAGATTCAAAAGTTGTTCAATGGATTGAATGTCGTATTTACATTGCGATTGTAACACCCCGTTTTCCCAACATAAAAATTTCTTAAAACAATTATCAGAGTAACATAGAAAACAACGGGATATCACATATAACATAACCTGAAACAGTTAAATAAATAATTTAACCAAATATCTTAAACATAGCAGCGGAAATTGTTTCATAAACCGTAAACGTTGGCACACAGGCCCCATCAAATATCTCAAAAGAGTTAGTTACTTATTGCAAATAGCATAATGTTCACGTAAAAGAATGAAGCATGCACAACAGATAACCCCATCCCGTTACGTATCAGAGCGACCTAGACGACACAGTGAGGCAAGGCCACTCACGAAGCAACTGCACACTAAGCACGATCACCTGCACTTGCCCACAAGGCGGCAATTCCAGCAGAAGGGGTGAGATTTCATAATAAAATAATATTAATCAATATAATTCGATTCATAAACAGCATCATAACATCCTTAAACAACTTTGCATTTAGATAAACAGTTATCACGTAGTCACATATTCAATCATTATCAACAACATAACATCTTAGACATGACAATGCGACAATGCTCTTAGACTTCTTATATGCATGTGGTACCAAACTTCATCATAAGTATTAATATACTTTAAAACGTGTGGAGGACAAAGCTCCTATTAGTCGTGCGGAGGACAAAGCTCCTATCATGGTGAGGACTAAGCTCAATGAATGCTAATGCATGGACTCTATCAACAAAACATCTTAATCATCATATTAACATGCATCCAAGAATTTGGAGCTAAACCACATCTTATTCATCATATATAGACATCATGCAACTCAGTTTAATAACAACAGCAGCATAGTTAAATCTCAATAATAGAATGATATCATTATATCAATTACAATCGATGGCATCATAAACTTTATTCATATCTTTCATAATACATAATACTTAAACTCATACTCAATTAACGTTGTCCTATCTCAAACAGCTTTACAGATTGCTCTTAACATTACCATCAGGTCTCACTATTACTTAGGGGTCCACTCTTGATTAAACGTGCGACATAGATCGCACAAGCACTCAAAACACTCCATTCTGGTAGTGCTCGCGAGGCGAGAACATCTGCTCGCCATGGCGAGTAGAGTCAGTTCCCTAACTGCTGTTGATTTGGGTTCAGTCCAGTCCTACGGTCACCCCTAATCATTACTAGGTATACTCAGGCATTCAACGGCACTCAAGGTCCAACTAGAAATCAAAAATGCAAAACCTAGCATGCTCTCTGTCCTAACTCGCTATGGCGAGTAAGCTAGCTCGCTATGGCGAGCTGCCAGGAGCAACTCGCGAGGCGAGGGGGAATGCTCACTATGGCGAGCGATGAAGTTCGTCACTCGCGAGGCGAGGATCATTGCTCGCTATGGCGAGCGATGAATGTCGCCGCGGGCAGACTTTCTATTTTCTCAAAAACTCAACAATTCTCACGGTTCTAAGCCTCACGTTGATTCCAGAATTCATCCTAAACATATTCTAAGGTCTAGGAACACTTTCCACACGAAAACAACCAATTCCTACCGTTTAATCATCAATTTTGAAGGATTTGACCTAGTTTTCACTTTTCCAATTCACTCCTAATCTTTGCTAACTAACCATCAGAATTACTATCAATTAGCATTACTGAATTATTAGTCTCACCCTTACCTGGAAATATTGCAGAAATCGCAACACTTCCTCTTGGTCTCTCTTCTAAGCGTTTCTCCCTTTTCCAAAAGTCTGATACGCGTACTGACTTTCTAAACCTAATTCTCCTTATTTATACTCCCATCAAATCTTATCTTATTTACTCTTTCTCCCCCAAAACTCTCTAAAATCTCAAAACAAACCTTAACTAAATATTTTATATATTTTTTTTAAATCTTATTTTTTTTAACAATAAAATAAGTCCCTTAATCTTATCAAAATCCTCAAAACTCATAACTTATCACAAAGATCAACTAAATTATCCAAAATCATCAAAACATACCAAAATCATACATATATTATATAAATATAATATAATCATCTAAACTTGATTAAATAATTAATTAAACGAAAGTGGGCGTTAACGTCAAGCTTTCACCAGTCGTTCCCGTCCAAATGACTCTAACGAGAGGTATCTCCTTGCCTCTCAACGTCTTTACTTTTCGATCAACAATCCTTACCGGTAAAGTCTCTACCATAAGGTTGTCTCTAACCTGCACATCATCACTCTGGATCACATGAGATGGATCCAGAACATACTTCCGAAGTTGCGACACATGGAAAACATCAATCAAATTCGAAAGATGCGGTGGTAGTCCAACTTGATACGCCACCGTTCCAACTCTTTCCGATATCTGATACGGACCAATAAATCTCGGAGTCAACTTCTTCGACTTCAAAGCACGTCCAACACCGGTCACAGGAGTGACTCTCAGAAACACGTGGTCTCCTTCCTGAAACTCAAGATCTTTCCTTCGCTTATCATGATAACTCTTTTGTCGACTCTGCGACGCTTTCATCTTTTCTCGAATCATCTTAACTTTCTCAGTAGTTTGCTGAACAATCTCCGGTCCTAAGACCACTCTTTCACCTGACTCAAACCAACACAACGGAATTCTGCACCTTCGACCATACAAAGCCTCAAAAGGTGCCATTCCAATACTAGAATGATAACTATTATTGTATGTGAACTCGATCAACGGAAGATGACTATCCCAAGTTCCTCCTTGCTCAAGAACACAAACTCTCAACAAATCCTCTAGCGACTGAATTGTCCTCTCCGACTGACCATTTGTTTGCGGATGATACGCCGAACTCAATCTCAACTTAGAACCCAAAGCCTCCTGCAAACTTTTCCAAAATCTAGAAGTAAATCTTGGATCTCTATCTGATACAATGCTCGAAGGAACACCATGCAACCTCACAATCTCCTTGATATAAATCTCTGCCAACTGGGCAACAGGAAAACTAATATTAATCGGTAGAAAATGAGCCGACTTCGTCAATCTATCAACAATAACCCAAATTACATCGTTCCCTCTAGGAGTATTCGGCAAACTCGTCACAAAATCCATGGATATGCTATCCCATTTCCACTCTGGCACATCTAAAGATACCATCATGCCAGCCGGTTTCTGATGCTCAATCTTTGACTTCTGACAAACTAAACAGGAATACACAAATTGTGCCACATCTCGTTTCAAACCAGACCACCAAAAAATCTTCTTTAGATCATGATACATCTTCGTGGCTCCCGGATGAATACTCAAACTACTTCTATGACTCTCTTCAAGAATCATCTTCTTAATCTCTTCATTGTCAGGAATGCAGATCCTACCTCGGAATCTCAACACTCCATGATCATCGACTTTAAAATCACTATCTTCAGTCTGATTACTAGCAACCAATAGGTCCACAAATTTAACATCTTCTTTCTGCGCCTCTTTGATACTCTTTAGGAAATCACTATCAATTCTCCACATTCCCAGCTTTACACTCTGAGGTGTCCTTTCACAGACTAAACTCAAATCTCTAAACTGTTCAAGTAATTCGAACTCTCTAACCATCATAGCGGACATATGCAAAGTCTTCCTACTTAAGGCATCTGCTACCACATTAGCTTTACCCGGATGATAATTCAAACCAAAGTCGTAATCCTTCAACAATTCAAGCCATCTTCTCTGCCTCATATTCAATTCTTTCTGGTCGAACAGATACTTTAAGCTCCTGTGATCACTGAAAACTTCAAACCTCGAACCATACAAGTAATGTCTCCACATTTTCAATACGATGAACACAGCCGCCAATTCCAAATCATGCGTCGGGTAATTCTTCTCATGAATTCTCAACTGTCTTGAAGCATAAGCTACCACCTTACCTTCTTGCATAAGCACACCTCCTAGACCCAACTTGGACGCATCACAATACACTACAAATGGCTCATCAGACTTCGGCAAAATTAAAACTGGAGCCGTCGTCAAACGCTTCTTCAATTCGTTGAAACTGTTCTCACATTGAACATCCCATACAAAAGTTTTACCCTTACAAGTCAACTGTGTTAACGGGAGAGCTAACTTGGAAAATCCTTCAATAAACCTTCTATAGTAACCAGCTAAACCCAAGAAGCTCCTAATCTCAGTAACTGACTTCGGGGTCTCCCATTGCGATACGACTTCAATTTTAGACGGATCCACTGCAATACCATCACCAGAAATAACATCGCCGAGAAAACTTACTTCCTTCAACCAGAACTCACACTTAGAGAATTTGGCATAAAGTTTCTTCTCCTTCAACACTTGCAAGACAATCTTCAAATGATCAGCATGTTCTTCTTCAGTCTTGGAGTAAATCAAAATATCGTCAATAAACACAACTACAAACCGATCCAAAAATGCATGGAAGATGCGATTCATGTACTCCATAAACACTCCAGGTGCATTGGTAACTCCAAAAGGCATAACCTTGTACTCATAGTGACCATAACACGTAAAGGTAGACAAACTAAATCCATCTCAAAATCGCGACCAAACATAGACAAAGGACAACTCAAGCATACGAGAGAAGTAGTCACCGAACCCTTAGCTGGAGTTTCGACAACCATCTCTCCATTCATATCATACATATCAAGACTCAAAGCAGAAACACAGTCCAAAGCAATAAAACAATGCGTAGCACCAGTATCAATAAAAGCAACTAAGGGAGTATTATTAATATAACAAGTACCTCTGATCAAGCGATCCTTATTCTCGGTCTGAGTACCAGTTAGGGCAAAAAATCGACCCGTAGTAGGCGCCTTCTTCGGCTGCTTGCACTGGGAACCAATATGACCCTCTTCATTACAATTGAAGCACACGATATCATTACGCTTGCAATCAACTACATTATGACCCTTCTTGCCACACCGGACACATTTCTTAATCTCTTTAGGACAAACATTGCTCTTGTGGCCCTTCACACCACAGTTGAAACACACAATCTCTGTAGGAGTACCCTTCTTCGTAGGCTGCCTATCAACGACCATCCTCTGTTTTCCTTTATCAGCAGGAGCACTGTACGGCTAAGGACGACTCTGTTGGCCCTTAGCTTTCCTATCATTCACTACCTTGTAGTGAGCCTTGGTATCCTCCTCATAAATTCTGCAGCTATTAACCAAATCGGGAAAAACTCGAATCTGTTGGTACCCAATCGCCCTCTTAATGTCGGCCCTCAAACCGTTCTCGAACTTGATACACTTCGAAAACTCGGCAGTCTCAACAGCATAGTGCGGGTAGAACTTTGCCAACTCTACAAACTTGGCAGCATACCCGGTCACCGACATATTTCCTTGCTTCAGCTCAAGGAACTCGATCTCTTTCTTCCCGCGAACATCTTCCGGAAAGTATCTCCTCAGGAACTCTCTCCTGAACACAGCCCAAGTCACAACAGCTCCATCTTGTTCAAGGCTGGGTAACAGATTAACCCACCAATCATCAGCTTCCTCGGACAGCTGATGTGTACCAAAGCGCACCTTCTGAACATCGGTGCATTGCATCACCCGGAAAATCCTCTCAATCTCCTTAAGCCACGTCTGCGCACCTTCTGAAGAAGAAGTGCTCCGGAAGTGATGACGTCAACAGAAGCAAGTTCATCAGAAGCTGTATATCACCAGAAGCTCAAGTTCATAAGGTTATGCAAACTTGAAGATTCAAAAGTTGTTCAATGGATTGAATGTCGTATTTACATTGCGATTGTAACACCCCGTTTTCCCAACATAAAAATTTCTTAAAACAATTATCAGAGTAACATAGAAAACAACGGGATATCACATATAACATAACCTGAAACAGTTAAATAAATAATTTAACCAAATATCTTAAACATAGCAGCGGAAAGTGTTTCATAAACCGTAAACGTTGGCACGCAGGCCCCATCAAATATCTCAAAAGAGTTAGTTACTTATTGCAAATAGCATAATGTTCACGTAAAAGAATGAAGCATGCACAACAGATAACCCCATCCCGTTACGTATCAGAGCGACCTAGACGACACAGTGAGGCAAGGCCACTCACGAAGCAACTGCACACTAAGCACGATCACCTGCACTTGCCCACAAGGCGGCAATTCCAGCAGAAGGGGTGAGATTTCATAATAAAATAATATTAATCAATATAATTCGATTCATAAACAACATCATAACATCCTTAAACAACTTTGCATTTAGATAAACAATTATCACGTAGTCACATATTCAATCATTATCAACAACATAACATCTTAGACATGACAATGCGACAATGCTCTTAGACTTCTTATATGCATGTGGTACCAAACTTCATCATAAGTATTAATATACTTTAAAACGTATGGAGGACAAAGCTCCTATTAGTCGTGCGGAGGACAAAGCTCCTATCATGGTGAGGATTAAGCTCAATGAATGCTAATGCATGGACTCTATCAACAAAACATCTTAATCATCATATCAACATGCATCCAAGAATTTGGAGCTAAACCACATCTTATTCATCATATATAGACATCATGCAACTCAGTTTAATAACAACAGCAGCATAGTCAAATCTTAATAATAGAATGATATCATTATATCAATTACAATCGATGGCATCATAAACTTTATTCATATCTGTCATAATACATAATACTTAAACTCATACTCAATTAACGTTGTCTTATCTCAAACAGCTTTACAGATTGCTCTTAACATTACCATCAGGTCTCACTATTACTTAGGGGTCCACTCTTGATTAAACGTGCGACATAGATCGCACAAGCACTCAAAACACTCCATTCTGGTAGTGCTCGCGAGGCGAGAACATCTGCTCGCCATGGCGAGTAAAGTCAGTTCCCTAACTGCTGTTGATCTGGGTTCAGTCCAGTCCTACGGTCACCCCTAATCATTACTAGGTATACTCAGGCATTCAACGACACTCAAGGTCCAACTAGAAATCAAAAATGTAAAACCTAGCATGCTCTCTGTCCTAACTCGGTATGGCGAGTAAGCTAGCTCGCTATGGCGAGCTGCCAGGAGCAACTCGCGAGGCGAGGGGGAATGCTCGCTATGGCGAGCGATGAAGTTCATCACTCGCGAGGCGAGGATCATTGCTCGCTATGGCGAGCGATGAATGTCGCCGCGGGCAGACTTGCTATTTTCTCAAAAACTCAACAATTCTCACGGTTCTAAGCCTCACGTTGATTCCAGAATTCATCCTAAACATATTCTAAGGTCTAGGAACACTTTCCACACGAAAACAACCAAATCCTACCGTTTAATCATCAATTTTGAAGGATTTGACCTAGTTTTCACTTTTCCAATTCACTCCTAATCTTTGCTAACTAACCATCAGAATTACTATCAATTAGCATTAATGAATTATTAGTCTCACCCTTACCTGGAAATATTGCAGAAATCGCAGCACTTCCTCTTGGTCTCTCTTCTAAGCGTTTCTCCCTTTTCCAAAAGTCTAATACGCGTACTGACTTTCTAAACCTAATTATCCTTATTTATACTCCTATCAAATCTTATCTTATTTACTCTTTCTCCCCCAAAACTCTCTAAAATCTCAAAACAAACCTTAACTAAATATTTTATATTTTATTTTTTTAAATCTTATTTTATTTAACAATAAAATAAGTCCCTTAATCTTATCAAAATCCTCAAAACTCATAACTTATCACAAAGATCAACTAAATTATCCAAAATCATCAAAACATACCAAAATCATACATATATTATATAAATATAATATAATCACCTAAACTCGATTAAATAATTAATTAAACAAAAGTGGGCGTTACAGCGATAGAGTGGAAAAGAGTAACAACGACTAACTCAAAGGGATTCAAAAGCATTGGCTGCTTATTTCTTTTTGAAGTGTTGACAAAGTACAAAATGTACGAAATTTACAACCACTATCTCCACTACCCAGAGTTTGTCTCTGCTACAAGACAAGGATAACAGCTTTGCCTGCAACAGTGTTCCTTCATACATGGAATGGATTTGAAATTACTCCATCATAGGACAATAAACATATTAGGCAAAGAATCATTGGTGATTGATCAAAGCTTCAAACGACTCTTTTTGGATGCGCTGGCAACTGAACGTTCATTTTCACACCTCTATATAAAGGAGTGAAGACTTGAAGAACAACAAGACTCTACAACAATTTAAAAGCGCCAAAACTATGTCAAAATTGTTCAGCATCCAAAAGTTCACTTAGAATTTCTTTTTCAAGTTCGTATCTTAGAAATTCTAAAGTATTAAAGAGTCTGTATCTGATTTATATTGTGAGCACCTCTGATTGTATATCAAGTGTTCAAGTGTCAAACATTTTTCTTGTAATTCTGTTTGATAGGAAGTCTCTTGCTTGTGTGCTTGAGCATTAGAAGTCTATTGATTGTGTTCTTGAGCATTGGAAGTCTCTTGCAGTTGTGCTTAAGCATTTGTAATAAGATATTACATTTTAGTGAACTCTCCTTGGAAGTGCAAGGGGGACAGGACTACTTCCGGTTTGTGAAAGGAACCTGTATAAATTGCTTTGTGTCTTTCTTCTCTCTCTCTCTGATTTTATCCGCTGCATTTTCGGTTCTAAACATCACTTCAGAAGTTGTTCTTACCTACTTCTGGTCTGTGTTCTAAGTTTAGAGCAAACGAAGAAAAAGCTAACACAATTCAACCCCTTTCTTGTGTTTTTCTCACCTTCACTATAAAGTAAAGTAAATAAATTATTCACTATGGAAAAGTTGGAGTTTTTTTTACTTTGGTTATGTGCGGTTTTTGTTTTGTTTTGGTAGATGTTTAGTTTATTGTTTGATCACTAACTTAATCAATTACACATGTAGATTTTTGCAACATACAAAGGCAATGGTAATAACGAGATTAGAAAGGGTCACAAATCGGTCACATAAAAAAACAGGTATATTAATTACTTGTATATAAGAGAGTTTGCATTCTCTCTATGACATACAACTACTTATATTATTTAGGCTAACCATGGTTTGTTAATCGTTAACTAATTTATAGCTATACAATATTTTAGATTCAAACACAAAAGTTGCTTGAAGGCGGTAAAATTATGAAGGATGTACCAAGAAAAATGCCAGTTCAAGCACAAAAATTGAAAGAAGTCACTAATTGTAATCACAAATCAAGCTATTGCAAAAACCAAACAACAAAAGCCTTCTTCTACAAAGTGTCGTTCATCGTCTGTGTCAGATACACGTCAGATAACTATGGAGGAATGTATTATTGGTGAACCTGCTTATGAAGAAAACATTATCAAAGAGCAGATGAATGAGTTTTTTGAAAATATAGAAATAGGTGTCTCTGTTGTCTGCATATATATCAGGTACTTCGAATAACTTTAAATTGACCGAAGAAATTATTTGATTTGTATGAATGAAACATATAATAGTATCTAATATTATATTTTCATTCTAGGTACTTGTATGAAAAATTTGTGTGCGACATTGGTTTCACAAGGAAATTCTCCTTCTTATCCCCCCATCGTATATCCTTTGTGTTAATTGAATTTTAAAAAGAATTGGTCAAAGAATACATGGTTAAAGAATTCATGAAATATAAAGATATACGCAAGTTATTTATTCTACCATTTTATCTACATAAGGATGGGTAAGATTTTCCTTGAAACTTTATTTTGGATTATTTTTTCCTCACTTTTTACCACTATTTATCGAAGATTTTTTAACTTGGACATTTGTGTAGTGGACATTGGGTGTTATTTGTCATTGATCCCATAATGGAAATCATATATTATTTGGATCCATTACTCGATGACTATATGAATTACCCAAAAATGAAGACTATGTTTGACACGTTATATATATATATATATATATATATATATATATATATATATATATATATATATATATATATATATATTGAGGTGTATATGAAATTATATATATGGTCAGTTGTATGTAATCTAAGTTTACATTTGTCTTAATAACAGTTTTAACCCTCTAACTTTCCCAAAATTGTGATTTTGGCCCCCAAGAAAAAAAAACTACAAAAGCGTCCCCTAAGTTTTGCACATGTGGCAGTTTTTCCCCCAAGACCAATTTTTACTCGGTCTACGCTGACGTGGCACCCTAAGTAAGGTGCCACGTGTTTTTTTTTTCCTTGGGGCTCAAAACTGCTACAGTTGCAAAACTTAGGGGGCGGTTTTGTAGTTTTTTTTCTTAGAGGGCCAAAATCACAACTTCGTGAAAGTTAAAGGCGAAAACTGCTATTAAGTCTTTACATTTATATTTTGTAGAGTTCTTAAAGTATTTCGCTCTGCAAGGGAAGCTCAAGTACCAAAGAATAAATTTAACAACATATCATGGGTTCAAGTACAAGTTTAATAATATAACATAACCACTTTAAAAAATTTGTGTATGAATATATATAATTTTATTGATACAATTACTTATTTTATTATTTGTAGTGTCCTCGTCAAGAAATGGTATAGATTGCGGGTACTTTATGTTGGGTATTTGTATTGGCTTCATTGTTGCTAAAACAAATACTCATGTGTTAATGTTGGATACCATGTTCCAACATGTTTTTGGGATTTCTATGAGATGTTGGACATGATGTTCCAACATCCTGGCATGGTTCAGTGTGCCTTAGTTTATGCATTGTTGTACGCGCTCTATCTTATTAGGAAATCCACGTCCTCATATCTTGCTGACCAAGCAACGCGCATATTTCTTTAGAATCAGTTGTGCTTTATTCTTAAAGGAGTAACAATATTTTAGGGAATATTTGGATACGTTTTGATGTTCCTACATATTAGGACTTTCCTTATTTGTTACTGATTTTTGTTACTTAGATCAGCTGAACGATCTACTTTGTTCTGAAGCCCAACAAGGTTTGTTAGCCCATATTGATTCAGTATATAAGGAAGACTTCAAGACCTAATCAAGTATTCAAGCTGTCATTCTAAAAGAACAGTTTTTAGGGTTTTGAGTCGTGTTCTTTATGTGTTATTCTCTTGTATCGTTTTGATGCAAGTTTAGGACTGTTTGTTATTTGTGAGCCTTTATTGTATCACCTTGATACATGTTAAGGACTATTTATTAAGTTGTAACTCGTGTGCTACACCAAAGCTTTTAAGCAAGGTTGTAGTTTTTGTTTGAAGGTAACTTCACCATTTGTGTTTGAATCTAAAAATCATAGGGGCTGTGATTGATTGTAGGATAATGAGATGAGATCTCAGATCTAGGATTTCCTAGGTTGAAATCTAGACGGGTAGGTCCTAGGTCTTAAGTTGTAGACATGGTTTGTTGAGAACTTTAGAATAAGGACTACACTAGTGGATTTCCTTCCTAACTTGGTAGCCCCCAGAGTAGGTGTGTTGTCACTGAACTGGGTCAACAAACTTTCTATGTTATTTACTTTCTTATCATTTACTTTTTGCGCATTTTATTGTTTGTTTGCATGATGTTGGAATATTAAACGGAACATCTGTTATCAGTGCGTTTAAGGTTGAAACATCTCATAGAACTTCTTAAAACTAGTGTATTAGAATTTCACTTTGTGATGAGGTTTATGAAAGAGATTATCATTTCAAATCTAAATGAGATTCCAAAGCTGATATGTTATTTTTATATTAAAGTATAATATTTGTATATAATTAAGTTTATTAAGTAACATGGTTATTTTTGATGTTATAATAGTCTTAATTTCATATTTGATCCCTTATGTTTTAAAAGTTTTAAGTTGGTCCCTTACGTTTTAAAAGTTTCATGTTGGTCCAAAATGTTACTCATGTTGGAATAAGTCAGTCCCTTCCATGACTTGATATTGAGTTTAATAAAACAAAAAAAATACAAAAAAGTTATAAAACCGATTTTCTAAATATGTTAAATTCCATCACTCATATTATCAACCTGAATCTTTAAACGTTCAAGTGACGGAAGGGACTAACTTATTCCAACGTGAGTAACGTTTTGGACCAACTTGAAACCTTTAAAACGTAAAGGACCAACTTGAAACTTTTAAAACATAAGGGACCAACTTGAAACCTTAAATAAACATAAGGGACCAAACATGCAATTAAGCCTATAATATATGCAGTACATTGATGGTTTCAAGTGTTTGAGATACTCAAAAGATAAACTAATAGAAATCCAAGAAGAATGGTGTCAGTTCATGATCAGCCTAAGAGTTATATGATATTTTTATGATATGCTGAGTTTCATGTTTCTAAATATATTTGCTAGAAGTGGCAGTCGTTTTAATTTACAATATAATTTTGCTTTAATTTGTACTCATGAATAGTACTTTGAATTTGTACTCATGATGATCAGTAGTACTTTAAATTTTCCTCTAATATAATATAATACAGTATTATTGCTTATTGCTTAATGATGTTTTCAAGTGGAGGAGAGTTAACGAAATTTGGAAATGAATAATGATTTGCCTGCTTGTTTTGGATAAAAATGTTGAGACGACCAAGAATATAGATGAAGACTGCATGCTACTGTATAGAAGATTTTGATCTTTATGTTAACTAATTAGTTGTAACTTAGAGGTATTCATGTTACCATACTAGTGGCTATACATTTCCGACTTTTATGCTATATATACATGCATTTTAAGATATATATAAGTTTTATTTGATAAATAATAGTCTCAATTGTAATGTACCAAAAATATATATATATTTCCCGTAGAAATTTTATATATATATATATAGATACACACATATATATATATATATATACTATCTGTAAAATAAATAAAAAAATTAAAAGCTTTTTCTAGCGCTTTTTTTTCCTGTATAAAGCGCTATTTAAACCTATTGTTACAGTGTTTTAAAACAAAAACGAAGTTTTTTATTAGTGAATAATGATAGTAGCGTTATTTTAAACCCCTTTTAAATGGCGTTTATTTTTGTAAGCGCTATCTAAGGAAAACATTTACTAGTGTTTTTTGATATAAAGAGCTATGTAACCCTACTTAAGATAGCGCTTTATGCAAAAAAAGCTATATTACCTTTATCATTGCCATTTACAATAGTGCTTTTAAAGCGCTATAAATGACCTAAAAAAAGCGGTATCTATGACCATTTTTGGCGTAGTAGCTTTAACACAACTGACAAAGAATATACTATATAGTTGTTTAAAGATAGACTATAGATAGTAAAGCTTCAACGTGATATATAAATATAAAGTCTAGAACTCTTTGCACACCCTTCTGTTTATTCCATAAGTTGCATAGAGTTTTCCCTCCCAGGCATACAATCTGTCAAGGGTGGATGAATGGCTTCCAGCAATCATGCAGAATTCTTCAACAAAGTCGCTTCCACCATCATCAATATCTTCCCTTTATTTTCAAGCCAATGGATTTCTAGATGAGGATGATTGAAAAGATTTCGTACTTTTCCGACTAATAAACTTTTGAACAGGTTCTATACATTAAAAGGGTGACAAAATTAGTCCATATTCATATTTCAAGCCAAATCTATAGCATCCAAATGAGACAATTAAAGGCTTAGAATAAAACTTAGCTAAAAAAATATTTGACAAGATAACACTAGTGTAAATATCTGTATTTTAAAACTTGTTAGAAAATAAAACCATATGTCAACATATTTACTTTTACTGTATAGCTATCTAACTTCGTGTTGTTAAACTAATTACTATCCAATGGAAATCATTCATGCTTTTACAGAACTAAAACATTCAGCAAAGTACGAAATAATTTGACATTAATTACATATATATGCCACAAAAACTTCAATTTTGAGCTTGTGTCTTGACGATTACGTTTCATTTCATTTTACAAGAAATATCATTACCAAATTAACGTGGATAAACCCATCACTCAGGAGCTAAAGATTTAACAATTAGTGTCTCTATACAGAAACAAGTTACAACTTTCCCTGGAGAAAAGGTGAAACCTTTCTGCGACAACAAACTGACTGGATGGTCGCGATCAAAAACAATGTCGATGACTTCCCTATCATACGTCTGAAGAAGATTAGTAATTAGATTTAAAAGAAAATAATGGAGTGACCAATTGCATTATTTACATACAAAATTCATATGAAGTTTGGTATTTGAATTTTATAACAATCAATTCCCTTTTGCCTCAGAAAATCCAACCTTGGTTTTGTTTGCCTCTAACCGCCTTGTAACATCTCTACCAGATTCCGAAGCTTGAATGAACTGACTGATGCTCTATATCCTTTATGCTAGAAAGAAAATCTTTTACTTTGTGATGACCTCTGAAGCATCCTCTTTCCGTGCACATTGTCAGCCACATCAAGATTTATGTCACCATCAGTTAGGGCTGAAAATGAGTCTAGTAAAATCGAACTTGTCTGAGCTCGACTCAACTTGATAAGTATTTGCTCGGCTCGAAACTCAACTCGAGTTCGACACAAACTCTTTTTTCAGCTCAAGTTCGACTCGTTTAAAGTTCACGAACATTTCGATTCGGCTCGTTAGGTTCAGTTTGTTTGCTCAAATCATATAACTAGAGCAACTAAGCTCAAACTCGACCCGAGTCGAGCTCACGAACAACTCGGTTCGGCTTGATTGCTCGAATCAAATTAATCAAGATAGAGAAAAAAGGAGCAACTATGGTTTAAATGAGCAAAAATTAACTCATATACCTTTCAATTGGTCTAACAACCAATTACAAAATTAACTACTTAATAACACTATAAACACATGGATTACCGCGGAAAATAAGGAATGGGGCGTTGTTGTTTTATAAAAACAAGTTGCTCAATACCCTCATGTAAACTTCCGATGTGGGACATGTAAACTGCAAGCTTAATAGTTGCTAATTCTTGAATAACCTTATTTTGCTGTCAACATTTTCAAGTGGGCATTACCAACATACATTATCATTTTATTTTCTTTTGACTCAAGTGGCCATTTCTTTCTCTATTGGATTTAATTCTATTTTACTTTATAGTTGTTAATAAAGTAGCAACAAAAAACACCGATAAATAATATTTCTTTTAAAAATAGTGTAAATGATTTAACAATGGATTATATATATATATATAAATCGAGTTGGCTCATGAACCAAACGAGTCGAACTATACTTATCTCAAGTTCAACTCATTTGTTTGACGAACTTAATTTTGAACTCAAGTTCGACTCGTTTGGTTTATGAACCAAGTTCAACGAATTAATTACCGAATCGAGTCTCGAACAATTTTTGAGTTGGTTCGGTTCATTGCCAACCCTACCATCAATACTATGGTGTGAACAACGAAAGAGCGACCACGCTTGTTTGTACTGAACTTGAATAGTGTGACCTATGAGAGATTTCCATAGGGTTGATGTCGATAGACTTCACCGCAGCTGTGTGGAAACGATGGAACTGCAAGATATTTGAGGAGGAAGGTAAAAACCAATGAAGTAAAAATGTGAAAACCTATAAAATCAAAATGTAAAAACCAATGAAGTCAAAATGTAATCAAGCAGTAAAACAAAAACGTGCGGACAATGTTTAGACTCTTGAAGGGGTTCATCACCTTCTTTCCAGAACCATGTGGACAAAATAGTGTCCTCCACTAAATGTATAGAGAAAAAATATCAAACAAAAATAAGAATTTACATTTTTATGGAATAGAATTATAGATAAGTGTGTGATAGAGAAATGGTTTTAACTTCGTTACAAAATGTTAATATCCTAGCAACCTGAATCATCGTATGTCTAAAGTAGGATAGGGCAATACTTTTAAAATATTTGAGTTAATCACATGTCTAAACTTATCAACAATTATTGATAAAAGGAGTTGCATGTAATATATATGCCAGAAGAACAATAAATTTTAACAAATGGTTATCTAAAATTTGTGGAGATCTGTCCACTTTTTCTACTGCGTTAACGGATGTAATTCATAAACAGTAAAACTCACTTGGGTTGATTTGTTGGCATTGGTTTGAGATCTGAGGGTGTGTTCCTTCTTAATGTATCGTGTTCGATTCTCCCTAGTGTCAATTTGGATGGACCAATTTAGCTGTATGTTTTACATCAATGTTGGTTTAATTTTTCTTGATATACCTTGGACAAAATTATTAGAATTAAAAGAAATATCATACATTATACATTCCCATAAAAAAAAAAAATCATACATATAAAAAATCGAACTTAATTAAAAATGTAAGATAGATAACATAATATACACTTATTTAACATAGAATTACTTAATATATACTTAGTTTTGTGATGCATACTCATCTATCTACGAAAGATGAATATACATGAAACATGATTGAAATTTATGGGGGTGGGTTTGATAAAGACATTGAATCTTTCCTAGCGCTAACACAATTTACAGAAACTAGTACACATATGCTCTATATTATTTCTCAAGCCATTGAAACCTATCGCAAAATATAAAATTAAGAAAATCAAAGGCAAAACAATAGAAGAAATAAGAACAAAACTTTGATAGCACGTCCAAGTCATCAAAAGACAAAGACATTTCAATTAAAGAATGTTTACACATTCTAATCATCACATTAGTCATATCACTTATTCATACATTGCAATATTTTAGGATTGATTTAAAAATATTTCTTATTACAATCATGGGAAATTTCCTCACTAACAATATTAGATGAAAATGTGGTATCATTTTTATTTGTGTGATACCTCTTGTCCAATAGATTGATCCAACCAATATTGGCTCCCATGTAAAGTCTAACAATTGCATCACAAATGTTAACTAAAATTAAATGATAATTTCGAAATTGCTCTTGTTCATATAAACCAAAATTACGTAGAATACATAAATTAAGTTCACATAATTTACATAAATTGGGTTTACGTAGACTATGTAAACTAAGTTTACAAGCAATAAAACGAAATTTTCTATGAATGAGATAAACAAATGAAAGAATTTGCATATAATGGAAAATTTATTTTATTTTAAGTCTATTTTGGTCACACCGGGATGTAACCGGTATTTATAAGGGTGTGATTAGAAATTTTCAAAGAACAATGAAGATAGTCTATAAAGGGTGTATTAGACGGCCCAAGAGTGGGAATACCAATGCTATATATTTGGGCTTGAACTTCCTAATTGTCCGCACGAAAATTGTTCTATAGACAACTTGATTTGCTCTCATACATTATTAACTAGATTTATGGATGTAGATATTAACACATGGTAACCAAGAACTATGTGTATTGGATGCATCGAGCAAGTGTAGTTGACATTCTTCTTCCGTTCTAAAAAATTTGTTACAGTATCCTTAATAAAAAAATTGTCACATTGGATCATTTAACATAAATTAAGGAAAAGTTATAAACATAAGAAAATATAGAATAACAACTTTACCCACGTGAGTTTAGCTCACTTGGTAAGAGATAATGTATATTATATGCAGGGGTAGGGGTTCGAACCCGGGACACCTCACTTATTCACATTTAAGGTGAATTTCTTTAGCCACTAGACTATTTGACAAAAAAAAAAAAATAACAACTTTACCAAATTAACTTCGTTAACTATTGGTTGATTATCATTATCATTATTATAAGTGTAGAGTTATAGTTGAATAAAAATAGTTAATATTAATTTTTTTAATAAGATATCATATGCGAGTTGACATTAATTTATCGAGTCGAATAAGACTTCAATGGATATCATAACTTTCTTTCAAAAGATTTTAATAGTTAATTATTATTATAAGAAAATAGTTAATATTAATTTTTTAATCAAATATCATATGCTAGTCGACATTAATCTATCAAGTCGAGTAAGACTTCAATGGATAACATAACTTTCTTTCAAGAGATTTTAATAGTTAATTATTATAAGAAATAGTTAATATTAATTTTTTAATCAGATATCATCTACGAGTCGAAATTAATCTATCGAGTCGAGTTAGACTTCAATAGATAGCATAACTTTCTCTTAAGAGATTTTAATAGTTAATCATTATAAAAAATAGTTCATATCAATTTTTTTAATTATCAGATATCATGTGTGACTCGATATTAATCTATCGAGTCGAGTAAAACTTCAATGAATATTATAACTATCTCTGCAAAGATTGAAGATTATTACACTCTTAATACTGATTTGGAAGCCATGATTTATAATTAAGCGTGAAAAGATCCTTATAATCTTATCTAAGTGTATATGGAGTATTACATTGAAAACTCAACTCAAACATAGCAATTATTAAGAGACAATTGTTTTAGTAAACTTGACAATTATTATGGTATCGAGCATATGAAAAATATGATCCAAATTGGTTTGTGATGTCATAGAAGCAGCCTAGCCGACACTGAAAAACAGAGAAACAGAACAAATTAATTATATCTAGCAATATAGTTTCTCCTTTGTAGGGGTCTGATAGAGTAATTTCATTTTCCATATCATGTTTTGTGAATGATTAATGAATCATACTCCATTCCCGGTAGGTGAGAGCTAACGAAACATATATAGTGGTCACTCCAGTCCAGAACTACTGATCTAGGCTAAAATTATTTGACAGACCATTTAATAAATGTGTCATATATTGGTACAAAATTCTCTGTGGTTAAATAAAATAGTTTTGATTCTACTTTAATCAGAGGAGCGTTATATGAACACTTTCTTTCTAACACTATCAATAGTCATATTGATCTTTCGCAACACAAACAAACTTAGATTACATTATGTAGTTTCTCTCTTTTTTGTTTAAAGAGCCTAAACCCTAAATAAAAGTATTGCGAGTTTGAACTTACGCTCTGATATATCAAATGTTTTCACAACTTTTACCCTCAATGTTGCATTTACGCGACCTCTATGTGTTTTAATATTTGTATTGCTACGCATTTGTGAAAATAGAAAATTAATTTTTATTTTTTTTTGCTTTCATACTTTCCTTCCACTATATGTAGTTCTATTTGATACTTTGTTGGATATATAAACAATTCTTCCAAACAAGATTCAAATTTGTGAAAGTCTAGTCCTTTATTCCATAACCAACTCTTGTTGATATATAATCTTCTTTTTTAATACTTGCATTTTCTAACATTATCATAATATTTTTTAAAATTTAAACGCACAATACCTAGTCAAAATCACATTAGTACTAGAAAAAACATATATTTTTTTGTGAAACAATAATACATTTATATATGACATATGCTTCTAAAATTGTTAAATAATAGTTCACAAATCATAATCTTATGATTTTTGATATCCATCTATACATATATACTCTATTAAATTTTTCTTCCAAATTAACCACACACTTCTTTTTATAGGTAAAAATTTAGACGAGTTTCCGAAACCCATTAGAGAAAAACTAAACTTCAAATCAGAGATACTTTTACATTTATTCATTAATGAGGATATTTTTTATTTTTATTTTTTTAATAAAAAATTTAGACGAGTTGAATCCCGAAGATTTATCGTAGTTTAATAAAAATCTCAAGATTTATAGAGTGATAGTAAATTAAATATCTTTACTTTGGTATTAAAGCTTAAATGCACTTAGGTTCTTCAAATCAAACTTAGTAAAATATTTTCACTAACTCTATCAATATTGGTTGATAAAGAATTATACTTGTTATACATACTTGTGGAAAAGGTATGTCACCTTCTCTTTAAAAAAAAAAGGTATGTCACCTTCTTATGCATGATCAAATAAGTCAAATAAGTCAGCTAAATAGGTTGTGAAAGGGGGCACTTAAAAGTGGTCCCATTGTCTTAGTAACAAAAATAAAGACAAGGCAATATTTGTGGACAATTCTCCTAACTTTGCGTCTAAAACCAAAACAAATAGAGATAGAGGTGTTGTCTTAGTCAAGACTATATATATATATATGATATGAATTCCGCCCCCTACTTTTGAATCAATTATGACATCAATGAAACAACACAAATCTGAACTACAACCACCTCCATCTGGGTTGGCTTCATGTGATAACACTAAATGTTGTGGACCCATTTTCAATCTTTCACTATATGGTCCCCTTTCATAAATGTATGTCTTTTTATCTTTTCTTTCTTTTCTTCTCCTTGTTTAGTTACATTCTTGAAGGTGACATATGCATGTATCAATAGTTTAAGTTAGTGACTAAACAAAAGTCTTTTGAGCATCTTTTTCACACGCACTAACATTGTTATTAGTATACGTTGTAGATCTTGTGTTGTCTTGTATTATTTTCCTGCCCCCCCTTATTCTCACGTAGCTACTTGCTTGGTGGCATCCACCTCCCTTGTTCCCTTCTCACCCATCAGGCCCCAATTTGGATATCTTTTTGGTGCTTATGAAAGCACATTTTACCTTTCTTTCTTTATTACCTTATTCACAAGTCAAAGCCAAGAAAAATATTATTCGTATATACTTCTTGTATTATGTTATACAACACGTTTAATTAAGATTTTGAACATGAGATAATAAATATGCATTTTCAACCATTTTCTTTCTTTTATGAGAAGAGGAGGAGTGCGATGCATCGCGGGTAATTGTCTCACGATTGCATAGCAAAATAAGTTTAACCACATAAAGTTTTTTCTAGTCGGAATACACGTTAGGTGGGGTAAATGGTTAACCAATTAAAACACTTGAATGTTGAAATGCATGGGTTCAGAATAATTTCTTCCAAAAAATTTCGCTCCATATATCATTTTTTTTTTATGAGAAATACCATAAAGAATAACTCAACAGACAAATACCATAAAGAATAACTCAACGGTATAGGTATTTATCAAAGCAGAGTCGGGCCTTAGGGAGTGCAAGAAGCTCAATCGAGTCGGGCCTCTAAAAACCATAGGCCTAAAAAAAAAGTATAATACCCACCTCACTTAAATTAAAAAATTAAATGTTACTTTTTTTTTTCTAGACTCTATTTTCTAGACATAAATTTGATGCTATCAAACTACAATCAATTTGTATAATCACTTAATCAGTCAATTTGAAAAGCTATTTCATTGAAAGAATCACAACAATCATTTCTTTTTCGCATAAACCATTCGTTTTCCCTTTTTCTACGACGATACAAGTAAGTAAGAGCTTCCACTTGAAGGGGAGCATGATGAATAGATGAACTCACACTTGATGAGAGTGTTGTGTACAAGTGTGAGTTATATATCCCACATCGGATAGAAAAGTAATGGTTGAGCACCTTATAAGTAAGACGACCCATAAAACCATTGCTTTAAGGTTTTGGGTAAGAGTGTGGTGTCTCTCTTGCTAGCTAGTGTGGTTGTTCTAGCCTCGATGTGGACGGTCCTCTCATGACCTAATAGTGGTACCAGAGCCCCGGTTCGACAATTGGTACGATCGAGGCAGCCAGTCCGTTTGCACATAAAGCAGCAACAACGATACAAGTAAGTAAGAGCTTCTGCTTGAAGGGGAGTATGATGAATAGATGGACTCACACTTGATGGGGAGTGTTGTGTGCAAGTGTGAGTTATATGTCCCACATTGGATAGAAAAGTAAAGGTTGAACACCTTATAAGTAAGACGACCCATAAAGCCATTGCCATAAGGTTTTGGGTAAGAGTGTGATGTATCTCTTGCTAGTGTGGTTGTTCTAGCCTCGATGTGGACGGTCCCCCTAGCTCCCCTCATGACCCAATAGTGGTATCAGAGCCCCGGTTCGACGAAGGGTACGACCGAGGCAGCCGATCCATTTGCACAGAAAGCAACAATGGCGGTACAGTGTCGACCCGTTGCGGAGAAACTAGCAATGGCGATACAAGTAAGTAAGAGCTTCCGCTTGAAGGGGTGCATGATGAATAGATGGACTCACATTTGATGGGGAATGTTGTGTGAAAGTGTGAGTTATATGTCCCACATAGGATAGAAAAGTAAAGGTTGAACACCTTATAAGTAAGACGACCCATAAAGCCATTTCCTTATTGTTTTGGGTAAGAGTGTGGTGTCTCTCTTGCTAGTGTGGTTGTTCTAACCTCGATATGGACAGTCCCCCTAGCTCCCCTCATGACCCAATAGTGCTGAGAGAACATTATAGTATAATGTTAATTTCAATTTCTTCTGAAGGGGTTTACATTTCATTCAAAAACAGTGGCAAGATTGATATATACGAAGGAAAGATAGAAAGATGAATAGTCAAAAATCGGTGTTGATGCTTAACTAAAATTTATCTCGACTTTCTTTTTCGGATTCAGCTTTGAATTAAAATTGGATAATTTGCTATTAAAATTGGTTGCAATTCAATTGTGTTGTGCATAGATAAAACAAAGTTGTAATTGGATGTGGTGTGCATAAAGCAGCAAAAAATGATGGAGGAGTGTGTGACTAATGTTATGGTGGCTTCATATGAGTAAAGCACGACTACTTAAGTAGAGTGACAAGGAGGTGAATGTGGGAATGTGATTGACTGCGGTCATAAAAATGACACAGTTATACAGTTAAATTAAATACAACCATTTGATTAAAGTAATGGTCAAGATTCATTTCCCCTTAAAATCCACAAAAACAGGTTAATGAAAGGGCAAAAAAAAATCCACTCTCCAATATAGAGATATTGTTGGCCCTTGAATCAGCGTTTCTTCACATTCAATTTAATTTTGTCTTTAAGATTTATTTTGAGATTCAACCCAAAAATGAACCTCACCCCTTCTATAAGCTTATTATATCTATGTTTGTGTCTTTTTATACTTTCTTGGCTTTTCTTTGTTTACTCTTATGATCATAATTTTCATTTTAATCATCCAAATATTATATGAAACTGAACTTCATAACCCACGTACATACATAAGCTTAACTGCCAATATGACAAGTATAACATTAAGAACAAGCCTTTTGATTCCTGTTAAGCCGCTGAACTATTACAGTATACAAAGCTACAAAGCCTATACGCAACAAAGGCCAATAATGCTTAATAAAGCAGCCAAATTTACAAATGCGTATGTTTAATCCAGAATTCCAATTAATTTAATTGCAACCCATTCTAATTCATCAATTTCACATTCGAATTTATACATTGTTGTCACGAAACGATTAACCTTTCAAGACCATCACCGGAACTATGAAACTATCTCAACCAACCCATCAAGTGAAACAATTGTTAGCGGGGTTGTTGCAGCGCTCTATGAATCAACTCATTCCCACGCCCATCACCGGAATAATGAACTATATGAAACAACCCATCACAGTGGAGCAGTTGTTGGCGGAGGTGGATCGTATTGCATCCGCCGGAGTTATAGAGCTTGATGAATTGACCCATTAATGTTCACCAAGGAAGATGATGAGGTGTCATGGTGGTGTCGGAGAGGTGGAAGCAAGAAGCAAGAAGCAAGAAGAAGGGAGATGTAAAGAATCAAAAGTGAGGAGATGAACCATGCGTTCCGAGTTTTCTCCTTTTCCAATCCTGTGTTGTGAGTTTAAAGTGGAAAAAATAAAGAAGTTGAATCATAACAGTTGATTAGATCAGATGGTTCTGTTTACTTTGACTGTGTGACTGCATCATTTTTATGACTGCAGTCAATCACATCCCGTGAATGTGGGCATCATAAAATAGATACTCTTAAATGTCAATTTGTTATATGTTAAGCAATTGTATAAATAAATGTGAAAACCCATTTTAGTAATTTGTTCATTCAAAAGCAATTTTGATTCAAACTATCCAAACAATATATTTTATATAAATTACTTTTGTTGGGAAGGTATCCAAACATAAATCAATTTTTGATCAACTCACTTTTAACCAAACTCAATCCTACAAAATCAATTCAATCAATGTTAGCCACCGCATAACCAAAACACGCTTAATGTCATCATATATGAAGTACTAAACACTTTTATTCGTAATGATGAACACTCTTAGTATCACGTTCTCAGATATACCTTCTTTCTAAATTCAACACAAAAGAAATTAATATTATTATATTTAAATTAAAAATCAATGTATTTTTTGCCATAAAAAAACTCGACAATTTTTCATAATTAAATAAAAAATTAGGAGTTTAATTTTTCTAGAAAGAATTTATTCTAGACTGGATAGAAAACCAATCCAACACTGACACGTGGATCAAATGTCCATAGGACAAAGACACATCGCTTAGAGGAATACGCTAGCAACAGTGCACCCTGCTTTACTGGAGCACACCCTCGTGCATCAGACACCGCACATGTCACGAGGACGGTTATTCTTACACACACATATGTAAGGGTGACTTAGCTTCACCCTAAGATACGATTCACTTTTTCCATACTTTTCACACATTTCATCTCATTGCCAAGCTTATTAGTGCTATGACGTCCATTGAAGTTGATTATTTGTAGATGTTTGCAGAGTTTCTAACTGGAAAGTGATTATTAGTTGGTTGTATTAGCTTTTAAGTCTCCTTACATTGTTCTTTGACATTTTCAAAATCATGGGCTTCATTGTTTAAATATTATTATTAAAGATTTATCTTTTATTGTGTCTCATATCGATTGGAAAAGAAATCATCGCGCGGATAAACTTCTTCAATATGTAGAGATTTACTTGATGGAGGGACATTTCTTCTTTTATTAGAGACGTTTTTTTTTTATAATAGAATTAGTGTTCCTAACTTATGTTTTGCTGAATATTGTTATGTTTTGGTTATTGCCCTCGTTGTTGTTAGGATGGTGTAAATGTCACATGTAACAAATGCCTTAACCTTGGAGCACTTATTAACAAATTCTTTTTAGAAGGGTAACATAACTCTAATATTTGTTTAAAAGAAAATCCAAGCATATCCTAATCTCAACAGTTTCTTTCATAATAATGTCTATACTGAGTTAGTAAGTGATGTTCTCAGTGTCACTGTGGGTCATATTGTTTACGGCACATATTGCTACAAGCAAGCTTTATTTGTCCTAACTGCTTATAGCCTGTCCTAATTCAAATTGCTAGTGATTCTCATTGAATATAGGAATATCAAATATATATGACATAATAACTGACATTTTGCATGACATATCTAACATGACCAATAAAGGATTGGAACCAAGTTTAAGGACCACTGACGGCGCATAGTGATGGATCAAAGTACACAATCTCTGTTACAACAACCATTTTGTTTTTGTTTTTGTTTTTGTTTTTGTTTTCAAGTTAACAAACCATTTTTTTTAAGGAATTTAACAAACCATTTTGTTAAGCGTAATAAATAATCCTTTATGGCATGGTGACGGTATTATCGTACTAGTATGATAAAACACACGACTTTTCAACGATATACTAATAATTGTCCAAACAAGTGTATATGAAACATATGGGCTCACCATTCAATTAAATTTTTTTTTGAGGGAGGACTCACCATTAAATTAAAGATTTAATTACACTTTTGTCCTCTAAGTTTTTAAAGTTGTCATTTTAGCCTCCTAAAAAAACAACTCTTTCGAGACCCTTAAGTTTACTTTCTATTGCAATTTTGGCCCTCCACGCCAATTTTCACCCAGTCAACGGACACGTGGGCACCACGTGTGTAATTTTTTTTAATTAAAAAAATTGTAATTAAAAAAATTGTTTTTTTAATTACAAAATTAAAAAAAAAGAAAAATTAGTTTTTTTGTTACAAATGAAAAAAATTAATGACAATTTTTTTTTTATCACAAAAATTTAAAATAAAAAAATTATTATTATTTTTTTTAATTATAAAATAAAAAAATTATTAAAAAATACAAAAATATTAAAGTGGGAGTCATGTCAGCGTTGACTGGGTCAAAATTGGGCTAGGGGGCCAAAATTGCAACAGAAAGTAAACTTAAGGGGCCTGGAAAGAGTTGTTTTTTTTAAGGGACCAAAATCACAACTTTGAAAAACTTAGAGAGCCAAAAGTGTAATTAAACCTAAATTAAATTAAAAACCTTAATAATTTTAGTAGCAAAAAAATACAAAAACTTAATAATTTTGGATTCTGTGTCATTGGGGAGCAAGAAAAATTATTCCTGCGTTGCAATTTCCCAACATCGAATTGATTTGCTTCTCCTGATTTGCATTATAAGGCATGATAGTCAGCATACAGCCGTGCAGAGAAAAAGAATATTTGATTAATATCTTTTACTGTTTTAAAGAGTACATTTTAATCTAAACAAAATAACTTTATAGTTTTTTCTCCTTCTTCTCTCTTTTTTTCCTTTCTCTCTTGTGAGCCGTCACAAAAACTCTAGTTTTTTCTCCTTCATCCACCAAAGAGGGGTGATTTTGGTCAATTCAATTTTTGACCCAAAATCACCCCTCTAACTCGTTTTTCTATTTCCCTTTTATTGAAATAAGTGATTTTCACATCTATTTCGTTTTATTTTGTGATTTCGTCGTCTTCGTGCGACGTTGGTTGTTCGTCGTCTTTGTGCTACGTTGTTTGTTTTTCTTGTTTCTCTCAGGTATTTGATCGCTTCGGATTGTCAGATCAGCTTCGATCCAGTGCAGATCCCATCAATGACTTTAGCATCATCCATGTTGCAGATCCGGAAACATGGTTATTCCGGAGATTTAAATATAGTCATATGTGTAGGCATTTGTACTTTGTCGTTTTATGCTATTAACATGGATGTTGTGAGCTTGTTCACAGATTCATCCTTTTTGTTTTTAGCGAATTTGCATTATATCGATGTACTCTTTCAATTTGAATGAATGAATATTTTTTATTTTGTCAAAAAAAATCTAAACAAAAAAATATTGATATAAAAAGCAAATAATTAACTTTTTTCTTTTTTAGTTGTAGTTTTGATCCTCTAAATATCACAATCTTGTGATTTTGGCCCCCTATAAAAAACTATAACAAATCAGACCCTTGAGTTTACCCTCTTTTGCACTTTTGACTCACTAGATCAATTTTAATTAAGTCAATGCATACGTGACACCCACATCACTTAGAGTGAGGTGCCATGTGTGACTTTCTATTTTTTTAGGGGCTCAAAACTGCAAGATTGTGATACTTAGGGGGCCAAGACTGTAATTAAGCCTAATAAATAGAGTGATATGGGTGTCAGATATGCATTGACTTGGTAAGAATTGGTATGGGGGACCAAAAGTGCAAAATTGAGGTAAACTTAAGAGGCTGATCTATACTCACTCCGGTCACATTTATAAGCAACTTTTATTTTTTCAAATTCATTAAATAAGTGATATATCTAGAATATCTTACATTTCAGATACATTAGTTTTTTTATAGGGTATCAAAATCGCAAGATTGTGATACTTAAGAAGGCAAAACTGCAATTAAACTTTTTTTTTTTTAAGGAATTAACTTAGTTTGTTAAGACTTTAGAGTATGAAATATATATATATATATATATATATATATATATATATATATATATATATATACACACACACACGCGCGCGCCCACATACTAAGGGGCTGCTAATTATTTTTTTTTTGGTAGAGTATAGGGCTGTTAATTTACACCCACCTAAAAATACTAATGTGCAAATTAGCAAGCTACATCTAATTATATTTTACTAAAACACCCTTTTATTTTTATCTAATTAAAATTCAATAGAAGGGCAGTTTTGTAACTATTTTAAGGAAGATCTTTAAAAAAATAAAAAAGAAAAAAAATGACATGTTTAAGGTACAAAACATGTAATAGAGACAAACTTTTAAGGAAACAATATTTGGAATGATGAAATTGGGTGTAAATTAGTGAGGTGTGTGTAAACAATTTGATAAAATTTATAAAAATGAATGTATATAATCAAGAGGGTGTAGGTTGCTAACTTACACCTTTAGATAAGTATAACTTTCTGATTTACTTCTAATTTACACCTTATTGTTTTTAGGTGGATGTAAATTAACAGCCCTATATATATCCATGGCCAGGGGCGGAGCCACCCCCCCGCTAGCCTGGGCACTAGCCCAGGCTCAGCTCCAACTTTCCTTTGTAACCAGCTCAACCATTACTAGAACTTGTAGCTTTTCCTGCGGATTTACCTGCGGAGTTTTGGGCAAATTCCGCAGGAAACACATTTCCTGCAGATTTTGCCAAGGATTTAGGTTCCCAGGTGAGGTAATACAAGGATTTTAGGATCCACAGGAAAGATATATCCGCATGAAATGTGAAATTATTTGCAGTAAGAAAGTAACATTTTGCGATAAATTTTTTGCCCAGGCTCTATAAAATTTCTGGCTCCGCCACTGCATGGCTCTATGCCAACTTAACGGTAAGAGCTTACTTTTTTTTTTCTTTTGAGAGTAAGAGCAAAATTTTATAATCTAAAATGATCATTAGTATTGGTTACTTTAATTAATAATAATTTTTCTCTTCTTCAATTTTTCTATTTAAAAAATTATATCAACTAGCATTTAGACATTTCCGAACATAGTGTGGATTTTGAGTGAAAGAAGATACAACAAACAAACTTAATTATAATTTCATAAGTTTATCGACAAATAAAATAAAATAAAAACCACCTTCTTCTCCCATCGTACCTACAACCATCGCCTTGCCAGAAACCACTGTGATGCCTCAATAAACCGTCCTAATACCTTGGACTTACCTTGCTGATAACAACGAACCCATGACCGCTTTAAAACCACCACCTAAACCTATAGAAACCTCTCAAACAAAAACTTATGCACAAGCTTTATATAAAGTCTGTGATATTTGATGGTCAGATATGACAAGTGTACCAAATCGTTTACCAAGTAATAAAGTGATAAGTAGAGTATCGTATCCACATGGATTATCGTTTCGTCCAAACAACCCACATTACTTATTTTTGTAAGTTGACCATATAAAAGATAAAAGGGTTAGAAAGGTTGAAATTATAATCTGTTTGCAACAGAGCAAGTTTACCTGATTTGGATGCAGAAAAGTAAGCAGCGGTTAGGATTCTTCAAATCCCCCTGTTTATATTATTGGATATTATGTTACAGTAATGTCGTGTTTATTTATCTTACCTAGACTATACAAATGATGAGGTCGTTGGGACGTTACTAACCCTAATTGGTCCATCCCTTCGATGGCTAACTACACCTGCTGATCACACGGTGATCCTTACGTGTGTGGTCTTGCTATTTCATAGGTAATTGAAACATAAACTTAAATTGGCAGACATGGGAGTGGAGTAATGGAGTAGTGACTATACAATTGTACTATGTCCTTTTTCAGCGCTCTTTAGTGGATAAGCATCCAATGCCTTCAAATTTCTTTGAAATAGCCATTGCTCCAGGCTTCTACTCCCTTTGCAATCTTCTGTCTTCAAAATAACCAACTTTAACTAACTCCAACTTCTTGACTTCAGACTCTGATGAACTTCAGACTCTAATGGTCTTCAGACGGTTGATAACGTCAGACTCTGGCAGTCAGCTTCTGACAGTCTTCAATCTCTGATGGTCTTCAGACTCTGCCTTGCAACATAAGCTTCCTTTGCACATTCCATTGCTTTCCTTTGTTCTTCCAGAACCAGTACTTGGATTTAAGACTTATAAGTTTTTCGTCTATGGTCCTGCACAATTGAACAAATATTAGCATATCCAATTGACTTTTTAATACTTTGTTATCATCAAAACTTAAGGTAGTAATGTTAAACACATTTTGTTCCAACAGGTTCCTTTAAGTCGACCCATCTTTGAATCTTAGGACACTCACAACACACCCTTTCTACGCTCTTAGTAGTTCTACCAACGGGCAGCCCTAATCTACGTCTACCTTACTAAGGGTTTCAAAAGAATGGTTCGATAAAGTCTTATTTCCAAGAGACGCTTGTTTTCCTAATTACAAACTTGTTACGTCCTAGGTTCAGCAGAGTTACTACTTAGTCTTAGTAATGTCACCTCCTAAGTACTTACTACTATGGTCAACTGTAACACCCCGTTATCCCAACAACTAATTATTATATAAATAAATAAGTAAATCAGAGTTCACAACATACAGGAATGTCACACTGCTTTTCAAAATTTCATAAATAGATTTAAAATACTATTTATTCAACAACGCCGACAACATAAATTATTGCAGCGGAAAAATCTGTTTAAAACGTTACAACCACATCATATCATCTGGCACAAAGGCCCCATCATAAATAATTATTTAACATTTAATTCAAAAACAAACTTCAATGACATGCTTCAAAAATTGATAAATAAGGAATGAAAATACAACAACTAATTCCCATCCTGTTACGTATCAGAGCCCTAAGACACATGAGCCACCACTTCTACTATTCTGGATCACCTGCAAGTTACCCATACGAAGGGCAACATTTTCAAGCAGAAGGGGTGAGATTCACAAACAATAATAATAGATTTATAATTCATCAATTGAATCTAACACCCAAAACATCAACAAATACTTCAATATATTAATATATTTCATGGTTAACAATATTAACAACATGTTCAAATTCAACCAACAACAACAACCCA